>JAZHEH010003205.1:38242500-39718750 GCA_036589455.1 Ateles fusciceps
GTGTTCCAGCCTAGGTGACAGAGTGAGACCCTGTCTCAAAACAAACAAACAACTAAAATTTAGGCTTACCACTTGAGGTGGACTTGACATTCCTAAAATCTGAGGGGTAAAGAAGAGGTGCAGGTTGAGGTGCCAGAAACAAAGGATCCAAGACTGCAGCTTTGATGCTTTCAAGGCAAGAGCATCCATCATGACCAAGAAAAATTTTCAGCACATGCTGTGCACGCACCAGATGCAAGGAGTGCTACAAAAAGTCTGAAGACGCGACCTCCAGGGAATTTAGTCACCCCAGCAGGAAGGCAGACATTCTGAAGACTTCCCAATGCAATGTGTAACAGCCACAGGCAGTTAAGTTAGTCAGGGAAGTGAGCACCCAGAGAGAATGGAAGGAGAGAGGGAAAACTGAAGAAATGTGTAGAAAGACAAAAATAAGGCTTAACATTATGATTTTAGACAAGCTGGCATGAGGAAATGTAAATTTTTAAAAAAGAAAGTGGTTAGATAAAACAGCCAAATGGAAATACATCTTGTAAACTGTGGCAAAGCTCACAGCCTCTGAGTACAAAATGGTCGAATTTTTTTTTAAGCTTAAAAAATTAAAAATGCCGATGTGGTGGCTCATGCCTGTAGTCCCAGCCACCCAGGAGGATGAGGTAGGAGGATCACTTGAGCCCAGGAGTTGGAGGCTGCAGTGAGCTATGGCACCACTGAGCTCCAGCTTGGATGACAGAGCAAGGCTGTCCCTACATAAATAAATAAAAATAATTACATTCAAATGAAGTAAAAAGTCCAAGCACCACAAAAAGGTTTAAAAAGTCTTACTATCACTGCCACCATCCATACTCTTCCCACTATTAACTATTTATTTGTCACTGCAGAAAAGTATGTTACAATTATATAAAAATTACTCATAATTTATCACATGCATGCACAACACACACACTTTTACAAATGTGTACACATGGGCCATACAGTACACATTCTGTGGCATGCTATTGCCTTAATTACATAGTCATATATTTCAGAGCTCAAACCACCTTTTCAAAATCTCTATGGGGTGGTATACTGCATGGTTTTACATAATTATTTAGTGGATTCACCATTGTTGGGCGTTTAAGTTGTTTGAAGATGTTGCTGTTACAGCTATAGGGATGAACATACTTGGCATATTTTTTCCTGTGTAAGCTAAAGTAAATGTTTGGCAAGGAGTATGTTTTTTTTTTCTTTCTTTTCCTTTTTTTTTTTTTGAGATGGGGTCCCACTCTGTCACCCAGGCTGGAGTGCAGTGGTGCTATCTCGGCTCACTGCAACCTCTGCCTCCCAGGTTCAAGTGATTTTCCTGCCTCAGCCTCCCGAGTAGCTGGGATTACAGGTGCCTGCCACCACAACTGGCTAGTTTTTTTGTATTTTTAGTAGAGACAGGGTTTCACCTTGTTGACCAGGCTGATCTCAAACTCCTGACCTCAAGTAATCCCCAGCCTCCCAAAGTGCTAGGATTACAGGAGTGAGCCACTGCGCCTGGTGTAATTTTTTTTAATTGTGGCAAAACACACCTAAAATTTACTATCTTAATCATTTTTTCAGCGTACAGTTTAGTGGTTTTAAGTACATTCATATTGTTGTGCGACCCTCACAACCAGCATCTCCAGAACTCTTCCTCGTCTCGGACTGAAACTCTATACCCATTCAACATGAACTTCCTATTCTCCCCACTGCTCTCCGTGTCCCTTCCCCTAGCAAGCACTGTTCTATTTTCTATCTCTATGACTTTGACTACTCTGGATACCTTGTAAAAGCAGAATCATACAATATTTGTCTTTTTGTGACGGGTTTATTTCAGTTAGCATAATGTCCTCAAGGTTCATTCATGTTACAGCACATATCAGAAATTCCTTCCTTTTAAGGCTGAGTAACATTACATTCACTGTATGGAGGTATGTATTTTAAATTTGCAGACAGATATTCTGAAATTGTCCTTCTAAAAGGTGATACCTTCACTCCCACCACAGCAAGTAGGTCCAAGGGCACTTCCCTCACCCACACCACTCCTGCTTACTAGCCAGCCTCTTCATGTTTGCCAATTACTCAGTGAGAAGAGGAATCTTGTTATTGTTTTCCTTTGCATGTATGAGTAAGGCTGGTCACCTTTGCACAGCCTTATTGGCTACTTTTTTTTTTCCATTGTTACACCTATTGATATCTTTACTCACTGTTCTCTCTTGGGTTGTCTTTTTCTTAGTAATTAGTATGGGCACATAGTACAAAGTGAAAAGATACTTTGTTTCTTTCTTGCTGTTTACTATGTATAAAGTAAAAAAACACTTTGTTTCTTTCTTGCTATTTACTTTTTCTTTCTTTCTTTTTTTTTTTGAGACAGGGTCTCTGTCACCCAGGCCGGAGTGCAGTGGTGTGATCTCAGCTCACTGCAACCTCCACCTCCTGGGTTCAAGCAATTCTCGTGCCTCAGTCTCACGAATAGCTGGGATTACAGGTGCCTACCACCATGTGCGGCTCAGTTTTTTGTGTTTTTAACAGACGGGGTTTGGCCATGTTGGCTGGTATTGAACTCCTGACCTCAAGTGATCCACCTGCCTTGGCCTCCCAAAGTGCTGCGATTACAGGTGTGAACCACCGTGCCTGGCCTATTTTTTTTTTTTTTTACTTTTTATTATGAAAAAAATCCAACATATAAAAATGTAGAAATCAAATATATTTAAAAAGTAGAGAAAATAATTTGTACTCATTGCCAAGTTTCATCTCCACCACACCTCAAATTATTTTGAGGGCCAAGCATGGTGGCTCACACTTGCAGTCCCAGCACTTGGGATGTGGAGGTGGGTGGGTTACTTGAGGCCAGGAGTTGGAGATCAGCCTGGGCAATATTGTGAGACCTCCATCTCTACAAAAAAATTAGTCAAGTGTGGTGGTGTGCACCTGTAGTCTTGGCTACTCGGGAAGCTGAGGAGGGAGGATCACTTGAGCCCAGGAGTTGGAGGTTAAGTGAGCTATGATTATACCACTGTACTTCAGCCTGAGTGACAGAGTGAGATCTTGTCTCTTAATAAAAAATTATCTTGAAGCAGAGCCCAGACATCATCATTTCATTCACAAATGTTTCAGCGTGTGTCTCTAAAGACAAAATTTTTAAAAAAACATTACTATAAAACTATAATAATATATATGTGGTATTTTAAATATAAAACTGCTCATTTCTGAGCAAACTTATCATTCATTTTCTGTATGGTTTCTAAGTTTTGTGCCATGCTTACAAAGTCTTCATAACGGTATTACAAATGAATTCACCCATGTTTTCTTCTAGCATTTATTTTACTCAAAAACCATTCATTAAATTCAAAATTATTGTCCAGTGCATGCAAAGTCCTTAAGCCCTGGAAAGGGACAGAGTTACAGGGTAATCAGAGCCAAGAGAGTTAATTTCCCTGTCCCCTTTCTCACCTGTAAAACATCTGCTGCCATAAAACACCTTTTCAGACTCTATTCTCCTGCTTCCGCTGTAGACAAGCTTCCTGACTTCACTATGTGGGTCAGAGCCTTCTAGGGACTCCCTTGCCTCTGGCTTACTTTTTTTTTTTTTAATAAGAGTATTATTAAAATATAACTCACATATAAAATGTACCCTTTCAAAGTATACAATTCAGTGATTTCAATATACTCACAGTAGTGCAATCTTTGCCATTATATAATTTTAGAATTTTTTTATGACCCCCAAAAGAAATCTTACACCCATTAAGAAATCACTTCCCACTTCCCTGTCACCCCAGTCCCTGGCAACCACTAATCTACTTTGTCTCTATGGATTCCCAAGACATTTCATAGAAATGGAATCACAATATGTGGCTTTTTGTGTCTGGCTTCTTTATTGCTAGTACTTTTAGTGCTTCATTTTAACATTTTATATCACACTCTTTCTGGAATTTACTTTGATGAAAGAAGTGGAGTTATACAGCTTGACTCTTTTTTCTCCTAGATAGTCCTGCCATAGTCTCAATGTTGTTTTTTGAATAATTCATCTTTCCTCTCATGGATCAGAAATGTCACCATTATCATCTGCTAAATTCTTATCTTAGTTTATTTCTGGATTTCCTATTTTATTCCATTATTTATCTAAATCTTTGCTAGAACCAAACTAGGTTTTTTGTTTGTTTGTTTTTTCACTTACTTATTTTTGGAGATGGAATTTCACTATGTTGCCTAGGCTGGATTCAAGCCATCCTCCTGCCTCGGCCTCCCAAGTAGTTAGGACTACAGGTACGTGCCACCCCACCCAGCTTAAATGTTTTCATTCTTGTAACTTCAACATGTATTTAAATGTTTAGTCTGACTGCCTCTGCTCTCCTAATATCTTTCTGTTGAAATTTCTTCCTGGCTATTCTTTCTTGTTTATTTCTACAGATGAACCCAAAATTATTTTGTAAAATGTTGAAAAGAAATTTTTAAATATTTTTATTGGGATCACATTGAGTTGACACATTAAATTTAGCAAGAATTAATACCCCTTAATAGAGATTTCATATTTTCTTTATATGGTTCTGCCTATTTCTGGTTAAGTTTATTTTCAGATAAATTGATGATAGTGTTGCTATTTAAATAGGGTCTTTTCTTTCATGGTATTTTCTAACTAGTCATTTTGTACACTAATTATTAAAAAAGTAACTAACTACTAAAATTCTCTTATAATTTCTGTTTGCTTTGCTGGCAAAACAAATCACCCAATACTTAGTATCTTAAAATAAGAAACATTATTTCTCAACTCTGTGGGTCAACTGGCAGTTCTTCTAGTCTGAGCCAACTGGGTTTACTTCTGCAGAAAACTGGCACTTTAATTGGCCTTGATAGATGAGAGTGCTTCACTCAGTTGTCTGGTAGTTGCCTCTGTGTCAGCTGGAGCAACAGGGATGAAGAGGCTTACGTGTTTCTCATCATGCCGCAGGCTAACCTAGGCTCATTCACAGAGTAGTGGTCTCAGTCTCTTAAAATGGTAAAAGTGGGCAAGTCCCAACACACAAACACTTTTCAAGCTTCTGCTTGCATCGTGTTTGCTAATGTCCCATTGTTCTAAAGAAAGTCACATGGTTGAACTCATAGTGTGAAAAAATATACTTCGTTTCTGAGAAGAGCTGCAAAACATCGTAGCTGTTTTCGCAATCTACTGCAGATTCCTAACATTTCTTTATGGTCTATTCTTGTCAGCTTTCTAGTTATTATTTGATAGCATTTAAATTAATAAATCCTCCTTACCTTAAGAGGTTGCGGGAAGTAAAAAAAAAAGTTTCTCTTCAGAGTTTCCTTTCTTCTTTAAGAAAAATTCATAAGTGTTAGAAATTTGCTTTAAACACTTTCTTCAAAAGCCTTCTTGCCTTTTTGCTAGAAGCCCTATCCTGTGTAGCTGTTAGACCTGCTTACAGGCACGTAGTACATTCTATGTCCTTGTACTTTAACCAAGATATCTATGCTGGACGTGCTCACAGGCATGTCCCAGCTTGCAGCCTATGTCCCTTCCTTATTTGGACTTCCATTTTTGGCTCTCCATTGCTTTTACCTGTTTAGAAAAGTTTCAAGTTATTAGCCAATCGGGTTTTAGTTTAGATTGTGAGGTCTGGCTCCAGCCAGTGAAGATCAGACACAACAGTAAGGACAACCCCAAATGGGTAAGAAGTAAATATGTCTACTTTCCTTTGTTCATTGTACTCTCGTGGCAAGATTGCTTCCCTTCTGCAGGAAGTAAAAATAATTGCTTTGCTGAGAGATTCTTTGTCCCAGTACTAATTTTTCTTTGTGACACGAGAAAGAAAAAATTTATACATAACAGAGGTAATTTTAACTCTTAAATTATTTTCTTATCTAATTGTACTGGTTAGGATTTCCAAAATATTGGTAAAGTACAATATCTTACTTTAAAAGGTTACTGACGGGCCTGTAATCCCAGCACTTTTGGAGGCTGAGGCAAGAGGATCACTGGAGGCCAGGAATTTGAGACCAACCTAGGAGACATAGAGAGACTGCCCACTATTTCTACAAAAAATTTAAAAATTCACCGAGCATGGTGGTGTGCGACTGTGGTCCCAGCTACTTGGGAGGCTGAGGTGGGAGGATCACTTGAGCCTGAGAGGCCGGGGCTGCAGCAAGCCAAGATCATGCCTCTGCACTCCAGCCTGGGTGAC
Source organism: Ateles fusciceps (assembly GCA_036589455.1). Lineage (NCBI taxonomy): Eukaryota > Metazoa > Chordata > Mammalia > Primates > Atelidae > Ateles > Ateles fusciceps. The sequence goes on from JAZHEH010003205.1 coordinate 38,248,683, forward strand.
ACAGCGAGACGTTATCTGAAAAAAGAAAAAAAAGAGGTTACTAAGGTTATCTAATGGGTCATGGGATTACAGGGCTTCTTTTTTAATGTTTTGCTTCTTGCCAGTCTCTAATTTTTCTACAATGAATATGTGTTGCTCATATAATATAATCGTCTGTTTGTTGGCACACCATCACTTTGGCATGGCTCGGAGTCTCCCAGTTCACCCCAAAGTGTAAGCCACAGTAACCATCCTAGATGTAACCAGAATCTTTGTTCTTCAGTTTGGAATTGGAGTCTCCTTAGAATGTAAAGATTTTGCAGTTGTTAACATATTAACACTGTTGATTTTGTAATATATTCTGACATTCTTTTAAGCACGTACTTCCAACTGGTAGTGGTGGCTCATGCCTGTAATCCCAGCACTTTAGGAGGCCAACGTTGGTGGATCACTTGAGGTAAAGAGTTTGAGACCAGCCTGGCCAACATGGTGAAACCCCGCCTCTACTAAAAATACAAAAATTAGCCAGCGTGGTGACGGGCATCTGTAGTCCCAGCTACTTGGGAGGCTGAGGTGGGACAATTGCTTGAACCTGGGAGGCGGAGGTTGCAGTGAGCTGAGATCGCGACATTGCACTCCAGCCTGGGTGACAGGGCAAGACTTTGTCTCAAAAAACCAAACCAGACAAAACACACACCTCCTCAAAGTGCTATCTGGTGCATGTTAATGTTTTTAATTTAAAATTGTTATTAAAAAATAAAGCATATACATCTGCATAGTGTGAGAACAAAGAAAAAGCATAATATCTTCTTTCTTACTTTAATGGAGATTAAAGTATGATGCTGGATTTTTATAATGGCAAAAACAATCTAGCTATTCCTAAGATACTAAAACTCTGGTTTTTGTTTTGATTTTGGTTTGTTCGTTAAATCAGAAATGAATGTTCAATTTTGCTAAATGGCATTTCAGTATCTAGTGTAATGATTATACTTTTTCCTTTGATCTATTAATATAGTGGCACATTGGTACAATTCCTTTTTTTTTTTTTTTTTTTTTTTGAGATGGAGTCTCACTCAGTCACCTAAGCTAGAGTGCAATGGTGTGATCTCGGCTCACTGCAACCTCTGCCTCCTGGGTTTAAGCGATTCTTCTGCCTCAGCCTCCCAAGAAGCTGGGATCGTAGGCACCCACCACTATACCTGGCTAATTTTTTTATTTTTAGTAAAGACAGGGTTTCACCATCTTGGCCAGGCTGGTCTCAAACTCCTGACCTCAGGTAATCCACCTGCCTCAGCCTCCCAAAGTGCTGGGATTACAGGCATGAGCCACCATGCCCAGCCAGTACAATTCCTAATAATAGATCATACCTGCATTTCTGGAACCTCACTTAGTTGAGGCATTTTTTTTGGTTATTACTGGTGTAGAACAATTATGTCTCCATACATCTGCCTATTCTGGACATTTCATAGATATGGAATCATACTATACGTGGCCTTTTGTGTCTAGCTTCTTTCACTTACTGTGTTTCCAAGGTTCCTCTATGCTGTGTCTTGTATCAGTACATCATTCCTTGTTATGGCTGAATGATTTCCCATTGTATGGATAGACCACATATAAATGCTTTTGTGGCAGCTACCAAGTTAATGTTCATATCATCTTCCTCCTTTATTTCACGTCTCTAGTGGATTACATTATAGATATTCTGGTGTTGGAAAACCCTTTCATTCCTGAAATACACTTGACTTGGTCATGATTATTATTCATTTAAAAAATTACTAGATTCGATTTGCTAGTATTGTATGTAGAATACTGGTATCTTTCTGTAAATGAGCTTAGCGTGTATATTTTACATTTCTTTTGCTTTCCTCATTTAGCTCTGGTATAGGCTTATGCCAGCACAGTAACATTTGTATAAGGTAGGAAATATTACTTCCTTTAAAGTCTGGGCCGGGCATGGTGGCTCACGCCTGTAATCCCAGTATTTTGGGAGGCCAAGGTGGGCGGATCATGAGTTCGGGAGTTTGAGACCAGCCTGGCCAACATGGTGAACCCCCATCTCTGCTAAAAATACAAAAATTAGCCAGGTATGGTGGCACGTGCCTGTAGTCCCAGCTACTCGGGAGGCTGAGGCAGGAGAATTGCTTGAACCCAGGAGGCGGAGGTTGTGGTGAGCTGAGATAGTGCCACTGCACTCCAGCCTGGCTGAAGAGCGAGACTCATCTCAAAAAAAAAAAAAAAGAAAAAGTCTGATAGACCCTAACCATAGAGTCATAGGATCTGCTCCCTTTTAAGAAGTAAGTCATGGCTAGCATTTCAGTTTCTTCTATAGTTATTGGTTTATCCATTTTTTCTACTTCTTCCTGGGTCAGTCTAACATGCAAGCAGTAATGTGTACAAAACAGCTCCATGAGATATCACAAAACAACACCCAGGTCAAGAAATACAAAATTGCCAATATTCCAGGATCCCCACTGGTGATTCCTCCCAATCACTGCTTTTTTCCAAAGTAATTATTATCTTAACTACAGATTATTTCCTTACTTTTCTTTATACTTTTATCTCATAACCATGGAACCCCAAACACCATAGTAGTTCTTTGCCTGTATTTAAATTAAAAATTTTTTTAATTATTTCAGTTTTTGTAGGTACATAGTAGGTGTATATATTTATGGGGTACATGAGATGTTTTGATACAGGCATGCAACACATAACAATCACATCATGTAAAATGGGATATCCATCCCCTCAAACATTTATCCTTTGTGTTACAAACAATCCAATTATATTACTATTATTATTATTATTATTTTTAGACGAAGTCTCACTCGGTCACCCAGGCTAGAGTACAGTGGTGCGATCTTGGCTCACTGGAGCCTCTGCCTCCTGGGTTCCAGCAATTCTCCTGCCTCAGCCTCCTGAGTAGCTGGGACTATAGGCGTGCACCACCACGCCGAGCTAATTTTTGTATTTTTAGTAGAGACAGGGTTTCATCATGTTGGCCAGGATAGTCTTGATCTCCTGATCTCATGATCTGCCTGCCTCGGCCTCCCAAAATGCTGGGATTACAGGCATGAGCCACTGCACCCAGCCTCCAATTATATTATTTTAGTTATTTTTAAATGTACAATTAAATTATTATTGACTATAGTCACTCTGTCATGCTATCAAATACTAGGTCTTATTCATTCTATTTTTTTGTACCCGTTAACCATCCCCACCACCCCACAATCGCTTCCACTACCCTTCCCAGCCTCTGGTAACCATCCTCCTACTCTCTATCACTGTATTTAAATTTTACATGAATGAAATTATACAATATTTATTCTTATGGACTGGCTTTACTATACACGGGAGCAACGTGGTTTTCTCTCTCCATGTCCTGTTTTCAGTGTTTTGCCGCAGAATGCCCAACATAGAACATAATTGCAAACATTCCGCTGTGCGAAAGAAGTGCTAGCACTTAAGCACAAACAGGAGACATGATTCTTTTGCTTTATATAAATACTTAAACATAACTCGGGTCCTACAAGCATCTGGACTCTAGGTCTGAGTAGTAGAGCTGACTTGTTTAGGCCCACAATGATGTCATGATTCCCCCCCCCTTCCTCTCAGTGATCAATATGTGGCAGCGAGTGCCAATGGTCAAACATGGTCACGAGAGCTCCTTTCTGGAAACTTCTGCAGCCCCTCTACAGACATGAACTGGCCAAAATAAAGACAATTAGAATTTCTCGGTCAGTGGTCTGTAACAGTTAAGTATTTTAAGCCTGGCCAACAGGGCGAAACCCTGTCTCTACAAAAAATACAAAAATTAGCCAGGCTGGTGGCACATGCCTGTAAGGATCACTTGAGCCTGGAAGATGGAGGAAAGAAAAAAAAAGAAAGGAAGGAAGGGAGGAAGGAAGGAAGGAAGGAAGGAAGGAAGGAAGGAAGGAAGGAGGAGGAAAGCAAGAGGGAGGCAAGGAGGGGAGGGAGAGATGAGGGAGGGAGGGAGGGAGGGAGGAAGGAAGGAAGGAAGGAAGGTAGGTATTATTCATGAATCTCTTGGTTCTCTATCGGGGAGACAAATGCATTTAGGTGATGTTCTTCAGCTCATCCTACAGGACCAGCAGGTCCCTGTTTCTGAGGACCACATGCCCTTGAAAGCTTTGCCTCTTTCCTCTCTGAAGATGGTCCTCCAATAATTGAGAGTGCCTGTGTACTCCAGGTCAGTTTCTTGGTGCCTGGACTGCATCTTTATCCCATCCACCTTAGGCAGGCGGATCATTTGAGGCTGGGAGTTCGAAACCAACCTGGTCAATATGGTGAAACCCCCATCTGTACTAAAAATAAAAATAAGCCAGGAATGGTGACACATGCCTATAATCCCAGCTACTCAGGAGGTTGAGGCAGGAGAATTGCTTGAACCCCGGGTGGTGGTTGCAGTTAGCTGACATAGCACCACTGCACTCCAGCCTGGATGACAGAGCAAGATTCCATCTCAAAAAAAAAAAAAAAAAAAAAGTGTTATGTGTCACTGCTGTTACTCTTTGCTCAATATTTTTTATTTTATGAGCATACCACTCTTTGTTTATTCTTCCTAAATTGACAGACTTTAAGCCAGTTTCTAGTTTGAGATCATTACAAATAGAGCTGCTATGAACATTGATGTATATGTCTCTTAGAAAACACGTGTACCTATTTCTGCTGAGTATATTCCTAAGAATGGGGTTGTTGAATCCTAAATTATATGTAACTTCAACTTTGGTAAATATGATAAAAAAAATTTTCCAAAGTGTTGTACCACTGGTACAAAAAGAGGCAGATAGACCAATGGAACAGAATAAAGAGCCCAGAAATAAAACTAAATACTTACAGCCAACATATCATCAACAAAGCAAACAAAAACTTAAAGTGGAAAGTACACCGTATTCACCAAATGGTGCGGGGATAATTGGCAAGTCACATGTAGAAGAATGAAACTGGATTCTCATCTCTCACCTTATACAAAAATCAACTCAAGATGGATCAAAGACTTAAATCTAAGACCTGATACCATAAAAATTCTAGAAGATAACATCGTAAAACCCATTCTAGACTTTGGCCTAGGCAAAGACTTCATGATCAAGAACTCAAAAGCAAATGCAACAAAAACAAAGATAAATAGATGGGACTTAATTAAACCAAAAAGTTTTGCACAGCAAAAGAAATAATCAGCAGCGTTAACAGACAAACCCACAGAGTGGGAGAAATATCTTCACAGTCTACACATCCAAAAAAGGACTAATATTCAGAATCTACGAAAAACTCAAATTAGCAAGACAAAACAATCCCATCAAAAAGTGGGCTAAGGACATGAATAGACAATTCTCAAAAGAAAATATACAAATGGCCAACAAGCATATAGGAACATACTCAACATCACTAACTATAAGGGAAATGCAAATCAAAAGCACAATGTGATGCCACCTTACTCCTGCAAGAATAGCCATAATCAGAAATAAAAAAATAATAGATATCGGTGTGAATGTGGTGAAAAGGGAACACTATTACACTGTTGGTGGGAACGTAAACTGGTACAACCACTATGGAAAACAGTGTGTAGTTTCCTTAAAGAACTAAAAATAGATCTACCACTGATCCAGCCATCCCACTACTAGGTATCTATCCAGAGGAAAAGAAGTCATTATACAAAAAAGATACTTGACCATGCATGTTTATAGCGGCACAACATGCAATTGCAAAAATATGGAACCAGCCCAAATGCCCATTAATCCACAAGTGGACAAAGAAAATGTGGTGTATATATATATATATATATATATACACACACACCATATATATATATATTACACATATATATGGTGCATATATATGTGTATATACACACACACACACCCACCATGGAATACTACTGGTTTATATATGAGAATATATATATATATACACACACACACACACACATATATACTATATATACACACCAGTAGCATATACCATGGTATGTGTTATATAGATATACCATGGTGTGTGTATATATATATATATATATATATATACACACACATACACACACACCATGGAATACTACTCAGCTATAAAAAAGGAACAAAATAATGGCATTTGCAGCAACCTGGATGGAATTAGAAACTATTATTCTAAGTGAAGCAACTCAGGAATGGAAAACCAAGCATCATATGATCTCACTCATAAGTGGGTGCTAAGCTATGAGGATGCAAAGGCATAAGAATGATACAATGGACTTTGGGGACTTGGGAGAAAGGGTGGGAGGGGGTGAGGGATAAAAGACTAAACATTGGGTACAGTGTACACTGCTCAGGTGATGGGTGCACCAAAATCTCAGAAATCACCACTAAAGAACGTATGTATGTAACCAAACACCACCCGTTCCCTAAAAACCTATTGAAATAAAAAAAATTGAAAAAATTGAAAAACAAAAAGTGTTCTATCACTCCACACTCCTCCATCAGAACGTAAGAGTATCTGTTGTGCATTTTCTTACCAGCACTTGGTAGTATTGGTCTTTTTAATTTTAGTCACTATGTTGGGTGTGTAATGCTGTCTGGTTATGGTTTTATTTTCAGTTTCTTGATTATTAGTATCCTGATATTAAGTACTTTTTCATGTCTATTGTCTGTTATATATCCTTTTCTCCCCATTTTTCCTTTGGTTGACTGTCTTTTCTTACTGGTTTGTACAATTCCTTTATGTATTTCATATGTGGGCTCTTTGTAGGCTGCAGATATTGCAAATATCTTTTCCATTTTCTGTATCTTTTTATGAACAGGAGTTCTTAATATTAGTGTTAAATTGAAATGTCAAATTAATTTCAGATTTATCAATTTTTTTATGATTGGTTCTTTTCGTGCCCCATTTAAGAAGTCTCTCCTTACTTTTAATGACATTTTAACTTTAATATACTCAAATGTATTGATCTTTTATGATTAGTGTTGATTGATTAGCCTTTCCCTACCTTGAAGTCCTAAAGCTCTTTCCTATATTGTCTTCAGGAAGTTTTACTGTTTTGCCTTCCACATTTAAGTCTATGATATACCTAGACTGAATATTCATGCATGGTATGAGGTAGGGGTCAGGTTTTTCTCTTCCTCATAATTATCCAATTGTCCCAGAACCATTTATTGAAAAGACCATCTTTACTGCTTTACAGTACTTCCTTTGTCATGAACAAAATGTCCATATAAGCATGAATCTCTTTCTGAACTTTCTGTTCTATTTCATTGGTCAATTTGTCTATCCTCATGCCAAAATTATTTACAATACATCCAAATTTATAGTAAATAAACTCCCATCTTGTTCTTCAAGATCGTCTTGGTTATTCTTGGTCCTTTGCACTTACATCTTACCAAGTTTCAAAGAAAAATTTTAGTTAGATTTTAATTGGCTACCAAACTTTTTTTAAAAAACCCTCTACTGTGTCTTCTGAATAATAATTTGAATATTATTTATTTGTCTCTTAGGCCACTCATCAAAGATGTCTCTGATATGAACCAAATCAATGACCCTCACAAAACATGTTGCTTTAAGAAACTGCCTTCGTATGAGTGTAATCCCTATAAGAGCATCTTAAGTTCCTTAAATTTTTTCCTCTCAATAAACTCAATAGTAATTATACTCTCCTGACAGTCTTCAGAGGGCAACAGAAATTACTTTAGAGTTAGAAATGAAAATGAGTAAAGGATACAAATTATTTACAGGGTAAGACTTTATGTGCAAAATGCATCTATAAAGTTTACTTCTTTGAAGTCTGACCTGTTTGCTTAGGCTCTCTATTCTTCCCTCCATTTCCTCTTTCCACTCCCACCTTTCTTCTTAGTGCCAATATTTTCTTCTAACCAAAGCTTTTCTCATTAACTGCCCACATTGCTTTGCCTCCAGCCCTCTGAGTCTGTGTTCTCTCTGGTCATTGTTTTCTAACAGCAGAAGCACAGAGACTCTCTCTTTTAAGTATTGAAGGCGCGCCTGACTTCTCAAGATGATCTTCCCAAATCACTGAATGTAAAGTGAAGAAGTTTTGCACATTTTAGAGTATATACACAGGAGGCAGCATCCCAGAAATCTATACGGCAGCCTCGTTAGGTAATTCATAGTTCTGAATCCCATTTCAGAAAAACTGCCTGGAGTTCAAGGGCAGAGCTGGAATTCTAGTTCAAAGCTTTGGGGTGGTCTGTTATGCAATTTACCAACTTACTTTGTCATTAATAGTATCACGAATCATGCTGCAAGCCAGGTGTGGTTGTAAGGGAAGCAGCAAGCACTGCTTTAACCACTTAATTATTTATGACATTTTCCTCCTTTTTAACTAAAGCATGCTTCCTGTACAAATTTTGACAAACAATAGATAATTAAACACCAGCCATAATCTTACCACATAGATGGTATCACTTATTATGGTGGCATGCACTTCTAGGCTTTTAAAATGCATTGCTGATATTATATGTAATTTTATTTTCTGCTTTAAATTACATTAAAAGTAGATTTCCATGCCTGTAAAATTTTAATATCATTCAATGGCTGTAAAATATCCCTTTGAATCATAAAGAAATGAAGTTTTCCTTTTATTAGATTGTAACTTGTTTTCAGTTTCATCACAATTGTAAACAACATTGATGTGGAAATCCTTATGCATGACTCTGTCTGTATTTCAGATTATTTTCATAGGCTAAATATGTATCAGATAAAGGTCTTCTATCCAGAATATATAAATAACTCTTACAAATCAATTATAAGAAGACAAATGAGTCAATTTTTCAATGGGTAAAAAAAAGTGAAGAAATAATTTACCAAAGAAGATATACTTAAGGCAAATAACCCCATGAAACTATATTCCACATCAGTCATCTGAGAAATACAAAGTAAAAGGCCAATGAGGTAATACTACACATCCACTAGACAGGCTAACCTTTTTTAACAATACAAAGTGTTGGCAATGATATGGAGCAACTGGAATTCTCATACATTGCTGGTGGAAATGAAAATGATACAGCCCCTTTGGAAAACAGTTTATCCAGTGTTTTATAAAGTTAAACTACACTTGCTATGCAACCCGGCAACTCTCCTCCTAGAAATAAAATTCTACTTCCCAAAGAAGTGAAAATACATCCACACAAAAACCCGTATGTGAATATTCATAGCACTTAATTAATACTAGCTCAAACTGGCCAGGCGCGGTTGCTTACACCTGTAATCCCAGCAATTTGGGAGGCCAAGGCCGGCGGATCACTTGAGATCAGGAGTTTGAGACCAGCCTGGACAACATGGTGAAACTCCATCTCTATTAAAAATATAAAAATTAGCCGGGTGTAGTGACGCATGCCTCTAATTCCAGCTATCTGGGAGGCTGTGGCAGGAGAACTGCTTGAACACAGAAGGCAGAGGTTGCAGTGAGCCAAGAAACAACCCAAATGCCTATCTACTGGTGAACTGATAAACAAACAGTTATGATGTGTCTACATAATGCGATATTTCTCAGTGGTAAAAATGAATAAGCCACTGATACATGCAATAACATAGATAAATCTCAAAAGCGCTGTGCTAAGAAAAGAAGCCAGGCATCAAAGACGACCTACTATATAAATCCATTTACAGGACATTTCAGAACAGGCAAAACTATAGTGATAGAAAGCAGATTTGTAGTTTCCTGGGCTTGAGGGTGGAGGTAAGAACTTTTTGGAATGAAGAAAATGTTCTACACCTTGACTGTGGTGGTGGTTATATGTCTACATACATTTGTCAAAACGAATTAAACTGAACACTTAAAATGAGGGAGTTTGCAGTACGTAAACTGTACCTCAATAAAGCCAATTAAGAAAATAAGAAATGGTTCTGATACATAGTTTTTTGTTTCTGGTTTGTTTGTTTGGGCAGCAGACCTAAAACAGAACCTGAAAACAGACTGGGGGAATTCAAAAAGCGAAATAGGACCTGAAGGGTGCAGGGACCGTGTCAGGACAATGATTTCTGGTTTTGGAAGTGTTAACGAGGTTGAGTTAATGAGGGCACAGAGAGAAAAGAGGCATAGAGAAATGTGGGGCATGGAGGGGACTCTACGGCAGCAAAAAGGAAAAAGGAGAGCAAGAAATTGAGAAAACAGTTTTTATACGAAGGAATTTTGTATGTGTTGCCTATTTTGTCTCAATTTGTTTTTATTTTTTTGCCTTCATTCTCTTGGCCTATCCTTTTCCTGGGGTGGGTGGGAGGTCTTAGACAGCATATGTGACTATTGCGTGCTTCCGAAGTCTTCCGCTAACCAGACCACACACATACATACAGACACACCACACACAACCCATCCTCCCCAACCCCCCACTACACACACACACACACACACACCCCTAACACTACAACAAAACAACCAAAGGAGAACAATGGGGTGGGGGGTGGAAGCAAACCAAGAGACAAGAAGGTAGAATTCGGCCCCTGTTCTAAAGTGCATTCACTGGGAGAGTTCACTCTCTGTCCTTTACATTCTGTGGGGGAGAAGCAGTAGAAAATTACCAGGTTATTCTCCCCCGAGTCTAAGCAGCTGAATAGGAAAATAGCTTTAATAGCCCCATCAGGATGTGGGCCAACGACTTTTCCTTTGGGTTTGTTGTGAATGATTAAAGGTTAACAGTGGCATTTTTTTTTTCAGCCTAGGGGAGGCAACCACCTCAGTAATGATCCTAATTGGATCCAACTGGGGAACTCCAGAAAGTTTCCGTAACAAATTTGCGATGGTTTGGCCTTTTAGTATGGATTCACAAAAGATAATGAGGCTGTCCTGTCATTTCTACCCTATGGATGAGGAAACTGACATTCAGACAAGCCATGAGACCTACCCACTCCCTCGTAAAGAACCAAAGGACCAGTGTTAGCAACAGGACCTCCTGTTTGGCATTTCTTTTTCAGCTGCGCCTAGAAGGAGACTATGGCTTCTTGGACTGTTGAAGCCTGGGTTCTACTTAAGTCATCAAGATATCACCGAAATCCTATCCACATTCTGTGCACCAGGTCTGTGGATACCTACCACCATTCATCCATTGCAGTGGCTCAGAGAAGACGAAAGATCCCCAACAGAATTCAGATCACCAGAGCGGTCTGGCTTCTACCCTAAATACACATCACGGTATTTCTCCCTCTGACCTTGCTCCACTTTATACAACACCACGCAGCTAGAGAGTGGCAGAGCTGCCGTGGGAACCCAAATGCCATCTGACTCCAAAGCCTGACTCTCAACCACCACTCGGCTGCCTGTTATTCTTTTCTGAAATCTTCAGTATAGTCATTATTATGAAGTAATAAAAAGAAAACGACAGGAAGGAAGAAGGTAGGAGGAGGAGCCCCTCTATCTCCACTCTATGTTTCCATGAAGAGCCTCCATTTTCAGGGGTGTGCTGTTGGTGTAACACACTGTCTGGCCCTCTCTCTCCCATTCCTGTCACTCATTCTCCCCAAGGAAGAAGCGATTTGCCTACGATAAGACTGGAAGAAGCCACTCTTATGTTCAGTGGCATGATGGCAAATGATTAGCAACTGGCTTTGGGGCAGAGAAAAGCCCTGAATTGTAGCATGTGCCAATCTCCACGGCGTAAAAACACTTCCACCATTGCTGCTTCCAAGTATGTAAATTGTACCTCAATAAAGCCAATTTAAAAAGTAAAGCCAGCCCGTTTGTAAAACTTCTGGAGTTTAACATTCAGTCCAGCAAGCTGTTACCTGCTGGCTCCAGCAACTTACAACCCATAATATGGTGACCTGGGTCTCAGCTCCCTACTCTTCACAGACTCCAGATCTCTCCCCTTTGTGGGGTTGCTCATTCATCCTTCTGCTGCTGCCCTGAAGGGGAGAATGGGGCAGCATTCTCCCTCCACAAGAGAATGCAGCAGAACACTCTTTAGTCTATACCTCTGTCTCAAATGAGTTTCCAAAGACCGCAGTGACTGATGGGTGGCATCTCTCAAGGCTTTTGAAGACATCTGAGCCTGGATTCTGAGCACAATCCTGATCTCCCTACGGGGAGGCTCTTCTCCTTCAAGGTCTGCCTTCTGACAAGCCCTAGCTCTTTCCCACCTCAAGTGACTGGGTGGGCCCGGGGGGTGGGGTCAGGGTGGAGATGTGAGCGCATTGTGATTGGCAGCCCCACTAGAACCCCATGGAGTGAAGAAGTGACCTTCTCCAAAGGAGGGGGAGTGTACAGTTTCCGAAAGGGAGGAGGATGAGGTGAGGATCAAACGCATCCATGCAAGATTTTGTATATAAACGACTCTGTAGAAACAAGCACCTACTCCTGGCGACCGAAGCCGGACGAGCGTAAGAATATGGCCTGGCGCGGTGGCTCATGCCTGTAATCCCAGCACTTTGGGAGGCCGAGGCGGACGGATCAGGAGGTCAAGAGATCGAGACCATCCTGGCTAACACGGTGAAACTCCATCTCTATTAAAAATACAAAAAATTAGCCGGGCGTGGTGGCACACACCTGTAATCCCAGCTACTCAGGAGGCTGAGGCAGGAGAATCAATTGAACCCGGAGATGGAGGTTGCAGTGAGCCGAGACTGCGCCACTGCACTCCAGCCTGGGCAACAAGAGCAAAACTCCGTCTCAAAAAAAAAAAAAGAAAGAATATAAGAGACAGGGCCTTTGGCGAGGGCACGTGACCGAGACCTCACATAACACTCCACCTTCCCCAGTCCAGCCAGCCTGCTGCCCACAGTCTGCACCAATGTATCAAACCTCAGCGCGTTATTTCCTGCGATCCTGGCCGGGGTCCCATGAACCTCCTGTGTTGTCCCCACAGCTCCTATATATGGGAGAGGGCCTGCGTTGGGTCAGATCCTAGAGCTGGGGCCTAATTTGTGATGCGATGCCCTGGGAGGCAAGCGCGCTTCAGCATGTACCCAATCAATAGCCAGACACCCAGGTCCGGATAGTGCCTGAGTCAATCAGTAGGATGTTGTGCAGGTGTAGGTTCAGAACCACCGCAGTTTTTCCCTTGGCTTTCCCGGGGCTTTTCCCACGGCGCCCTCTGCTGCCCATTCTTGGTTAACCTTGTGTCATGTGGATCCCTCATCAGATCTGTTCCAGAAGCCTAACGCAAGTTCCTCCCTCCAGGGTGACACAGTGAAGTCAAGTAAGAGATGTGGAGATGCTCTGGAGAGCTTGAAACAGAAGACTGCATAATGGCAATGGGCCAGTATCATAAAGCCAAGATTGAAGAAGACGGAACCGAAAGCCTCCCTTATCCGCAAAACTTGCCTTGTCTTTCAGTATCATCCTGTTTCAGTGGCCAGAAATCAAACCATCATATATTTGAGCCCTGCTCTTATAACCAACTTAAATTTTGCCGAAAATAACGTCCTACCTCAAACAGATTTTATTTTTATTATTTTCTGAGATGGAGTATCACTCTATCATTCAGGCTGGAGTGCAGTAGTGCAAGCTCCTCTCACTGCAACCTGCACCTCCTGGGTTCAAGCAATTCTCACCTCAGCCTCCCAAGTAGATGGAATTACAGGCACATGCCACCACACCTGGCTAATTTATGTAGTTTTAGTAGAGACAGGGTTTCACCATGTTGGCCAGGCTGATCTTGAACTCCTGACCTCAAGTGATCCTCCCACTTCGGCCTCCCAAAGTGCTGGGATTACAGGCATGAGCCACCGTGCCTGGCCAAATCATGATTTAGAAAGGGGGAGATGGTCAAATATGATTGTTTTTTTTTTTTTTTTCTATGTAACTAATAGTTCATTTTATTTTTATAAGCCTTTTGTAAATACAGTGCTATGTAATATGAGTATATATAACATGCTAAAGAACATATCCTTTTAGTTCATAACCATTACTTCTAACAGATTATGTTTATACCCAGATTTTTGAAATGCATACAAAGAAAATTTAACAAATGGTAACATGTAAGGTATACATGTCATATGATTTTATCTATTACCCATAAATCTGTTTCTGTTTTTAAAACAATTTTCAAACACTTTGTCTGTTATTAAACAATGACTCTAAAGTTAAATAGTTGATATGTCTTATCTAGTTCAATAGGCTTAACAAACACGTATGTGTATATGTTTCCAAAGAGCACAAACTAAAACCTGCTTTATAATCAGAGAATCTGGGGAGCAAAAGGGACCTTAGACATCATTTTATCCAATCTCCCTTATGTTACATATAATAGCACAGAGATCTGGAAAGTTTAGTGCCTTTTAAGGTCCAAAAACTTATGTTAACATCTTTCTGTCAAACTGTATGATAAAATTGCTGCTAGTATTTGTTTTACAGATGAAGGAAGCATATCTTGCTTCCTTGTAAGTTTTTCAGGATGTCAACAATGTCTATGAATTGGCATTCTTAGAGAAATAAAGGTGAGGAAATGAGAAACTTGGCTTTAATGGAAACCACCACTCACAGCCAACATACGGAGCATGGATGGACCTGGCTGGAGTGATAATGCTCTCTGCCTATCAGAAGCATCATTCCTTTGATATTGGTAACTGGAGCCATTTGAAATTTTTATTGCTAATGCAAGCCAGAGACCAGATGCCTCTTTTTATGTGTGTGACCTTACTGAAAACAATTAGATTACTTATACAATAGCAGAATTGTTAATTTTATACAAGAGTTGATCTTCAGTGTGGAAGCTTTTCTAGATTACATACTATTAAGATAAAACTTGTAACTTTTAATTCCTTAATGAGCACTTTTCATCTTGATTTCCATGTGCCAGAGTTATGGAATCCACTTTGCCATAATTTTAGAGTAGCAAGGTTCACAATGTATTGTCTGTCTATAAATCCAAATACTATCACCAGCTTGTAAATTTTCCAAAGGCCGCTTGCATATTTCACACTTAAAGCAAGTAGAATGGCAGCAAATTTGTAATTCATCTAAAATCATTTTAGTTTCTACACCCAAGGGTTTTCGACAATAAGTGCACATATCTCTTTCAATGACAGACCTATCAGAAGTTGAATAAACAGTTTGTATGTATTTTCCAGAGACATTTGATAGCTATCCTTGGGTGATTTACTATTCTCCACATATGTTCTTGTGTACACAACAGTATCCTTTGGTGCTTCCTGCTTGGGTCCAGTGTGAGAGCTGAGATTGTTTCTGGCTTCATAAGAATAGGAAGGGATTCTTGTGGACTGGTTGTGTAGAGGATTGGTGAACCCATTGACTTGGCCATCTAGCCTTCCATTCTTATTTTCAGATACAGGAGAATTTACTTCAATTAAATTTTCCAAGTCTTGGTCTCGATTATTGTTTCTGAGAGCTGAAGGTTTCACTTTAATAAGATTGTCCAAGTCTTGGCTCTGATTGTTTCTGATTACTGCAGGATTTACTTTGATGAGGTTATCAAGATCTTGGTTTCTTTGGTTGTTTGTGAAATTTTCAGGGTTCACTTTGATGAGTTTATCAAGATCTTGTTTTCCATCAGTGTTTTTGACAGCTTTGGGGCTGACATTAGTATGTTCATCAAGACCTTTTTCACTGCTCTTGCTTGCTGAAGGGATCACTTTGACAAGATTGTCCAAGTCTTGGTTCCCTTGGTTAGTTCTGCTTCTTTCAGGAGCCACTTTGATAAGGCTGTCAAGACTCTGGTCCCCTTGGATACTTTTTTCTGTTCCTGGATTCACTTTGATGAAGTTATTAAGGTCTTTGGAACCTTGGTTATTTCTGTTTACTTCAGGAGTCAGTTTGATGAGATTGTCAAGGCTCTGGCCCCTCCTAATATTTTTATTTGTTTCAGGATCCACTTTAGTAAGCCCATCCAGGTCTTGTTTTCCAGTGGTATTTTCATTTCCTTTGGGATTCACTTTGATAGCATTATCAAGGTCTTCACTTCTTCTGCTTGTTTTATCCATCCTGGCATTCACTTTAACAACAGATTCGAGATCTTGTCCTTTCTCATTTTTGTTAGTCTTTTGATTAACTTTAATTGGATTTCCAAGGCCTTGGGTTCCTTTGCCATCTTTATCTGTCTGGGTGCTCACATAGATGAGACTTTCAAGGCTTTTGGCTCTTTTCTCTCTTTCGTCTACCTTTGGATTTGTTCTGAAGAGACCATCAAGACCTTGATTCCTATTCAAGCTTTTGTTCATTTTGATGAGATTATCCAATTCTTCACCTTTGTCAGTTCTCTGAAGTGAAGTGGCCTCTTTGAGGATGTTATCAAGATCCTGACTCCTTATATGTCTTTCAGCAGATCTTTTGCTTTCTGTATATACGCCCGGTTTAGGTGGATACATCTGCCTATTATCCCCTCTTGGCTGGTTAGGAGAAGAAACAGGAGAACTGGGCTTTGGAGGTATTGGAGGGTGAAAACCTGGTTCCCGTCTACTGGCTCCTGTGCTTGAAGAGGCATTGTAACCTGGAGGGGGCGGTGGAAACCAGGACTGCCTTTTTTTCTTTACAGGAGTAGTAGCAGAAGTGGATGCTATGGTGTTGGAGGTATTTGCATTCAATGAACCGCCCAGTTGCCCATAATTTCCCAATTCAATTTTCTCTGAAGGAGGAGGTGTAAATGTAAAGGGTAGGTGGGGGAAGGAAGTGAGGTGTGGAGGAAGGGTTAATTATTGTGGGGGTAGAAGGAAGAGAAGTCAACTTTGTTACTCCTGGTGATCTAAACGTGGACATGCTCCTATTGGTTAGTTGGTTATCCAAGGTATTGGCCTTATATGTTTTAGCAGCGTCCTTTCTGTCTGAGATCCTGTCTAAAGTGTCATCAGAACTATGCCGACTGATTGTAGCTTTTGGCACATTTCTCTCATTTATTTTCCTGTCCAATGCATCATGGGAATTATGTCGGCTGAGCACCACCCTACCATAATTTTCATCTTTTTCTTCTTCAGGACGTTTCTTTATCCAACTGCTATCCTGTAAGAAAGTTCTTCTTTTGTTCACCTCGTGAAAATCCTGCTGCTTCCGTGTGGCTCCCTGAGTGCTGCTCTTCATCTCATTTCCTGTGGGAGATATTTTTCTCAAAGTAACATTGGACATGCTGCCTTCCAGTAAGGACCTCTATCGAGCAGAAAACCAGGACTTTTTGGCTAACCAGCCTGTAGTGATTCCCTGAGAGGATCTGGCTGAAACAAATGGGAACCTGGAGTTTATTCAGTGGAGTCTCAATCTCTACCTGACTGTATTAATCAAATATGATTGTTACAAATGCCATAGTACCTATTATGTGCCAGACACTTTGCCTAAGTTTTTAACCCTTACAACAGCATCCCTAAAACATTGTACAGATGCAGAAGCAGAGGCACAAAGAGGCTTAAAACATCCCCAAGGTCACATCGTTACTGTAAAGCTAGTAACCAGCTCTACATCTATCTCAGTCCAAAATCTGTTTTGTCCCCTTCTGCACCTATGCACAGAGGGCAGTGGGAACATGAATGGAGGTGGAGAGAGGCGTAAGAAGGAGACATCAGTGATCTACCCTCTTTATGTGATAACAGACTCCCTCTTTTATCTGATAGCTGCTCCTGGACAAGAGGAATATCCATTCTTTCTTCCTAGTTCAAGAAACATGGTCCAAGGCATGGTCAGTTACAATGCTGTCCCTCCAGTCATGGGCCAAGTGCTGGGCACATGTCAGGCTACTCTTAGCCTTTCCTATAATTTAAATAACCTGAGACTGGGAGAAGGAAGCTTTGCTCACTCCTGGGGTGATCAAACTGTATGTAAGTCTAGAGTTCCCTGTCAGTACAGTTTTCCCTAGCAAGATAGAATGAGACCAACTCATAATAAGAAGCCAACACACATGTGCATGTGAGTGTGTGGTGAGAGAGAGTGCTGACAGCATCGTTTGAGTGTCTGGATCTAGCCATTCCTGTAGTGTCTCCATCTAGTCCTTACTTGAATGAATTAATACATCCCCTTTTAACTGAAGCTAGCTTGTGTTGAGTTTCTGTCGCTTAAAGTCAAGAGTCCTGAGAAATACAATATTGGTCCAAAAAGTCTTCATAGAACAGGTGAACTAGGAAAAAAAGGGATTCACAAGAAAGATAAGCAGAGAGGCAGAGGCTGAATGTAACAACAGCTACACTCGAGGAACAGCGAGCAGCTGAGGATGACTTGGGCCAAGATGTGCAGAGAGACTAGAGAGGTGGGTGAGAGCCACATCAGGGAAGGCCTTATTTGTCACGCTAAAATGTTTAGTCTTTATGTGAGGGCAGCAGGGATCCCCCAGGGGGTTTCAGGCAGTGGTGTGACATGCTCAAGCTCATTTTGAGGTCACCCGGGAGAATTGGTCTGAGAGCCAGCACAACAGGAGGGCAGCGGAATAGTGACGAGGCTGCTCCAGGAATCCAGGTGAAGAGCTCAGGGCAGAAAATGACTCAACGTTCATTGTTATGAACCAGGCCTGACGATTAAAGGGTGGGCACCAGGATGGGATTTGGGAGAGTGGGCTGAAAGGGACTGGATGAGAACAAAGGGGCCATGGTGGGAGTTTCCCAGCACTAGCCTCAGTTCTCTGCACAGAGGGCTCCTGCCACCTCAACACCAGCTTTGAAGGCATAGCCAGGCAAAGAAAACCAAGAAGCTAAACAAAATGCATATGGATGCTTTTAAGTGGGCATGTTCCTATTCAGTGGGCATGAATTGGAGAATATTCATCTTTAGCCACCTCCTGCCCCCTCAGGGCATCAGCTCCTCTTTCCAGGACCACTGAAGGGATGGAGCCCCCACCTCGGCCCCTCTGCACGTGATGCTGCTTTACTGTCTCCCCTGGATCCCCTTGTTTCTTGATTGGTTTCTCTGGTTATCATCTGTTTTGTCTTGTCACAGTGTGATGCTGGGGAGCAGAGGTTGGACGGTATTCTCCCCACAATGCTTGGCCAGTAGTAGGCATGCAGCAAACAGCTGAATTGATGACTCAGAAAAACTTTAAAATCTCCAATTCTGTATGTAATCTCTTTTAGTGATTTACTGGACAATTCCATTTAAATGCATCATGCTTATTTCAAACTGCACATAAACAAAACACAACTCTTGTTTTTGCCCTCCTCTCTAGCCAGTTACACACATGCATACACACATGAATACAAAAACATGCCTACACACATGTATACACACCACATGCCTACACACATGCACACACATGCATACACACATGCACACAGATGCATTCATACATGCATACACACAGACACTCATAGGCATACACACACACTCACATACACACAAACATGCATACACACATGCGTAAACACATGCACACATATGCATAAACACATGCACACCCACATACATTCATACACACATGCACACACACATGCATACACATCACGGCTTCTGCTTGTCCTTCCGGAGTCTTTTGTAAAGGTTTTCCTGATATTCCAAGTCTCGAGCTAGCTACCCTCCCACACCCCCCATTTCTACAGTTTTCTAACAATTGACTATTTTCCACTCTTACAATAATTTTTTTTGAGGCAGTGTCTCACTCTGCACCCAAGCTGGAGTAAGATAGTGCAATAATAGCCCATTGCAAACTCCTGGGCTCAAGAAAGCCTCCTGCCTTCAGTCTCCTGAGTAGCTAGGCTATAGGCATGTGCTAAAACACCCAGCTAATTTTTAAAATTTATTTTATTATTATTATTTTTGATAGGAAGTCTTGCTCTGTTGCTCAGGCTGGAGTGCAGTGGCATGATCTTGGCTCACTGCAACCTCCGCCTCCAGAGTAGCTGGGATTCTTGTGCCTAAGCCTCCCGAGTAGCTGGGATTATAGGTGGCCACCACCACGGCTAAGTTTTGTATTTTTAGCAGAGACAAGATTTCACCATGTTGGCCAGTCTGGTCTCCAACTCCTGACCTAAAGTGATCTGCCCGCCTCGACCTCCCAAAGTGCTGGAATTACAGGTGTGAGTAACCACGCCCTGTCTAAAATTATTTTTTTATAGGGATGGGGTCTAACTATGTTGCCCAGGCTTGTCTCAAACTCCTGCTCAAGTGATCCTCCCACCTCAGACTCCCAAAGTGCTAGGATTACAGAGTCAGCCACTGTGCCTGGCCAAGTCTTTACCAATTGGCAATAAGCTCTCTGGTTGTCACTACAGTTCCAATGTGCCAGGCACCCAGTAAGTGATCAATAAATATTGGTGTACTTGGGTGAATACATAGATCATTAATGCTACTGTTACTCTCTGACTCTCATTCAGATTAGGCATGAGCTCCCCCCTCAAAATAAGCAAACAGACTAGAGATTATTTCCTGAGAATGTAATTCCGATTCAATTCAGAATTTGTTTCATACGCTCAGGACTTGGCCCTTGGAGGGCTGGGGAGAGAGAAACAAGTAATACTAATTGTAATCTCTGCCTTCAAGGGAATTTCCCTCTTTTTGAAGATAGTGCTACTGTTACCTCTCTGCACCACTTCAAATCCTCCCTAGTCCCTCCTCTCACTCCTTCAGTGCCTTGGTGCCACTTTTATGCAGGCTTTGCCAGCTGCACACGCTCAAAGGTTCATGGGTTAAGGAGCATAGTGCATCCATGGAACTTCAAGAAATCTGGGGGAGCTGAAGCAAAGTACATTCAGTGTGGGGAGGAGCGGAGGTGGTGAGGGGGAAGAGGTGAGGATGGAGGGCTCTCCAGGGGCTGCAGCACGAAGGACCTTCCCAGCATGCAAATGTTGGAAATAGATGTTGGAAATAGATGCTTGGTACTGTAAAGAAAAGTTAGCACTGAGACAAAGGATCTTTCAGCAACTCAATTTTTGCTTCCTGGACTGCAGGAAGGGTGCTCCCATTAGCCTTTTTGCCATGAGAGTACTATGAACAAAGGAAAACACATACATTTATTTCTTACACATTTGGGGTTGTCCTTACTGCTGTGTCTAATCTCCATTGGCTGGAGCCAGACCTCACAATTTAAACTAAAACCTGATTGGCTAACAACTTAAAACTTTTCTAAACAGGTAAATGCAATGGAGAGTGGGGGACATGCCTGTGAGCACGTCCAGCACAGATATCTTGGTTAAAGTACAAGAACGTAGAATATACTACGTGCCTGTAAGCATGGCATGTCTAACAGCTACATAGGATAGGGCTTAACAAAGTTATTAGCACACTTATTCTTTAACAAGAAAATAAACTTTAAAAAGGAACCTTTCTACTTCCCACAGCAAAGTTATGTATCCTGATAGCAAGGAGCAGCCACGGAAGATTTTGAGTAGGGGAGTGACTTGATTAGATTTATGTTTTTAAAAGATTCCTCTTGCTGCAGTATGGGAAATTGATCAGAGGAGGGCATGGCTGGAGGCAGAAGTCCAGTTGGTAATTAGACATTCTCAATCTGGCTACATGTGAACATCACTGGGGAGTCTTAAAGAAATACCTAGAGGAGGGATCCAAACCTCACTTTTCTTTTTTCTTCCAGGTCCCCAGAGATTCCTGTGTGCACCCAGGGTTGAGAACTACTGCATAAGAGGGCCTAGAAGATATCTTGTATAGCCAGAGTACAGAGGGAACTGGGATAAGCCAGGAGAGACATGCAGAGGAAGGAGTCGAAGTCTCCATCTTCTGTGGGCAGCATCCAGCCTGGTCTGTTTTCTCTGATTCTAACCAAAATGTTGACCCGACTGATTTTTAAATTTGAATTCATTGCCATTATTAAAAATATATAGATTTCACACAAAATATCCAGATTTCTGCTCCCCTAAGAAAGTTGGGAGATCTGGCCACCCTGGGCCTGCATGCCCCCATGGCAATAAATCCAGCCCTGGCTACTGCTTTAGATGTGGCATGGACTCTCTGAGCCACCACAGCCCAGCCACTGTTTGTCAATTCCCATCACTGCAGCCAAGAGCCAGCTGCTGTTTTTCATCTCGTACCCTGCCGGTTTGCTCATTTCAGTTAATTGTCTAGTCAGTCAGTCTAGTTAATTGTCTAGATTGGAGTTTAGATCTCAAGAGCTAGACTCTACAGGGTGGGTAGGCCTGTTAAGGATATCGTTATTTACCCTGGAAGCACTGCAAAGGCATTGGAAGGTTTCACATAGAGCAGCAATAACATGATCAAATCAAATCTGTGATGTTAAGAGATCGCTCTGGCTGGCCATGGTGGCACATGCCTGCAATCCCAGCACTTTGGGAGACTGAGGCTTGAGCCCAGGAGTTGAAGACAAGGCTGGCAAGATCCTGTCAATCTTAATTGAAAAGTTAACCAGGCATGGTGCAACACACCTGTAGTCCCAGATACTTGGGAGGCTGAGGTGAGGATTGCTTGAGCCTGGGAGGTAGAGGCTGCAGTGAGCTGTGATCATGCCACTGCATTCCAGCCTGGGCAACAGAGTGAGACTGTGTCTCAAAAAAAAAAAAAAAAATTACTCTGGATTGTTAAAACTCCAGGTAACAGCAGCTATTTGACTAGATAATAAGGACAAATCAAAACACCCTCAGTCTCCTCTGGCTCTTTTACAGAAAAACCTTTATTATATTACTGTAATTAACTTTCAGTAAGAATGGATTTTTCACCAAATATTTTTGTCAGAAATAACAGGAGAAACAGCAAGTTAGATGAAAATGGAATTGAACTAGAAGGTGAAAGAATTGGATTTGAATCCTAAGTGACTTTGACACTGGTTCTTTTACCTTGGCTATCCTCTTCTATAAAATGGAAATAATAATATGAGACTTTCCTAAGTACCTCACAGGGTCATTGGGAAGATCAAATAAAAAAATATGATTGGTGTTTTATAAACTTCAAAGTGATTCATGGATGTAAAATATTGTTATCATTATCCATTTATTTACCAAACTCACACCCATTCCTACTGCGTATTTGACCTGTGCTAAGCCTGGGGATGTAAATATGAATGAGACCAACCTTAGAGGTCTATGGTCTATTGGAATTAGCAGTGATGTAAAGACATAATAATAGCTATGTATTCAAAAGAATTTAAAGCAGGGACTCAGACTCATGCTTGCATGCCAGTGTTCACGGCAGCATTATTCTCCATAGCCAAAAAGTAGACACAGCCCAAGTGTCCATCAACAGATGAATGAATGAGAATGTGGTATGTATATTCAATGGAATATTACTTAGCCATAAAAAGCAATGAAGTTCTGACACATGGATGAGCCTTAAAAACATTACATTAAGTGAAAGGAGGCAGACCCGAAGGGCAAATATGACTCTACTTATATGAAATATCGGGAATAGGCAGATTCATAGAGACAGAAAGGAGATTAGAGGTTACTAGGGTCTTGTGGGATTTACTGCTTAATGGGGACAGACTTTCTGTTGGGGGTGATGAAAAGTTTTAGAAATAGTGATGATAGATGCACAACATTGTGAATTTAATTAATGCCACTGAATTTATACACATCAAAATGTTCAAAATGGCAAATTTTATGTTGTATGTATTTAACTACAATAAAAAATAGTAAAAATAAATAAATGGATCAGAGTTCAACTAAAGACACTAGAAAAAGAACAGAGTAAACCTAAAGAAAGTATAATGAAGGAAATAGGCTGGGCGCGGTGGCTCATGCCTGTAATCCCAGCACTTTGGGAGGCTAAGGCAGGCAGATCATGAGGTCAGGAGATCGAAACCAGCCTGGCCAACATGGTGAAATCACGTCTCTACTAAAAATGCAAAAATTACCTGGGTGTGGTGGCAGGCGCCTGTAATACCAGCTACTCAGGAGGCTGAGGCATGAGAATCGCTTGAACCTGGGAGGCAGAGGTTGCAGTGAGCCGAGACCACGTCACTGCACTCCAGCCTGGGTGACAGTGCGAGACTACATCAAAAAAAAAAAAAAAGGAAGAAAGGAGGAAGGAGGAAAGGAAGGAAGGAAGGAAGGGGAAAGAAAAGAAAAGAAAGAGAAAGAAAGAAAGAAGAAAGGAAGGAAGGAAGGAAGAAAGAACTAGGCCGGGTGCAGTGGCTCAAGCCTGTAATACCAACACTTTGGGAGGCCGAGGTGGGCGGATCATGAGGTCAGGAGATCAAGACCATCCTGGCTAACATGGTGAAACAATGTCTCTACTAAAATTAAAAAATAAAAAAATAGCCAGGCCTGGTGGCACACACCTGTAGTCCCAGCTATTCGGGAGGCTGAGGCAGGAGAATTGCTTGAACCTGGAAGGCAGAGGTTGCAGTGAGCCGAGATTGCACCACTGCACTCCAGCCTGGGTGATAGAGTGAGACTCCGTCTCAAAAACAAAACAAAAAAAGTATAATGAAGGAAATAATAAAGATAAAAGCAAATACCAATGGAATAGAAAACAAAGAAACAGTAAAGAAATTCAACAAACCGAAAGCTGATTCAGGGGGAGGTTGAAAACTACTAAATAAATGTGTAGTAATTATAAGATGTGCTAAAAGAGGCACTCCAAAGTGATATGAAGAAACTCCTGAACTCCAGAAGGCTTCAAAACAAGACAAGCTGTTTGCACTGTGGCCTGGGGGAGGAGAGTAGGCATTTTCTAGGGCACAGGATGTGGTGACAACCAGGGCGTCTGCCAAGCAGAGGAACTCTTGTTCTAGTCACCGTTGTTCCCTCTTCCAGCGAGGGGGACTTAGAAACGTTTGCTAAATGAACAAACATTTCCTTTTAGTTTTACAATGTGTCTTTTGTCTATCCATAAATTTTATGATGTAACATTTCTTATGCTCTTTACCTATAACTTTGGATGTCTAATCCCACAGTATGGTCTTTTATGACATAGCTGTGTGATGCTATTTTATTTTGTTTCGTTTCTTCTCATAGAGACAGGGTCTTGCTATGTTGCCCAGGCTGATCTCAAACTCCTGGGCTCAAGTGATCCTCCTTGGCCTCCCAAAGTGCTGGGATTACAGGCATGCACCACCCACTGCACCCAGCAGGTGATGCTGTTTTCCTAAAGACACGACACTAGAAGCTCCTACCCGTTCTCCATTTCAACTGAAAGAGGCTTTCAACACCTAGGCCTGAAAGCTAAAAACGTCTGAACTGTTGAAAAGAAATGGAAATTCATATGCATTCAAATTCATATGCATTCAAAGAAATTCAAATGGCTATCCAAATACCTTAAGGATACATTTGAGGGTGGGTGTGCCCATCTTTTGCCCCATCTCCTAGAAATTGGTGTTTGTTGTGGGCAATTGTGGTGCCAGGAGAAGGTACTATTGCTGCATAAGGGCTGCAGCATATGGTCGGGCTGCAACATATGTCCACTGTAAAAGAGTTCCTGGTAGAAGCAGAGAGTGCCACTGAAATACAGCCCGTATTCCACTTGCCTAGCCGTGTACCCTGGGGCTTCATCACCCATATAAAAGAAGGCTTTTTCTAATTGGCACAAATACGTCAGGCAGGATGGGCTAATTGCAGCTTTGTGTCCTCAGCTGTCACCATTACTGCCCTGGCTGGGGGAGCGTCAGTGTCTGACTCTGTCCCTTCAAAAGAGCTCCCTAAATTCTCTTCAGCGTCAAAGCATCTTCTCAGAAGATGCTTTCAAGCCCTTTGGTGGGTGACTAACCCACCACTGGAATTCCACTGGTGGAGAATTACCTGCTGCCAAGAGACCTTAGTTCTGTCAAACGGCAAAGAAAGAAACTTACTAGACTTCGCAGCTCTCGCCCTGTGGTTGCCTCTCTTGTCACTAGATGGCGTCCTCGCCTAGGTACTGGAAACACTTTCCTGAGGACGGAGTTTGAGCTAGGAAGCCGCGCTGCGGGGGCGGCCTGTGTGGAACGTTTAGCTGATCCCAGTTTCGTTATTGTACGATTTGAAAATACTTGCTCATCCTGTCAAGAAATGTTATTGAGTGGAATAACAGTTTCATGGCACTTGTCAAGCTCATGCACAGCCTCTCGCCTTTTCTCCTCCCTCTGACTCCTGCGGTCAGCCGATGTTTCAACCCGGGAGACACAGGGCAAGCCATCGGGTGCTCAGCTTCCTGACGTTCCCCTGAGAAATGCTAGGAGATCTTACTTATCACGTAACGGGTGTCAGTTTAATAAATTCTGGCTCACGGTGACATATAGCTACTTACAAAGATATAACATATTAACGTATATATTAACATATATCATTTTAGCATTAATCATTTTAGCATCTTCTTTTTATTTAAATATATAAATGATGTCCCAAATAAATATACCATATATCTAAATACATAAATATATAAATGATCTCCCAAATAAATATACATATATTTAAATATATAAATTATTTTTAAATATATATTTATTTATATACTTATTATATCTATTTATTTAAATATATAAATGATGCCCCAAATAAATATATCATACACTTCAAATGTGTGCCTTTAAATGTATTTAAATGTGAGCCTTAAGTGTACGGTTCAATGCGTTTTAGTAAATGTATACACCGGTGTAGCCACTGCCCCAGTTAGGACACAGAACACTTCCATCACGGTGGTACATGGTCTTGTCAATTCCCATGAGCTGAAGAGGCTCAAGGCTCAGAGAAGAGCAAACAATGAGTCCTTGCTTCATGATTTGGTTCTTGTGACATTTTTTCACTATGCAGTTGTTAGGATGCAGCTGAGAAAATTATCAAAGCTATTCAGAAGCTCTTCAGTGAGATCAATTGTGTATTTTGAAAATGATTTTTCCTCAAGAGCCTGATATGGTTTTGCTCTGGGGGCTCTTGGCTGTCCCCACCCAAATCATCACGAATTGTAATCCCAGGTGTCGAGGGAGGGACCTGGAGGTGACTGGATCATGGGGGTAGTTCCCCATGATGTTCTCATGTTAGTGGGTGAGTTCATGAGATCTGATGGTTTAAAAGCGGCACTTCCCCCCTCACTCTCCCTCTATCCTGCCAACATGTACGACATGCCTTGCTTCCCCTTCACCTTCTGCCATAATTGTAAGTTTCCTGAGGCCTTCCCAGCCATTCATAACTATGAGTCAATTTTTTTCTTTATAAATTACCCAGTCTTGGGTGTTCTTTATAGCATATGAAAATAGACTAATACAGGGCCAATCTAAGCATTCTTTAACTCAGAAGCTTAACTCATTTGTCACCTTACACTTGCTGTGTCTTTATTACTATGCTAGAAAAATGCAATGATTTCTCCTAAAAGATTGACGTCTTTACTATAAACTTTCAATGGAAGCATAACATACATATGGAGAAACACACAGCTCGATGAATTTGTAAAAAGTGGACACAACCATGTAATCAGTGCTTAGATCAGGAAATAGAATATTATCAGAACCCAAGAAACCCTTCTAGTCACTCCAAGGGTAACCATTATCCTGACTTTTAAAACCATAGATGAATTGGACCTGCTTTTGAATTTTCCATCAATAAAATAAAATAACAAGTACTGTTTTGTGCCTGGCTTTCATCACACAATATTTTGAGAAAGACATCCATGCTGTTGTGTGTACTTGTAGTTTGATATTTCTCTTGCTGTGTTGTAGTCCATTATGTGACTATGCTACAATCTATTCATTTCACACATACACACAAATCTATGTATCTATGTATGTATATATACAGGGTCTTTCTCTGTTGCCCAGGCTGGAGTGCAGTGGCATGATCCTGGCTCACTGCAGCCCAGATCTTCTGGACTCAAGTGATCCTCCCACTTCAGCCTTCTGAGTAGCTGAGATTGCAAGTGTGTACCACCACACACAGCTAATTTTTTTGTTATTGTTGTCGTTGTTTTGTTTTGTTTGTTTTAGACAATGGCTCTCCCTATGTTGCCCAGGCTGGCCTCGAACTCCTGGGCTCAAACAATCTTCTCATCTTGGCCTTCAAAAGTTCTGGGATTACGGGCATGAGCCAATGTGCCCAGTCTTATTTCACTATTGTTGGACATATAAATTATTTTGGTTATTGGTTATTACAAATGATGCTGCTATAAAATTCTTTGAAAATATTTTTCCATGAACACTGTTATACATTGCTGGATCATAGGATACACAGTTGTTCAGCTTAAATTGATGCTGCCAAACTGTTTCTCAGTGTGGTTCTACCAATTTACATTCCTACCAGCAGTGTATAGAGTAGCAGTTGCTCCAATCTGATAACATTTGGTATAACTAGTCTTTTTGATTTTGGACATTCTGGTGTGTGCAGTAGTATCTCACCAGACTTTCATTTGCATTGCCCTGAAGACTAATCAAGTTGAGCTTTTTTTTATGTGCTATATTGGCTATTTGGATATTCTCTTTTTGTAAAGTCCTGTTTAAGTCTTTTACCAATTTCCTGCAAAATATTCTAATAGGCACTGCACAAAAATTAAATGTTTTCTTTATTTTTAGCTTTTCATTTTGAGATAATTTTAGATATTAGCAAAAAGCATACAAAAATCTTATGTTTCCTTCATCTGGCTTGATATCTCGATATCTTAAATAACTGCAGTTAATCTCAAAATCAAGAAATTGACATTGGTACTCATCTTCATTGGTTATTAAAATTTTGTCAATTGTCTCACTAATGTCTTTTTCTGGACCAGGAATCAAGCCAGGATTACACATTGTATTTACTTGTCATGTCTCCTTAAGTCTCCATTAACCTAAGGCAGTTCTTCAGTCTGTCTTTCATGACCTTAACATTTTTGAAGAGTACTGGCCGGTTATTATGTAAAATGCCCTCAATTTGCATTTGTCTAAAGAAAACCTCAAATTAAGTCAGGTTATGCATCTTTGCAAGAAATAATGTATCCTCTTCAGTTCATGATATCATGAAGAACATGTCAATATACTTTATCAGTGGTAAAGTTAGCTTGGATCATTTGGTTATGTATCTTGTGTCCCCACTGTACAGTTACTATTTCTTTTGTAGTTAATAAATATATAATGAGGCAATATGTAAATATCCTGTTCCTCTCATGCTTTTGCTCCGTAGTGTTTTTAATTCACTGCTTCTCTATGTGATCTTGCTATGAGCCCTTTTTCGGTACATGTATTGTAAATATCTTATCCTACTCTAAGTTTTGCTTGCTCACTCTCTTAATGTCTTGATGAGCAGAAGTTCTTAAGTTTAATATAATTACATTTATATATTTTTTTCTTTATGGTTAGTCTTTTTTATGTCCAGTTTAAGAAATCAAACCTTTACCTACCACAATGTCATGAAGATATTACTATGTGTTCTAAAAATGTAATTGTTTTTCTTTTCATGTTTGAATTGCCAATTCATCTGTAATTTATTCTTATTTAGATAAGTAACAAGATTCATTATTTTTTCGTATGATAGCCAGTTGATTTAGCATCATTTATAGAAGAGTCTGTCTTTTCCTCACTAGACTGCCACCTTTGTCATAAATCAGGTGACCATATAGGTGAGGGTCTGTTACCACCTTCTGTCTTCCATTCCATTTGTCTATTTATCTGTCTTTATATGAACACCACACTGACTTTAAGTACCATATTATTGAGTCTTGATAGTTTTATATCTCTGGCATTGATCTTTTTCTTCAAGATAGACTGCTATTTTTGGTCTTTTGCATTTTGGTCTAAATTTCAGGATCAGTTTGTCAGTTTCTACATACATACCTCAAACTCTTGATGAGATGATTTGGATCATTTGAATTTATAGATTAATTTGGGAGCATTACATATTTACAATATTAAATCATAAGTACCTTCCTCCATTAGATCTTTTTTATTTTTCTCAATATTTTTTCTCTTTTTTGAGCTGGAGTCTGCTCTGTTGCCCAGGCTGAAGTGCAGTTGGCAATCTCGGCTCACTGCAACCTCCGCCACCCAGGTGCAAGCGATTGTCATGCCTCAGCTTCCCAAGTAGCTGGGACTATAGGGGCATGCCACCATGCCCAGCTAATTTTTGCATTTTTAGTAGAGACAGGGTTTCACCATGTTGGCCAGGCTGGTCTCAATCTTCTCACCTCAAGTGATCCACCCACCTCAGCCTCCCAAAGTGCTGGGATTACAGGTGTGAGCCACCAGGCACAGCCCTCAATAATGTTTTATAACTTTCAGTGTAGTGGTCTTATACAACTTCCATTGATTTATTCCTAGGCATTTGATGTTTGTCAATTTATTTTTAAAACATGACTACATGAGAAGAGAATAGCATAGAGCAGTGGTTCTCAATGGGAAGTGATCTTCCCCCCCAGGACACATTTGGCAATGTCCGGAGACATTTTTGGCACAACTTGGGGTAGTGCTACAGGTGTCTAGTGGATAAGCAGGAATGCTGCCTAACATCCTGCAGTGCCACAGCAGCCGCCCTGCAACGAAGAAACATCATTCAGCCCTCAATGTCAACAATGCCATTCTCAAGAAATCCCAGGATAGAGTTAAGAACTTCCAGAGAGATATTACTTAATAGTCATTATTTTTATACACTCTTCATGGATTTTTATATTTCACACAAAGTGATTTACAGTGATATTTTCATCATATTCAAGTTAGTTTCTATTACTGGCGTATTAATAAAACGTAGCGTGTTCAGTTTATAAAAAGATGTTATAATTGTCGGGAGATAATGCTCCATGGCTTTTGTGTTTCTGGACACCTTCTGAGCAAAAAGCATTGACAGTTTTGTTCACAGATATTTGCATAACAGTCATGGAAAGATAAAGATAGTGACTCCCTGCAAAGAGATTTGGAGATGCCTCTTCCTGGAGATATTCCAGGGTAACAGAGCTAGATACCATGTCCTTTATTTCTCCCCCAAACCCCGGGATGTTTGCTTACATTCTCCAGGGAGGGGCCAGGCACAATGGCGAACACCTGTAATCCCAGCACTTTGGGAGGCCAAGGCAGTAAGGATTGCTTGAGGCCAGGAGTTTGAGACCACCCTGGGCAACATAGTGAGACCCCATATCTACTTTTATTTTTTTATTTTTATTTTATTTTATTTATTTATTTTTGAGACGGAGTTTTTTGCTCTTGTTACCCAGGCTGGAGTGCAGTGGCACGATCTCGGCTCACCGCAACCTCCATCTCCTGGGTTCAAGCAATTCTCCTGCCTCAGCCTCCCGAGTAGCTGGGACTACAGGCGTGTGCCACCATGCCCAGCTAATTTTTGTGTTTTTAGTAGAGATGGGGTTTCACCATGTTGACCAGGATGCTCTCAATCTCTTGACCTCGTGATCCACCCGCCTCGGCCTCCCAAAGTGCTGGGATTACAGGCGTGAGCCACTGCGCCCGGCCTGATTTTTAAAAAAAATTTGTTTTAAACCCAGAAGGGCTGGGCACAGTGGCTCACACCTGTAATCCCAATGGGAGGCCAAGGTGGGTGGATCACCTGAGGTCAGGAGTTCAAGATCAGCCTGACCAACATGGCAAAACCCCATCTCTGCTAAAAACACAAAAAAATTAGTAGAGTGTGGTGGTGTGTGCCTATAATCCAAGCTACTTGGGAGCCTGAGGCAGGAGAATTGCTTGAATCTGGGAGGCAGAGGTTGCAGTGAGCCAAGATCTCGCCATTGCACTCCAGCCTAGGCAACAAGAGTGAAATTCAGCCCCAAAAAAAACCAAGAGGATAAGCAGATTTGTGAGCAGTCTCTTTATAAGATGGGCGTTTCTGAGGTTCAGTGTTCTTCAGCTGGGAAACAGATCCACTGTCTGCTCAGTATCTAGCTGGGTCTGCCTCCATATGGCCCCTGTGCAACTTGGAAGTGAACAAGAACCCACGTAAACATGACGCTCATGCCACCAGCTGCACTGTAAGAAACTGTCTAAATCTGTTTGGGCTATCTCCTTACTGGTTGAATCTATGCAATATTGGTAAACTGACCTAGCAGCTGCAGTAATCTCCTCTGCTTAGCGATTGCTCGATAATGACCCATTAGCAAGGCCTACCACCAATGTAGGGAGGGGGAGGAGGCACTACTGACGTCACATACACACTTTCTCCATCCAGTAGTGATGATAGGGGGAGCGCTGTTGGGTAAGGCAAAATTACGTCTCCATTAACAGTTCCCCAAACCTGCCTTTTAGGTAGATGGGTTTGAAGTGCTGGCCCTGAGGAGCCAAAAGCCACGATGTCACTATTTATATTAAAATTCATGACGTTGTTGTAGTCACCAGTAGGCCTCCCTGTGTCTACCAGGATGCAGAAAGTAACAACACAGGGACTGGTTCCATCCCAACTCAATGTTTGAGACTTATTTCCTGGAGGCTGGTTCCTAGTTCTATTTCTTGGGGTCCGGAGTCTCCTGCAATGACAGAATCTTTGTTAGCTAACTTCAGCACAAGTGGCTCCCTTCCCTTCTTGCATGAGGCTTCTCAGACCTCTGGTGGACTTTTTCCCATCCATCTGCCAGACCTACCGAGACTTGCTCGAACTTAGCAGGGGCCACAAACTCAGCTCAAGCTGAAAGCTCCTATATGAAAGAGCTGAGTAATGATGCTGGCTCTCCCTTGGACTATTTGCAGCTGTTTGTTTTTGAAAATAGCCAACTTAATTGCAGTCACTTCAGGGCAATCCACAGCCACCTGGAGTATTTGTGAAAACAAATGAGACCATGTTGACCCCTGTGATCAGAGCTTATTTTCATGACAGCTTGGTTTGATGACGCTTGAATATGAACTATATCTCAGCAGCTGGAGGGCACAACCTTGAAGAGCAGATGTTTTTTGAAAAAGTCAATAATTGAACAAAAAAAAATGCCTTCCTTCCTCATCTTGTCAGCTGTCATGCATCTGAGTAAAGCGTGGGGTAGGACAGTTCCTTGGAAGCAATGATTTGCAAATGCATTATTTGACTGTCAAACTATGCCGAACTTTATTTTGATATAATGCAAATGATTAACCTCCCTATGGTCAAATAATGTGTCTCTTTTTGTTGAGCTGCAGCAGTTCACAGTAAGCAAAACAGGTTTTGGGGAAGGAAAGAAAAGGTGTCACTTTTGGGGCAGGATAAAATAGAAATACCAAATGCTGATGGTATTTCTTAGATACATTTTCTGTAGCGTATTAGATTGCCCTTGATGGGAATGGGGTTGGGGGTGTGGCTCACTGTGTCTGCAGGTCAGGTAAACAGGAAGTTCTGAGAATATCTAATATCTGATATCTAGAAGTGATATGAACTGGACAATACTTCTTCCCAAACAGCCGTGGAGTTCATTGAGTAAAGATGATTGCAGTGCCAAAAGAGGGACCCAGCCAAGAAGTTGTGCTGATCGAAGGCGTGTTGCTTGTCAGTTCCCTTGCTGTGCTGCACATTGTTTAGAGGCCCAGTTTGGATGTGGAGCAAGCTGTGGGTGCCACGTTTTCCTTGAAGACCATGATCTGTGACTTTCTTAAGGTGACCAGTTAGGAAAATGGTCAAGTTGAGATTCGAACTCCTATTTTTATTTTGGAAGTTAGTGAGATTTTCTTTGCAAATGAATATGTTGTCAGTTTTTGTAACTGTTTAGTAGACAACTGGAAAAAAATAGTCTTTAGTAGTAAAATGAAGCATTATTTAAAATGTTTGTTCTTGTAGATACAGTACATTTTCATCTTTAGGGATATTAAGCCAAAATATTTATTTACTTAATGAAAATTAACATCTGAATTACTCTTAAGATGTACTAGAAAATAAAACGTGAAGAATTATCACTGTTAAGCTGTTAATCTGCTATGAAGCAGCTGTCATCTTAGATCTAACACCAGAAAACTGTTGGTAAAAATCTGCAATTTGGCTGGGCCTAGTGGCTTATGCCTGTAGTTCCCAACACTCTGGGCAGATGAGGCTGAAGGATCACTTGAGCCCAGGAGTTTGAGACCAATATAGAGACCCCATCTACAAAAAATAGAAAAAATTATCTGGGCACGGTGGGCATGACTGTAGTCCCAGCTGAGGAGTCCAGCTCAGGGGTGAGCTGGGAACATCGCCTTAAAACTAGGAAGTTGAGGCTTCAGTGAGTGGTGATTGCACCACTGCACTCCAGCCTGGGTGACAGAGTGAAACCTTGTCTCAGAACAAAAAAAAGAAAAGAGAAAAGAAGGTTCTTTCTTTGAACTCTAGTCCAGTTCATAAATATTAATTCTGCCTTATGGATAATAATATTCAGATTTGTCATTTGTTGGCCTGTTTTAATCTATAAAAGACATAGCTGTTTAAAATTTACTTTTGCTTCATACTGTAAAACTTTTTTAAAACTTTCTTCTTTGACCTCTTAGGTGTTATGTTTTTTATTTTCCTGAATTTTTTTTACGGTTCTATGTATTTTTTTTATGCTTACTCATCCTTGGAGATTGAAAATTCTATCCATGCTTTGCATTTGTTCCAACACAGGATGAGCTAATTTTTTTTTTTAAATCTTGCCTTGCTGAATCAATGAGCTAATTCTTTTTGGCTCCCTGCCTATCTATTTTGATGCTCTTAGAATCTTCCTCTCATTATCCTAGGCTGCAGTGTTGGTTACCTTCCAGCAGCTTGAAAGCATGGTAGAGGGAGCCATCTGGCAAAAAACGTCACCCTGGCAAAGTTTCTTCTCCAGGCTTTGCTAAGCCACTGTCCCAAGGGACCAAAGGTTTTCTGGCCTCTTGTCTCTCCTCCTCCCTGGCCAGCAGCCAGATTGGACGTGGCCTGGCCATCCTCCTGAGACTGACATTGCCAATATTGTAACAGTGAGAGAATCAAACATAGCTGACTCTATCTTGCTTCAGGCTAACTGCCTTCGTGTGTTCCTACATGGAGGCTAAGCTACTCATGGAAAGAATTTAGATTATAGGTTAACTGTAGAACCTATAATGATTACCTCTGTTTGGAAACAGACCCCTGAGGAGATAAGGAAATATGCACACAACATTTAAACAATGCTGTCTTAAACATTTGTAGCAACAAGGTGGACATGACAAGCATTTGACCATGAACAAAGGAGTTTTCCAACCTCCTCGAACCCCTGCTGATGTCCATATGTCGTCTGTGGTCACCCGTCACCTCTAGATCTTAACCCCCTCTCTGTTCTCCCATCCCCTAATGTAAAAGGAGCCAAAAAAATCTATTAACATAAGATGATTCTTTAGGACACTCGACCATCATCTTCTCAGTTTACTGGCTCCCTGAAAAAAACTCATCTTCCTTGCCCCAACATCTTATCTCTTGACTTATTGGCTGTCACGCAGCAAGCAGAATGAGCTTTGGATGCAGCTACAAATTGCCAGGAGTTCCTCTTTGTGGTCAGCTGACTCCATGTGGGGAAATTTTGGGGTGAGTTCCTAGCAGCTGCTGAGACCATTTGTTCTAGGGACCCCTCTCCCTCAAGTCCCTGGGACAGCACTGGCTGCCCCAGGACCCTGGCACATGACTGTTGAGCAAGGAACTGGCAAAGCTATGCGAGTTGATGAACTCGATGTGGAGAAGAGTAAGTCACTCTAGTGTATACAGCCAGGAACTCCTTTCCCCTCTGTTTGGGCTTTTCCCTTGCAATAGGCCACTTTGTTTTTGTATTTGCCTGGCTACTCTTTTGGAAAGGGGAATAGTTGTTGGACTTTTACCCAATCTGATAATCAGTTCATCTGTATTTGTCTGTCAGTTGTCTTTGTGGGCCCCTGGCTTATGTATTTTAAAACATGGGAAAGCTCCAAAGCATACCAGTTTTTCTGGGACTTCAGCTGGTTATATATTATGATCACTTTTCTGCACATTTAAAGACTAATGGGTAAATTACAGTAAGAAAAAGTCAAAGCTCAAATGGTTAACCTGCAACGATAGAGTTAAGTAGGGACTTCTAAAGCTCTCTGTTTTTTTCCTTTTCTGCCTGCTTTGAATCGGTTGTTATTAACCTACTTGTGTTGAGATAAAACTCACTGTTTATCTCCCTATGTCTGATTAAGACAAGTACCCTTTTCATCAGGTTTGACTTCCAGGTTGTCTAAATGGGTTTCCCATAAGGAGAAGCAATCACACTGCAGATGGTCTTTCCTTACCTCTTTGTAATTGACCTATAAAACATCTTTTATGGTTTATTGAGCTAATTCCTGTTTTTCTTACTGAGTTTTTGATTCCTTAGGAAAACTGAGACTTAAAATAATTAAGGTTTTTACATCCATGTAACTTTCTGTATTGCTTTTAAAGTCCTTGTGGTGTTAAGTTACAGGGCTTTGACTCCTGGGTCTGAAAAGTCACTGACTCCTGCTAAAACTTGAACATTGACACCAGTCAACAAAGCCTTGTCTTCAGACTGGGGACAAGGTGGCAATCAAAATGAATTGCTTTTCTGAGACACAGGGCCAAAAATGAAAACTATTTAATCCCTCTAGGCCCAGGCACTATCATGGAAGAGGTGAGTGTATGAGGTTATAGGGGCTGATTTTGAGGGGATAAAATTAGTTCAGAGTTTCTCTATAAATTAAACA
Source organism: Ateles fusciceps (assembly GCA_036589455.1). Lineage (NCBI taxonomy): Eukaryota > Metazoa > Chordata > Mammalia > Primates > Atelidae > Ateles > Ateles fusciceps. Next base: position 38,284,892 of record JAZHEH010003205.1, read on the forward strand.
TTAATATCAAAAGCATGCTGATGCAAGGCCACCGTCTGAGCACTGTGTCGGAATAACAAGGTTTCCTTAGGGCACTGATCTGTTCTTTAATGAAAAATTGTAAAAGGTTATAAAAGGTTTATGGAAATCTTACCTTATGGTCAAACTGATTGAAATTAGATAGATTTGGTTAAAAGGTTTATTAAAAGTATCTTTAACATTAATAATGCACTATTCAAAGGTAAAATTTGGTCTTCTCCTTTGAGCAAAAATTTTGTGTGATATTAATAAGATAATAAAAGATTTTTGTTTACCATGTGAGTAAACTTCAGGAAAAGAGGGGAGAGAGAGACAGATTTAGTTGGCCTCATGCTCTCTTTATTAGGTCTTATGATTGGCAACTTCGTTAGGTCTTATGATTGGGAACTGAGTCTCCTCTCTGTCAAAGAGTAAAGGCCTTTGCTTTTCAATATTTTTAAATTATCACTTTGGCTAAATGAGTGGCAATTATTTCACAGTGACCTGTGATCTCAAGTATTTTATTTTATTAATTTATTCTTTTAGACAGCATCTCACTCTGTCACCCAGGCTGGAGTGCAGTGACATGAAGATGTCTCACGGCAGTCTTTATCTCCTGGGCTCAAGCAATCCTTTTACCTTAACCGAGTAGCTGCACACTCATGCCCAGCTAATTTTTTATTCTTTTTTGTAGAGATGGAGTCTTGCCACGTTGCCCAGGCTGATCTCAAGTGTTTTAAAGCTTCAATAATTTAATAAACTTTCCAAAATTAAATTTCAAATTCTCAACTCAGCCTGCATAATATTCCATGGTGTATATGTGCCACATTTTCTTTATCCAGTCTATCATTGACAAGCATTTGGGTTGGTTCCAAGTCTTTGCTATTGTGAACAGTGCCACAATAAACATACATGTGCATGTATCTTTATAATAGAATGATTTATAATCCTTTGAGTATATACCCAGTAATGGGATTGCTGAGTCAAATGGTGTTTCTATTTCCAGATCCTTGAGGAATCACCCCACTGTCTTCCACAATGGTTGAACTAATTTACACTCCCACCAACAGTGTAAAAGCGTTTCTATTTCTCCACATCCTCTCCAGCATCTGTTGTCTCCCGATTTTTTAATGATCACCATTCTAACTGGCATGAGGTGGTATCTCAATGTTGTTTTGATATACACTTCTCTAATGACCAGTGATGATGAGCTTTTTTTCATGTATTTGTTGGCTGCATAAATGTCTTCTTTTGAGAAGTGTCTGTTCATATTCTTCACCCACTTTTTGATGGCGTTGTTTGGTTTTTTCTTGTAAATTTGTTTATGTTCTTTGTGGATTCTGGATATTAGCTTTTTGTCAGATGGGTAGATTGCAAAAAATTTTTCCCATTCTGTTGGCTCTGGTTCATTCCAATGATTGTTTCTTTTGCTGTCCAGAAGCTCTTTAGTTTAATTAGATCCCATTTGTCTATTTTGGCTTTTGTTGCCATTGCTTTTGGTGTTTTAGTCATGAAGTCCTTGCCCATGCCTATGTCCTGAAAGGTATTGCCTAGGTTTTCTTCTAGGTTTTTTATGGTGTTAGGTCTTATGTTTAAATCTTTAATCCATCTGGAGTTAATTTTTGTGTAAGGTGTAAGGAAGGGATCCAGTTTCTGCTTTCTGCACATGGCTAGCCAGTTTTCCCAACACCATTTATTAAACAGGGAATCCTTTCCCCATTGTTTGTTTTTGTCAGGTTTGTCAAAGATCAGATGGTTGTAGATGTGTGGTGTTATTTCTGAGGCCTCTGTTCTGTTCCATTGGTCTATATCTCTGTTTTGGTATAGAATGACATTTTTAAAGATATGTTCGGACTGCTTTGAAGAATTGATATTGACTTTATAGAGCTGATGAAAAGCCCCTTGGAAAGACTGGCCTTGTACCATGTCTATGTGATTTCTTTACAAAGTTCCTGACCTGTAGTAAGTTAAAAAATGTCACTTTCGAGCATGCTCAGGAACCCCAAGTTATTTTGAGATCTTGAGAAGAGAGGAGTTCACCCAATTCATACAGATATCTGCAGGCACAGTTAAACCCTTTGCTGGGCTCGAAGGGCTTTTAACAAGTCTAATTTGCAATTCCTTATGAAAAAACAAGTTCCAGCAAAGCCAATTTTTTAAAAAAGGGCCTATATGGCAAATAATTATTCTTGCCACAATTTAGGCAAATAATCAGACCAAGTATTATAAAACTAAAACTTATTTTGCAAATAAATTGATTCTACTTTGACTTGTCTTTGGTAGAAATACAGGACTTAGGAGAAAAAGTATACATTTTAGAAGAAAACTATAGTACACCTGGTATTAGATTCTAGCCTTGTCCATTGTTTTTGAGTGTTTATTATTTTCCCACCTGCAATGCCATCTCCCAAAATGAGACACAGCTATTTAATGGGAATAGCCTATTCCTAGACTGGTTACTTTTAAATGTTAAGCCTCTACCCCAAGGTAAACATGGATGGTATGTTACATGCATGTTTGTTCAATACATGTGTGTTCATCATGGATATTTATAGCCCATCCTGCCATGTGTTAAATACATATGTTTAGCCAATCTATTGTCATAGTCCCGCAGGCATCCAGGTACAATTGACAGTAAGGAACAAACTTATTTATGTTCTTATTGATGGAGGGCCATATATTCTGTAGTCGACACCCATCTACCCTCTGGTTCGAACAAGATAATAATGATAATAGGAGTGTCAAGGGAAACTGTGATTTGCCCCTTCCTGCAACCTTATATTACCATCTTGGAGATCGTGATTAATGGGAAAAATTAAAAAGATAAACCATACCCTAAAAAGAAACATTGCCAAGATATATTAAGAAACTAATTTGACTTGAGATAAGGCATTGCTGGTTGCCCTGTTGTGGATTAGAGTAGCTCCCCCAAAGTGGGCTGAAATTGAGCCCCAATGAAATATTACATGCAGAATCACTCATTCCACAGATGTAGCCCTAAATTCCTTTCAACTGGGATTTCAGATCCTTCTAAAAACCTAAAAAGAACAAGTGAATGGGACTGTTTGAGATGTTGCTGAATATCCATTCATCAGTGAAGTTTGCTGTAATAAAACTGTGGGTACACTATACTCAAGTTGACACTACTAGAGAGCCCCTGCTACCTTAAAGACCGGAGAAACAAGAAGGGAGGTGCCTATAATCACTGCTCCTAAAAAAGAGCATTAAGGAACATTTCCTTAACCAGGTCAAATAGTTTCATTTCACAGTTACCACTTGTCAACCCTGCCCAGTGCAAAGTAGCTGAATGAGAGACAACATCCTGTAGTCCCCAACTCCACAAGATTATGGAATGAAACTTTGACACTGGGGAATTGTAACAGAGAGAGAAATCTGACATATCTGATGCCATCTCGATTCTAACCTTGCAAACTAACTGCTTTTGCTCATTCCTACATGTAGGCCAAGCTAATCATGAAAAGAATTTATTTTATAGTTTAACTGTAGAACTAATGACTGTCTCTCTTTTGAAACAGACCTCTGAGGAGGTAAGGAAGTATGCACACAAGTGACAATGCTATCTTAAAGATTTATAGAAACGGTGGATCTGACAAGTGGTTAACCAAGAACAAAGAAGATTCGCAGTCTCCTTGGACCCTGGCTGATGCCCAGATGTCTGCGGTCACCAGTTACTTTCTGGACTTTAACTCCTTTCCTGTTCCCCTTTCCCCCAACATAAAAGGAGCCTAAAAAGTTATCAACTTAGGATGCTTTAGGACACTAGTCCACATCGTCTTGGTTTACTGGCTCCCTGAAACAAAGTCATCTTTCTTGCCCCAACACCTTGTCTCTCAATTTATTGGCTGTTGTGCAGTAAGCAGTATGAGCTTTGGACTCAGCTGCAGTATCAGCCACTCTGGGAAAAAATTCCTCTGTTTACATGCTTTGGGCCCTTTCAGCGAGTATTTAGAGGGGAGATTCAGAAGTCTAGGCTGAAACCCAGTTTTACCTGCAAATGTTCTGCTTGTCTATCGCTCCAAAAAATAACACTCAAAATTCAGGGGTGTGAAACAACCACAATCCCTCAGGATTCTGGTGATTGACTGGGCTCAGCTAGGTGGTTCCCACTTTGAGTGTGTCACTTGGCTACCATGAGACAGAGATTGTACTGGAGAGGTCTTGAAGGCTTCCTTATTCATATGTCTGGCACTGGGACTGGGAAAATTCAAACTGCTGGGGGGATGAAACAGCCAAAGCTCCTTGACTCTTTCTTTATTTTCATGGGGTCTATTTAATGATCTCTGCAACATGGTTTCAGGGCTGCTGTACTTATATACTCCAAAGGCACATGTTCTGAGCAAGAGAGCTAAATGATACCTGGAGCTAGGTGGCCAGGTCACCTTTTAAGACTCAGTTTTGAAAGTCACATAGCATTACTTTGGTTGTGCAATCACAGAAACCCATATAAGAAACCTACATGGGTTCAAGGGCAAAGAACTTAGATGCCACCTCTTGATTGAGGCAGGGGCAGGTTTTTGGAAGAGCACATGAGCTGATCATGTTTTTGCCAAAATTGTGAAAAATGCAATCTCCAGCAGGAAGTTTAATGCAATTTGTTGAATTAAAAATGATTGTGTACCATCAATAGTAATACTTATTGACACATACTCTATGCAAGTATCTAACTCATAGAGCCGTGTGAGGGTTAACTGATTAACACTGTACATGTAAAGCACCTAGAACACTAACTGGCACATAGTAAGTGCACATAGTAAATAAATGTTAGCTGTACTCTATAGTTAAGAAAAATTAGAAGTACGTAACTATAATATTAATTAATTACCCTTCCCCATCATTCAATTCTCAGTTGTTAATTCTGCTATTGCTTTTCTAAGAAAAAACTTTATTAGCTTATGTCCTTGTTTAGGTGGAAAAGCTTTCACCATCTGAAAGCTCCTTACAAAAAGGTATATGGGGAGTTAAATATTTTGAAATTGCATGTGTCTGAAATATATATACCCCCACATTTGACTGCTAATTTGTATGGGTATAAGAATCTATGTTAGAAATAATTTTCTCTCAGCATTTTATTTACTTGTTTAATTTCTTTAGATACAGAGTCCCATGCTATCACTCAGGCTTGAGTGCAGTGGGGCCATCTTGGCTCTCTGAAACCTTCACTTTCCAGGTTCAAGTGATTCTCATGCCTGAGTCTCCTGAGTAGCTGGTATTACAGGTGCCCACCATCACACCTGGCTAATTTTTGTATTTTTTAGATTAAAGATGGTGTTTTACTTTGTTGGCCAGGCGGGTCTTGACCTCTTGTCCTCAGGTGATCCACTCACCTTGGCCTCTCAGAGTGCTGGGATTACAGGTGTGAACCACTGTACTCGGCCTACTCTTAGCATTTTAAAGACATTATTCCATTGTCTTTCAGTATCATGTGTTGCTACTGAGAAATCAGATGCCATTCTGATTCTGGATCCTTTACATGAAACCTCATTTCCTCCTGGGCACTTGTAAGATCTTCTCTATGTCCTCAGTCTTCTGAAGTTTTGTCACGATGTGCCTTGGTGTGGTTCTGGTTTTGTCCATTGCACTCTGCTCAGTGAGCACTTTCCATGTGGAACCTGATGCTCTTTAGTTCTCAAAGTATATAAATGAATTATTTAATTCATTTCTGCCCCTGTTTCCCAGATGTCCAGGGCTGGCTTTCTAATCTTCTTATCCTTTCTTATTTCTTTCCCTTCTCCTTGTCTTTTGTCTATGTACTCTAGGATAGTTTCTAACTTTATCTTTTTAACATTCTACTGAGTTTTTCATTTTGCTATCCTATTTTTAATGTAAAAGAGCTGTGTTTGGTTCTATGAGTGTTCCTTTTTTAGATTATTTATTTATTTACTTATTGAGACAGTGTCTCGCTATGTCACCCAGGCTAGACTGCAATGGCTATTCACAGGTGTGATCATAGCACACTACACCCTCCGATTCCTGGGCTCAAGTGATCCTCTGGCCTCAGCCTACCAAGTAGGAGGGACTACAGGCTCATGTCATCACTCTCAGCCTTACTGTTTTATTTGATCTTTCTCAGAGAAGATCAATGATAGATTTCTCAACATTTTCTTCACCCCATATATTCTTTTTCTTCCTTGTCTATTTTTTCCTGTTACCATGTTTTTGGTTATATCTTTAATGTCAGATCCTTCCCTTATATTGTGATGACCTTCAGTTGCCTGCTCTTATTTAAGTGTGTCAGATTTAGCCACAAAAAGAATAAAAAGGACAAGACATCTGGTTAAACTTGAATTTTAGATAAACAACGAATAATTTTTAGTATAGGTATGTCTCATGCAATATTTTGGACAAACTTATAGTTCATGACTATTTTCTATTTCAGTAAAACGTTACTTGTTGTTTAACTGAAAATCAAATTTAACTAAGTGTTCTGTATTTTATCTGGCAACCCTAAGAGTGAGATCTACAAAGCTGCCTGGAAGCCCTGAGTGTTTGTGTAAGTGGGTGGGGCTTGACAAGGGTGAGTTTACCAACAGGTTGCTCCAGTTTCATTGCATAAATAATTACATCTTTTCAGGTCTTTCCTCTTAGAATCCCCAGAGAAGAGTATTCCAAACTCCCCATCCTAGTGAGTTTGATCCTGGCTGCCAGAGTTCTAGGAGCCAAGTGGGAAGAATACCAAGCAGCTCAGTGGACATCATCTTAGGTTTCATATGGCTTTTCAATTTCAGTACAGTAGCCCTAGTCTTGTGTTAATCTCATGGCCTTGATGAAAGATGGCTGCAAATTCTTTGTACCCTCCCACCCCCTCCCCATTCAGGGATGGAGCCTAATACCCTTCTCTTGAATCTAGGCTGGCTTTAGTGACTGGCAGGACCTACAGAATGCAACAGAAATAATGTTCAACAACTTCCAAGCCTGCATAATAAGTAGTCTTGTAACTTCTGCCTGGATGTCTGGAATATACTTTCTGGAAACCCCGAGCCTCCATGAAGGAAATCTGACTACCCTGAGACTGCCATGTGAAGACGGCATGTGTAGATGCTCTGCTTGACAGTGCCAATTGAGACCAACCTTCCAGCTCTCCTTATCATGATACCCAATATGTGAGTTCTCCAGACTGGCCCATCTGCCAGCTGGATAACACCAACTTTGTTGTTGTCACATGGAACAGAAGAACTGCTCGGTTCAAATTCAGACCCATAAAATCATGAGATAGAATGGTCATTGTTTTAAGTCACCTTCAAGCTTTGGAGTGGTTTTTTTAGGCAGCTTTAGGTAACCAGAACACCTCAACTACATCTGGTGTCCCCATTCCAGACAGCCTCTGCATGCTTCTTCAGAGGACATGCTTCCAATCATCCGCCCTCGTGGAAGAAGAGCAGTGGCCGCTGTGCAGTGTTGGGGGTGCTGACTGCTTGCACAGACTCACAAGAAATCGTCGTGGGTTTAGTCTCACCTACACACCCACTTTCAGACACATCCAGTGTGGCAAACTCTGTTATCCCAAGAAATTCTACTGTCATGTTGCTTCTTGGATTTCCCTACTCCTGGTTTGGAAGTTGGCTTTTTCAGGTCTGCTAAGTCAGTTGTCACCTGTCCACGTGCTTTCCAGGTTTCAAACTTTTATTATTTTTCCCTCTCTTGTTCCCTTGTCCTTGTGAGATTTTTAATTTTTTTATTTAAAAAAGTGGGGGGGTTTTTTGTTTGTTTTTGGAGACAGGGTCTCACTCTGTTACCCAGGCTGGAGTGCAGAGGCACAGCTCACTGCAGCCTCAAACCCCTGGGCTCATGTGATTTTCTTGCCTCAGCTCCCTAGTGGATGGGACTAGAGCCATGTGTCACCAGGCTTGACTACTTTTTTTTTTTTAAAGAGACATGGTGGATGGGGAGAGAGTCTCGTCATGTTGCCCAGGCTGGTCTCGAACTCCTGACTTCAAGCCATCCTCCCACCATGGCCTCCCAATGTTCTGGTATTACAGGTGTAAACCACAGCACCCAGCCCTATTTTTAATTTAAAGGCTCCTTGGAGTCGAATTTTGACAATTACATTAATTTTTAAAATACTCTTAGATCAGGTTTCCTAGAAACAGAGCCTGAGCCTGGGATTCTTGTGCAAGTGTTGTAGGGAGGGTATCTCGAGGGAAGCCTCTGAGTAAGTGAGGGAAACAGGATAGGCCAGAGGGAGAAGCAGAGCAAATATATGGTTTCTGATGGAATTTAGCCTCAGTCTGATCCCATGAGAGCTTGGCATATGAGGGGTGCCACAGATTTATTCCTGGCCTTTTGTACCCCATAAAACTTAGGCTCTGGCTGTGGCTTCCCCAGCCTAGTCTGAGTGCAGATGTCAGCAAAAGGGGGCAGTGAGGGGGCAGTGAGCTGGGCTGGATGCACCCACCTAGTAAAGGTTATTCAAGCGGGTGCCGACAGCATCGGCTTCATTCCTAACCTTTATTTTTTTTGTGTAGCCTAATTTTTTCTTTTACAAACAGGGTTTCTAGTACAGGCTGGGCTCCCGAATTCCTGGCCTCAAGTAACCAGCTGAGCCTCCGAGAGTGTTGGGATTACAGGCATGAGCCACTGCACCTGGCCTAATCGTTGCTTCTAAGAGATGTATTGTCACTCTAATCTTTCTGAGGAAATAAATTATCTGTATTTCATTTTTTCCCACTGTTTGCCCTTTAATTTTTTGTTTTGTTTTTGTTTTTGTTTTCAGACAAGGTCTCACTCTGTCACCCAGGCTGGAGTGCAGTGGTGCAGTCATAACTCACTGTAACATTGAACATCTGGGCTTAGAGCCACCCTCCTGCCTCAGCCTCCTGAGTAGCTGGGACTACAGATGCCACTACAGTGACCGGCTAATTATTTTACTTATGTTTTCTTTTCTTTTCTTTCTTTTTTTTTTTTTTTGACACAGTGTCTTGCTGTGTCACCCAGGATGGAGTGCAGTGGCACAGTCTTGGCTCACTGCAGCCTCTCCACATCCTGGGCTTGGGTGTTTTCCCACCTCAACCTACTGAATAGCTGGGACTACAGGCTGATGCTACCACACCCGGCTAATTTTTTTGTTTGTTTGTTTTGAGAGGGGTTTCACCACGTTGGCCAGGCTGGTCTCGAACTCCAGGGCTCAAGCGATCCACCTGCCCTGGCCTCCCAAAGTGCTGGGATTACAGGCGTGAGACATCGTGCCCAGCCTTAATTTAAAAATTATCATATGCAGATAAAAGAGGAAGAACCAGTTTTAGAATCCAAATCAGTCTGATCCTAAAACCCATGCTCTAAACCATATGAAACCATCTTTTAAAATTACATCTTAATGAAATAATTTAATGTTACCTCTCCAGCTCTAAGGGTGCCAGTAACCACTTAGATTTTGATGTGTCGGATAGAAAACACTCCCCCAAACCGGCTACTCTTGGTTTTTTTGTTTGTTTGTTTTTTTAATTGAATTTGCCTATAGACTCAACGGATTCATTCTGCAAGCATTCACTACGTGCCGGTATCGGTGCTGGGCATGGGTGCAAGACGACCTAGCCCTAGCTGGTGGCTTCAAGAGGCCGTGTCCAGCAGCGGAAGCGGATATGGACACACAAAACTATGACAAGGGGTGAGCGCCGCGCCAAGCCGAACCAGGAGTTACGGATAGTGACTAAACCTCAATCACTCACGGGAGTAGAGAAAGATCCGGGGCTGTTCCTAACTCCTACTCCAAAGTTTTCCTGGCCTGCTGGGCTCACAGGGAAGGTGAAAGTGTGGAACTGCTGGAAACTTTCGGGAATGTGTGTTTTCATGTGAAAGAGTGAAATGAATGTGCCCTTCAGATTTCACTTTCTACTTTTCTGGCCACGGGCTAGGCCTGAGCGTGCCGCTGAGAGACAAGCGGTTTCCCGGGGTGGGGGGAAGCGCGGATTCGCTGCGGAACTCGGGCTCCGCGCGGCGCTGGGCGCGGCCGGCGCAAGGAGCTGGCGAGGTGCCCCGGCCTCGGCCCTCCGGACTCGGCCCTCCGAGGGTGTGGGGCGCCCGGGAAACCGGGACCCCGAGAGTCCAACTGCTCCCACCCTAAGGGGTCAGGAGCGGGGCTGGTGGGAAAGGGGGCACCGTCCGATCCGGGCAGGTGGGCGAGGCCGGGGACCGGGCGGGCCTCGGGCGCGGGCACAAGCGGAGGGCGGACCCGCCGGGGGTCGAGGCCTGCCCCTCGCAGGGCTCCAGGCGCGACCGTCCCGGCCCGGGGCGCCAGGTGCGCTTCTCCTAGAGAGGGATTTTCCGGTCTCGTGGGCAGAGGAACAACCAGGAACTCGAGCTCAGTCTCCACCCCAAAGCGGGGCGGATCCGTCCAGGATAAGACCCGCTGTCTACCCTGAGCAGGGTGTGACCTCCGCAGCCGCATTGGAGGAGCGCAGTCCGGCCTCGGTACGAGGGGTAAAGGGGCTCCGGGCCGCGGGGTCCTGGGTTCGGGGGAAGGGAGTGCGCGGCCCGGGAGCGTCTCGCGGTGATGCCCGGCTTCGCGCCGCGCCCGAGAAGGGGTGCCTGTCGCCGGTTTGCGGGCCAGCCCGGGCCGCCAGAGGGAGGAGGGAGCCAACGGGCCGGGACTCCCTCTGGGTGGGCGAGAGGGAGGCGAGCGCGGCGCTTAACCATCGGCACCATCCAGGACATCCAGGGCCGCTTACACAGCTCAGGACGCGGGTCAGAGACCACAGCAGTTATTTATTCAGTACAAGAGCTTCGCTTGGGCATGAAAAGAAAGGACCGAGATCATCTTGCTTGTAGCTAACTCCATCTAACACCTCTTATAGTTTACTTTTTAATTCTTTCTTTCCTCCATTTAAGAAACTTACTCCTTTCTTTCTAGATCCTTACCACTTTCTAACCTTATCATGTGTCTAATGCCCTCAGCACAGTGCCTGGCACGTCGGAGTCTGATTATTATCAGGTCCATGACTTGAGTTGACCAATGGCGCAGTCTCCCAATACCAGCTGGATACTTTGGGGCCAAAGAGGATTGCTTCTCAACGATTTGCCGGCTGAAGTGCCCCCCGCCCCGCCAGGTTGATGCAAGTCTTCTGAGCTGATAGAGCATAGCGGGCCCTGCGTAACTCGTGCTTTTCATGGAACTGGGCATCTGCTCCCTCTCGCTGACAGTGGGAAGGATGGATAGGGTGTCCTTCTCCAAGTTATCCATTCCCCTGCCCACCAGCCCAGGACACCCCACAACTCCCTTCCATTCGCTACTGTTTGCCCTTTAATTGTTTGTTTTGTTTTGTTTTGAGACAAGGTCTCACTCCTGTAGCCCAGGCTGGAGTGCAGTGGCTCGATCACAGCTCACTGCAACTTCTCCCTCCCGTGCTCAGGTGTTTCACCCACCTCAACCTCCTGAGTAGCTGGGACTACAGGCTCACCACCTACCTATAGTCTTAGCTATTCAGAAGGTAACTGGTGACTCTATTGATAACCAAACCCTAGCTTTTTTCTTTTTTTCTTTTTTCTTTTTTTCCTGAGATAGAGACTTGCTCTGTAGCCCAGGCTGGAGTGCAGTGGTGTGATTTCTGCTCTCTGCAACATCTGCCTTCTGGGTTCAAGAGATTCTCCTGCCTCAGCCTCCCGAGTAGCTGAGATTATGGGTGCGGGTGCCACCACGCCCGGCTAATTTTTATATTTTTATTAGAGAAGGGGTCAGGTTGGTCTTGAACTCCTGACCTCAGGTGATCCACCCACCTCTGCTTCCCAAAATGCTGGGACTATAGGCATGAGCCACTGTGCCCAGCGGCCAAACCCTAGGTTTTTAGTTGCCAGGGAATTCTCAGACACAGTGGAAGAGCAAATAGGAGAAGAAGTGGACAGGAATAAGAAAATGAATAACCTCAGCCACCCAAGAGCTGCTGACTCCCCAGAGCCCTATCAGGTCAAGGCCATCCTCATTCAGCTCAGGTCAGATTTCTGTTGATTGGGGGATATACACACAAGTACACCCCTACCCCCACCCACACATAGACAGGCACAGACACACGACTACTAGATCAAGGGCTTCTGTGAATTTTCTTCCTAGATGTTCTTCTATTTGGTTAGGGCTAATTTTTCTCTGCAAGCAATTTAGAGAGCAACCCACAGAGCCAAGCCATGTACCACTCCAGCTCTCAGTGTTTAAAGGGTAAGCCTCCTGGTCATCCTCAGGCTCACGTCCAGTGACAGATTTCTTTGTTTATGTCCAGCCTCTCATTTGTTTTCCTGAGCTCACTTATTATCTGCTTGGAGACTAAGCCCGATTTTCTCTAAGGGAGATCAAGATGAGTGGCAGGCACTAGGGATAGTGGGCAGTGTGCCAGGGAGTACCTGAAGCTCCAGAATAAACAAGATCGGGGGGAAGCCTGGGCAACATCGCAAGACCCTGTCTCTACAAAAAGTTTAAAAATTAGCTGGACGTGGTGATGCCCACCTGTAGTCTCAGCTACTTGGGACGCTGGGGAGGGAGAATCGCTTGAGCCCAGGAGTTCAAGACTGCAGTGAGTTATGATCACACCACTGCACTCCAGCCTCGGTGACAGAGTGAGAGACCCTGTCTCAAAAACAAACAAGCAGACAAACAACAAGAGGAGGAGATTTTCTTTGGGTGTCAGTTTTACCCAATTATTTGAGACCAAAAACACTTTTTATACTAAAACAATCACAGATATATTTTGAAGGAGAATCCAAAAATTATATTCCTTTTAAATGCAAAACAAGGAACCTCGAAAATGTTTTGCTTGGGATTTGGGCTGCGATTTGGTTCAAACCTAGCCCTTGGGGGTTTGTTTTAACTGCAATTAGGGCTACATATGGATACAGTTTGATAGACACTGCAATGTCCTACCTGGAGCAACTTTGAATAACACTCATCCTAGGCTGTCTTATCTAATCTTCACTTCAACCTGCAATGGGGTTATTAACATTGGTTTACAGCTGAGGATCCCAAGGTTCCATGTCACGGTCTTTGGTCAAGTTCAGACCACTTGTGAACTGAAGCTTAAATCCAGCTGCCAGGATACCAAAGCCTGTTCTCCACCCTACCATGACTCATCAGTGCTTGGCTCATAGTGATTTGGATTAGTGGCTTCATAGATTGTTAACTAAATCTTGAACAAATGTTTCCTTTTCTTACTTTCTTCTTGTCAAGCTGATGTGAAATGAGGTTGAATGAACTGGAAGTGTTTCAACTGGAAAGGGACCACACCTGTCCTCCCAGCTACTTGGGCGACTGAGGCGGGAGGATCCCTTGAGCCCAGGAGTTTGAGACTGCAGTGAGCTCTGGTTGTGCCACTGCACTGCAGCCTGGGTGATAGAGTGAGATACTATCTCTAAATAAAAAGAAAATAAAAGAAGTTTGTGGTGAGTGTGGGGGTGCATGCTAGCCAGCAGCCCCAAATGCTAGAGGTGTTTGACATGTGGACAAGGTAATAAACTCACTCTTTGAGGTGTTTGGCAGAGCTGGGTGGTGGGCTCTGGTCGAATTTGAGGAAATGGCTTTTAAAACCCATAGGCTGGGCAGGCCTTGATGTTGGCGAGAGCTCTCTCATCGGAGGTGTTTAGCAAAGGTTCACAGCCCTTTTCTGATGGAGCTGGGAAGGGTTAGCAGGTTAATCTCAGATAACTTCTAAAGCTATAGTTCCCAAACTTCAGGGTGCATCAAAATCACCCAGGAAGCTTGTAAAACATGCAGATTCTGCTTATTTAAGCAACTCTCTGGATGATTGTGATTCGGGTCTCACTTTAAGAAACTATGCTTTATTTTTATTTATTTATTTATTTATTTGTTTGTTTTTGAGACAAAATCTCTCTCTGTCACGCAGACTGGAGTACAGTGGTGCAATCTGAGCTCATTGCAACCTCTGCCTCCTGGGTTCAAGTGATTCTCCTGCCTTATCCTCTTGAGTACCTGGGACTACAGACAGGTGCCACCACACCCAGCTAATTTTTCTGTTTTTTGTAGAGACGGGGTTTCACTATGTTGGCCAGACTGGTCTTGATCTCCTGACCTCAGGCTATCCGCTCACCTCAGCCTCCCAAAGTTCTGGGATTACGGGTGTGAGCCACCATGCCTGGCTGAGAAACTATGCTTTAGAAACACTTATATGGATATGTGCGTACTTCATAAATGGAATAAAACATCAATAAAAACATATCACCTTCCCAAGGAAACTTAGGTTTTGGTCATTATGTACAAACTCTAGATAATGTGGTAAATGCTAAAACCTTCCCTTCTCTTTTTATTTTTATTTTTATTTATTATTTATTTATTTAAAGAGACGGGGTTTCACCATGTTGGTCAAGCTGGTCTCGAACTCCTGGCCTCAAGTGATCCACCCACCTCGGCCTCCCAAAGTGCTGGGATTACAGGCGTGAGCCACCGTGCCCGGCCAAAACCTTCCCTTCTCAAGGATAGTTCTTTTTTTTTTTTTTAAAGACAGAATCTTGCTCTGTCATCCAGGCTGGAGTGCAGTGGTGTGATCTCAGCTCACGGCAACCTCTGCCTCCCGGTGATTCTCCTGCCTCAGCCTCCTGAGTAGCTGGGATTACAGGTACACACCACCATGCCCAGCTAATTTTTGTATTTTTAGTGGAGACGGGATTTCACCATGCTTGCCAGGCTGGTCTGGAACTCCTGACCTTGTGATCTGCCTGCCTCGGCCTGCCAAGTGCTGGGATTACAGGATTGAGCCAAGGATATCCTGGCCAAGGATAGTTCTTTATTATACCAATAACATCTCCCTTGTGATTTGATTAACAGGTTCCCCCGCCTCCAAACTTACCACATAGTCTTACAGTACTAACACCTCTAGACCAATATGGAGCTCCAACTAATAGTTTTTTTGTTTATTGTTTAACTTAATTGAAACTGAGATGGATTACTGCGTTAATTCCCTGAGGAATTTAGGATTGCTATCTAAGGCCTGTTGTTAGTTTTATTGGGAGTAATTTATTAATGTTTGGTTTTGTTTGAACTGGACTAAGAGTTTTTGCTATAGAAACCTGAACCACCACCTTTGAAGAATTCTTTTTAAAGGTTCGAGTTGTTTGAGGTCAGTAAGTTGCCATACTCCTTCTTGGTCCACACTGCTTGACATAAAAAAACATAGTGAATGTTATATCCACAATCAGCAGCAGAAATAAATTGCTGCTCAGTGTCAGACTGTAAATTACTATGGAATAGACCTTTCACAGCCTTGGCAACGTGGTGAATTCTGTCTCTACCAAAAACAAACAAAAAAACTATAAAAATTAGCCAGGGATGGTGGTGCACTCCTGTAGTCCCACTTATATGGGAGGCTGAAGTGGGAGGATCATTGGACCCCAGGAAGCAAAGGTTGCAGTGAGCCAAGATTGCACTACTATGCTCCAGCCTGAGTGACAGCAAGACTCTATCTGAAAAAACAAAAACTTTCATTTTCCTCCTCCTCCCCACAAAATAATTAACCCTTTAGGCCTAGAAGCAACACACAGTACGAGCAGCCTGACATGTAACAGAGCCGGAAGCCCCCCACACCCACTTCTACCCCAATTTTGTCAAGTCATCAAGAGACCTCCCTGCCCGTCACTGAGGATTCATTCCTCTGGGTTTAGGCACTCACCCCCCTAGAGAGGTAGCATGTTGAACCATTAACAGAATCTAATATAGGGGGCCCTGTGATTACTGGGAACAAGTTCTGATTTATATGTGATTGAACCATATTTCCTGGAGAAGGTCCTTTAGAGCTATAAGCCCGTGCCATAATCAGCCCCCAGTATCTTCTCCCTTACTCCTCCTCTACAGGGGGACTCAGGAAAACATTTTCTGAGTCTTATCCAACTTCAACTTCTGCTGTTGCTACTTTTTGGTGCTGTGCAGGCACCCGTTGACTCGGTGGTTCTCATCCTCCTTGGAGTCACAAACCCCTAGAAGAATCTGACTAAAGCCATGGATACTTTCTTGAGAAAAATAAATATATACTTAACATTTTTTATACAATTTCAAGGAGTTTATAGACACACTTCTAAACTCAGTTGTGGATACAGATTGAGTATCCACGATCTGAAAATCCAAAATCAGAAACTCTTTTGAGTGCCAACACGACACTGCAAGTGGAAATTTCACACCTGATCTCGTGTCATGAGTTGCTGTCAAAACTTTGTTTCATGAACAAAATTATTACTTTTTTAATTTTTAGAAAGGGAGTCTTGCTCTGTTGTCCAGCCTGGAGTGCACTGGTGTAATCATAGCTCACTGTACCCACAAACTCCTAGGTTTAAGCAATCCTTCCACCTCAGCCTCTTGAGTAACTGGGACTACAAGCATGCCCAGCTTATTATTGTTATTTTTTAAATGTTTATATAGATAGGGTCTCGCTATGTTACCAGGCTGATCTCAGACACCTGGGTGGTCTTCCTGCCTTGGTCTCCCAAAGTGCTGGGATTGCAGGCACAAACCACTGGCCCAAAATAATTTAAACATATTGTACAAAATTACTGTAGGGGTCAAGGGAAAGGATCCCCTTGCCCTCTGAAGGTTTGCCAAAAAATCAACTCACAAAAGGAGGTAATTAGAAAAAAGGCATATATGGGGGAAGATACATATATTATGGGGGAATATTAATTTTACATTATTTTCATTAATTTTACATTACATTAATGTGTTAATTATAAAGATAACTAATATTTATATGTTATATTAATTTTACATTATATTACATAAATTATATTAATTATGTTATTAATTTTATATTAATTTTACATTAAATTTATATTAATACGTATATTATGGGGGAATATTCATTCTCTTCCATATTATACATGGGGGAAATACAGTGGGATGATCATGGCTCACTGCAGCCTCAACCTCCTAAGCTCAGGGGATCCTCTCACCCCAGCCTCCTGGGTAGCTGGGACTATGGGTACATGCCACCACACCTAGCTAATTTTCTGTATTTTTTGTAGAGACGAGATTTTGCCACGTTGCCCAGGCTGGTTTCCAACTCCTGGACTGAAGTGATCTACCTGCCTCAACCTCCCCAAGTGCTGGGATTACACACGTGCACCGCTGTGCCTGGCCTACACGCTACTTCTTAGAGGAAAGGGAGTTGGGAAGTGTGGATGATTTTAGGGAGGTAGCAACTGATGTTTGGGGGAATTCAATTGGCTTGAAGAACATACAGTGGCCTGGGACAGAGCCTCTTGGGCCCGCAGAACAGACAATGGTGTGTGACGAAAGTCTGTCCAGGTGTGTTGACAGACTTTTGTCTTTCCTACTACAATATGAATTCAGTTAATGAAAACTCAGGGGAAGGGACCAGGGGTAATTGTTTCCTTTTTTGGCAGGTCCAGACTTTAGGCAGATAAGGGAGCTTCAGAGAACAACCTTAGGAGAGACAGAGGATTGAGAGAGAGGAAGTAGGAGGGGGGATGTCTCTGGTTCAGCATGTTAAAGCACCAGATTTGGGGATATCAGTTTCTGAGCCCCAGCAGACATATACATTGCAGCCTTGTTTGTAGTAGCAAAATACTGGAAACAACCTAAATATCAGTAAAGATCTGGTTAAACTGTGGAACATCTATGTAATGTAATACTATGCAGCTGTTAAAAAGTGGTGTAGGTTGATATGAACTGATATAGAATGATAGCGAAGATATTTTTTAAGAAGTAAAATACAGCTTTGCATGGTATGCTATCATTTTGGTGTATAAAAATGATGGAAACTTTCCATATTCTTATACGCTTATTAGTGCACTAAATAATTCTAGGAGGATACACAGGAAAATTGTAAGAGTGGTTGCCTGGAAAGCGGGGAAGGAAAGTCTAACAGACTTGCTGTTATGTACTTTTTTGTACTATTTAAATTTTTTATTATGTTTATTACCTATTAATTTTTTTTAAATAGAGAGTTACAGATACCACCTGCCCATTTAACATTGTTTGTGAAGAGGGAGAATTAAATAGAAATGAGGAATGTATAATTATCAAATTTTCCAACCTCAAAATTAACATTTGATCATATACTTGATCATATGTGTACAAAGAACTAACATGCAATTATGCATCAGTTTCCAATGAGATGAAGCAGCCACCGCTCATTCTTGCCGTATGTTTCACTCGGGTAGCTGGTTCCAAAGAGAATGGAAAATGCCTCTGGTTGGATGGTGGAGAAAGCTCTGTTTTTGGTTTTGTTTTGTTTTTCTTTTTGTTTTTTTAAGACAGGGTCTCACTCTGTCACCCTGGCTGGAGTGCAGTGGCAAAACCATGGCTCACTGCAGCCTCAAGCTCCTGGGTGCAGGTGACCCTTCCACCTCAGCCTTCCAGGTGGCTGGAACTACAGGCACACACTGCCATGCCCAGCTAAGTTTTTTGTACAGACAGTTTCACCACATTTCCCAGGCTGGTTTCAAACTCCTGGAGTCAAGCCTTCTGTCTGCTTCAGCCTCCCAAAGTGCTGGGATGACAAGCAGGAGCCACGGCACCTGGCCTGGCTCTGTTTTTAAATGGTCTGATTGGTTCCTGTGTGAGTTTAGCTACAGAAGCAGAGAGAGAAGGTAGATGGGATAAGTCAGGGCCTGTAGACTAGGTAGACCTGCTGGGGCAGGGCCCTTTGTCAGAGAAAGTTCTTCCAGTGATATCAGTGGTCATGGAAACTGAGGGGCCTGACCTTGGTTTTGGAGCCTAAACCCCTCTCTTCAGCCAGATGATGTCTTAGTCTGTGAGGGAGCTGCCTCTCTATGCTGGAGACATTGATAGCTAATGTTCACCAAGTGTCTTCGATGAGCCTGATCCTGTGCCAGACACCTGACATGATATTTCATTAAATTTTCACCCATATTAGGTGAATACTAGTATTATCATTGCCCATGTAACATGAGGAAACTAAGGCACAAAGGGGTTGAGTAATTTGCTCAAAGTTGCACGCTGACGAGCGGTACAGCCAGGATTTGAACTTGTCAGAATGATTGTAAATCTATGCTTTACCACTCTACATAATAGGTTAAAAGTGAGGGAATCAGGCCAGGCACAGTGGCTCATGCTTGTTATCCCAGGCTAAGACAGGTAGATTGCCTGAGCTCAAGAGTTCGAGACCAGCCTAGGCGAAACCCTTTCTCTACCAAGAATATAAAAAAATAGGCCAGGCATGGTGGCACACATCTGTAGTCTCAGCTACTGGGGAGGCTGAGGTGGGAGAATCAACTGGGCCTGGGAGGCAGAAGTTGCACTGAGCCAAGATCACGCCACTAAACTCCAACCTGGGTGACAGAGTGAGACCCTGTCTCAAAACAAACAAACAACAACAAAAACAAAGTGTCTTTTTCAGCTGAAAAAGACAGGGCTGGGAGATTGAGCAGGGACAAGTCCAAATCACTTGTCCAAGACGAACTTGATATTGATCTAGGTCATTCTGAGTATCTAGGGGATCCAGGTGAGGAGTGGAGAGCAGAGGCTGAACCAGGATGATGGGCCGCATCATGACTCTAGGGGCCTATCCCTGTGGGAGCAAGACTTAGGGCAGCATCTAAAGGCAGGGGGAGGCAGCTCAGAACCTTGGGGTAGGGTCTTCGAGAGCTAGACAGGAGGTCTATGGCCTCTGCCAAATGGGCAAAGGTGCATTTATTTATTACATATATAATGTGAAGGCACTAGAGATTCAAGGATGAAACACACAGACCCAGTCTTAGGGAGATAAGTAAATAAATAATTCAAAAGTCATCGGACTGTGTGATTAGTATAATAATTTGATACATATGTGCAGACTGCCATGGACTAACAGAAGAGGTGCACCTGATTCTATCATTAGTGGTCAGAGAAGGCTTCCTGGAGGAGGAAGCTTTATATTGAGCCAGGGTTGGAGAAGAAGGGTTTATGCACAGTCATGGAGATGAGAAAGCCAGAGCAAAGCACACTGAAGGAATGGCATGTCTGTTACAGCACGCAAGTCCCAGAGGTGGAGATGGAGGTTCCTTAGAAACGAAGGCCATTCTGTAGGTATATGGGAGACAGGGCAGATGAGTATTGTGGGACAGGTCCTAGAGGATCTAAGGATCCCATATAAGGAACTGCTGACCTGTAATGTAAATCTCCCTCCCTCCCTTTGCATCTGCTAGCAAAGTTATGTAATAAATGTTTTCAGATATAATGAAAGTGCTAGGTACCAGGAAGGAAATCAAGGCAGTGATTTAGCCTTGGAGAAACATGACTCCTTGCTTCCCTGCTTACCCTGTCCAAACCTCCAATGTTCATCTTAGACATGGTCTCCTTCCCTGATTGACAAATCTGGGTCAGGGGCCTCTCCTACACACTCCTGACTCTGTGATTTCCCCAGCATGGGAATGTTTGCACCTTATTATGTCTGATCACATGCCTGCCCCCTCGCTTCAGCTTTGAGCTACACTGAAGGCAGGGACCATGCAGCCCCCTCTGGCTAGCACAGTGCTGCTGAGCACATACTTGGCCCTCGCTAGAAGTGTGCAGAATGAATGGACAATTTTGCATGGCCTGAAAATTGAGTCCACCTTCTAGGTCTCCCTGCCACAACAATGATCGAGTTTTGAAAATTACTTTTGTAGCTCTTGCTCCCTTCATGGTGTCCTTAAACTTCCACTCAACTCCAAACTAAGTACTCTTTTCCATATAAGTCTTAATGTTCATAATCATAGTGGGAGCTTTGTTTTTACTGTTTTCTCTGCCTGGAAAATTCTTTCCCTATTGAAATACCATTATTGTTCAAAGCCTAAGTCACATGAGAGCTCTTTGAATTTCTTAGGGGGACATTGTCCATCTTCCTCTACCCTGCAGTTTGTAATAGTTCTCACATGCTGCTTTGTCCTTAGTTATATACCTGTTCTGTTTCTCTTAGGAGGTTATGCGCTCCTTGAGAGCAAGATCATGTCTCCTCCATCTTTCTCCTGCCCTGCCTAGTACATGATAGGAGCAAAATAAATTTTAAGTAAGGAGTATGAATTCCTGCACACACAGCAAGTGGCACTTTTGGAACTGGGGTCTGAAAACCACTTGCGTAAGAATCAGGGCCTGGACTGATCTTATGAGGAGAATGCCAGCGTTGCTTATTTACATTGATTAAATGAAGTCTCTGGGACCCACCCAAGCTCTCCATAGTCAAGGGTCCTCACTGAAAATCTATATTTTAACTGCTCCCCATGTGGCTTTTGTGTACTTTTGAATTTGAGAACTTTCCTCAGATACCAAGCTAGATAGATGCTATATGGTTGATATTCAGTAGAATCCTTTTGAAGCCATAGCTCCAGACGTCGTGTCCTGACAACACCCAGGGCCAGGAGAAAGGGGAAATTTGGCTGGCTGACTGTCTTTTTAGCCTGGAGGAAGGAACTTCAAAGCCTCTTAGCAGGTTTGTCCTTATTTCTTATTGGTCAGAAGTGGGTCACATGGCCACTCCTAACCCATTCATGGCTGTTCAAATGGGGTTGCCTTGGACCATTTATTATTTCCTCCTGGGGCTAGCCCCACCTTTCTGGTTACCCAAACCCAATCTCTAAACAGAAAGAAGGTTTTCCTAAGGAAGAAGGAGAATGTAATGGAGGTTGACATTATTACTGATTCTTGCAAAACAGTCCGTGTATTGCAATGACTGCTACTATCCCAATTTTATGCTAAAATAAACCAGCTCGCATAGGTGGGGTTAAATCTGGAGGGCAGAGCAGGGACTGGAACTTGGTTCTTGTTCTGTATTCTAAGCCTGAATGATCTTCATGACAGCCTATGCTAGGACCTATCTGTGAGGAGAGAATTTAATTTGGCGTTTCGCAGATATCGTAGAATACCAGATCTGGCCTGCCAGGAGTAATGCATGTTTGCAGTGGATGATTTTGAGAACTCCACTGTTTAAATAATCTTTGGCAAACACAATATTTCCTAAGTCATGTTTATGCGAGTGTTTAAAAAGTGTTATAACTTCCCCCATTGACATAACTTATTCCCCTTCCCATTTCCTCATACTTGATGCAGGGTCACAATCGGCAGTCTCTACTTATGAAATGCCCATGTGGTGGTTTGGGGACCCTTTTAGACATCAATAGTTTGAGACTGAAATTATTACTATAGAACCAGGGTTCTCGAACCTCAGAATGTATCAGAATCACCTGGCAGGATTCTTGCACTTTACAAAGATTTATTTATTTATTTTTATTTTTTAGAGATGGGGGTCTTGGTATGTTACCCAGGCTGGCCTCAAACTCCTGGGCTCACGGGTCCTCCCACCTCAGCCTTCCAGTAGCTGAGATTATAGCTGTGAGCTACTATGCATGGCCTGTAGGCTTCTTAAAGCCCAAACTGCGGGACTCCATTTCCAGAGTTTAGGATTCTGTAGATCCAAAGTTGGGCCTAAGAATTGCATTTTAAACAAGGTCCCAGGTGATGGTGATGCTGTTGGTCTGGAAATCACACTTTTAGAACAAATGATACTGCTCCGGGTTTATTGAAGACGACATAATACGATTTTATTCATGTATACCACACACACATCCTATCCTTTCCAGGTTCTTTTGTGGTCTCTCCTAAGGCTGACCTGGGGCCTTCCCCCTCTGGCTGCGTTTTGTGTAGAAGGGATTCACCTAGCCTTCTGTACTTTGGTGACTCTAGGCTGTTGTTTGGAAGTGAGAAGGTGGAGTGAGGTCTGTGTATTTTCCCTCCAGGCCTGGTTAATTGTCTGTACACTGAAGGTGCCTCTAAATGTTGAAATTTTGCTTTCACTTTAAAAGGAATGAAATTCTGATACATGGTACAACATGAACAAACATTGAAAACATGATGCTAAGTGAAATAATCCAGACACAGAAAGATAAATTTTACGTGATTCCATTTATATGAGGTACCTAGAACAGTCAAACTTAGAGAGACACATAGTGAAATAGAGGTTAGCAGGGGCTGAGGTGAGGGGGAAATGGGAGTTACTGTTTCATGGTTCAGAGTTTCTGCGGGGAATGATGGAAGAGTTCTAGGAATGGATGGTGATGATTGTTGCAAGACATTGTGAATGTATCAGTGCCACTGAACTGCACACTTTAAAATGGTTAAAATAGGCCAGGCACAGTGGCTCATGCCTGTAATCCCAGCACTTTGGGAGGCCGAGGCTGACAGATCACTTGAGCTCAGGAGTTGGAGACCAGCCTGGACAACATGGCGAGACACTGTCGCTACAAAAATTAGCCAGGCATGGCGGCCTGTGCCTTGAGTCTCAGCTACTCGGGAGGCTGAATAGGAGGATCATTCGAGCCAGGGAGGTTAAGGCTGCAGTGAGCTGAGATCACACCACTGCATTCCAGCCTGGGCAACATGGTGAAACCCTATCTCAAAAAAAAGTTTTTTTAATGGTTAAAATGGTAAATTTTGTTATATATATGTTACCATGATTGAAAAAATAAATCTTGCTGTTGTTATTCTTCTATCTCCCAGTGATGTGCTAAATTGTCCTTGTATCAGCCCCTGAGAGCTGATTGTTAAATTTTCAGAGGTTTTACAAGCTGATTGTTCAATATAGCCAGCCATGATTTAAAATTAAATTATATGAACTAAAGAGTAAATAAGTTATATTGAAATATGAATATTTATAAGTAATTTGTATTTAAAACAATTCATCATTTCCTAATTCTTTTGCTACCTTTTGCCATTATCTATGCTCTCTAGGGTATTTATGTTGATTATGTCTGTGTGGTGAAAACAGTATTAATATGTAATGGTGCGCTACTGCCCATCTACTCCCAAGTTCAGTGACATCACATTAGTAACTAGAAATTGGTCAGGGTGTAAAGATTTACACTAAAGAAGTGGCTACACATCAGGGTGTCCTTTCCTTGGACAGCAGCTTGAGCAACAGAGTGAAACCCTGGCCTTATGGGTTAGGATTGGTGTAAGTTTGTAGGAATAAAACACCAGTCACGTGGAAGCTACCAGTCAAGCTTTCTTTAACTGAATTGTAGCCCTTTCCAAATAGCTCTGCCTTGGGGTGTTTTGGCTGTGCCTAAAAAAGAAGGGGTGGTGGCTAAGTTTAAGTAGGGAGGGAAGATGAGTCACTTAGCTAGTTACTTTTTAACCTCATGGGTGCCTTTCCTCAACTGTAAAATGAAAGGGGTGAGAGAAAAACTAGTAGAAATAAAATAAGATGATTATTCTAGCAATGAGGAAGAGATACTTTTTTAAAAAAGTTTTTATTACTGATCACAGCCAGTTACAGAGATTGATTTGTTCCTTCTCCACTTCCACTGTTTCCCTGGACTAGCATTAAAAAAAAGCTTTTATTATGAACATTTTCCAATATACACCCAAGTGAGAGAATAGCAAAATGAACCGCTGTGTGACTATTCATCACCCACCTCAACAGTTACCAACATTTCACTGAAAAACAGACTTTTCTACTATTGAAGTATAATAATAAGGAGGAATACAAAGAAAAAGATGAACAGGTACAATTTAAATTTTTTTCTCCCAAATTTTGACTATACAAAACTAAAAGAAGAATATTGGAAACATACTTAGAATTAACTTTTGATATACAATATTATAATATAAGCATAATTTGTATGTCAGTAAAACACCAAGGTCCTAAAAATGGGCAAAAAATACACACCAATAACTCACAAAGAAGAATACAAGTTTTTAAAAACAAGAAAGATTCAGTGTTTCTACTACTTAACTAAATTAATTAATTAATTTTTTTTTTTTGAGATGGAGTCTTGCTCTGTTGTCCAGGCTGGAGTGCAGTGGACCATCTTGGCTCACTGCAATCTCCACTTCCCAAGTTCAAGCAGTTTTTCTGCCTCAGCATCCCGAGTAGCTGGGACTACAGGCACACACCACCATGCCTGGCTAAGTTTTTTGTATTTTCAGTAGAGACAGGGTTTCACCATGTTAGCCAAGTTAGTCTTAAACTCCCTGACCTCAGGTGATCCATCTGCCTCAGCCTCCCAAAGTGCTGGGATTACAAATGTGAGCCACCATGCCCAGCCATTTTTCTGATATTTTTAAAAGATAAATCCCAAGTAGAATTCTCGTTGTATGGTGCATACAATTTTCTCATTCCCAGATTGCCCTCCGAAGGTACTGTCCAATTTGTCCTCCCCACCTGCAGAGGGGAGATTGAGTATACAGGAGAGCATACCCAATATGGTGTCTTATTATCCTTTTTTGTCTCTATCCCAGTGTAAAAGTGTGAAAACAAATATTTGCAATCTCTGCCTCCTGGGTTCAAGCAATTCTTGTGCCTCAGCCTCTGGCATAACTGGGATTACAGGTGTGTAGCACCACACCTGGCTAATTTTTGTGTTTTTTTGTAGAGATGGGGTTTCACCATGTTGGCCAGGCTGGTCTTGAACTCCTGGCCTCAAGAGATCTGCCTGTCTTGGCCTCCCAAAGTGCTGGGATTACAGGTGTGAGCCACTGTACCCGACCCCTTTTACTAAGTTTAAAAAGAGACCAAGCACAGAGGCTCACACCTATAAGCCTAGTACTTTGGGAGGCTGAGGCAGGAGGATCGGTTGAGGCCAGAAACTTGAGACCAGCCTGCTGGGTAACATAGGGAGACTCTATCTCTGCAAAAAAATTTAAAAATTAGCTGGAAGTGGTGGTGCATGCCTGTAGTCCCAGCTACTTAAGAGGCTGAGATGGGAGGATTGTTTGGGCCCCGAAGTTCCAGGCTGCAGTGAGCTATGATTGTGCCACTGCACTCCAGCTTGAGCGACAGAGCAAGACCCTGTTTCTTAAAAAAATAAAAAATAAAGGCAAGTTAATAATAATAAGGTACAATTTTATACCTAACTATTAAATTAAAAGTAAATAAATTGATCAAGCAAGCTAGTTTATGGCTGGCTGGGCTTTGGATATCCTTATAAATTTGGAGGACAACTAGAAATGTTCATAATTATCAGATATCACAAGGAATAAGCCAACAGAAGAAAATCTCTACAAAGCTAATTGTAAAGATTATAGGCCAGGCATGGTGACTCATGCTTGTAATCCCAGCACTTTGGGAGGCTGAGGCAGGCAGATCACCTGTAGTCAGGAGTTCAAGACCAGTCTGGCCAAGATGGTAAAACCCCATCTCTACTAAAAGTATTCTAAAAATTAGCTGCATGTGGTGGCATGCACCTGTAATCCCAGCTACTTGGGAGGCTGAGGCAGGAGAATCACTTGAACTGGGGAGGCGGAGGTTGCAGTGAGCCAAGATTGCACCACTGCACTCTAGCCTCTGTCTCAAAAAAGAAAAGAAAAAAAGATTATAATTCTGAGGTAAAAAATTTGAACAACCAATAGTAGGGTCATTGAGTAAATTATATCAGTTCAATGAAAGACTATAGTAAAATAGTAAAATAATAAATACGGTGATTGTATAGAATACAGAAAATTAAGTAGAAGAATGGAGCACAAAATTATACACATACTGTAATTACAACTGTGCTGAAAGACTGGAACAAACAAAGTAAATGGTAAGTTTACATTACTTTTAAAAATGTCCTTTACAGTGTTTCAAGTTGATTTAATAATCTACAAAAGAAAATGAAAGGGGGAAATAGATTATTGCTAAAGGCTTCCCAGTCTCTAAAATTCTATGAAAGTTAATCATTTATATTTGTAAGTGTGGGAAGATTCATTATTTTCAGCATTGCAGTGAAAAATTCTACCTTTATCTAGATTCTGCAGGGTTTGGAAAACAAGTTTATCGGATCACACAGGTAACTTTAATAATAACAATAATAATAACAGCTAAAGGGGAGGAGAGGTTAATAGTGACAAAACCAGCACTGACTGTCCAGGATGCATACTTCATTGTTACCACCATAAGGCTAAAGCAAAAAAACAATAAATTTTTTGCTGTGTACATATATTATCTTTAAAATTCATAATTAAATAAAGATTAATATTAAAAAGACAATTAGTATTTTATCTTTTTTGTGATTTTTTTTTTTTGAGGTCTTAGTATTACGTTTTCTATGACCTCTGCAGTTAGTCTTCATTTCTTTTAGGAAGGTTTCCGTTTTTATGATAAAACAATTTCATTGAAACCAAACGGTAGTGAAAATGGTGATATTTAGATATGAATTGATAAGTCGTTTTTGAGTACACATGTGGTTTAAAAATCTAAAATCTCTTGTCACTTGATTAAATAGAGAGAGGAAGGAGAAGGATGGTCATGGAAAATTAATCTTGGCCTTGATATGATGAATATGGAATATTTAAGCCAAAATCTTTAGTCTCAAAGGACTTATTGATATTTTAGTGCCAGCCAGTCTTCTTCCCTGTTTAGAATGCTATGTCTTGCTGGCAAACATTGAGGATGCCTAATAGTTTCCTAAGTGTTTCTTCTGAATAATTAAGTGGATTATTTTGAGAGAGAGACTCTTCCTTTAAATATTCTGGGATTTTGCTTTTTTCCCCTTTTTCTCTAGCATTTTGACATAGGTGAAATTATGTTTTTCTTCTTTCTTAACAAAT
Source organism: Ateles fusciceps (assembly GCA_036589455.1). Taxonomy (NCBI): domain Eukaryota; kingdom Metazoa; phylum Chordata; class Mammalia; order Primates; family Atelidae; genus Ateles; species Ateles fusciceps. The sequence continues at coordinate 38,312,349 of JAZHEH010003205.1, forward strand.
GTGGAAATGAAGGCACTGAGAAGATATATAGACAAGTTTTTGTGTGTGTGATTTAAAGAGATAGTCTGACCATTTGTGTAAAGTGTTCAGAACAGTATCTGACCATAAGAAGGGTTCAATCATCATTAGCTATAACAATTATTATCAAATAAGATGAAATATGTGTAGAGTAGTGCTATGCATTAGAAATGCAAAGTGAGGCTGGGTGTCGTCACTCACACTGGTGAGCCACTTTGGGAGGCCGAGGTGGGAGGATAGCTTGAATTCAAGAGTTCAAGGCCAGCCTGGGCAACATAGTGACACCTTGTGTCTATTTAATTAATTAATTAATTGATTTAAAAATAAATAAATATAAAGTAAGCCACAAATGCCAGTTTGAATTATCTAGTAATTACATTCAAAAAAGTAAAGAGACAGGCAAAATTAACTTTAATAATATAGATTATTTACCCAATATACCCAAAGTATTATTTCAACATGTAATCAATATAAAAATTATTAATGAGATATTTTACAGGCTTCTTTTCATATTGCATTGTAGCAGTCTGGTGTGTATTTTAAAATGACAGCACATCCAAATTTGAATGCAAAGTTTTCATCAGAAATATTTGATCTGTATTTAGATTTCATGAAATGTTCAGTTTTCACATCAACTTATATGCTCAAATTATTTCAAACGTACTTCAAAAATTTTCCAATAACTAAATCAAGTACCCTAAAATAATTTTCCTTTAGTATTTACATCCACATTGAAAAAACTGATTCATCTTTTTTAGAATTTGACTTTGAAGTGAAAAGTCTCTCATTTTAAAACGGCGTCTGTCCAAGTTAAGTAAATTCACGAACTCTCTTGTCAATTCCATCTCTTTTCTTTACTGTGCCAGTCGTGATGCTTCTGCTACTCCACTCAATTGTACATCAGTAACATGCCTTTGTTTTAAATCTTAAAACATAGCTGGGTGTAGTGGCTCATGCCTGTAATCCCAGCACTTTGGGAGTCTGAGGTGGGAGGATCCCTTGAGCCCAGGAGTTCGAGACCAGCCTGGGCAACATGGTGAGAGCCCGTCTGTGACGGAGCAAGACCCTGTCTCAAATCAAAAAAAACCTTTAAAATGTGTCCATAGCTACGTTTTAACTAGAACATAATTTAATTATGTTACAATTAAAATCACTAGAACTTGTGCTGTCTGTAAAACTTCTTCAAATAAATACATTGAAATATTGGGTCAGTGCCTAGAAAAATATCAAAGCGAATAAATCTGTTGGCACCAACTAGATTAGTGATTATGCGTAAGACTAGAAAAGATGCCACGTGCTTGACATATGCCCTACACATGCAGTGGTTAAAAAATGTAGCCCTACCAGAGCGATATATCTGTGTGTAAGGGGGAAATATTTTATATACAAATTTTAAATATAATTAAAATGAAACAAAATTTAAAATTTAGTTTCTCAGTCTCTCTAGCTGCATTTCAGTTGCTCGGTAACATGTAGCTGGTGGCTGCCATATTGGGGTATAGAGACAAGTCTGTCAAAAGACAGGGTGAGGAGCCAGGCCAGGTGGCTCATGCCTGTAGCAACAGCTACTCGGGAGGCTGAGGTGGCGAATCACTGGAGCCAAAGAGTCAGAGACTGCACTGAGCTATGATCGTGCCACTGCACTCCAGCCTGGGTAACAGAGTGAGACCACGTCTAGAAAAAAAAAGAAAAGAAATGGTGAACAGAATATCTTCGTCCCACCCTGTGTACCTTCTTGTGTTAGCATCAGCAGAGGCGGGATTGTACTGGGCCTAGTCTAATTCCCAGTTTCTAGCTGGTTTTCCCTTTGTTCTTCTCTGCTTCTTTTTCTACCTCAAATGTCTGGTTCTCTGAGCAAAACTAAATAAATAAATATGTATCTATGTATATTAAAAATACAGCTCCTAGCATGGATTTCTACCATGGTACTTCTCACTGATCGTGTCTCCTTGAATCTATTCTGCCACCATGGTTCCCGCCACTACACCTCTTGGCCTGTTTGGGGTGAGGAGGGCCAGTTATGGGCCTGCCTCACAGCTCCCCACCTTGGGATAGGGTGTTCTGGATAGATCCTTACATCAGACAGAGCTGGTAGAGAGGGAGAACCCATCTCCCTACAGTCTCATAAACACACACATTCACTCACACACACTCGCACTCACATACTCTTCATCCAGCTCCATCTGCCTTAAGTCCGGGTCAGTTGCTCCCAGCTTCTGACATTATCTCATGGCCGTCCTAGCCTGTTCGGTTTTGTCATGAGTTTCTCCCTTCTCTTCCCTGTGCCTTCACGAAATCCTGAATGAGAAACTGGGAGCGGCTGCTGCATCAGAAATAGCAAGTTCCCCACATGAATCAGAAATCCCGTGGAAGAATTTTGCAGTTCTGTTTTTGTGCTCATCTGCCAGAGTCAGCTTGAATTTCGGAAAGATTTGGGGACAGAACCCTAACCCGGCCCAGAGAGGGAGTGGCTGATCCGAGGAGAGGAGGAGCTGCCCGCGGAGCTGGAACTTGATGACTGCGGGGCGGCACGGGAGGCCTCAGAACAGTCCAGTCTTTGGAGAGAGCAGTGCTTACTCTCTGCTCACTTCCAGGATCTCCGAGGTGGAGCCAGTGGAAACCTGTGTAGGAAAACGAAGCTGCTTTTCCCATTCATCTGGAAAGAGAGGGTTTTTTGTTTATTCCCCACATGGGCAGATAGAGGTGGTGATGTTGTGTTTTTAGAGCCAGAAAGAAAGTTCTGGGCTGCATAATGCCTGTATTTCAGGCAAGCAGAGCCCAACAGCACGACGGTCTGGCTTTATCACTGACTCACTGCAAATCCCTTCTCTCCTATGCTTTATTCATTTTCTGTTTTTAAATTACTAATTGATATTATTTTTAATTTTTAAATACTTACGTGACCACAGGACACACTTTTTTAAATTTTATTTTTTAATTATAAATTGACAAATTATAGTTGTATATATTTATGGGCTACAGAGCAGTGTTATGGTTTATGAATACAATGTGGAATAATGAAATCAAACTAATTAACCTGTCACCTCAATTATTTATCTTTTTTTGTGATGAGAACCTTTGAAATTTACTCTTAGCAGTTTTGAACTATACAGTGTATTATTTACTATATTCGCTACACTGTGCAGTTTATATTATCTCAAAGAAAAAAAGCTTTTCCTCTTCTCTAATTGAGGTTTTGTACCCTTTGACTATCATCTCCTCATTCCCCCCACCTTCCAGCCTCTGTAACCACCGTTTTCCTCTCTGCTTCTCAGAGTCTGTTTGTTTTAGAGTCCACATGTAAGTGGGAACATGCAGCATGTGTCTTTCCATGCCTGGCTTATTTCACTTAGCATAATGTTCTCCATTTCCATCCAAGTTGTTGGAAATGACAGAACTTCTTCCTTTTCAAAGGCTGACTAGCACTCCGTAGTCTATATACCTCATGTTCTTTATCCCTCCATCTGTTGATGAACACTTAGGTTGATTCCATGCCTTGGCTATTGTGAATAGTACTGCAATGAACACCGGGGTGCGGATATGTCTTCCGCATGCTAATTTCAAATCTTTTGGGGAAATACCCAGAAGTGAGATTGTTAGTTCATATGGTAATTCTATTTTTAGTTCTTTGAGGAACCTCTGTGCTCTCTTTTTGTGTTTTTAGTAGAGACGGAGTTTCACCATGTTGGTCAGGCTGGTCTCAAACTCCTGACCTCAGGTGATCCACCCGCCTCTGCCTCCCGAAGTGCTGGGATTACAGACGTGAGCCACTGCACCTGGCCTTAGCTTTTTCTGACAAGGTCCTCTTCTTTTATTTCTAAGACTTAGGATTGCTAAGACAACAAAGATATCAACATCACTGACCAATCTTGGAATTTGGGTCTTGGGAAATGGAGGCCTGTAGTTTGTGACACATAAGGAGAAACTGAAGGAGCTTAAGTGCAGATGGACAGATGAGAATCCCTGGTGACAGAACAGACAAGAACTGGAGATCAATGCCAATAGTTTGTGATGAACGTGTTGGGGTTCCTGTGTGATCAAGCGGTTGGGATTTCTGTATTAGTTTCACACTTGCCTGTAATAGTTTACCAATGGTGTTTCTGAAAGATGAACGTGAAACTAAAGTGACCGTTCATATTTCCTCAAGGGACTTTGATTCTAAAATAACTCTGAGAACAGATCAGGAAACGTGATATAACCCTAACCAAGCTTGACACATTTTCCCTTTAAATAACAGTTATACTTGAGGAGATGATTTTACTCCTGATGCTGTGCAAAAACCATAGGGATTTTTGGATTTCACTGGTTTGGAGTTTGCCTTGGAGTGGGCATTGCTAAGTGATGGATAACAGCAGAGTGCTTCCCCAAGAGACCACTGTGAGCCTCTTCCTTAGGTTGAGAACTTGACCTCTTAGGTTTTATAACACCATAAAATGCACCGATCTTAAGTGGTTAGTTTGATAAGTCGTCGTTTCTTTTAAGGCGTTCACATTTAAAATCAGCTTTTAAAAATTGTGGTGAAATACACATGAAATTTTACCGTCTTAACCATTCTTAAATGTAACAGTTCAATGGCATTAAGCATATTCACATTGTTCCCCAACCACCACCACATTCATCCACAGAACTCTTTCCATCTTGTAAAACTGAAACTCTGTACTATTAAACTATAACTCCCTCTTCCCCTTCCCCCAGCATGAGCATTCTGCTTTCTGTCTCTATGAATTTGACTACCTCATGTAAGCGGATTCATGTAGTAGTCATCCTTTTGTAACTGGCTTATTTCGCTTAGCGTAATGTCCTTAGGTTATCGGTGTTAGAGCACGTGTCAGAATTTCCTTCCTCTGTAAGGCTGAATAATATTCCACTGTATATATTCCAATGTATGTATGTGTATACACACAGACACACAGAGACACCACATTTTGTTTATCCATTTGTCTGTTGAGGGATGCTTGTGTTGCTTCCACTTTTGGCTATTGTGAGTAATGCCTTTGTGAACATGAACGTGCAAACATTTCTTCGAGTTCCTGCTTCCTGTTCTTTTGGACATATGTATACCTAGAAGTGGAATTGTTGGACCATATGGTGATTCTATTTTTAATCTGCTGAGGAACCTCTGTACTGTTTTTCATGGTGGCTGCACCATTTTACCTTCTTACCAACAGTGTACAAGGGTTCAGGTTGCTCAACATCTTCACCAACATTTGTTATTTTCTGTTGTTCTGTTTTGAGTAGTAGCCATTCTAATGGGTGTGAGTGGAGTTCAGTGAGTTTTGGCGGATGTGTATATCTGGGTACACTACCCCAGTCAAAGTAAAGAACCTTGTCTTTGCCCCTTGATGTTGCCTCACACTCCTCTACAGTTAGTATCCCTTCTGCCTCACCAGTGCCCTAACCACTGGCCCCAGACAACCACCTTTGCAATTTCCAGCACTATATATTAGCTTTGTTTGTTCTAGAGTTTCATATAAATACTTTGTCTGGCTTCATTTAGCCAGAATATTGCTTTTGAGGCTTATCGAAAACCCTAGTCTAAAATCAAATGTGGAAGGAAAATAAACCCCAGTGTGACTGGAGTTCAATACCGTGCTAATGGCTGGCCAGAGAGTACCATGGGGCTCAGAAACAAAGTGAGAGGAGGAGATAGATCCTGGGGAGGGCTGAGGAAGGCGGGAGAGGGCCCTTCTAACAATGAGGCCTTCAGGAAACCCAATAAGTCATGGCAATTAATGTCAGTCCTATGGTTTCAGGGGCAGTCAGTTCAATTAACAAGCAAGCATTTCTTGCAGGCCTGCTATGTACAAGGCGCTGTTAAGAATTAGAAACAGAAAAGTGGGGGTCCAGGATGAGAATCTGGGCGGGGGAAGATGCTGCCTTAGAATTCATACAACTGGATAATGCTTTTGTCAGAGGATAGACACACAGAGAGACCTTATTGACTTGGTGACCAAAAGAACCACAAAGGAATCTAGTTTGACTTGTTGGTAAATGTGAAAGCCTGAACTCTGTACACCACAGATGTTTTTCATGTGGGTAGATTTGGTAACCTTAAACAGCTCACTAAACAGATAATGCTAGAATACTGTAGATGTGATAAAGATTACTTGGAGAGAATGGTAATAGAAGAATAGCTAACATTTGTTGAGTACAAAATGACTGCACCATTCTAAGTACTTACATGATGTAATAACTTGATTAACTTTTACAGTGGTACTATAAAGGAACTATTGTTATTAACTCCATGTTACCAGTGAGGAAACTGAGGCACAAGAGACTGTACCTTGACCCAAATCACCCAGTTAGAAGGTATATTTAGGAGAATTATAAACCCAAGTTGTTGTGCTCCAGGGCTCCAACCACTTTGTTATGGAGGAAGGATGGGGTGGTCATTGAAGGAGAAGTTTCTGTTTTTCTGAATGGCCCATGATGCAACATTAGCAGCTAGGCCAGGAAGTTGGCTGCACCATAGTTAGATCTGGACCTTTCCTTTTTTTCTCATCAGAAGGATGGCATAGATCGCCCATCCTGGGGTGAACTTGTGTTGCCCACAGTGCCAGCACCTTGCAGACCTTGGGTGATGTTATTACCACACACACTGCCCAGAAGGCAAAACCTTCACTCATCTGCAGATTGGCCTGTTTCCTAGCTATAAAGTAGAGGGGTGGGTCGGATGCTCTCCAAAGTCTTTTCTACCCTAACAATCCAATCTGGCAGAAATGCACTCTTTCTGGTGGGGGCAAGAATTTCTCCTGTATTTCTACTCTCATTTTCTTTGCATACTTATGTTTTAGCCTTAGAATTACTCTCTCATGTATGGTTACTTCATATTTTGAGCTGAAATAGAGAAAATCAACTCTGAGTGATCAGAAGAGTCGTGCCTTTAAGCCTGGCAGGTGCTGCCTCTAAAAGCACAAAAAACTGCCACCAAGGGCTGAAAAAAACATGTTGCAGCTGTGCCAACCACATCTGAGGCTTTGAATGAATGCCTATAATGTTTTCAGTTCACAGCAAAAGCTAGAAGAGCTATTTTTGGCATTCCTTTCTCCCCTTACCGGTATATACTGGATAGTCTTAATATTGCTAGTGCTAAAATAAACATAACCAGATGCAGTCATGATATCTAACCTGTTTTAACACTGGGTTCAGATACCCCAAAAGCATGATGATGCGTCGGTATTCTCTGAAGTAGGCTGCACTTTGGGAACTTGGCTACTGTGGTTGGATCAGCCATGACCTCCCTACCTGCACTAATCACCAAACACAGGATGCTGGGCCCCATTTTAAGGGGGGCCACAGAATGTGCTTGGGTGGAATCTTTATGTCCGTTTTAGCTAGAGATGGCACAACTCTGACCATGTGTCTGCCCAAAGAGACCTATTACAGAGCCATGCCACATTGTTCTCCTGCTAAAAAGGCTGTATGGCTGAATCAGGGCAGGACATGTGGGAATTAGAAATGTGCTGCTTTCTTGAAATGGTTGCCAGCCATCTGTCTGCCCATCAGATAAGTCTGGTCCAGTTTCCATCAGATAAGTCTGGAAGAGGAAGGTTTTTGTTGTTGTTTTGTCTTTTGCATCCAGCTTGTTAAAAGATATGAAGAACAAGAAAGTTTTAGCTCAGCAAGAAATGTTAACAATTTAAAGTTTTTATTCTATCATTATCCTAAAAGCTTCTAGAATTGTCATCTGCCTTTTCACCTAATTATACACATATACACACACACTTCATATATATACACTTTGCATATATTATGCATATTATATAAATATATACATATATACACATATTGAAAGTATGTGTGTATATGTATATATAATGTTATTTACATAATTATACACAGGTATACACATACTTTATATAATATATGCAAGTATATATTATAGCATGTATTCAGCATGGTATAATATAAAGGTCTGTAAATACAGGCAGACCTATGAAAACATAGCTCTTATCACCTATTACTGAGTGACTTGGAGTACTATGCTTAACTTCTCTAAAACTTAAATTATCATATCCAGTTTACTGGACAATGATAGGGCAAAATGATATAATAGTGATAAAATACATAAGCATTCAGTACAACTAAATGCTCAAAAAATACTTTAAAATAAAGTCCCTCTAGCTCTAGCAGACAGAACAAGGAATATAAGGCCAGCTCTCTGATGGTTACAGCTGTTTAGCAGTGGCAAAGCCTACCTGTGGAGGAGTGAGCCCATGGCCAGAGAGTGGATGACTGGAAGCTGGGAGAGGACCACTGAGAAAGGCTGTAGAGCCCTTACAACAGGAAATTCAACCAAGTCATCTCCGCCACCTCCAGGATTTTTTTAAATGGCAGGTTACTCTTAAATATACAAGGCATAGGGGATCATATACTGTCATGAAAGGTATACAGACAGAATGAAAGTGTGCCGTTTAGTACCTCAAATGGTTCCTGGCATGGGACAGGCGTTCAGATAATGTGTGTTGAATGAGTAAATGAAGGAACATGAAATGTCAGTAAAACGATCCTGTCAGTCCCATGATAGCCATAATCAGCATTACCACCACATCAGTTTCTTGTTTCTGACGTCACTGGCCTGAGAGGAGGGAAATCCAAACAGTTTGCCTGCAATTCAAGGGCAGAAGGCCAGGTGCAGTGGCTCATGCCTGAGTACTTTGGGAGGCAGAGGCAGGCAGACCACCTGAGCCCAATAGTTCAAGACCAGCCTGAGCAACATAGTGAGACCTCTTCTCAAAAGAAAAGTTAAAAAACAAAAAAAACCCCGCCACCAACAAAAAAACAGCCAACCAAAATTCCAAAGGTCTCTAGTCCACAGGTGGCACTAGGGGTCACTCAGAAAATTAAAAAAAAAAATTACATAGGAAAATCTAAAGCACTGTATTTGGGGCTTCATTACATCTGAAGCAAGTTGAATATGGTGCCCAGAGAAACAAGGTATGGAAGATGCACATTTATAAAGATTATTAGAATATGCTTTGATTTATGCACTACTCGAAGCTTGAGCCTGGGAACTAAGGCCATTCAACAAAGCAAGGACTAAACTATCAGCATGTGGGACCCAACCAGCTTTCCCAGCAATCATTGAGACCACTGTGACTCTCCTTATTGTTATAAAATGTAAATACTTAGCGCTACCTCTTAAGGTAAGCTAGAACTCACCACAACCAGTTTTCACTACTGTAGGGTATCCAGTCACTTTCAATTCAGGCAAACTAGGTGTTTTATCCCAGTCTGGCTGCATGCTTAACTGTGTGACCTTCAAGCAAATTACACAACTTTTCTAAGTCTCAGTTTTTAACTTGTTAAGTGGAAATAATAGTCATTGTCCCAGAGGTTACTGAGCAGATTAATTAAGATAACATAGAGGAGTATTTAATAAATGTTCCTTCCCTCTTTCCCCTGCCTTTTACACAAAGGAATCATTAGAGTAAAAACTGGCTTTGGCATGATGTGGGAAGGGCAGAGAAGGCATGGGATGTTTTAAATTATATGTAAAATACATTTTTTTTTTTTTTTTGAGACAGAGTCTCCCTCTGTCACCCAGGCTGGAGTACAGTGGCATGATCTCGGCTCACTGCAGCCTCTGCCTCCCACGTTCCAGGGATTCTTCTGACTCAGCCTCCTGGGTAGCTGGGATCACAGGCATGCGTCACCATGCCCGGTTAATTTTTATATTTTTAGTAGAGACAGGGTTTCCTCATGTTGGCCAGACTGGTCTCAAACTCCTGACCTCAGGTAATCTGCCCGCCTCAGCCTCCCAAAGTGCTGGGATTACAGGTATGAGCCACCACAGCAGACCTAAAATACATATTTTTGAATTACTTGTGGATTGAAAGGATTTTCATTGCCCTCAACAATGCTGTGAATAACTAGCTAAAATTTGGACAAAAGACCATCCGTAAGTTACTAGCTGGGTGCTAGACTGGAATCAATTCTTATTTAAGATGACCTAGCAGGCAGGCCTCCAAATTTGTTTGCATTCCTTTAGCTTACACGTCTTGCCTTTGGATACATGTTTAAAATGTTATTTCTCCCGACTCAAACCCTGTCACTGCAATAAAACTTCGTTCACGTTTAGAAGGATCTAAGTTCCAAGAAAAAAAAGACGGAAAAAAAGAGTTATTTTCCTTTTCCTATTTCATAGACAGTTTTGAAAGCCTTTAGTGTTTGGGTGGGGCCCAGTCACACCCTTTGCAATTCTCAGTCCAGTGGTTTAAATTTGTCATCCTTGTGGGCTGTAAAATGAAACCGTGCACCAAAGAAAAATAGTGAATGACTCACTCACATGTGATCTTCCAGCGAAGAGAAGGATTCAGTAGGGATGTGCCACGAGGCCACAGGTCCCTTCATAATGTAGGCTCAGGTGGCCTGTTCTAGGATGTGGGTCAATGTTAGGAACCTGAATGGAGGCTGCCAAGTTAGTTGGGGTCTGAAGGAGAGCATCAGTTACCAGGGTGAATTCACCACAATGCAACATTCAGCAGGCCTAGAGAAACTATCCCTCAGCATGGCAAGAAAGGGAGGGTTCCTATTCACCAGGCTTATTACACCTGTACACACACACACACACACACATGTGCAAACACATACACACACACATGCAGACACATACATGTTGCTAATTTATTTATCTACATTAAGAAATATGGGGCCAGGCATGCTGGTTCACACCTGTAATCCCAGCACTTTGGGAGGGCGAGGAGAGTGGATCGCTTGAGCCTGGGAGTTCAAGCCTAGCCTGGGCAATGCAACAAGGCCTTGTCTCTAGAAAATTTAAAAAAAAAAAAAAAAAAAAATAGCTTGGTGTGATGGCACATGCCTCTAGTTCCAGCTACTCAGGAGGCTGAGGTGGCAGGATCTCTTGAGCCAAGGAGTTCGAGGCTGCAGTGAGTTATGACTGCACTACTGCACTCCAGCCTGACACAGAGCAAGACTCTGTCTCAAAAAAAAAAAAAAAAAAAAAAGAAAGAAAGAAAAATATTATTTAGGCAAAAATCCTCCTGCTCCAATAATTGTAGACCATTTGATTTGGGAAGCCAAACACTAGTCTAAAAGGTACTTGGCAACCGTGGAACAAGGGATATTAGATGGACAGAATTCATCTTCATAATGGTCAGATAATGGGGAAATATCTGACCCCTGACTGCTGGCTTCACCCTTTCTGTAGGACAGGGCTTAGATGAATTTTCAAAGTAAGCATCTGTGCCAGTTTTGCATAGAGCTTGCTTTGCTAATGGACACAAGTTTTCTTTAAACATGCTAATAACTTTCAGCAAGCCTGCTTCTACCCAGGAGCTATTCTTTCCCATTAAGATAAGTTTGCATGTCTTTGTTTTGATGGGTGTTTGCTGATTTTACTAGTCTAATGTGTAGGGAACTATCTACTTTGCCTACTTTCCAAATTCTGAGTGAGAGAGGAGAATGCACCACACTGTTGCCTCCACGTATAGCCTACTAACTAGGACTTGAAATCAGAAGTCCTTGTTCCGCATCCCTGCAGTCTGCCATAACGACATAAGAAACTTTCTACTTAAGTCATGACCTGGCTTGCCAATTTCTGGCAGATACAACCAGCCAATTTGCATTATAGTGTATTATCATCCTTCTGGACATGCTGAAAACCAGATGTATTCTCAACATAACTAATTTTTCTTTATGAATTCATTGTTATTTCCATGAGTTTGTGTAATCTTAGTTGAAATAAGTTGAACTTATTTACAACTTATTTTCTGCTTTTGTAACTGCTATTGAGATAGGTCTCATATGTTTAATCCCCAGCTATCTTTCAGTTGCTCTAAAACTGTGTCTTAAAAGTTTTAGATCCCTATCCCAAGCCCTAGTTGTAGAGTTCAGATACTGTTAAGAAATGGTAGTCGCCCACCCACATTCTTTATGACCCTAGGTTTTTAAAGACATCACTAAAAAGTATGTCATCTTCAGCCTTCGTCCTTCCATCTGGAACTGTCCTGATGCTTTTAGAGTTATTTGAATCATCCCCAAATTGGGAGCATGTTTGCATTTTACAGTTGTAAAAACTGAGGCATAGTTGCTAATTACTTTGCCCCATCTGTGAGCAGCAAAGGAGCTTTTAAACCCCCAACACAGTCTGAGTCATTGTGGACTTGGTCACAATGTGCAGCTTATGGATTGTAGGAAGGCCTTCAGAGAGAAAGAACAAAGGAATCAAGGAAGCTGAGGCAGCAAAGAATGTCGGGCAGAGGCTCTGTGAAGAGCATGGCACTGCGAGGCAGGTGGAAAATGAGGTGGGGAAGGTTATAGGTGGAGCTTCGAGAAGAAAGACTTTTCATCCCTTGGGAGCTATCATTCTGTGCAGCTAAGAGAGGACTATAGCAATTGTGTTTTGGGGGCTGCATTTCTTTCCTCTCTTTCTGCTCCCCCCATCCTTGTGCCAAGAGTTATTGAGACCTTACCAGGTGCTGGGCAGTATGCTAATAAGCACTTGTGTGGACTGACTTTACACATATCATCTGATCTAATAATAAATTGAGGAGTACCATTTTCTGCATTTATTTCTATACTCTATTTAGAAATTTGTTTGGAACTAGTAAAACTTATTAAACAACAACTGTCTGTATATAAATGGACATACACCGTGTGCTGTCCAAGTTTCAAAATAAATTGACTAAAAGTACCCAGTGTTCAAGTATGATACCTTCTTTTTCCTTAAGTGAAATATTTCTAGCTCCTTGCATAATGACTCTCAGTATTTCCAGAAGGCTTTGCTCAAGGAGTCTTTCCACTTCTTGATGCGGTAAAAAGGAGTGGAATGTTCATATTAAAGGTTGCCTTTAATATGAAGAGGTGTCCCCCTTCCCTGCCTCCTCACTTGTCATTTATTCCAAAACTACATGGAAGCAAAGGGAAGGCCCTTGCTCTGAAAAGCTGTATCTGCCAGGGTTGTTCGCCAATCAGCATATGAATCATACGTACTAAGGGATATGCGTACATGTGAGTCATTCACATGACATGAAATAGGGCCTCCAGACCAACGACTAGCTAAGATCTATGAAGGTCTGAAGCTCTGCCCACAATGTTTTTCTGTTTATCAATATTTGTTTTATTCTCTGTTTTTCTTTCTCTCTTTCTTTTTCTATTTCTCTCTCTCTCTCTTCTTTCTTTTTTCGGAGTCTTGGTCTGCCACCCAGGCTGGAGTTCATGGTGCAATCTTGGCTCACTGCAACCTCCACCTCCCAGGTTCAAGCAATTCTTGTGCTTCAGCCTCCTGAGTAGCTGGGATTACAGGCATGCACTACCACATCTGGCTAATTTTTGTATTTTTAGTAGAGACAGGGTTTCACCGTGTTGGCCAGGCTAGTCTCGAACTCCTGACCTCAGGTGATCTGCCTGCCTTCGCCTCCCAAAGCGCTGGAATTACAGGCGTGAGCCATCTCGCCTGGCCCTATTTGTTAATAACCATTTAAAAATTTCCACCCTGCTAAGACCAGCCTCTAACACTCTGTGCCTTTCCCCATTCTTCTCTTAACTAACCTCATGTTTTTATTAGCATCTGTAAGACCCATAAGGGGAGGCTGAGAGAGAAATTTCAATTAAGACTCCCTTGGTTGTGCAGCAGTAAGGTTATATGAGGGGTTTATGTAAAAGGAGTCCCCCTTAACCACAGCGTTTACCATGACCTGGGTAACAGGTGTATTCAGCAGATGAATACCCCGATGATCATCAAGCCAGTCCTATGTGGCTTGCATATGAAGCATATCAGCTGCTTCATCAGGGATGTTCTACTTGGCATTTATAAGGGAAGAGGGACAGTCCCCCTTCTCAGGGTAAACAGATCTTAGTGTGGCTTTGTCCAGTCCCCCAGGCTGGATGTTCCCTCAGAAATAACCTCTTGTGTGTCTGGATCACCTGAAACATCTGTGACTGTTCCATAGAGAACTGTGGGTCCTGTCAAACATGAATGCCAGCGTTTTGAATACACTGCAGTGTTCAAAACCTAAGACACTGTCACTCAGTTAGTTACTCTCACAATCCATTTGAATAAAAGTTCTTCAGGAAGTTTATGATACTGAGCTACAAAATGAAATAATTTCCTCACACTATACCCCGTGGTTTCAATAGTTTCATGGTTTGCCTTCCGCCTCGCGTGAACTAGCTTCTTGGTTACCAGAGTTCTTAGTGATACTGTCTGTAATCTCAGCATAATTTTGCCATTGGTGGGTGGCTTTGCAGTTAGTGGCTAGAGCATAGACTCACTGAAATCTGAGCTTGGTCTAGCATCAAGGACTGACCCAGTACTCTCTTTCAATTTTATTTAAGCTATTACAGATAATAGTAACCAAGGGACTGAATATATCACCTTTTCTTATCAGTTCCCCTTTCCTTATTCATCCAGTGAGCCAACCTTTGGGGTAACTTTTACCTTTTGTAACAGATCTCAGCATGGTGTGCTACTCCATACCATGGGTGGCTGTTACCAATGCCCTGCGTTCTTGTAATCGCCCAGGATGGAAACCGAGAGCGATCACCGTAGACAGCAGCTAAGAGAAAATTTGTTTTAGGTTGTGCACAAGGGACCCAGTGCTGAGAAAGGAAAAGAAACAGACTGCTGTCAGAGGGTAGCATATAGGGCTTTCCGTGGGAAAGAGTTACATCAGAGCATGTATAGGAGAGGCTTTTCTAGCACTCATGCAGTAGCTCAGCATGCTTCTTCATGCATCATATGTAACATTAGCATTTTAAGTCTCCACCCGCACATGAATTTTAGCCTTAAAATGAGGAAGGGTAACTGTAGGTTGGATTTTAAGTCTAGCTAGCATGCCGGGCTCCGAGGAAGTCTCCAGCCCCTCTGAAATAGGAGCTTGTGGTTAATAAGCTTCTTGGATCCTTTGTTACCGATTGGCTGAGAATTAGATAAGCTAGATCTTGAGTGAAGGGCTTCTATCATTTTCTTCCAGGACATTTTATTTATTTATTTTTATTTTATTTATTTATCTTTTGAGACAGAGTCTTGTTCTGTTGCCCAGGCTGGAGTGCAGTGATGCTATCTTGGCTGACTGCAACCTCCACTTCCTGGAGTTCACATGATTCTCCTGCCTCAGCCTCCTGAGTAGCTGGGATTACAGACACCCACCACCATGTCTAGCTAAATTTTTATATTTTTATTAGAGACAGGGTTTTGCCATGTTGGCCAGGCTGATCTCGAACTTCTGACCTCAGGTGACCTACCCACCTCAGCCTCCCAAAATGCTGGGATTACAGGTGTGAGCCACCATTTAAAAATAGGGAAATGCACCCACTTCAGATGCCTACCTGTCTCATGATTGTGTGGCCACCCAGGAATCAAAGTTCCTCATCCCCCAACCCTTTCGTTCTTTCTCTTCCCAAACCACGCTTCTGCAAGCCAGGGCCATTCTAGCAAATCCCATTTCTGACACCAATTGTATAGGAAAACAAACTATTTTTCCTTATACTTTAACATTTTTTCACTTCTAGCACCAGATGTGGGAGGGTGAAGGGGCGGGGAAGGGTTCCTACATCAAGCACTTCTTCCGTTCTCTTTGGACATCTACTGGGTGTGCCACAATTTAACTCAATTCCAACACTATCAAGTTAGCACAGACCTCTCTGGTTAAGGCAGGGGTGTCCAATCTTTTGGCTTGTCTGAGCCACATTGGAAGAAGAAGAATTGTCTTGGGCCACACATAAAATACACTAATGCTAACAGTAGCTCATGAGCTGAAAAAAAAAAAGAAAATGCAAAAAAAACCTCATAATGTTTTAAGAAAGTTTACAAATTTGTGTTGAGCCACATTCAAAGCTGTCCTGGGCCACTTGTGGCTCACAGGCCATAGGTTGGACAAGCTTGGGTTAAGGGATCAGTCCCACAAGCCTCCCCCACTTCAGATGCCAGTGGAAAGTTCAGCTTGTCACCTGTGCTTCTGATGGAATGGCTAGAAATCAGAGATTCTCATGACCCCTGTTTTCTTCCATCATTTGCTAGAATGGCTCACTGAAGTCAGGAAAACAGTTTATTTACTGGATTATCAGTTTATGATAAAGGGATATAGTTCTGGAATAGCCAGATGGAAGAACGCATAGGGGAGGGGCAGGTGGGGGAGGGGCTCACAGCTTCCACGGCCTCTCCAGGTGCACCGTCTTCCCAGCACCTCCCTGTGTTCACTAACCTGGAAGTTCTTCAAACCCTCCACTCCCTATTTCTCACTGTCCTTTGAGTTGTTATGGAGTCTTTGTTACATAGGCATGATTGATCAATCATTGGTCATTGGTGATGAAATCAATCTCCAGCCTTTCTCCCCTCCCCTGAGGTGAGAAGTTGGAGTGAAAATTCCAACTCTCTAATCACAGAGTTTGTTTACTGGGGCAACCAGCCCCCCATCCTATAGTTATCTGGGGTCTTTCCAGACATCCCCCTCATTAACATAAACTCAGGTGCGGTTAACGGGGCTTGTTATGAATAACAAAAGATGCTCCTTTCACCATTATTGTTCTTATGGCTAAGAAAATTCCAAGGGATTTAGGAGTTCTGTACCAGGAACAGGAGGAAGAACAGGTGTATATTCCTTATTATAAGTCACAATATTATATGCCCTGACTGCATCTTCTTCTCATGCCACTCTAGCCCTTGTTCACGATGCTTTTGTCCATCCCTCAAACATGGTAAGCCCATTTCTGCCACAGTGCGTTTGCACTAACTGCTCTAGCTGCCTGAAAGAGTTCTCCTCCAGAACTTTGAATGGCTAGCCCCTTCCCTTCATTCAGGTCTTAGTTCAGATGGCAACTCCTCAGAGATGCCTCCCAGATTTCCCTGCCCAGGCCAGCTCCTTCCTGGTAACCTGATCCTGTCATCCTCCATGTTGGGGGTCAGCAAACGTTTTCTGTGAAGGGCCAGACAGTAAATATTCTTAGCTTCCTGGCTCACATGGTCTCGGTCACAACTACTCATTTCTGCTGTTCTGGCTTGAAAGTAGCCACAGACAAAATATAAACAAACATGTGTGACTGTTCCAATAAGTCTTTGAAGTTTGAATTTTGTATAATTTTCACATGTCATAAAATATCCTTCTTTTGATTGTTTTTGGTCAATTATTAAAAAATATAAAGACATTCGTGGCTTGTAGGTTGTACAAAAGCAGGATTTTGCTACTGTGTTTTGCTGACCCCTGCTCTGTGCCATCATCCTGTTATATTTTCATCATCTCACTGGCATCAGATATTATCTTATTTATTCCTTCTAAAATTTGTTGTTGGTGACAAAGAGGTTGAGTAGAAGTTAGAATAAGAGTTAAAAATACATTTTAAAATTATCAAAGTGTTTTAGCAGCCGATGTTGGGCCTGTTAATATCAGAACTAATTAGAGTTAGCCAAGTTATGATCCATCTCTACAGTAGATATCAGCACTGTCACCAAGTCCACTGTCTCTGTGGTCACAGAAGGCCTGGTTGATCTATATCTGCCATTTAGAAAGAGAAGTCAGAGGGCCGGGTATGGTGGCTCAAGCCTGTAATCCCAGCACTTTGGGAGGCTGAGGTAGGCAGATCATTTGAGGTCAGGAGTTTGAGACCAGCGTCAACATGGTGAAACCTAGTCTGTGCTGTAAATACAAAATTTAGCTGGGCGTGGTGGTGCACCCCTGTAATCCCAGCACTAGGGAGGCTGAGACAGGAGAATTGCTTGAACCTGGGAGGCAGAGGTTGCAGTGAGCTGAAATCACATCACTGGACTCCAGCCTGGACAACAGAGCAAGATTCCACTTCAAAAAAAAAAAGGAAAGAGAAGTCAGAATGAATCCTTTTTTTTTTTTTAAATGAAATAAGTGGGGTTAAGTAATGATTTCTATTGTGGAAAGAGCTTGAAAATTATGTTTGTTAAAGGTATTTGTCAAAAGATTAAGATGTCTAGTTATGTAAAAAATAAAATAAATGTATTTATCTCTCCTGGTAGACTATAAATGCCTTGACAGCAGGTTCATCGTCTTATCCACTGCGTTATCTCTATCAACAGAACAAGCACCTGGAGAGGTGCTGTTAGAGGTGATTGGGGAATATTTGGTAATTGAATGTGTAAATCTATACAGCCCATGAGTCACTGCATCCGATAAAGTCTCCCTTCCAAACATCCCACGTATGTCATATTCCAGTGCCACACCCTGCCCAGGCCTTTGCCTCTTCCCAGGCCTTTGCCTCTTCCCATCTGTTCCTGTAGTCGTCTCTCAAGCCTTCTTGACTCCTTCTCCCTCACTCCCATCTCTCTCATTCCAGTTTACCCTATAGTAAAGTACAGTACCTTGCTAAAGCTTTTCTTTTATTATAGCATTTCTCTGCAAATAGCAAAAAAACTTTCCACCGTATTCCCATGACCTATGGTATACTATAAGGCCAGACTCCTCAGTCGGCCATGCAAGGCCCTTACCATTCAGTTTGCTTTGGCTTTTCCAACCCTGTTTCTGAGCCTTCCCTGGAATGAGCCCTCTGCTGTCACACCCGAATTTCCTCATTATCCCTGAACCTGTAGCTCATTCCCACCTCTGCACGTTTGCTCAGGCTGTGCCCCAGGACTAGTTGGTTCTCCCCTTAGTTGAACCTCCAGGTAATAGGAGGCAAGTCAGCAATGAATGATGGGAAACAAGGAAGAAGGAAACAGGAAGGTGAAAAGCAAATGTGACCAAACAAGGCCTAAGTGGTCATCAGGTGGGTAAAGAAGGACTTAGTTATCATTGAAAAGGACACTGCTTGGTCAAATTATCTAGAACAGTGCTTTTCAAACTACTGTGTGGGCACATATATGGGGAATCTTGTACAAATGCAGATTATGGGAGTAGGTCTGGAGTAGGGGCCTGAGAGTCTGCTTTTTTTTTTTTTTTTTTTTCTGAGACAGGGTCTCACTCTGTCACCCAGATTGGAGTGCAGTGGGGTGATCTTGGCTCACTGCAACCTCTACCTCCCAGGCCCAGGTGATTCTCCTGCCTCAGCTTCCTGAGTAGCTGGAATTACAGGTGTACACCACTACTGCCCAGCTAATTTTTGTATTTTTAATAGAGACAAGGTTTCACCATGTGGGCCAGGCTGGTCTTGAACTTCTGACCTCAAATGATCCACCTGCCTCAGCCTCCCCAAGTGCTGGGATTACCAGGCGTGAGCCACCGTGCCCAGCCAGATTCTGCATTTTTAACAAGCTCCCAGGAATGCCTGTACTCCTGGTTCTAGGATAACTCCTCGAGTATCAAGGATCTAACTAAATTCTGAGAAAAGGAACCATAACCAGGTGGTTCATGCCTGTAGTCTCAGCAACTTGGGAGGCTGACGCAGGAGGATTGCTTGAGCCCAGGAGTTCGAGGCTGCAGTGGGCTATGATTGCACCACTACACTCCAGCCTGGACAATGGAGGGAGACCCTGACTCAAAAAAAGAAAAAAGAAAAGAGAAGGAGCCTTGTTCATATGACTTAGATATGGGAAAAGGAGTTGGTAGGCTGCTGTTAGAGGACTGTTTATATATCATGAGAATTCCACAAGAGTCCTAGACTACAATGAAGACATTTCTTGCATTCTGAACAACGGAAAAAAATGTGTGATTATTCAAGTCTTCTTGATGAAAGAGGGGGATGCTGAAAACTCAGGACAAAGTTGAATGTATAAGGCTGCAGCTTAAAGGGAAGAAACATCTTTAATTTTAGAATGGTGGCACTGAAAATCACCACTGGGAAATGAAAAGATTCTAATGCTGGTTGGGCTGCTGGCCTGTCATTATACACACACATACATGCACACAAACATACTCACACATATGCACACACAGAGAGGAGGCTGGTATGCTGTAGGCTGGATTATCTCTTTTTCTCAAAGGGGGAGCTTCTTCTGATCTGCTGTAACATTCAGTTCAGAATCTGTGTCCTGCTTGAGTACAAGTAATGGTACTTCACCCTAACAAAACAATAGGATTCATTTCTGTCATGTGTATCTCCAAACAGAAGAGCAGGTAGGAAAATATTTTACTAGTATGATAAAGTTGACTTTTTAAACAGTTTCTCTAATTACTAACCCACACCTTACATCTTTGGCTAATCAGTACCTGGCCTTTTGATAAAGTTGGGTGTCATTTCCTCATGGCTTAGCTTCATGCATACTGCAAGTTATCCTGATTAATGATTTTAATGCCATTTCCTTCATGACAATAATTTTCCCTCTGCTTTTGTCACAGAAGAACTTCTGCTTGGGTGACTGAACTCTGATCTTGACCTAGAGTCATGGCCATGGTAAGTTGTGAAATGCCTCACCCTATCTGGTACCAGCTGCCAACAGGTACAGAATGTGGACTCAACAACTGTTAGCTTAAACAAAGCCTTGTTTATTCAACAGAGGGGGAAGGAAGGGGACATGAAAAGGCAGGTCTATTTCTAAACATCATTTAAATTTCTTTAAGGGGTGGTAAGCAACTTGATCTTGAAAATTGATTCAAAGAGAGAATTCTTTGAATCCTTTTAACATCCTGAGAATATAGAAACGAGTTGTAGTTTTCTGTCTGCAGAAGCACTGCATGTTTATTTTAGAACAATTAAAAGGGAAAAACTAAAAACTCTGCAGGTTCTGCCATCAGAACAGGACTGCTATCAACATTCTGAAGTAGCCACATCATTTCAGGCTCATCAAGAAGGGTGCTTCTTAGCCATATGGGCGTGTCAACCAGCTCCTGCTTTAGACAGTAATCCGACTACTTGGGCCTTGGTTATCTGATGTTGGAACGAGCATGGAATTGAATCCCTTTGAGAGTTCTGTAAAGTTCAGCTCTGAGGTGGAAGCTGAGCCTCTTCGCTGAAAACACGGCTCCGTCTAAGGCTGGCCATCTGCTCTCCTTCTCTCTCTCACCCAAATACGGTTTCTGAATAGACAAGTAATTCTGAGTAATTCTGATCCGTGGTCTTCTGGAGGAAGCAATAATAGAAGTAGAAATCTTATACCTAGATAGGAACTGGAGAGCCTGCCAGCTTGAGATGCCTTCCTTTAGGAAGATGGATGTGTAAAGTATCCCGAACAAATAGTAATATACTCTTAAATTTTTTTTGCATTAGGTATTCCAGAATTTCTTCATGATCTCTGACAGTCAAAGGCATATTTATATGTGCCCCAAATCTCTCATGCTTTAGTTTAAAATCAGTTTCTAGCTGACTGATTCTCCCTGGCCATGGATAATTTTTAAAAATACTTATTTATTTATTTATTTATTTTTATTTTTTATAGAGATGAGGGTCTCGCTATGTTGCCCAAGCTGGTCTCGAATTCCCGGCCTCAAGCGATCCTCCTACCTTGGCCTCCCAAAGTGCTGGGATTATAGGCATGAGCCACTGTGCCTAGCCAACATGGAGAATATTTATTCAGAAATGCTTATGGTGTCCCTATTTTGTGCCACATGTGGCACTAGGAATCAGAATTAATGAGATGCTCTTCCTGTCTTCAGCAGGCTCATAGCTTTCCTACAAATGAAGACTGTAATCATGTGGCCCTTTGTGTGCTTTCCACTCTAGAAAAATTACCTCCGTTGCCCTCATCTTTCCTCCTAAAACCCGTTTTTCTATCATGACTATTATTTATTAGACAGATAAAGGACATTTAAAAAAAAACACCACACTACGCAGTTGCAAGATGGGAAATACCAACTATTTGCCATTATTTTATTTTAGACCTTACTCATAGGTATAGTGATTTTTAAAGAACAATAATAAGAGCATAAATAATAGCTTTGTAGTCCTCCTTTTCCCCACTTAGTATAGGAATATAGGAAACAAGTTATGCATTCACTCTGATCTTATGCTTTATCTCTTCTCTATGCAAATGAGATAATATAATGTTTATATTACATTTCATATCATTAAAATTATTTACTTTAAATAGTGGTTTTAAGTGTTTTAATTTTCTTAATTTAAAAAAAAATTTCCAAATTATTTACAATATGTTTTTAAATCATTGTATTCAAGATTTTAAAACATGTTTTGTGGAGGTATAATTTGCATATAGTGAAATGCACATCCTTTAAGGTTACTGGTAGATAAGTTTTGACAAATGTATATCCCCCACATAGCCTACTCCCCTATAGAGATAGGACATTTTATCACTCCCAGAAGCTCCTCCACATCCCTTCCAGATCTGCTCCCCCAGCCCTCCACTCCACATAAGAAATGCAACTGCTGTTCTGAGTGTTATAGGTTAGTTTTGTCTGTTCTAGAACATCCTATAAATGGAATCACAGAGGGCGTAGAGTAGTCACTCTTTTGTGTCTGACTCTTTCTCTGGGCATCATATTTTTTTGCAATTCATCCGTGTTGCTGCATCAATAGTTTGTTCCTCCTTTCCTTCTTATTGCTCATTAGTGTTCCATTGTATTGTATTTCAATCTTTTTGGCATCTAACTTCTTCATTATTAATGTAATAACAATATTTAATCAATTGTGATATGGCATCTATTTCCATCTATTCATTTTTGTCATTCCTTCCTATATCCTCTCTGTTTCCTTTGCCTGTTATCACAATGGGTCCTCTTGGAACAGAATTCACTGTCTTCCCAGAATCGATAATGGTATATTATACTCTGAAATTTAATCAATATGGATATTTATCGTGCTAACAGGGAATGCATTTCTTGATCTTTTTCCTGGAAAAAGAGTCACTAAGAATGCTAACTGATAAACGGAACCAGCCTTGCCAATCCCTCTATCGATTCACCTTGTTATATATTAATTCTAATCCCGTGGTAGTGTCCCTCAGCAATGCAGTTTGCTTAAGAGTTGAATGCAGTGTTTGAGTGCCATCCAGAAATTTTTCAATATGGGAGTTCCAAAAGAACCTTGTGAAACGTTCAACTCAGAAAGCTGTCTCATGCTGGGGCCAAAGGCCATGTTGGAATTCTGACAGCAAATCACCAATTTGCGTACTACTACTGATACATGATAGAAGCAAAGAAGTAAAGTGCCTCTATTAATTTCTTAAGGCTGCCAAAACAAAGTATTAGGCTGGTGCAAAAGTAATTGCACCAACCTAATACCACAAACTGGGTGGCTTAGAATAATAGAAATTTATTGCCTCACAGTTCCGGAGGCCAGAAATCCAAAACAAGATGTCAGCAGGGCCATGCTCCCTTTGACACCTGTGCAGAAGCCTTCTGGGCCTCTTCCTAGCTTCTAGGCATTTGCTGGCAATCCTAGCTATTCCTCGGCTTGCTGCAGCATAACTTCCATCTCTGCCTTTGTCTTACGGTGCTTCACATATCCACATCATCTTATAAGGACACCAGTCATATTGGATGAGGGGCCTACCCTACTCCAGTATCACCTCATCTTAACTGATGACATCAGCAGTGACCCTTTCTCCAAATAAGGTCACATTCTGCGATGCTGGAGGTTAGGACTTCAACATGTCTTTTTTGGGGGAGAGATACGATTCAACCAATAACGGTGCCCAAGGAAGTTGACGTCATAAATTTCTACCTTCCTCTGTCACATGTATAGAGGGTGATGACCAAGTGTCAAATGCTTACTGTATCCAAGACACGAAAGCCTGGTCTTCTAGCAGAGAAGGTCCATGCCCTGGGTATCTGAGGACTTGGGTGGGCTTGATGTGGGCCACTAGGGACCTGAGAGGTCTAGGCCAGGGTGGTCTAGTGCAGGAAGCTCAAATCTGCCTTGCTAGAGAACTGCACTAAGGGTTTAAAAATCCTATATTCCTTTAGATGGCCCATATTACATTCTTGGATCCAGTTAGATTATCGGAAAACTTTAGCTCTATTCTACACTGTTTTTGCCACCTTGTACAAATGCTCCATCCTACATTCTGCTTTGGCATTACCCATAGGCTTATGTGGAGGGGATAACACAAGAAACAGGCAAAATAATCTCATTATTTTATGTATTATGGAGGTCCAGCTGAAGTCCTCTTTGATGATGATGATGACGATGATAGCATCAAGTCTGAGTTTTTGTTTTAGTGTTTACTTTTTCTGGGTTTTGTACTAAGTGCTTTCCTGTATTATCCTGTTTCTGTGAGTTATCATTATTCCCAATATACAAGTGAGAAAAATGAAACATCCCCAGGCCACACAGCTAGAAAGAGGTAAAGACAAGAATCAACCCCGGGTCTACCCGACTCCAGTGCCTATGTTCCTTCCCACTAAGCTTCTCAGTAGACCAGGCACCAGCTAATCCCTCCTTCCTCAGCCTCTGGACAGTGCATGATCCTGGACTTCCTATGAGCTCAAGGACTGTCCCTTCTCAGCCTTCCTTTCTGAGCTCTCCTCTCTTGGACCTGTACTGTTGGAGAGACCCAGGCTTATCTACCTAAGTCCCTGTTCCCTATTTTCACTTTCTTTCCAGGTCATCTCATCAAGTACCACCTAAATGCTGATGCATCCTAACTTTATTATGCTGGGCATGACCTTTAGATTTATATTGTATGACCAATTGTCCTTTTGACAATTCCACATCCCAAACTTAACATTTCCAACATAGAACTTCTAAACCCCACCCCACACTGCCACCCTAAATCTGGTAGTCTTCCTCCAGTTTTCCCCATCTGGATAAATGACACCCAGCTGCTCAGGGGAAAAGATTTAGAGTTTTACTTGATTCTTTTCTTTCCTCACCTCCCACGTCAGTCCATCAGCAAGTTCTGCCGCCTTTGCTCCAAAACATGTGCTGAACTGTCTGTTCTTCTGTTTATTTCCGTCTTAACTATTTCACCCTAGTCTAGCTCATATCCCACCCCCAGATCTTGGCCCAGGCTCTCAAATGGTCTCTGCATTCTCCCTACAGCAGCCTGGGGATCTTTTAAACAGATAAGTCAGATCACATGTCCCCATCCACTTGCTTAAAACCTGTCAGTGGCTTTCTACTGCACTTAGAATGAAATGCAAACTCCTTATCTGGCTTGGAAGGGCTGCCTTGGGCTGGCCCCAGCCCACCTCTCTGATTTCCTTGTTTTTATTTTTAATTCATTTATTTAAATTTTTATATTACGGAAAACTTTAAACATGCACAAAAGTAAACAGAATACTGTAAGGAACCCCTTTGTGTACCTATCAATAATTATTAACTCACGGTCACTCTTGTTTTTTGTTTTTGGTTTTTTTGAGACAGGGTCTCACTCTGTTGCCCAGATTGGAGCACAGTGGTGCGATCTCGGCTCACTGCAACCTCCACCTCCTGGGCTCAAGAGATCCTCCCACCTCAGCTTCCTGAGCAGCTGACTACAGGCCTATGCCACCATGTATGGCTAATTTTTCTGTATGTTTTTGTAGAGATGAGGTTTCACCATGTTTGCCCAGCCTGTTCGCAAACTCCTGGGCTCAAGAGATCTGCCTGCCTCAGCCTCTCAAGGGCTGGGATTACCAGGGTAAGCCACCGTGTCCAGGCTGTTTCTTCTTTATTTCTACTTACCTCCCCTTTTTTCCACTTGTGTGATTTTGAAGCAAACCCAAGATATCTTATCATTTCATCTGTAAACTATTTCAATAGATTAAATTCTTCTCAAAATGAAATACCACCATAATGCCAATTTATACCTAAAAATGTTAAAACCAAGTCCTTAGTGTCATCAAATATCAAGTCAGTGTTCAAATTTCCATTGTCTCATAAATGTCTTTTTTTTAACTGTTTGATTTACGATCCAAATTATGGCACTACAGGTTCACATTATGATCATTGATGTTCCTTTCCAACGTCTTTTAAACAGTACTTCCCTTCTATCTCTCTCTTTAAATTCCCTTTGCAATTTATTTGTGGAAGAAACTAGATCGTTGGCTGAGTGCTGCGTCTCAGTCTGGATTTTGCTGACTGCAACCCTTTGGTGTGGTTTCGCATTCTCCTTCTCCTCTGTTTACTATAAATTTGTTTTTGGCTCTAGAAGCTTGATTAGATTCAGGTTTGATATTTTTCCCTTTTGTGGGGAACAGGATTCCACAGAGATGTCGTTTATCTCTCCCTCCCCTCTTTGCCCACCAACTTGAGCCACACTGGCCTCCATCCTGCTCTCCCTACAAGCTAGTTCCAGCCTCAGGGCCTTTGCAGAAGCCATTTCCTCTGCCCGTAACCCTTGCCTCCATCTTTGCATGGGCAGCTGCTTCATCTCATTCAGCTCTTAGCCTCAGTGTCACTCCTCAGAACGGGCCCTCCAGGACCTCTCTATCTGTTTCACAGCACTACTCACCCCCAGGCACTTTATGGAATGTGAATTGTAGGCTTGTTTACTGTCTGCCTCCTATGAGCTAGAGCATCAGCTCCCAGGGAGCAAGAGCTTCATTTTTTGTGGTCACTGCTGTATCCCTAGCACCTAGAATACTGTCTAGGCTATGGTCAGTACTCAGCAAATGTTTGTGGAATGATATGCCTCTGTGTTGGTAAGAGGCTGCCTCTCCGTAACATTAGTCTCTGTGTGCTCAGGCAACCAAAGGAGGTACTGTCAAAGCTGCTTCAGGATTCAATGCAATGGAAGATGCCCAGACCCTGAGGAAGGCCATGAAAGGGCTCGGTAAGTGTCCTTTGGGAAGTGAATCCTCCTGCATGCACTGCACAACACAGGGTCACACAAGAGGGTGCCATGTCTCCTGGCCATCACGTGGGTCTTCCTTTAATAAAACACAAGGGAGGCCAGTCACAGTGGTTCATGGCTATAATCTTAGCACTTCGGGAGGCTGAGGCAGGCGGATCACTTGAGGCCAAGAGTTTGAGGCAAGCTTGGCCAACATAGCAAGACCCCATCTCAACTAAAAATAAAGAAATTAGCCGAGCATGGTGGCACATACCTGTAATCCCACCTACTTGGGAGGCTGAGACATGAGAATCACTTGAACCTGGGAGGTGAAGTTTGCAGTGAGCTGAGATATTGCCATGGCACTCCAGCCTGCGTGACAGAGTGAGATTCCATCTCAAAGAAAGAAAGAAGGAAAGAAGGGAAGAAGGAAGGAAAGGAGGAAGAGACGGAGGGAGGGAAAGAAAACACATGGGACAAGTTGAGATAAGTTGGGACAAATTGGAGGGGGGAGGGGCATTAGTTCTTCACTTTAATAATGATAAATTTAATATACTCATGGATTTCCCCAGTTGTTTAAACCTGCTTTGAATTACAAAATCATGAATCTGCATACTAAATTTTAGAAATGTATTTGTTTTCCAATTAGTGCTGCTATGTATAAGGTGCCATAAAATTTACAAAGCACTTTCATAAACATTACCTCATTGGATATATGCAACAACCTGTGATTTAGTGAAAGGAGCTATTCCTGTTGTTATTTTAGCCCATTTTACAGATGTGAAACTGAGACCCAAAAAGGCCAAGTAACTCTTACCAAGTCACATAGTGAGTGGAACTGAGCCATGGCTCACACTCAGCAGATGCCCGTCTCAAGCTTAGGCCAATCGGCGCTAAGTCCACATTCTTGCCTTGAGTCCCTCTGCTTGTTGCCGTGGTGATAGACACAGCTGTGACAGCACTGACATGCAATGTGTGGAATTTAATGTGAGAAGGCTGGTGAAGCAGCCTGTTGTCTGCGGTAAATACCAAGGTTTTTGGTGTCACGGACAAGGAGATTGAGGTCGCAGACACACACATACACAGAGTGAGTTTGGAGCAGGAATTTAATAGACAAAAGAAAAGAACAGCTCTCCATCATAGAGAGGGGTCCCAGCCGGTTACCAAGTGGTAGTAAAAATGTTAGGGTTTTTGTAAATGGGCTGCTGAGGAGGGAGCTCATGAGGAGGGGATTCTTACCCTCCTACAGCCCGATGGTTTAGTTGGGACCAGGTGTGCTATCTGTATGGAGCGGAGGTTTTTTTTATTAGTTCTTATCCCATTCCCTGACCATAGAGGCCAACTCTTAGTCTGTGTTTCTTTGTCTTGCTTATCTGGGAGGGAGAGTTTCTGTGTCTGTTCCCATACATCTTCTGGCAGCTGCGGACATCCCCCCCAAGTCTGCTTTTAGCTTCTCTATCTTAGTGCACCTAAAGGAAAAGAAATGTGCTTATTAAGACCCACTGTTTTGCTGGGGCCATTGTATAAGTGTGAAGCTTGGTGATTACCCAGGAGACTTCACCCTCTCCTTCTGTGCTCGAGCTGTCTTCTCTGTGTTTTACAGCCTGAACTTTTAGGCAGCTTGTTGTTAGAAGAGAAGCGATTTTTTGAACTGCATGAGGTTAGAAAAGGGAGCTATTTTTGAGCTGCTTTTTGTTAAAAGGCAAGTTTTCTGTTGGGGACTCAGTTTACCTTAACTGTCCACCTAAATAATTTCTTTCTGCCTCCTATAACATATTTCCCCCCTCAGGAATAGAACCCCTAACTGCTGTTAGGGGAAAACTGTGACGATTTCTTCTGGCTACTTCCTGCTGGAGAGTGGCACTGTGTGGGAACAGCAGCCAGGGCTCCTCCTGGGGTTGATTTAAGGGTCCCTGGTAGGAGAGTGGTTTCATTTTCGGCTCCATTTGCAGCACCATCTGAAGCTTGATGGTTTTTAGGCGAGAAGAGATAAACTTTCCAAGGAGAATATATGGTTTAGAATATAGGGTCCAAATATGAATATTAAGACTACTATTTTTATTAGTGGGGGCACTACAGGCTGTAACCATGACAACAAAGTTGGTTTGATACCAATGAGCCATGTAGATGGGTTGTGCTGTTGTAAGTGGGTATACGGGCTTGGCTTGGTTTAGCTTCCTTCTTCCTACTTTCTCCCAAATAAAACGAAACCTTGGGGTTATAGGTTACCTGGCAGGATTTGTAGGATAATTGCCCAGAACTAGAACATGTTCCCAGATTTTTATATTACTCATGCCTCTCTGTTTTCCCTGAGCTGCAGCCACAGATGGCTGATTGGTTGACAGGAATAAGCAGGGTTAGTTTAAAATATTGGCAAGAACTTTAAAACAACTAATGAGACTAGAAGTTAATAACGGATGTATAGCAAAGTTTTAAAACTTAATTTCTCTTTCCCCAGTCCTCATTTTTGTTAAAAACAATCTATGATAGGACTGAGCTGTTTGCAAAACAGACTTCAGTCCTATACTTGGTCTAATTATTTGCATAAAGTACAGCAAGAATAATCTTTAATAGGCCCTTTAGATTGGCTTTGATGGAACCTTGTTCCGTAAGGAATTTTAGATAGGACTTTTTAAAGCTAAGCCCAACCATTTGTTTGTACCTTTAAATTCCTATGAGTTGGGTAAATTTCTTTCCTTCTTGAGGTTCCAGAAGCATGGGGTTCCTAGGCCTGTTAGAAAGTGACATTCTTTACTCACCGCAGGTCAGGAACCATGTATGGAGACTGTGTAGAGAGCCCCAGTTTTCCCCAGGGGCTTTTATTGGCTCAGCAAGTTAAGCTTGATTCCTTAAAGGGAAATATAGCCTTCTAGTCAAAGCCTTGGTAAAACAACCAGTTTTTCCAATTGTGTTTTGTTGCAAAAGAAAATGGATTCTTGGCCAGGCACAGTGGCTCAGGCCTGTAATCCCAGCACTTTGGGAGGCCGAGGCAGGTGGATCACGAGGTCAAGAGAGCAAGACCATCCTGGCTAACATGGTGAAACCCTATCTCTACTAAAAATACAAAAATTAGCTGAGCATGGTAGTGTGTGCCTGTAGTCTTAGCTACTTGGGAGGCTGAGGCAAGAGAATCACTTGAACCCGGGAGACAGAGGTTGCATTGAGTCAAGATTGCACCACTGCACTCCAGCCTGGGCAACAGAGTGAGACTCCATCTCAAAAAAAAAAAAAAAGAAAAAGAAAAAAGAAAAGAAAATGGATTATTGCTGTACTAATGCAAACAACTATATTGTTGTAATTTAAGAATGCTTATAATTCGTTTCCAAATTCCAGAGGAATTAGGCAGAGAGAAATAAACATGCTCCAAACTTTGCCTATAGGAGTACAGTTTGCTTAGTTGTCAAAGGTTGTAGCTAGCTTAAGACAAGTTTTTTTGATTCTGAAAAACAAAATAAGGATTAGCCGTGTTCTAAGCATAAATGAAGAATATTGTTATAGTTTTCTATTAGTTCAGTTCATTCCATTAACTTCTGTTTTGTTTGATATTCATAAACATTTTAGGCTTTTATGAGTTCTGTACATTTTTTGGTCATGACAAACCTGCATTGGAGAGAACTTGTTAAAGTCCCATGGCTTGATTATAAACCATCTTTTGAAGAGAATTAAAACAAAACAACAATTGTCTGTAAATGACAAAATGCCCAGTTTGGATACAGTCAGAAACACAATTGACAAAGAAACTTGGTTATTTTTGTGGTTTTCAAAAACCCAACGTAACAACCTTAATTGTGATTAATAGCACATATTCAGACATTAGAACTGCGGGGCATCCCTATAGTTTGGAAGCATTAATATTATTTGATAAAATATAACCTGAAGAGTATTAGACATCATTTTGGCAATTTTATGTACCTCAACATGTTAAATCATTCTGTTTACCTCTCTTCTGGATGTTTCAGGGACCCTCTGCAGCATCCAAAAGCCAGGGGTTAGGAAAGACAAACTTGAGACAAGTTTGACTTTGGGAAGCCTGTTAAGTATATTTAAAATTTAAAACACTTGATATTATGAAATAGAATTTTAGATTACCATAAGTGTTTTGTTTTTGCCAAAAGGATGAGCCAGAAAATTGAAATTAAAATTTGAAAAAGCAAACACCACTCATTAGCCTTTTCTATTATGTGAAAATTTAAGAGGAAAGTTAAATTTTACTCTTGCATTAGTTTGCTATTAATGTTAACCTTATTTTTTAATGAAACTTTATAGGCAATCCTATTTAATTTTAACCAGTTTGACCATGAAGTGATATTTTCACATGCCTGTGATAACCCTTGACAAGTTTTGCTAAAGAGTAGATTAGCATTTTAAGAAAATCTTGCTGTGCTTTTATTTCAGTGATTAATTTACAGAAAAAACATACCCTTTTGAATTTAGTTAATATGTTCACACAGAGTTTTCTTCACAAGATTTTTACAATTTTTTACAATGTGCTTAAACCTTCTACTTTATTTAAAACAATTATTTATTCCTAAGCAAAATATACATTTTCATGCCTTCTTTTTTTTTAATAGAGATGGGGTTTCACCATGTTGGCCAGACTAGTCTCAAACTACTGACCTCAGGTGATCCACCCACCTCAGCCTCCCAAAGTGCTAGGATTACAGGTGTGAGTCACCGTGCCCAGCTTTCCATGCCTTCTTATAATCTTTAAATAAGAACACTTTTTACTGTTTTTACACGCTTTGCATGCAATTCCATGGTCATTAGTTTCAATCACATGTTATAATGGTAACTTTTAGTAATTTTTAACTTGAATGTAAAAGTATTAGGTTGTTTTAATTATGTGCTAGATGCAGATAAAGTTGGA
The DNA here is from genome assembly GCA_036589455.1 of Ateles fusciceps. NCBI lineage: Eukaryota > Metazoa > Chordata > Mammalia > Primates > Atelidae > Ateles > Ateles fusciceps. Next base: position 38,343,743 of record JAZHEH010003205.1, read on the forward strand.
CTCCTTTAGTTAGGGGCATGGTTACCTCCATACGTTCCCAGACCCTACCAATTGTGAAGCAGGCAAGCTGACAGTTTGTAGAGGCTAAGGAAGCAGTTTGCAACCGTAACGCATTTAGCAAATCTAGTATTTGACCTGCATAATTTAGACCACATTTTTACACCTTGAAGACATTTGTATTTTACCAATAATTCCTAAGACTCTTTTTATTTTTAAAGATTAAAGTAATGTGAACTGAAAGTTACCACAGCTATTACTTTTCCCGTAAAAATATTTAAGTGCGTATTTTTCTTAGGCCAATTAATTAGAGCTCTTTTTTTTAAACAGACATTACACACATAAGACATATATAACCACACAGACAAACAGAAGAGATCCAGTAGCTATAAAATTTTGCATTTGCCAATGTCCCAGTTGGATTATTGGCCTCCGAGTGAGGCCCTTTGAGAATACAGCTAGGAATACAGTTTCCAGGGCCTAATAAGCAAGCATAGTCAGAAGACAAAGACAGATTTTGAAAGGTACTTGTTCACCTTTAATTCCAGGGATCCCATGAGGAAAACAGAGATTTTTCCTAAAATGGGATTTGTGGCGCCTTTTCTGTTTTCCCAAGGAGTGGCAGGCCACCGGAAGTCATCTAGAGTCTCTCATGCAGGCACCAAGAGTGACAAGACACAGTAAAAGAAGCAATTCAGTCAGCTGAGAAAAAAGCCTTTTCCAGGAAAAGAAGATTTATGAAGAGAAAAACATAAAGACCTTTTAAATATACCCATAGTTTGGATATTCACTTATAATTAAGCTGAACACTCTTTTAAGAAAATCCTTTTTCATTAATTAAAATTTTACAGAGAACGCAAACAGTGATTCTTATTATTTCTTTTACCAGTTTGCTCCACTTACCTGTTCACAGTCATGTTCAGGTTCTCCAGTTTTCTTTCGGAGAAAGTGGCTGGGCTCAGGCAAGGGCAGGTTTTCAACCGGTGGCAGATCCCTTTAGCAGCAAAGCTTGGTATCTGAGGAGGCAATCGTTAGCAAGAGACTTTCCTTAGAGGACAACAGTCGTGCTACACTGTGGAGGGTTAAACAGTTCAGTTCTTTCCCATGGTTATCCCAGTGGCCTCTGGCACCAGCAAAGCCTCCACTGTAACTGCTTGGAGGCAGGCTGACCATCCCTTGGCCACCAAGTTATGTTCCTTGCTTAAGTAACTCACTGGCTGTTGAGCTGGACCTCAAGCCTTAGTTAAAACTTACAGGGCCATTTCCTTCCTTTTTGATACATCAAGACTAAATTCTTTCCCATGGGAAGACTGAGGGCTGGTGTTTTAAGCAAGGCTTGTTTTAGCTGGTTAGAGGCTTTTTGAGCCTTAGGTTCCCAAAAAAGGGGGGTAGTTTTAACTGCTTGAGTTTCTTTTATGAAGTGGTGTAAAGGGTGAGCCATTTCCCTGTGCCCAGGTACTCACAGTTTACAAAATCCAGTAATGCCCAAGAATTTTCCTAACTATTAAAGGAAATGGGCTTAATCCTTTCCTCACCTGGTGCTCTGGTCCCTTCTGATAAGACCAGAACTAGGTACTGTACTGAAGTCTGGCAGAGCTGAGCTTTAGATTTTGAGACTCTATACTCCCTTTCAGCCTTAGCTGAAATTGAGGACAGTCTTAGCGTGTTCCTGAGCTTCCTTGATTGGGGCACAGAGGAAAGTGTCATTTACACAAGACCCTGACCTGAGGATGGGAGAACTTAGAGAGGTCCTTTGGCAGTGCTTGTCCAAACTAGTGAGAGCTGTTTGGAAATCCCTAAGGCAGCACCATCCATGTTAACTGCATGGTCTGGCCAGAGGGACCCTTACAGGCAAACAGGTATTGAGAGTCAGGATGTAACCTTGCAGAAAAAGGCATCCTTTAACTTTAGGACTGTGAACCATTTAGTTCTCTCAGGTATTTGAGTCAGCAAGGTGTAGGCATTAGGGACCACTGGATGAATCAGGAACTACAGCCCATTAACGAGGCAGAGGTCCTGAATTGGTCTCCATTCCCCATTGGGTTTTCACACTCCTAGTATCGGGGTTGCAAGGACTGTTACAGCATCTGAGGAGGCCCTGCGTTTTCAGATTATTACTAATAGCTTGTAGCCCTTTTCTGGCCTCTAGCTTTAGAGGATATTGTCTCTGATTAGGAAAAGAAGTGGGATTTTTAAGGTGAATCTGAACTGGCCTAGCAGTTTTAGCTTGACCTATTCTTCCTCGAGTTGCCCACACTTCTGGATTAATAATGGCTTTCACTAAGGGAAGACAAAGAGTCTGTCCTGGGGCCTTGAGGATGCTGCCTAATAAAGGAGTGGGACTTTTAGGCCCTAACTAAGAAGGCTTGTGTAAATAAGTCCCCCCCAGCTACAGCTAAGGGGTTGAGAGAAATTTTGGGTTAGAGTCTTCCCTGAGACACCCACCACGGTTGTGCTATGGGAAGAAGAGGAGGCCTGGATTGGAGAGGAGAACAGAGAGACTGGCTCCAGCATCCAGGAGGAAGTTCAACCTCCTCCCTTCAATTTCCAGAATCACCCAGGGCTCCTGAGCAGTGATGGCAGTCAGAGCCACTGGAGCCAGGGGTTTGAGCCCCGGGACCTGTCAGTCCTCCTGGACCATCTGTGAGACCAGTTCTGGACCCAGTGACCTCTATCTCCAGGGGCAGTTTAATATCCAGTGGTCTCCACCACAGACTGGACAGGGTCAAGGTGGCTTTTTCTTGTTGCCTGGGCAATTCTTCTTAAAGTGCCCTGGCTTGCCACACCAGGAGCAATTAGTGGATGCTTCCTGAGGATCCTGCACTCTGCAAGCCTGCAAAGCAGTCACTAGAGCCTTAGTCTTTCTCTTGGGCTTTCTCTTAATCCCAGCACTTTGGGAGGCTGAGGCGGGCAGATCACGAGGTCAAGAGATCGAGACCATCCTGGCCAACATGATGAAACCCCATCTCTACAAAAATTCAAAAATTAGCTGGGCATGGTCTTGGGTGCCTGTAATCCCAGCTACTCGGTGCTACTGCACTTCAGCAGTGAACCGAGATGGTGCTACTGCACTCCAGCCTGGCCACAGACCCAGACTCCGTCTCAAAAAAAAAAAAAAAAAAAATTAAAGCTATTTTGAGAATTTCAGCTTGGCTTGACTGGGGGGGAGAGTGATCCCTTTCACGGAAACAGGGGGGTAGACAAAAGGTAATGAGCCCTCCGTGTCCCCCTTATGTCCCTCCAGCTGAGAGTGCCAAGGGAGAAATGGATTGTTATATGGATTGTCCTCTCCTTTTTAAAAATAGGAACATGGCTGGGCATGGTGGCTCATGCCTGTAATCCCAGCACTTTGGGAGGCTGAGGCAGGTGGATTACCTGAGGTCAGGAGTTTGAGACCAGCATGGCCAACACGGTGAAACCCTGTCTACACTAAAAAAATACAAAAAAAAAAAAAAAAAAATTAGCCAGGCATGGTGGTGGACGCCTGTAATCCCAGCTACTAGGGAGGCTGAGGCAGGAGAATTGCTTGAACCTGGGAGGTGGAGGTTGCAGTGAGCCGAGATCTTGCCACTGCACTCCAACCTGGGCAACAGAACAAAACTCCATCTCAAAAAAAAAAAAAAAAAAAGGAGCAGAAAGTAGGTCCTCAAGGTATGTAAACTTTACAGCTTCCTCTCCACACCTCACATCTTTCTGCATCTGTAATCTTGCCAAGGATAACTAAGGTGAGGCTGTATTTTTTCATTTCTCCCTGAAATATTTTCAATAGAATCACTTCTGAAACCCATCCCAGCCCCCCATACAGCATAAACAACAAGGAAACAGAAAATTCACTAAACATTTATGAACATCCAGCTGTTATAAAGACAAGGGACCAATTTGAAAAATGAAAATAAAGTCTCCTTGTAAAAGCTGCTGCAAGAAACAGGCAAGCAAAACTTAGGACTTTTTTTGTAATTTATAGCTTAAAGTTTTGGTAAGATGTTGTATCACGGTAATTTGTCAGCAGTTCTAAAAGGGAACCATTTGAGTTCAGGAAAGATACCTTAGAAGTGAAAAACATAGTTCCAGATTTTAAAACACAGTGAATGCAGCAACAGCCAATTTAAACTCTGCAAAATGACAAATTGGTGAATTAAAAGACAAGTCTGAATTGTTTCAAAACTCAGAGGAGATGATAAAGAGATAAAAACAAAGAAAAAGCAAAAATATGAAAGAGATATATAGGAGATCCAAAGACATGAAAGAAATTTTAAAGAAGATGGCCAGGCATGGTGGCTCACACCCGTAAACCCAGCACTTTGGGAAACCAAAGCAGGCAAATCATTTGAGAGCAGGAGTTCAAGACCAGCCTTGCCAACATGGTGAAATCCTGTCTCTACTAAAATACAAAAATCGGCTGGGCGTGGTGGCACATTCACTGTAATCCCAGCTACTCAAGAGGCTGAGGCAGGAGAATTGCTTGAACCCAGGAGGCAGAGGTTGCAGTCAGCTGAGATTGTGCCATTGCACTCCAGTCTGGGCGACAGAGCAAGATTTCCTCTCAAAAAAAAAAAAAAAATTCTAGAGGAGAGCAAGAGAATTACTCCAGCCAACATTTATTAAATGTTTAGTAAGTGCTAGGCACTTAAATATATTGTTTAACCCTTGCAGCAGCCTATCGAGGGAAAGCACTGTCATCATTCACATTTGCAGATAAGGATACTAATGTTTAGAAAAGTTAACCATTTTGTTCAGTGGTAAACAGCTAATGAAAGGAGAAGCTATGTCTTGAATCGAGCATCTGTTTCCCAAAAAGTAGACAAATCCTCTGAATAAGGACCGCTTAGGAAGCCCTCTGCGAGTGGTTAATTCTAATGTCCTCAGAGGAACCCGCTTTCTCATTCCTCTCTCAAATCACACTCACCTGCTGTCTCCGTTCTGCTCGCAGGCACTGATGAAGACGCCATTATTAGCGTCCTTGCCTACCGCAACACCGCCCAGCGCCAGGAGATCAGGACCGCCTACAAGAGCACCATCGGCAGGGTAGGCCGCAGTCTCTCCTGCTCTGTGTGGCTGACCTGGCAGCAAGGGGAAGCAGGGCCTCTTCCTGATCTAGGCTCCTGAAGTGGCCCTGTGTTTTAAAAGATTGCTCCTTTGTCTTGTTTAAAGATGTTCTTGAGGCCAGGTGTGGTGGTTGAACCTGTCATCCCAGCAGTCTGGGAGGCTGAGGCAGGAGAATCACTTGAGGCCAGGTGTTTGAAACCAGCCTGGCCAACATGGTGAAACCTTATCTCTACTTAAAAATACAAAAATTAGCCAGGCATGGTGGTGGGCACATGTAATCCCAACTACTTCAGAGGCTGAGGCAGGAGAATTGCTTAAACTCAGGAGGTGAAAGTTGCAGTGAGCCGAGATCACACCACCGCACTACAGCCTGGGCAGCAGAGCTAGACTCCACCCGAAAAACAACAACAAAAATGGAATAGCGACTCAGCTCCTTCTTAGTCAATTGATCTTAAACAGGTTCTTAAACTCTCTGACCCTTCCAGGAGCAAATGTGAACAAACATCTTTAGAATTTGGTTCGTTTTCCAAATTATATTTGGAAATTGTATCTTAGGAATTGAGACTTAAGAAATAATCATGAATGATCACAAAGATACAACTAAATGCCTTATGTATATAACAGTAGAAAAATAGAAACAGGTGACTAATTAAAGAAATTAGGCCGGGCACGGTAGCTCACACCTGTAATCCCAGCACTTTGGGAGGCTAAGGCGGGTGGATTACCCAAGGTCAGGAGTTCGAGACCAGCTGACCAATATGGTGAAACACCATCTCTACTAAAAATACAAAAAATTAGCCAGGCGTGTTGGTGGGTGCCTATAATTGCAGCTACTTGAGATGCTGAGGCAGGAAAATCGCTTGAACTCAGGAGGCAAAGGCTACAGTGAGTTAAGATTGTGTGACTGCACTCCAGCCTGGGCAACAGAGCAAGACTCCATCTCAAAAAAAAAAAAAAAAATCATATTGTACCTATGTATAGAAATCTCCATAGCTGTTAAAAAGGTCATCGGTGAATATTGACTTGGAAATATATTCAAGACATATTGTTAAGTAGGCAAATACATTTACACTGGTGTCTACAAACATATTAACCTCAAGGCTCCTTTACCTCTTAAATTTTTTAGGACTTTTGGTTTTTTGAGTTGTATCTTTTGATATTTACCCTATTAGAAATTAAAACTGAGGGCATTTAAAAATAGATATTTGTTAACTTAGTAAAAATAATAAATGTATTATGTGTTACTGTAAATAACATTTTAATGAAAAACAGCTATACATTCCAAAACAAAAAAAGTTTAGTGAGAAGATTGCCATTGTTTTACATTTTGCAAACTTCTTTAAGGAATGGCTTAATGGAAGAGAGGTGGTTTCTCATAACTGTCTCTACATTCGTTATGATATGATATATGAAGAAAATCTGGTCTTGCACAGATTTGTACTTGAAAATGGAGGGAGCATTTTAACAGATAGTTGTTGATGTACAGATAATGTCCAATAGCCTTAGAAAAACTCCACTGTATGCTTGTGAAAGAATGACAGTGAAAGGCAGATAACATCTTAGTGTTATTCTGAGGATAGATTTGACTTGCAGGCTCCTTGAAAGGGTCTTGGAGACCCCAGACATCCCTGGCCCACACCTGGAGAGTGGCTGGTTTAATTTGCCGTAACAGTTAAGCGGAGCTACTTTCTTGCATTGCAGGACTTGATAGATGACCTGAAGTCAGAACTGAGTGGCAACTTCGAGCAGGTGATTGTGGGGGATGATGACACCCACGGTGCTGTATGACGTGCAAGAGCTGCGAAGGGCCATGAAGGTTTGTGCTCTTCCTCTTGTGCTGTTGGTACTGTTAGTGCAAACGCTGATGTGCTTCTTAAGAAACTATCACCCAATAACAAAGACATGGAAGCAACCTAAATGCCCATCAATGGTAGACTGGATAAAGAAAATGTGGTACATATACACCATGGAATACTATGTAGCTGTAAAAAGGAACAATATCATGTTCTTTGGAAGAACATGGATGGAGCTGGAGGCCATTATCCTTAGCAAACCAACCCAGGAACACAAAACCAAATACCAAATGTTCTCACTTACAAGTGAGAGCTAGATGATGAAAACACAATGGACACATAGAGGGGAACAACACACACGGGGGCCTGTTGGAGGGTGGGGGGTCGGAGGAGGGAGAGGATCAGGAAAAATAGCTAATGGGGACTCGGCTTAATACTGGGTAATGAAATAATCTGTATAACAAACCCCCATGACACAAGTTTATCTATATAACAAATTTGCACATGTACCCTGAACTTAAAATAAAAGTTAAATTTAAGAGAAAAAGACAAAAACTGTGACCAAGGTCTTCTGAGAGTGGCAGATAAAGTATAGGAGATTTTCTTTCATTTATGACAACTTGAAAACATTACATTACAATATACCAATTATAATTTAAAAATTGTTTTTCCAGAAGTTAGGGGTTCATTTGCTCCTTCCTGTGGCTCCATGGGGAGTGATTATAGTTGTTGCTTGAGTACAGCTCTGGAGACTTCCTTGTCATGTTAACTACTTTTGAGATATGTAACTTTATGACGGACACCTAGGGGCCCCCAGGTCTACTATAGGCTTAGAACTGGCAAAAGCATTCTTGGCTTCCCTAGATGACCTACGCACTGTGCTCTAGCATGGGTCTGCCGAATTTTAATGACCAAGTATGTGATGCAAATACAAATGGTCCCCAACTTAGGGTGGTTCTGCTTAAAATTTTTCAATGTATTGAGATGTAACCTCATCATAAGTCAAGGAGTACAATTACCCTCCTCAGCCATGTCAACAAATAGCCTTGTGGAAGGTTCTGGGCCAGGCTCTGGGAAAGCAAAGAGGTAACAGTCTTTGCCAGAAAATTCTGTTCTTCAGAGGAAGAGAGCAGAAGAGGTCAAGGAAAAATTCAGCCCGCCGAGGGCAGAAACTGTACCTAACGTAGGTACATAATAACCAACACATAGTAAACAGCCTAGAAATGTTTGTGATTACTCAGAATTACTATGACAAACATGTTGGATTTGGGGCGGGAGCAATTAAAAGTGAACAAATCCTGTTGCTAGAACACAGTGGATTGCTTTTATTCTCTGCAGATTCATGGCTGTATTTCTTCTGTGTCTGGGCCTCAGCTTTGTAAACTGGCTCATATAGTTCTCTCCTCTGGTTTCTTGGTTAGGGAGCCGGCACTGATGAGGGCTGCCTAATTGAGATCCTGGCCTCTCGGACCCCCGAGGAGATCCGGCGCATAAGCCAAACCTACCAGCAGCGTATGTGACATCCTGACATCCGCAGTGGCCCTGGCTGAGGTTTCACTGTGATTAGAGAAGGAGGGTAGCAGCGGGTGGTTGTCTGCTGTTTAGACTTTTCATAGAACACTGAGCATGAGGGATCCTTGGTGCCAAGCTCTGCTTCAAGGGAGATCCCTGTTTAGGCAATTGGCAGTCTGTTGGCTTCTTAGGATTTCTCAGGTGAAGATGACCCTCTATTTCACGTACCCAGTGCAGTATTTTATTACCCTAAAAGTTGGAAAGTTGTTCCATATTATCAGACAAAGAATCTAAGTTGTTCAAAAGTGGTGGCACCAGCAGATCTCAGCATTCCAAGGAATGGTCTGGAGGGGCTGTCTGACCCAAATTCTTCCCTCCAGACCTGACTGTATGCCCTCCAGCCAAATCAGAGTGACAGCCATTCACTCCCCCTTAGAAACCTCCAGAGAGTGATACATATGAAGTGCCTGTTAAAAATCCCTGACTTTTGGAGGTTGCGGTGAGCCGAGACCACGCCATTGCACTCCAGCCTGGGCAACAACAGTGAAACTCCCTCTAAAAAAAAAAAAAAAAAAAAAAAAAAAAGCCTGACTTTTTGCCCTAAGAATATAACTAAAAATGCACAAAGATCTAGATCTCAGTGTTTATTCAGTACTGTCTATGTTAGCTAAAAATGTTCAACAGTAGCAGATTGGTTAAAAAAAATATGATGCACTTACACAATTAACCGTTATATAGTCATTAAAATTTATATTAAAGAATATTGGCCAGGCACGGTGGCTCACGCCTGTAATCCCAGCACTTTGGGAGGCTGAGGCAGGCAGATTGCCTGAGCTCAGGAGTTCACGACCAGCCTAGGCAACATGGTGAAACCCCGTCTAAAAAATACAAAAAATTAGCCGGGCGTAGTGGCGTGTGCCTGTAGTCCCAGCTACTCAGGAAGGTGAGGCAAGAGAATTGCTTAAACCCGGCAGGCAGAGATTGCAGTGAGCTGAGGTTGTGCCACTGCACTCCAGCCTGGGTGACAGGGTGAGACTGTGTCTCAAAAAAAAAAAATTAATTTTTTTCCTTTTATTTAACTGGTGTTTTTTGTTTTGTTGTTGCTGTTATTGTTGTTTTGAGACAGGGTCTCACTCTGTCGCCCAGGCTGGAGGGCAGTGGCACAATCTCAGCTCACTGCAGCCTCGACCTCCTGGGCTTCGGCTAATTTTTGTGTTTTTTGTAGAGATGGGATTTCACCATGTTGCCCAGGCTGGTCTCAAACTCCTGGGCCCAAGCAATCTGCTCACCTTGGTCTCCCAAAGTGCTGGGATTACAGGTGTGAGCCACAGCACCTGGCCAAGAATATTATTCAAATATTTATTAAATAATGTAGTATATATATGTGAAAAAGATAAGCCATAAAATAGTGTGCTATGATCCTATTTTTTAAAAATTAACACACACAGTTAATAAGACATTATTCTTTAAATAAACGAAAATAATGTGTGTATGTGGGAGAACATGCAGAAGGATATTCACAGAAGTGTTAGCCATGATTATTATTTCTGGATGATTACATTGCACTGGAGTTCCTTGCCTTGCCCCTTCATTTTACTTATTTGTTTTTTCCTAAGTCTTCTGTGGTCAACGTGTGTTACCTTTATAGAAAGAAAACAACCACAGTAAAAGCTTTGTGGGAAGCGTTCAGAGCAGGAGATTCTAAACCTTAGGAGTTTGGATTTAGCAATCTGATCCCCCACATCTGCCCAGTGAGGGCTTTTCTTCCCTGAGGGCTGTGAAGGGCTGGAGCTTCTCTTTTGTTTTTGCTTCTTAAAAATTAATCGTGGAGAAGTTTTTAATTTCTTGCTGAAGCTCCCCCCTGCCCTTTTTTTTTGAGACAGCGTTTACTCTGTGGCCCAGGCTGGAGTGCAAGTGGCATGATCATGGCTCACTGCAGCCTTGACCTCCCCAGGCTGAGGTGATCCTGCCACCTCAGCCTCCCCTGCAGCTGGGACTACAAGCATGCACCAACATGCCCAGCTAATTTATATATTTTTTGTAGAGATGAGCATTCACCATGTTGCCCAGGCAGGTCTTGAACTCCTGGGCTCAAGCAATCTGAACTCCTCAGCCTCCCAAAGTGTTGGGATTACAGGCATGAGCCACTGCACTCAGCCATGGAACTTCTCATGGATAATCTGTCAGAACTTCCCAAGGGAGAGATGTGGCAGAAAGGCATATCCTAGGATTTACATTTGACAGCTCCCCAACCCCAGCCCCATCCCAAAGCTGGGTTCAGAAGCTCCAATCTGATTGTCTTCCGTCAGTGAAGCAGCAGGGGCCCCTCCACAGCTGCAACTCTCTCTCTGCATCATTGAGAACCACGTTCAGATCGGACCCCTGGAGGGCAGGAAGCACAGAGGGAGGATTTCAGCCCCAGCTTTTTCAAACCCACATTTTAAGAAACAGGACTATCTTGGCTGAGCGTGGTGTCTTACACCTGTAATCCCAGAACTTTGGGAGGCCGAGGCAGGTGGATCACCTGAGGTCAGGAGTTCAAGACCAGCCTGGCCAACATGGTGAAACCCCATCTCTACTAAAAATATGAAAATTAGCTGGGCATGGTGGTACACACCTGTAATCCCAGCTACTCAGGAGGCTGAGGCAGGAGAATTGCGTGAACCCAGGAGGCGGGTGTTGCAGTGAGTTGAAATGGGGCCACTGCACTCCAGACTCCAGCCTGGGCAACAGAGTGAGACTCCATCTCAAAAGAAACAAAACCAAAAACAGAAATATCTTATTTCACTATGATGACAGGATAAGCTTATGTTGACCATTTTACCAGAGTTTAATTTTGGAAAAGCTGTGTGTGGGGTAAAAAAAACCTCATGATAAGCTGCTCCCAGGCTGGTCTTGAGGGGACAGATTGCTCTGGAGTGTGACAGGGCATTGGGCAAGACTTTTTATTCTGATGTAGCTCATTTCACTCTCTTGCTAGAATACGGACGGAGCCTTGAAGATGACATTCGCTCTGACACATCATTCATGTTCCAGCGAGTGCTAGTGTCTCTGTCAGCTGTGAGTGACTGCTTCTGATGGGGGGGCAGGTTTGACTGAAATGTCCACTCTATCCCCTTTGCCAGCCTTTCCCATCCATTCAGCCCCTGACATGTGGCTATTCCCCAGGTGTTGTTCTCAAAGCCCTCTGTTCCTTTATCTTATTCCTCTTTCAGAGACTCTGGCTAGCTCTGCATGCCTATTTGTTCTACTTTAATTTGATATTTACGAGTACCTAATACCTGCCAGGTCCCCCCTGTCACTCAGTGCATTGAGAGTTATGAAGATGATTAAGAGCCAGTTCCTGGGCTGTAAGAGTACATATTGTCATAAGGGAATACATCAGGGACACAAGTCGCTAGAAGGCATAAAAAGATTACATGCCAAAGGAGAGGCACAGAGGAAAAAGAAGAATCAAGGAGAAATTTTGGTTGTAGAAACAAAGAAAAAGGCTTCATGATGAGATGCTGGTTCAGAGAGGAGTTGGAAGATTACTAGAATTTCAAGAGGCAGAGACGTGGGTGGGTGTATTCCAGACAGGAAGAACAGCAAGAACAAGGCAAAGAGGCAGGGAACATGGGGTTCAGGGAACAACTGGCTGAACAGTTGGGCTGGTGATTCTGGAAACAGGGTGGGAGGATAAACTGAAGTTCTCTGTTGGGAAGAGTCTAGCAACGTGGAGATGGATTTCCAGCTTATTTGGGAGCCGTAGATGACGTGGTAACGACAACGATGATGAGAATGATGTGGCTGGAGCTGCACTTTCAGAAGTGTAATGTAATAGGGATGTGTAGGATGAACAGTGGCCAGGAACTGGAGGCTGGAAGACCAGGTAGGAAGCCACCTGGAAAATTCCAGCTGGAAAATAAAGCAGGACTGAGTTAGGTGGGGCAGGGGTGCCTGAAAACAGAAGCTGGAGACTCCAGACATTTCACATCCCTTCCCAACTGCATCTTTATCCCGGCCTCCCTCCTGAGCATGAGACTCTTACTTCACATTGCTTTTTTGGATGTTTCCTTATGGATATCCTATTAGCCCCTTAAACCAGTCCTCCTAAAGTAAACCGGAACTCATTTTCCCTTCAAACCAGCCCTTCTTCCTGACGCCTGTTTCTGTTAATACTGCTGCAGTTCCTCCTATACCTAAAGAAGCAGAACCCTGGAAATCATCTCCAATTTACATGGATAGAGCCTTGAAGATGACATTCGCTCTGAGCCCCATGTTCCCTGACTCCTTGCCTTGTTCTTACTGTTCTTCCTGTCTGGAATACACCCACCCACGTCTCTGCCTCTTGAAATTCTAGTAATTCTCCATCACATCATCTACTGCTCCCAAATAAACTGGAAATCCCTCTCCACATTGCTCTTGTCTCCGATATGTACTTAGTCACCTGCCTGTGTCTCATATTTCTTTCCCACTCTTTCTTTTCCTCCCATATTTACCACTCTGATGAGCCATGTCTAGACCATAGACCATTGAGACAGTATAGTTGTAAAAATTCCCTACAAACTAGAGAAAAGTAGCTTGTTTTGTCACTTGTTAGCATTCTTCAGAGGCTTCCACCCTGCCTTCTTGTGAGCTGGTGTTGGTGAGGGGTAAGGGGGACATTTTTATGGGCTCCTCAAGTCCTACCGTAGGTCCCATATTCTCTTGACTCTCCTCTGTCCCAACCTCCCCACTGTTTTGTTTTTTTTTTTTGTTGTTGTTGTTGTCGTTTTTAAGATACAGGGTCTTGCTATGTTTCCCAGACCAGCTCTTTACAGGTGCCATCTTAGCTCACTGCCTCAAACTCCTGGCCTCAAGCCATCCTCCCACCTCAGCCTCTTGAGTAGCTGGAACTACAAGCACACCTGACCCCCTTTTGGCAAAGATTGATCAATGTAGATTTGCCAGTTAGGAAGATATGAGTCAGCTGGGAAGACACAGGAGAGTGGGGTGGTGGGGAAGGCCAGGAGATAGTGGAGGGAGCAGTCCACAGGAAGCATTTATTTTCCTTCTTCTTCTATTGGCAGAGGCACCCACAGAATGTTAGGGGCCACACTGAGGCTCACCCCTCTAGGCACACATCAGAGCCATGGTAATAACGCGAGCACATTTAGAAGACATCTGTCCTCCCTCCCTGGGTCTGAAGTCCCACTCTTCGTGGCATTTTGTCTCATTACTCTAGACTTGCTGTCTTAATTGTGCCACAGATCTTTATGTATACTCTCAAATTCTTTTTTGTTTGTTTTTCTCATCCTCAGGGTGGGAGAGATGAAGGAAATTACCTGGACGATGCTCTCGTGAGACAGGATGCCCAGGTTGGTAGAACCATCGCTACTTTCTTCCAGTTTTCTTCTCTTTTGCCGATAAGATAGGCCTTGACAGGTGGACAGCATCTTATATTACAGTGTATATTAGCCAGGCTTGGACATGTTTTTTAAAAAGATTCCCCCAGATGACCTTTAATAACAGGTTTCTTGCAGTGGTACCCGGGGCTGGACATCATTATATAAACACTCCTGGGTTCCAAGTTTCTCAACGTTAGGACCATTATGCGACAATCCCAGAGAACCACTGAGTGTGTCTTCTGAATCCCTTGGAGGTGAAAGAGACTGTTCACTGTGCATTTTTACTTCAAAGGAGACATTTGAAAAGCTATATAAAATAACTTGGCACACTGTATACCCTGCTGGATAAAATTAATAGCAAACCCCAAGAGGCAGTTGCCTCTCTGGTACCCAACCCACTGATGGTTGCCCTGGAACCAACCCATGGTCTAATCAGCTGTGGCCAGATAACACTAACAATAATAGCTAATAAAAAGTGGCTCATTACCAGGTATCAAACACTGTTATAAATTATTATTATTATTTTTTGAGACAGAGTTTTGCTCTTGTTGCCCAGGCTCGAGTGCAATGGTGCAATCTCAGCTTACTGCAACCTCTGCCTCCTGGGTTCAAGCGATTCTCCTGCCTTAGCCTCCCGAATAGCTGAAATTACAGGTGCCCACCACCACGCCTGGCTAATTTTTTGTATTTTTAGTAGAGACAGAGTTTCACCATGTTGGCCACACTGGTCTTGATCTCCGGACCTCAGGTGATCCACCTGCCTTGGCCTCCCAAAGTGCTGGGATTAGAGACGTGAGCCATCGTGCCGGGCCCACTGTTCTAAATTCTATATTAAGTATGTCATTGAATCTTTGCAATAAGTCCATAAGTTAAGTATTGCTATCCCCCATTTTACAAACAGAAAAACTGAGGCTCAAAGCAAGTTCAGACAGATAATAAATGGCAGAGCAAGGATTTGAACTAATTGGCATCTAGACCCAGTATTCTTTTTTTTTTTTTTTGAGACAGGGTCTCACTCTGTCACCCAGGCTGGAGTGCAGTGGCACGATCTCGCCTCACAGCAACCTCCACCTCCCAGGCTCAAATAATTCTCCTACCTCAGCCTTCCAAGTAGCTGGGATTACAGGGCGCACCACCACCACCCGGCTGGTTTTTGTATTAGTAGAGATGGGGTTTCAACATGTTGGCCAGGCTGGTCTTGAACTCCTGACCTCAAATGTTTCACCTGCCTGGGCCTCCCAAAGTGCTGGGATTACAGGCATGAGCCACAGCGCCTGGCCATAGACCCAGTATTCTTAACCAGTACATAACCATAGTGAGAGATTGGTCCCATTCAGTGTGTGAGGTATGAATAACTTTGTTTTATGCAAAAAAGAACCTGTTGCTTTCATTAGAATGGAGAGAGGTATGTGTGTGGCTTGGGCTTCTTGGAGTGTGGCAGCTGGGTTTCAAGAACCCAGAAAGCAAGCATTTTAATAGAAACAGTGGCAGTTGCATGATTGTTTATACTCCAGACTCAGAAATCACAGTGTCACTTCCACTATACTGAATTTTATTCCAATTTTTTTTTTTTTTTTTGAGACAGGGTCTTGCTCTGTCTCCTAGGCTGGTGTGCAGTGGCATGATCTCAGCCCACTGCAACCTTCGCCTCCCAGGCTTAAGCAATCCTCCCACCTCATCCCCCTGAGTAGCTGGGACTACAGGCACATGCCAGCATGCCTGGCTAACTTTTAAAAAATTTTTGGTAGAGGTGGGGTTTTGCCATATTGCCCAGGCTAGTCGCAAACTCCTTGGCTCAAGCAATCTACCTGCCTTGACCTCCCAAAGTGCTGTGATTACAGACATGAGCCACTGTGCCCAGCCAACTACTATGCTCTATTAATTAAAGCGATGTATTAGTCAGGATTCTTCAGACGAACAGAACCAATAGAGAGAGAGAGGGGTGTGTGTGTGTGAGAGAGAGAGAGAGAGACAGACAGACAGACAGACAGAGAAACAGAGAGAGAGAGGATAGAGGTGGGCAAGTACTCTTCAGAGGGAGTCAGCAAGCTAGAGATGCAGGACAGCCCGTGGTTTTGTTCCAGTCTGAGTCCGAAGGCCTGAGAACCAGGAGCAGTTTCCATCTGAAGGCCAGCAGGCTGGAAACCCATGAAGAGCTGATGTTTCATTTCAAGTCCAAAGGCAAGAAAAAAACCTGATGCTTTAGCTCAAGGCAGTCAGGCAGGAGGACTCCCTCTTACTTTTGGGAAGGTCAGCATTTTATTCTTGAAAAGAAAAGCTTTCTACTGATTGTATGAGGGCCCCTCCTCCATATTGGATCATCCAAAAACCCTCACAGAAACACCCAGAATAATGTTTGACCAAAAATCTGGATAACCCTTGGCCCAGTCAAGTTGACATAAAATAAATTGTCACAGCCTATTGAGATTCAAGTTAAAGAAGCGCTAAATAAGATGAATTTTTTTGAATTAGATGAACTCTTTCAGCTTTAAATTTTTACGATTATGTGAATTGACTCTAAAACAGTGAGAGAATCAGAGAGAGAAGTGAAAAAATGGGGGTGTATATGGAGGTGAGCCCAGTGAGCAGCAATATGTGTTAGTTAAGATCTTTTTGAGAAATGTAACAGGCCAGCTACTTACTATAAATGAACAGTAATTCTGATTTAGCAATAATGTAGTTAAATTGAGCAGAATCAGTTTCTTGTATTCCTACCTGGTTGGAATGCAAGCAATTGGCAATGGGTTCTTGGTTCTACTGTGAGACCTGTGGCCTCAGGAATATCACAGATCATTCTAGAGCAGGGCTATCCAATAGAACTTCCCCGCAATGATGAGAACATTCCACATCTGCACTGTCCTGGATGACTGACTGGCCACCTGTAGCCGCTGGGTACTTGAAATGAGGCTAGTGAGACTGAAGAGCTGAATTTTAAATTGTGCTTAATTTTAATTAAAATTTAAACAGCCACATGTGGTGAGTGGCAACTGTCGGGGACAGCCCAAATCTAGGGCATTCCTTTTAGCTCTTAAGATAGAACCATATAGTCTCCAGCTAGGGAAATGTCAGTGTTTACCTTGACTCCCAGGGAGGTATGA
Organism: Ateles fusciceps; assembly: GCA_036589455.1. NCBI lineage: Eukaryota > Metazoa > Chordata > Mammalia > Primates > Atelidae > Ateles > Ateles fusciceps. Next base: position 38,360,558 of record JAZHEH010003205.1, read on the forward strand.
TAGGGTCCAGCAGCCTTATGCCTGAGGAAGGATCCCCGAGTCATTTCCACTCACCACCACCATTTCAACCCCCATCACCAACAAAATAAAACTAAGGCAGCTCAGCTCTTTGAAGTTCTGGAAATATTTACCTGTGTCCTGGCACATCCTTTTGGAGTTTTAGACTTGTGCTTTGTTTGGCTTCAGGACCTGTATGAGGCTGGAGAGAAGAAATGGGGGACAGATGAGGTGAAATTTCTAACCATTCTCTGTTCCCGGAACCGAAATCACCTGTTGCATGGTAAGGCACTTATTTCATTTCCCAAAGAAAGGATATGAAAGAGAGCAAAAACTACATTGCCCATAAGTAATTAATAACCTTCTCTTTCTCAGTTGATACAGAGAATGGATTATGCCCAAGTGTCTTAGATTCTCACCCTGGAAATGTATTAGTCCAATGATGTGTACGAAAGCTAATTTCTGAAATACTAATTATGACTAATTAATAAAAATGCAGTAGTCATAGAAGTTTGGCATTCTTGTTTCTAGGAAACTGACCTTCATAGTCAGCCCTTTTTCTAAAGTAGCCCCAGTATTTTCGTTTTAACTTAGTTACATATGAAAATAATCTGTAGTAGATCAGGTAGCAATAAAATAGCAATGTTGGTTGGTATTTATTCCTGTGTAACATCCAAGCTGTAAAGCTAATTAATACAAGGGATTTCTTTAGGGGTTATGTTGCATAAGATGAATAGTGGATAATTTCAAATTTGAAATGTTTCTAATTTGTTTTTGATAAATCTAAACTTTGTAATGTGCTTTTAACTTATTTGGGGGAAAGATACTATACAATTTTAGAATATTTGTTGTCAGTTTATATTCTTTTAAACAGCAGTAATGGTTTAATAAGATATTTCATCTTTTATATGAGCTATTTAGGTCCTTAATTACTTTATAATTTTATAGACCCACCCACCATACCTTTTTAATCACACATACTGATTTGCAAAGCTTGTGGAAAATTTGAGAATGAGTTTGTTAAATTGAAAACATGAAGAATTGAGAAGTTCAACACATTCTGAAGTTGTAATTATTTCAGATTTTTCACAGTGACAAAAAATAGGTGATTACTTCTGTTAATCAATATCCCGGGTTATCAGATACACAAACTTTTGACTCAGCTTCCTTCCTTCGTTTCCCTTGCCTGGTTACAAGTAACACAAATCTCCCCCTGGTGGTATTTTTCAAGAACTGCAGGTCCTCGGAAGCCGATTTAGTGCATAAATGCATTTGTAAGAATTTTCACTTCTGGGTACAAGTCAATAGTTTGGCAATTATAAAATATCTGTTTTTAAGCCACTGGGAGAAAATATTTTATGCACTGTTTGAATAAGGAAAACTTCCTAATTTTCTTACCGACCAACGATAATGGTGAGGTTTCACAATCACTAAGGTTTTGTTAATAATGTTCTGTTTTCTAGGTGCAGTGTTAAGCATATTATACGCATTGTTTCTTGCAACACTCAATGGAGCAGTAATTATTTTCCCTGTTTTACAGTGGAGAAAACTGAGGCTTACAAAATGTGTCAATTAAGTTCTTTGATTCCAAGCTATACACACTGACTTCAATTTAAGTAAGAAAAGATGAAATAATATAGAATGATACAGAAGGAAAATGGAAAATACTGGTAGCTCACAAATTTGAACAAAGAGCTGAACACCTTCAGGAAGAACAGACATCAAGGCAGTTCTGGGGCTCTCAGTATAAGGGAATCATGGATTTTATTTCTTTTTTTACCCCTTTTTTTTTTTTTTTGGAGATGGAGTTTCACTCTTGTTGCCCAGGCTGAAGTGCAATGGCCCCATCTCAGCTCACTGCAACCTCTGCCTCCCGGGTTCAAGCAATCCTCCTGCCTCAGCCCCAGTGTAGCTGGGATTACAGACATGCACCACCACGTCCGGCTAATTTTGTATTTTTTAGTGGAGATGGGGTTTCTCCATGTTGGTCAGGCTGGTCTCGAACTCTTGACCTCAGGTGATTGGCCCGCCTCAGCCTCTCAAAGTGCTGGGATTACAGGCGTGAGCCACTGCGCCCAGCATGGATTCTATTTCTAAAGCAGAGTTTCTGAAGTTCATTCTCTACTAAAAATGCTAATTCTTGACCCCCTGCTTGAGACTGGCTGAATTAGAATCTCTGAGCATGACACCCGGCGAGTTTAACAGGTTTTTCTGAGGGTAAAGGTGATGAAGTGCTTTTGGCCATCCCTGTGAGCTGCTCAATTAAAAAGTTCCTAGGAGAGAGTCTAATGGGTCCTGACTGGGTGAACTGCCCATGTGTTTGGCAGAGGTTGTATGTTGTTGGGTATGGTGTCCCTTGATTGACAGCCCTGTGAAAATCACACTGATGGAAGTGAGGCAGCACCCCAAAGAAAGCGATGGTGAGAAGATAAAATACATACCTGTTCTAAGAAGTTTCCAGAAGGAGACAGCAAGAGAGGGGAACATACCACATTAAAAAATACTTGGCAAAAAAAAGCCAACAAATGTAATTATGTTTAAGTATTTTAAAAGATGCAACCAGCTGTTATTAACTGTGACTCAGTTTTGAAGAGGTTGGATTGCTCTAGTTTTGATGAGCCAAAAGGGAGATGAAGGGGAGGTGATTGCCAAGGCCAAAATCACAAAAAGACACATTCTGCTTACTAAGGAAACAATGAGAAAGGAAAGCAAATGTCTCCAGAGGCTGTCTCCATTATGTGCGAGGGTCCCAGAGAAGGAAAAGGACTTGACTGATGTCCTGCACACATCATGGCATTTCTTCCTCCTTGTCTGGGATCTGTTCCACTCTGCGCATCCCTCCTGGGTGCTTGCCCACTTTACTAATTAGTTTCCTCCTGAAATATGCCAAAGAATAAATAGTGTAGGCTAGTTAAAAATGCTCATTCTCTCCATAAATTTTAGTTTCCTCTATTTTTCATTCCTGATAATACCGTTTTATTGTTGTTTGCAGTGTTTGATGAATACAAAAGGATATCACAGAAGGATATTGAACAAAGTATTAAATCTGAAACATCTGGTAGCTTCGAAGACGCTCTGCTGGCTATAGGTAAGCTGGTAGCAGGTAGGGAGTAGAGAAAAAGTCTGTAGATTTTCCTTCTCATTATCAGTTTGCCACATGGGGTTATAGAATTATTTGCAGAGACAAAACTTGTTTGAATCACTCATGGTGTATTCTAGATTTTTTTTTTTTTTTTTTTTATTTGAGACAGAGTCTTGCTCTGTCGCCAGGCGCCAGGCTGGACTTCAGTGGCTCAGTCTCGGCTCACTGCAATCTCCACCTCCTGGATTCAAGCAATTCTCCTGCCTCAGCCTCCCGAGTAGCTGGGACTACAGACGCGCGCCACCATGCCCAGCTAATTTTTGTATTTTTTAGTAGAGACGGGGTTTCACCATGTTGGCCAGGATGGTCTCGATCTCTTGACCTCATGATCCGCCCGCCTTGGCCTCCCAAAGTGCTGGGATTACAGGAGTGAGCCACCACGCCTGGCCTGCATTCCAGATTTTTAAACAAGAAATATTGTTTAAAATTACAACCTGATTGCTATTGTGCCACGTGGTTTATATATTTTGTATATTCTGTGCTTTTATATGTCCTATGTGAAGGGTAATAATGTACAGATATACAAGCTGTAGCTTGCAAGTCTGTGAATGGTGAGACCAGTAACTGTCTCATATGGCAGAGACAGTAATCCTTATTTTGAAACTAAATACCACCCTTTGCTTTGAGAGACTTTATCAATTACTTCTCCAGGAACTTGATGATAAATCGAGGGTACTTTCTGTCTGTGAAAATACATACAGCATAGCCTATGTTCATGAAACATTGTTTGGCTAAAATTTCCCTGGCAAAGCAAATATTGATACCTTGTAGAAACGGAGGAAGCAACTGTCACTTTTTTTTTTCATGGATCTTATCTGTAATCTTTTCATTTCTTCTTTTTTTTTCTTTGACAGTAAAGTGCATGAGGAACAAATCTGCATATTTTGCTGAAAAGCTTTATAAATCGATGAAGGTAAATGGCCTTATTTTTAGCATCTAAATGAATTTGAGTTATCTTGTGTCCACCTTCTTAAGCTTACTTATATCCCCTATCCAAACTTCACCCTGAAAGATTTAATTCAATTCATCAAATACTTCAGTGAGTGCCTGCTAATAATAATACTAGGTGATATTTACTGAGTACTTAGGATGTGTGGATCACTGTTCTTAATAGATTAATTATATCCCCACAACAGCTCTATGAGGCTGGTTCTATTAACCCCCAATTTACAGATGAGAAAACTGAGGCATAGCAAGGATATGCAGTTTGCCCAAGGTTCTCAGTGAGAAATTAATAGAGCAAGGATGCAAACACCTGGCAGTCTAGCTCCAGCGCCCATATTCCTAACCCACCATCGCACTCTGCAGGCACCCATGCTGAGAATCACAAGAGGTACAAGAAAGGTCAAAATGTCGTCTTTGGCTGGGTACGGTGGCTCACGCCCGTAATCCCAGCATTTTGGGAGGCCAAGGTGGGCGGATTACTTGAGGTCAGGAGTTCAAGACCAGCCTGGCCAATATGGCGAAACCCCTGTCTCTACAAAAATACAAAAATTAGCCAGGCATGGTGGTTCACACCTGTAATCCCAGCTGCACTGGAGGCTGAGGCAGGACAATCACTGGAACCTGGGAGGCAGAGATTGCAGTGAGCCAAGATCGCACCACTGCACTCCAGCCTGGGCGACAGAGTAAGAGTCTGTCTCAAAAAAACAAAAAAAAGCAAAACAAAACAAAACAAAAATGTAGTCCTTCCTCTCAAAGAATGTCTAGCCTAGGCAAGTACGTGCAAACCACCAATTATAACAAGATAAAATGTAAGACAGTAGTTGAGGATCAAAACATTATAGAAACACAGAGGAAAGGGTTCTTTTCCCCCCCCAATATTTGTATTTTGAGGTGAAAAATCTGCAAAGAATATATAAAGAAGTTGGTATATTTGAGCAGGATCTTCCAAATGTAAAAGTTTTACACCAGAGGATTTCACACGGTGAGGGGAAAGGGTGATAAGGCTGGGGAGGGAAGAATAATTCTCCATGAGAAGGAATCGTAGGTGAGGCAGGTGGCAGGGTGTGTCTGGACAGCACAGGTTATGGCTCTAGAAAGGCAGGGAACAGCATCTTCTGGTCAGAACAGAGAGCACTGTAAAAGTAAGTTGTGGAGAGCCATGAATACCACGATAAGGAGTGAGGATATTCCTCAGGCCTGCCAAGTAGTGGATCAAAGGACATCATCTGCACAGTCATCTCTAGCTTTTGCTTTGATAGACTGAAGAAGACACTGAAAAACAGCTGGGTTTTTGTATATGTTTGGATTTTGTTTTCTTCCTTAGGGCTTGGGCACCGATGATAACACCCTCATCAGAGTGATGGTTTCTCGGGCAGAAATTGACATGCTGGATATCCGGGCACACTTCAAGAGACTCTATGGAAAGTCTCTGTACTCATTCATCAAGGTAGGTCACAGCAGCCTAAGCCCAGAGGAAAGGATCCAAAAAAGGACTCCTCTGACCTTGATATTTATCCCTTGTTGTCCTCTCTTCTTGGCATATGTCATGCCCTTTGAAGATGATATTCCCAACATTTCCAGTCTCTCCTCTTTCACACAGATATTTAAACCTTTGGCAGGATAGAAGCTGGAAATATTTGCCTTCTAAATACAGTAATTATTTTATGTTGACCCCAGACAGAGAGAGATTACATTTTAATGAATACTTTTAAGCACACAATTTCCTTGTCTACCTAATTATGATAGAAGATAAACAACTGAATCCAGAGTCCTATGCAGGGTGAGCTGAGGTGTACTGGGAATATGGGAAAGCATTTTAGTTATCCTGAATTACTATTCTTTACCAGGCACCAGACTTCTAGGAGTCCTAAGAGGGCGTGGTAGTGGTGAGAAATGATTCTCCTCCCTTGAAGTGAGGCATTCCTGGGATTTTGTTTCTTGAGGATGCCAGAAGAGTCTCATGGACATGAAAGTGAGACAAATTTCCCTAGAAGCTGGGGTTGCCTGCACTGCAATATTCAAAACAGCATTTGATCTGTGAATTAAATATTCTGAACCCTACTCAAAGCTTGGAGAGGTGTGACAATTGTGTGATTTAAGCTGCTTTTTTTTTTTTTTTTTTAAGATGGAGTCTCACTCTGTTGCCCAGGCAGGGGTGCAATGGTGCGATCTCCGCTCACTGCAACCTCCACCTCCTGGGTTCAAGTGATCCTCCTGCCTCAGCCTCCTGAGTAGCTGGGATTACAGGCATAAGCTTTGTATTTTTTGTAGAAACAGGGTTTCACCATGTTGGCCAGGCTGGCTTCGAACTCCTGACCTCAAATGATCCACCTGTCTCGGCCTCCCAAAGTGCTGGTATTACAGGCGTGAGCCACCATGCCCGGCCAAGTTGCAGATTTTGTTACTATGCCTACAAGGGGTGCAGGAACTTGTTTCTATTTCCTACTAGGCTACGAGATAACTTCATTTTGCAGAGCTGAACTATATAACTAGTTGAACATTCAAGGATGACTGTAAGTGAAGTTATGGGAAAATATAGTGCAGCCAAGAAAAAAACAAAGTAAAACAAAAATCCCAGACAATGACAAATAATGGTGAGGATACAGAGAAACTGGAACTCTTGTGCACTGTTGGTAGGAATGTAAAGTGGTGCAGCCACTGTGAAAAACAGTCTGCTATGAAACTTTAAGCACCAAACTTCTTCAAAAAGTTTAATATAGGCCAGGCATGGTGGCTTATGCCTGGAATCCCTGCACTTTGGGAGGCCGAGATGGGTGGATCACTTGAGCCCAGGAGTTTGAGACCAGCCTAGGCAACATTGTGAGACTCTGTCTCTACAAAAACTACAAAAATTAGCTGGGTGTGGTGGTGCACACCTGTAGTCCCAGCTATTCGGAAGGCTGAGGTGGGAGGATCACTGAGGCTGGAGAGGTTGAGGCTGCAGTGAGCCATGATTGTACTACTTCAAGACTCCAGCCTGAGTAAAGACCCTTCCCAAAAAAGAAAAATAAAAAAATTTAACACAGAATGACCATAGGACCCAGCAATTCCACTCTCAGTTATATACTTAAATGAAAACAGGAACTCAAACAGCTAGTTGTACATCAACATACACATTATTAACAATAGGCATGAGGTCAAAACAACCTAAATATCCATCAACAGATGATTGGATAAACAAAATGTATATACCTACATAAAAAGCAATGATGTGGCTGGGCACAGTGGCTCACATCTATAATCCCAGCACTTTGGGAGGCCGAGGTGGGTGGATCACAAGGTCAGGAGTTTGAGACCAGCCTGGCCAACATGGTGAAACCCCGTCTCTACTAAAATACAAAAAATTAGCCAGGCGTGGTGGTACATGCCTGTAGTCCCAGCCACTCAGGAGGCTGAGGCAGAGGAATCACTTGAACCCAAGAGGTAAAGGTTGCAGTGAGCTGAGATCACGCCACTGAACTCCAGTCTGGTGACAGAGCGAGACTTCATCTCAAAAAAAAAAAAAAGCAATAATGTTTGATGGTAGGCTGTCATGAAAAAAAAAGAATGACATTTCTGATATATGAATGAACCTTGAAAATATACTAAGTGAAATAAAACAGATACAAAAAGACAAATATTATATGATTCTGCTTATATGAAATATGTAGAATAGGTAGATTCATAGGGGCAGAAAGTAGATAAGAGGTTACCAGGAATTTGGAGGGAGAGGAAAGAATGGGACTTATTGTTTAGTGGGTACAGCACTTCTGTTTGGGTGTGACAAAAGGGAAATAGACAGTGATGATGGCTACATAACATTGTAAAAGTAACTAGTGCCACTTGAAAATAGTTAAAATGACAAATCATATATATGTATATATATATATTTTTTACCACAATAAAAAGATCTCTGAAGGAATTTGAATAAAATTGTTTAATGAAATGTGAAGAGTGACTAAGTATTATAATACTTCCATCATAGCACCATTTATATTGTTTACATTGTTTCATGTTATTTATATTTATATAAATAATACGCTATTTATAGTATATAATTTATTATATATTACTATTCCTATTAATCAATAGGGAATAACTTAAATAAATTATGGAAAATCCATACAATATAATAGTATGCCAACACTAAAATGATTGCGTACAAATATATTGATTGACTTGGGAAGAAAACACTATAATCTAGTGTATATATTTCTGTACATATAAATATGTAAATATATGTGTGTATGCACACACACCACTAGAAAGGATTAAAAATAAAGAATACATTGCTCATTCAATAATAGTTGTCAAAAGAAACAAAAGAAGCAGAATAGAAGCATAAAATATGTAAATAATAGGGAAAAATGATAAAAGATAAAAATAAAAGTTATTTTTAAAAACTCTCTGGTTAGGTGAAAATATAAAATCCAACTTCATGCTCTTTACAAGAAACAACTAAAATACAGTAACATGTAAAAAGCTTAAAGAAAAACACCAGAGAAAATTTCACACATACAAGAAAGAAAGCAGAGATTATGCTATTAATAAAAAGAAAAATTTAGGAGAAAAAGTATTAAATAGGAGAAAGTAGATCACTTTATACTGACAGAGGCAACAGTTCACAGCAAAGATTAAACTGTTAGGAAACGTTAAGTACCAAATCATATTGCATTCAAATGTATAAATAAGAAACTTGAGTCTCCAGAAGAAAACATATAATGGAAATACTATGCTAGTGAGAGACTTTAATACATCCTACGCTTTGTGAGATCAATGAGGCAAAGTACCAACAAGGATATATTAAGATTGAGTTTAACAGTTATTTATTAAACTTTGAACTCTATATACAGACATTCCATCTTTTCTAGAGCCCACAAATTACTAATAAAAATTAATCTAGGCCAGGTGTAGTGGCCCACACCTATAATCCCAGCATTTTGGAAAGCTGAGGTGGAAGGATGGCTTGAGCCCAGGAGTTTGAGGCTGCAGTGAGTTATGACTGCACCACTGTACTCCAGCCTGGGTGACAAAGCAAAACCCTATCTCTAAAAATATAATAAAAAGAAAATAAATAAATAAAATTCAAAATTAAAAAAATTCATCAATTATTAGACCACAAAAATTTCTATGTAGAAATTATAGAAACTTTTTGGAAAACTGTTTTATAACCCATATCAAAAGGTTTAAGAAAACAGGCCAGGTGCGGTAGCTCACACCTGTAATCCCAGCATTTTGGGAGGCTGAGGTGGGTGGATCACTTGAGGTCAGGACTTAAGAGACGAGCCTGGCCAACATGGTGAAACCCCATCTCTACTAAAAATATAAAAACTAGCCACGCGTGGTGGTATGCACCTGTAGTGCCAGCTACACAGGCAGCTAAGGCAGGAGAATCACTTGAACCCAGGAGGCAGAGGTTACAGTGAGCCAAGACTGCACCACTGAACTCCAGCCTGGGCCACAGAGCAAGACTCTGTCTCAAAAAAAAAAAAAAAAAAAAAAAAAAAAACGTCTAAGTAACTGCATTTAATCCAGCAATTCCCATTTTATAAAAATTTATCCAGAATAAATCATTAAGAAAAAACACAAAAATTTAACTACAATATGCTTATTGAAGCAGTGTTTATAATAGTGAAAAATGGAAACAACATAAATATCCAACAACAGGGAGAGGAAGGATGTGATCAATCAATTATGGAATATTCTATAACCATTAAATAATGTTGTAAATAATATTTAACAAAATAGAGAAATAGGCTATATTGTTAAGTGGAAAACCAGAACACAGAATACTACCGTTCTATCACATTAGATATCTATATACATAGAAAAAAGACTAGAAGGACAGTCACACATCAAAATGGTAAGAATAGTAGTCTCTAGATGATGGAATAATGGTTGATTTTTATGTACTTTTTTATCTTTATTTTCTACACTGAACAAGTATTACCTTTGTAATAAAAAATAACCAAAAAAATTTAAAGCTAAGAAAAATCCAGCCAAGCTTGAAAAAGTTGACTTAGATGACTTTGAACTGTGTGTTTAATTTTAAAATATATTAATCTGACTAACTTTGTTTCACTATCCAATAGGGTGACACATCCGGAGACTACAGGAAAGTACTGCTTGTTCTCTGTGGAGGAGATGATTGAAATAAAAATCCCAGAAGGATAGGAGGATCCTCAACACTCTGAATTTTTTTAACTTCATTTTTCTACCCTGCTGTTATCATTATCTGAGAATGCTTATTTCCAATTAAAACGCCTACAGCAGCCTCCTAGGATATAGACTCTGTATTATTATTCACCTATAATTAGTCATTATGATACTTTAAAGCTATACTTGCATTTCAAATTTCCATTTATAAGACATAAATGGAGATTTAAAATTAGAAATAAAAATGTATTCCATGTTTTTAAAAGATTACTTTCTACTTTGTGTTTCACAGATATTGAATATATAAATTATTCCATATTTTCTTTTCAGTGAAAAATTTTTTAAATGGAAGACTGTTCTAAAATCATCTTTTTCCCTAATCCAATTTTTAGAGTGGCTAGTAATTTCTTCATTTGAAATTGTGAGCATCCAGTTAGTAAGAATGCCCATCCAGTTTTCTGTATTTCATAGTCAAAGACTTGAAAGCATCTACAAATCTCTTTTTTTAGGTTTTGCCCATAGCATTAGTTGATCTTTATTCTGTTTTTTCATGGGAGACTTCCTTCATCACATCTTATATTGAAATCACTTTCTGTAGTCAAAGTATATCAAAACTGGCCAGGCGCAGTGGTTCATGCCTGTAATTCCAGCACTTTGGGAAGCCGAGGCGGGTGGATCACGAGGTCAGGAGATCGAGACTATCCTGACCAACGTGGTGAAACCCCATCTCTACTAAATATATAAAAATTAGCTGGGCATGGTGGCACATGCCTGTAGTCTCAGCTTCCTGGGAGGCTGAGGCAGGAGAATCACTTGAACCTGGGAGGCAGAGGTTGCAGTGAGCCAAGATCATGCCACTGCACTCCAGCCTGGGTGACAGAGTGAGACTCTGTCTCAAAAAAAAAAAAAAAAAAAAAAAAAAAGTATACCAAAACCAATTTATCTAAACAAACTAAGTATGGTTATACAAATCACATACATCTAGTTACCAAACATAAATGCCAAACCTTCTGTATTCTATATTATTATGGTTAATGTCTTAATCCAGCTTACAAGTGGATGGGGGAAAAAAGCTTCAAAGTAGGTATTCTGGAAATGATGTAATGCTCTGAATTAAGTTTGATGTAAAGAAAACTTTTTGTGCTAAAAAATACTTTTTACTTTTTTTAAAATTTTGTTGATTGTACTAATTTCTATTTGCACTGTGTCTTTCAACTCTAGAAACATTCTGAAGATGTATTTGGATTTAATTAAAAAGTTCACTTTGTATGAGCGTGGAAAAATAATTTTAATTATAAAATGGTGTCTTTAGGCTGGGGGCCGTGGCTCACGCCAGTAATCCTAGTACTGGTCAAGGCGGGTGGATTACCTGAGTTCAGGAGTTCAAGACCAGCCTGACCAACATGGAGAAACTCCATCTCCACTAAAAACACAAAAATTATCTGGGCATGGTGGCAGGCACCTGTAATCCCAGCTACTTAGGAGGCTGAGTCAAGGAGAATTGCTTGAACCCAGGAGGTGGGAGGCACACCACTGCACTCCAGCCTGGGTGACAGAGTGAGACTCCGTCTCAAAAATAAAAATGTGTCTTTAAAATGAAGTATAGTGTTTCTCTGATCCATTTTTCCCCCTTCTGAGGTTTTTCATCTTGGCCCCTGAAAGGAGCTAATTTTGAAGGACTTGTGTTACTCAGTTTCTACAGGAACTACAACATAAGAAAAAAATCACATATTTACTCTTAAGTGTGCCTACTGGCTAATGTTCACATATGCCAAACACTATTCAATTACATAAAATAATGTATGAACTTATTCTCTGGAAATGAGTGATGCTCTCTACTCTAAGTAGACCATTTATATCAAATGTCATAAACGTATAAAGACATTTATATTCTTATAGTAAGAACACTTGCCTTCTTTGTTCATTTTATAACATCCACTGTATTTTAGTGGGTGAAATAATAAGAATTTGTTTTTTAGTTTAGTGTTGTCCATTATAAAAGCTACAGGTACTGGTAGAAGCCACTTAGTCACTCCAGTTACTTACAGGAAATAATACTGTCACTTCAATGTCTTCCCAGAAGACCACAGAATCTCCAAATCAGCTTTATTTTGTCGTTGGATGCATGGTGAAATTTTGGTAGAAGTTTTATCTTTAAATGATATGTAGCTTAGCCAACACTTTAAAACAAATAGCATTTATTCACCAGAAGATTTCTAGAAGGTGGAATAAAGTCATCCTGGAGGAATGCTTGTCATATTGAACCAGCATGAGTTTGAGATATAATTATGAAGTCACTTTGTTTCCCCCTCTCACTGTCCACTGACATTTATTCAGTGGGTCTAGTTCTTCCCGTCTTTAGATGTAAATTCAGATAGAGAATGGAGTCATGACTTTTCTGTATACTTTTAGGTTTTACAAGTCCTACTATGTAGTCCCTTAAGGCCATAAAACAGTGTCATTTTAGTAAGTAATATATCCAGTCAAAATTCCAATCTTGATTTACAGTTGAAGCTTCTTCCCTCATTCAGGTCTGGTCTACTTCCAGTAGGAAGCTGGTTTCTGGGGAAAGGGAGACTGTGGGCTTCTCTTCTTTTTCCACCTAGGTTTCCTTCCATATTCTGCTCCTGACCCAACCTACCATGTCTGGGTTGTAGCAGAGACGAGTTAAGGGGAGCAGGAAAGTTGTTACCTACTGTCATTGCTGTGGTGGTAGAGGATCAGCCCTGTGTGACCCTGACAGACTAAAGCTGATTTTGTGGGCATTCTTGTGGGTTCCTTTCTCAACCTCATCATGCTACTCACCTGCAGTTCCTTTGGAACGGCAAAAATATTTCTCTTTTTTCAGCCTCTAGGAATTTGATGACTCTTTGAGATTCTCAGTGCTGAAGTTCATTGCCTTCCTCCCAGGCCTGCTGGGCAGGACCTAAGATGATCCCATCCCAGCTATCTCATGGTGGTCCACATCTACTTCATGGGAAACACCTGCACGTTCTTGCTGGCAAATTCTGCATATGCAAGCTAATCCCTTTGCAGCCATCGTTCTCCGCCTCCCCACCTCCACCCCAAGCTGCCTCAGCTAGCCTCTCTCAGTTGAGATTTCTCATACATGAATCAGACATCAGTCCACTGGGGCCCTCAAACTACGTATGCTGCCAATGGGAGTCTAAATCGGTACATTGATGCAGTCAACCCAGAGAGCAATTTGTTAATAGCTAAAAAGTTGCAAATTTCCCAGGGAATTCACTTCTGGGGATCTGCTTGGTGAATTCATTGCACATGATGTACACTGCTACTCTGTAAGATCGTTAAAGTAGAAATAACCTCTCTCACGAAGGAATGTGAAAACAAATTATGAGTCAGTCATACAATGAGCAGGGAAAATTATCTAGAGATTGACCAAATGGATAAATCTTGAGAGTATAATTTTGAGAGAGGATAAAGGTGCACAATGAGAGGTACAGCTATGATTGCATTCAATTATATGTGTAAACATGCCAAAGAAAATATTATTCATGGGTACGCATATAAGGACATGCATGGACACATTAATACACAACAGTCTCAGGATACAACATTCTCAGCACAGTGATTACCATTGGGGAGGGAGACAGAATGAGATGGAGGAGGTATGCAGGGGCTTCTGCCTACCTGTATTGTTCTATTTAAAAAGAATGAATCATTGATTACACTTCAATAAAGCTGAGAGAAAAAAAAAAGAATGAAATCAAGTCTGATAAAATTTCAAGCTAGTTGTCTTCTTTTTCCACCTAGGTTTTAATCCACAGGAGTTTGTATTACTCTGTTTGAAATATTTTTATTATTTTACTTAAAAAGTAACAGAGGAGAGTCAGGGGAGGGAATGCTAGCTGTCCAGAGTCCATCACAAGAGCTGCTACTTCAGGCTGACACCTGTAAAATTTTGCTAGGGCCTCCTGACAGTCATGGGGCCAGACCCTATTCGGACATCCCCACCGGTGCTAGAGAGGAAAGGAAAGGAGTGCCGGGAACGTTCTAGTAACTTAACGGGTTCCTTTCACGTCTACTCCAGGGGAGGGCTCACGTTAAGGAAGCCGAAGCATCCAGCATAGCGCCTCATCCTACGGCCCCTCTCACAGGAGGCCACGCCCAACCAAGCAGAGCGTGGCCCCAGCAAGTGCTGAGCTCCCGCAGGACACCAAACAGCTTGGGGGTTTCGCCACTTCCTTAGCACAGGCCCATAAGCACCTGGAGCTCAAGGCACCTTTGTAGAAAGAATAGAGTGACTGGAGTCCCAAGTATTGCCAACACAAAGGAGTATGTGAACTACGGCTTAACATGACGTCTACGCCGAAGCTCGCGTTAGAAGGAGGCCAGACCCACGGCAGGTCTGAAGACACCAGTCCTCAGAGGCGCGCCCGCTTGTGCGCAGGCTCCACCTGCCACGCACGGCCCCTTTGCCCCGCCCCTTCCGGAGGCTCGCCGCGCTCATGCGCCTTCCGGCCCGCGCTTTGTTGCGAAAGTGAGGGGGCGAGGTCCAGCGGTGCAGGCGCGCAGCGCGGCCGGACGCTGCGGGCGGGGCGGAGGATGGAGGCGGTAGCGTCCGCTGCAACGGCTGGGGCTGCGCGTGAGAAGGTGGCGGTATAGGCACCTGCGCTCTGGGAAGGCTGGCGGCGGCGGCGGCGGCGGCGGCGGCGGCGGCCGGGCCATGGAGGGAGACCCCCTTCTCTGGGCTCCCTGAAGTCCCGGGGAGCCGTGACCCATGGGATCGTTGAGCAGCCGGGTGCTGCGCCAGCCGAGGCGAACCCTTGCCGAGCAGGAGCAGGGTGCCAGAGTGGGGGGGCTCGGCCGGAGGCCAGACACTGGAGACGATGCGGCGGGCCATGGCTTCTGTTACTGCCCGGGCAGCCACAAGCGCAAGCGGAGCAGCGGGACTTTCTGCCACTGTCACCCAGACTCGGAGACGGACGAGGAGGAGGAGGGGGACGAGCAGCAGCGGCTCCTCAACACCCCTCGAAGGTACGTGGGGGCGCGGACCCGCACCCGTACCTGTTGGTTCTGGGGCCGAGCCGGCGCCCCGTGCGCTTGCGGGGTGCAGCGCTCCCCCAGTCTGTGGAGAGGGGTTGTGCCCTTGACAGGGTGAATGCGAAAGCCGGCCCGAGGCCGGGCGGACGGGGGAGCGCCTTGGGAGACGCCTGGTGTTCTGCATTTTCAACCACAGACGCTTCTAGGGTGTTGTTACAGCCCCAAGATGAGGATGAGAAACGCCAAGCCCGAGCTTGCGTCTCGTTAAACCTTAGAGACGCCCAGCTGGCTGGCCTTCGCAGTCCACCTTTGACCTCTCAAGTGGGTAGCCAAGAGTAAGTTGTTTTGCATCCGGTTGCCTTAGTACAGACACTAAACGTAATCTCTGAAATGGGCACCCTTCTATCACCCACTCAGTGGAAGGGAAATAATTGCACCCCAGGAGTTCTCCTTAATTGTAAAGGTGAAGTTTATCAATAGTGTACATTTGTTCCTAACTAGGAACAAAGTCTGTGCAAGTTTCTAAGTAGTTGAAGTCGTTGACCATGGATGCTGCAGCAGCTTGCTTAACCTTTTTTTTTTTTTGGCTGGGGTGGGGCGAGTGAGGATGAGTTGAAAGATGGAATATTGACTTGTGACCTGGAATGTAGTTTATAGGTAGAATATATACTCACACAAACAATGTGAAAGCCGGCCCAAGGCCAGCTTTCTGGATCTGCTTTTGTTTTCAAAGGTCATTTGGTGGGGTCACAGATGAAATTTTTTAAATGATTTTTCTTTTTTTGTATTTGAGACAGAGTCTTGCTCTGCCACCCAGGCCGGAGTGCAGTGGTGTGATCTCAGCTCACTGCAACCTCCACCTCTTGGTTCAAGAGATTCTTGAGCCTCAGCCTCCTGAGTAGCTGGGACTACAGGTGCACACCACCACGCCTGGCTAACTTTTGTATTTTTAGTAGAGACAGATTTCACCTTGTTTGCCAAGCTGGTCTCGAATTCCCAACCTCAGGTGATTCTCCAGCATCAGCCTTCCAAAGTGCTGGAATTACAGCCGTGAGCCACTGCGCACCTGGCCTAAAATTAAACTTTAAAAGCACATTCAAAAAATTTTTGCTACACAAGTGTTACATATTGTAAAAAAGGAATCATAGATTAAAAACTTAATAGTTGGGTTTATAAAACCTTTTGTACCTTTTTTTGTGTGAATGTTTTTAATTACTTACAAAAATGGACCCCTATTGTGAATACTATTCAGTAACTTTTTATATTGCCCAGGCTGGTGTCAGACGCCTGGGCGGAAGCGATCCTCCCATCTCACCCTTCCAAAGTGCTGAGATTACAGGCATGAGCCACTGTGCCTGGCCCTGTAACATTTTTGAAGAGTCAATGTAGCATAATTGTTTTTTTCTTTTGAAAAATTTTTCCCTTGTTTGAGACAGGGTCTCACTCTGTCACCCAGGCTGGAATGCAGTGGCAGAATCATGACTCACTGCACTTCGACCTTTCAGGCTTTGGCCCTCTCCCACCTCAGCCTCCTGTGTAGTAGCTGAGACCACAGGCATGCACTACCATGCCCAGCCTAATTTTTTTTATTTGTAGAAACAAGATCTCACTATGTTGCCCCAGCTGGCCTCAAACTCCTGGGCTCAAGTGGTCCTCCTGCCTTGACCTCCCAAAGTGTTGAGATTACAGGCGCGAGCCACCGTGCCCAGCCTGTAGCATAGTTTTAAGAGTTCAAATTCTGAGTTATTGGCTGAGCGCAGTGGCTCATGCCTATAATCCCAGCACTTTGGGAGGCAGAGGCAGACAGATCACCAGAAGTCAGGAGTTCAATACCACCCTGGCCAAACCCTGTCTCTACTAAAAATACAAAAATTAACTGGGCATGGTGGTGGGTGCCTGTAATCCCAGCTATTCCAAAGTCTGAGGTAGGAGAATGGCTTGAACCTGGGAGGTGAGGTTGCGGTGAGCCGAGATCACACTGCACTCCAGTCTGGGTGACAAAGCAAGACTGTTTAAAAAAAAAATTCTGACTTCTTGTCTGTATTCTGCACTTAATAGCCTTATTTTCCTCATATGTAAATTGGACCTACAAATACCTGCCTTTTAGGGTTTGACAAATATGAGAACAAACAAATGCACAATGTCTAGCATGTACACACGCAGTAAATATGTCTCCTTGGGAATTGGACCCTTTAACATAACAAAATGTTCATCCTTCTTTATCCCTAGCAATTTAGCCACTACCGCATTTATTTATTTATTTATTTTTAGGGGGTAAACAAGTTCAGGTTTCTTACATGCATATAATGAGTAGTGATGAAGTCTGGGGATTGTATTGTATTCATCACCCATCACCCACTTTCTTTGATAAATGTCTGAATGATATCTCATTTTCCCTCCTTTCACTTTTTACCTGTGTATATTTAAAATAGATATCATGTAAACAGCATATAGTTGAGTCCTGCCTTTTTTATCCAACAGGATAATCTAACCTTCAATTAGTAGTTAGACCACTTATATTTAATGTAATTATTGAAATATAAGTCACAGTACATTTGAAGGAGAAAAATCACAGCAATTTGAAGAGGGGAAAATTTAATATAAACATTATTAACAAGACACAGAGAATTAACTACTAAGGACAAAACACTAAAGTAAAGAGATCCCTAGAAAATACATGGAATAGTCACTACTTCCAAGGCTGAGGCAGAATAGCCACAGAAGGAACAAATTTGGAATAGGTGCCCCCAGCTGTTTCCCAAACTAAGATTCAGATGATGTTGGAGGAGGCGTGGCTATAGCTCACTGGATGGTGGAAAAGTTTGCTGAGGTGTGGTAGGCTGAGGCTGGCAAGCAGGAAACTGCCCACTAGGATGCCAGGAAAATTGTTTGGAGGCTTTCTGGCCCAGAAAGCTAAAGATATTTACTATCTAGACCCTTACAGAAAAAGTGTACCAGCTCCTGAACTACATGAGTGGACTGGAATGGAAAGTTTTTAAAGCAAACCTTTATCAGAAAATGCATATCAGAATTTAGTATGTGTATATTACTGGAAGATGCTTGGGTTATTCAGCCCAGTATGGATGTAGGGTGTAAGAAAATATTAAGATGGGCCAGGCACAGTGGCTCACGCCTGTAATCCCAGCACTTTGGGAAGCCAAGGCTAGTGGATCACTTTAGGCCAGGAGTTTTGGACTCGCCTGGCCAACACAGTGAAATCTCGTCTCTACCAAAAAATACAAAAATTAGCTGTGGTGGTGTACACCTGTAGTCCCAGCTACTCAGGACACTGAGACAGGAGAATCACTTGAACCTATGAGGGGGAGGATGCAGTGAGCCAGGATTGCACCACTGCACTCCAGCCTGGGCAACAGAGTGAGACCCTGTCTCAAAAACTAAATAAATAAAAGTTTAAAAAATAAAATATTAAGATGTTGAATTTTGTGTGTTGGCCCTGGTATATACTTCCTGAGGTTGTCTGGTGTGCTCTCCCATCTCAACAGACTACCTCATGAAGTTTTAGCTTTTAGGTCCAACTTCCACCTCATACCTTTGTCAACTGCATGTTTTACCTTTACATTTACAGGACTGTTAAAACTCACACTGTTCTACAACCAGATATTGAGTGTTTTGTCCATAGCTTGTCTATAAAATATTGAAACAACATTCCATAGTTATAACTATGTATATATGGTTTCTGAAGAGTTAAGTGGTGTGCTGTGATTATAAATCATACTTGATGGGTCCAATGTCACAACCCCTTGTCTGTTCGAAGAGAGAAATTTTCTAACCTCACAGTTACATGGAATCTTTTCTTACATTCCATTAAATGCTTAAAGTTAGGCCCTGCTTTTATTTGTATCTTATTTGGACAGTGCCTTTTTTGTATTACTTTTTTATTGACAGAATAATAATATTCTTTCATCATGGTTTCAGGTTTTTCTAAAAAACACAGAAAAGTATTTTGAAACACATTTTCATGGAATCCTTCTCAAAACCTTAGACCTCCTCCATCCTCCTGTTCCAGTCTGGATTTGTCTGTTCTTATCCTGGGACTTAACTTTCACTCCATCTCTAGGATTGAATACGTTATTTTGTGTAGCCTGTATTTCTTTCTTACTCATTTTAAGAGCTATTTAATACATCCGCAAGTATTTTTCCAAGGAAGGGTGCAAAAGGGGGTAATTTGTGCGTATCTAGGTATAAATTTAGTGTCTTTTACTTTATTCATCCTCTGGGTATGGAAATCTAATGTAACTGTCTTCATATCTTTGATGACACTGCTTTGTTGTCTTCAGGCCTATAGTCTTGATGAAAAATTTATTTGATCCTGGTCTAATTCTCCTTTCAGGTGACCATTTTTGCTCTCTGGAACTTGTGGAACTTTTTCTTTGGTATTTTGGGATTTAACTGGAATGTGGTTAAGTGTGGGTTTTTTAATGGCCTTGCTGCTTGTTGGCTCCTTATAATTTGGAGACTCATATACTACCTTAGTTTTGGGAAAATTTTTTAAATTAATTTCTTCTATAATTTCCTTTTGCCTGTTACCTTTATTTTCTCTTTCTGGGATGCCTCTTAACTGAATTTTGGATTTCTTGGTTTATGCCTCTGTCTCTTTTTTCTTTTCTTTGTCTTTTTGCTTTATGTTCTGGGAAATTTTCTTTAACTTTTTCATCAGCCATTCTTTGGTTTGTTTGTTTAATTTTCAGCAACCATGTCTTTATTGTCTAAAAGCTCTTTCTTGTTCTGAGTAATCCTTTATCATAGCATCGTATGAGGTAAATATAATAGTCTTAGATCTTTAGGTATACCGGTGAGAGGGTTTTTTTTTTTCTCTTTTTTCCCTGAATTATATGTTTCTGGGGGTGGAGGGAGTGTCTCTGTCTCTGTCTCTGTCTCTCTGTCTCTCATACTCTTATTCATCCTCATGTTAGATAATCCTTTCTTGCTTGTCCACTTATATTTAAGAATGAGTAACTGGTGCTGGTGTATCATGTTTTAATTGAGTAAATAGATCTATTTCCACTGTACCTCTTCTTTGAGTAAGAAGACTACTAAGTTGGTTATAGGTGGGGCATGCTTTGTTGTAGAGCAGAGGTTCCCAAGCTTTCTTGGATCACAGCACTTTTCACGTTTTAGTAATTTTCACCCATGGTCGAAAAGAAACACCTCATAGTTAGGGCCAAACAACCAAATGACAGCAGATTGCATGGTATCTGAAAGGTGTTATTGTGTCTCCTTCATATTTAAAATATTCCACATGCCTCTCTGTGTTGCCTGTGGTACTCTAAGTTCAGATAGTATCCTGAACTGGTGAATTTCACATACAGTTTGGGAACCGTGACTTAGGGTGAATAATGGATTGAGAGTGAACAGCCCACACAGATTCTTTACATTTCAGAATGAGGATTGCTTTGTCTGGGCTCTAGCAGCTGTACTACAGCCTTAGGTCTTCCATTAGCTTTGTGCTGTTTCTTTCTAGAAAAGCCTTGGAATCTTTTTGCCTTGCATCTGTACTCTCCATATCTACACTCTGTGTTCATAGGGTGGGGGAAGCCATTAGGGGAGTAAGTTTCCCCATTTTCTGCCCCTCTTCTTACCTTGGCCTTTGTTTCCCTGAGACCTCATCCTTCTTTTCTCCCAAGGGTTCTCTTTTTTTTTTTTTTGAGTTGGAGTCTTGCTCTGTCGCCCAGGCTGGAGTGCAGTGGTGTGATAGCTCACTACAACCTCCGCCTCCTGTATTCAACTGATTCTCCTGCCTCAGCCTCCTGAGTAGCTGGGGCCACAGGCGCCCACCACCACACCTGGCTAATTTTTGTATTGTTGGTAGAGACAGGGTTTCGCCATGTTGGCCAGGCTGGTCTCAAATGCCTGACCTTGTGATCCACCCACCTCTGCCTCCCAAAGTGCTGGGATTACAGGTGTGAGCCACCACACTCAGCCCATCTCCCAAGGGTTCTAATGTGCAGATACACTTAGCCTCCATCCTAGCCCTCCATGATGTATTTTTGGCTGTGGCTTTCACTGTTCTTTTTCATTTCAATTTATTTTCTAACTTTCAGATCTGTAGAAGTCTCTCATCAAATGATAAGCCTACCCTCACCTTTCTACTGGTGTGGACTTACTCCTTTTTGTACTCTTAATCTTTAATGTAATTTGGGGAGGGATGGGAAGCCAACATGTGCACATTCTGCTATCGGCAATTGGAAACTACATTGTCTCTTGATTTCTCATCATAACCAATGAATTGGATACTATTAATGTCCTCTTTTTATGGCTGTGGCAACTGAGCAGAGGCACAGCTAGAACTCAAACCCAAGTCTGTTACCACTAAGGCTTGTGCTGTTTTTATTGTTGGCTAGGAAGAGGTGTTAAGTACCCAGGTGTTAAATTCACCAGTTCAGGATGTCATCTGAAACAATTACTTCATTTTTTAAAAGAAATTGAAGGTTTTATGTACTAGGAAAGCTGTCAGAATTGGTTAGGAATTTAAGATACTGATCAGCCGCTGCCTAGGGCCTTTTCTTAGTTACTGGATTATTTTGAGCAATGATTTTCAAACTTTATTTTTTTAGTCAAGTCTTCCTTTAAATTAAATCTGTGCAGAAATCCAGCATGTTTACAGATATAATAGGTGATGCTGCTCTGGTTGAAGTTAGGTGGGATGCTCACAGTTCACTCCTCAGCTCTCCTTGGTGGCCCCTAAGACTTCTTCTTTGAGCAGTTTTTAAAACCTTTCATCTAAAATAAATAAATAATAGAAAAGAAAACATTTGATCTAAGGTTGCAAACCATTTGTCCAGTGGGAGGAAAACATTTAAAGTAGTTTAAAAATAGTTTGATACCAAAATAAGATTAAATGTAAATGATTTTAAAGTTACTTGGGTAGGTGAAATGTTTACTCTTGTTCTTCATTTTCTAGTTGCAGATTATTGCAGTATTTGAGATCCTTCATAGTGCTGGTTTCTAAATAAGGAAATAAGCAAAAAATCAACATGCTGACTTCTTAATCTATTAAATAGGTAATTAAATTAGTCCAAAATTGGTAAAACATGTGTAGTGAAAAGTCTCCCTCCCACGCTGCCCCCATTTCTCCACTATCTCTCTTGTGAATAGAGGACCCCAGGGATAACCACTATTATTAGTTTCTTATATACTCTTCCAGACACAAGAAAATTTGAATGTATACTATCCCCATCCTTTTACACAATAGGTAAGTTGACTCTAATAGAAATTGAACAAAAGTATTTAGAAATATATGCAAAATCAGTAAAACATTAATTTTTATATAAATATGTGACTTTTTCATTTATTTTAACAGGAAAAAATTAAAGAGTACATCCAAATATATTTATCAAACATTATTTTTGAATGGTGAAAACAGTGACATTAAGATTTGTGCTCTAGGAGAAGAATGGAGCTTACACAAAATATATTTATGTCAAGTAAGTATATTCCTATTTGAGTAACAGGGTAGTCACTTAAAGTCATGTTCTTTCTCATTGCACTTCACAGTAATCTTTTGCATGGACACCGTAGTGGTTAAATCCTCTCATTTGATAAAACGTCTGTAAGAAAAATGGCAAAAATTGTTAGTGAAAACTTAGTTTGGACTAGAAAGAGATTTTGAGGTTTCCATATCATACTAGCCTAATACTATATATTCGTCATTACTTCATAAGGTGCTTATTTTGGTGCCTTCTGTTGATAAAAGGGGAAAGTTAGGAGGAAAATGTTTAACATTAAAGTTAAGATTGAATGTGTTTATTTTGCCTATGTTTATTTAAATTGGATAAACTCATCTGAAATGTTGCTTTGTATTTCACATTGAGTGTCAGTGGAAAGTTCTCTCCTGGAATATCCAGGTAAAGACAAGACCAAAAAGTATGTAGACTAAGTAGATTTCTGTTCTGAAAATATTGCTATCCCCCACCCCATCTTAAAAATTTAGAACTTTCATAGCCAGGAGTGGTGGTGGGCACCTGTAATGCCAACTACTCAGAAGGCTGAGGCAGGAAAATCACATGAACCTGGGAGGTGGAGGTTGCAGTGAGCCGAGATTGCACCACTGCACTCAAGCCTGGGCGACAGAGCGAGACTCTGTCTCAAAAAAAAAAGAAAAGAAAAAATCAGAGCTTTCAATATAGAATATAATGTTGCTGTAATGGCTCAAATATTTTATTCATTTATTCTTTCGTCAAATCTATAAGCTGGGTATTATTCTAGGCACTAGGAATAAAATAGCAGTTTTTATCCTTTGAAACTTATATTTTTCCTCTTTACCATTTGAGAATAATTACTGGTAAGACAATATAGTATAAAATTTTTCAGTAAAAGTATTTGAAAAGGAATTGCCTTCTATAACATTTTAATCGTGTTTTAAAATGTATTTTTGAAATTTATTTTGGCTTGAAGTATGTTGCTCAGATAATATATCAGAATATTGCTGTTCACTTCAAGATGTGATTCATATTGTTTCTTTTTAAGCTCTGAAAGCAGTTTTGTGGACTTGAGGGTGAGAATGCCTCTGTTAAAACTACCTCTCATGGAAGCTGTATTGATTATAGTTCAGGCCATGTGCTAAAATATAAGCCCCCCCCCCCTAAGGACAGAAACAATTTCGATTTTGTTTTTTTCTATATTCACAGTGCCTTCGGTATAAAAAGTACTCAGTAACATTTTTTGTTTTGTTTTGTTTTGTTTTCTGAGCCCGCAGCCGGGCCCCTGCTGCTGTCAGGCTCGGGGCAGGGCCAGAGGGTCAACATTTTTAAATAAGTTAATATTTGATCCATTTCAAAGTGATTCTAATATGAGGAGTGCTATCTGGCAGATAACTAAAGATTTTGTTCTTTTCCGTTCCAAGAATTCAGGTCCATTCTGGAAATTTCTCATTAGATTAAACTAAATTTTGGATTTTCCCTAATTTCTTTGGGGATCATCCTGTTTTTGCTGACTTGGGACTGGTCTGGTCTCTATAACTACTCAAGTGTACAGTAAGTTTGAGTAAAAAGCTAACCAGGTTCAAACAGAAATACGAGAATTCAATTTAGATAGTAATATAAGAATTTGTTTTAGTTTTTGTTAAAATAGTACTAAACCGACAATATATTTTGATATACCTAATAGTGTCCTTATCTTAATTTCTTTTCTCCTATAGACATATTTGGCAGTTCTTTTTCTGTTGAAGTAATAGAATGGATGAGTTTAGTTAATGGGTAGAATAGTTTGCTTGGAATTAGAAATGGGAAAATAATTTGGAAGACACAGAAAGTACTTGATAATCATTGACTTTTTTTTTTTTTTTTTTAAGTCTGGCTACTTTTCTAGTATGTTCAGTGGTTCTTGGAAAGAATCCAGCATGAATATTATTGAACTAGAGATTCCTGACCAGAACATTGATGTAGAAGGTAACCACCAAAATAATTACTATTATGCAACAATCATAAAAGCATAAGCTTATTCTTTTGGTAGAAAATAAATAATTCCTTCTAGCCTTATAATCTAGGAAACTTTTATCACCTCAAGATGATAATTTTATGTTGATTTACTCCATAATTTACCAGTTCTATCTATCCTATCACTAATCTGTTTTGTCAAGTGGGCCTTATCAGTCTGTTTATTTATCTTTGTAAATATGCCCACCTGGGATATGGAAGATGTAGGATGAAGGAAGGAAAAGTATGATCATTTTTTAAAATTACATAGAAAATCTGGTAAATAATACTTATTGATTATTCCCTGTGTATGAAGATGTTTTCTGGGAACAATAAAGGTATAAATCATTTAATGTTGTTTTAGAGCTAAAAGAATCCTTAGTTGAAGAAGCTGAGGCCCAGAGGAGTTAAGGGACTTATTTTGGACCTCAGAGCAGTTTAGTGAGCCGATGTTAGACTACAGCTCTCCTCATTCCTATTCCAGTGCTTTTGCTGCTCCCCCTCATTGGTGGTCCACATGGAAGTGCCTGGTGCTCAATACAAAGGCAAAGAAAGACGTTAGTTAAGAATATTTACAAAGCAAACCACGTGGGACATTAATAACAGTGGCAGTGGAGGAAGCATGGACAGGCATAGATCACTGTGGGGGGCTGGGCATGAGTGTGGCATGGACAGGACTGAAGAGTTGTACCACATTTCCCAGTGGTGAAGCGGTGAAAGCAAGTAGGGTTAAGATTATCTTTACATCTGCACTTAACGATTGGTCTGCTCAGGAGTATCTTGTAAAACTTCTTCCAAGGCATCTCAATTGTAACGACTGATGTCAAGATTAGATGTTAGAAGAATGCAGCTAGAGCTGGTAGAATAAACAGATTTATAACCTTGTTATTAAATTAACAGTGTCGACCAGTAACCATCACTAGCATTTTAATTAGAGATATTTTTGTTATACTTTTGTGTACATGCCACATTTAGACAAATGTCTTTGTGTGTAAAGACAGTTGTCGCTGTTACTTATATAATACTTTTAATAGATGTAAATATTATTTCATTCTACATGTATACCTTGCTTTCAGCACTGCAGGTTGCATTTGGTTCACTGTATCGAGATGATGTCTTGATAAAGCCCAGTCGAGTTGTTGCCATTTTGGCAGCAGCTTGTATGCTACAGTTGGTAAGTATGTACATTATTCAAAGAAAGGTTCAGAATAATAATCTTTGTCTCAAAGTGTGCACTCCAAAAACAAAAATAAGCTTAGCTTTTTAGAGTTTTTACATCAAAATGAAACATATAAATAGGCCATTTGTTATAAATCATTTAAAATGCTTAACCAAAAGCAACTGATTACAACTGAGGGAGTCATGATGTCTGTATAAAATGAATGCAGGCCATTTTTGTGTAGATATCTTAGTACAACTATAATGTGGAAAAAACTTACTTGTCTAAGGTCATTTACAGATTTCTACTCATTAATGACAAGCAGATGATTACTAATTAATTCCATGGGTTCAAATAAGCATGGCATGCCTACTATTTAAACTTTCTCTTAATTTTGAAAGAATTGTGTTAAATCACATATATGTATTTTAATCTACTGTTAGAATGACAGATTTGTTCATCTAACAGAAGTGTATTGAGCAATGTGTCAAACTAGACACAGAAATCCAAAGGTAACTTAAGGTATAATCCTTATCTTCAAAAAGTTCACAATATAGTATGTGTGTGTAGAGAGGGAAGGGAGGGTTGATACAGAAACCCAAAGGTAAAGTAAGAGCTGTTCAATATGATAATAAAGATTCTGTAGGGTTTAGTGAATGCGTAAAGAAGGGAGTGGTCAGTTCATCCTAGTTGTATCACAGAGGAAAGTTATGTTTTCACATCGAGTCTTGAAAGGTGAAAGTGTGTTTGTATTCCAAAGTAAGCAGAGGAAGGAAGAGCATTTCAGACAGAGAACAGAGTAAACTAAGACCTAGCGATGTGAAACAGTGGAGGATTCAAGACTAACAGGAACATGGCTCCCACATAAACATAAGAAGAATTGGAGAAGAGGGAGGCAGAAGCCAGATCATGAAAATACCTCTATACATTGCTAAGAAGTTTAGCCTACACATAAGTCCCTTTGGAATATTTTATCAGGGGAAAGACAAAGTTATGTTTTAGAAAGAATGCTTCAGTAACAATGTGAAGGATGAATTGATGGAAAGATGAGTACAGCCTTCAAGGAAGGAAAGTAGGGTAGTAGCAATAAGCTTGGAGAGGAAAAAGTGGATACCAGAGAGATTAAGCAGGGAAAATCCACTGGACTTGATGACAGACTAAATGTTAAGAGAAAGGGGAGGAGTCTAGAATGATTTCCAGGTAAGTTTAAAATCCTAATGGAGTCAATGTTTTATTTTAATCTTAAAATTTACTTTTATGTGGTATTTTTGTACTGATTTATTTGAAGTATTAGTTAACAGCTTGCTAAATATCATTGGTTGAGATTATTTGATTTTCAAAACGTTTTGAAACTTTCAATACTTATTTCCAATCAGTATACTTTATTTTCTAACTCTGGTCCTTTTAAGTTTGTTCTAAATTCACTTTCTGCATTATTTTTATGATTTACTCACTCTAACTTATTAATATACCTGCATGATGAATATATTTCAGAAATTTGAATGAAAAGTAATATTCTTTCCATATATTAAAGTTAGTTCACTTAAAACTTATATAAACATTTTAGGTTAAAACTTTAATATTAATCATTTAAAATAATAATATACTTGTTTTAGGTGTATCTGTTAGATATTGTAGGTATTAACCATAATAATCAGTTTCTGCTAATTCATACTATTTGTTTAGGCCCATCACATGGTTAGCTGACTATGTAGAGTTCAAAAGAAATGGCAAAACAGACAAAATGCTGCTAAAGAAATTTGCAAAGGTCTCAGAGAGGCGAAGAATAGAAAAGAAAAAGAATAGCATTATTCATCTCTACCTTACTGCTCCCTGACCTTCCATTTTCAAATTCCAAGTATTTAGTTGAATACTTGCTGAAATTTTTTTCACTATTTTTATTGGACTTATTAAAAAAAAAAACAACTTAGGCTTGCTGCACTTAATCAGTTTTCTTTCTTTTCTTTCTTCCTTTTTTTTTTTTTTTACTTTTTAATATGTAAAAGCACATATCAGAGCTAATTTTTCCCATGTGAAATGGGCCTTTCCAGTGCTTATTTATATTTACAGGATGGTTTAATACAGCAGTGTGGTGAGACAATGAAGGAAACAATTAATGTGAAAACTGTATGTGGCTATTACACATCAGCAGGGACCTATGGATTAGATTCTGTAAAGAAAAAGTGAGTTACCTTTCTTGTTTTGCTTCATATCCCACTTTTAGAAATTTGGTTGCTTTAGTGTCTTAAGAGAATGTATCGTTATAAGAAAGAATTAAGGAAAAATAGGATAGGGGAAGGGAATTTTGTCAAATAAAAAGCCCCTTTTAACTTTTGGACCAATTAGTAAATTTCTCAAAAGTGTTGTCTTTGTAAGTGACCATAGGTGGGTTATCTACATGCTTATAAAAACCATATCACTTGACTGGGTGTGGTGGCTAATACCTATAATCCTGGAGGCCAAAGCAGAAGGATCACTTGAGCCCAGGAGGTTAAGACCAGCCTGAGCAACATAGGGAGACCCCATGTCTACAAAAAATTTAAAAATTAGCCAGTTATGGTGGCATGCACCTGGGGTCCCAGCTATTCTGGAGGCTGAGGTCAGAGGATTCTTTGAGCCCAGGAGGTTCAAGGCTGCAATGAGCTGTGATGGTGCCACTGTACTTTATAGTACATTTTTTATTAAAATTGTTTAAGAAGTAGGCCTGATAGACATTATATCATTGCAACGACTGACATTCCTTCTAACTCTTGAAAGTTGCAGTACCTGTTTTGATATTTTAAAGAAGGTTATAGTAGTATGCAGATCCCTTAAACTATTTAACACAAACTCAAAATGAAGCTTTTAAAATTAGAAAACTCTTGTTAATATAAAGAAAATACTCTCTAATAATATCCACTGACAAAAATAATACTAAATTTCCTATTGTTAAGCTAAAAGTTTTGAGCATGTTCTGGCAAGATTAATATTCTGATTTTATTTTAACTGTAAGTCCTATTTAATAAATTGTAAATACATGGCATATAATGTAATAATTATATATTTTAATTTCAGGTGCCTTGAATGGCTTCTAAACAATTTGATGACTCACCAGAATGTTGAACTTTTTAAAGAACTCAGGTATTTGAATTTCAAGTAACTTTATAATTAGTCATCCTAAAATATTGTTTACCATTTGTTAAAGTATGCAACGTTTTTGTAGGACACAAAAATATATTATGAAAAAGCAAACAATTTAATGAAAGGGCTTGACTACATCCATAAGCTGAAGAAATGCTGCTTCACAAACTAGTTCTTTGTTGTGAATGATGTAATGGATATTATGTCTACTGTTTTAACCAATTTTAATAGAAAAATGCATTACTGTTATAAGACTATAGAAAAGTTTTGGGTTTTGCCAGGCTCTTGGAGAATTTAAAAGTTACATATTAAAAACCATCTTTATTATTGAGAAATAAGTTTGAAGAAACTGTTTTGGCCTTTTTATTTCTTTAACCTTCCAAAACTTCATTTTGGTCAGTTTTCTCACTAGAATGAATTATCTAATGTGGAGTAACAGATGTGCGTTTCCTATACGTGTACATTTTTCCATCTCTGATTATTTCACATCTTGAATCCAAATCTGTAGTCCCAGCTACTTGGGAGGCTGAAGCAGGACGACCTGAGCTATGGAGGTCAAGGCTGCAGTGAGCTGTGATTGCGACACTGCACTCCAGCCTCAGTGATAGAGCGAGACCCCAGTGAGACCAAGTTACCATAGTTCTTCACCATCACTTCCTGGTACAAGGTCTTCTGAACCAGGTCAAGGTATTCCCACTCCTGACGAGAGAAGTCTATGGCCATGTCCCTGAATGTTACAAATTCACAGGCCGTGGTTTTAGACAAAAAGAGCCAATTAGTCCTCAGGATTTCTCTTGAAAAGCAGAGTTGGGAAAACCTAGACCTGTAATCCCAGCACTTTGGGAGGCCAAGGTGGGAGGATTGCTTGAATCTAGGAGTTTGAGATTATCCTGGGCAACATAGTGAAATCCCCTCTCTTTGAGAAAATATCAATCTTCCTTTAAAATGTTAGCGCCACACAGAGTCCCATTCAGGATTCGGGCTGGGGCTGCAGAGGCTCCCACAGTGACCTGCGCTGCCTTCTTCCTCAAGTGGGACCCGGTCACGCATAGCACAGCACAGAGCCAGAAGTCCAAGATTTCTCCATCGCCTATGGAATATGTAGTCCAAGCTGAAATAATCAGGACCATAGTCATCCCTGAGAAATGGATTCCAGGGTCGTAAAAACCTATGAGAAATATGGCGGTGACAATGAGGACTGCCTTGCTATGTTGCCCAGGGTAGACTCAAACTCCTGGGCTCAAGCAGTCCTCCCACCTCAGCCTTCCAAGTAGCATAGACTGTACGCACATACCACTGGACTTAGCTTAGTTTGGCTTTTTGAGTTAAGTATGCATATTATCCATTTATTCCTGCTTGCAGCAAGTACTTCCTGACTGTTAATTATGTATAAAGATACCCTATTAGGGGATATGAAGGATGTAGAGATGATTTTGTCATAGTCTGTTGCTATCAAGGAGCTTATTTATAGTAATGGGACTAAGGTATTTGTGATAGGTCTGAGAAAATTTGGCTAGCAGCGAGCTTGAAGAGTGGTTGGCATTACAGTCATTTTCTGGCTTGCATTTCCTTGACAGTGGTGCTTCTGAGACAAGGATACAGATGTGCCCAGGAGTATGTGACATTCTGATGGAAATATACAAAACCAAAGACAAACATTGCATAGCTTCCTGGGATGTGAATTTTACTGATTTTTTGTTTTCGGTTTTTGGTGAGAAGGAGGTGGGAAAGAGGTAAACTTTTTTTTTTTTTTTTTTTTTTTTTGAGACAGAGTCTGACTCTGTTGTCCAGGCTGGAGTGCAGTGACGCAATCTCAGCTTACTGCAACCTCCGCCTCCCAGGTTTAAGCAATTCTCCTGCCTCAGTCTCCCAAGTAGCTGGGACTACAGGCTGCCACACCCAGCTAATTTTTTCTATTTTAGTAGAGACTTTAAATAATCTCTAGATGTTCTTATAGTACCTAATACAATGTAAATGTTATATAGTTGTTATAACTTTTTTTTTTTTTTTTTTTTATGATTTTTCCCCCAAATATTTTCAATTGGCAGTGGTTGAATCCACAAATGGAGAATTTCACTGTGTTGCCCAGACTGGTCACAAACTCCTGAGCTCAGACAATCCACCTGCCTCAGCCTCCCAAAGTGCTCGGATTACAAGCATGAGCCACCAAGCCCAGCCAACATTTTTTATGTTTAAATACATTATGGAATAGAAAGAATTCAAATTTCCTTGAACTCTCAGGATAAAATACAATTTATAGAAATGTTACTTTTTATGGTTAGACCACCTCCTAGATATTGGGTTCTTTCGTTTGCCTTTATGAGATAATTTGGTAGAGAAGTAGGAGAGACATTCATCACCTGGTGATGTCAAGGCATAAATAAATCACTGCAGAATGTTTGATATGAAAATCATTAGAAACACTTTAATATAGTCAACCCTCCATATCTGTGAGTTCTCCATTTGTGGATTCAACCAACTGCCAATTGAAAATATTTGGGGGAAAAACTATTTTTAAAAAACCCAATATCATATAACAACTATTTACATAACATTTACATTGTATTAGGTACTATTAAAAACATCTAGAGATAATTTAAAGTATATGGGAGGATGTGCATAGGTTACAGGCAAATACTGTGCCGTTTTGTATAAGGGACTTGAGCATAGAGGATTTTGGTATTTGTAGGGGGTTCTGAAACCTATCACCCCCAGATACAAAGGGATGACTCTAATTTCTCATTGAGCTTTTTGAAAAAGAAGCAGAATCCTCTTAAAAACCCAGATGCTCTCTTGGCTTTTTATGGCTCAAAGGAAAGAAAGAATGAAGGAAAAGCAAAACAAAACAAACAACTAGTGGTATCATATTCACTCTAAATAACTAGCACCTCTTTCTTGTCTTATTCTCTTGAATAGTAATAAAACCATAGTTTATAACTAAACAGTTCTCTTAAACCTAGAGATTAAAGCTTACTTTGAAGATATAGCTGTTTTAGTGTATTTTCTTTTTTTCTTTTTTTTTGGAGACAGTGTCTTGCTCTGTTGTTGCCCAGGCTGGAGAGCAGTGGTGCAGTTTTGGCTCACTGCAGCCTCCACCTCCTAGGCTCAAGTGATCCTCCTACCTGCTCAGCCTCCCAGGTAGCTAGCTGGGACTACAGGCACACACCAACATGATTGGCTATTTTTTATTTTTTGGTAGCAGAAGGTCTCACCATGTTGTCCAGGCTGATCTCAAACATCTAGCCTCAAATGATTCTCCTGCCTCCCAAAGTGCTGGGTTTACAGGTGTGGGCCACCATGCCTTTTTTTAAACAACAACAACAACAACATAGAAGTGGAGTGTCAGAAGGCAGAAAAGAAAGGCTGTCATTTTATCAGAGCATACTGATACTGAAAGTTATCTTATTGGAACCTTGCTTTAACTTGATTAATCAGCAGATCAGAGCTTTGTTTCCCTAGCAATGTGAAAAGGACCTTTCACAGCACATTATGTGAATTAAAAGTATTGTTGTATCCAGATAGATTGTTTTCTAAGATTCTTTGTCTTAGGCAGAAAGACTGCTGTCATTTTTAATTCCACATTTATTTTTTTTTTACAAGAAAGACTTAAAGCTTTTAGTTCCACCAGGGTCCTTTAGCCTGTGCCTGAAGATAAGCTCACTTCCTCTATTTATCCTTTTCAGTATAAATGTCATGAAACAGCTCATTGGTTCCTCTAACTTATTTGTGATGCAAGTGGAGATGGATGTATACACTGCTCTAAAAAAGGTACTGACATAATATGATATCATATTATGCAAAGATGTCACCTCAGCACTGCGTATAATGGTGAAAAGCTGGAAACAGTATCAAGTAATAAAGGAATGGTTATAAAAATATAAGAAAAGGAAATAGGCCAAAACATTAAAAAGTCTTTATATTTAGGAATTTGGTATTATTAGTGATTTTAACTTTATTTTTTGTGCTTTTCTGTTTGAGGAATACTTTTCTGTTTTTTCCCAGACTTTTCTTTAACAAAAAATATGTTGTTATTTATTTACATAATCAGAAATGTTTTATATTGTTTTTAGGAATGTTTTCAAAATTGAGCTTCAGTTAATGGTGGAATTTTTGCACATACTTTGTCTAAGAAATGTTGAAATTATTTTAAAGGCCTATTTGTGTGTCTGGCATATGTTTTACTTTATCCTTTCGAAAAGTTTCAGCATTTTAAAATCTAATTTTATTTTCACAATTCTTTGAAGACACAAATCAGCTATTACTCTTTCATGTAGATAGTGAGACTCAGAGCAGACTTGAGGCAGAGACTGGGTCTTGAGAGTCCCAGTCCATTGCCTTCTTCCTACTCCATAATCCTGCCTTTACCCTTTTGTCTCCAGAAGAGCGTTGTGAGTGTTTAACACAGTTGTGAAGCTTCGAACCAAGATGCTTTCTAGCTTATCTCATAGGGACTCTGTGTGTTTGGTTGTTTTTATGGTAGAGATGAAATTTTGTTACTATTTTTTCTTCAAGGAACTTTACTATCTGGGCTATACAGTTTTTTAAAAAATTGGAAAAGAGGCCAGGCACAGTGGCTCTCGCCTATAATCCCAGCAATTTGGGAGGCCCAGGCTGGCAGATCACTTGAGGCCAGGAGTTCAAGATCATCTTGGGTAACATGGCGAAACCCCTCTCTACAAATAGTACAAAAGATTAGCTGGGTGTGGTGGTTCATGCCTGTAGTCTCAGCTACTCAGGAGGCTAAGGTGGGAGGATCACCTGAGCCTAGGAGGTGGAGCCTGCAGTGAGTTGTCACAGTGGCATTCATTTCTGTTGTTATAACTGCTTTTTGCCAGTAATGATAAGTGCTAATACTTACAGGGTGTTTACTCCGTGCCATGCACCATTCTAAGTATTTATGTATATTAAATATTTTAATGTCCTATGAGGTAAACATATTATCATGCTCATTTTACAAATGAAGAAATTAAGGCCCAGAGATATTAGGTAATTTGCCCAGCTCTTAAGTGCCAGGTCCAAGATTTAAAAGTCTTTGCTCTTACCTACTCTGCATGTTATCTCAGCAGCAATAAGACAAAGAAGCTCCCTTTTCATGTGTTAATTTCTTGCTTTTATAATCTCATCTAGTATTTAGTGAAATTGATTTGTTAATTAGTGAGTAGCATAAATTAGTATAAAATTACTAATGTAATACACATATATATTAAACCTTTACCTTTTTAATACAGTAATCGCCAGTATATTTGTGACCATAACTACTTCTCAAGGATTGGCTTTCTCCTTAGCACACACACCCAATTTTTTTTTTTTTTTTTTTTTTTTTTTTTGAGACGGAGTCTTGCTCTGTCACCCAGGCTGGAGTGCAGTGCAGTGGCATGCTCTCAACTCGCTGCAACCTCTGCCTCCTGGGTTCAAGCAATTCTCTGTCTCAGCCTTCCAAGTAGCTGCAATTATAGGTGCCCACCACCATGCCCAGCTAATTTTTTTTGTATTTTTCGTAGAGACAGGGTTTCACCATCTTGGCCAGTCTGATTTTGAACTCCTGACCTCGTGATCCACCCACCTTGGCCTCCCAAAGTGCTGGGATTACAGGTGTGAGCCACCGTGCCCAGCCCACACACCCAATTTTTATCACAGGACTATGATTTTTTTTTCTTCTTTTCTTGAGGCAAGGTCTCACTCTGTCAACTTAAACTAGAACACAGTGGTGTGATCATGGTTCACTGCAGCCTTGATCTCCAGGGCTCAAAACATTCTCCCACCTCAGCCTCCTGAGCAGCTGGGACTACAGATGCATGCCACCATGCCCAGCTAATTATTATTATTATTATTTTATTTTATTTTTTTTTTGGAGAGATGGGGTTTCACCATGTTTCCCAGGCTGGTCTAAACCTCACTCAAGCGATCCACCCACCTTGGTCTCCCAAGTGCTGGGATTATAGGTGTGAACCACAGTGCCCAACCATTGGACTATGATAATGTCATGATAAATTGAGAGTTTATAAGCATGTGATCTAATAGTTGTACTTTCTTTCTTGCAATTGGTGGTAAAGTAGAAGTTACATTTTTTGGCTATTATATTTTAAGGTGAAAGCAATTTGAAAATGTACAATCATAAAATGATGAAATTTTATAATTTTTTTCTTATTTTTTTAAATCTAGTGGATGTTCCTTCAACTTGTGCCTTCTTGGAATGGATCTTTAAAACAGCTTTTAACAGAAACAGATGTCTGGTTTTCAAAACAGAGAAAAGGTAGGCTGAAGTTTTTGAGAATTTGTCTCTTTAAAGGAAATTTATTAAAATCAGGCCCTGTGGAAACAGAAAATAAAAATGAAATCAGGCCCTGACTTGTTTATAGACTTAATTTTAGAGCTTGGAGAAGACCTTAGCAGTTACCTACTTCAGCCCCTCATTTACAGTGAGAAAATCAAGGCCAGTTAAGAAAAATGCCTTACCTATCATTATCTGAATTGTTACCTCTTGAACTGTCACCATACTCTTGATACCCAAAAACTATTGTATTTCCCATTTTATCACCAACAGATCTTGTTGATGTGCGTTTGTCTTGCCATCACTGAGTTTTCTCTAACTATACCCTGTCAGGCAACCATTCTTAACAGGGGGCCATAGATAGGCTTTCATGTGTCACTGACCCCCAAAAGTGGATACAGAATTTGATGTGTCTTTTGTGTGTGTGTGTGTGTGTGTGTGTGTGTGTGTGTGCTGCATGCCTTTGGGGGAGGAGATTTCCGTACCCTTCCATCAGTTTCTCAGTGGAGACTGATCTAAAATTGGTTAAGATCAACTGCTATAAGGTCTTATCTGCGCAGAGGAGGGCATGCAATGTAAAAAATGTATGTATGTATATGTTAAAGGTATATGTATGTTATTTTTTACTTTGCTAAAACATATCTAGAAAAAGTATTTTTTATGACTGTCAGGTGCAAAGAACTGGTTAAAACATAATTCTTAGTTTATGGCCACCTTTTTGGTTTATTTTTAATACATTGAGCCTTTGTGACCTAATCTTTGAGTACTAGAACATCAGTAACTTCAGTCTACTCATGTGCTTCTTTTCTATTGTGTCCCTCTGACTTTTCCCAACCACTGTCTTGAATTTTGTGTTTATTATTCTTTTGCTTTACAAATATATGAGAAGAAAAATATATATATAATTACACCATGTGTATATGTCTTAATATATATTACATAGTGGTATGCTAATAAGCTGACTGAAAAAATAATCCCTGATTAGTAACACTTTTTAATTCCCATGGTACAAATTTTCCCATTGTGGCTAGTTGACTGCAGGCTACCAACATGACATCACTGAATGAGAAAGAGATGCCCACAGTCAGCTCGTATGAGCAAGCGGCAACAGACCACCAGATAATGTATCATTTTGCTTTGGTTGTTATGGAACTACGTTACATTGTGGCCTTAATTTTAATTTCCTTTATAACTAAAGAGATTGAACAACTCTTTATGTGGTTATTAGCCATATGTTTCCTCTTCTGTGAGATGTCTGTTCAGGTGTGTTTCCTATTTTAATGTCAAATTTGTCTTTTCTTAGTGATTTATAGGCATTCTTTATATATTTTTCGATAACTAATCCTTTGTGATAAATATATTCTGCATTTCCAGTTTGTAGGTTATTTTTTTACTTTATTAAAGATGTCTTCTTGGCTGGGTACTGTGGCTCACACCTATAATCCCAGCACTTTGGGAGGCCAAGGCAGGAGCTCACTTGAGCCTAGGAGTTCCAGGACAGCCTGGGCAACATATCAAAACCCTGTCTCTACAAAAAATTAAGAATTAGCAGGGAAGCCAGGCACAGATGGCTCACGCCTGTAATCCCAGCACTCTGGGAGGCTAAGGTGGGCGGATCATGAGGTCAGGAGTTGGAGACCGGCCTGGCCAACATGGTAAAACACTGTCTCTACTAAAAATACAAAAATTAGCTAGGCATGGTGGCAGGCGCCTGTAATCCCAGCTACTCAGGAAGCTGAGACAAGAGAATTGCTTGAATCCAGGGGGTGGAGGTTGCAGTGAGCCAAGATCACGCCACTGCACTCCAGCCTGGGCAACAAGAGCAAAACTTTGTCTCAAAAATAAAGGAGCAGGGCATGGTGGCGTGCACCTTTATTTCCAGCTACTGGGGAGGCTTAAGTGGGAGGGAGGATCACCTGAGCCTGGGGAGGTCGGGGCTGCAGTTAGCCATGACCACATACCACTGTACTCCAGCCTGGACAACAGAGTGAGTCCCTGTCTCAAGAAAAGGAAAAAAAAAATGTCTTTTGATGAATAGATGTTCTTAATTTTAAATGTTGGTGCTCTTTATATCTTATTTAAATACATTTTATACAATTATTTTATGTAGTCAGATTTCCTATGTTAGAGCCAGATAAATTATTTTTCTATCAAGCTCTTGAAGTAATAACTTGTAAAGAACCATGAGATCTAACTTGATTCCCTTGATGAACAAAAATACTAAACTTGTATCTTAAGTTATACTTTTGTGTTACATTATGGCAATTAAAGAAGGACTAGAGAAATTATAAAGGAGAAAAGTAGGGGAAATAATTTAAACAGAAGAGAGAGAAAAGCTGAAAGACATAAGGAGGGTAACGAAGCTAAAAAGACAAAGGGACTCAGTAGAAACAGTAGATGTTAGGTAAATGTTGACAGAACCTTATGATCATTTGCACTCCAGATGGATCCGCCATAGCAGTCTATCAAAAGAGAAATTGCCCTGTGGCCTAAGTGGCAGAAACCAGAGAAGGAAGCTGTGGTCCGCTTCTGGTTCCCCACTCGAGGCTCTCCCTCCCAGCCCCTGAGGTGTGAAAGAATGCAGTCCAAGATAACTTTTCAGGGAGATATTGATTGCACAAACCAAAATGTATGTCTAATGGTCTTGTTTTCTAAAAATTTTTAGAGTCATTTTCAAAATTTAAAATTATAAATATGACACATACTTAGGAAATAGGATAGAAAAAATGCTTGTGATCCCTCACCCATTATATTTTAGGGTGTGTGTGTGTGTGTGTGTATTGTTTTTGTGTGTGTGTGGTTTTTTTTTTTTGAGACTGAGTCTTGCTCCAGGCTGGAAGTGCAGTGGTGCAGTCTTGGCTCACTGCAACCTCCAGCTCCTGGGTTCGAGCGATTCTCTTGCCTCAGCCTCCTGAGTGGCTGGGACTACAGGTGCGTGCCACCACATCCAGCTAATTTTTTGTATTTTTAGTAGGGACAGGGTTTGCCATGTTGGCCAGGCTGGGCTTGAACTTCTGGCTTCAAGTGATCTACCTGCCTTGGTCTTCCAATGTGCTGGGATTACAGGCATGAGCCACCGCGCCTGGCATATGTTTTGGTATATTTCTTTTAAGTTTTCTTAATTATTTGACTTTTCAGATCTATATGAATCAGGACTACAAGAAACAATAGAAATTTAGAAAGTTTTCTACACAATTATACTTAAGGATTGCTATTGAGTTTGGCTGATGGAATAAGTATGGCCACATGTTGGCCAGCAAGAAACTTTAAAACATTTTTTTTGTTCTGTAAATTCCTACAGAAGTAAATGAGCCAGTCTCTTCTATAGGCTTGACGAAAAGACTTCATGAGAGATAATCACCAGATTTCATGAGACAATCCAGAATTAATTTTTATATCTTGTTCATGTGACAGAACACCTGTAAAAACAAAATGGTATTCTCAGCACACCCTATGAAATTGGCACATTTAATTCAACATATGAACTAGCACCAATGTTGTTATTTTAAAAAGCAAGAGATACAAATCCACTGTTACACACCTGTTGTATAAATAAGCAAAGCTGACTATTTTTAAATGAATTTACTGCCTTCTTGTTTGCTTTACTTACTCTAGGCAGGTGCCAAGGGAATGCAATATATATATATATATATGAAATAACATGGAAATTCTTTTCATTAACTTGGCTATCTTTTTACAATTTTCACGAAAAAAAACATTTTAGTGGGGAACACCCTTCTGGTCCACAGAAAACCTGTGTTCCATGTGAAGCATGGTTTGAGACATAATAGCCTATAATGGCAACTGTCATGTTTTTTTTTCTTATCCTTAATAGAAACAGGACTGAGTATACATACTACCCTGGGTGTATGTCGTTTAACAGAAAACATAGACTAGGGCTCCTGCACAAATACCTGTTTCATAGCAGTAACTCTAAACCTTTCCTTCTGACTCATAAAAGCACACTGGCACGTAACTGATGGTAATTTTTAGGAATAACCTTAGATTCTCCCTAAAAGAAAAAATTATTCATATATTTCATATACTTGAATTATTCTATTTTCATTATTATCATTTATTTTAGAGACAGCGTCTTGCTGTGTCATGCACGCTGGAGAGCAGTGGCACAATCATAGCTCACTACAAGCTGAAACTCCTGGGCTCAAGCAATCTTCCCACCTCAGCCTCCTGAGTAGCTGGGTCTACAGACACATGCCACCACATCTGGCTAATTTTTTTATTTTTTATTGTTTGTAAAGATGGGGGTCTCACAGTGTTGGCCAGGCTGGTCTTAGACCTCCTGGACTCAAGTGATCCTCCCACCTCAGCCTTCCAAAGTGCTGGATTACAGATGTGAGCCACCATGCCCAGCCTTGAATTATCTTAATAATAACTGAATACTACCCAACTGTTGCAAATCTATGGCTACAATGTCTGCCTGTTTTATTTTAAATAGAGATGGCATATCACCATGTTGCTTAGTCTGGTCTCGAACTCCTGGGCATAAATGATCTGCCAGCCTCAGCCTCCCAGAATGCTGGGGTTAGAGGCGTGAGCCACCACAGCTAGCCATACAATGTCTTTCTTATTTTATATTTCAATGGGGAATTAATATATTAACTAGTGTTCATTACATGTAGCTGAAATTTAAGTTAAATTAAGAAATATTCTTTATCCTGTGTACCTTACCCTTGAATAAGGCTTTTGGGCTCTAGAGTTTCACTGCCTGTTCATTTCCTGGGAGGGGGGATTCTGGCAAGAGAATGTAACCCTAAGTACCTTTCTCAAGCCTTCCTTTACCAACTCGCTGCACTGTAAATGCCAAATCCCCAGAAACGGCTAAATTCCTAGCCCAGGGGTCTCATTAGGGCCAAGAGTTAATTTCCTGGGATTTTTAAATAACTCTCCCTGTGTTTTTATTTGTAAACCTAAGATTTATAAAATTCTTGAAAACTTTAAAAATAGCTTATTTTGTTTTCTAATAGACATGAGTGTACATGAGTATCCCCCATCCATAAAAACATTTAAGAATAATAGGTTTGAAAAGAATGGCTGCTTAACTTACATGGTTTTTTTATAGATTTTGAAGGTATGTCCTTTCTTGAAACTGAACAAGGAAAACCATTTGTGTCAGTATTCAGACATTTAAGGTTACAATATATTATCAGTGACCTGGCTTCTGCAAGAATTATTGAACAAGATGCTATAGTACCTTCAGGTAAGAGAACATAATGAATTTGTAATTTTAAGTAATGTATTTCTGATTATAACAGTAATATAGATCATAGAAAAGAACAATGAAGGAAATAGAAATTATTATTATTACCAAAAGGTATACATTTTTTATGCCAAAGTAGAATCATACTATAGGAGGTAATTTTCTGTGCTTACGTGAGTATTTTCTCATGTCATATTTCATTAAATACTCTCTAGAATATTTAAATGATTATCTAGTATTCTGTAATATGGATGTTCTTTAATAAACCATGATTTTGGATCAGACTTTTAAAAATGACTTTTGAAGTATTTAAAGATCCTAACTGCTTTTTCTACTAGTGCTCCTTAAATTTGTTTATTTTGGTTTTATTCTAAAGTCTTAAACTTCATGTTGAAGCAAATGTATCTTTGCTAATTATAGTTCAAATTTTTTGGAATAAGTACTGATTTACCTTTCTGAGTTAAATCTCTAGTGCTTGTGAAAGATTCCATTTAGTACTGTACACACATAAGAAATGGAAAATAGAATTTCTGTTTGAAGATTTACATGTAATGTTTGTAGTAATAATTAGAGTTATATATTTGTCTAAAAAGTTGTGATTATTTTTGACACCTTAATTGTGACATAGCTGTATGTTTGTAGATTTAAATTGTTCCTGAAATCTTTATACTTATTTGGAAAGGAATTTAAGGGAAGGAAAACTTAGAATTAACTCTTCTGGTATATTTGGAAGTAATGCATTTTTATAAAATCACTTTAGCAAGTTTATAGATACAGTTTAAGTCACAAATTCTCTGAATTTTACATTCCTTGTAGTATATTAGTTCTATAATAGTTTTAGTATCTGTTAAATATCAGGCCCTAACAATGATGTAATGTTAGATGCCAAAGCCAATTACATATGCCACACTAACTGTACTTCCTTTTAAGGCTTTTTGCAAATGAATTGTGAAAGAGATTGGGGGAAAGTTTGTTCTAAAGTAGTTTAATGTAAATGTGCCTGAGATGCAAATGGATAAGCTTTATATTTTTGGATTGCAAGATGGGTACAAGTATTTCTAGTCTAAAATATTTTATCCAGTATAAAATCAGAAAGAATTTAGATCTGTATTTTTTGCCAGATTTCAGTCATTGTTACTGTATCTTACAGATGATTATTTATCACATTGTGAAGGGACAGAAGGAAGCTACCTAGTTCACATATTGAGGTAGATTGGTGTATACTCTCAGTAGGAATATATCTTAGATTTGAAATAAGTTGAAATTATTTTGATTAATCAACCTAAAACTCACTGATCATTTTTCAGAAATAGTGCCAAACATGTTAACATTAATCACAGTTAGTCATTTGGCAATATGGGGAATTTGAGTACATAGGTTTACCATGTTTAGGTGAAAAATTTAGAAACACGTTTAATTAAAAGTTGAATCAGGACTTTGAATAGAAGCTGTTTATTTTAGGATTCAACTCTGTCAAGTACAGTTGAACTCCATTATTTCATGGAATTATGTATAAATTTCAAGGTTTATCTTAGGTCATTAGGTTCATTAACTGTCTTATTCCATACTCTCAACGTGCTTTCCTCCACTTTGGTACCTCTGACCTATCTTGTGACCATTCCTCCCAGACCTTTCTACCATGTACCCTGGAACCAGGGACAACAAAATCTCAAAATCTTCCATCTCTTTCCTCCTTTTTTTTTTTTTTTTTTTTAACTTCCAGAAGAAGCTATTTTCCCTCCGTAGAAGACTTTCTGGCTCTCACGCCCTGCTAATATAGGGTCAGGAGACCACGGTCCTAGCCCCCTCAGTGTGCACTTTCCAAACCATTTTTGCGTGCAGTCTGAGCCTGTTTTCTCTCCTGACCCCTAGTCATTTCTCTGCATTCATTTAAGACTTGGACACTTGATTTACTGTCTATTTTCCGCCCCCCCATCCAGTCACATGATATGTCCATATGAACAAATCCATTTAATATCGCAGCTTCTTAGTAGTTATTTGACCTCAGCTCCCAGTCTCCTAGTTATTTGACCTCTTTGGCAAACATTAGGCACTTTCTACCTAAAACCTGGATATGTCATGAACCTTGTGAACCCAGAATTTC
Source organism: Ateles fusciceps (assembly GCA_036589455.1). Classification (NCBI taxonomy): domain Eukaryota; kingdom Metazoa; phylum Chordata; class Mammalia; order Primates; family Atelidae; genus Ateles; species Ateles fusciceps. The sequence goes on from JAZHEH010003205.1 coordinate 38,403,087, forward strand.
TCAGCATCAGAAACCCGGTAGTTTTCAGGCTTTTATATAACCTAGCGTATTCATAACCTCATTCCCTTTTACATTGCTCTTTAACATCCAGTCCATTTTAAGTCCTCCATTTTCTGCCAGTCTTGCAAACCTCTCCTGCCTTTTCTTCCCTCTCAGGCCTGGATTTCATGATAGATCATGTTAGGTCACTCTCACAGTAGTCTTCAACTCTTTGTCCTTCCCTTGGCAAAATCCTAAAACTAAATTAAACCTTCTTTGTTCCTGTACCCTCCGCTGTGCTGAGTACTGCTGCAGAGCATTCTACAGCCTTCGTATTGGTGTCACTGCAAATTCACATTTCAGCACTAAGCTTGAACCTTGGGACTTCTTATGCTACTTTGGGTTCATCATTCCTCTTTCATTTCCTTCAGCAATTGTATCAATTCCCGCCACTGTGTTCAAACTTTCTACCCAATTACCTCACTGTCAGTTTTGTGAAAATAAGTTACTGAAAATGAAAAGGTGTATAAATCCATGTAATAAATTCAGAAAATAGCTTCGGATTAGATTTTTATATTATACGTAAGCATTTTTGAGCCAGTCTTCTCTATAATTTTGTGTTAATATTTTATACCTAGATGCTCTTATTTGTCCATGTAGGAATGTTTTTTTATGTGAACTTTTGGTCACTCATCTTCATCGTCTATATCTGATTTATGCATTTCATAAAGTAGTTCAACTTGTAGGCTTAGTTTTTTGCTATAAGCCATATTAGTTTTCAGTGGGTTTAAGTGTGTATTTATACCTGAAGATACACTTTTCCCTTCACTTAAACAAAAAATACTGGGCAAATTAGGAAGTATCTTTTTTTTGGTTTTTAAAGTTTGTAAATGTAAGACATGAGATTTTCAAATAATACGGTTTTAGAGATTCCCTTCCCCATATTCTTTGTGTGAAACTAGGGAAATAATCTAAATAAATTCAATCTAACTTATCTCACTTATTCCATTGGAAAAATACTGTGTTTACATTCAAAACTGCTATAGGCTAGATCTCAGCTGCAGATCGTATCCATGACACTGTCAAATACCACCTTTACATGCCCTTCTTTTTCCCCCCCCCTGTGGGCTGGGGGAGGGGCAGGTGGGTAGACACAGAGTCTTGCTATGTTACCCAGACTGTTCTCAAACTTCTAGCCTTAAGCAATCCTTCCACCTCAGTCTCCCAAAATGCTGGAATTACAGGCATGAGTTACCCTACCCAGCCCCTATTCTGAGTTTTTGTTTTGGACCTTGAGTCTGATAAAGTTTAAGTGCTGAAACTTTCTAGTATTTAGTCAAAGTTTAGTCTACTTAGTCAAAGTTTCTTGAAGGCACTTTTTCAGTGTCTTTCCAGCCAGCAGTAGCTCTCTGCCAAAAAGGATCTGGCAAACTCTGCCTAGTGTTTCTTCCTTTTTGAAGATGACTGCATACAAACATATTGAAAACTCTGTGTAAAGGAACTCACTTCACTTATTTTCATCCCATGTTTTACCAAGGATTCTTTTTTTTTCCTTTTGCAATGCTATTAACATTGCATTTGAACTTGTGTTACATTGACTTATTTTTGGAATGCTACTTTTGAGACATGGGACCTAGAATCCTTAGGCTACCAATGACCAGAAAGATTTCAAGTTTGACTTTTTACTCTTTTGGATTAAGGCGTGGCAAGAAGAATAAAAATATGTACTCATGGTTTTAACTTGTTAAAATGCTTTTGGTTTTAAAGGAGGTTATACAAAAATTGTTGGAATTTAAATTTTGAAACATTTTTATGGGCTACATCTTACATGATATTTGAGAATATACACGTATGTGTAACTCTTTCTTTCCAGTTTTACAAATGAATCATGAAATGCCGTATTCAATCTCTAGATCAATGAGTTTCAAACTCCAGGCATTTTAATAGGTAGAGATCAGCTTTAAAATATATATATTATATATATTTTAGAATTAAAAAAAAAATGTTTTTATGTGTACTGAGTCATGCAGTAGTTGCTACTAGTATTTACCTATGAAGACAAATTGTCTGTATCCTAGACACTTAACTGTTATTCCTTATAATAGCAAGAATATAATTTTGGAGGACCCTGAAAGAAAAATTCAAAAGTGTATTTAGGCCAGACATGGTGACTTATTCCTATAATCCCAACACTTTAGGTGGCTGAGGCAGGAGACCTCTTCTCCTTAAGAAATGGAAAAATTAGCTAGGCATCATGGCAGACATCTGTAGTCCCAGCTACTCTGGAGGCTAGAGAGAATTGCTTGAGCCCAGCAGTTCAAGTCTGCAGTTTGCCAAGATAAGGCCACTGCACTCCAGCCCGCGCCACAGACCGAGACCCTGTCTCTTTAAAAAAAAAAAAAGGGATGGGGGGGTGGGTGTTTATAGGATGTTTTAAGGAAAGACACCAGTAAATCATTGGAAGTCACCTGATTACTTTTATTAAGTAGAGACCTAGGATGTGACAATCAGGTTTTAATTGCACTATAATTTTTACCCCTCTTTTAGATAGAGATTGAGAAATAATTTAAGAACTTAAGAAAGTAGAAAAACTACCCATTCTAATTGGGAATAAACCAAAGCAGAAAGATAAATAGTACTAAGCAATTCTACATTGATTGATTGATTGAGACAGGGTCTTGCTCTGTTGCCCAGGTTTTGAGTGCGTTGGCATAACCAGGGATCGCTACAGCCTTGACCTCCCAGGCTCAAGAGAGCTCCTGCCTCAGCCTCCTGAGTAGCTGGAACTACAGGCACATGCCACTGTGTCCAGCTAATTTTTGTAGTTTTGAAGAGACCAGGTCTCACTATGTTGCCCAGGCTGGTCTATAACTCCTGGGCTCAAGTGATCCTCCTACTTCAGCCTCCCAAAGGGCTTGGGATTACAGGCATGAGCTATCTCTCCTGGCCTACTTTTATTTTTAATCTGTTTTTATCTAAAATAACTAACATTTCCACTTACACAGGCTTCTTTTGTGAAAAAAAAAATTGTATTTATTATTAAAGGAATATCTATAATTAAATTTTTATTCTATTTAGAATATAAAATATTTTAATTTTTTTATTATCTAAATATAATCTAGAATTATTTATTGAATGTGCATGTTTTGTCTGCTAATTTAGGGATGGCTTATTTCCCAAAAAACAAATTGTTATTTTTAGATGTTAATAATGAAAGAGTTTATTCAACTTTCTGTCAGAACCTCTGTAAAAACTAAAAATATAGTTTCAGGTATGATTTTTACAGTTGAAAAATTAATATGAACTATGAAAAGGAAACCATTAAATGCAAGAATATGCTTTTAACTAGGGATTTACATCCCAATTTAAATGTATACAATTTAAGTACAGTCTAGCCTGACACAAAGCTATATAATCTTTACCACTTTAAAGATCATTAAGCCATTATGGTATTTTTGTAAAATATAAGCTACCTACTGGTTTCGTTTGTTTGTTTGTTTGAGATGGAGTCTCGTTCTGTTGCCCAGGCTGGAGCGCAGTGGCAACCTCAGCTCCCTCTAAACTCTGCCTCCCGGGTTCAAGCAATTCTCCTGCCTCAGCCTCCCAAGTAGCTAGGATTACAGGCACCCGCCAACACACCCGGCTAATTTTTGTATTTTTAGTAGAGATGGGGTTTTGCCATGTTAGTCAGGCTGATCCACCTGCCTTGGCCTCCCAAAGTGCTGGGATTACAAGAGTGAGCCACTGTGCCTGGCATAAGCTACCTACTTTTTAAATTGCTATTTTAAACTCTGTATTTAGAAATGGTAACAATTTTTATCAATTAAGAATATTTAAATCCTTTATGTTCTTCAGTCATGAATTTTTTTATGAATGTATTTATGAATTTACTTTTACATTTTAGAATGGCTGTCTTCTGTGTATAAACAGCAGTGGTTTGCAATGCTTCGGGCAGAACAAGACAGTGAGGTGGGGTAAGTATATTATACCATATCATTTTTCATTTTAAAAACTTGCTATGAATTTTTTAATGCATTCATTATGTTGAAAAATCATTAACAGTATTGAAAACTCAAGTTGTTGAAGTAAAGATCATATAATCACTTTTCATTATGTTTTTGCAACACTATCAGTCTTATAAATATCTTTCTGATCAATTAGATTGTATAATGCACTTATTGAAATATAATGTGCTTTATTAGTAGAATTGAACATGTAATCCATATATACTTTGTTTCACTTAATATCATGATTTTCTTTCAACATACTGAGCTATTGAGATAAGGCTTTCATAAAGCATAATTTTTATATTATGTCTAGATAAATCTGTTTTTCTTATTAATGGTAGTATTGTCAAATTCTGATTAATGTAATAAATAGATTTTGAAGGTCTTTAAGTCTAAAATGAATTTAAAAACCATCCAGGCTGGGCATGGTGGCTCACACCTGTAATCCCAACACTTTGGGAGGCTGAGGCAGGAGGATACTTGGGGTCAAGAGTTCGAGACCAGCCTGGCCAACATGGTGAAACTCCAACTCTGCTAAACCATGGAAGCGGAGGTTGCAGTGAGCCAAGATCTCTCCACTACACTTCCAAACCTGGGTGATAGAGTGAGACTCTGTCTCAAAAAAAAAAAAAAAAAACCATCTGGTTACAGATACCTTCCCCAAAACATATGACTCCCCCCACAAAACATTAATATTCTTTTGTAGTTCTAGAACTTTTATATTTATGATTTGATCCTTCTGCTAGCTTCTTAATATAGATATTACGAAGAGACTGTGAGTATACAGAAAGACCTTCGAAGTTTAATTTTTTGCCCCGATCTCTTTGAACTCATTTTTATATACCAAAGAATTTTTTAAAATAATGACCTGATTATAAGTTTCTCATCCAAACAGTAAGTATATGAAAGTATTACATAAATTTATGATGATTATGAGATTTTTATTATCCAGGATCCTAGTTTCTACTTTGATTATAATTATATATATATATATTTAAATATATTCCCGGCATATTTACCCAGCATAAATATAGTAAGATTGTTGAAATACAGATAATAAATTGAAACAAAAAAATGAGCTATTTAATGGAATTGAGAACTTAAAGCATTTTTTAGTGTATGAAATAACAGTTAGCTATTTTAAAAAGTTGAGAACTGAAACATTTTGTAGTGTATGAAGCAACTTATAAATCATCCCACTTCTTCTTTGTATTCAGTTTTTAAATTTTGGATATTCTTTATTTTTCAAGATTTTCCTCACCCATATCCTTATTGAGGGTAATATAGAGTCTCATCTAAGATACTACACTACAGTAAGTGTTTAGTTCTTTGCCTTAAGAAGTACAGTCATCTCGGGGGGGATTGGTTTCAGGACCCCTGCATATACCAAAATCCGTACATACTCAAGTCCCGCAGTTGGCCCTGTGAAACCCACTATACAAAATGTTGGCTCTCCATATACACAGATTTCACATCCCACAAATACTACATTTTTAAATTTGATTTTGTTGAGAAAAATCCGTGTATAAATGGACCCAAGCAGTTTAAACCTGTTGTTCAAGGATCAACTGAATATGATTAGATTCTCCCTTAGGAAATGTTCTGTTCAGCAGATACTGAGCATCTACTCATTGCTACAGGACTGCTAAAGTGAGGAAGACACTATATTCCCTGGATGATAGGTTATAATCTGGTGTAAAGTCTCCTCTGGGGTTCTCCTCATACAAACTCTCGCCTACATTGCCAAGAGGGTTATCTTTCTAAAACAGAAATATAACTGTGTCACTTCCCTATTTAAATATGTCCAGGGATGTTTGATGATAGTTAAGGGATTATAGTATTGCTATTCAAGATTATTGAAGCTAGATGGTAAGAAAATTTGGCTCATTATAGTATTTTCTCTGTTTTCATATGTTTGCAGTTTTTCATAATAAAAAGTTTAAAAGTTATAGAATAAATGCTTGGGAACTTGTTACCTACAGGAGCAGTTGAAACCTATTAGCGTGGCCTGTGGGGACTGTCTGCATTCTATCCCAGATGCCTTTAGCTTCATCTCCTTTCATGGTCATCTGCACTAAATGTGCACTAAATTCTTATGTTCATATGCTGCAGCTGCATTAAATTCTTTTACATTTGTTTTTCTGTTATGCTCCAGTTCCTTTTTTATCCACTGTTTCTTCTGCCTGGAATACTCTTACACCTCCATAGAATGTGCCCCGCCTCCACCCCACCCAACAAGCTTCTACTCAGGCACAAATTATATTTACTCTCTAATGATCCCCCTCTATTCCTGGGCAATAAATCTGTACCTTCTTCATGCTCTTAATGTCACAAACTACAAATTATTAATATTATCATAATTAACTGTATTATTATAATTTTTACTTATGTCTAGTTCCCTACTAAACTCAGCTCTTGGATATCAAGGACATGTTTTATTCATCTTATTTACATTTATTTATTATATTTGTTTCATTATTTTATTATGTATTATATATACTATTATTGTACCCAATTTCTAGGCACTTCATGTTGTAAATGAATACATAAATAAATGTATTGTATTACTATTATTTGGAATTAGGAAGCTAGTAATAATAACATATTTATTACAACTTGAGATAACAGTGTTCTCTAGTTGATTAAGGTTTTTAAACTAAGGAACCAAATAAAGACTTAACTGATAAAATTCTACAGCCATTTTCTATTAAATGTTGATTTTGCATAGTTATACTATATGAAAAATGGTTTGCATGTGAAACAAGTAATACTAAGTGGTAGGCAATATCAAGTCACATATTATTTAAAAAAATAATAGATTTTAACTTATTTTCCTTAGTAGTTAGACTTTTACATTTTGAAGGGGTTTTTTGGTTTTTTTTTGGCAAATAGAATTTTTCAGGTTTTTTTTCCCTCTTCTCTGGTTTGGCTGAACCCTAATAAAAGTAATCCAGAAGTCAGGGCAATAAGTGAAACATAGAAGATACTAAATTTTTTTTTTTATCTGGTGACGGTGATGGACTAAATTTAATCAACGCATTCTTATTTTATCTGTACCACAAAAATTTATTTTTAAATCTGGTAGCAACATTTTCTGTTTTTTAACTCATAGTTTTTTTTTTATTAGTTGCATATTTTCTATGATTTAAAATATGTTTTAAATATATTCATGTTTTATATATATTTTTAGGCCTCAAGAAATCAATAAAGAAGAACTAGAGGGAAATAGCATGAGGTGTGGTAGAAAGCTTGCCAAAGATGGTGAAGTAAGTATGGGTTGTGACTGTTAATATTCTCATACAAATTGTATTATCAGCACATCCTGCACTTGTAAGTAACAATCATGACACTTGTTGCATCTCACAAGAGCTTGTTTGATACACTTTCTGTAGCATAATCTTCTGGGCAAGGAGTTATAGCCACCACACGCAGTAGTGTTTGATTACTTAGACTTGTATGAGACTGCTGAACTTAAATTTTGAGTTCAGATAAGAGATGCAAGAAGAGGGTCCTTTAGCAATCCGGAAATTAAGATAAAGAAGAAATTATGAGGGATCTGTTCCATAGTCTTAAAAGTGATTCTGTGTTACAGTTATCCTAAATCAAAGACATTCAAATTCATTGATTGTTACCCACATTAGGAGTTACCTTTCCTCTGCCAGGCGGAATGGCTTACACCTGTAATCCCAGTACTTTGGAAGGCTGAGGTAGGCGGATCATTTGAGGCCAGGAGCTCAAGACCAGCATGGCCAACATGGTGAAACCCCGTCTCTACTAAAAATACAAAAGTTAGCCAGGCATGGTGGTGCCCGCCTGTAAGCCCAGCTACCAGGTAGGGCTGAAGCATGAGAATCCTCTGAACTTGGGATCACACCACTGCACTCCAGCCTGGGTGACAAAGTGAGACTCCATCTCAAAAAAAAAAAAAGTTACTTTTTTTTTATTACCACCCAATGTATATAAGTGAAAGAAAATTATTTAAAAACAATACCTCTGTTCATCCAAAGATTCTTTTTCTATTTAATATTTTTATTTATTTATTTATTTTAGAGACAGGCTCTCCCTCTGTCACCCAACCTGGAGTGCAGGGGCATGAACACAGCTCACTGCAGCCTTGACCTCCCAGGCTCAAGTGCTCCTCCCATCCCAGCCTCCCAAATAGCTGGGATTACAGGCATGAGCCACCATGCCTAGCCATCTGTTTAATATTTTTTTTTTAATCTGATTGCATCCTGTTAAATTGATTTTGCAATCCACTAATGGGACATGAACTACATTTTTAAACACTCCCTGCTAACTAATCATAATTTTTATTTAAAAAAAAAATCAGCCTTATATAGATACCCATTTGATTATTTTTCTCCCAAACTTTTCCTCATTTTGGCTTTATTTTTAATTTTTAAAAGTGGTTTGTTTTATGTTTGCATTGACTGACTGACTGACAGTGTCTCACTGTGTTACCCAGGCTGGAGTGCAGTGGCACAATCATCATTCACTGCAGCCTCAATACTCTGGACTAAAGCAATCCTCCTACCTCAGTCTCTGAAGTAGCTGAGACTACAGGCATGTGCCACCACACCTAGCTAATTTTATTTTTTACTTTTTGTAGAGATGGGGGTCTCCCTATGTTGCCCAGGCTGGTCTCGAATTCCTGGGCTTAGAGATCCTCCTGCCTTAGCCTCCCAAAGTGCTGGGATTATAGGCGTGAGCCACCACACCCAGCCTATGTTTGCCTTTATATTATGATAAATGTTCAGAGCATAATAGTTTTCTTTAGTCCACATTCTTCCTTGTTGCTGCTTCCAGATCTTCTTGTTACTTTGAAGCAAATGCTCCTACTATACCACCTACTACCCTTATTGTGGCCATAATTCACTGAGCTCACTGCCTTGCCTTGCCTTTCTTTTCTTTCTTTTTTTTTCTTTTTTGAGACAGCGTCTTTCACTCTGTTGCCCAGGCTGGAGTGCAGTGGCACGATCATGACTCATTGCAACCTTAACTTCCTGGGCTCAAGTGATCCCCCCAACCTGAGTCTCTGAAGTAGCTGGGACTACAAGCATGCACCATCACACTTGGCTAATTTTTTTAAATTTTTTGTGGAGACAAGGTCTTACTCTGTTGCTCAGGCTGGTATCGAACTCCTGGGCTGAACTCCTCAGTTCAAGTGGTCCTCCTAACTTGCCCTCCCAAATTGTTGAGATTACAGGTGTGAGCCACCACGCCCAGCCCTCACTACCCATCTTTACCACTACTGTTATTATCAGTCTTGATGATTTCAATATCTCTATTCCCTGACCTTCCTTCCCCCATGTTCTTGTGCTCCACCCTACCTCAGGCCTCCATTCCCATGAGCATACCCTCAATTTTTGCATTACTAATTACTACATCACCTTCAAAATCTCCATTTCAGGCATCCCGTTTTCAGACCCCACCTCGTCTTTCTAGCTCATTCTCTCTAGCACCTGGACTCCAACTATTTTTTAACCCCATTTGGATATAGAATACATTGTTTTTACAACCTTTTCCTATCACCTTTCTCACCACATTTCTAATTCTTTTCCTGACTTATATTTTATGTTCCATCTTAAAATTGGTCCCTTGCTTATACTCTTAACTTTTCTTTTTTCTCTTTGACCTGTTAAACTCACCTGGCTAAACCCCAACTCTTGTTAAGGGTTGCACTCCATGCTTGCATCCAGACAGATGAATATGACTAAAGACAAACACTGTAACCCATTGGGTTCTACTTGAATGTGGTAACCATAAACTTCAAGTAGGTTAGCATCATAATCTGTCTACATTTCCCTAGTGAATTGATCCTCCCATTAGCTGAGGTAACTCATACCTTCTCTCCTCAAAAGGGTAATGCTCCCACCCTTCTTCTTATCTGATGGCCTTGCTGCCTACTATAATGAAAAGAGAATCTGTACATCCTGTTACTAGTAATTCTGCCAATCTACCTACATCTATAACTATACGCTATGCTTTTCCTCTTATTAGAACAATGAGCTGCCTACTTCTATCTTAGTCCATTCCCTTTCTTTGTACTGGACTCTATCCATGCTCACCTATTCAAAAGCTTTGCTTCAGCCAGGCACAGTGGTTTGCACCTGCAGTTCCAGCTACTTGGGAGGTTTAGGTGGAAAGATTGCTTGAACCCAGGAGTTTGAGTTCAGCCTGGGCAATATAGCAAGACCCTGTCTCTTACAAAAAAGCTTTGCTCCTACAGTTGTCACCTCTACTAGGGCAGAAACTGTATTTCATTTACCGCTGTGCTTCCGTTGCTTAGAGGAGTGACTGGCATATAATATGTGCTCCATAAATATCAGTTAAATACTGAATTGCAATTTAGGATGTCAGCCGAACACTTGAAGCCCTAACTACTTCTCTGTATCACGCCACCTTATCTGATACACTCACATTAACTATTAGCTGATAGAATAAACAAACTTGTGAACCTCATGATGATATTTAAAATAACCCAGTTGTATGTCTGTTTAATAATTACTTAAGGTATTTTGAGTATTTTTAAAGCACCCCCATCTAGACTCTTAGTTCCCTAAGCTATATACCCGCTTAGAGTTACAGTGAAAAGCCTTATTATTTATGGTAGAATCGCAGTGTGGAGAGATAAGGAAACTGATCATGAAGAAAAAAGTAACTTAGAAAATTATGATCATAAGGGCAGCTTTTCTGGCTTAGATATATAGTTCTGGGTGGTAAGCCTTAAGAAAAAGGCACTGACAATAAGTTGACCACACATGAGGGAAATGCTTGGAATGGGTTAGAGACAAAAAGACATTTTGAATTTTTTATTTTTGACTTGCTAATATGATAAACTGAAATGTGTCTATTTTTTTATTTAACTGAAATAATTTTTTTTATTTAACTGAAATAAAAACTCTCTTTTGTGCTTTTTAGTACTGCTGGCGTTGGACGGGTTTTAACTTCGGCTTCGACCTACTTGTAACTTACACCAATCGCTACGTCGTTTTCAAACGCAATACGCTGAATCAGCCATGTAGCGGATCTGTCAGTTTACAACCTCGAAGAAGCATAGCATTTAGGTAGGATGAGATTTCCCCAGCCCACCCCTTCTCACTCCAGAGGAAATATAAGAAATAAAACCTTGCTGGGTACGGTGGCTGACCCTGTAATCCCAGCACTTTGGCAGGCCGAGGTGGGCAGATCACCTGAGGTCAGGAGTTCAAGACCAGTCTGACCAACATGGAGAAACCCCATCTCTACCAAAAATACAAAATTAGCTAGGCGTGGTGGTGCATGCCTGTAATCCCAGCCACTCGGGAGGCTGAGGCAGGAGAATGCCTTGAACCTGGGAGGTGGAAGTTGCGGTGAGCCAAGATTGCACTATTGTACTCCAGCCTGGGCAACAAGAGTGAAACTCCGTCTCAAAACAAACAAAAACAGCAACATTAGTAGAACTTTGGATACAGTATATGTGGAAATGGTAGGAAATGAAGAGGCTCCATTCCTATGAAATGTATTGTTAGTAATCAGAATCATAAGATCTAGTATGTCAGGGAGAATGAATAGGCTGGAATATATACCAGTAGGGAATATCAGCCTTGAAGCTGTCACCTTGTTGCTATTCCTAGCAAATAAAAGGTCCAGACTTTAGAAATATGTAGGAAGGTATGTTTCCAGGAAAACATGTATTATCCTTAACTTTTTAAAGGATTTAATATGTCAAACTTTGCCCAATAGTTGCTGGCAATCTTTTTCTGAGGGAAGTTGACAAATTGGACAATAGCTTAATGAACGTATGATTTAAAAGTAATATATTTATACTTAACACCAAATACAAAAATTAAAATGGATCAAAGAGCTAAGCATAAGAACTAAAACTATGAAACTATTGGAAGAAAACATAGGGGAAAAGCTTCATAACAATTGATTTGGCAGTAATTTCTTCCATAGGACACCCAAGCACAGGCAACAAAAGAAGCAACAAATAAAATTGGACTTCATCAAAATCACAAACTGGTGCATCAGAGGACAGTGTCAAGACAGTGAAAAGGCAACCCACGGAATGAGAGAAGATATTTGTAACCATCCATTTGACAAAACATTAATATCCAGAATATATAGAAAACTCCTGCAACACTATAATTTAAAAAGAAAACTCAACTCAAAAATGGGCCAAATACTTGCATAAACATTTCTCCAAAGAAGATACACAAATGGCTAAAAAACACATGAAAAGATATTCAACATTACTAATTAGGAAAATACAACAAAACCACAGTGAACTATCACTTCACACCTGTTAGGATGGCTATTAGTAAAAACAAAATAGAAAAAAAAAAGTCACAGGTGTTGGCAAGGATGTGCATTGTTTAGAACCCTTGTGTGCTGCTCATGGCCATGTAAAATCGCACAGCCACTATGGAAGATGGCATGATGCTTCCTCAAAAAAATTAAACAGAATTACCATATGATCCAGAAATTTCTCTTCTGAGTGTAGACCCAGAAGAATTGAAAATAGGGACTTAAACAGATATTTTTATATACTTCTGATCATAACAACATTATTCAAAATAGCCAAAAGATGGAAGCAACCCACATGTTCACTGACAGATGTTAGATAAACAAAATGTGGTATATACATAAAATAAAACATTATTTAGCCTTGAGAAGGAAGGAAATTCTGATACATGAACCTGGAAGACATACCAAGTAAAATAAGCCACACACAAAAGCACAAATATTATAAAATTCCATTGATATCAGTTATGTAGAGTAGACAAATTCATAGGTACAGAGAGTACACTGGTGGTTGCCAGGGCCTGAGAGAAGGGAAAATGGGTCTTAGTGTTTAATGGGTAAGGAGTTTCAGCGAGGGAAAATTAAAATGTTCTAGAGATGGGTGCAGAACAATGTGGAAATGTATTTAATGCCACAGAACTATATACTTTAAAATGGTTAAAATGATAAATGTTATGTATATTTTACTACAATAAAAACATTATAAATTATTTCTGTGAGACAGTCTCGCTCTGTCGTCCAGGCTAGAGTACAGCGGAGCACTCTCGGCTCACTGCAGCCTCCGCCTCCCAGGTTCAAGCAATTCTCTGCCTCAGCCTCCCAAGTAGTGGGATTACAGGCGCCCGCCACCACGACAGCTAATTTTTATATTTTTAGTAGAGATGGGGTTTCGCCATCTTGGCCAGGTTGGTCTTGAATTCCTGACCTTGTGATCCACCCACCTCGGCCTCCGAAAGTGCTGGGATTATAGACATGAACCACCGCGCCCAGCCTATAAATTATTTCTCTTGACCAGATATGTATAATAGCACAGGCTTGTCACTGAATGCAGTCAGATTACAGTTTGAAAAGACTTCCTAAAAGTATTTTATCAAAGAAAAAACATAGAGGAAAAAGTAAGTATGAAAGTGAGGGAGGGCTTGTTTAATCTGTGGTTTAAAAATCTTGTGTTTATTTATTATTTATATTTTTAATCCTAGATTACGTTTGGCTTCTTTTGATAGTAGTGGAAAACTAATATGTAGTAGAACAACTGGCTATCAAATACTTACACTTGAAAAAGATCAGGTATGTTCGATTATCTTCTGGCATAACATTATAATATTTGTCTTTTGAATCTGCTTTTCCAAATTCTTAAGTAGAATTAACATTAAAGTGATGGCATTTTGACCTAAAAGTTGGTTTGAAAGTCTTTTGAAGCTAAAGATGAAAGTACCATATTCACTTGTGCATAATTGACCCCATCTCAATGGAAACACAACTGGGACAAAGAAAGAAAACATGATTTGAGGGGCAGGGAAAAGCTGATTATAAGGAAATAATCATTTAGCCTGAATATCATCTTCAGCACTAAAATTCATTCCTATAATTATAGGAATCTTAAGTGCTTTATCCATTGTGTATATAGTGTATTTATTTATACATTCACAGCAGGCATCTTGAAGACAATCCTGTATGTCTCCATAGCTCCTGAATATCATAAGAGCTTTATTCTCTAGCCCATTAGATTTGTAAGATAGCAAGCCCATAATGTTCCCCAGATTATCCCCAAAGCCATTTATTTATTCATACATCACACATGGAGAAGTTTCAAAGTGTCATGATGAGAAAGTAGATCATTTTTAAAAGTAAAATTGAGAGCTGTTAAAATATTGAGGAAGTTTATTAAAACTAATCATCATTCCAAAGGGCATAATGTTTTATTAAAGGATTCAGAGCCTGTTTTAGTTACATAAATTATGGGAAGTTAGTAGTTTTCCTCAGACTGAAGAGACTGTCGTAGAACATCCTTAGCATTGCAGGTAACCCTGCAAGTGATCATTGTAACTTCACACGCCCTATATGAGAACTTTTTCAACAGCATTCTTACAGAGGGTCGTCCACCCATTGTTGAAACTATAGCTGACCGTCTTACATGAAAGGTAGTATGTAGGAATGTCCATTTCAAGGCAGATATATAATGAGAAAGTTCAAATCTCCATCAGAATTCTCACTGGTCCTTCTAGTACCCTCTGCAGCTGAATAGACAATGACTATCTTTATGTTCTACCTGAAACTTCTTGAAAAATACTATCATGGCTCAAACCCAGCCAGAGACTTATAAAAGCACCAAGCCAAGATAATAGTTGTATTCCAAATGTTCCTTCAGCAAACATTTGTGTCCTCACTGTGTGCTTGGTTCTCAGCTAGGAGTAGAAGAAATAAAGACAGGCTTTTGTTAATATAGCCTAGTGTAAGGAGCATGATAGAATGAGCTCAGAGTGCAACCTTGAGGGAGAAGACACTAACCTGTAACTGAGCAGTTGCGGGAGTAGGGGGTGGTTATTAGAGGAAGAGAAAGAAAGACAGCTCAGGGAAAACATCCTCTCCTGGAAAAGTGTTAAAGTGAATGCATACCTGAACCAAGCCTCAAATGATGAGCAGGATGCAAGCAAGGGAATACACGGGTCATTCAAGGAACTGAAAGATAGTTGGAAGAGTTCAGTATAACTAGAGCCAGGGCATGAGGGCTGTGGATGGAGTTTAGAAGATTTACTTTGGGAGTTGTGTATTTGTTTTATATAGGTTATAGATGTAGAAAAAATAGAAAATATAACTCAGCTGAAACAACAGTCATACACGTACCACTCAGATACATTACTGAGTTTTTCTTCACCTGTACCTTTTTTGCAAAATTGGATCGTACTAGGTTAGCTATTTTGTAACCTGCTTTTTTTTTTAATGATGAAAAATGTATATATATTTAGAATTTGCCAGCTGGATTCAACTTGGATGATCCCAATTTTTGGCAACATCTAAAAGGAGCATGCTCAGGAGCCAGTTGAACATAGGCTTTTTCTCTCTATCAGGTCTGATCAGTGTTGATCTGGGCCACATCAGTGTCATAGAGCTCCTCCACAGCCTGTTTGATCTTATGCTTTTTGGCCTCAACATCCACAATGAACACAAGTGTGTTGTTGTCCTCTGTCTTCTTCATGACCAGCTCATTGGGCAGGGAGAACCTGTTGGTCGCTCAGTGGTCAGGCCTTGGGGAGAGGCAAAATGGGGTCACCTGGCCTGGGCCCACGAGCAGAAAGGGTTGGCTCTCTTTCGGAGCCCAAGGCTGGGAGAGCCTAGACACATCAGACAGTGAGGTAGCAATTGTAACCTGCTTTTTTTTTTTCACTTTGTTGTACATAGCTTTTCTTGTCAATAAATATATATTCATAGCATCATTTTTATGAACTGCAAAATATTAGTTGTTTTAGCTATACCATCATTTAGATAATTCCTCTTTATTGGATAAAGTTGCCATTTTTTTCATTGCTATAAGAAATACACAAATATCTTTGTTCATTTTTCTGATATTTTTAAAGCATAAATTCTAAGAAGTAGAATTGAGATAGAGTCTTTTTCTGTCACCCAAACTGGAGTGCACTAATGTTTATATTTTTAGTAGAGACATGGTTTCACCATGTTAGCCAGGCTGGTCTTGAACTCCTGGCCTCAAGTGACCCACCTGCCTTGGCCTCCCAAAGTGCTAGGATTACAGGTGTGAGCCACTGCAACCAGCCCTTAATTTTCATTTCTTTGGTTACTGGTATTGTTGGGATTTTTTTATGTTTATTGAATGTGTTATCTCATGTAAACTGACAGTTTATATTGTTTATTTAATTTTTTATTAAAATAGTCATTTTTTTCTTGCTAATTTTTAACAGTTTTTTCTTGTTCTTTTTTTATTTTTTAAG
The DNA here is from genome assembly GCA_036589455.1 of Ateles fusciceps. Classification (NCBI taxonomy): domain Eukaryota; kingdom Metazoa; phylum Chordata; class Mammalia; order Primates; family Atelidae; genus Ateles; species Ateles fusciceps. The sequence continues at coordinate 38,419,306 of JAZHEH010003205.1, forward strand.
ACAGGTTGTCACTCTGTCACTCAGGCTGGAGTGCAGTGGTGCAATCTTGGCTCACTGCAGCCTCCACCTCCTGGGCCCAAGCTTCCACACACCTCAGCCTCACAAGTAGCTGAGACGACAGGCTCACACCACCACACCCTACTAACTTTTTTGTATTTTTTATATAGAGACTAGGTTTTGCCACGTTGCCCAGGCTGGTCTGGAATTCCTGGCCTCAAGCAATCCACCTGCCTCAGCCTCCCAAAGTGCTGGGATTACAGGCATGAGCCACCATGCCTGGACAGTTTTTACATTTTTGTCATTTGTCTTTTCAACCTTTAAAACAATCTATCTTTTTCTTTTATGATTTCTTTTTTTTTTTTTTTTTGGTGTGATCCTTAGACCTCCTTATTCTTACTAGGATTATATAAATAGTAACCTATATATTTTTCTGTTCTTTGTATGGCTTAGTTTTTTACTTTGGAGTATTTGATGATACATCTGAAATGTACCAGATGTATCAATGCATTTAAAATGCCTTATCAGACACAAAATACTTATAAACTTGCTTTCATTTCTGGACTTCTGTTTTATTGATTTCTTTGTTATGAGGACAAGGCATTGTTTTAATTAGGCTAACTTTAAGATGCATTTTAATATTTAGTAATGTAAAACCACCTTCATTATTCAAAAATGATTTTTTCAAAAATCTCTCAGTTCTTTGTGCATGATTATTCTCCTATATGGGATGTAGAATCAGTTTGTCAAGTTTTCTTTCAAAAATTCCTATGGGGATTTTAATTTATATGATTAAATATATAGAGTAGTTTGTGGACAATTGATGTCTTCCTTTCTGGAATATGATATTTTCTACATTTATTTAGGTCTTCTCTTCTGTCTCTTTCTAAAATTTGTAGTTTTTCACATATTGTTCCTGTATATTTCCTGGAAGTGTAATGCTTAGTATTTTACATTTCAGTTGCTAATATGAAACGAATCATTTGTTCTAATAGTTTTTGAGTACTGTAAGATAGTGATTTTTGTATATTTATTTTGTAACTGTCCATCTTACAAGACCATGCTAAATGGATTTGCACTATAGAAGGTTCCCTCAGACAGCAATATGTAGGAAGGATTAAAGATATGATAATGGCAGGAAAACAATTTATTGATTATATAGCCGTAACTCAGTTAAAAAGTGATGAGAACCTTAAAGAATATAGCAGTGAAGATGAAAATATTGATGGGTTCTGGAAATCAAGTAGTGCAATTGAAAATTTGATTCTTAATCGTGTGTGTGCATGAGGAAATGTCAGATGGTTTGTGGTTTTCCAGTTTGGGCAATTTGATTTATAGTAGTGGTTTTACCTGAGATTTGAATTATAGGAAGGAAAATGAACATGACGTAGTGTTGGTGATGGTGAAGAGATGATGAATTCCATTTAGGGCATATTTAATTTGAGAGCATCAAGGTGAAAATTTGATAGGCTGGTGAATAAATGGATTTGGAGTTCACAAGTAATGCCTGAACTAGAAATAATAATTGGATGAGATAACTTACAGGAAACGTGTAGGGAACATGATGGGATAGAACCCTAGGGACCAATGGTATTTAAGAGATGGGCAAAAAAGGTAACCTGGTAAGACATTCAAAAGCTAGGATGGGGAATCAAAGCCAAATTGCAGGCTTGGCATGGTAGCTCATACCTGTAATCCCAGCACTTTGGGAGGCCAAGACAAGAGGATTGCTTGAGACCAGGAGTTTAAGACCAGCCCTTGAAACATAACAAAACCCTATCTATACAAAAAATTTAAAAAATTAGCCAGGCATGGTGGCAGGTGCCTGTAGTCCCAGCTACTCGGAAGCTGAGGCAGGAAGATCACTTGAGCCCGGGAGGCTGAGACTGCAATGAGCCATGATCGTGCCACCACACTCCAGCCTGGGTGACAGAGTGAGACCCTCTCTCAAAACAAAAACAGACCAACAAAAAACACTACCAACAATACCCAGAAATTTATTTTTTTAAGCCAAATTGTAAGAATGAAAGTGGAGGTGGCCCAGAAAGAAAGGAAGGGTTAGATAGTAGTCAGTGGTTGAGGGTTTGAATTTCAGTTACTTTATAACTAAGTGAAGATTTCCAATAGTGAGTTGTATTTATGGATCTTGGAATTTAGACATTTAAGACAGAATGTGGGGGAGTAATAGAGGAATAGTATAGAATAAATTGCAAAAACCTCAAGCATGGATCTATGATACATAGAGATGAACAACTAATTTTCTGGAAGTAGAAATGGAGACCCAGGACGATGCTGCTGCTCTGCTGCTGCAATAGGTGGGCTCCACAGCTTCCATCATAGTGGAATAAGGAAAGTGGAACTTTGCTATAAATTGTACTTCAATGCAAATGTAGATGCAGACTGAACCTTTAGGTGAAGCAGCAGATTTGATGAAGCTAAGATTTGATCTATCCTGTTTAGAAATGGAGAGTGGAGATTAATACAATTTAATACTGAAGAATTGATGTGTCCATTCAGCCAAGTGATACCCACATGGCTTCCTTCTTTCTCCAGAGTTGGCCCTTTGACTTACCCTTCCCCGTCTCAATCTTAACTATACTCAAAGTAGCCTCAGAAGGCTAATCTTCCTCAGAGCCTTTTATCTTGATTTTTATCATCGGATATACATATCATCAAAGCATTTGTCCTTAACAAATTTAGTAAATGTGCTTTCACCCAGATTATTGATATAAATGTTGACTAGCTCAGGATGTCTTAAGCATGTGAAGACCAACCATGCTTTCGCATCATTCCTTTCTGGTGACATTGTTACCACAATCAGTCTAGGTGATGGCTGATTTTAGTCACAGATGTCTTTTTTAAATACCACTTTTCCTCTTATAGAGAGAGAGATTGTGTGTGTGTGTGTGTGTGTGTGTCTGACATTTGTTCTCTCTACTTTCTTTATTCAAATTTATCTTCTTGTTCCGTCAACACGGAAGCTGTGTCCAGTGAGTCTGCTTCAGTCACTCAGATATTCTAGTTTTAGTCCCTCTTCATTCAGGAATATGTGCCTCAATAAAAAGTTAAAACTTTGGATATTAACAGTGTTTAATAGTATATTATCCAAAATAAATAAAATAAAATGTAACTAATGCATACTATTTCAGAGAACATATCCCAGGCATTTAAAACATAAGAATTCTCATTTTAGTGTTTTCTCTTTACTCTGAGGATTGATTCTGTTTACTAAATGCTTCTAGTAAAGGATATGTGAGGTTCCAAACAGAGCTGTATAGCATCAGGGATGTTATATTTGTGTAGCGTCAACTCCTGTCTCTGGGAGTTCTGAGCATTCTTGTGTGTGTTGATGTAACTGAACCTGAAATTGCTTTTCCTTGATAATGTATTTTATGTTTCAGGAGACAAATTACATGCTTGTCATAGGGACAGTGGGAAATCTTAAACAGTAGTAGGAACCCTGCTTTTTGGTGATAATGACTCCCAACCTTCATCCCAGTGATTTGCTGTACCCAACGGGCATCAGAAATTGAAGCCAATTCAGGAGGCTGAGGCGGGAGGATGAGGCAGGAAGATCACTTGAGCCCAGGAGTTCAAGGCCAGCTTGGGCAATATAGAAAGATCCTGTCTCATTTTTTTAAAAAAATAATTTTTTTAAAGGAAATAAAATTTTAAAAAAATTGAAGCCAAGTGAGAAGTTTATGTATTTCTAGGCATTGTATCTTTTCACAAAATATGTAAGTACTTGACAGAAATTTTTACAATAATGAAAATAATTACCATTATTGAGTGCTTAATATATAACTGGCTCTGTGAAACCCTCTGTGCATTGTCTCATGTAATCCTCCTGTAAGTCAGGTACTCATATTGTTCCCATCTTACAATGAGGAAACTGCATTTAACAAGGTCACACAGCTAGTGAGTGGGAGTTTGGAGAGTGGAGATGTGGATCTCAGACTCAGGACACTATCTCCTTTGGTTCATTCAGTTCAACAGTTTGGTTTTTTTGTTTTTATTTTTAAGATATTGCTATCTAATTGTCATTAATCTACAAATCTGTCTTATAGGAACAAGTGGTGATGAACTTGGACAGCAGGCTTCTGATCTTCCCTTTATACATCTGCTGTAACTTCTTGTATATATCGCCAGAAAAAAGAATTGAAAATAATCATCATGCAGAAAATGCAGAAAACTGAAGATCTCATCAGTTGGAAACATTAGCACTTTGAAAACTTTTTAGGCCAGCTTTAATTTAATGGCCCTACTGCATATTCACATCTAAGGTGACTAACAATGACAAAGGCCTTACGAACTGTACGGACAATACAGAAGATTATTCTTATCCTCAGTGCATTTCTATGCATATATGAAAAAACATTTTAAAGCCAAGAAAATATCTGTCAAACCATTTCTGTTAGAAAGATGTCAACTCACGCCTTTAATTTAGCATCAGTAGAAAATTGCTGTAGGTAAATCTCACGTTTATCTGCAACAACATATAGATTTAATTTTTAGCTTAAACTTTGTTTCTACCTTATGTTAGTGGACCTCAGTTATCCATCTGTAAATTTATTTTTATTTGGCTAAAATAATCTAAAAGAATAATTTGGATGGCCAATTAGAAATGCTCTTTTCAGTTGGTGCATTTAAAGCTTTCCTTTAATGTTTTCACCTGCTCATTATGATGCCTCCTTTTAGTCTAATATCTTTCCAGTCCATACTTGTTTTTAATCATTAAATACTTTCTTCCTGGTTTTGGAAACTAAACTGAAAAACTTTGTTTAAACTTAAGCATTGTCATGCTATTTTTTAAAATTTGACTTTCCTAGGATTTTAAGAACAATGAGTTAGCTTCACACCTTCAAATGACCTTGAATGAGGGAAAAATCCATTTGATTCCAAGGATATTTCTTGCCTTACATGGTCTTTTCTTTGACAGTCTGTACACCTTTATTATTAGGTTTTGAATTATTTATGTACTAGATATTATAGTTTTAAACATTTTAATATTCTCTGATCTTTAGAATTATTTATGTCCAAATTTTAGTTGGGAACTTTGTTTCCTGCTTAAGCTCAGGACTTTATACCCTCTGAATTGAGTGCCTTTGAGTTACACATGCTAATAGAAATTTCATAGTAAATGTAAATAAAGTTAGAGGTTCTAATATAAAAGTCGATGAGGCAGTAATGTAAAAATGGAACTTATTTTTGTCAAAAATGAGATGTACACTCGTCATGATTTATATATTTTGACCTTTTGTGTTAATTGCTGTTTTGAAAATAGCCATGTTCATTTTCTTTCCAGTTAGAGTAAGTACTTCTGTGGTTAATGTATATTTTTATTATGGTTTTTAATGTAGGAATCATTTTTATATATCTTTGCAAATAATAAATGCCCATTTGGAAAAAGAATAAATAAGCTCTTATATAAAATGGACCAAACCTCCCCTTAATTGAAACCAAAATTTTTTTTTCTTTCTAGTTAGATTTTTTTCCAACTCCTTTGAACTTTTGGAATCTATTAATAATTTTTTTCTTTCTTAATGATATGTCCATCGGTTCATAAATTGTTTTGTTCTTTTAAAATTCGTCCACTTGGTTTAACTTAAAGGAACCTTCTAAATGCCTCACCCTTGACCCCCAGAGCTGGAATTTAAATGTTTCTAATACAGTGATTTGGCTGTTATCAAGAGGTTACATTTCAGCTGGGCATTAGATGGGTGTGGTAGCTCACACATGTAAGCCCAGCACTTTGGGAGGCCGAGGAAGGAAGATCATTTGAGGTCAGGAGTTTAAGACCACCCATGACTAACCTCGTGAAGCCCCATCTCTACAAAAAAATACAAAATAAAAATTAGCCAGGCATAGTGGCACAAGCCTGTAATCTCAGCTACTCAGGAGGCTGAGGCAGGAGAATCACTTGAACCCGGGAGGGAGGCAGTTGCAGTGAGCGGAGATCACGCCATTGCACTCCAACCTGGGCAACAGAGCGAGACTCCACCTCAAAAAAAGAAGAGGTTACATTACTTACTTTTATATTTGGCTATATTAGGTCTCTTTCACGGGAAGCTATTTCTTTCTTTCTGTCTCATTACTGTATAAGAGGTTCCTTACCCTTTCTTTATGTGTTGAAAAATATATAAATGCGAAGCTTAAATTATTTGGATAATTTTTGCAAATCTTGGAAGTGAAGATAATGTTTGAGTATATTAATGAATAAAATTAACTGTTTCATTTCACTTATATAAGTTAACTGGCCAAATTGGAGTTATATGTGGTTTCATCCAGTGGTTCTGTCGTGGCCAAGTTGCTTATGTCATCCATAGACACGATCATTCTTTCTTCAATCACAAGTAGGTTAATGTTCTTATTTGAGAAGTTGTTAATTGTCAGCTGGTAATTCACATTGGTAGTAAAGATATCCTTTTGTTTTCTTACCAAATACTTTCATGTGTTTGCGTAGTTTGTTCTTTTCAATAAAGTGTTAATAGTGTAAGCTAAAGTATTGTATAAACTGTGGTTTATGAAAGCTTTGTGTTTTGTCAGCTTTTGTCTTACAGCCTCTACTGTTTTTTATTCTAGGGCTAGAAAAGAATATTTACATTTTAAGCATTATTTGTGTCTGTCTATCAGTAAGGAAGAAGTCTTTAAGAAAATATGTCCTAGAGTTTCACACTAAGTTATTAAGGGATATGAATACCTTTCCTTTAAAAAAGAAAAAAAAAAAGTGGCTTGGCATGAAACTTACCAAGATAGGCAAAATCATGTGGAGAACAGTGGTAGTCACTGTTTTTTTTTAACCAAGTGTTTCACAGCTAACATTTTATCTCATTTTAAGTCTTTGAATAGGATTACTGTCATATGTGGACAGCTTTCAATATCAAATGCAAAAATAGGGTTACTGAAGATCACTGTGGCCACTTAAATATAAGTGAATTAAAATTTTTTAAAAATTAAAATGTTCTCCCTCAGTCACACTAGCCACACTGTAAGCACTCAGTAACTCATGTAGCTGATGGCTACCATATTGAACAGTACAAATATTGAATATTTCCATTGCAGAAAGTTGTGATAGCTGATGTAGGATACTGGACTAGTAATGGTTAAACTGTTTAAGATGAACCTGTGTAAAGAATAGAAAATATTAGAGCCAGGGGTACAAATGATAAGCATAGATGACTTGTCAATCACCTGAAATGTTCAAGCAATATGGACCCAGTCATGTGACTGGATTAAAAAAAAAAAAGGCACGGCACAACTCTCCTCAACCAGAGAGTTTTAAATTCTTCCAAAGGTCTAAGGTACAGAGGTACAAACAGCAAAAATCCTCAAAGGGCATCAGTCATTGTTAACTAGTGGTCAGACTATATCTAATTATGGAGCAGAATTACTCAACAGCGTGCATTCATACAAAAGTATAAAGTGAAGACTGGGCATGGTGGCTCATGCCTGTAATCTCAGCACTTTGGGAGGCCAAGGCAAGAGGATCTCTTCAGGCCAGGAGTTTGAGACCAAGCTAGGCAGCATAGAAAGATGCCATCTCTACAAAAAATATTTTTTTTAAATGGCTGCAGCCAGACAGGGTGGCTCATGAACGCCTGTAATCCCAGCACTTTGGGAGGTCAAGGAGGATGGATTACCTGAGGTCAGGAGTTCAAGACCAGCCTGGTCAACATGATGAAACCCTGTGTCTATACTAAAAATACAAAAATTAACCGGGCATGGTGGCATATGCCTGTGGTCCCAACTTCTCAGGAGGCTGAGGCAGGAGAATCGCTTGAACACAGGAGGCAGAGATTTCAGTGAGCCAAGATCACGCCACTGCACTCCAGCTTGGGTGACAGTGAGACTCCATCTCAATCAATCGATGAGTAAAAAGTTGCTGGATGTAGTCCTAGCTACTCAGTAGGCTGAGGCAGGAGGATTGCTTGAGCCAACAGTTCAAGGCTGCAATGAGCTCTGATTGGACCCAATATACTCCAGCATGGGCAACAGAGTAAGACCTTGTCTCTTAAAAATTAACTATGGCTGGTAATTTTATATGAACTAGGACTGGCAGAGGTAAAAAAAATAAAACTTCCTAGGTCAACATAAAATTTCCTGGGTCAACAAAGACTTTTGGTTCAATCCCATAGGTTAGATGTGCATTTCCTTTAATATTTAAAATTGATCACTTTGTTCTCGTTAAAAAGGAGTCTTCTCTTAAACTTCTCTGACATCACACTATTTCTATTTCTCCGGCCACTCCTTGATCTCATTTTGTTTTCTTCCTCTGGCTATTTCCAGGCTCTTTTCTCTCCAGAGCCTGCACCAGGTGATTTCATGTACTCTCATGGCTTCAAATGACCATCTGTATTTTGATAATTCCTTTTTCTGTAGTTCCAGCCTATATCTCTCTTCCAAGTTCCAGTTACACATCTAGTTGACATCTCCTCTTGAGTATTCAAAATAGCATCTCAAGTTAATGTGTCCAGATCTGCATGCATCTACTTTCCCGGGAATTTGTCTTGTATGCCTCATGTCAGCAAATGACGCTACTCAGTTGTGCAAGCCAGAAACCTAGATGTCATTCTCAAATCTTCCAAATCCCTCATGCTCTGCATCCAGAAATCACAACATTCTTCTGGTTTTACCAACTGTATCTCAAATGCAGCCATTTCTTACCTTGCCCGCTGCCACCATTTTAGTACAGACCACAATAATTTCCAACCTGGATTATTGCACCAACCTCCTGTGTTTTCCCCTCTAACTGAGTCTCCATATTACCCAAAGAGTTATCTGCATAACTCAAATCTCTATTCTCCTATCCGTAAAATCTTGAAATTCTTTGAAGGTTCCCCATTTGCCCTCAGGATAACTCTTTACTATAGGTAACAAGTCTGTTTCAGTCTTGTCTTCACATCACACTCTGCCCCTCAGGTGGCTGTCGTACTTTTCCTTAGTTCTCTAAAGAGCCCATCCTGTCCCTCCTTGCTTCTTGCCCTGGCACATGCAGTCTCCTCAGCCTGGACAATCTCTTTCCCTTTTCCCCACCACAGATTTCACCCCGTTTCACCTGGCTAGTTTCTGTTCATACTCAGGACTTGTTTGGACATTATTTTCTCCCAGAAACTTTTCTTGACAACCCTTCCCATGGTATGTGCCCACCTAATACTCTATTCTTCCCCCATTAATGTACTTTCACACTGTTTACTTGTTTGTATCCCCACTGGACTGTAAGCTACTCACGACTTGTGTCTTTTTCATTGTTTAATCCTCTAATACATGTGGTGTGCAATAAATGTGTGAATAATGACAAACTGTAGTAATCATGCCTTTTTATTTTCTGATGTTTTGACATCTGGGTTCTTGCTAAGACTTCTCTTCCTAGGACTAATTCCTAGAGATAGCAAAAGATTCCCTTTGGAGCCTGCCTTACATATACACACCAGCCAATCCAAATATCATATCCCCAGCTACCTCCTTTAACAAACTCTCACAAACCAAACCAATATTCCCATCCCCTAATGACCCCAAGGCCAGCCTCTCACCTAAGAACCTGCTGAAATTATTCCAACTAGCCAGTCTTAGAGCTGCTTACCCTGTCACCCATTCCTTCCCATGACAACCACAGTAAAGTCTCACCCATGCTTTCCCCTCATTCCCTCCACCTCCTGGTCAACCCTGGTACTTCCCTGTGTGGGATGCCGTGCCTCCTGTTTCTGGAAGCTAACTGTAATATTTAACTCAGTTAAAAACATCTTCCTTCGTGACAAAATTCATTTCTGTGTCTGTGTGTCTTACCATACGCTGTGGTTTGAGTGTATCCCTTAAAAGTTCATAAAATGGAAATTGAAAGTCCATTTTAACAGTGGAGAGGCAGGACGTTGAAGAGGTGATCAGGTCATGAGGTCTCCACACTCATGAATGAATTAGTGCCATTACTGCGGGAGGGGGTTTCTGATGAAAAGGATGAGTTTGCCTCCTCCCCCTCTTCTCTCTGTCGCACATGCTTCCTCACCATACAATGCTTTCCACCATGGGATGACCCTCACCAGATGCTGGCAGCCTGCTCTTAGACTTCCCAGTCTTCAGAACCATGACCCAAATAAACTTCTGTTTGTTGTAAATTATCCAATCTGTGGTATTGTGATATAGCAGTAGAAACAGACTAAGACACCATATCTGATTAAAACATTTCAGATTTTTGAAACACACATTTACTAAGTGCTATGTGCTACTATTCCTCACAGCAGTCTAAAGTATTAAAGTGTTAAACTTTATTCTTCTCATTTTAGAGAAGAAAAAACTGAAAGCTTAAAGCTTAAGAACATGGTCCAAGGTGGTAAAGCTGTGGAACAGTGGAGCTGAAACTAAATTCAAACCTCAGAGCTGCTTCGGTGGCTCATGCCTATAATCCCAGCACTTTGGAAGGCCAGGGCAGGTGAATCACAAGGTCAGGAGATCAAGACCATCGTGGCCAACATGGTGAAATCCTGTCTCTAACAAAATACAAAAAATCAGCCTGGTGTAGGTGGTACATGCCTGTAGTCCCAGCTACTCGGGAGACTGAGGCAGGGGAATCGCTTGATTCATGTAATTTACCATTTTAACAAACAAAAGAAAAATTGCATGATCATATTAATAGATGCAGAAAAATCATTTGACAAAATATAACACCAGAAAAATTATAAAACCCTTAGAAGATTACATAGGAGAAAGTCTTTGGACAGTCAGTCCATTCAGTCTGCTAGAACAGGATCCCATAGACTGGGTGACTTTATAAACAACAGAATTGTACTTCTCACAGTTCTGAAGGCTGGGAAGTTCAAGATCAAGGCATCAGCAGGTTCTTCATCTGGTGAGGGCCTACTTCCTGGTTCACAGAACAGAATAGTGCCTTCTTGCTGTGTCCTTACATGGTGGAAGGGGAAATGAATCTCTCTGGGGTCTCTCTTATAATATAAGGGCACTAATCTCATTCATGAGGACCTCACCCTCAAGACCTATTCAACTCTCAAAGTCCCCACCTCCTAACACTGTCACATCAGAGATTAGGTTTCAACATATGAATTTTGGGGGAAACAAGTATTCAACCTACAGCAGGATTCTGGGACTTGGTGAGAGTTCTTAGGCATGACACCAAGAGCACAATCTATAAAAGAGAAAATAAGTGAGCTTAATCAAAATTTAAAACTTTCACGGCCTGGTGAGGTGGCTCATGCCTGTAATCCCAGCACCTTGGGAGGCCGAGGTGGGTGGACCACCTGATGTCAGGAGTTTGAGACCAGCCTGGTCAACATGGTGAAACCCTGTCTCCACTAAAAATACAAAAATTAGCCAGGCATGGTGGCGGGCACCTGTAATCCCAGCTACTTGGGAGGCTGAGGCAGGAGAATCACTTGAAACTGTGAAGCAGAGGTTGCAGTGAGCTGAGACTGCGCCCATTGCACTCTAGCCTGGGCAACAAGAGCGAAACTCCGTCTCAAAAAAAAAAAAAAAAAAAAAAACTTTCACTCTAAAAGATCCTGTTGAGTGGGTAAAAAGATAAACTACAAATTGGGAGAAAATATTTTCAAATCATATATCTGACAAAGTAGTCATATCTAGACTATATAAAGAACTCTCAAAACTCAACAGTTGGCCAGGCATGGTGGCTCACACCTGCAATCCCAGCACTTTGGGAGGCTGAGGAAACATAGGGAGACTCCATCCCTACAAAAAAAAAATTAATTAGCTGGGTGTAGTGGCATGCACCTGTAGTCCCAGCTACTTGGGAGGCTTAGGTAGGAAGAGCACTTGAGCCCAGGAGGTTGAGGCTGCAGTAAGCTGTGTTCACACCACCTGGGTGACCCTGTATCAAAAAAACAAAAACAAAAAACCCAAAACAAAACTCAACAAAACTCAACAGTTAAAACCCAATAATCCAAACTGTAAATGGACAGAAGACATGAAGAGACATTTCACCAAAGAGGATATATGGACAGTAAATAAGAACATGGATTGAGATAGCCATTAGGAAAATGCAAGTTAAAACTGTGATAAGATATCACTATACACCTATTAGAATACCTGAAAAAAAATACCAAACGCTAGTGAGGATGTGTAGAAACTGGATTTCTCATACATTGCTGGTAGGCACATAAAATGGCATAACCATTTTGGAAAATAGATCAGCAGTTTCCTTCTGGAAAATAGGCAGTTTCTTAAATAAAAAAAAAAAAAAAAGAACTACAAGCACTTACCATAAAGCCCAGCAATCACACTCCTAGATGTTTATCTGTAGAAAGCCCTGTACACAAATAGTCATAATAGCTTTATCTGTAATAGCTAAAAGCCAGAAACAAGCAAAATCTCCTATAATCGGTGAATGATTAAACTGTGGTACATTCATACCATGGAATCCTACTCTACCACAAAAAGGAATAGCTTATTGATACAACAACTTGGATGATCTCAAGGGCACTGTAATTTAAAAAGTCCATTTTAAAAGGTCATGTATCAGCCAGGCACAGTGGCTCATGCCTTCAATCCCAGCATTTTGGGAGGCCAAGGCAGGCAGATAACTGGAGGCCAGGAGTTTGAGACCAGCCTGGCCAACATGGCAAAACCTTGTCTCTACTAAAATTATAAAAATTAGTCATGCATGGTGGCATATGCATGTGATCCCAGCTACTTGGGAGGCTGAGGCAGGAGAATCACTTAACCTGGGCCACAGAGCAGGACTCTCTCAAAAAAAAAAAAAAAAAAGTCATCTATCACATGATTCCATTTATATAACATTCTCAAAATGGAAAGTTACAGAGGTGGAAAAAAGGTTAGTGGTTGCCACAAGCCTGGGGTGGTGAAGGAGAGGTGGATGAATGTGACTGTAAAGAGAGATCTGTTCATCTTTCCAGTCATCACTTCTTCGCTGTGTTGAGTTGCCATTGTCTTAGGTATGATTTTTCTGGTTGGGAAATTTCTCAGCTTCTGGTCTGCTGATAGCAGCTTCCCTAATTTGGCATGCAGGTGTGGATTTGGGGAGTAGGAAAGATGAATGTAATTGAATGTAATTCTTTGAAATTTGTCTTAACCTATTCTCCCCCCAAAACAATTTTCAGCAAGTTCACCAATGGCCTCCTCTATGAAGCTAAATCCAGTAGACAGTTTTCAGTTCTTTCTTTCTTTCTCTTTTTGAGACAGTCTCACTCTGTTGCCCAGGATGGAGTGCAGTGTCGGATCTCGGCTCACTACAACCTCCGCCTCCTTGGTTCAAGCAATTCTCCTGCCTCAGCCTCTCAAGTAGCTGGGATCACAGGCACGTGCCACCACACCTGGCTAATATTTTGTATTTTTAGTAGAGATGGGTTTTCACATGTTAGCCAGGATGGTCTCAATCTCCTGACCTCATGATCTGCCCGCCTCAGCCTCCCAAAGTCTGGGATTACAGGCGTGAGCCACTGCACCCAGCCTAGTTCTTTTATTTATTTATTTATTTATTTATTTATTTATTTAGAGACAGAGTCTCGCTCTGTCGCCAGGCTGGAGTGCAATGGCACGATCTCAGCTCACCGCAACCTCAGACTCCCTGGTTTAGGTGATTCTCCTGCCTCAGCCTCCTGAGTAGCTAGGATTACAGGCACATGCCACCACGCTCAGCTAATTTTTGTATTTTTAGTAGAGATGGGGTTTCACTATGTTGGCCAGGATGATCTCAGTCTCCTGACCTCATGATCTGCCCACCTCAGACTCCCAAAGTGCTGGGGTTACAGGTGTGAGCCACCATGCCGGGCCATTGGTTCTTGTTTTAAAGCAGCAGTCCTCAGCCTTTTCGTCACCAGCGACCAGTTTCATGGGAGACAATTTTTATACGGGACGGGGTCAGGGGATGGTTTTGGGATTAAACTGTCCACCTCAGATCATCAGGTATGAGATTATCATAAGGAGCACGAAACCTAGATCCCTCACACGTGCAGTTTGTAGTAGGGCTTACGCTCCTATGAGAATCACGTTGATCTGACAGGAGGCAGAGCTCAGGCAATAATGCTGACTCGCCAGCTGCTTACCTCCTGCCATGTGGCTCTGTCCCTAACAGGCCACAGACCTATGGTCCACGACCTGGGAATTGGGGACCCCTGTTTTAAAGGATTCTCTGCTGCATTTGACATAGCTGATGGTATTAGTTTCCTGAGGTTACTGCAACAAATTACCACAGCTTCAAACAACAGAAGTTTATTCTCTTACCATTCTGGAGGCCCGACGTCCAAAACCAGTATTACTAGGCCAAAACCAAGGTGTAGGGGTGTGCTCCCTTCGTAGTTTCTAGAGAAGAATCTGCCAGCATTTTTGGCTTGTGTCTGCACCACCCAATCTTTGCCTCTGTGGTTACATTGCCTCCTCCTCATGTATGTATTAAATATCCCTCTGCCTGTCCCTTATAAGGACATTAGTGATGGCATTTAGTGTCTACCTGAATAATCCAGGATAATCTCCCTATCTCAATATTCTTAATCACATCTGTAAACATTTTCCCATAAAGGTAATATTCACAGGTTCCAGAGGAAAAAACCAGGTATCTTTGGGTGGTCATTATTCAGCTTGCTGCACTGACCATTCTCATTCTTTCCCAAAACTCCACCCCTCTGACTTCTGGCACATTGTTCTGTACTCCTGTTTTTCTACCTGACAATTGCATCTTGCTTCCTTTGTGGGCCTTTCTTTGTCTGTTTAATCCCACATGGGGGCAACCCTTGGCTCACCGAGCACACTTTTCTCACTGGGACAATTTCATGGACTCCTGTGATTCATCACTTCCCCATCTCTATCTTTAGCCCTGATTGCTCCCCTAATTATCAGACTCAGTCTGCAGATGGTCAGATGCCTGCCCAAAATACATCTATCTGGATGTTCATCAAGTCTCTCACACTAAATAGTCTTCCAAAATGAAATTCATGTTCTCCCTCTCACCAAAAGCAGAAGTGTAACTAGGTTCTCATGCTGTGGAGTGAACCTGTGTACAGAGAGAGTTCCCCTGAATGGATATGGGGAGCAGGGATCTAGGGGTGGGGAAGGGTCCAAACTAATCACTGACAGAGGGGCTCTCATAAAAAAGGGATCACCCTTTCACAGCCTTCTACACTGTCTCCCACATGGACTCACCATCGTGTCTCAGTTGTGTAGTGAATTGACAAACTGTGATGTTCTCACTTTGGTAGGCAACACTATGAGATGCATACTTTTTACTAGACCCAGTGACAAATTGAAATGCAGAGCCTCTTGTTCGAAGATTAGTAGGAATTTCAAGAGAAGAAACAGCTGAATACTAAGCCCTTCTAAGCCCAGAACCCTGTGTGACTACACAGGTCACATGCCTGTGAAGCTGGCCCTGCCTGGGAGTCATTTCTTCTCTTTCTTCCCACTGCCTGGTTCTAACCAGCCTCCAAGACCTGCCATGCTATTCCTCAAATGTCTCCTGATTCTGTTCTTTCTCATTCTCTTCCATCATTGCTTTAGTACAAGCCCTCATTCCCTCCATCTGTTCTTTTTGGCTCAGGTCTTTAGATCTGGCAGCAAGATGAATCATCTAAAATGCAAATCTGGTCAGGTTACTCCCCAGCCTGAAATGCTCCAGTGGCCTCTATAACCATAACCCAGGTACTCAGTAAAGTCCACCATGGTGAACTCAAAGTGATGAGTATCAAACTTCTTTTAGTGCTTATGTATGTCATAGTGTGACACATCTCTGTATCTTTGCTATTGCTGCTACTCCTACCCTTTACCTGGACAATTTTTTCTTTTGAGTCTCACAGCTCAACTAATCGTGTGTGTGTGTGTGTGTGTGTGTGTGGTGTGTGTGTGTGTACGTAAACATTTTTATAACAGTGCCTGGCATATAGTTAGCACAGTATGTATTAGCTATTATTATTATTCCAGGAAACCCTCTTGGACAAATTAGGCTGAATAGCCTTCTTTCATGTCTCCATAGCACACACTGTACATATTTTATCTTACCACATTATAGTGAAGAGTTGTTTTACTCTGTCCACCTCCACAGCTAGAGTGCAAACTCCTTCAGGGCAGGGACCATGTCTTACTCATCTTTTCATCCTAGTGCCAAAGTGGTATAGTGTCCTGGGCATCATATGCATTCAACTGATCCCCAGCATACCTTCCAGTCATTTTTAGTCCCAGAAGGGTTTCTTAAAAAGCATTTTCATCAGTTGAGACCCCAGCCCTGGGGGGAGAAGGAGAAAGAGAAAGAGAACTGTTTTCAGCCACCACCTGAGGCCACCATGTTCTTCCTCTCTTACACATCTAGTACATACCTGCTTTGGCTTTCCATAATTTCTGTCTTCCCTGTGGACAGCAGTTTCTTCAATCATTAGTGGTGTGTTTCTATTCTTTCTCTTTTTCTCTCTCTCTCTCTTTTTTTTTTTTTTTTTTTTGAGACAGAGTCCTACTCTGTTGCCCAGGCTGGAGTACAGTGGCACAATCTCAACTCACTGCAACCTCCACCTCCCGGGTTCAAGCGATTCTCCTGCCTCAGCCTCCCAAGTAGCTGGGATTACAGGTGTGCAACACCATGCCTGGCTATCTTTATTAGTGGTGTGTTTCTCCAATGATGTCTCTAAATCTTCTTCCCTGGGGCCTGCACCCGCCTTGAACCTCCCCATTCTACACCCAGTGCACACTTTGCCTGGGTAATTCTAAAGAGTCTGGGGGGTCAGGGCTGGTGGTAGAAATCCTAGATGTTATGGCTGGATCTTTCCTGGAAGTTTGGGTTGGAACAGGTATTAAAGAGGCCACTCTGAATGTACAAATCTAATTAAAAATTTATGTGACTGGTGGGCATTTTTTTCAACCTAATGGAGTCCCTTTCCAGCTCCCAGCTCTTTGTATTTTAAAAGCCAGGTCACTAGACTTGGTAATTCTGGAGAAAGCTGGCTGAAAAGAGTCGGTTTGATTAGAAATAGAGGTTGAACACTTTTACACTGTTGGTGGGAATGTAAATTATTTCAACCATTGTGGAAGACAATGTGGTGATTCCTCAAAGACCTAGAACCAGAAATACTGCTTGACCGAGCAATTCCATTACTGGTTATATACCCAAAGGAGTATAAATCATTCTATTACAAAGATACTTGCACCAGTATGTTCATTGCAGTACTATTCACAATAGCAAAGACATGGAATCAACCCAAATGCCCATCAATGATAGACTGGAATAAAAAAAATGTGGTGCATATACACCATGGAATACTATGCAGCCGTAAAAAGGAATGAGATAATATCATTTGCAGGGACATGGTTGGAGCTGGAAGCCATTATCTTCAGCAAACTAACGCAGAAACAGAAAGCGAAATACTACATGTTCAAACTTGTAAGTGGGAGCTGAACAATGAGAACTTCTGGGCACAGGGAGGGGAACAACACATACTAGGGCCTGTAGGGAAAGGAGTTGGGGGGAGGGGAGAGCATTGGGAAGAATAGCTTAATAGATACAGGACTTAATATCTAGGTGATGGGTTGATAGGTGCAGCAAACCACCATGGCACACGTTTACCTATGTAACAAAACTGCACAGTCTGCAAATGTACCCTGGAACTTAATAAAATTAAATTAAAAAGAAATAGAGGTTCAAGTCTTTCCTGGTAAGCATATTTATGCTCTACCACAGACGGTCAACTTTGGGGCAAGACAGTCTTTCTCCTAATTCTTGTAGTTTTGAACATTCTAAAGTTTTTGTTGTTGTTATTGTTTTCCCTGAGGAAAGAGGCAACTTCGGGGATGTACTTTGTGGGGTAGGATGGAATTTGGGGCCTTTAGTTTTCCTTTAAGAGCCCATGGAAGGTTTTGGGTGCCTTCTCGATGCAGGCATGAGAAAATATTAAGCAGATGGACGGTGAACTTTGGTATATTCACTCCTTGTGAAAGAATGTTATGTGGAAAAGTGGAAAAACATAAGCTGTTTGTCTATGCTGTGTTTACAATTGGTTTGCTGTATTTTGTGGACAAAAATGGGGGAAAAAAATAAAAGCTGTGTTAGGATGATGGGTATACGGCTGAAATTTCCAGGCATTTCTATAATAGAACCAAACCCTATGTTTTAATGACACTGGGAACAAAGAAGACCGGAACCCTAGCAACTCTTTTCGACGTTTTCTGGTCGGCGGTAAAAGCTCGGTTTCCGGCCCTCCCGGAAGTTGCTGCAAGTCGTTTCCGGGGAGCGGGACTCTAAATGGGTCGCAGTCGCAGCCGCTCTCCACGGAGGGGGTGAGTCTTATAGCGTTTCGGAGGACGTGGGGCTCTGTCGGAGACCTGTCCCTTTTGTTTTATTTTGTTTTGTTTTCGGTAGCCGGGTCGCAGAGAGGCCTGCTCTTTCCCCAGGAGGAGAGCGAGGGGTGGATGAAGGAACGTAGACCTGGCCCTGCCCCTTTCAGCTCGCCCTCTCCGGTTTGAAGGCAATTTTTTGTCTTTTGTTTTCCCCTCTGAATTAGTTTCAGTAACTCTTTGTCACTTTCATACAGTAACTTTTATTACGCTGTGGCCGGTGGGTTTAGAATTAGACCTCGGTTCCTTTGCTGAATTTCTGGGTGATGGTGGGCGAGTCACTCAGCCTTTCTGAATCGAATTCCCAGAATTAGTCATTAAGGGTAGTATTGCTAACTTTTAAAAACTGATGTCAGAATTAATGTCACATCCCATAACATACAGTATGTGATTTTGTCTGGCTTTTAAATACTTAATAAATGTTAGATTCCTGCCCAGGTCATTACAGGGAAATCGATATTAAGAATTTTGAGTCCTGGAAGCTCACTTCATAATGTTTTCTGGCTCCCAGCCCCATAAAGAACCCTGGACTTCCATTAGTAGATCTAACTTACACCCTCGGTTCTACCCTGATTCGTTTTTATTTCTTTTAATGAGACAGAGTCTTGCTCCGTCGCCCAGGCTGGAGTGCAGTGTTGCGATCTCAGCTCTCTGAAACCTCCACCTCCCGAGTTCAAGCGATTCTCGTGCTTCAGCCTCCCGAGAAGCTGGAATTACCCTCCCGCGCCACCATGCCTGGCTAGTTTTTGAATTTTTAGTAGAGACAGGGTTTCGCCACATTGGCCAGGCTGGTCTCAAACTCCTGACCTCAGATGATCCACTCTTCTCGACCTCCCAAAGTGCTGGGATTAGAGGCATGAGCCTCCGCTCTGGGCCCCTGACTAGTTTTTATCACTTTGAACTAATCAGGCCTCGATTTTCCAATAATCCAGTGTGTTCTAGTGCTGTAACTCTAGAACACACTGGATTTCCCTGGAAAAGAATGTAAAATATTTTATAAGTAACTTTTTATATTGTTTACATGTTGAAATGATAATAGTTTGGCTATACTGAGTTTAAAAACATATTGAATTAATCCCACCTGTTTCTTTTGACCTTTTAAATGTGACTACTAGTAATGGTTTGCGTTATGTTTCTACTGGACGGTGCAGTTCTAGCTATTTGAGGTAATACTCAGTTTTGCAATTTGTGTGCGCTTGCATTAGAACGTAGGCGGTCCCGGTCCACATCCCGGGAGAGAGGACGCAGGCGCCGGGAAAGGTCCAGGTCTCGGGAGAGAGATCGGAGAAGGAGCCGCTCGCGATCCCCGCACCGAAGACGCTCCCGGTAAGGGCAGAAAATAAGACAAGAGCGTTATTTATCGTAAGTCCCTAAGAAACTGGTCGCTACTCTTAACTTTGTTTTGATCGCTTATAAGGGGATTTACAGTTTCATGAAATGGAGGAAACTTAATCCCACCTTATTCTAAAGCTAACATTCACCTTGGTTAAATGGTGTTAATAGTACTCTACATCGGAGTTGTCTTGAGGAGTAAGAAATTATGCATGCAAACACCAGAGCATGGTGCTTGGCAAGAAGAAATAAGTATTTTATATTTTTGTTTCTTTTTAATTAACGTTTTGGTGATAATGATTTATTCAAGTATGTAATCAAGAATGGATGATCTTGGAAGAAGTTGGAAATGGGTTCGGAGTTTTGTTTTGTTTTGTTTTGTTTGAGAGAGGGTCTTCCTGTGTTGCTCAGGCTGGTTTTGAACTCTTGGGCTGAAGCGATCCTCAGCTTTTCAAAGTGCTGGGATTACAAGTGTGAGCCACGAAGCCCCACCCCAGCTCTGAGTCTTAATAAGCATCAATTGCTGTTTAAGTTAGCTTTTTTGTGTGTTTGTGTGTGGTTGTTAGAAACTTTTAATTTACATTTTTCTGCCTTCCAGAAAGCTTTCTAGCCCTAGTTGTACTGAAAGCAACTGATGAGTAAGCAGTAAACTATATTTAAAATTTTTTTTGTTAACAGTCAAGGCCTTAGCAGAACCTTTTTCTTCACTTTGCTGTAGGGAATGACTCTGGCTCATGTATTTCTGTGCTGATTGATACAAAGTTGAAATGTGTGTCTGTCTGTTTCTAACTATCTTTGCTTATAAATATTAGATCTCCAAGAAGACATAGATCCACATCTCCTTCCCCTTCTCGACTGAAAGAAAGAAGAGATGAGGAAAAGAAAGAAACAAAAGAAACAAAGAACAAAGAACGGCAGATTACTGGTAATGTTACTAGATATATAACTATAGGAAAAGTAGTGATGATAAAATTATAAAAATTTAATCTTTGAACATTTAAATGTTAAACCTTTTATAGTGTTTATCGCCTATGGTTTTGAGGTTTTGGTTTTCTTTTTTGAGATAGCGTTTCATTCTTGTCATCCCTACTGGAGTGCAATGGCGAGATCTTGGCTCACTACAACCTCTACTTCCCAGGTTCAAGCAATTCTTGTGCCTCAGCCTCCCAAGTAGCTGGGATGACAGGCACTCACCACCACGCCTGGCTAATTTTTGTATTTTTAGTAGAGACAGGTTCTCACAATGTTGGCCAGGCTGGTCTCCAACTCCTGGCCTCAGGTGACCTCAGGCCTGCCTCAGCCTCCCAAAGTACTGGGATTATAGGCGTGAGCCACCACGCCCAGCCTGAGATTTTGTTTTGATTGCACCCTAGCAAGTTGCTGGTTATCTGTGGTACTCCTGATATAGAAGGTAGTTAAAAACGTGAGACTATTCTATTTTGGAAGTATCTTCACAACTAGATAGTGTCATGTCTGATATTAAAGGTAGGCCTGGCTGGGTGAGGTGGCTCATGCCTGTAATGAAGGCTGAGGCAGGCAGATGATGAGGTCAGGAGTTTGAGACTAGCCTGGCAACATGGTGAAACCCCGTCTCCACTAAAAATGCAAAAAGTAGCCAGGATGGTGGTGTGTGCCTATAATCCCAGCTACTGGGGAGGCTGAGGCAGGAGAATTACTTGAACCCAGGAGGCGGAGGTTGCAGTGGGCCAAGATCACGCCACTGCACTCCTGGGTGACAGAGCAAGACTCTGTCTCCAAAAAAAAAAAGGTAGTCCTTAGTATGAAACCCAGATTTTTTTTTTTTTAAAGGTAACCCTGTCTAAAGACTTCAAGGAGAAGACTTTTTTGTACCATAAATTACATTTCATCCAAATTTAAGAGAAATTTTCATTAGACTCATCTTCGGCTAATTGTTTTGTGTGTTCTCTGCTAGTGAGGTGGGATGACAATCTGTTACTACCTCTCTTTTTATTTATGTATATATATGAAATGATAAAGAGGTCATAAAATTATTCATTTTTGCAGAGGAAGACTTAGAGGGCAAAACAGAGGAAGAAATAGAAATGATGAAGTTAATGGGGTTTGCCTCCTTTGACTCCACAAAAGTAAGTAAAACTTGCAACCAATTACACATTCTCATTTGATTTAATCTGTTATGACTATCCTGTCTTTCCATGTTCTTTTCCATTTATACAAATTTATTTGGTTATTAGACAATAACTATCTGTGTGAAGGGCTTTGAGAATACGGAGGAGGAAATGATGAACTGCCACTGGAATTCAGGGGAGGGGTTGCCAGGGACAATGTTTGAGTTAGATCTTAAAGGACAAGTCGAAGTGATCAGACAAATAAGAGGAGGAAGATTATTTCAGTTAGAGAGAAGAGCTCATGAAAATGCCATGTAGGTGTAAAGGAGCATAGTGTATTCTGGGAATTTCAAATTTCAGCCATGGATAAAGGGGTGCTGATGGGCTTGTGACTTAGGCTAGAAATAGCAGTGGTAGGCAAATCACAGAGGGCATTTGATCCCCTTAGCCATGCTAAGGAATTCAGAGTTGATACCTTAGGTGTTGAGGAGAGAAAGTAGTGATTTTTAAACTAGGGAATGATATGGTTATATGTGTGTTTTAGAACAGTGACTCTGGGGGCAGCATGGAGGACAGATGGAAGGTGGGTTAGATTGGAGGCAGGGAGCGCTGCTGATTTGTGCAAGTGAAAGATGATGAAGGCCTAAACTGCATTGAGAACCATTCAGGAGCTGGGGGGAGTGAGAGTGAGTAGTTCGTGATGCCTCTTAGGTGTCAGGCTGGGAGCCTGAGTGATATAGTTAACCCAGAATAGAGTTTCTGGAAGGGGAACTGCTGGGAAATGGAAGAATAAAATCCAGCTGCCAGATAGAGTTGACATTGGGCAGCTGCATACATGTCTCACAGCTCAGAGTGAGGTGGATAGGGGGAGTGAATGCTGTCTAGCCTTCATAATAGCAGAGAGATGAGGGAAGAGGAAAAGAGGGAGGGATTATGTAGAGGAGGGGAGAGCATAGAGAGAGATGGGGGAGAGAGAAATGAATATAGAGAGAGGAAATGAAAGGAAGAGAGGGATGGAGAGAGGGAGGGTGTATGGAAAAGAAAGACAATATATTTTTAAAAATCTCTTTTCTAGAATTTTAAGTCTTTCCATTTAGTTTTGCAAATAGAAATAGAGATGTTTGAAAAAAAATTGTCCAAAAAATCCACTTTTCCAAATCTTGTATTCCGTTGAGTTGTTAATGGAGTGAGGTAATCACCGATGCTTAAGAGTTTCTAACTAATGTGACTGTGTAGGGCTCACATGTTTTAAAATGACAGTGTATAACTTAGGAGTACTGAGGCATGACTGTTTTGAGGTGAGAAATTAAAAATAAGCTCTTGTTCTTGAAATGGTTATTTGAACCATATTTTGGAATTTAATGAAGTTTATTTGTCAACTTTTTTTTCCCTTAAATATTCTAAATCCTTATTTAGTTTTCCAAATAGTATTTTATAAATGAAAGTTTATTAATATATATGTTGGATGAATAAAAATACATCAAAAGTAAAACAACTACAGTTTTATTGTTTTTAAAGAATGGGGGAGGAACTTTTTCCCCAAAGAAAATGGAATTATTTTCTTCATTTTCTGGTTTTCCTGTTGCTTGATGTTAAGTTTGAAGTTCCTAGACCTCAGATGTAAGGATGGTGCCACCCATCACTTAAATGTAGTCAGTGATGAATATGTTTGCTTATAAAGGAAAAATTAGGTGAGAAGTCATAAATGCCAATATAGTCACCTATTTTCCTTTCTATTTGGTTTTATTTTGATTTTTTAATTATTTTTTTATTTATTTTTATTTATTTTTTTAAATGAAGTCTTGTTCTGCGCCCAGGCTGGAGTGCAGCATTGCAGTCTTGGCTCACTGCTACCGCCACCTCCCGGGCTGAAGCGATTCTCCTGCCTCAGCCTCCCAAGTTGCTGGGATTAAAGGCGCCTGCCACCAGGCCCGGCTAATTTTTGTATTTTCAGTGGAGATGGGGTTTCTCCATGTTGCCCATGCTGGTCTCAAACTCCTGGCCTCAAGTAATCCATCCACTTTGGCCTCCCAAATTGCTGGGATTACAGGCGTGAGCCACTGTGCCTGCCCTTACTTTTAATTATTTTAGAGACAGCGTCTTGTTTTGTCACCCATGCTGGAGTACAGTGGTGTAATCATGGCTCACTGCAGCCTGACCTCCTGGGCTGAAGCAATCTCCCCACGTTAGCCTTCAGAGTAGCTGAGACTATAGGCACATGCTGCCACATCCAGATAGTTTTTTTTATTTTTTGCAGAGATAGGGTCTTCCTGTGCTGCCTAGGCTGGTCTTGAACTGATGGCCTCAGGAAATCGTCCTGCCTCAGTCTATTTTATTTTTTATTTTTGAAGAGACGGAGTCTTCTTATGTTGCCCAAGCTGGACTCAAACTTCTTGGGTCAATGAATCCTCTTGCATCAGCCTTCGAAGTAGCTGGGACTACAGCCTCACAGCAGTGTGCTTGGCTTTTCCCTTTCAGTCTGTTAGGTTGGTGCAAAAGTAATTGTGGTTTTTACCATTGAAAATAATGGCTAAAACTGCAATTACTTCAATAACATTCTTCTAGGAAGTTTCAAAATTTTGTTATGTTTATTAATGGATAATTTTCTATGCCAGCATGTAAATAAATGAGGATAGGGCTAATAATATGCAACTCTGCAAATAGTTTCCAGAAATCACTAAGCCTTTAGGAATTGAACTTTGTTAAAAGGTTAGCGTCATTTACTTTTTTTGTCCGAAAGGTCAGTCTTTCTAAGTCATGCTTACTTCCTGTTATTAGGAGTTCAAAATCATATACCTTGAGTAATTTGTTCAGGACTCACCCTCCACCCCCCACCCAAAAAAAATACATGAAAATAGTAGAAAAGTAAGACCAAATAGATTTATTTTAACTCCACTTCAAATATATGATTCTTCTGTGTATGCCTTCTGTGGGTCAGAATCGGTTTTTTGCTCTGATACCAATATCTAATTAAGTACACTACACAGATAGGCTACTCTTGCATAAGTAGTAATGGGAGAGGGAGGAGAGTGGGGGTCACTTGTGTGTGTTATGACATTAGTTGATGATACTCATCTAAGTCATTTTCTGAATACCTGGGAGTGCAGTGGCCTAGGATATGAGAATGCAAAGGTGACTCTTAGAGATATCCTTCCATCAAGAAGCTTGCAGTCTCATAGGGAAAGTAACTTTGTGATGTACATCATGATTATACAGGGTGGAAAATAAGAGAGTACTGTGAGGAAAGCACAGTTAACATTTTTCAGGAGTTAGAGAAGAGGGTATTTCGTGGCAACTGGAATGTCTGAATTGGGCCTTGAACTGGATAACTGGATAGTTGAAGTTGGAGGCAGGGAAGGCAGTTCAGGCATGAGGAACAACGTGGGGGGAAAGTGGATATGTTGAGTTGACTTGGTTGGATCAGAAGACCTGAACAAGAATTAGTGAAAAAGAGGACAGGTGCTACATTTAGAAAGGTCAAGACAGAGTGACACATAACGGCCTAGCATTTGTGTCTGTTACTCTATTCTGATTCTTATTTAAAGATTAAAATTGGGCTGGGCACAGGGTCTCATATGTGAGATTCAGCACTTTGGGAGGCCAATGCAGGAGAGTTGCTTGAGGCCAGGAGTTCAGGACCAGCCTGGACAACATAGTGAGATCACATCTTTACAGAAAAAAATTAAAAATTAGCCCAGTCTGGTGGCATCTACCTGTAATCCCAGCTACTCGGGAGGCTGAGGCAGGAGGATCACTGGAGTTCAGGAGTTTGAGGCTGCAGTGAGTTATGATCACGCCACTGTACTCCAGCCTGACGACAGCGAGACCCTGTGTCTAAAAAATAATAATTTTTAAAATGAGCAAAAAATTGCAAGGCTCATATAAAAAATGAGATTTAGATGAATGGCAACCATTCCAGCCATGATTTGAGAATATTATTAGCTAAGGTTGTAAGTTAAACTTTGTGTGAATGTGAATTTTTCTGAGATTATATCTATACCTTTTATCTGGTTTCAAAGTATTCTTTGACCAGAAAAGATTAGAATCTGCTACCCTACTTTCTCAGCATGGCTTGCACATAGTACATACACTGAAGATGTTTGTTGGCTTGAATATTAATTGCTTATGTACAATTGTGAAAGTGTGAGCAGAGAGTTGTTCCACTTGGGAGTTCGTAGGATCTGGAAATTCTCCCTCATTGGACGACTACTCCTCCTGCTCTGCCTCCTCCTCCTTCCTCCTCCTCCCCCTCCTCCTCCTCCCTCCCCCCCCCCCCCCCCCCCCTCCCCCCCCCCCCCCCCCCCCGCTTAATGCTGCTGCTTATGCTGCAGCTGCTTCTGTTTCTGCTGCTGCAGCTTCTTCTGCTGCTGCTGCCACTTCCACTGCTGCTGCCACTTCCGCTGCTACTTCTTCTCCTCCTCCACCCCCTTTCTCCTCCACTTCCCTCTTTCTTCCTCCTCCTTCCTTTCTCCTTCTTTCTTGTTTCTTTTTTTTTTGAGACTGGATCATGCTCAGTTGCCCAGGCTGGAGTGCAGTGATGTGATCATGGCTCATTATAGCCTCAAACTCCTGGGCTCAAGCGATCCTCCCACCTTAGCCTCCCCCAAGTAGCTGGCACTACAGGTACATGCCACTGCCAACACACCTGCTTTAATGTAATCCTGATTTAATGTATCCTTCCTGGGTTTTTTTTTGTTTATTGTTTTTCTTCAGGGTAAGAAGGTGGATGGCTCTGTAAATGCCTATGCCATAAATGTCTCTCAGAAGAGAAAGTACAGGTATGCGTAGCCCCCATTATTATATTTGAACTGATAAATCAGTGTTGTACTTAGAACTTTATTATGGGATAATCATGTTTGTAGGAAATGTAGCAGTTTTCCATACTGTTTGTTTTAATGAAATATTACTGTCATTGCTAATATTCTGGTGTGTTAAAATTATTTTCCCATTTACATGTGAACTAATAGCTGTTAGAGAGAGGGTAGTTTGCTTAAATATTTTAGGACTAGAGATAACCATTTCTTCAGAAAAACATAATTTCAAGTCTATGGACTTTGATTTCATTATAATTATAGATATAAAATAGATCCCTCCTGTACTAGATTGATTATGTAAGGATTTCAACTGTAAATACAGTCTTCTGTTAAGTGTAGGCGTATTTTATTTGTACCACAGTTTTGGAACAAACCAATCCATACATGAAATCTCACTGAATTTTTTATTTATTTTTCATTTTTTATTTTTCACCTGGGTGCAGGTGGGCTAAGGCCGAAAGGACTTTAGCCTTTTTTTTTTTTTTTTTTTAAGACGATTTTCACTCTTGTTGCCCAGGGGCATGATCTCGGCTCACTGCAACCTCTGCCTGCCGGGTTCAAGTGATTCTCCTGCCTCAGCCTCCAGAGTTGCTGGAATTATAGGTGCACACCACCATGCCCAGCTAATTTTGTATTTTTAATAGAGACGGGGTTTCTCCATGTTGGTCAGGCTGGTCTTGAACTCCTGACCTCACGTGATCGGCTCACCTCAGCCTCCCGAAGTGCTGGGATTACAGGCGTGAGCCACCGTGCCCGGTCCTGAATTCTTAATGAATGAAAAAGTCAAAATATTTTCAAACATTGCCTTTCTCCTTAATTTTATCACTGATAAAAGATGAATAGTCCAGTTAATTTAGGTTATGAATCACGTGATTGAGAATGCTGTAAGCTAAGGTACGAGACTCATCTTGGACAGTCTTTTGTAAAATTACCTTCAAATAATGTCTTATGGCGAGAATCATTACAGTGTGCCATTGAATTTGCTCAATTGGTGCCTGTTTCGGAACTCTTCTCTATTTCTAAATTACATGTTTCATGTTATCTAAAATAAATATTTACAATTGATTTTTTTTTTAAGTCTGTAGAATCTTCTCAAAAAATTTCAAAATTAAACTTCCATACTGCTATTTGGAGTTTAAAGATATCTGAAAGTCTTTGGTTTATTTCGAAAGTAAAATAATCTCTAAATATACATTAAATTATCTTGAATAGTTTCTACCTTAGACTTTGCTATTTTAAAGATGGTTTATAGGTTTAATCTCTGAAGTATGTTACTTTTTTTATAAGAGAAGTGTAGGATTTAAAAATAAACAATGAATTTTCTCTTCTCATCATAGGCAGTACATGAATCGGAAAGGTGGATTCAACAGACCTTTGGATTTCATTGCATGAGAATTGAAATGTTGAAGAATGATTTTTTTCTCCCCCCTCATCTTGGTCAGAGAGTGGATTTTGTATTTTGTATTTAACTTGCATTCAAAAAACAGGATCTCAGTTCTTCCTTCTTGTAAAGTAAGAAAATCTTATTTATGATGTATGTAGTTCACTTACCTTGCCTCAACAAAAGAAAGGTTAAATATTACATTTTTTTCTTTTAGGAAATATCATTTGTGGCAAACGTCAACCCTATTTTATTTGTCCTTATTCCTGTGGAAGCAGTGTATGTTTTCTTCTTGAATGCTCATTAGGACTTCTTTAAAAACATGAAAGTAATTTGGAAGTAAGTTTATCCAATAAAGCAGTATTTCTACCCTCTTAAATGTGATAAATAGTTTTATTACTAAAGAATCTCCCTAGACATTTCGTTTTTTACACATAAACTATCTTGATTCTTAGTAGTTTAAAAATGGGAAGAATGAAAAAGCATAATAGATTTTTCTATCTTCTGTGGTCTCCCCCCCAAAAAAATACCATTTATTGTTCTCCCTTCAAGTACAAAAGTAATACATGCAAAAAAAGATCTGAGAGAAACCAAAAAGTAAAAGAAAGCCAAAAATCACTGTTATCTCCTCCCAGAAATAATCAATTTTAACTTTCAGTATATGTCTTTCCAGGCTTCTTTGGGTGTATATTTCTCACGCCCACCTATGAGATCGGAATATGTATGCAGTTCTTTCTTTAACCCTTTTTTCTCCCATGTACTGTGGACATTTAAAAAATACTTTTAAATATTCTTTGGAAGCTTAGCTTTTAGTAGCTACTTGGTTGTATCATAATTTATTAACTAATGTTTTATTGGTAAATATTGGCTTGCCTCCCATGACTTGCCATAATAATTAAAACTGTGACTGTATTTCCATTACATACATATTTTTTTTGTATGTTTCATTATTTCCTCAGGCTCCATACTTAGACGTGGCATTGCTGAGTGAGATTAAAAGGGCTGTGTATACGAGTTTTAAGACGTTTGATATCTCTGGCTAGAAGGTAACAGCCAACTCTATCCAGTAAAGTATGAGCATTCCTGTTTTATATACATGCACAAATATTAGGTGTAAAATTTGTTTTAAAGTTTCATACCTGATGGGTAAAATACTGGTACTACTTGGTTTTTTTGTTTTATCTCTAGGGAGGATGAATATTTTTTAAATGTATTAGCCATATTTCTTTTGTGACATGCCAATTCTTAATCTAGATTTATTAATATTTGTCTTTTGGCAAGTTTTTCTTTTTTTCCATTTGAAGAACACTCTTTTTATATTGAAGATACTAACTACCCATTCTGTTGTAGACCTTGCTGGTAGTTGAAGCTTTGTGGCTAGATTTTAACTTTTATTTTTCTAAGTACTACAAACGAGGAACACAGTTGAGATGATACAAAGGGTATCTAGTGATGCATTAATTGTATATCCTTTCAGAGATATTCCACATATACACAATCATATATGTATCTTTAAAGATAGAAGCAAACTCTACGTACTGTTCTGCACCTAGTCTTTGTTCACATACATCTTAGACATCTTATGATGGTTTCTTACTGGCACCTGTAAAATTATCTCTAGTTTTTTAATTTCTTTCTTTTTTCTTTTTGACACAGAGTCTCTATCACCCAGGCTGGAGGACAGTGGCACAATTTCAGCTTACTGCAGCCTCCCTCTCCTGGGCTCAAGCAATTCTCTTGCCTCAGCCTCCTGAGTAGCTGGAATTACAGGCATACACCACCATGCCTGGCTAATTTTTGTATTTTTGGTACAGACAGGGGTTTCACCATGTTGGTCAGACTGGTCTCAAACGCCTGACCTCAGGTGATCGACCCACCTCAGCCTCCCAAAGTGCTGGGATTACAGGCATGAGCCACCACACCTGGCCTTATTGCTAGATTTTTAAGGGCTGCTTTATAGTTCATTGTAGGATGGACCATAATTTATTTAATCCCCCTGTTGATGGACATTCAAGTAATTTCTAAGTTATTTCCAATCTTTTGCTACTTTAAACAATTCTGTAATGGTTATCCTTGGATGTACATGATTTTACAAATCTTTAGCTAGGTTTTAAAATCCTTATCATCTGAAGTTTGACCATCTATTGTAGTTCTTTAAAAGCTTTCCTGGCAAGTTAGTAAAGAAAATAATGATAATGACTGCATTGCATGCTACAGGGTGCAGAGGACCTTGATTCACTTAATCCTAATGAGATAAATAGAGCAGGTACTATTGTCTCCCATTTCCCAGATGAGAAAGCTAATGCTATTTAGCATAAAGGCAGAAACTCTTGATGTTTATACTACCCACTGCCTTCAGTGTTTAAATAATGAATTATGTTGTACAACTTTGAAGTACCCATTGCACAGTTGTCACCACCGCAAGCATTTGGATTATTTTGCTTGGACTTTTTGCCAACTAAGCTAAATAGTTTTCCATGGCTCTACCCACCAAAACACTGTATATCTGCAAATAATCCATGACAAGGACTGTTTCTGTTTTTGTGTATACCTAAGAAAAGCAGACCTAACTGTTATTTTAATAGTGAAGCTGAATCTTCTAGGATAAAATAACATACCCCAAACCAGATTATTACCTTATCATTTTGTTGGTGTTGTGTTGCTAGAGATGTGACTTGAAATCCTTAAAGCAACATATATTGCAGATAAATAATCTGAGAGAATCTGGTAGGTCAACAGATCTGCTGTCTGTGAGCAAACACTAAAGAAACAGAAGAAGAGGAAATCTTTGAAAATAGACAAAAGATACCTTTGATCCCAAAAATCTTGGTTTGAAGGAACTTTTATTCATCAGATCATCTAATTCTGGAAGAATAACCAAAGTGCAGCATCCTTGTATTCTTCCTCTAACAGGCTCACCCTCATAGGGGATGTAAATTGTGCCAAGTTTTCTAAGTGTCTAAATGTTAAGTGCTCCAGGGCTCAGTCCTTGGACTCTCCAATCTCTGCTGTGGTGAATTGTCCATTTGCGTGGCATCAAACACCTTCTGCCGTGGCTCTGAAAGTTATACTTCCAGTCGGACCATTTTACTGAATTACAGTCATGTATATACAACTAGATTATTAGCCACCTCAAATTTAAGATTAACTGAACTGAACTCTGCTCAGTGTTCTTTGAGGCTTTCCCATCACAGTAAATGGCGCTTTCATTCACTCCTTTGTTCAGACCATGGTCCTTGAAGTCATCTTTGACTTTTTATTTTATGCCTTACATCTGATTCATTAGCAAATTCTTTTGGCTTTAACCTCAGAGTACATTTTGAATTTGACCACTTTTCACCACCTGTGCTAACCTAAGCCATCTCTCTTGCCTGGACTACTGCAGTAGCCTCCTAACAAATCTCTCTCCTTTCACTCTTGCTGCCAGTTTATTCTCCACAACTATCAGAAATAAACCTTTTAAAATGTGCATCAAGTCTGGGTGTAGTGGCTCATGCCTGTTATCCCAGCTGTTTGTGAGGCTGAGGCTGGCGGATCACTCAAGGTCAGGAGTTTGAGACCAGTCTGGCCAATGTGGTGAAACCCTGTCTCTACTAAAAATTCAAAAATTAGTTTGGCGTGGTGGCATGCATCTGTAATCCCAGCTACTCAAGAGACTGAGGCAGGAGAATTGCTTGAACTCAGGAGGCAGAGGCTGCAGTGAGCCTAGATCTCACCACTGCATTCCAGGCTGGGCAGCAGAGGGGAGATTTTTGTCTTTTAATTAATTAAATGTGTATCTAATCATACTGCTCCTGGCTTCAGTGATTTTTTTTTTTTAATCATTTAGAATAAAGTTCAGTCCTCAGTATGGTCTACAGGGCCTCCACATGACCTAGACCCTGGCTTTCTTCAGCCTCACTCCCTTGCTCACTACACTGAGCTACACTGGCTGGCCTCCTTGCTGTTCTTTCAAAACAGGCATGTGTCCACTCCGAGTCTTCTTACTGGATCTTTTTTCCTTCTGGAGTGTTCCCCCACCTCCCTGATTTGCACGAGTAGCTTCTTTACATTGTTCAGCTCTCTGCCCAAACTAAGGTTATTCCTGACCACCCTATCCAAAACAGCAAACTTTCTTCCTTGTCTATCCCTGTTTACTCTTTAAAAAAAAAATTTTTTTTAAGTTGAGATAAAATTTATATACCATAAAATTTACCCTTCGAAAGTTTAAAATTCAGTGGTTTTTAGTATATTCAGAGTTATGCATCCATCATTCCTAATTCCGGAATGTTTTTCATAACCCCTGAAAGAAACCCCATATCCATTAATAATCACTCTTCAATCACCCCACCCCTAGAAACCACTAATGTACTTCCTGTCTCTATAGATGTACCTATTCTGAACATTTCATATAAGTGGAATCATACAATATGTAGCCTTTTGTGTCTGGCTTCTTTCATTTAGCATAATGTTTTCAAAGTTCTTCTGTGTTGTAGCATCTGTCAGTACATCCATCATTCTTTTTTGTCTCCAAATATTCCAGTCTATAGTTACACCACATTTCTGTTTAT
This sequence comes from Ateles fusciceps, assembly GCA_036589455.1. Lineage (NCBI taxonomy): Eukaryota > Metazoa > Chordata > Mammalia > Primates > Atelidae > Ateles > Ateles fusciceps. The sequence goes on from JAZHEH010003205.1 coordinate 38,451,758, forward strand.
AATTCATCAGTTGATGAGCATTTGAGTTGTTTTCACTTCTTTACCATTAGAAATAATGGTGCCACAGCTGGGTGTGGTGGCTCACGCCTGTAATCCCAGCACTTTGGGAGGCTGAGGTGGGTGGATCACTTGAGGTCAGGAGTTCAAGACCAGCCTGGCCAACATGGTGAAACCTCGTCTCTACTAAAAATACAAAAATTAGCTGGACATGGTGGCGTGCGCCTATAATCCCAGCTAGTTCGGAGGCTGAGGCAGGAGAATTGCTTGAACTCAGGAGGCAGTGGTTGCAGTGAGCAGAGATCACGCCACTACACTCCAGCCTGGGCGACAGAGTGATACTCCATCTCAAAAAAAAAAAGAAGTAATAGTGCCAGAACATTTGTATACAAGTTTTGTGTGAACGTGTTTTCAGTTCTCCTGGGAATATGCTTATGAGTGGAATTGCTAGGTCATATGGAAACTATGTTTAACTTAAAGCACTGTTAAACTGTCTTTCAAAGCAGCTGCACTTTTACAGTCCCGTCCACAATATATGAGAGTTCCAGTTTCTCCTTGTGGTTCTCCAAATCCTCCTTTACTTGTCTTCACCACATTTTTCACTGCCTGATATACTCTATATTCATTTATTGTCTGGTTCTTCCATTAGACAGTGAGCTCAGAGAAGTGGGGCATCTGTCTGGTTAGCTGCTGTAACCCCAGCACCACACAGTGGCTGGCACAGAGTACAATGCTCAATAAATGTCTTGAATTTGTGAATATAGTTCTGTAACCTTTTTTCACTAACCGAGTCCCTTGATTTTCATTTTACATCTGATTACCTTTAGTTACCCAAGTATTGTACCTTGTATTTAACTTGCATTCAAAAAACAGAATCTCAGTTCTTCCTTCTTGTAAAGTAAGAAAATCTTATTTATGATGTATGCAGTTCACTTACCTTGCATCAACAGAAGAAAGGTTAAGTATTACATTTTTTTCTTTTAGGAAATATCATTTGTAGCAGGCGTCTTTCTTGTAAAAATCTTAAAACATTATTACAAAGCTAAACACCTTTTGAATAGTACTCGGAATGTTATTGCCCCTCTTACTGCTCATCCTTTGCTTTTTATTTTTTGTCCATGCCTGTATGTATGTAACAGAGTAGGAAATAGGGAAAATACATAGTTTGGGCCTTTAAAAAGAAAATGCTGTAAGGATCATTTTGCAGCTTATTTACTCAATGCTGTGCCTTGGGGATCTTTTCTTGCCTGTATATATAAATCTACCTTTTTAAAAACTGCTGCAGTGGCCAGGTACAGTGGCTCATGCCTGTAACCCAGCACTCTGGGAGGCCAAGGCAGGTGAATCACATGAGATCAGGAGTTAAAGAGCAGCCTAGCCAACATGGTGAAACCCCGTCTCTACCAAAAAAAAATAGAAAATGTAGCTGGGTATGGTGGTGAGTGCCTGTAATCCCAGCTACTTGGGAGGCTGAGGCAGGAGAATCGCTTGAACCGGGGAGGTGGATATTGCGGCGAGCCAAGATTGCACCATTGCACTCCAGCCTGGGCAACAAGAGCAAAACTCCATCTCAAAAAACAAAACAAAATAAACCCTGCTGTATAGTGTTTTGTGTGATGTACATGTGACAGTTTAGCCATTGCCTTTTTTTGTTTCTTTTTTTTTTTAACCACTCCATTCTGTGGCTGGAGTGCAGTGGTATGATTACGGCTCACTGGAGCCTCAACTTCCTGGGCTCAAACAGTTCTCCTGCCTCAGCCTCCCAAGTGGCTGGGACTATAGGCCACACCACAACACTCAGCTAATTTATTTTTTGAGTAGAGATGAGGTCTCGCTATGTTGCCCAGTCTGGTCTCAAACTCCTGAGCTCAAGCAGCCCTCCCATCTCAGCCTCCCAAAGTGCTGAGATTACAGGCATGAGCCATGGCACCAGGCCATTGCCTCATTTTCTAAACCAGAGATTTGTAGAGTGACTAATTTTTGCAAAGCAGCATTTTTAAAGCTTTTTAAAATTAAAAATTAAATTAAATTAAAAATATTAGTGTGTCCAAAGTAGCCACAAATAAAGAGATGATACTGTTGAGGCAGAAACTTGAAATACTAATATATATACTTCAAGGAACAAAATTCCTCAAAACCTTATAAGACAAAATTTATTTTAATGTCATAGTAGTTAGGAGATATCAAACTCAGTTATAAATGGGGGGTTTTAATTCCCATAGTGATAGAACTTTTTAGGCACTTAAGGATTATAATACGGCAACAGTTGTCTTCCGTGCCACTCTGAGGTGCTCTCTAAAGCGCCATCTCTGGCAGAACTCCATAGTGTGTGATGACCCTGCTGCTTGCTCAGCATTGGCATTTACCTCTTAATATACTGTCCTACTGGCTGGGCGTGGTGGCTCACACCTGTAATCCCAGCACTTTGGGAAGCCGAGGTGGGCGAATCACAAGGTCAGCAGATCAAGACAAGCCTGGCTAACACGGTGAAACCTCGTCTCTACCTAAAAATACAAAAAAATTAGCTGGGTATGGTGGCACGTGCCTGTAGTGTCAGCTACTTGGGAGGTTGAGGCAGGAGAATCACTTGAACCTGGGAGGCCAAGGTTGCAGTGAGTGAGATTGCACCACTGTACTCCAGCCTGGGCGACAGAGTGAGAGTCCGTCTCAAAATATATATATATATTTTTTTCCCTGTCCTTTGGCCATCTGGAGTATAAGCCCCCCAGAGGAGACTGGGCAGAGGTTTACGTGGCAGTAAAGATTATCTGACAAGTCTAATATTTTATGTCTTTGTAATTTCCCATTTTCAAGTATATATCAATTAGTTTATCTTGATATATGCCCAAATATATAAACCATTGTCATCCATGTGTATGCTATTACATATAGCTTTTTATTTAAAGTCCTGGTCATAAAACTCAGATTAAAACATTCTAGAATTCCCTATTTCTATTTTTGGAGCTGTGCCTCTTTCTTAGTCAATTCTTATTGCATGCCTTTGAGGCACTAGGTATTGAGAGTCACCACTTCTTCATTATCTTAGGATTTTCAGTTCTTTTCAAAATTTCTGCTTTCAGGTTTTCCTAATTAACTGGTCATCCCATACATTTGTGTAAAATAATCTCTAGGAACACTCCAAATCTCAAAACCTTTGTTTTAGACTTACTACTTCATTTCCAGTAGATGGCACCAAATACCCTTTGAAGTTCTTCATTATACTAATTCCTAGTTGGTGTTGCTGGCTAGTTGGTAATTTCATCCACCACCAAGGAATGAATATGGTCCAGTCTTTAGTCTGATTCTCTAATTTTTACATAATGTAGTATTTTTGTTTGTAGTGTAAGCTAGACTTGTTGACGTTTAAATTATTTGCTGTTTCTGGCTCAGAATTCAACCTTTCCCCCCCCCCCTTTTAAGACAAAAATAAGTGAATTTTGATCAGGGTGATTGTAGAGGAAGGTTCATGATATTGAAGTTGAACTTGGTTAAAATAGTTGAGAGTAAGAGAATAAAGAGATATGCTAAATATTCGTAATAAAATCAAAGAGAAAATATATACAAAATCCAAAATGTTAGGATAATGAAATCAAAGTATTTTAGTATTATCAGTTTGGGTACTTTAGTAGAATTGCACTTGTTTATGATTTTCAAGTTTGTTTTACAAATAACATGCAAGTTAAAAATACTCTTTAAAAACTGTTAGACCCTTTTATAGTTCGTAAACGTGGTAATTAGGTGTTCACATTTTATGTGGGATGTGCCTCCCAAAGAGCTTGTGAAGAAAAAAAACTGTCATATTTCTACCTTCATTTCCAACTTTGTGTTGTGCTTTGAAAACCTTTACCTTCAGTATGCGTGTTTCATTAGTATTTTTGTAAATAATGAGTTTTTAGATCCAGTTAGCCACTGAAACCAGAATATGCCTATATATCAGACATGATTAATTACGTTTATTCTATTTACTCTGAGTTGATTTAATTTTAGTGGGTTTGTGAACCATTAAAAAATACATGTTTAATATTTCCCACCATAATTTCATTCAGTACTTGAGTTTTGAGTCAGTGTTTTGTGACTCAGTCTGGAAATCTGTTTAAACTACCTTGTCTTTATGCAACTATCAACAGGAGGATTGGTAATTTGGGCTCCAGGTGAGACTAACCTAGGTTCAGTTTCATGTCTGCAGCTGAATGCATGACAAGGAAAATCATTTAGCCTCCCTGGGCCTCAGTTTCCTCACATGCAAAATGTAATTAACACAACCTACCTCATGGGGTTATATTGAAGATTAGAGATAATGTAGGTACAATACCTACACATAGTAAGCTATTATATATTGGCGACAATAATAAACTTTTTAAAAAAGAAATATGTTCATGCTTTTACTCATTTGTATTTTGGGAACTCAACCTACTAAGAGCTTTATTTCTACTTTTAAAATTGGAGATGTCTGTCAGTACGTTGGCATTGTAGCTTGGTTTGCCAGATAGCTTTCATCTCAAAAATTTTGATAGGTTTAGGGAGAGATCTTTAAACTTCTTAGTTCTGTACACATAACATTCTATTAAGCATTTATATTGGTACCACCCCCCACGCGGAAACACACCATTTGCAGCCGTCTTAAGAGTATTCTTTTGAATGCTTTCATCTAGAATTGGAAGGGGAAACCGTAAAAGATATTTAAGTCAAAGACTCTTAGGGTTCAGTGCCATTCTGTAGGTTCAGGAAGTCTCTGAGCTTTAAAAACCCGCTCGCGTGAAAGTAATTAATTATTCCAACACTTCCCGGGATGGGGCGGAAAAGGCGCCTGAGCTCAATGCTGTACAGCAGCCCGATTCCACCTCTTTCTTGAGGGGTAGAAAAACGCCAGGCGGCGGGCATTTAACATCGACCAGGCTTTTCTTCTCAAGCTCCGCAGCAGCCGCGTGGCGCCCGCCGGAGCTCCTGGCTCACGGACCACCAGCCTGCACCGATCTTCGTGAGGATTCGCGGCTGGGCCCTTGCCAGCCGGAGTTCCGCAAAGCCCGGAACCTCCAGGGCCGCGGCCACCAGACCCAGGGCTCCGGCCCCGAACCCTAGCGGGGCAGAGCGCCCCGGCGACACGAGGTGCCTGCCTTTCATTCAAGGGACGCCTGGCAGGTCCCCAGAAGTTTTCCCCCGGGGGAGAGGTCTTGGCAACAGGTCCGAGGCAGGGCCGGGTGGAACCGAGCTCCGCGGCGGCCGGTGAATCAGCGCCGCCCAGCGCCTGGCCGGCCCTCCCAGCCAATGCCAGACTTGGTGAGAAGCAGCCAGGCCGCTGACCGTCAGCCACTTAGGGCTCGCCTGGCCTGGAGAAAGGTGACATCATCGTAGCTGGGAGGTTTCCGAAGGCTTCACCAATGGGAGACAGGCGATGTGCTTGCCTTCTACAGCTCTTGACCAATACAAACAAAGCAAAGGGTTGTTGGTATAGAACCAATGGGAAACAAGGAAGTAGCACGAGGCGGAGTTGCGAATCCTGTCACCAATTGGAAGAGGGGGTGGAGCCCGGGCCTTGTCAAGTGTGGCCAACCAACGAGAGGAGCGGACTTTGGGGGGTGGAGCCGTGAAGCCCTTTCCCAATCGCACAAGTGCAGGGGCGGGGCATTTTTGGGGGACCCAATGAGGAACGCGGCCGAAGCTGGCCTGTCAAGAGAAGGGGCTGGGGGCGGGGGGATGGTGAGTCGGGGATAAACACTCCGCGGCGGTGGCGGCTGCTGCTGCTCTGCTCCGGGTTCTGTCACAGTGTCGGCGGTGCTCAGCTCACTGGCCCCCTCCCTCTCTTGTCGAGCGTGGTTGCCAGAGAGGCTCCCTCAGCCCTGCTCCGCGGGGTCCACAGCCGGGTCCAGAGCGGTCCGGCGGCGGCAGCGAGCCCGTGGGCAGTGGGGGTTGGTCCCGTGGCTCCAGCCCCGGTGCAGAATGGCGGCGGCGGTTCGGATGAACATCCAGATGCTGCTGGAGGCGGCCGACTATCTGGAGCGGCGGGAGAGAGGTGCACGGGGACGGGGGAGGGGTCTACCCTAACCGGGGCCGAGGGTCCTGGGGGGCCGGCCTCAGGTCCGGGCGCCCAGCCGCTCCGGGGGTGGTTGGAGGCGCGGACACCGCGAGCGCTCCCAACCCCTCAGGCTCTCCCCACGCGCTTCCAAAGGGAGGCCGCCGCTGCCCCAAAGCAATGAATGAGGTGGAGAAGGGGCTGCCGCCCGCCGGGGTCCCGAACGCCACCTCTTCCCCAGCCCCTCACGAGTGGGTGGACGGGGTCCCCTCCGCCAGCCTCCCTGGTTTACTTCACCCGGGCTGGTCCCGGCCGGCCCCCAGGTGGGCCCGGCGCCCCAGTCTCCCGGGCAGAGAAGCAGCGCCTCCCCGTCACCGGCTCACGGTGCTTGTCCCGCACCTTCGCCTGAGGCTGGTCCCACTTAACCCGCACCAACCTGCTGGACGTTGCCAGTGGGAAACCCAGGCTGCGTGAGCTTAGCCACTACTGTGTCTCTCAACAATGAGCAGCTGGAATCCTCCTTACACCTGCTCCGAACTGAGGGTATTCACACAATGTTTTTTTTTTTTTTTAAATCATTGTTCTCAGAATTCCACCTTACTCCATTTAATTATTTCCACAATATTCTTTTAAAGATAAATAAAGGAAATACTGTAGAGAGGAGAGAGTATTAAATATTCTGGGCCCATTCATTAACTGGATCCTCCGGTTTTCTAGAAGCTGAACATGGTTATGCCTCCATGTTACCATACAATAATAAGGACAGAGATGCCTTAAAACGGAGGAACAAATCCAAGAAGAATAACAGCAGTAGCAGGTAATTTGGTAAATATTTCTTTCTCTCTTTAGATTGTATTATAGGTGACACAAACTGCTGAATATAAGTTGCCTGTTGTGATTATAACCTTATAAAATTACATTGTGGCAGTCATGATTCAGTAATGTACACATGGACTGAAGCCATTGCAGGAAGCTGTTTCTGTTTGAGTTGAGGGAACTGAAAAGAAAAATAGAAATGTTTTACATTTCTTTATGAACTTTATTCAAAATTTAATTTCACTTTTCTTCCCTTTTGGAACAAAACACTGTGGAAGCTTCAAGTGAGATGAGCAATGGTGACAAGGTTTTGCCTTTAGAAGTTGCAGATTCAGGCCAAGTTTTCTATAAGTCAAAATGCTGGACATTATCCATTTCTTTTACTTTTCATAGTGATGGTTTTATAAACATATTAAAGTGCCTGACTTGGCACATGTGCTAGGATCTCATATTTGACATTTAAATTAAATACAGTGGTTTGTTTGATACTCTAATTTGTCACCTCTAATTGTAATGGCAAAGAGGAATGATTGAGGTTAAAACCTACCTCTTCAGTGATAGAGGAATATATGATACCAAAATATTTAATATGCTACAACCTTTTCATGTTAGCCTTATAGATTGTCTTATACTGTAGTTCCTAAAAGCTGTAAATCTCACTGGAGATTTGGTTAATACCAAAATATTAATATGCTACAACCTTTTCATGTTAGCCTTATAGATTGTCTTATACTGTAGTGCTTAAAAGCTGTAAATCTCACTGGAGATTTGGTTAATGGTCAGTTAAATCACATATTAAAGTCCTATGCATAGTTTCTGGTACATATAAATAGTCTGTCAGTGTTACTGTCCCTTTACCCCCTTCTTTGCCCTTAAAATATTCTTGGCTAGGAAATTCATTTTATTAGATTTCTTCAACTATACCTTTCCTGCCAGTAAATTAAAAGCATTGACATTTTCATCACTGGTTTAGAATCCTTATCCCTCCCTTACCCTCATGAATAACTCCTTGCAAGCAACTATTTGGATAGCTTCTGTGGCTTAATACAGACCACTAAAACCCAGGAATTTCCCGCTGAAACTTAAAAATCACTTGTTCTTGCTGCCTCTTCTGTACTTGGTTCACCTCATTAGTATCACTGGTGGAACCACAGGATGTGAGCAGCATTACTTGTGCCATGCCCTTGAGTAAGAATGGCACATGAAGGATCAACCTGGTAATTACCTGGTGGGTTTTGCTTGTCCTTCCATCTTAGCGTTACCTGAAGATGGTAGCCAGTAGTTTTGTGCATGGATACTGAGGCACTTTAAGAAGGATGTTAATGCTGACTTGTAATATGCAATGGTATAAAAACAAGCTGTGTTGCATTTTGTTAAAGTATTTTTTTTTATTTTGTTTGGAATAATTTTGGGGCCTTTCAGTTAATTTTTCTAGAAAAGCATAGTCTATTTTTGCTTTTATTGTCCACTAATGATTTGAGAGGGGATCATCCATGTTACTTATTAAGGCTTAATACCTTAACACTTTATTTTTTCCTGAGTTTCACAGGAAGGTTGTAGGGGATAATCAGTAGTGGGGGATAAGAAAATGAGATGTTGAAGAGAAGTGGCTTGGTTCCAAAAGGTGATTAGGAAAGAAAAATAATAATAGTTAAGATCTCAAGCCAAGAAATGGATTCTTTTAGTATCTTATCTTTAATAATCAGTATGACACCAAAAAATGACTACAAATCCTTCTGTTAATGGGTTGATTTGCTTTCCATGGTTAGAGACGGGGGTTATCACAGTTGTCCATGTACTTGACTGATAATGAGTTAGTGTAATATATTTAGTGGTGTAAGGATTTCCTGAGAGACTGTGATGAAACCTGGAGGTAGCACCCGACAAACACGTGAATCAAGAGCAGGTAGTTTTCTTTCAATGTGATCATTTCCTTCATGACCCATTTGGAATGGCTCCTTTTCTGAGGAACAAGCAGCCCTAACAGAGAAAGCGGCTTGACCCGGTGGTTTGAATGAGCTTTATATCCTCGGCCATGTATGGTCAGAATTTTGAACTGAGGTAAAGGATAGGGAGAGATTACTGCTGGTTTACATAACCCTTGGATAACAGTTTATTCTTGTTCATACAGGTTGAAATGCTGTGCTTTTTGCTCGTAGAGTCTGGGGGAGTAGTCTTCCTTGGACAATAAAAGATAAGGTTTAGCCACATAGGAAACTTCTTAGGAACTGGAAAATGCAGATCTTACTCACGTTTCTCTAGTTACTTATTTTTTTTTTTTTTTTTTTAAAAAAAAGACGGGGGTTTCACCATGTTGGTCAGGCTGGTCTTGAACTCCCAACCTCAGGTGATCCGCCCGCCTTGGCCTCCAAAGTGCTTGGATTACAGGCGTGAGCCACCACGCCCGGCCTAGTTACTTATTAAAACAACAAAAACGAAAATGAAATTGTGAATATCAGTTGTTCTTGAAATTATCCATAGAACTACTGGAATATGGGAAGATGGAATTTTCTTTCCTACTAATTTTTGAAGTCAATTACTAATTATTTAAAATTGAGATCCAGAACTTTTTTAAAGTATGTTTTGTTAAATTAGTAAAGCAAGCTTTGGCACTCATGTGAAAGAGGAAGTTGGGACTTGCCACCCAGTTGTTTTATAAGACAGTGGCTAGAGTGAGCTGATATGAGGAGTCCTTTTGAACCCAAGGATTATTCCTGTTTATCTCAGATACGCCATAATTTGGCTTATTTTTTTTTTAGTGTATTTTTAAATGGTGAAATTTGACCTTTATCAGTGATTCCAGAGTTATCCATTCTTTTCCATAATCACATGGAAAATAGTTTTGACACAAGGTATCAATGTGTTCCTTTAATGCTTTAATTAAAAAAGTAAATGTTTACCCATCAATGGAGGTGACTGGCAATCTCTGAACTGATCATTTTTGAATGGGCTGCTTTTTATTAATAATTCAGTTTCAGTAAACCAAATACCCTTCAATAATGCTCAAGTCATTAGGTATAAGTCCCCTTTTGAAAAGCACCATATGTTTAACACTCTTAATCAAATAAAATCTGTAGTTTTCAAAATGTTGTTCAGATTTTGGAAGGAGTTGTGTTTCCTACGAAATTTGTTTAAAAATTTATTTTGGGGATTCAGAATTTTACATAAGTATATAACTCTATTAGTTTATCTATATCTTTTCAAAGAATCCAGGAATATTTTGGTAAGAATTTCCTGTGTGCTGTTATTTTCTACTGTCTTCTCAACCTATTACTTTCCTCCACCTACTAGGGATGGTCATTGTCTACAGTTAAACAGGGGGAATCTCAACCAGCAGTTGGCATATACTTTCATCCATTTTATGTATTTATTTTTTGAGACATAGTCTTGCTCTGTCTCCTAGGCTAGAAGTGCAGTGGCACCATCTCGGCTCACTACAATGTCTACCTCCCGGGTTCAAGTGATTCTCCTGCCTCAGCCTCCCGAGTAGCTGGGATTACAGGCACCCACGACCACGCCCAGCTAATTTTTGTACTTTTAGTAAAAAGACAGGGTTTTGCCATGTTGGCCAGGCTGATCTCAAACTCCTGACCTCTAGTGATCCACCTGCCTAAGCCTCCCAAAGTGCTGGGATTACAGGCGTGAGCTACTGTGCCCATCTACTTTCATCCATTTAAAAAAATCTGTCAGGCTTTGAACTTATTAGTCCCGGTTAAAACTAAAATGCCACGTGCTTTAGAGCCCAAGGTTTGCAGTACAGGCCAGATTCTTGTTAACTATAGCACAATGTGACTGAAGAATGCTGAGGGATAACCAAGTGAATCAATGTAAAGATTTTATTTCTTTTTAATTGAGATGGGATCTTGCTGTGTTGCCCCCCACTGGTGTTCAACTCCTGAGTTGAAGCAATTCTCCTGCCTCAGCCTCCCAAAGTGCTGGGATTACAGGTGCGAGCCGCCATGCCTGACAATTTAAAACTTTTTTTTTTTTTTTTTTTGAGATGGAGTCTCGCTCTGTCGCCCAGGCTGGAGTGATCTTGGCTCACTGCAACCTCCAACTTCCTGGTTCAAGCAATTCTCCTGCCTCAGCCTCCTGAGTAGCTGCGATTACAGGCATGTGCCACCATGCCTAGCTAATTTTTATATTTTTAGTAGAGACAGGGTTTCATCATGTTGGCCACGATGGTCTCAATCTGCTGACCTTATGATCCACCCGCCTTGGCCTCCCAAAGTGCTGGGATTACAGGCATGAGTCACTGTGCCCGGCCTAAAACTTTTAAGTTAACCAGTTTTGAATTGGTTTGAATACATGAGGTCCGCGTATTGTTTACCTAGAAAACAAATATTCCAAACTTAAAAATACTGTCATTATTTTCTCATTTGTTTTTTTCATGAATAAAAATTGATCCCCAAGATCCTTGTGGAAGAGAAATCTTAATGCTAGGTTGGAAATTTCTCATTTCAAGGCAACCTCCTCACTTCCCATGCCACCCCCCAACACTCACTGTCCTTATCCCCATTCTCTGATGAGTGAACTTGGTGGTGGTGCTCCTGATGTACATGAGTGGCTGAGCACTCTTGAAGTGGTATTCCTCCATGATTGCTGTGAGAATTTATCTCCTAGGCCCAGTAAGGTGCTGAGTGTGGCCTCACAGAATTCATGAGGTGAATCAGGGAGTAAACTCCTGAGCTGGTTAAATTCTAGAGAATTTTCATAAGAAGGGTCAAGATTCAGCTCCTTTATAATGCTGGTAGGTTCTTCCAAGTATATAACTAGTTAGGAAGGGGTTGTGTGAGGAGGACACTAAAGGGGCCACATTGACTTCTTATGACTTTGCAAAAACTTGTCCATAAAGTCTTAGACCAGACCTTCTCTTTAAGGTCAGTCATAAGTACACTAATAATATGGTTTCATATCCATCACACCTTTCATCCAAGGCTCTCTAACCAGTTTTACAGTTGTCACCTCATTGATCCATACTTGTTCAGTAAATAATTGGTAATTAATTTTATTCCCATTTTATAGGCAGGTTAACCAGTGACAGGATGGTAAAGAATTTTATTTATTCCACAATGTCAGTCAGTGGCACAGCTGGACTTCACATTTCCCTAACTTCTGCTTTAACCAACCTATCATCTTTATGTTGAGCTGAGCTTTGGAAACCCCTTCCTAAAATCATTTGGTAGCTATTTAACAGTAGCATCTTGTACATGATACTTATTCCAGGGAGTCAGAAGATTGGGGAGGGTTTTTTTTTTTTTTACTATTTAAAATAGTATAGTCAAGCAACTTTACACAAAATTTTGGTGTATGCTACCCCAAGGGAAAACTGCAGGGATTGGGTAGGGGTGCTGCCTCCACTGTTCTACCCTTAGCCTAAAGAAAGCTCTGTGGTATTACATAACGCAAATTCATATTGCATTGTGCAGCTGTTTTGTATAAATAGACCCCTTTTATTTCTTGCCTTAAAATGGATGATTTTTCCACTAGAGAATGCATGCATCTTGGTTTGTCGCTTTACCTTGAACTCTATTTTAGGTATTACATTTATCTAACTCTTCAAATGAGTTACTTTTTTTAGTAGAGTCCAGTGAATTTTTTTCCCTTTCTGCATCTCTCCTACCAACTTCGGAAAGAAAGAAGTTAAAATAATTGTGTTGGTGTTGAAGTAGTTCTTTAAGATAAGAATATCTTATTCTTCTCTTATTGTTTCCTCTTTCAGATCAACTCACAATGAAATGGAGAAGAATAGGTGAGTTGGGAATTTGGGAGGTGGAATGTGGGGGAGTTTTGTTGCGTTCTCTATTCATTAAGTTCAGACTTGGTTGCTCTTTTTGACTGTTCCCACTAGCAGCACCTGATTTCAGAATTTACCCAGGGCCCTGGAAGCAGCATTGTTCATAAATCACTTAGATAGATGTGGAGCTTGCCAGTTAAAAGACCTCACCCCTAACCCTCACCCCCCACCAGGCCACTCCTGAGGAAGGCCTTTGAATGACTGTTCCACAGACCAAAGCATTTTAAGTCAGAGGTAACATTTCCACAATAGTGTTTTAAAAAATTATATGCTGCTGAATATAATTGGCAGTGTTATATTAAATCACATATACGCAGATATATATGTATATCCACAAATGTAATACACATGTGTGTATGTATTAACACGTGTGTTTTAACATGTGTATGTATGTATATTTGCAGTTTACTTGTGAATGAAGAGTCTCAAAATTCAGGCAAATGTATGCATGGCAGAAATTGTGGAGTTGGTGCCTTACTAGAGGAGGCCTGCCACCCTCACTGGGCTCCATCTTGCCACAAGCCTGAGTGGAATCTCTCTCACCTGGATTGCCTTTTGCTGCTTAATTTTCCAAATCAAGTTGCCCCTCCTTCACTGAGGCAGCTGAGTGGTTCTCAAATCTGGTTGCACATTAGAATCACTTGTAAAGCTTTTTGTGTATTTTTAAACATATTATCATGTTAAACACATTGTACACACACGCTTGTATATTTTTCTGGTGGGGGTAGAGAACAAAGGTTTATTTCTGCTGATTCTATAAAATAACTTTTTATTATAGAAAATTTCAAATCTGGCCAGGCACGGTGGCCCACACCTGTAATCCCAGCACTTTGGGAAGCTGAGGTGGTGGATCACCTGCGATCAGGAGTTCAAGACCAACATGGTGAAACCCTGTTTCAACTAAAAATACAAAAAGTAGCTGGGTGTGGTGGCATGTGCCTGTAATCTCAGCTACTTAGGAGGCTGAGGCAGGAGAATTGCTTGAGCCCGAGAGGTGGAGGTTGCAGTGAGCCAAGATCCCACCACTGCACTCTGGTCTGGGTAACAGAGTGAGACTCCATCTCAAAAAAAAGAAAAGAAAATTTCAAATCTACAAAAGTAGAGTGACTAATGTAATCAACTCCTATGTATCCATTACCCAGCTTCAGTAATTATCAACATTTTGCCAATCTTCTATAAGCAAAACCACCTCTCCCGATAGGATATTTTAAAGCAAATTTTCTTGTATTTCTAGTAAACACCAAAAAAAAAAAAAAAAAGTCACCCAAAATGATAACAAAAAAACCACTTGCTTTTACAATATTTAAAAAAAATTGACAACTTTTTGTGGTGCTTTTAAAATAAACAAACAGATAAAATAATGCCCGGATCTTACTCTTAGCAATTCTGATTTAATTGGTTTGGGTTGAGGCTCTGCACTAGTATGTTTCAAAAGCTCCCCAGGTAATGCTCATGTGCAGCCATGGCGGAGAACCATTGAACTAGCCTCATTCTGGTCTCTGAGCTCCCATCAATTTGAAATGCGGGCTACCCATCCAAATTGAGTGCTTTCTCAGTGCCCTGCGTGAACAAGAAAATGATGTGTAATGATGGCTCTGTAAATACATGTGGTTATTTCCTGCAAACCTTCTTTGAAAAAGGAGACTGACTCTGAAAGTCAGGATCTGAATATTTATGTTTCATCAGTGAAAGGGCAGACCAAACCCTTACCAGGCAGGTAGAATCTTGGAAGCAAGAGTGGTTAGCTTTTACTCCACTATGGAATTTCGTGTGTGTGTGTGTGTGTGTGTGTGTGTGTGTGTGTGTGTGTGTGTATGTGTGTATGATGGTGAGTGTGCCTCACTGCTTATATGCTTCTGCTCATCCCTTCTTCTTCCCTTTTAAGTGTTCTGTGATTGTGACCAACCATGTTTTAAGTTGAAGCTTCCTTTATGCTTTAGGTATTTACATATATATTTACATATATTTACATACTCAAAAGTATCTCTTCCTAAGGTGGAAAGGTAGTCAGCTGTGGCTTCTCTTTCTCATCTTTAGATTTTCTCTTCAGAGTCTCTCCCTTCTTCCTGCCTATGCAGTGACATGGGTAAACCAGGACTATTTCTGCTGAAAAACCTCCTAGTTCTTCACACCTCTAATATTTTACTTTGGTATTTATTTTTATTATTATTAAAATTTGGTCCCTTCACATAAAGACTTATTAAAGCTTTGTGACTTTTGCCTCTGCAAGAATGCCACAGAATGCCAATTGTTGTATTTATTTTAGCTCCTCAGGGATGTTTATTTTCTGTCTATGGTGGCCTCAGAACTTGTGGGTGTTACTGGGTATTATATGCTTTCATACTGGGGTATTAAATCAGCAAGGTCCCAGTCACAGAGAAATGTGTGGTTTGTCCATTGGGAAAGATTCAGAGAAAGTTTCAGTTAATATACTAAGTGCTAAGATTGAGGTGTGCCCAAGAGGCCGGAGGTAAAAATTCTAGAAAACTGGACGTGAAGTCAGCAGTAGGCAAGCTGCCTATAATTGAGCTTGCTTCCATATGACCAGAAAATTTTTGCTTGTTGAAAGCTTATTTACTTTACTTCTTTTCTTTTTTGGAATTTGGCATTTTAAGGTCTTGATAATCTTTCTAGCTTAGAGCATGTGAACAGAAGAGAAGAAAAATCAGGACTCAGTTTACTTACTTTAAGCAAGCATTGGTTGCTGCAGTTCAGGGGAGGTTAAAGTTGTTGGGCTCTTCTCTCTTATTAGTGTGGATGCTTAAGAACGTCAGAGTTTTGAGGTCAGTTGAACAGCTGCTTTTGTCCTCTCCCTAGTTTTAGTAGCTGAGTCCTATAAAAGATTACCACTCTGGTAAGTGCTAATACACTTTAGCCATTTTTTACTTTATAACATTGCATAAAAAGATTATCATGGCTTTCATTGCTTCTTGTCCTTTTGGCTAAAATCAAGCGTAAAAAGATTGCCATGGCTCTCAAAAAAAAAAAAAAAAAAAGGAAGAAGAAGAAAAGGCAAATTAGGAGAAGAACTTCTAGCAATGGGATTTTCCCTTTCTTGATATTGCAGAGTTGATTATACTTGGGTTAGTTTTCTTGAATCAAAACCTTTTCTATGGCACTTTAGAGATGCTAAATAATTAGTGTTACTCTATGTTATCGGGACATCACTGTAAGGATATTATACCTAACACCAACCCTTTGAAGTATCTTGGCATTGATGGGACAATAAAGGACTTCCTAGAATGGTGGTGGTAGTATTTTCTACTGAACAGAACAGGTGTTGAGCACCTAAGATGCCGTGTAGTAGGTGCTGGGACAACAGAGCAAGCAAAGGCTAAGCACTGCTGTGGAGGAGCGCAGATGAATATTACTCTACAGAGGGGTTGGCAGTCAGCACATGGCCTGTGTTTCTCTGCATTTTAACTAATTTTCTGGGTCTCATCTCCTAAGAAAACACCCTTGGGGTGTGTGTGTGTGTGTGTGTGTGTGTGTGTGTGTGTGTGTGTGTGTTTTTCTTTTCTTTTTTTAAACTAATCTTGCAGAAAATTTTGAGAAATATAGAAAATAATGCTAAAAATTTAAATTGTCCATAGTTCTAGCACTCCGAAAAAAACCAATGGAACTTTGAAATATATCTTTCCAATTGTTTTGGAAAATAACTGAAAAGACAGTTTTGCGTAAAAAGTTAGAAAATTCAGAAAAGCACAAAGAATATAAAAATCACCTGTAATAGGCCTCTCAGATGTCACACCTGCTAATATTTGTTCTATATCCATCTAGACTTTTGTGTATACTTTTTTTTAACCAACATGGGATCGTATAGTAATAATTTGTAGCATCTTTTCCAGTTATAAATATTTTCCAGTGTCATAAAATCTCCTTTCCAACATTACTTCATGCCCAGTATTATATCATATGGATATGTTAAACCTCACATAATCAGTCCCCTAGTTTAGAGTCTTCCCAGAACCTAAAAAATGCTTCCTTAAACCACCTGTAGAAAAATCTCTGTCCAACATCATAATTATTTCCTTAAAATAAATTTTTAGCTGTGGAATTGGTGGTGTACATGTTTTTAGGATTGCTGGATTTTCCACCAGGCAGGTTACAGGCAGTGTTTTCCCTGTACTTCACAAGTTGATGTTATAACTTAAAACCTTTATGAGTGTGGTAAGTAAAAAATAAGAAACCACACAGGCAACTTGTTTTAATTTGTGTTTCTTATACTACTAGCATAGTTGAACAATTTTTATGTCTTTGACTCTGTATGTCTCTTTGTGTAAATTGTCTATTAAATAACCTTTGCCCAATTTTCTACTGAAGAATTTATCTTTTTTTAATTGTAAAAAGTTTTCAATAATATAAAGGACATATATGAAAGTTATTGACCCTTTTTTCTATCACAGAACTGTCCAGTTTATCATTTCACTTTACTGAATCAGTCTTCCTTCACTGATTTGAGTTGCTACCTTTGGTATATACTTAATTTTTGTTTATGGCTAAGTCTCTTTCTAGACTTGTTCTTCCAGTCCATTGATCCATCTCTCTTCCTATGCCAATATATATCCTTTCAGTCTCCTTTTTTTATTTTTCCATGCTTTTAGGTATTTTCACCAGTTTTTTTCCTGAAAAAAATTTTAAATCTATGAATTCCCCAACCTCTAAATTCTTTTAGAAGTTTAAAAATTGACATTACATAATTCCAGTATAAACTAACCTTAAAAAGTTCATGCTTATATATTAGATTTTTCATCCAGGATTTGGTGTGTGTCTTAATTTATTTAGATCTCCCTTCTGTCTCTAAGCAAAGTTTTGTAGCAAAGTTTTCCACACAGGTCTTATACATGTCCTGTAAAAGGTATTCCTGGATTTATATATTTTTAGATTGCTGTTGGTTTCACATTTTAGTTAACTGATTAATTATTGTGGAATATAAAAAATATTTGAATCTTTTGTTGTTATATACCCTTTATTGATGATAATTCTGCTATTCTCTTAACTGAGAATACCTCCACTTTAAATGCCTTTCAATGAGCCCCTCAGCAAAGGGAGACTGAGCAAATACATGTAACCTACAGCCAATAGGTCAGGAACCAGGTGGTAGAATGGACTCCTTTTTCAAAAGATGACTCTGGCATCTCCTTTAATAGTAGACATCCATTTTTCTGGAATGGCGCATATGCAGGCCTTGCTGGAATTAGGTGCCTGATCTAGAGATACTACCTCTTCTGACCCTGTGACAGAAGATTTCTGTGGGGAAAGACTCAGCAGCCCAGTCTAAGCTGTTATTTCTATTTGGTCAAACAGTATTTCAGTGCCATCTAGTCTGGCATGAGAAACCAATTTAGTCAGGTCTCTTCTGCAAGAATATTCTAATTGATTACAGGTCCCTATAGTTTGTTCCTTTTGAGTTTCAATTTTTCAAATAACCAAGCCCCTTATATTGGAAGGGCTGGGGCCTGACTTTTGCACTGGGCCTGAGTTGTGGTATGCATTGCATCACTCTTGTTGTTTCTGAACTTTCTTGACCACATTCAGATTTCACTCTAGAATGTTGTAACAAGTCCACATTTGTTGCAACATGGAGTAAGGTTATTATGAAGGAGGGACACAGCGATCAGTGTATAAATCCAGTCTATATTGATGATCTGGAGGAGAACTCACGTTTGTATAAGAATTGATCTTTCTTGTACGATACCCCTTGAGTAGATGACACCTGCCTTTGGCCAGACTTGGAGGAGAGATACATGCTGGTCATTTGACCAATTTCCAGTCTCCTACCTGGAGGCCTGGGGCTACTCCCTGACTTTTTGTGATAGGCATTAATAGTCAAACAGTGGGGATAGAGCCAGCAAGTACTAATCATAATATGTATGTTGTATTTGAAAATTAGGCTCTGAAAAGGAAGTATTAATGAGATATACTTATGTATTTCATACTTTCTTAAAGTATGAAATACATAAGTATATAAGTATGAATACATAAGTATATCTCATTAATGTATTTCTCCAAAATGTAACCACCATAAATTGCTATTTATGTATTATTCACTGAGTATATTACTTTCTTTGTATTTTCTACAAAGATTTATCAGCACAATTGTGAGAAATCTTCAAAACCTTTTTGGGTTCCATTTAAGTTGGAATAATGATGCATTTGGCAATTGTTTATAAAGGGATCATTTTGGAAAAAGGAGGAGAGTATTTTCTCCCCCCTCAAAGCATGATTTGTAGTCTTCACTTGGATTTTTTTTTTCTGTTTAATGCAGTAGGGCTTTGTTCTCAGTGCAAAACCTTTTGTGATCCTTGACACTTGAAGGGATCAGTTTTACAAGTCTCATTAATAAGACTTGTTTCTTCTTACTCTATAATACATACCCCTTTTCCTTACTGCACAGTTCATACATACCCATAGCTAAAATTATTTTTGTTCAACCTTCAATTATAGGATTTATGATGCTATTTAATTGGCTAAGTTTGTGCCCATACCAAGATAGGTGATAAAATGGTGAAGCCTCAGACTTAAACAGGCTACCCTGCTTAGGGTGATCTATTTGGAAAGGAAAAGAAGGTTATGATAAGCTATGAAAGCTTGGAAAGAAGTCAGATGAGATGTCTGAGGGTGAGGGTAAAGGAAGAATGCGTTTGGTAAGGGCAAAAGGGAGCCCATTCTGTAACTTTAGGCAGGAGCTGGTATTTGTCAGGCTTTAAATGTAGCTCCTACAAATCATTCTGCAACAATTAATCTACATGTTTGAGAACTCCAACTAAATTTTAATTACCTCAAAGGCAGGGACTTGATCTTACTCAATATTATATCCCAAGACTAGCTGGGTGTGGTGGCTCACACCTGTAATCCCAGCACTTTGGGAGGCCGAGGTAGGAGGATCACTTAAGCCAAGGAATTCAAGACCAGCCTGGGCAACACAGTGAGACCCGTCTGTACAAAAAAAAATTTTTTTAATTAGCTGGACATGCTGGTGTGTACCTGTAGTCACTGCTACTCAGGAGGCTGAGGTGGGAGGATTGCTTGAGCCTGTGAGGTTGAAGCTACAGTGAGCTGTGATGGCACCACTGCACTCAAGCCTCGTTGACAATGCAGGAAAAAAAGAAAGAAAATATAGCCTAGGACCTAAGAAAGCAGCAGAACATAACATAATAGTTCTCTTTTTTTTTTTTTTTTTTTTTGAGACATAGTCTTATTCTGTCGCCCAGGCTGGAGTACAGTGGCACAGTCTTGGCTCACTGCAACCTCTGTCTCCTGAGTTCAAGCAATTCTTGTGCCTCAGCTTCCTGAGTAACTGAGATTACAGATGTGCACCACCACACCTGGCTAGTTTTTGTATTGTTAGTAGAGACAGGGTTTCTCCATGTTGCCCAGTCTGGTCTTGAACTCCTGGCCTCAAGTGATCCACCTGCCTCGGTCTCCCAAAGTGCTAGGATTACAGGTGTGAGCCACTGTACCTGGTCTGTTACTCTTTTTTTTTTTTTTTTTTTTTGAGACAGAGTCTTTCGCTGTCGCCCAGGCTGGAGTACAGTGGTGCGATCTCGGCTCCCTGCAACCTCCACCTCTCAGGTTCAAGTGATTCTCCTGCCTCAGCCTCTCGAGTAGATGGGACTACAGGTGCCTGCCATCACACCCAGCTAATTTTTAGTAGAGACAGAATTTCACCATGTTGGCCAGGCTGGTCTCGAACTACTGACCTCGGGGTGATCCACCTGCCTTGGCCTCCCAAAGTGCTGGGATTACAGGTGTAAGCCACTATGCCTAGCCCAGCCTGTTATACTTTCAGTAAAGAAAAGTAATCACAGATAACAGTGCTTCCCTCAAACACATACATACACACACACACACACACACACACCCTCATTTGATACTACTTCTGGTCTTGACTACATCCAAGTCAGGAAAAACTTTAAGGGTAGTATGTCACATGCAGGAGGCACTATCTACAGATAGCACCATCTACCTAATAATCCTGCTCTGTTGAATCTGTTACCCAATTTGCAGATCTCCTAGCCTGAGAGAGATCCATAGGTAGAATCAAGGAAGAATGAGTCTGGAGGCAGAAATAAGAACTGCATTCAGAATTCAGCCCAGGTACCCTCTGTCAGTGCCAAAGCTCTGGTAGGAGGTGGTGCCTCAAAAAAAAAAAGCTTGGCACCTTTTTCATTAATAACTTCCTTTACTTGGATATTTAATTTCTATAATTTATGGCTGGCAAGAGTTAAGAAAAACTAACAACAGAAATATGTGGTATCTGAATATCTTTTATATTTAAATCTTTAATCTGTTTGGAATTTATTTCGATGTTAACCTCCTCACTCTCTTGCCATTTTCTGAATAATCCATTCTTTCCCCAAGGATTTACAGTGTTATCTCCTTTATGTGCTAAATTCATGTCTATTCTTAGATCTGTTTCTGGGGATTTTTATTCTGTTCACTTGATTTGTCTGCCTATTCCTTTATTAGTACTACACTGTTTTTAATTATTGAAGCTTTATAATACAATTTAATATCTGGTACAGCACATTCCTCCTCATTATTCTTCTTTTTCAAAAATGTTGGCAGTGTCTCACACATCTATTCTTCTAGATGAAATTTAGTCCCAACCAGCATTAAAAAGAACACTGTTGGGAGTTTTTTTCTTGGAATTGTGTTAAATTTGTAAACAAACTTGGGGAACATTGACATTTTTTGCTTGGAGTGTTCATACCCAGGAATCTGCTATTTTTTTCATGTACTCAGATTTTCTTGTGTCTTTCAACAAATGTATATAGTTTCTTCCCATAGTTCCTTCCCAACCTGTTTTAAGTTTGTTTCTCAATATGTTATACTTTCTTCTTGTTATTGCACATGAGATATTTTAGGATCTCTCTTTGTGCTTAGACTTCCCAAGTCAATACATATTTGCCTCTATTTTTATTTTCCTTGGCCATTGCAGTAGAGATCAAGGAGGGAGGCCCGGGCTTTTCAGAATGCTTGCTCCTGCAGCAAGCAGAAGTTAGGCAGATGCCTCCTTCCCCAACCTTGGAATGCTTTCTACCCCTGCCTCTCCATGATGTGAACAGGAAATAAAGGAATATTTTATTTGCATTCATTGGCTTTATAAAACCCTTGCTAATTTTGTTAATATAAAGAAATAGCACTTTTATCATAACACTTACCGTGTTTCCATAGAAAATGGATTAGATTTTCCATTAATTATTTTAATGATGAAAGATGTCCATTTTCTTCAAGAAAGTGTTCAGAAAAGTGGATTTTGCTAGATAGCCTCTGTCTGTCTACTGAGACATTTTTGAGTTCCCTATTGATTGTAAAAGGAATATTATAGTGCTATGATTATCTGTGTTTGCTCACAGTTCTTCTCCTACAAAGGAAGCTAGGATTAAAAGAATTACTGCTGCCATATACAGAGTACTCCCATCAGACCCTGACCCAGGGGCTTCCATACCTTGTCTCAGTCAGTACCCACGAGGACCCTCCCAGGGAGGCACTGTCATCCTCATTCTACTGATGAGGAAACTGAGGCTACACAGAGTTAAGTAATTTGTTCAAGGTCACATAGGGAGTTAGTGGCAGAGCCAGGACCTCAAATATTTACTCTTTTTTTTTTTAATATAAACTTCATTTTTTAATTTTTGTGGGTATGTAGTAGGTGTGTATATTTATGAGGTACATGAGGTATTTGATACAGGCATGCAATGCATAATAATCACATCATGTAAAATGGGGTGTCCGTCCCTTCAAGCATTTATCCTTTGTGTTACAGACCATCCAGTTAAACTCTTTTAGTTATTTTAAAATCTACAATTAAATTAGTTTAACTATAGTTACCCTGTTGTGCTATCAAATAGTAGGTGTTGTTTAATCTTTCAAGCCTCCTCCCCCACCCCCCACTGCCTTTCTCGGCCTCTGGTTACCCTCCTACTCTCTATGTCCAGGAGTTCAATTGTTTTGATTTTTACATCCAGCAAGTAAGAGAATATGCAATGTTTGTCTTTCTGTGCCTGGCTTATTTCACTTAACCTAATGACTTCCAATTCCATCCATGTTGTTGCAGATGACAGGATGCCATTCTTTTTATGGCTGAATAGTACCCTGTTATGTATATGCACCACATTTCTCCAAACATTGACTCTTAATCACTGCATGTATATTTGTTTGCATAGTGACTGAAAGATTCAGAATTTTTTTTTTTTTAAATAAAGATGGGGTTTCACCATGTTGGTCAGGCTGGTCTTGAACTCCCGACCTCAGGTGATCCGCCTGCCTTGGCCTCCCAAAGTGCTTGGATTACAGACGAGAGCCACCACGCCCGGCCCTGAGATTCAGAATTTTTTAAAAAATTAAAAATAAAAATAAAATTTGGGATACTTAAAACTTACTGAAAATAATCTATCTAAATTAGTTATTACTAGTTACAGGCCATACTTGATTCTGAGCATGACTGATTCTAGTTCAAAGATTGGTTTCTTTATGCTGCTGTAAACCAAAGGTATATCAGCCTATTCAGAATAATTAGTTATGTTTCTGAAGAGTCAGAAGGTGAAGTTTGTTAGAGTTCATGACCTAGGTACAAAGCAGTGTGGATCAGTGCTAAAGGAAGAGGCAGCCGGGTGCCAGGAAGCTGGGAGGTAGCTCTTGGCAACAGAGGGAAGACTGTCTGAAGAAGATATGATGGGAGGAGAGCCAACTGCAGGGGTCAGATTGAGGTGTCGGGTGGCTTCCTGTTGAGGATATGTGGCAAAACCCCTGCTAGTTCCCCAAATGGGAGTTCGACCTGGTTTAAAATGGGACAGCAGTGCAGGGGAATGGTCAGAACTGAGAAGAGACAGCTGAGATAGGTGTTTGTTCTGCTTCTTTTGTATCTGGAGCTCCATGGGTACTAAGGGCTGGCAGAGGGATTCTAGATCCCAGGAGTTTGTGTGTCTGTGTGTGTGTCAGGGTTGGAGAGCCTTGGTAGGAGCTGTATGTAACAGAGGGGTCTGCTGGCTTTTTTATCTGGTTTGGGGATTGGATTTCACTACTCTATGATGGAACTGAGTCTACTTAGTATACTTGCCTTGCTCTCCTGTGGCTGGCCAGGGCACCAGTGGGGAATGTCTACAGGCGGTGACATGTGGGCAGGGGGCAGCCATGAGGCTGCAGCAATGAGGTGCCAGAGAAGGCCAGGGCAGACACTGCCAAAGACAGAGTTGGCTTTGGATCTCTGCAAAAATCCAGAAAGAATTCTGGGCCTATTTTCATAGAACTAGGCCGAAAACACTGAGTGAAGAAGTATTAGCCTCAGCTGGAGTTAGTCAAATGGCTTATTTCTAGTTTCACAACTGGGAGTGTTCCTTAGAAACCCACATTTGGGTAGTGAAAACTGCACTTTCTGGGCAAGATTCCTGTAAAACTAGAAATGACAATGCATCAAAAGATGACTTTATTATATTTTTATCGGTAGACAAACTTCCTAAAAAAATTCACACACTCATATCTGCATATAGACCAACATCATAGAAGTACTAATATGACACTGTTCTGAATTATGCAGCCTTTGCAAATAACAAACTGGCTGAAAAATATCTAAATATAATTTTAATTTTTAAACTTTTTCTTCTGATTTGAAAATTAGCTCACACTTGTAATCCCAGCACTTTGGGAGGCTAAGGCAGGTGGATCGTTTGAAATCAGGAGTTTGAGAGCAGCCTGGCCAACATGGTGAAACCCCCGTCTCTACTAAAAATACAAAAATTAGCCAGGCATGGTGGTGCATGCCTATTATCCTAGCTACTTGAGAGGCTGAGGCAGGAGAATCCATTGAACCCAGGAGGCAGAGGTTGCAGTGAGCCAAGATTGCGCCACTGCACTCCAGCCTGGGCAATAAAAACAAGACTTTGTCTCAAACAAAAAAAGAAAATTAGTCTATAAGCTTTATGGCAAGAAATAAATTAGACAATTGTATAAATGACGAATTATACTTTCTCATTGTGTTTCTAATAACATGATCTATTTTCATGGCTCTTTTTGAAGAATACTATCCAAGATGAACAAGTGTTTTTTTTTGTTTGTTTGTTTTTGAGATAGTCTCAGTCTGTCGCCCAGGCTGGAGTGCAGTGGTGCAGTCTCGGCTCACTGCAATCTTCACCTCCCGGGTTCAAGTGATTCTTCTGCCTTAGCCTTTCAAGTAGCTGGGACTACAGGCATGTGGTGCCACACCCAGCTACTTTCTGTATTTTTAGTAGAGATGGGATTTCACCATTTTGGCTAGCCTGGTCTCAAATTCCTGACCTCAGGATCCACCCGCCTCAGCCTCCCAAAGTGCTTGTGATTGCAGGCGTGAGCCACCAGGCCCAGCCAAACAAGTGTATTTTACACGCAAGTTTTCTTCCCTTCCCCGGCCCCCAGCCCTTGCAATAGTGGGACGAGCAAACCTGTAACGTGAGTCTTTGCTATGGCTCTGCCACATGGACAGGTTTTCAGAGCAAGTGAAAGTCTTACAAAATAGTAAAGCACCTGTCCCATTACCTCTTCCTAGCTCAGAAATGAATGCTGTACTCCCCAAGCTTGCCAAGCCTTAGAGTGCCCTTGGAGAGTTTAAGACATCTTCCTCATCATCTAGAAGAAGCAGGAGGCTCAAAAGGAAGTCTAATGCCTCACTTACTAGACCCACCTTGGGGGAACATCCTGAAGTCTCCCTGGAGAGTGTGAATTGACTTCTTACATTAATATCATGCATATACACCTGTCCTACAGCTTTCTGAAGCCATTTCCTTTTTTTGGTCTACATTTTCAACTTTTGCTATTACAACACAATTCTTAAGAGGAAAAAAGGCAAACCTATAAGGCATTGCATTGTTTCCCAATTCAGCTGGAGTGTAGCCTCCTAGACTCCAGGGGAGCTCTGCTCCAAGTAGGTTGTGTGTGGGCAATGCATGTTATTGTTATCTAAAACCCAAAGACTCCAAGCACTGCTGAAGGTGCAAAGATGCAGTAGAGATGGACTCTGTCCTCTAGAAGCTCAAAGTCTAGTTGAATAGATGACATAATCCACTCAGCAAACACTTACTAAGCATGTGTGTGTTTGAGGCACTGTGGCAGCACAGCAATGATTAAGCTGCAATCCTAATTTTCTAAGGAGACTGCAGTGAACGGTTAAGTAACAGATACGAAACAATTCAGGCACTACAGTGAACTTCCCAGTGAATCGTATAAACAATTAAGTGGTGCTCAGAAAATAGAGGAATCACTGTGGGCTAGGATGGCTTCGAAAGTCTTTAAGGAGGTGGTAAGCTTAAGCAAAAACCCCAAATCTCAGCTGTTTCTTACATTCACGGAATCTTCCAGGTTCTAGAATAAAGCACAAACCAAGTTTCAAGGAAATGTAAATTTCTACATTGTAGTGACTCTGGTGCTCTCTATTCAGTCGATTGCTGTGGCCGCTTCCTCATCCAGGCCTTCTCCCTCTCCCACTCTGTATCATTGCACGGGTCTAACATACTGCAAGAACAAAACGTATAAAAGATGACTCAGTAAAAATCCCCCTCGCTTCCTTCCTTATCTGTGTCTGACTGCTCCTTGCCTTCTCCCTGCGCAGCCACTTTCTTGTCATTCCAGAGTTTGTCTACATACAAGAAAATATGAATTTAGATTCTTGTTTTCCTTTGTTTTTAAGATAGCATGGTATATTCACAGTTTAGGATCTTGCTTTCCTTCACTTAATAGTATATCTGGGAGATCTTTCCTAATACGACATAAAGCACATTCTCATTATTTTTGATAGCTACATAGTACTCCACTATGTAGATGTAGCATAATTTATTTAACCAGTTCCCTCCTGGTTGGTCATTTGGATTGTTTCAATCTTTGCTATTACAAATGAAGCTTCAACAAATAACTCCACAGAGACATATGCTCCTTGACTTACAGTGGGGTTATGTCTCAATAAGCCCATCATAAATAAAAAATATCCCAAGTCTAATACGCATTTAATACTTAACTATACTCATAATAAATTTAAAAAATTGTAAGTTGAACCATTGTGAGTCAGGGACCATGGCTGTATATAGTATATATACACATGAAGGACCATATAATAGCAGATATTATTCCCTACCCCAGCACTTATATTATCAATAGACTTGGCTTAGAAAACCTTGGATTTTGCTTTTCATTGTTTTTACCAGCATTGTCTGGTTCAAAATACGTTTATTCAGCAAGAGGTCATTGGTAGCATTTGCCATCACAAGGCCTGGGCAACTTCACACTCTTGTAGAATTCATTCTTCCTGGGGTGCCTTCTGGCCCACTATGAAACTCTCAAATGCTACTGTGGTCTTGTTTTCCTAGACGGGCTCATCTTCGCTTGTGTCTGGAGAAGTTGAAGGGGCTGGTGCCACTTGGACCCGAATCGAGTCGACACACTACATTGAGTTTATTAACAAAAGCCAAATTGCACATAAAGGTAAGTGTATCACTGGGATGCTGCTTTATCTTTACTTGTTCAGTCAGGGTTTGTCTGTTGATACATCTCCAGGGCAGTCCTCTCCCCTGAACTCTTCCAGTCTGGCTATTGTATGAATCACAGGTACCTCAAATGCAACATGTTCAAACACCAACTATTTCTCACTCTCATGCACCAGAAGTTTAATGGTCCATCCAGCTCTCCATCCAGTTGTACAAGCCAGAAACTCGGGAGTCCTTGATAGCTCCTGCTCCTTAACCATATATCTAGGCCATCTCCAAGGCCTAGTATTTTACAACCTGGTCCGCTTCCATCTTCACCCCCATTGTCTACTGCAGTAAAATCTTCAGAGTCTCCCTGTATCCCTCCGGGTCCCTCCCATCTGCTTTCCATGCTTCCTGAGAACAGTCCTTCCAAGGCACAAATATTAACATATGACTTTGTTTAAAATTCTTCTGTGACTCAGGACAAACTCTGTCAGCAGGCCAGCCCCAGGCTCTGCCTTGCCCCCAGGCTCTGCCTTGCCTGGTCCTCACCTGCCTCTGCAGCACCATCTTGTTCTCCACATCCCCTTTCTCCAGCCCTCTTCCAGTCCCTGGCACTTGTCATGTTGTCTTACTCAGGACCTTTGTCCGTGCTGTTCCCTCTGCTTGGTACACTTTCCCCTGTCTTCTTCACCTACGAGACTCTTCACATCACAGTGCAAGTCTCTCTAGCTCAGAGAATCCTTTGCTGACTTTCCCGACTCAGTGACCTCCTTCCTGTGACAGGTGGTCCTGTCACTGGATATCTCTCTTAGCACTGTCACAGCTGACATTTGACAGTGATTTGTGTGACCATCGGGTTGTCTCAATCATTAGACTGTAGACTCCATGAGGGCGGGAACTGGGTCTTTGTGCTCACTTCGTAGTCCCAGCACCTCGCAGAGTGTTGGGCAGAGTTGACACTCTCTATGCTACCTGAATAGAAAAGGATAAGAGGAGTTGGATTCAAAGTCTTGAGAGCCACAGCCAAAATCCCTGTTTAGCATGTTCGGATAGTCATATCATAGTTGAACAAATGTTACTTTAATTATGATTAGTAGCCTGCATGCATGACGATTCTGGGAGAAAACCTCTATTTAAAGCAAAACAGCTATAATTAAACAATCGTCTTAATTATCTGAAGAATATGAGAAACTAGGGGCAGATTTGTAAAAACAAGTATTCTATGGAAATGTGTTTTCTAAATTCTTCTGTTGGACAAATTAAATCAGGACATCAAAAGGGACTATTATTTCCTGTTAATAAACAAGTTAATTGAGATTTGGCATGACACAAAAAAGTGCTTATGTAATTGGGACATGTACTTGAATAAACATAGTTTTAAATGGAAGCATGTTTCTTAAGCTCCCATCACGTGCAGTTTTCTAGTTCAGAGATCAGGTGTTCAGGGGATCACTGCAAACAAGGGAGACCAAGTTGGAGGCTGCTGCCTGCAGTCTTTTCAGTACTAAAATTGAGGGCTCCCAGGGTGTGAGCATGTGAGAGCTCACCCCTAGAATCCCTGTGACAGGACAAGTACCCACAGCACTGGCGATGCTGAAGAGTCACTGGCAGTCGACTTCCTGTCCCAGAGAGAAGCTTGATGAGTGGCACCAGAAGGCTTCTGAGGAAGCATGGCGCATTTCACTGCTAGAAGGGAAGATGCGGGTCATTGCCCATTTAGAAGTCCCCCTGCGGGGCCCAACAACTACCCCTTTGACTTGCAGAAACTTGAAGATTGTGACAGAAAAGCCGTTCACCAAATAGACCAGCTTCAGCGAGAGCAGCGACACCTAAAAAGGCAGCTGGAGAAGCTGGGCATTGAGAGGATCCGGATGGACAGCATCGGCTCCACTGTCTCCTCTAGCGCTCTGACTCCGACAGGGGTGAGCCCCTCTCTCTGCACCCTCTGCCACCCTCCTTCCCTCCTCCCTGTCTCCCTTGTCCTCTCCCACCTCCAGAGTAGGGGTTCAGTGCCGCTGACAGGAGGCAGAGCATAAGAAAAACTAAGACATTGGGTATGTTGTAGAGAAGTCAAACAGTGTGACCCCCAGTGACAGGTTCCTCCCCCCTGCTAGCAGTTAGGTGACAATGCCTATAGAAGGGTTTGATTGAGGTTGGTTTTCAGCCTGAATTTTCTGTTTTTGTTTTTTGTTTTTTTGAGACAGTCTCGCACTGTCACCCATGCTGGAGTGCAGTGGTGTGGTCTTGGCTCACTGTAATCTCCACCTCCCGGGGTCAAGTAATTCTCCTGCCTCAGCCTCCCAAGCAGCTGGGATTACAGGCATGTACCACAACGCCCGGCTAATTTTTGTATTTTTATAGAGATGAGGGTTCACTGTGTTGGCCAGCCTGGTCTGGAACTCCTGACCTCAAGTAATCTGTCCGCCTTGGCCTCCCAAAGTGCTGGGATTGCAGGCATGAGCCACCCACACCCAGCCAAAATTTTGTATTTTTAATAGAGATGGGGTTTCACCATGTTAGCCTGGTTAGTCTCAAACTCCTAACCTCAAGTGATCCACCCACCTCAGCCTCCCAAAATGCTGGGATTACAGGCGTGAGCCACGATGCCTGAGTTTTCTGCAGAGCACTTTCATCAATGTCCTTCTCTCTTGTTCTCCCTGCAGAAGAAATTGACGTTGACGTGGAGAGCACGGACTATCTCACGGGTGATCTGGACTGGAGCAGCAGCAGCGTGAGCGACTCTGACGAGCGGGGCAGCATGCAGAGCCTCGGCAGTGATGAGGGCTATTCCAGCGCCAGCATCAAAAGAATAAAGCTGCAGGACAGTCACAAGGCATGTCTTGGTCTCTAAAGAGAGGGGGCGCTGCAGCTGCCTCCTTGAAGGTTTTCCCTGTCAGATCTGATTAGGTAACGTATTGGACCTGCCCACAACTCCCTTGCACGTAAACTTCAGTGTCCCACCTTGACCAAAATCAGCTTTGTAACTGTTTTCAAGGAAGTGCTTAGGATTGTGGGTTTCTGATTGCATCCACTAGCTTCTCTTTTTCTTGCCATAAAAATTTGTCTCTGAGAGACTGTACATTCCAATCAATTTGAAGCATCCAAGAATTCTTAGACCGAATAAGCAATGTCCGCATCTCAGCAGTCCCCCTCTTTACTCTCTTCGTGTCCTCTCCGAGACCTTCTTCCAGTTTTCTGGCTTACTATGTTACTTGCCTAGGAGGAATGTCCAAGTGTGTCTTGTGCTTAGGAAACTGAAGGAAACAAACTTTTGAAATTGAGATCCTGATCTCAGAACTCCAAAGTAAGCTTTGAAAGCGGCATTTAAGAGCACTTAACCATGGTCCTCACCACCAGTGAGGAAGTCAGGAATACCTCTAGAAAACACGCCCTTCACACACAGCACGTGCTCATTCCCCCAACGCACTGAGTGTGGATGGGAGCAGTATTTCTCACTTTAAAATGGACACCTTGATAGTGTGTCTTTGGGGTTGCACAGCTCATAAAAGTTCCAAATTGTTTGTTCTCACAAACAAAACGGTACAGTCTATTTTTGTGCGACGTTCTTGGGACCTCGCTGTGTTCTGCTATCTCGAGGCACATTCTCCCCTCCAAGTTTGTTAATGCTACTTGTCTCTGGAACATTTTTTTTCCTACCTCAGAGATAAATGAGATCTCCATTTCCCACTTAACACAAAGTGATTATCCTCTTTCTTTTTTTTCCCCCCAGAGTAAGTGACATTTGGTCCAATTCTAATGTATTTTCCTATTGAACTTTCAGCAATAACTGAGCTGTGGCACTAGCAGAGCTAGTGGCCATTATCAGTGAAAGAAAAAGTCCACATTTCTACTCTCTGTTGCAGGTGAACAGGAGAGGATGGTACACTGTTACTAGAACTCCTCTCCTTAGTGATTATTTTTGGACACACCCAGAAACTTCTTTATGGAGGCTTTTGGGTTGATAGTTTAAAAGGCTGATTTTTCTTTTTGGTTATGATTTCTCCTTTAAGTGGTCTCCAACTTTGTAGCATTTTTATTTAAGCTAAAACAGAGCACATGTATATGTACATAAGACACATTAAATCTATAAATACTATTTATTCATTTTATATAAACTAATGTAATGGAAAATAAATTCTTATGACTTTGTGCTTTTATAGATGTTCTAGAAACTTTGTATGTAGGTATATACAAAATTAGTTCATTCCCCTGAATATTTTTGCATTCATATTTTTGAGGTCTTGATGTTTTCAGCCTCTGACGAATCTTTTTCATTGAATTTGAACCATTTGTAAAATCTGTGATGCTGAAGCAGAGTGTATCACAAAATGATGAGAACATTCCTAAAATCCATGGACTCACCGCGACCTAAGGGCTCAACGGCTCACTCGGCAGCAGGCAGCCACCCCACGCTCCCCTGCTGGTCTGCGGTCACTCGCACACCATAGCCTGAAGCTCACCTAGCGCCTGCACCTCGCACACAGCTAAGGTCAAAGTTCAAACGCACTCCACAGGGAAGCTCATTCTGTACCCGAAGAGCAATCTCACAAAGCAAGATTACTTTTGTGTGATTCTTTAATGTATTTGTTTAAATGTTCTGATTGGAAGTAGTGGATTCCTAAATGATTCCAAATTCATCTGTAATTCTTCTGTTTTTGTTTTGTTCTGTTTTTTCTTCATTTCAGCTTTGGGTGGGGGAGGGACAGGTGACACAAAGGATTTTTTTTTTTTTTTTTTAATTTTTGGAATCTTTTCCAATAACCAGCTAAAGATTTGCACTGAAATACAACTTGTATGCCTTTTGCATTCTTAAAGCCTGCTTCCTGGATTTAAGCAGAGTGATAGTGTTCAAAGAGCCAGCTCAGCCTATAACATGTTTGAAAAAGATATGTCTGCACTTTGAGGTCCCTTTTGAATGCCATTCACCAGACCTCTCAAGCATTTTGTTTCATTGCTATATCCAAGCGCCTCACAAGTCCACGATGCGGGATAGCATCGAAACTCAAGACTTTGGAAAAAACTTGTGGGCTTGCATTGGGGAAGGGAAGGGAATGAAAGTTGTGTACTTCTTTGTTTAATTTAGAAAGAAGGCATCCAAGAGATGCCGTTATTTTCTGTGTTTCAATTGTTGTGCCTTTGAGTTAAACTGCATTTTTGTCTTTTGGTTGAAATCTGAAATGTACTGTCCCAATATAAAACAGTAATTATTTGATCTTTGCACTGTTTGTCTGGTCCTTTTCAATTTGATTGCGTATAAATGTGGAACTTGATAGATCTCTATGTTTTTAATGCACTTGTGATAAACTGACACCAGGGTTAGACATTACTTTCAAAGCTCAGTGTAGACCAAGTCAGCATGCTAGACAGGCTTCTCTCTCTAACCAAAACTGTAATCTTCAGGACCAGCAAACTCAGCCCAAGGCAGCTAATCCCCCCCTACCCAATCCTCCACCCCCAGCGGCTCATCGGCAGCCCTGATTTGCCAATCTGTCCTCTCTCATTCACTGATCCACCAGCCTGACTGCTAAGAGCTATAGTCTTTTCAGTTGTTTTGTCTTTTTAAGCAAGGTGAAAACCTTTCTATTAGGGATGTGGGGTCAGGGAGGGGATGGGCAAAGATATAAACCCCAGCCTTTAAGACTTTGACAATTGTACGTAAATACAGATGTGTGTAAATATAGGCACATGCATATTTTTATGTGAAAGTTGATTTTAAAAAAAGTAAAAAAGTCAAAACTGCACTCTTATTGATACCATCATAATGCAAATGGGAAAAATACGAGTATGTAATCTAATTTAATTTCATGCAGTGAGAAAATATATATGTGTGCTTCTGTAACATCCTGAAAACAAAGATTTCCATCCCCTGTTGGCTTTGAATGGTGGGCCAAGCACCCAGGGTGTCTTTATTTATTTTTTTTCTTTTTTTTTTTTTTTTGCTAAGCAGAGATTTTGAATGGTTCAAGGTGCTGATAGTAACTGCTGACTTCTTTCTCTAGTCACACATCTAATGCCAGTTTAGTGATTCAAAGTGCATCACATTTTTCAGCAGGACCTAGCTTCTCCCTGTCAATCCAAGATGAAAATCACTTCAGTGTTGATTCAGAACTGGGCATTAAGTAGACCCTCATCCTGCAGTTGGCCACTTGAGTGTCTCTGGTTTTGTTTTTATTTTTCAAGGTGGGCATTTTCCTTTCATCTCTACTTTTTCAAAATAAAGGGGCCTCACCTGGGTTTCCTATGGGCCTCTCTTCCACATCCCTAAAGTGGCCAAGAGCAAATCCTGGGGGGGTAAGAAAAAAGTGTAAACTAGGTAGGATTGTGATGCTCAAAATAACCGTCTAGCAATATCCTGGAGCTTGAGAATGGATTTTGTGGGCTTATTTCTTCTTGCCTCTTCCCCATCCTTTCAAGAGAGAGCTTATTTTTGAAAAGTATATGTGTGTATATATATACACATATATATGCATGCATACACATACATTATTATTTAGGTTTTTATACCATACTGTATTGGCAAGAGTACCACTATCATTGTCCTTTACAATCTTTTTCTTCCCCCAAATCTTGGTCTATTTTTTATTTTTTCATGAACCACACAGGAGACTAAAATCCTGATCTTTTCTGTTTCTTCTTTACTTTTTCCCCCGAGTTTCTTTGTCTGCCCCCCCTTTGCCTTCCCTGTGTGTTGAACACCAGGTAGTAAAAGGCTAAACGCAATTTCCTGCATGTCAGTCTATTCTTTTTCTACGTTTGACTCTAATGCAGCGTGTTTAGTAGCTGGCTACTACTATTTAAAAACTCTTCCTGGTAGAAGACAACCCAAAGACCTTTTTCAATGAGGTGGTTTTCTCATTCTACATCGTCTGGTCTCTACAGACTGTAGGATACTTTGCTTTCAAAGATACTGGGTCAGAGGGTGGGATGTGCAATAGGTGATTTATCATGATTTTTTTCATTATCAATATTACATGGATGATTTTCTCCAATTCTTCTGAAAGAAGAAATAAGTGACTGGCACTGCTAGATTCAGCTATTGAATGGCTGAAGAAATGGAGTGTCTGATCTCTCAAATTCATAAAGTGAGAATTCATAAAGCACCCAATATTAAGATTTATCCAGATTTTTACATTTTGATTTCTTCTCTCTGGGGGAGTGGCAAGTTGAGGGAGCATTCTTCATTTTAGCTTTTATGTGACAACCAAACTTGCCTTGACCCCCATCCCTAGAATTGGTGCTCTTGGACTATTGCTGTTACCATCATTTTTGGGGGGCCATCTTCCTAATGCTACACATAGCCTGACAGGGGGGCAGCAGATGAAAGGGTATGCTATTCTGTTTCCAGATGTTTCTTTATGTAAATATGATGCCAATGTAAATCCTGTGTCAAGACCATAGAGAATGGTGCTTTTTACTACAGTTAGCACATGCATTTTTAGAAACTACTACATGTTTTAGAGACTCTTTGCTGTGTATATGTAAACTGTATTGTTCAACCGTTAACAAATAATAAATTATTTCATTATTAAAGAAACGGTGGTCTCTCTGATGTTTTGTATCCAAGTTTACCCTTTTCATGGTTGTCCTTGCAGAACTGCGTTAATCATATTTCTTTTTTCTTTTAAGGGAAGCTTCACTAGCAAAAAGTTTTCAGCCCTTGGAGCCTGTGATGAGGATTGAGATTGTGTGGCTCCCGTTGAGCCCGTTTGTTGATCAGAATTAGCCACAGTTCCACCCTCTCCACTGCCCCCTCATCTCACCTACTGGTTTTGCCTGCCCATTCACTCACTCTTGGCTGACTTGCCCCTTGTTTTGGGTGCCTCCGATGATGCAGGCAGTGCGCTGGGGCTGCAGGCACTGCCAAGACTTCCATGTCTTTCGAGCTTGTAGCCTGGTGGGGAAAGGTGTGCACACAATTTAATGCAGTGTAATTAGTTGTAGAATAAAGTTGTATGGGAAAGCACCATGGTCAGTCAGAGATGGTGCATTCAAGCTGGGCCCTGGAGGAAGAGTGAGGGGGAGGAGCATTACTGGGAAGGGGGAACATCCAGGGCAGTGAGGCAGGTGCTCAGGCAGGGCCCACCTTCATGGGGCTGAGGTGTGGCCTGGAGGCTGGAGCACATGGAAGGAAAGACCTCGTGGATTGCACAACTCACTGAAAGGAGAGAGGCATTGGCTGAGGATGTCCGTTCTTTTACATACTAACCCATTTGGTTAGTATACGTTTAGTCATTCCCTGAACAAATACGGCTTGAGCACCTGTCAGGCTCCCCCTGCCTCATGCTGCTGCCTTTCCAGCCTGAGTCTGACTGCAGCTCGAGTCCTCATCTTGGTAAGTTCGCCAAGTGCACAGTGTCTTCCTGTTTTTGTTACACCAGGAGAGCACTTTTTTAGAGTCAAGAGGAAGGAAAAAGGTGTCTTTCTTTCTCTTTGTTGACCAATGACTTCTTATTCTAAAAACCACCTAAAATTTTTGAAAGGTTTTTATGGTGCCCTATAAGTTAACTGCATTGGCATTCAGCCTGCAAGTCTGATGAAAAAGGAACTTTCTGGTACTTCTGTTTTGGAAAGTGGCCTGCCTTGTCTGCTTTCTCCAAAGAGTAGGGGCAGCAGCTGGGCCCCTTTAGGATGTGTGGCTCCATCACTGTGGACAAGCTCCAGATGGAACCCACCTAATAGTTCTCTGAACATCAGGATCCCTTGTTTACTGTGGCTGCGGACAGGAAGCTTTGAACTGTAGATAATTAGAAAAACAGCTTTCACATAAAATAGCCTCCCCCACAAGATGACAAATCTTATTTCCGAAGTTTCCTGACTTTGTTTGTTCACTGTAGCCAGATGAAAAAGTATCACTTGTTATGCGGTATGGGACCATGTCATAGTGATGGTCAGCCCATATTTACTGAGTGCTGACTAAGTGTTGGGGTGCCACTGCAGGGCCTCGGTGAATCTTCACATCGGCTTGGGAGGGGAGTACCAGCATTAACCCCACTTTGCAGGTGAGGAAGCTGAGGGAGAGGGAAGTCAGGCATTTTGCCCCAAGCCCACAGAGCTAGTGACGGGTGGGACTGGAAGCATCAGCGCCTGGCTGCTGAGCCCCACGCTCCCTTGCCCCAATTTTTGCAAGAGCTGTGCCAAATTGTCATCAGTCTTCCGCATACAGCATCTTTTCTTTTTTAAGCCTTTGAATGAGGCTACCTATTTTCTAAGGAGGGGGCCTTAGATTCCAGACAGTGGAGCAGAAAGCTGGGAGTTCACAATACAATTACTAAGTCACGGCTCTCCTCTCAATCTTAACTTCCCTCTGGGCCTATTGTGAAGAAGGACTCCCAACTGCTGATCCTCCTGGGGATCTGGTGGGGAATAAACCAGCATGCTCTCAGAGGAGACACTCTCCCTATCCCGTGTCTTCTTGGTGGTGAGCCCTGTGACATCACTTACTTATTCAACCAGTATTTATCATACACGACTTCAACTTAGGCCTTGGAGTCCCCATTACCCAGTGCAGCTTTGGGCCACCTCTTCGATGTCACTATGACCTAGATGAGGAGGGACACACCAAGGCTCTCTGCCAAGAGACTATGGGAGGTCCATTGCCCACTTAGGCCTTCCCATCAATAAAGGACACTTGGGCCTGTAGTTCCAGCTACTCTGGAAGCTGAGGTGGGAGGATGGGAGCCCAGGAGTTGGAGGCTGCTGTGAGTTGATTGTACCACCACACTCCAGCCTGGGCGACAGAATGAGACCCTGTCTCAAAAAACTAAAGCCAAATAAACCCATGTAACCTGCACATCCACCCCCTGAACCTAAAATAAAAGTTGAAATTATAAAAAAATAAAAATAAAAAATACATGAAAGTAAAGGACATTCAGCTTCCAGTGGCCAAGGGTCCCACAGGCAGAGTCTCTGCAGGAAGTATTGTTTAGGGCTCAGCCCAAACTGGGTGGCAATCAGCTCCCTGCCCACTCTGTTCCATGCAGAATTCTGGAGTCATTGCCTCTGCGAGTGTCCTTGTGGACCCAGATGAGGTAGATGCGCCTGCTGACTGGGTTGAACGTGTTGCCCAGAGGAAAGGGAAGCTTTATGTTGGGACAGAGTGACTAACCCCCTTTCAGGCAGACAGCAGGGCAGGCTCTAACTGGCTGAAGCTTCCGGGAGCCTCCCCCTGCTGTGGGTGAAGGCAGCGTGTCTGGTGAAGACAGGCTCAGGATTTAGTGGGACATGCCAGCCATTTCATGCAAAGGGATGACCGCAGGAAGAGCCAGCACAGAGGCCAAGGGCATGCACCTGAGGCCAGGTCAGTGCGGGTGGACTGGGGGCACTACAGCTGGAGAGGCCCACTCAGGCCCTGGAGAAAAGGGCGGGAGGGCTTTTATAGGATGCTCTTGGCCTCACCTGGGGGCAAAGGTGAGGAAGACAGTCAACGCAGGGAGCTCTGTGTCAGAAATATGTCTGCCTTCAAAGAAAGTGGCCAGCCTGGAGGAGAAGACACCTGGGAGGGCCCGAGGGACAGGGGGAAACAGAGAAAGGCACTGGCCAACCAACCCCATTGGGCAGCCAGATGGCCAGGCTGGGTGATACCTGGAGGCAGCCCCCAGCCATGCAAAGCGGCCAGGGCAACATCTGCTGGGGAGTTTAGTTACAAGCAGAACATCCAACACACTCACCTTCCCGTGCTGACACTCTCATCCCCCCAGAAGGTAGAAAACACCACTGCTGTGAAGCATTGGAGCCAGTTATGAACAACGGAGACAAATGGGCTGGCCAAGTGGAAACAGAATCTCAGGGGGAGTGCCCATGTCCCCTAGGTACCCGGGAAAGTGGTCCTGGGTGATGGTCACATGCACAGACTCTGGTCAGATGGAGATAAGGGCTGATGCCAGCTCCACACTTACACCCTGGGTGACCCCAGGCAAGTATCTGGGGCTCTATGGACCCGGTCTGCAGAATGAGGATAATAACACCATGTACTTCTCAGGGCTGTTGCGGGGATTAAGTAAGGTAAAGTATGCAAACAGCTTTTCCTGGTGTCTGATATGCAGAAAGCATTCAGTACATATGAGCAATTATGATCATTTTCCCAGCCAACGAGAGAACGTTCGAACACTGTCTGGTATGTGACTTGGATTTTCAGAAAACGAAATTCCAACATTCAGAGAAGAAACAAGCCTGGAAGGGAGAATTACATTAGAGGGTAGGGAAGTGTTCAAATATGTCATTCTGACTGTGCTGTTTAGACAACACACAGTGGGCAGGAAGTGGTTAAACCAAAAGGGGGAACAGAGAAGAGGGTGACTCGGGGACAGAATGTGGGCATGGACAGTGGGGGAGTGGACATTTTCCAGGTGGTACCTCACCTAGGTGCTGTTCAGAAAGTCGCAGTGAATCCTAAGACCCCCCCCAGCCCTGCAGGCCAGCTCCTCTCACAGAAGGGAAACCAGGCTGTCCAGAGGTGGCTCAGAGAGAGACAGAGGGAAGCCCTTGCTAAAATGCCTGCATATTGCAAGTATCTCATCAGAAGAGTGCAAGATGACTTCAGTTCCAGCATTCACATGTACCTTTTTGCACAGCAAATTCAGAACAACAGTAGCTAGAGCGCTAGCCAGACGGGCAACTCCACACTTCAAGCGTGATCTCTGAGCAACTGCAGAGGTTGTGACAATTCTTGGCTGCTTTGCAGTTAAAAGCTTTGGTCAAAGAAGCTACCAGACAATGCAGACTAGCACAGGGCATGGAACAGCATGGGGCCCAGAAGAGGCCTCACTGGAAATGTAAAGAGACAGTTGGGGATAGGACCTGGCCCTGCTTTCTCGTCACCATACTTTCTAACGTCAGGGAAAAGTATTCTTTTGGAAGATTGCAGCAATCCCATTGCTTTCCCCTGAAAAACGGGTGTGTTTACCTCAGGGAAACAGTGAATCATGCAATAGATCATCTTTCTCTTCTTCCTTTGACTGTCAGGAAGCTCAGAGCCAAATTCACACTTCACCTTTAGTAATTTTATGAGAACCTGTAATTTGCATGTTTGGGACCGTTTCCCCTTAGTCTCTTCTCTGGCCTTGACTTTTACTCAACATTTTTCGTATTTTACTATTTGTAATTTTGAAAGTCACTTCCAATCCACCTTTGTAGAGAACAAGAGGATACTGCCATGCGGAGTCACTGTGTAAAATAAAACATGCTTTTGCAAGCAGATGGAAGTGAGGTTGACTAAGCAGGAGTGAGGTTATTGAGGTCAAGAGTGTGGACAGGGGGAGGTGAGTGTGAAGGTTTTTTGTTGTTGTTGTTTGTTTTGTTTTGTATTTTGTTTTTTTTTATTGTGGAAACATACTAGCCAAGGACTGGAAGGGAGCTGCCCGGGGCTGGAAATCCTCCCTCGTGTCTAGAAGAATTGGGGCTCCTCTGGGGCTTTCCACAGAGGCCAGAGGCAGTGGTGATGCTGAGCTGGGTCTGAGTCCCCGTCAGAGACAGGAAGGACTGCCACCCTTTCTCCTCAACTAGAGAAAGCTCACTGGATTGCAAGTAAATGAGCATAATGATTGTGTACAACTAGCTTTGAATCCACTCTGTTACAGATTTTTTAAAAGTAAGCCTGGGAGACAGAGGGAGACCTGTCGCTCAAAACAAACAAACAAAAAAAAAACTAGCCTACGTGGTGGCCTGCGCCTGGTCCCAGTTACTTGGGAGGCTGAGGCCAGGAGAATTGCTTGAGCCCAGGGAGGTCAGGGCTGCAGTGAGCTGTGATTACACCACCACACTCCAGCCTAGGCCACAGAGTGAGACCCTGTCTCAAACAATCAAAAGCAAATCACTTGCAAATTTCGGTATTTTATTACCCCATTCCTCCTGGCCCCACCAAGGTTAGATTAGCGGAGACAGGTCACCTGCAGGAAGCTGTCCAGCTGCATGGAGGGGACACTGTCCACAGCCTGTTCCACTCAATGTCAATACAGCCACTTGCAGTTGGGTATGGACGGCACATTCTCTACATCTAGTGAAGACCCCGAGCTTGCCAGATGGCACTGAGGGCCTGACAGAACCAGGATCCAAAAGTGCTTGACAGCTCGCAGCTGGGGGCAGCTTGGACAAGATGCCTTTAGGAGGGATCAGTGGAGGCTCCGGGCTTGGCTGGGAAGGCTGCATCCATGGAGGGCGGTGCTCATTACAGGGCGCCCTGGAGGAAGGGGGCTGGCTGGTCCTACACAGAGTGAAGCCCTTTGGTCGCAGGTAGAGGCCCCAAGGGAGAGGGCTGCCCTGCTTTCCCTGTCTCCCGGCTCTGCCCACGCCCCCCCGCGTCCCCTGTAAACCCTGTCCTCCCATGAATGCCGTCCCGCTGACAGCACCCAGGCCTCCCCCTGGGCGAGTTCCCCACCTGATCAGGCCCTGGCCACTCCCCACCCATCTCCCACCCCCTCTCCTCACTCACTCTTCCCTGACACCTGGGGGCCCCCACTTGGGGCACCTGCCTGGCCGCTCCCTGGCACCCTCCGCGGCAGACTGCGCTTCACTCAGGTCTCCATGCAAACATCCTGGTGTTCTTGAGCCCCTCCAGCACTCCACTGTATAAAATCGCAGCTCCCTGGTCACTTTCTATCCGCTGTCCCCGCAGTGACGCATTTCACTTTCTCTTATCACCACCTGACACCTTGTATTTTACCTGTTTGATATTCACACGAAGCTCTGCCAGAGCAGAGACTGCAGGCCCCTGCGGCTTTGACCCAGTGCCCAGGACCATGTCTGTAGGTGCTCAGCGAGGGCACTGGTGGATGGATTCCCAAATGAATGAATGAATGAATGCTTTTTAAGAGAGACAGAGGCGAACTTCAGACTCAGAGCTAAGGCAGGACAAGAGTGTCCAGTATCATATGGCCCCAAGCAGATATGGTGAAACAGAGCCAGTGAGGTTTTTACTAAAAACTAAAGACCTGATCACCATCAGAGTTGTACAGAACAGTGAGGGCCACAGAAAATGCCTGGGCTTTGGAAGAATCCTGGTGACTAGTTCAAAAACAAAAGCAATGTGACAGAAAACAATTTGGTTGAGAAAAAGTTTGCAGAGGAAACAATTCAGCCCAAAGGACAATTTGGTCTATAGGTATACTCCACATTATTCATCAAAAATTGGAATTTTAATGCAACATGAAGGTGAATTGCATCCTTTTGTGCCTTTTCAAGTATTTTGCTTATAAATTTCAGGATATTTAGTTTTATCCTGTGCTTTAAATTTCTAGTTAATTTTTTAGTTGTCTATTTTCATTCTGTTCATTTTAAACATTTTCTTATCATAATTTGGCACATGTATATGTATTTGCTTTTTTGTTTGTTTTTGTTTTTTGTTTTTTTGAGATAGAGTCTCACTCTTTCACCCAGGCTGGAGTGCAATAGTGATCTTAGCTCACTGCAACCTCCACCTCCTGGGTTTAAGTGATTCCCCCTGCCTCAGCCTCCCAAGTAGCTGGGACTACAGGCATATGCCATCACGCCCAGATAATTTTTGTATTTTTAGTAGAGACAGGATTTCGCCACGTTGGACAGACTGGTCTCGAACTCCTGACCTCATGTGATCTGCCCGCCTCAGTCTCCCAAAGTGCTGGGATTACAGGTGTGAGCCACCACGCCTGGCTGGCACATATATATGTAAAAGTGCATAAAACATAAAGGTGCTGTTTAATGAGTTATTATAAAGTAAGCACCCACAAAAACACAACTGGTGAACAGCCAGGACATCACTGGCCCCCAGGTACCCTTGAGTGTCCTTCCTGACAGCACCCTCGTTGGCACTGAAGGACACAGCCACCCCGCTGCTGGGGTAACCACGTACTTTTTGCCTTAGTCCTTTTGACTCCTAAGAATGCATCTCTAAGCCTGGGCGTTAGGTTTGCTTGTCTGAGAATATTACAGAAACGAAATCATATTTTATATGTTTTGTGTCTGGCTTCTTTCACTCAACACTGACGTTTGTGTTGTGTGGTTGCAGTACATTCCTTTTCATTACTGTACTATGAGGTTTGTAACAGCCAAATGTTGAAAACAATCTAAATGTTTAAAATAGAGGAGACCAGACGCGGTGGCTCACACCCGTAATCTCAGCAATTTGGGAGACCAAGGCAGGCGGATCATTTGTGGTCAGGAGTTCCAGACCAACCTGGCCAACATGGTGAAACCCTCATCTCTACTAAAAATACAAAAATTAGCCAGGCGTGATAGCTGGTGCCTGTAATCCCAGCTACTCAGGAAGCTGAGGCAGGAGAATCACTTGAACCCAGGAGGTGGAGTTTGCAGTGAGCCAAGATCGTGTCATTGCGCTCCAACCAGTAGAGGACTGGTTTAATAAAGTATGAAAGTTAACAAAACAGAAATTACCCTGAAATCCTATTTTTGTTAAAAGGAAAGAAAGAAAAGGCAAGAATGAGAAAATGAAAGAGAAAGAATGAAAGAAAATACATTCATAAGAGTGAATATAGAGAAAGTTCTGGAAAAATACTAAAGCATACAAAATCTAAAGTAATTTTATATTTGTATAAAGTATATTTGTACAAAATACAAGGTAATAGCTTACTTTATAAAAATCCTAAGCAGGGCGAGTGGGTTCAAAGTTTTTCTATATCTATATAAAATGTGTGTGTGTGTGCGCGTGTGTGTGTATGTAAAAGTGCATAAAACATAAAGGGGCTGTTTAATGAGTTATTATAAAGTAAGCACCCACAAAAACACAACTGTATGTGTGTATATCTATATATATAGATATACACACATACACACACACACGTGATATGCAGATATAGAGATAGACATAGATAGATATAGATTGACCAAAGTCTCTGCTTTTCCTGCAAGGCTCACTCATTGTTTTTGTAATTAAAAAACAAAATACTAAAAGGAATTTAAGCCATGAAAGAATAAACAAAGCAATAAAAACAAACAATCAGAAAAGAGGGTTAGGATTTTTAGGGTTTTTTTCTCTCCTCATTTATTTTCAACCAATTATGTCTCCTCTACTTGTCTGACAATTTTTTTGATGAATTTTTTATTTTTATAAATTGATTTTTAGAATGAATGTTTCCAACCAGTTAACAGTTTCCGAGTTTTGCAAATACTGCTTAGTTAACCAAGACCTAGTTATTAGTTACTTTAGCTTTTCAGATTCATTTTCCCCCACTTTGTCTTGCCTTGCTCTGTTTATAATGGATGAAAACAATCTAAATTCATTTTAATAAAATCTTTGTTTGTCCAAACTGTTCCAGCTGACAAAATTGAGTGCTCCAAAGTCAAGCCAGCTTAAATTCCAA
The DNA here is from genome assembly GCA_036589455.1 of Ateles fusciceps. Classification (NCBI taxonomy): domain Eukaryota; kingdom Metazoa; phylum Chordata; class Mammalia; order Primates; family Atelidae; genus Ateles; species Ateles fusciceps. Next base: position 38,495,105 of record JAZHEH010003205.1, read on the forward strand.
TCTCAGTTCAGCCACTTACCATTTGCACAACACTGGGCAAATTAACCTTTCCCAATCTCAATTTCCCATCTACTAAATGGGGATAAAACCTACTTTATAGGAAATTGCCTGGCTGGGTGCAGTGGCTCACACCTGTAATCCCAACACTTTGGGTGGCAGGATTGCTTAAGCCCAGGAGTTTGAGACCAGTCTGGGCAAATGACAAAACCCCGTCTCTACCAAAAATACAAAAATTAGGCATGGTGGTGCATGTCTATAGTTCCAGCTACCCGGGGGGCTGAGGGAAGAGGATTGCTTGAGCCTGGGAAATGGAGGCCACAATGAGCTGTAATTGTGCCACTGCACTCCAGCCTGGGATAACACAGATTGTGTAAGAAAAGAAAAAGAAAAAGAAAGGAAAAGAAGAGAAAGGGAAGGGAAGGGAAGGGGAGGGGAGGGGAGAGGAGGGGAGGGGAAAGGAAGGGGAAGAAAGAAAAGAAAAGAAAGGAGAAAAGAGATTGCCACATTAGCAAGCTGAGAGTGACTTCTTCCGGGGCTGGGTGATTCTTTGTTGTGGGGGTTGTTTGGTGCATTGTAGGATGTTTCGCAGCCTCTGGCCTTTACCCACTAGATGCCAATAGTCCCCCTCTGTCCCCTGGAAGATGTGACAACCAAAAATGTCTCCAGACATTGCCAATACTGCCTTGGACCTGTCCCTCTCACCTCCATAACAAATGCCCCCAAGTCCTGTTGGTTCCTCCTTCATGTTACCTTTGGAATTGGTTCCCCCTTCTCACTAACTGGCATAGCCTCTTCAGCCTGCACCAGGGCAGCACAGAATCCCCCAAGGGACAACCTCGCTCCATCAGGCCTTCTGCCCTGCCTCCCTCCAGGGGGATGCACAGTGGGTGAAACATGAAAACATGAAGGTCTGCTTTTGCTCTTTGATTTTCTCCTGTTTCTCGCAGCTCAGGCAAGCAGCCAGGACTTTCATTGTACTGGGCCAAAAGCCAGTGTTGCGTGTAAGACAAGAGATGCTTTTCTTCCCCGTCTTTTGTACCTGCCTAAACCATGGATGCGTATGTCGGAGTGCTCTGGACAGGGGAGCTGTGGGCGGACTCAGGATGAGTAAGGGACTCTGCAGAGGACAGATCTGGCTTGATGGGGGTGGACAGTGGTCAGTCCCAGGGACAACTGGCACCCCCACACACCTGTCAATAGCCTCGCTCCAAGCAAGTAGCAGGACATGACAAGTGATGGGTACCTGGTGTCCCTAGAGAGGCAAGACCTGAGTCGGGTCCTCCTTGTGCCCTATGCGTGGCACAGAAAGCAGCACAGACTTGTGGCAGGAAGGGCTCACATGTGCGGGGATGCTGGACATTTCCATGGGCACAGTGCGACTGCGACGGGGCAGCCATGAGTTGTAGGGGCCCCTTTCTCCAATGCTTCATTGCTGCGTAAGTTTCTGGGACCTTTCCCCCAACCCAGGGTAAAAAGAGCCTGCCAAAGTGACTGACAATGAATTTCTCAAACGCCTGGCTGAATGGAGACTCAGAGTTGGACTTAATTTGCTTTTTTTTTGAGAGCAAGCCCATCCCCCCAGGCTGGAGTGCAGTGGTGCCATCTTGGCTCACCGCAACCTCCACCTCCCAGGTTCAAGCGATTCTCCTGCCTCAGCTTCCCGAGTAGCTGGGATTCCAGGCACACACCACCAGGCCTGGCTAATGTTTTTGTATTTTTAGTAGAGACAGGGTTTCACCATGTTGGCCAGGCTGGTCTCCAACTCCTGACCTCAGGCGATCTGCCTGCCTCGGCCTGACAAAGTTCTGGGATTACAGGCGTGAGCCACCTTGCCAGTCAATTCGCTTTAATTATGAAAAGCTTTCTTAAATGACATCTCTCACATCAACTATGAGTTTGTAAACCGAGGCTCAGATGCATCTCATGATGCAGATGCCATTATGCCACTTCGCTGCCTCCAACTCTGCCCTGGCACCCCATTACCTAAGGATGAAGGCTCCGCATGGCCCGCCGCAGAGGAAGCAAGGGCTCGAGTCTCCACTCCTGCTCCCAGGGTAGACATCACTAATCAATCATGGCATCTAGCTGGCTGTGTCTGAACACAGTCCCAGAGTCCTTTGCAGCACTGCCCACCAGGCAGCGGCATGGATATGAGCTGGTCCTTGAGAAGTCAGGTAGTTTCTCTGTTTTACCCCCCACGTCCCCCCTTTTACTGCTTCTTAGATCCGAATATACCATTGGCATATACATTTACGTTGCAGAGGTGGTTGTTGTTTCCTCCAAAAATATTAATAAACTTAAAACACAATTTTGAATTGAGTGCATTTTAGAACTGAAAAAAATGCAACCTTCCTGGTCTCCTGGAGTTTCCTCAAAGGCCATATGAGAGTATCCATGCTGGCCCTGTCTTCTCTGTCTCCGTTAGCTGACACCAGCAGTCTGGTCCTTGCCTCCCGGTTTTCTTCCCTTTCCTCCCTCTACCCCACATATTCCTGGAAAACATCCCCCACATTCATCTTTTAAGACTCAAAGATCTCTAGGGAACTGTTCCTGACTCCCTGACATCGCACCCAGCACAGGAGTGGGAGGAGCACAGCATGGGGTCACTCTAAGCCCTGCCTGCCTCCCTCTCCCAGACTGTCCTAGAGGACCCGGCTCCCTTCACACCCTTCCCAGTGCAGGGAGAGGCTCTGCTAGGAGCTCCAAGAGACAGGAAGAGTGCCACATGTGCCTTGGAGAAGTCACCACAGTCCAGCTCAGAGTTGCACAGTTCAGGCTTGGGGGTTGCTGACCCACAATATCTGAGCAGTCAAAACTTGAGAGCCAATTGATTAGCCCTCAGTGAAAAGCATAACAGCCAGGTGGAGTGGATGGTCACAGCGGCCTGACCAGTGTCTGCCCTCTTTGCTACCCAGGCAAGAGGCTTCCTTACCTGAGGTTGCTTGGCAACAGTGGACTCAGTACAGCAGCAGTGATTGATGGGCCTGGAATGTGGGGTGGCATCAGCTCCTCAGTGTGGAGGACCAGGTGGGCAGACCAGTCACCTCTTCCCTCACATGGCCAAAGGGCAGGACTCATGGCATTTGGTCTGTGACTCCAGCTGCCCTCTTGATGGACACATTGTGTCCTCAGATGAGGACACACCTTCACACTGGTCCTCAAGGCAAGCCCTGCACACCTGGGAGGCCTCTGCTCTCCCACAGACAGCTGCACTTGGCTTCCTCATTTGTCTCTCTCATTTGCTGCCAGGGTCCACCCACACCTGGCACTGGGTGGGTGATCTGAATAACTGGTTGCTTCCAGGCTTCTCTTCCATAAGTGCATGGGTTAGCAATTTGGAAACTACTTTCTGGGCATTTTAGAACTGGGCAAATAAGTAACCTGGAGCCAGGTTTCTCGTTAGTAAAGAAAGAAGTTGCAAATATCGAGGGGAAGGTTACGATCCTTTTGCAGCTCGTAAGCGTGATGATTGGGTGTTTGCGAATGTGTGATGTGCCACCCTCGCACTTGTTGCGACATCAGCACATTAGACATTAGACATATGACTTAAGAAATAATAAATAAAGGGGAAGGTCAGACTAGGCCCTAGAGTGTGGGATTGGAATTGGAGGTATCAGCATGAACTCACATTTTAATATATAGGAGAGGGAGAGATAGAAATATAGAGAAGTGTGCTCTATGGTTTTCTTCTTAGCTCTGACCACTGAGAGGTCCTAGGAGTGATGACATGCCAGTAGCCAGAAGCACACACACCTGACCCCCCAGATCCTTGTTTCTGAATATCAGACCCTGCTCAAAGGAACCAGGGCTCCTTGGAGAAATGGCTGATCTCAGGGCTGGTGCAGGGAAGGGACAAGATGAGCCTGGAACATCTTGTGCTGGAAAATAAGGAAGGGCTTCGACGATGATGGGGACATTTCCCAAGGAGACAGGAGCCAGTTTGAGGCTGCTCCCATGGCCAAATCTAAAACAATTTGAGCATCAAAATAAACAATGATTGTAAATAAGTATAAATCATTGAAAAAAAAGAATCTCTGAGTCCCATGGTATAAATCAACCAATAAATGAGTAGGGAAACCTCCTCTGTAGAGCTGAGTGCCAGCTAATAGGTATAGAAGGATAGAATTCGTCCTGTAAGCCTAGCTACTTGGGAGGCTGAGTCAGGAGGATCATTTGAGGCCGTGAGTTTGAGACCAGCTATGGCAAAAAAGCAAGACCTTGTGAAGAAGAAAAAGAAGAAGAAAGAAGAGAAGGAGGAAGAAGAAGAGGAGGAGGAGGAAAAAGGAGGAGGAGGAGGAGGAGGCGGAGAGGGGGAGGGGGAGGAGGAAGGGGAGGGGGAGGAGGAAGGGGGAGGGGGAGGAGGAAGGGGGAGGGGGAGGGGGAGGAGGCTCACCATCATTTGGTAACTATCACAGTGACAATTCAGGCAAGGATTATCATTGGGTGCTGAGTCTAGTAGTGACAGTCTGATGAGAAACAGGATATTTATATGGCTTCAGAGTGTCTCCTCACAAGACACTTACTCATGACAGGGGGGAAAAAATAGTTACAGAGTAGAAATCTGGCAAATAGCACTTTGACAAAGTGATGAAAAAGTTGGCAACCTGTGCCTCCTGATACAATGTACTGAGAACACACCAACACTTCTAGGGATTCCTGCCCAAAACACACAGCCTGAATCTAACCACAACTGAACATCAGATTCAGCCAAACTGAGGAACATTCTACAAAATAACTGGCCAGGTGTCCTCAAAACTGTCAGGCTCATGAAAACAAAGAGGAATTATTCAGTTTAAAGGAGATGAAAGAGACATGCTAACTAAATGCAATGTGTAGCTGGATTCGATCTTGAACTAGAAAATAATTCGGGGCCAAAAATGTTCTTGTTGGGATAATTGGAAACATTGGAAAAAGGTCTGAAGATCAGATAGTAGTGGTTTTATATCAGTGAACTTCCTTGATTTTCATAACTGCATCACGGTTATATAAGAGAATGCCCTCGTTGTTGTTTTTTCCCCTAGGAAATACACATTGAAGTATTTAGAGATAAAAGTGCATCCTATTTGCAGTTTTCAAAGGTTCATATACACACAGATACAGAGAAAAAGAATGAGAGCGAGAGTGATGATGCAGTTAACTGGTAAAATGTTAATGTTTGGGGAAACTGGGTGAAACATTTGGAAATTCTTTGTACTTCTCTTGCAACTTTTCTGTTCGTCTGAAATTAAGACTTAAAGGTTTGCTGGATAAAAGGGTAAAGAATTATCTAGCATGGCCTGGGGAACTGGCATGCATTCAGTTTGTGGTGGTGATTAGAGAAGAAGGCAGCTCATGAGCGTCCTTTAACTAGAGGTATTAGAATGTTCTAGGCCAGGGATTTTCAAACTCTCATATGCCCTGGAATCACTCGGGGATCTTGTTCACTGCAGATTCTGGCGCAGGTCTGGGTAGGGATAGAGGGTCTCAATTCCCAACAGGCTCCCAGGTGATGCTGATGCTGCCTTCCTGCTGGTTCATGGATCACCCTTTGGGTAGCACAGGGGTAGATGCCACTGGAATTTAGACGATGGGTTCCCAAGACTGCTGTACTTTGGGACCACCGGAGGAGCTGATGTTCATCGGTCTTCTCTGTTGATTATCATGTGCTGTCTTCACAAAGACTAAAGCTTCACATTGATCCTGCTCCCTCCTTTCCATCATCGCAAATGCAGACCCTGAGTCTAAGGACTGCCATGGCGTCCACGCGGGGCCTCTGCTGCTGCTTTACTCCATCCTATACCCAGAAGCCAGATGAATCTTCCTGCTCCCCTATGGTTCAAACGCCCACTGTGGGAGGCAGGTGTGAACTCCTGGCCCAGGCAGCAAGCCCTCTGTGGTGTGGCCGCAACCCACTTTTTCTGGCTTCTCTCCCGGGCTTCTCTGTTGTTTGATACCTGCTTCCCAGAGAGCAGCTGCTCATAGTCCTGCAGCCAGGTTCCACCTTGATGCATCTGCAGTTGTGATCACTCTCACACCCAAGAGCAGCTGTCTCAGGCCCACTCGGGTCTCCCAGTAAGAAGCACCACGTGGTCCCCTCCTCCATGGGGGCCGTGTTTCAGATGTCACTGATCCCTCCCCCTCGCTGGGCCTGCTCAGGGTGCCCACAGTTCTCTAGGAGAGGTAGCTGGCAGAGAGCTGGGGACCTGGGGGCTCAGATAGGTTCTCCTCACTTAGAGCAGGGGAAGAGGCTGTCTGCTGCTGGGACACAGAATCTCATTCACAACCACACAGGATGGGGCTCTGCTCCCTGTGGTGTGTGGGGGAGGGGCTGGGGTGTTGCTCTGGAATTCTGGCTTGGCTACCAATTCCCTGGTCCCCTCCCCAGCTCTCCACCCACCCACTTATCCACTCTTCACCCTCCCTCCTTCCACCCAGCATGTGGCTGGGATCCAAAGGACCTGGAGGAAAATAGGTCACAGGGAGGTGTCACCTGGATTGTTCCCTTGGGACAGGGCTTAGCCTCTCAAGGGCAGCATGTGTTAGTTAGACCACAGAGAGCCGGGCTGAAAATCTAATTTGAGAAGGGGAATGCAGGACCCGGGAGGCATCCAGAGACCACCCCTTCTCCACTTCCCCCATCGCCTTCTCCAGTTCCTCCACCCTCTTCTTTAGGCCTCACTTTTCTGGAAAGAGATTTCCTCTGATCCCGCACCAGAAGTTCTTCCCTCCACGTGCCCTGGGGCTGATGGAGCTAATTTCAGTTATGATGCTTGGCTGCCCAGGAAAGGGGCCTTGGTAAGCCCTGGGGATTCGGGGCTGAGCCAGGTTCCCAGGAGCATCACAGTTGGAATCAGAGGGAAGAAGGGCCAGGGAGGAGCAGCTGATCCTAGCTCAGATCAGCTTCAAAAGTCCTGGGGCTTCACCCCTGCCTTCCATCTCTCCCTCAGGAGCTGTCCAGATGGGAACTTTGAAAGGCTCATTCCACCCTGGAGGATGGAAAATGGTCCTTCACACCCCCATCAAGAGGACCCAGATCTCTGCATGTCTGAGTCTCTGACCTTGCACCAATCTTCCTGGGCCCACAGTTTGGAAGGTGCAGGCCGTCCTCCCCTGAGAACAGGCTCTCCTGATGTGCTTGGTGGGGGAGGCCTGAGATTTGGAACAAATTGGCTCCTTTGTGGAGACTTTTGTCCACTGAGCTTCTCCCTTTGAGTTGGGGGCTTTCAGATTCCCAGCCCTGCTGCATTCCAGAAAAAGAAATGGGAATTTGGAAGCAAATAAGAGGTGGACCCCTAAAAGAGATACACACCCCATTTCCCGATCTGGGAATGTCCTCCCCCTCCATTAGGTCACTCTAGTTTCAGGCTCTGTTCCAAGTCCCTCCAGGAAGAAGCTGACCTCTCACTGCCTCCCCCGTCCTCCAGCATGCCCTTGCGCTGCCCCGCGCAGGTCAACACTTGTCTCCTGGCCTTGCTTTCTGCCTTCAAGTTCTCGCTCCCGGACAGCTGCAAGAACCTATTTGCCCAGCAGATACTTGCCTGTTGATCATAACCATAATTTCCCAATCCCCAATCAAGACAGCTCACATATAACTTTAGAGGCACTGTGGCGTATAGGGGCAATTTGGATGCTAAAATACTACAGATGGAAATAATTAGAGGAATTATGTCGATTCAAAATGATGAGAGTAATTCTGTAGGGAATAAGTCAAATATTTTATACTGAGACTGTCTTAGAAAATCCAAGACATGCTGTCACTGTGGATATATTCTTATACCTCCAGCTGGGCCCTCAGTAGACACTTGAATCTCCCTTGTCTCTGACATTGACTCCCTGCATTCCCCACCCTCTCACATCCCACTCATCCTCAATCAACACATTACATGGTTTTTTCTGAATCAATCTTTATTGGTGTTTGCAGCAATTGAATTATTGGCACAAGGCACAGTGGATTTCAAAGCAAATGACAGAAAGAAAATACCATTGTCCAGGTGGAAAGGCTGTTCAGGGAGGTGTCCCAGAGCAACTGTGACCCTCACCAAGACCCTGCAGCCAGGACCCAGCCCAGCCGAGCAGGCTTTGAGGACCAGAGAGTAAGCAAGCCATACCTCAGGGGATCTGAGGGGTCCCACAGTTTTTTCAAAGACAAATATTTTAGCTTCCTTGGGAGCTCTTCTAGTCATCGAGTTTTTGCATCAGTCGCAGCTTGATGACCATGGGGACCCTGTCCCTCTAAGCCAGCCTGCTCTCCCTCACCTGTGCCTGTTCAGTGGAAGCCTCCCCCCACCAGGGGCAGATTAAGGCCCCTGCAGAGGGAGGCGGGGGGGGGAAGGGCAAGAGTTGATACAGTGGCTTGACCAAGCCCAGTGACCCCCCTGAGGATATGCGCCCCCCCCACACACCAGTGGGTCTTCCCACCAATATTTAAGAGGGTAAAGAAAAGGGGGCTTCTCAGTGGGAGAGCTCTTGCCGCCCTTCTGAGGAGGGTTCCTCCTCTATGAGCTCCAGGTCAAACTCATCTTCCAGGGACCCTCCCACAGGCAGCAGGCGGAACTTCTTCCCTTTCAGGGTGCAGGTGCGGTGCTCAAAGTCCAGGACAGCGTTGTGGTCCTGGAGCACATCGGTGCCGATGATGGCTTCCTCAGCACTTGCGTTGGCCACCAGGAACTGTGCCTTCAGTTTCAGCTTGCCTAGGGACACCGCTGTATCCCAGACACCCAGGATCTTCATTTCGGCACCGTTGGCCACCTTCACCACGTTCTCAAAGGGCCGCAGGGTGTCCAGATCACCATCGGTGACCTCCTCCCACAAACTCGGGTGGACCACAGAGACCTGGGCCCCAGAGTCCACCAGGAACCTCACGGGCACTTTGCCAATCTTCCCCCTTGAGATAGTAGCCCTTACCCATGCTGTAGGCAAAGACGATCTCTTTGGGCAGGTGGCTGGGGGCGGCCCAGGGACCCCGAAGGCCTTCAAGAGGGTCTCTTTCACAATCTCATAGTCTCCTTGGTCCTGGGGACCAAGCCCATTGTAGACATCCAGGGCCTTTCCTCTGAGGGACTCTTTCAGGAACCTTAGCTTGGTGATATGGTCCCAATGGTTGAGGTCGTTGATGACTTCAAAGCGTCGCAGCCAGAGGTTTGGGACGATATTTGCTCCATCAAAAGGTTCTGGGATGAAGGCATGCTGCCGGCGGCCTTCCTCACTCCTGGCTCCACTCCCGGCCATCCCACTGCTCTCCTCTGGAACTTCAGCAGCAACCCACGCCAAGAAGAGAAAGCCACAGAGCAGTGTTGGCGCAATCACGCTGGAAAACAGGGCCTCTCGAAGCAGAGTGGGGCTGACTTGCCCAGCCTTGGGCAAGCAGGAGGGAGCAGGCGGCTTCGACCGGCTGACGGCTGGGGCAGAGGCAGGCAGTGCTGTGGGCTGCTCGGGCTCTGCAGAGCCTTTTTGATGTCGAGGCTGGCTCCTGGGCTCCCCATTCTCCTTTGTTCTGGAAGCTCCACCCCTCCTCGCCCCGCCCTCCTGCCAGCATCCAGCCCGACTAGCAGGATGAGTGCCTCACCCTCAGCATCCATCCTCGGACCAACACCAGCCAGCCCACATCCCAAGAAAGGCCAGCCTCTGTTGAAGGAGGACTACTCCATACCCTCCCCTGCCTGTGTCCCAGAATAATAGATGAGGACACAGAGGATGTGATGACATTCAGGTATTTGTCATCAGCCAGAGAAGGAAGGGGGAGGCAGGGACCAGATGCCCATCAGCTCTGAGACTGGGGAAGCCCCTGTTGGCCTGCCCCACAGGTGGCTACTTTGAGTGGTCAGAGGAAAGGAGTTTACACGTGCTGAGCTCCCACCACGTGCCAGGCACTGGGAAGTGTCTCTCATACGTTCTAAACCAGGTATGGGGTCCTATGGGATTTCCTGGAGAGGGAGGCAGAGGAGGGTCCTAGAATCAAGAATGCACAGAAATGGTCTTTTTTAAGTGAATGAGGACACACACGCATGCACACAACACAATCATTTTACAAGGACTCAATTGCCGCAGTAATTTTCCATCATTGATCACCTGATTCAGAGGCAGGGGGCTAGCTGCCCAACTCTGGGGGGGCCCATCCTGGGCTCCACGAGCATTGTCTCCAACCTGTCCAGCCCCTCTCCATTTCCAGGAACCTTTCCAAGGGCCCCTTCCCCAGGCGCTGCAGCCCTTCCTCTCCCACTCCCCAACCTGGTCATTTATGGAAAGATCACGGCAGAATTTCATTCCCTTTTCATTCTGAGAGGGAAAATGTCCACCATGCTGGTGATGCCGGTAGTGAGGGTCTGGAGGGCTCTGGCTGTGTGCCCCTCCACTGGAGGGGGTAAAGGGTAGCGCTGGAGGACCTGCAGGTGTCTACAGAGGAGATCTGTGAGTCCAACGGCTGGAGGCCTGACTTGGGGCAGTGCAGGGGCTGTTGAGGAGATCCACTTTTATGGCCCCATTCAAATGTCACTCCATGGAGCCTTCTGCCTGTCCATAGCAAGGGTACCCACTCCTGGTTGAGCGTGTTTTACAGTGTGCTCTGGTGGTTTGTTCACATGTCTGCCTCCTGCTATGAACCAGAGTCTGGGGCTCACAAACCTGGCATTTGTGATCATCTCCAGCCCCCAGAACAACTTCCTCTGGGACGAAAGGGCTCTCTGCTGGGCTCCAGGCCTGGCCGCGTGCTGTCACCAAAGAGGATTGATTAATGGGAGAGGAGGAAGACTCGATGGCACACCTGTGGCTCTGGGGCTATTTTTCCTGGCCGAGAGCCTGCCCCTCTCCAGCTCCCTATGCCATGCATTACCGAGTACCTGGCGGAATCCTAGCAGTACCCCGCCTTTGGACAGTCCTGTCTCTGGATGGCCCAGGTCCCCAACCACACTGCAAGACCGTGCTGTCCCCAGCCCCTTCCACCTGATTCGATGAGCCAGCGGAGAGGCAGTTGGGTCAACACCTCTCATCGCAGCTGCCTGGCTAAGGTGGGGCCATTGTGGCATTCCAGGAGCCCAGAGGAGGGGGGAAATGGAGGCACTGAGAAGGTGTTGAGAGCAGGTGGTTCTTTGAGAAGATTGCATCATGAAAAACCTGCATCCAGAGACATGGCCCAGCCACACGCAAGACCAGGAAGCCCCTTCTGCAGGTGGACTTTTGCAGATGGCTTCCCAGCTGCTGGGATGAGTGTTGTTCTGTGGCTCAAAGAACTGACTCAGCGGTTTCCTGATTCCCTGGTATTCATTCCCTCCGCACATCTGGTCCCCTGGAAGTGGAAATGAATGAGGAGGCTAGCATGTGACCAAAGGAGGAGAGAGGCAGGGTGGCTTGTCAGCTGACACACTGGGACTGCCAGATGCCCCGGACTGGCTTTTCAAACCATAGTGGTAGACGCTGAATTCTAATCTCCCCCACTGCCCTTAGACTAGAAATCGGTGGTCCCCTGGGACTTCATTTGAGTGGGTTTGGTGTTCACTTTGGCAAAGTCATTTCTCACACGTCACCTCCGTGAGCAGCATGACAAGCTGGGAAGCAGACCCGCTCCGCTCCAGGACTCTGCAGCACAGGAGCCTCAGTGGCCTCAGGTCCCAGGCTTTCCAGCGGCCAGAGAAAGGCATTTTGCAAGGACAGGGAGGTGGCATGCTGGGCTGGGAGAGGCACAGCACAGGCGCTGGAGGCAGGGGTTTTGGTGGGCAGTGGAGAAAGAGCTGCTTATTAAATATTCAGGAATTTGGTGAGCCAATTGTTAAACCAATTGGTACTTGAAATCAGACTTGATGGAAGTATTTACACCACTAAAATTGGCAAATGCTAAATCAAGACTTTTCCCCCCCTCAGGAATGCCAGTTCCATCACACTCCCTGCATGGGAGCCTTGGTCACGCTGACTCTCTCCAGGGCAGGCAAAGCGCCGTGGCCAGGGATGAACACGTTTATAGTAACTTCCATCCTGCTCGGCCACTAGGGCCCAAATCACCTCTCACCAAGGAGCCCAAGCCCACCTTTGTCCCATCCTTCTCCACAATCTTTAGACTTCTGTGCCGCTGTGGCTTGAGGCAGATGGCCCTTCAGGCTGTGTCTTCCCCACAGTTCCCTCTGGGACCTCCACAACAGAAGCAGGCACTGGCCTCGTGGTTACCATCAAGGCTGGAAGGGGTCGGCGTCAGCCTCTGGCTGAGTCTGGGAGTCTGTCTCTGGCTAGGATCAGGAACATGGGTGGAGGTCAGTTCTCAATTTCCCTTAAGCCTTGGGAGATACCTATCCCTAGAACAGCCTGGCAGTACGCAGAGAATGGCTGTGCCAGGGGTGCTCCATGAGCTAAACCAGCCAGGGCAGGCCAGGTGCCACCACCTCCTCCCAGAACCTAGGAAATCGTGGTTAATTATTGACAAGTATAGGTATTGGGGCGGAACACCCTCATTATCACCCATTAGCGTCTCCTGGGTGTACCCTGAAGCAGGCACATCGCACTTAACCCTGGAGGAGTGAAGCTGGGCAATAAACAGGAAGGAGTGGGCCTCCCCACCCTCCACGCCCCCTCACTCAGATTTCTGGGCTGTGAGCTCCACCAGCCCATTTCCTTCTCAGCTCCCTGGTTCCCCTTTGCCGTTTCTTTTCTGGTGTGTGTGTGTGTGTGTGTGTGTGTGTGTGTGTGTGTTTAATTGTTTAACTTCTGATATTCACCTGGATCTTTTGCCCGGTTTTATCTCCCTCAGGCCATTTGGGCAAATTGGGACAAGCCCAGGACTGGGCCTATCAGGCCTCCTGAGACCCGAAGGCCTTAGTGGGCAGTGAGTTCACCCCAGACACTTTAGACCAGGGCTCCAATCCTTTGGCTTCCCTGGGCAACACCAGAAGAAGAATTGTCTTGGGCCACACATAAAATACACTAACACTAACAATAGCTAGTGAGCTAAAAAAAGATATCTCATAATGTTTTAAGAAAGTTTATGAATTTGTGTTGGGCCTCATTCAAAGTGGGTTGAACACGTTTGTTTTAGACTGTTCCTGCAGCCTGATGACTTTCCAGAACACAGTAGCAGCTCGCAGAGGAGCCTGAGGCCTTCCAAGTCCTGAGGGTGGAGGGCAGGGCCCACCACACAGGGTGGAGTGGGGGAGCAGACCCTGCCTTCTAGGGAGATCACTTTTTGAGCCAGGAGCCCAGGGCAAGAGACACCTTACAGACTGGGGTGCTGCTAGTGAGGCCCAGACTGGAAGAGGAGGGTCAGGAAAGGGTAAGACCAGCACAGCCCTCAGCTGCTCTGCCAGCCCACCTTGGCACTTCCCCCACACTGCCAAGGTCTGGGAAGCCAGTGGGGAGAGAGCAAGGGGGTACCCAGGGACCTTCCAAGGTGGCATAGGAAGGTTGGAGGGGAGACCAGGAGGTGCACTCCTCCGTAGGCACGAGACCCACCCTGCGCTCAGAAAGGCCCCGCTTGGTTTGACGCTCTGCTGTTGCTGTCTTGGAATTCCTGGTAATTTTGAGTGAGGGCCCCATGTTTTTATTTTACATGGGGGACCCTGAAAATTAAGTGGCTGGCTCTGTCCCCACCCAATCTGGTGGTGGGGTCTTCTCTTCATACACATGCACATACACACAGACACACACGCTCCCTAGTTCATACCATGTACACATTGTCCGTCCACAAAAGCACATTCCTCCACACTGTACACACATCCTGCAGCTGTAAAACACACACGGTCACACAGTCACACTACAGTGCTCAGTGCAAAACAGCTGAGCAATTGTGCAGCCTGCACATAGAATTCAGATCCCATCTTTCATTTCACATGTTTATTTGCACCCACATTTACACCGAGTATTACAATCCTATTTATTGGAGGCGCCTGCTGTTTATTAGCCTCTGGGCACACTTCTGCTTCAGAAGACTAGGCAGGTCCCCATGGCCACCACTTACAAGCTAATGAAAAGAGGATCAAGATGTTTAACAACCAAGTTTTGAAGAGTTTAAGACCAATGTATATATGCAGGCTGACCCACTTAAAGCAGCCCCTGTCACAACCACGCTGCTTTGAAAGGAGTCGGTCTCTAAGTGGGTCAGCGTGCCTCCTGCTCCCTGCCACCTGGTGAGGGCAGGGACCCGAAGCCTCCATTCCCTGACTCCCCTTACCCCGCTACCTCTGGGCATGGCCGCCAAGACCAAGGCCCCCCCCCCCCCATTTGCCCGCCCCTCTCCTGCACGACTGAGCCCCCCAGCCCATATGGGGCCCCCGTCCCAGAGTTGATGTGAGTGTGTGGGGTTGGTGACACAGCTCCTCGGAGCACCGCCCTGGCTGCATTCTTCCTCCAGCGTTCCACATCAGTAGGCTTATGGCACCAGGTCTTCAAACTGAAAAGAGACATGAAGAGGTGAATTTGGAACAAAAATCTGTTCAGGAATTCAGATCAAAGCTGGGTAGGCTTTGACCAAAGCAAGGTACATTCAGAAATCCAAGGCACCTGCAGATTCCTCATCCCCAAACCTAAACCCCCAGACCACGCATGCCTGCTCCTACCACGCAGGCACCACCCAGCATTCACGGGTGGCCAGGGCACATGGGCAGGACAGCTTGACCTTGACTGGACCGCCATCTTGGTCCCTGCCAGACCTCCTCAACATGAGCGTTCCTGCCACACGTCTCACCCCACAGGCTAGTGTCACCACTGAGGGACAGAGCTCCCCCTGCCTTCAGGGCCCTTCCCCAGCTCACCACTGTTCCAGAACTTCTTCCTGTTTGGGTCTCCCTCCTACCCTCCTTCGCCCCTAGTTCAGAACCCTTCTAACTGGAAGTGGCCCAGTGCAGCCCACCAGCCAAATCCAATATGTCAGCAGGCAGCAAAACGCTTAATGCAAGTCCCAACCCTGGGGGGTCCTGGAGGTATTTGGGGAGCAGTGGTCCTGGCCCTAATGCCATTGTGAGCCTCCAGGATTGGGGCCAACGCCAGGACCAACCAAGCGTTGGTCAGAGCAAGCTGCTGACTAACTCCTAGAAGTCCAATTTGCCAAAACCAGTTCTCTCCTGTTTTTATCTTTCAATCAAATATGAAGATTACTAAGATGTCCTGAAGGCCTTCTCAGTCTCCTCCTCAGGGCCCAGCCCTCTGAATTGGGTTCCTGCCTCTCCCCAATTGCTGGTGTCCCCCACCCTAGACCAGGCCCTCATCCCTTCCTGTCCCATCCCTGCCACGGAGGCTCGGGGCCCCTCTTCAGGGTCCCGTCCACTTAACTGAGGTTGGGAGTAGGACTTGTAACACAGATTCAGATAGTTTTGGAGACATTAAGCCACTTTTGACAGACACCCCTGTAATTAGTGAAATATTCAGGCAACCAAAACATACAGATTGGGTAATCTGCAACTACAGGTGGGCTTCTAATGCCACCAGGAACCTTGGCTTAGAGTGGAACACATGGAGGGCTTCTGCCCAACTGAAGCCCAGATTTGGCTTGAGCCCAGATTTTCATAGCCATCCAAACCAGGGGCAGATTAGCTGTTAACTCTCATGTGAGCCAGTCCAGGAATTTACAGGAGGGCTCTTATGGAGGGCTCAAGAGCTATCCTCATTGGGCCACTCCCTCATGTTCACAGCTGTCCTTATTGGGTTGAGTACAGATTTTCATAGCCATCCAAACTGGGGACAGCCTAGCTGTTAACTGTCATATGTATAGGTTCCCAGACCAAGTGTAAATAGTGGTCCTCTTTGTGTCCAGCTCAGGTGTTTGCAGCCTCCTCCTTTCAGGATCCCCCCAGATGCCAGTGGCAGCTTCCAGATGACTTGGGCTGCACTGGGAATACCTCAAAGGCAGCTTTGAACTGATCTGAAAATAATTTAAATTGCCTCTAATGATAACTACTATTGAGAGCGATGAAAACCTATCAAATATCCTCAGCGCAGGGAGTTGCTTCTTTTCAATCAATTGCCAACCTAGCTTTACTCCTAACATACAGGAGATGGGGGGCGGCAACAGCCTCCCTGTGGCATGTCAGAGTGATCCGGAAGACGTAGGAGTGACAGGAGAGGGAGAAAGGGAACCACAGCAGAGCCCTTACATGTATAGAGATCTCCAGGTGGCTGGGCGCACCATCCACACTCATTTATTCAGCACCTACCGTGTGCCAGACACCGTGCTTGTGGCTGTAAATTAGTGTCAGGCACTCAGAAAGTCCAGAGCATAGACAGGAATGGACAATGCCGAATATGTGGGTTGATTCAATTCCATACATACTTACTGAGGCCAACTCTGCCTCACTTTGAGAAATGAATCAGACCTGGGCCCTACCCTCACTGAGTTCACAGATGAGTGAGGGAGACAGACTCGAACCCAGCTACTCAGAACTCAGGGATGAGCATGGGAGGTGCAGGGCACATTGGAGGCTCTGGGCAAGATGGCAGCCCAAGGAGCGTTAGGCAACACCCCCCACCAGACATCAGCCAGTACCACCAGAGAAAAACAAACACGAAAGCCCTGAAACCAGGGAACGAGGGGAGGGCGCCCACAAACCAAAATCTTGGATTAATTTTTGTTGCTCAAGGCAAACCATCTGAGGGGGGATGTGGGTAGTGAAGGCCCCGAGAATGAATCAGTGCATGTGGACACCCCCGGATAGGAAGTCTCGGGGGTATTGGAATAGTCTCTGGGTAAAATGGCAACTGTGTTTATGAACACAGAATAAAGACTAGAAAGAAAGACACCAGAACAATGACAGTGGTTGTTTCAGGGTAGTAGAATCATAAATGATCTTAACTTTCTTCTACAGACATTCTGTAAATATATCTTCTAATAAGGAAAAGTTATTTCAAATTAAGAAAACTTGTTCTTGCCATTTTCTGTACACTTAAAATTATTTCCAAAGAGGCCAGGCATGGTGGCTCATGCCTGTAATCCCAGCACTTTGGGAGGCCGAGGCGGGTGGATCACCTGAGGTCGGGAGCTCGAGACCAGCCTGGCCAACATGGTAAAACCCCATCTCTACTAAAAATTACAAAAATTAGTCAGATATGGTGGCACATGCCTGTAGTCCCGGCTACTTGGGAGGTTGAGGCAGGAGAATCGCTTGAACCTGGGAGGCAGAGGTTGCAGAAAGCTGAGATTGCGCCACTGCACTTCAGCCTGGGTGTGACAGAGCGAGACTCCGTCTCAAAAATATAAAAATAAAAATTTCCAAATAAAGTTTTTTAATAGGGAATAAATAGGAAACCGCTATACTTTCACTCAGTTTTGCTGTGAAACCTAAGACTGCTCTAAAAATAAAGTCTATTAAAATTTTAAGTTTTCAAAAAGGTGCTTTAAAAACTGGTACATCAACCAGGCACGGTGGTTCGTGCCTGTAATCCCAGCACGTTGGGAAGCCGAGACAGATCACTTGAGGCCAGGAGTTGAAGGCCAACATGACAAAACCGTGTCTCTACTAAAAATACAAAAATTAGAAGAGGATGGCGGTGCGCGCCTGTAGTCCCAGCTACTCGGGAGGCTGAGGTGGGAGAATCACTTGAACCCGGGAGGTGGAGATTGTGGGGAGCTGATATCTCACTATTGCACTCCAGCCTGGGCAACAGAGTAAGACCCTGTGTGGAAAACAGACAAACACAAAAAACTGGTCCATAAAATAAGATTGGCAGTATTAATCATTATTAAAGCTAGACAGTAGATCTAAGAGGGTTTTTTGAGTTTCACACTACTTTTGGGTGTGTTTGAAAATTTTCCATAGTAAAAAGTAAATAATAAGTAAGCAAAGGCTCTGTGCCAAGACCCTCCCCAGCCTGGTCTGCTCAGCTCTTGGCCCACTCCTGGGCATTCTGCATGAGCCTGAGTCCTGGGCCCTGGAACCCCTGGTAGCTGAGGACAGGCAGTCCCGACTGTGGCTGTGTCCCTGGTCCGCGTGGCCGCTGCTGAGCTGACTCTCCCCTGCAGCACGGGCCTCTGCCAGGGCACCCGCTTCAGCCTTGCACCTCGTGTCCTGTACCCTCTTTTCCTGAATCTCCAAATTCTCACTCTCCATGGGGTCCCCCGCCCTATCCAAATCAGCACGCATGAGACTCTCACATCTTAAAAAAGAAAACACTCACATGATCCTCTATCTCCTTGGTCAATGACTGCTTGTCTCCTTCCTTCCCAGGTGGTTTCTGGAAGGGTTGGTCCACACTCACAGGGCCAAGGTGCACGGATGCCCCATGGTGGGGCAGGTGGAGGCTGAGGCGGAGGCTGCATCCCACTTGGCAAGCCTATGTGCCAGAATGAGGGGCTGAATCTGCCTGGAGGAAGGGGTGCCCCTTTCTAATTTGCACATGGCGTGGCATGGTCTGTGGCAGCCCACTTACACTCTGCCTCACGGTGACACCTCCATTCATCCACAAAGCCCCACCACCCTCTGTCCCACCAAAGCCCCACCACCCTTGCCAGGACATCAGTGGTTACCCGAGGCGGCAGCTCAGGCCCCTCTCAGCCTTCAAGGACTCTGATTCCGAAGCACTCGCATTGCTGCTTTTCCTCCTAGGTCTGCTCTGCTCCTTTGGTTTCTGTGGCCCAGGTTTCTGGATCTTTTGCCACTACGACCACTCCGCTCTATCCTTCGTGGGTTCCTCTCTCCCTGGGTATTCACGGAGGTGGCTCCCTGAGGCTCTGCCTACAGTCCATTTGCCCTCATTCCACACACTCTCCAGGCCAGGGACACCCTGCTCTGCACCGCTCCCCCTCCTCTCCCCCGCTGCCCCAGCTGCCCACCTGACACGTCCACCTGCAAGCCCACTTTCAGTAGTAAACGTGCTCTCTTCTCACCAGACACACTCTGCCTCCTGTGTTTTTTGTTTGTTTTGTCACCTAGTCTGCAATGCCATGGCTCCCTGGAGCCTTGACCTCCTGTGCTGAAGTAATCCTCCCACCGCAGCTCCAGCTCCACCTTAGAGGGGACCACAGGTACCCATCACCACATCTAGCTAATTCTTTTAAATTTTTTTTTTTTTTTTTTTTTTTGTAGAGACAGGGTCTCCCTATGTTGCCCAGGCTGGTCTTGAACTCCTGGGCTCAGGCGATCCTCCCACCTTTGCCTCCCAAAGCGCTGGGATCATAGGTGTTAGCCACCACACCTGGCCCGCTGTGTTCTTGATCTGACAGTGGCACTACCATCTAGCCAGCCCTGGGAGTCATAGACACAGGGGGCTTCCTCACCTCCACCCCTTTCTCACAGCCCCACCTGGACTGATGGGTCGCCAATGCCCCTGGCTCCTCCTCCTGAGTCTCTCTCCGCCTCCATGCCTCTTCACACCCCGGCCTCAGGCCACCCTGGTGCAGCTGGTAGTCATCCTACAGGTCTCCTTGCCTCCTGCCTCCTCTCCATCATTAATCCACCCTCCTCAGGCCACCGGAGTCATCTTCCAAAGATGTTAAGTCTGCTCATGCCATTCTTCTGCTCAAAATTCCTCCATGGCTCCTCATCCCAAAATAAAATCTTGACGCCCAACAAGACTCACGAATGCCCCCTCCCTAGTTCCATGCTCTACCTACACTAAATGATGTGTGGTTCCCAAAATAGGATGGGCTTTCTCTTACCTTTTCACAAGCCAGTCAGCCAGATGAGCCCTCTCCACACACCTGTTCTGGCAAATGCTGAGAAGTCAGCTAAGGTACTACCACCTCCAGGAAGTCTCCCTTGCTTTCCCCAGCAAACTCAGGGTCTCCCTCCTCTAAGCTGCTATCACAAGGGACTGCCAGGCCCAGCTCCTCTCTGAGTTGCAACACTGGTACAGTCTAAGCATCAACGTCATGGTGTTTCTGGGCTTTTGGTCTCATTCATAACCTGCACATCCTGAGCCCAGCCTGTCCTCACCCCTTTCCCAAGAAGCATTGCCTGATCTTCCTCAGCAATTCCTCCTACCTCAATGGCTTTGGATGTCAGGCCTGCCAGTACTGTCTTTATCCGCAGACGAGCAACATTCAAAGTTGCTTTTTTTGGCCAGGTGCAGTGGCTCACACTGTAATCCCAGCACTTTGGGAGGCCGAGATGAGCAGATTACTTGAGGTCAGGAGTTCAAGACCAGCCTGGCCAACATGGTGAAACCCTGTCTCTACTAAAAATATAAAAACTAGCCAAGCGTGGTGGCAGGCACCTGTAGTCCCAGCTACTCCAGAGGCTGAGGCAGGAGAATCGCTTGAACCTGAAAGGTGGAGGTTGCAGTGAGCTGAGATTATGCCACTGGACTCCAGCCTGGGTGACAGAGCACGACTCTGTCCCAAAAAAAAAAAAAAAAAAAAGTTGCTTTTATTTTAAGTACGAAAGACATTTTTCATCATAATCCAGTACATATATGCATGAAAATATATGTAGCTAAAGCAAAATGTATTTACTATGCATAATCTGATATTTTCTATTTAGGGCCACTTCTTTTTTAACTCTGGTAATGACACTGAAAACTAATCTCCCAACCCACTAATTGATCCCCACCCACCATTTGGAAAACTGCTGTAGCCAGTGGAGATCACTAAAGGGTCCCAGCAGGGGACCAACGTGATTAGAACCCTGCCTCTCAAATGTTCTAAGGTGCAAGATCTGTTTTGTAAATTTCCAATCTGTCTATTTAAAAACACAATAAGAATTAATTATCTGAAAGTAAAATAACAAAGGTATTTTAAAATGCAAGCATAGATTCATTATAATTAGCTTCAACAGACAGTGCAGGGTGCTAAGAGCATCAGGTGCAGAAACGTGTGGGGGAGGCCAGAGACGTGAGGCAGCTTTGCCAGCCTGCGGATGCCCACCAGTCCTTGACATGTGGCCACACCTGCCCTGCCAATCTCCCTCCTGGGAGATTGAACTTGCATCATCTGGGGGAGCTTTGCTGAGGAGAAAGGTGCCTCTGTGCAATCTTCTGCCATGTCAAGAGGGCCAGGCTGCCTAATTCAACTCTTGACTCAGCCACTAACTGGCTGCAAGCTGTGGATAAACGACTTAATTCTTCCAAGCCTCAGTTTCCTTCCAGGATTGCCCTGGAAGATTAATCAAGCAATCCGCACCATGGGGCCTAGCCCAGTGCTGCACCTGGTTACACCCAACCCTCTTGCTCTCATGGCTGTGATTCGGTTGCTGTTTTCTGGGTTTTCATTCTTTTCTTTTCTTTTTTTTTTTTTTTTTGAGATGGAGTCTCACAGTGTTGCCCAGGCCGGAGTGCAGTGGCGCAATCTCACCTCACTGTAACCTTTGCCTCCCGAGTAGCTGAGATTACAGGCACCCAGCTAATTTTTTGTATTTTTAGTAGAGACGGGGGTTTCATCATGTTGGTCAGGCTGGTCTTGAACTCCTGACCTCGTGATCCGCCTGCCTCAGCCTCCCAAAGTGCTGGGATTACAGGTGTGAGCCACCGTGCCTGGCCTGCCGTCCTCTCAGTTTTCGTGTGTTCTGCAGTCCTCCTTAGTCTTCCTCATCTTCCCAGGCCCCTTTTCTTGGCCCCACACTGACGACTCAGGACAAACCTTTACCCTTCCTCACTTCTCCACCTCCTGCTTGCAGTAGATGGCTTGCTCCTACCGGGCGATTCCCTCTCTCTTCTGGGAATCTTTCCAAAGAGTCAAATCTCTGGTCACTAAGCCTAAGGCAACCTGCCCAGTGGTCTGCTGGTAGATGTTTAATTAACAGTGTGTTCTCTGGGGGAAATGCATGCATATATTCACATACATATATTTGTGACAAATTTTATTGACATAAAGGATGGCTAATAATTTACAAATAATAAAAAATATATACTACTCTTTATTGTAACTTGCACATAGCCAGTTGAGTCTTACAGAATGCTTTCATTGATTTTTGCCAATCTGCTGAATTCATAGCCAGCCTACAGTTGTAACCAATGAATGAATGTAGTTCCAACATGAATGTTAACTGATAGTTTTGCTTGTACCAACTAGCAAGAAAAAAGTGAAACCAAAAAGATGTTGGAACTTACTTGTTGTTGTTTTTTTCTTTTAGAGAATGGGTTGCCCAGACCTTGGAGTGCAGTGGAGTGATCACGGCTCACTGTAACCTCAAACTCCTGGGCTCGAGAGATCTTCCTGACTCAGCTAGTGCACACCACGCCAGCTAACTGTTTTATTTTTTGTAGAGAACTGGTTTAGCTATGTTGCCCAGGTTGGTCTTGGACTCCCGGCCTCAAGCAGTCCCCACCTGACCTCCCACCTGGACCTCCCAAAGTGCTGGGATTACAGGCAAGAGCCACCGCACCTGGCTGGGACTTCACTCGTTTGTCAATAGTGTGAGCAGTGCATTTACTGAAACAGAGAATAGTTCCTGAATACTGAGAGAATGTTTGCTTCATTTTTCTGTGGCATTCACACGGCAGTGGCCACTGGCAAAACATACATTTAAGTTTAATGTGCATTATTAGCATTTTCTCCATAACTTTCTTAAGTCTAGATAGTCAACCAAATAACGAAGAAAGCCCTGATTTGTGGCGGTTGCTGCCCCTTTCTGCAGTGTAAGTATTTCCCACTATGGCTGATTTCAGTCAACCAACATGATGTCACTGAATGCAGACTTGGGGGACAAAGCACAGGAACAAAATATTATATAGTATTTTCCACAGATGTAACAGATGTGCATAACCTTTTTTTCTTTTCTTTCTTTCTTTCTTTTTTTTTTTTTTTTTTTGAGACGGAGTCTTACTCTGTCACCCAGGCTGGAGTGCAGTGGCAAAATCTTGGCTCACTGCAACCTCCACCTCCCAAGTTCAAGCGATTCTCCTGCCTCAGCCTTCTAAGTAGCTGGGACTACAGGCATGCACCACCACGTCCAGCTAATTTTTGTGTTTTTAGCAGAGACGGGGTTTTACCATGTTGGCCAGGATGGTCTCAATCTCCTGACCTCATGATCCACCCGCCTTGGCCTCCCAAAGTGCTGGGATTACAGGTGTGAGCTACTACGCCCAGCTGATGTACATAATCTTAAAAGAATAAAGAATAATAAAATATAAAAGTATTGGGAAGTGATGGGTTTTGAATATTTTATTTTTGCCTTAATATAATTCATTTAATTGTACATTTATATAATTAAATTTTTCATAATAGCTGGGTTTAACCATTGGTTCATGAAATTCCTGAAGATTTAGCAATCAGCTCACAGAAGCTGGTATGATCTGAGCACACCTGGATCTGAACCCCGACCCCAGCTCTGCCTTGAGCAGAGCCCTCAGAAGGCTCTCCAAACCCCTGATGGCCCTGCCCAATGTATGCTTTTCAGATCTGATCGGCGAAACTGAACTCATTTTCTTTCTCTCCAGTCTGCTCCTCTGTGGGCTGCCATGTTGGTGGAGGGCTTCACCATCCCCAGGGGTGCCAGGAGTTGTGGATGAGAACTGTGGATAGAAAGAAGGCTGGGATCAGTTTAGAGCAGAGGTGGAATAATTCTGGGTAATGACAATGTTGAGTGGGTAAAGAGCCCTGGGCCAAGGAGGGTACAGAACCGTAAGGCTAGGCTGTTCCTGAAGGTAGGGGCATGGGCTGATGGCACGGTCACACTCCTGTTACATCTGTCAGCTAGCTGCCTTGCGACAAGCTGTGTCTGACGGCCCCTCCCCCACCAGCTCCTGCAGTAGGGGTCCCAGAGCAGGCCGTGGGTCACATGCCTGGCAGCCTCCCACCCCCATACTCCTCTGGGATTGCTCCAGGCTAAGGCTGGATCCTCAGGCAGGAGGGAGGAGGATCAGCCTTGGCCAGAGGCCCAGAAAGCTGCAAAGCCCCAGCCCCTCCCTTGAAGGGCAGAGCTCCCTCTGAGGACAGAGGAGGGTTTGGAGGGGACGTGGAGGCAGGTGTTTCACAGAGGACTTGACTGTATTCGGGCTTTCCGTGGCAGTGATGCCTGCATGGAGGCCAGAGTATCCTAGGTGAAGTGCAGGATTCTAAGTGGAGCCCACAGAGAGCAAGAGCCCAGCCTGCAACTTTCCCGCCACCTGACGTCTGCACTGCTGCCCCTCGGCCCAACAGCAGGGCCTTTGCCTGTGCCTCTCCTCCCTCGAGAAGCTTCCCTGCCTCCTCCCATGTACTTCAGGGGAACTGATACATTTGGAAAGCACCCAGAATTACTTGAGGAAAAGACTGTTTGTAGCAAGTACAATTTGAATATGCCAAGAGACTTTGCCACCAACTTCACTCGCCTAGAGAGAGAGGCCACGTCCGTGGGTCTCTCCCTGTGGTTCTGTGGCTTCACTGGGAAAAGGTGGGCCTTTCTTTCTCTCCAGTCTGCTCCTCTGTGGGCTGCCATGTTGGTGGAGGGCTTCACCATCCCCAGGGGTGCCAGGAGTTGTGGATGAGAACTCTGGATAGAAAGAAGGGGAAAGGAGTGGAGCATGAAGGAGACAGGAGGCAGAAGCCCCTCACTGTGCCCAGTGCGCAGTTGGGGACATGATGTGCTGAAGGACGGGCTCATGGCCACGTGAGTGGAAGGCTGGGCACAGTTGCTTGTTTAATGTCCCCTACTCTTTCCCCGTCAGTCAATGAATTTGCTTTTGGTTTTGAATTTGCTTTGTTGAATCAGGGACGATTTCTACATGGCCTTGAAGCCACAGGCATAAGTAGGCGACTGCACACCTCAGGGTGCAAGGGGTTACACCTGTCCCTTGCTCAAAAGTCATGGGAAGTTGCTAAACAGACCAAAAGAGGAACCAGCATGCTTACTGCTCTCCATCCTCCTCTTCCCCACCCCACCCCCCAGCTGTTACCTCACGGAGGGTCAAAACAGGCAAGATAAAATCTGTCCAACTCATGGCTCCAAAGGAACACAAGTTAGGCATGTGACCCAACCGCACCCAGCCTTGTCCCTCCCAGGTGCATGGCCCTGGAAGGCCTGACTCTCCAGCCACGTGGCCCGTGTAGAGGCCAGGTGGCCTCTGACGCCTGTGCTCTTTCAGTAAAGGGCTTGAGTTCGACTTGGTGCTGCCCTACCATGAGATCCCAATCTGATTTTGGTCTTCCTGTGATTCTCCAGGTAGCCAGGCCCAGCCCCACAGCACCTCCTCCCCCACGCTCACCTGGCTCCCTCCAATCCAATCTCAGGCAGACAGCAATGGGGACCTCAGCCTTCACTGCAACCCAGACCCCAAGGACCCAGAGCCAGTGCTGAAGCCACCTACCAGGAATCACCTCCGCAGCCCTTCAGGCTGAGTGGGAGCCTTTGGGCTCCTGGATAGGGAAGAATACAACCCAGACCAGGCCCTGGGTATGAAACAAATCTTTTCTGAACTCGACACTGGACTTTTGCACAGAGGTGATTTTTAAAAATTATTTTTTGAATGCTTTTCAGAATTATTTGAGTGAATGAATGAATAGATGACAATGACCCTAAGTCATGAGCCTTCAAAGCCTCTATACTTGTGAGTTAAGAAAGCCCTTTCCCAGCCTGGCATGGCCAGCCCCCTCCCC
This sequence comes from Ateles fusciceps, assembly GCA_036589455.1. NCBI lineage: Eukaryota > Metazoa > Chordata > Mammalia > Primates > Atelidae > Ateles > Ateles fusciceps. The sequence continues at coordinate 38,520,498 of JAZHEH010003205.1, forward strand.
CTCCGGACACAGAGTGTCCTGGTAAGGTATGATGGCACAATGTGGCCTCTCCATGCCTTATTCCCACCGTCTCCCATCACCATGCCCCATCAAAGCACACACAGAGTCCCAAATCAGACCAACCTATAGGAACAGAGTGCCCACCACAAAACACACACAAGCACACACTGAGGAGACACAAACTGGGCAAAAATGGGAGGGGCAAGGTGACTCACGCCTGTAACCCCAGCACTTTAGGAGGCCGAGGCAGTTGGATCACAGGGTCAGGAGTTTGAGACCAGCCTGGCCAACATGGTGAAACCCCATCTCTACTAAAAATATAAAACATAGCCAGGCACGGTGGCACGCACCTGTAGTCCTAACTACTCTGGAGGCTGAGGCAGGAGAATCACTTGAACCTGGGAGGAGGAGATTGCAGTAAGCACAGATTGTGCCACACTGCACCCCAGCCTGGGTTACAGAGCAAGACTTTGTCTCAAAAACAAAAAACAGCCGGGCACTATGGCTCAGGCCTGTAATCCCAGCACTTTGGGAAGTCGAGGCGGGCAGATCACGAGGTCAGGAGTTTGAGACCAGCCTGGTCAACATGGTGAAACCCCATCCCTACTAAAAATACAAAACTTAGCCGGGCATGGTAGTACATGCCTGTAGTCCCAGCTTCTTGGGAGGCCAAGGCAGAAGACTCGCTTGAACCTGGGGGGGCAGAGGTTACGGTGAGCCAAGATTGCGCCATTGCACTCCAGCCTGGGCAACAAGAGCAAAACTCCATCTCAGAAAAAAAAAAAAAAGGAAAAACATACAAACTGGGCAAAAATGTAGAAATTCGATTTTACTGAACTTTTTTTTTCATTATGGGAATTCCCAGTGTCTCAAAAGAAAATGACAACCCCCAGACAAGCACATTTAAGTAAACAACATAAAGGCACTGGCAGCCACTGTGGGTGGGAAGTCACCAGCAAGGGGAGCCCTGCCCCCTCAGGGTTCTGTCATTGTTTTGCAGGTGTGATTCCTGCTCCCCCACCATTCTGTAAGTTGTGTAACAAGCTGTCGAAAGAGCACAGGGCTGAAAGGCAGGAACCTCATGTTTCAAACCCAAGACGGGCCCAGTAGCTGTGTGACCTTGGGCGAGGTCCTCTGCATCTCTGTGCTATCGTGTCTCTATCTGTAAAATGAAGGTTGATCTTCCAGTACAATTTCGTGTCTTAGGTTTCCATTGTACTCTCACTGTACCTGGCCCATTACCACCTAGGAGGGGCCTAATCAATATAAATGAAAAGAAGTAGCCCCAAATAATTTTTTTGTAAATATAACCCCAAATCTGGTTTCAGCTAAGATCTGGATACAGAAGGTGCCATTTCCCCACTAGTTCAATGGAAAAGTTGGGGTGGAATGCATCTTTGGAGGATCACAGGTGGAAATTAGAAGTAGGAGTAACTTGCCAGGCATGGTGGCTCATGCCTGTAATCACAGCACTTTGGGAGGCCGAGGCCAGAGGATCACGAGGTCAGGAGTTCAAGACCAGCCTCGCCAAAACGGTGAAACCCCATTTCTACTAAAAATACAAAACTTAGCCAGGTGCAGTGGTGGGCACCTGTGATCCCAGCTACTCAGGAGGCTGAGGCAGGAAAATTGCTTGAACCCGGGAAGCAGAGGTTGCAGTGAGTTGAGATCATGCCACTGCACTCTAGCCTGGGTGACAGAGCAAGACTCTGTCTCAAAAAAAAAAAAAAAAAGTAGGAGTAACTCTGGAGGGGGGAGTGAAGAGAAGGAGGTGACAAGGTGACCAGTGGGCCTGTTGGTGTCACCCTGAACTGTATCATTTCAAGCTATCTGGCCTGTCTTCTAGGTCATAAGCCCCAGAAGTGGGTCCCTGCCCTTGGGTGGTGAATGACAGGTGTGAGTATGGATCCCCCAGACACTAAATTCAAACTCAGACATCCCCTATCCTGCCCGAGCCCATAAAGGAAGCAGGCTGGGGCCCTATGGACTTCCTTTGCACAGATGCAAGCAGCCAGGTGCCTGTTTCTGGCTACAGCCCTCTGCAGGGCCGTCTTGGGCCTTAAGGCCAGGCAGTAACCCCAGCACTCTGAGAAATGCTTGCTCCAACCCCCAGAGAAGCCTCTTCCCCAGGGGGCTCTGTGCTCTCCCAACACTCTCTCCACCCCCTCCAGCCTCTGGGGGTGTATCCTTGGGGAGAGTTTTCCCAGGCTGGTTCTGAGCGTGGCCACACATTCATCTCTGGACAGTTGCCCCACAGAGGGGACACAACCCGGAGGGCCAGAAAGCTCAGTCTGAGAATGGGACCAGCACCGCCTCACCCACCAGGCCACTGTGGGAAAGCAACTCTGGGCCCCATTTTCCCCTTCATAAAATGAAGAGGACAGGCAGCCCATCAAGCAGTTATGCAGATTAAAGGAGATAAGGCATCAGAGCCTTAGGCCAAACCCAGAGTTAGCTCCCATTCACCCTGATAATTGCTCCGAGCTACAAAAGCCCTCACAGATTACACCAATGATAGGCCACAGCAAGGCATGACAAGGTTAAGAAAGCCCTTTCCCAGCCTGGCAAAGGTGAGGGTGTCCCGGTGGGGCAGTGACTGGGAAAAGCCCCAAACACTGGAAGCAAATCTTGCGCCCTCCAAGGTGGTAGCGGACCGCAGATGGGAGAGCCCAGCTGCTTCAGGGGTCATGGAATCCTCCCTTCATTGCACAACTAGGAAACTCCCAGACGATGCGTGACTTGCCGGAGGCCACACGGCAGGTCTGTGCCAGGTGGACAAGAGGCCACATCTTCTTCGTATTTCTTCTCGGTGTGGCCAAATTATTTCCTCAGATACTCATGTGTGTTTCGATTATTGTATTTTTCCTCCCCCTCCCATTCCAAGAAGGTCTTGGATCTCTCCTCTTATGAGTGTTCCTACCGCTGGGGAAGTTTGGGTTTCAGGACCAGGCAGAAACCACCCCAGGCTCTTCTCTCCTTTGCCTCTTTGTTCCAGTGTCTGGGCTCCTTGAAGACTCTGAGGGAAGAGTATTGGGAGAAAATGAGAAGGGAGAGGGGGAGGAGGAACCGGGAAGTGGGAAAAGGTCAGAGGTCTATACTCTGTCCCTCTGGGAGGGGCAGGGCACGGAGGTGGGGGAGGCCAGCCCTGCACAGGGGACCCCCCCCAAACTGGGCACAAAGGTCCCCAAAATGGCCTGGGGGCAGAGTCTGAGCCTCATGAGGCCCTTGAGAGTGACAGGCCCCTTGCCTGCCCACATTTCTGGGCAACTTCCTGGATTCTGGGGTGACCCTCACTGGATGGGGCCTAATAATGACCAAGATGGAGTTTCTCCTCCTCAGGGACCATGGGAGCTCAGAGTTGGAGCTGAGTTGATTTCAGGAGTGTTTCAGGTTGGTGGACTGAGCTTCATGCTCTCCTCATGAGGCACTGCTCAGTCCCCTTCACCACACAGCTCCCTACAATGCCATCACCCATTTGTACGATGCTTTACACAGTGCCTTCATGATCATCCGTCCAGTACCTGAACAGGCCTAAATGTATGCCCATTTAATGGATAAAAATATTAGAATTCAGAAAATAGAATGAATTTGCTCCCTGCCGCTGGCCTGCCTGAGCAAGCAGGGAGCCTCACTGTAGCCGGGTTCCATCGCCCTGGGCAGGCCTCCGAGCAGGGAACCAAGTCTGCAGGAGCATGTGGGCAACCTGCCCTCCCCCACGGCCCCTTCAGTGACTTAGTAGGATGCAGCACCAGTCACAGCTTCTAGAAGCTCACCTGACTCTGGCTGTGTGTCACCTTGAGTGGAAACTAAAGATCTCAACACTGACAAAAATTCCTGCAGGTGATTGGGAAATCAAAAATAAAGAAAAGCAACTGACCACCAAACAGATGAAAATGTCCGTATACTCATTAGCAATGAATAAATGCCCACGAAAGCCACATTGTTACTGTTGCTGTTCGTCTTTTAAGTTGGCAAAGTCTTTTTCTCATCCCCTGCAATGCTATTTGTGGAAATATACATTTAAATAATTTTCACATATACAGGCACACACATACATACATATGTGTATGTGCATGTGTATATTTATCTAAAAAGTCTCACAAATATTCACATCCTAAATACAACATGCTATCTTGGAATGTATCTCAGAACAGTAAAGGACATTCATGGAAAAAAACGACTGAAATCCAAAAAAAGTCTAGAGTTTACTTAACAGTAGCATACCCATGTTAGTTTATTCGTTTTGGCAAATGTATCCTGGTTAGGCAAGATAGGAACGTTAGAGGAAGCTGGATAAAGGGCATATGGGAACTCTCTCTACTATCTTTGCAACTTTCTATAAATCTAAAATTATTTTATTTATTTATTTATTTATTTAGAGATGGATTTTCACTCTTGTTGCCCAGACTGGAGTGCAATGGCGTGATCTCAGCTCACTGCAATCTCCCTGCCCTGGGTTCAAGCAATTCTCCAGTCTTCCGAGTAGCTGGGATTACAGGCACCTGCCACCAGGCCTAGCTAATTTTTGTATTTTTAGTAGAGACGGGGTTTCTCTACATTGGCCAGGCTGGTCTCAAACTCCTGACCTCAGATGATCTGCCCACCTTGGCCTACCAGAGTGCTGGGAGTACAGGTGGGAGCCACTGTGCCTAGCCTAAAATTATTTTAAAATAAAAGGTATTTTTTTAAAGTTCACATTCTTTTACCCAGAATTTCACTTCTAAGATTTTATCTAAAACTTGTCAGAGACATAGATGGATGTCCCTTATCAGAGACATAGATGGACACCCTTTACTTAAAAGGATATTGCACCACTTCTGATAATCACAAGAAGTATGAAAATTATCTACATGTCCAAGAACAGCAGGTAGGTTAAATAAATTATGCTGCATCCAATAGAATGTGGCCAGAAAGTATTACATTATAATATTTACTGATATGAAGAATGCTTTCAATAGAAGGTAAAGTGAAATAATTAGACACAAAACTAGATATAGTTTAAGCTCAAAAATTTTAAGCTACGTACTATATATTAAGAGTAGTTACAAATGGAGCATATAACTAGAGTAAATCATATTTTCTTCTAAATGCATTTATAAATTTTTACAATGAACAATTACGTTTATCGTCAGGAAAAAAAGTTGTTTTTGTTTTTGTTTTTGTTTTGAGACAGGGTCTCACTCTATCACCCAGGCTGGAGTGCAATGGCACAATTTCAGCTCACTGCAACCTCCACCTCCTGGACTGAAGCGATCCTCCCACTTCAGCCTCCCTAGTAGCTGGGACTATAGGGGGGCACCACCACACCCAGCTTATTTTTGTATTTTTAGTAGAGGCAGGGTTTCACCATGTTGGCCAGGCTGGTCCCACCTCAAGTGATCCACCTGCCTCAGCCACCCAAAATGCTGGGATTACAGTCATAAGCTACTGTCCCTGGCCGAAAAAAGGGATTAAAAATCTCCTAGCATTGGGAAAAATATCGAATTCATGCTGGCCTTAATACCTGGGCGATGGGTTGATAGATACAGCAAACCACCACGGCACATGTTTACCTGTGTAACAAACCTGCTCATCCTGCACACGTACCCCAGAACTTAAAATTAATTTTTAAAAAATCTCCTACTCATGGCAGTTTCTCAAAAAGTTAAACATAGAATTACCACGAGAGTCAAGTGCAGTGGCACACACCTGTAGTCCCAGTTACTCAGGAGGCGAGGCAGAAACATCGCTTAAGCCCAGAAGTTCAAGGCTATAGTGCACCATGATCGTGTCTGTGAATAGCTGCACTACAGCTTAGGCAACAAAGCAAGACCCTGTCTCTATAAAAACAAACAAAAAAGAATTGCCATATGACCCAGCAATTGGCTACTAGGTGTATATCCAATAGAACTGAAAATGTACGCCCACAAAAAACTTGTACATGAATGTTCAGAGCAATATTATTCTTAGTAGCCAAAAAGTGAAAACAACCCAAATGTCCATCAGGATAATAAAAACGTGGCCTATCCATACAATGGATTATTATTCAGCTATAAAAATGAAGGACTGGCCGGGCGTGGTGGCTCATGCCTGTAATCCCAGCACTTTGGGAGGCCGAGGCGGGCAGATCACGAGGTCAAGACCATCCTGGCCAATATGGTAAAACTCTGTCTCTATTAAAAATACAAAAATTAGATGGGCATCGTGGCGTGCACCTATAGTCCCAGCTATTCAGGAGGCTAAGGCAGGAGAATCACTTGAACCCAGGAGGCAGAGGTTGCAGTGAGCCAAGATTGTGCCACTATACTCCAGCCTGGCAACAGAGTGAGACTCTGTCTCAAAAAAAAAAAAAAAGAAAGAAAGAAAGAAAAAAAGAAAATGAAGTACTGATACATGCTACAATATGAATGAACCTTGAAAATTTTATATTAAGTGAAAGAAGCCAGACACAAGGGCCACATATTTTCTGATTCTATTTATATGAAATGTCCAAACATGCAAATCCATACAGACAGAGTTGGTGGAACTAGGGGGTGGGGAATGACTGCCAGTAGGTCTGGGGTTTCTTTTGGGGTGATGAAAATATTCCAGAATAAGATAGCAGAGATGGCTGCACAAACTTGTGAACATACCCAAAAGAATCACTGAATTGTACATTTTAGAGCAAGCTTGTCCAACCGATCACCTGCAGGCTCCATGTAGCCCAGGACGGCTTTGAAGGCAGCCCAACACAATTTTATAAACTTTCTCAAAACATTATGAGGTTTTTTTTTTTGCAATATATATATATATACATATATATATATATTTAAGCTCTCCAGCTATCATTAATGTTCATGTATTTTATGTGTGACCCAAGACAATTCTTCAAAAAGAGAGAGATAAAGAAAAGGAAAGGAAGGGGCCAGGTGCAGTGGCTCATGCCTGTAATCCCAGCACTTTGGGAGGCCGAGGTGGGTGGATCACTTGAGGTCAGGAGTCCGAGACCAGCCTGGTCAACATGGTAAAACCCTATCTGTACTAAAAATACAAAAATTAGCCACGCGTGATGGCACACAGCTGTAATCCCAGCTACTCAGGAGGCTGAGGCAGGAGAATCTCTTGAACCCAGGAGGTGGAGATGAGGTGGCGCCACTGTACTCTAGCCTAGGTGACAGAGTGAGAAAGAAACAGGGAGGGGAAGGGAAAGGGAGGGAGGAAGGACGGAAAGACAGAGAGAGAAAAAGAAAGAAAAAGGGAGGGAGGGAAGCAAAGAAAAAAAATTTACTACCCAAAAGCCACATTTCACTGCTTCCTATAATTTTCTTTATAAAAAGATTTTCTTTATTTTTAAATGATGTACAGGCTGGTAAAGCCCAGTTGCCTGTACCCCGAGAGCCAGGTCTATGTAGGCAGAGCAGGTGGCCATCTGCGTGTTAGAAGGAGCCCCGAGGAAGTGATTATAACTGCAAATCTCTCCCTACGAGTTCCTTCCTCCCTCCCTCCCTCTTATCACAGCTATCCATCCATCCATCCACCCATCCATCCACCCATCCATCCATCCATCCGTCCACCCATCCATCCATCCATCCATCCCTGAGGCACAAGAGCTACAATAATCAGGAGGCCTTACAACAAGGATCTACCCTTCAGAGTTATCCTTTGAAGTAGACGCTCTGTGATTAAATCTCTTTTATTAAGGCTGAGCCTGGTGGCTCACACCTGTAAAGGAGGCTCCTTTGAGCCCAGGAGTTCGAGATCAGCCTAGGCAACACCGAGAGACCTCATCCCTACTAAAAATTAAAAAAAATTTAAAAATTAGCAGAGCCTCTTGGCACATGCCTATAGACCCAGCTACGTGGGAGGCTGAGGTGGGAGGATCACTTGGGCCCAGGAGTTCAAGGCTGTAATGAGTTGTGATCACACCACTGCACTCCAGCCTGGGTGACAAAGCAAGGCCCTGTCTCAAAAAATAAGTTTTCTAAGATTTTTAAATTGACCATCTATGTGGGAATTAATTGATCAGAACTTTCTAACCATATGGATAGCTGAAAGGGGAGGAGGCACAGGAGGTACCAGCTTTACTAAGGAAAAAACAAAGGGAAAGGTTGGCAGCAAGCGGTGCCTCATGAAACAGACACATCTGGGTGGGGACAGGAGGACACTGGGCACTACGAGTCTTCGAGCAGAGCAGGGAAGACAGAGTCATGCAGCTGGGCAGTTCTGGGAGGCTGCTTCCCCTCTTCTCAGGCCTGCAGCTGATCACTACGAAATCTCAGGCCTCTGAAGTGTGGCCCCTCAGACCTGGAGGCCCTTTAAGATGCCCTGAGTAGATGGCATCGCTGCATCAGAACCCTGGAGCAGAAAGGGCTGGCAAGGCTGGCAGTTGGGCCCCTCCCCTCGCCCTGTGAGGGCCTCCAGAACCTTGAGCAGTTCTTTATTTTATTTTATTTTATTATTTTATTTTATTTTATTTTGAGATGGAGTCTTGCCCTATTGCCCAGGCTCCCTGCAACCATCTCCCGGGTTCAAGCAATTCTCCTGCTTCAGCCTCCTGAGTAGCTGGGACTACGGGTGTGTGCCACCACACCAGCTAATTTTTGTATTTTTAGTAGAGATGGGGGTTTCACCACGTTGGCCAGGATGGTCTCAATCTCTTGACCTTGTAATCCTCCCGAGGAGACTCCCCCAGAGGCTGGAGGGGTGGAGAGGGTGTTGGGAGAGCACAGAGCCCCCTGGGGAAGAGGCTTCTCTGGGGGTTGGAGCAAGCATTTCCCAGAGTGCTGGGGTTACTGCCTGGCCTTAAGGCCCAAGACGGCCCTGCAAAGGGCTGTAGCCAGAAACAGGCACCTGGCTGCTTGCATCTGTGCAAAGGAAGTCCATAGGGCCCCAGCCTGCTTCCTTTATGGGCTCGGGCAGGATAGCGGATATCTGGAGTATCTGGGGGATCCATACCCACACCTGTCATTCACCACCCAAGGGCAGGGACCCAATTCTGGGGCTTATGACCTAGAGGACAGGTCAGACAGCTTGGAATGATACAACTCAGAGTGACACCTACAGGCCCCACTGGCCCCTTGTCATCTCCTTCTCTTCACTCCCCCCCTCCAGAGTTACTCCTACTTCTTTTTTTTGAGACGGAGGCTTGCTCTCTCGCCAGGCTGGAGTGCAGTGGCGCGACCTCAGCTCACTGCAACCTCTGCCTCCCAAGTTCAAGCGATTCTCCTGCTTCAGACTCCCAAGTAGCTGGGACTACAGGTTCGTGCCACCACGCCCAGCTAATTTTTGTATTTTTAGTAGAGACGGGGTTTCCCCATGTTGGCCAGGATGGTCTCGATCTCTTGACCTTGTGATCCGACTGCCTCAGCCTCCCAAAGCGCTGAGATCACAGGCGTGAGCCACCGCACCTGGCTGGAACCCTGAGTATTTCTCTCTTCAGTTCTTCTCAGTGGAGCCTCTTGTTGCACTGGATGCTCAAGGTCTCCTAGTGGCCTCCCCCATGAACACATTTCTGCAGGATCTGGCCAAGAGCAAAGTAAAAAGAAGAGCTGGTTTGAAAAGGCAGAAGCAGGAAGAAGCAAGTAGGGATTTCAACACTGGCCTGAGTTCTGTTCCCTAGACTGTAGGGAATTCTGTGAAGAGCAGGTGAGCATTTGGCCTGGGACTCTCAGGGGAGGAACCAGAAGGCAGGAGACCCTGGAGCAGGGCAGCCCTGTGAGCAAAGCTGCCACCTCCTGCTCAGGTCCTGCTAGGCTGGGCTGGGTGGGGCGGGCAGGGAGACAGTGTGTTGAAATTAAAATTGGTGAAGGAATTTGAAGAATAGGGGAGGGTGGGGGGAGCAGTAATTAAACACTTCTGTGCACCAGGGCCGACCTGGAGGGCCTAAGCTGGCACTGGTGTGGAGGTGGGAGGGTGGGGGATTCTCATGTGCGGTGGTCAACGGTTCTGCTTGTCCTGCAACTTCCACTTCCCTTCTTCTGGACAGCATCTCACTTTTCTGAGGGGGAACTCCTTCTCCCCCAGTTCTATCATGTTACTCATGGGGCTGTCAGCACAGGATCCAAGCCAGCCAGTAAGACTGTCTGAGATTTGAACCTGGAAGTCACACAAGGAGGCTGGCACTACCTCTGCCCAGAGGCAGTCTTCCTGTTCCTGAAACCCCAGGCCCTCCTTTCCCAGCCTTCCTGAAGTCTTGGGATTCAACTCTCTTCAACTTGATGAGCTAGAAGGTTTTATTTTATTTTTTTCTTTGAGAGGGAGTCTTACTCTGTTGCCCAGCCTGGAGTGCAGTGGTATGATCTCAGCTCACTGCAACCTCCACCTCCCAGGTTCAAGTGATCCTCCTGCCTCAGCCTCTTGAGTAGCTGGGATTACAGATACATGCCACCACGCCCAGCTAATTTTTGTATTTTTAGTAGAGACAAGGTTTCACAATGTTGGCCAGGCTGGTCTCAAACTCCTGACCTCAGGTGATCCTCACGCCTCAGCCTCCCAAAGTGCTGGGATTACAGGTGTGAGCCACTGCGCTCAGCCAGAAGTTTTAAAATAAATGCTCTTTTTGGCCTAAGTTCATTAAATCCAAAGTGATACCTCATGTAAAACCTGAGCCATGGTACTAATAATCCCCATTATTTACTGTGCGAATACACTGAGTTCTACCATGTGCCAAGAACAGTGAGGGACATATCACAAACATCACTCTCATTCTCGTTTTACAGATGCAGAAACTAGGACACAGAGATGGAGCCTGTGTCTAGAGATCCACACTTAGATAGAGAGGGGATTCGGGTCCAGCATTTTTTTTCTTTCCTTTTCTTTTTTTTTTTTAGACAGAGTCTCGCCCTGTCACCCAGGCTGGAGTGCAGTGGCGCAATCTTGGCTCACTGCAACCTCCACCTCCTGGGTTCACGCAATTCTCCTGTCTCAGCCTCCCAAGTAGCTGGGATTACAAGCGCACACCACCACGCCCAGCTAATTTTTTGTATCTTTAGTATAGACGGCCAGGCTGGTCTCAAACTCCTGTCAGGTCCAACTTTATCTGGCTTCCAAACCTATGCTTTCTCTCCTTCTTTTCTTTGCTCTTCCTTCTCTTCCTTCCTTCTCTCCTTCCCTTCCTTCCCTTTCTTCTCTTTCTTTTGGAATCAGACCCAGGGACAGATTGCTGAGTTAGCCACTCCTCATTTCCTGGCACCTGATCACCACTGGTTCATGCAGAGTCCTTCTCTTGTTTTATGATGCACATTCTTCCCATCTCACCAAACCCCTTCCCATGGCCCCATGATCATGGCTCACATGTGATGGGGCCTGGCCTTTCACCGACAGGCACTCTAGATACTTAGTTGAGTCAAGCCTTTGGGTTTCTTTGTGTCCTTGGGGATCAAAACCAGTTTGACGTGGGAAACTTTTCAGCAGTACCCTCCATTGGCCAACCCATCAACCCTGTTATGGGCTCAGCTCCGGGCTGGGCTGAGATATAGAATGGGTAAGAAAAGGAAAGGCCCAGTCCCCACCTTCAGGAAGTTTAAAATCCTCCATTCAACAAACGCATGTGGGGAACTGACTTCCTGTGCAGGTCTGGGATAGAAAGATGAATACAACAGTCATTGGCCTCTGAGAGCCATGAGCGTAGCAGACAATTAAGCAATTACCACCTTGGGTCACAGACTGCTAGAGAGAAGGTGGCAGAGAGCTCTCAGACAGACATGGAACCCAGGCCTGGAGTGGAGCAGATGGCAGCGTTAGCCACAGAAGTCATGAAGAACCACGCATCTACGTAAGCACAACTGCTTTTGCTCACCCGTCTCGGCATTGTGCAATCACAGTGGGCAGATTGTTCATCGAATTTGGAGGGGAAGTTTGGAATGGCCAGACTTAAAACACAGACTATGTGGCAAGCAGTAATAAAAACTCACTGTGGGGACCCGGGGAATACCTCAGAGAAGGAAGCAGTCATCCTCAACCTGTGGTGCCTGTCAGACCATTGAGTGGAACACAGATGTCCCCATCCATAAATGCCTGCCCAGGAGCAAGCAAGGCATCTAAGATGAATCCCAATCAGAAGACACAAGTGCAGAAAGCTCTGCCTTCAAGCGGATTCATAGCTGAGCCTGCTTCCTGCACGGGCAACTCTACATGAGGCCCAGGTCACGTCACAGTGCGTAGTTTAGCTAACGGGGGAATGGTCCTCCCTAGCAGCCCCACTGCTTAGCAGCTGAGAAAGCAGCACTGAGCACTCCCCATGCCTAGAGAGACACAAGTGTGCCCAGCATGGAATCTGCTCATGAGGGGCTGCCCTCTCGGGTAGGTCAGGGCCTCCCAGACCAGCACATCCAAGTGGGGGACACCTAGAATAGCTCTATAACTCAGGTCTGTGTCCCCAGCCCAGCAGTGCTGAGCAGGAGGGAGCCCACACTGGAAGTGGGATGACAACTTCCCAGACCCTCATCCATGCACAGACCACAGGCGCTGCCCTGGGTTCCAATAGCAGTCTCAGCCCCTCCTCAGGACCTAGGGAGCCTTTAACCCAGATGGTGGGGGACAAGAGAACCATGAGACCCCTTTCTGGGGGGGGGCCCTCACTGCTGGTCTCTGCTGGGCCAGGCATCATCTTGCTGTGTCTGCTTCGATCACACCCACTGGGACACCATTTGGGATTCCAGCTGTGCATACCTCTCACTGTGAGCCAGAAGAGTGGGAGAGAACTGGAGGTCACTTAGTGGACAGACTCTCAACCTGCTCTGCGCTGGAGGTGAAAAGGCATCCTGTGGCATAGTGCACAACAATACTGTGCAATGCTGTCCATCCCACCCTCGCCTTGTGGGATCTGGGGCCTGGCAGAGAGGGGGCTTAGAACCATGGAAAATGCACTGCAGAGGATGTGTACCTTCCTCTGGGCTTTGAGAGATGAGCCACCTTGGATGAGGAAGAAAGGAGAAAAAGTAGGAATGCTGCTCCCGGGGGAAGGAACAGGGAACAGCTGGAATGAAGGTGCAGGGGTGGAAATGGGTGAGAAGTCTGGCCCGAGTGAAGGGAAGGCACTGGGAGGAGGAGTTCCAAACACAGCAGACCCCGAAGCCAATTGCCAGTCCCTCCCGGTTACTTCACTGCAGCACTAGGCGCAGAAGCTCGATGTTCCCCAAGGCTATGTCCTTCTGGGCATCTCCTGTCCCCCTTCTCCTATCCCTCACCGCTGGTCCAAATAGCCAAGCCCCAGGATCACAGAAAACCCATGGTGGGCTTTCCTTGGCCCCTGACACTTCAGTCCCTTCCCTTCAGTCCCATTCCTCTGGGCTTCTTGACTCTCATTTTTGCCCAGGATGGACTTTTTCATTCATGCTGAAAAAAAAAAGAAAAAAAGGCTGGGCACAGTGGCTCACGCCTGTAATCCCAGCACTTTCGGAGGCCGAGGTGGGTGGATCATGAGGTCAAGAGATCGAGACCATCCTGGCAACCTTGGTGAAACCCCGTTTCTACTAAAAATACAAAAATTAGCCGGACATGGTGGCACGCGCCTGTAGTCCCAGCTACTTGGGAGGCTGAGGCAGTAGAACCGCTTGAACCCAGGAGTTGGAGGTTGCAGTGAGCTGAGACCACGCCACTGCACTCCAGCCTGGCGACAGAGCAAGACTCCATCTCAAAAAAAAAAAAAAAAAAATTGGGTCAGGAGTGGTGGCTCACATCTGTAATCCCAGGGCTTTGGGAGGCCAAGGCAGGAGGATCACTTGAGGCCAGGAGCTCTAGACCAGAGTGGGCAAAAAGCAAGACCTCATCTCTACCAAAAAAAAAAAAAAAAAAAAATTTAGCCGGGCAGCGCATGCCTATAGTCCCAGCTACTAGGAAGGCTGAGGTGGGAGGATCACTTGAGCCCAGGAGTTTGAGGCTGTAGTGAGCTATGATCTTACCACTGCACTCCAGCCTGCATCACAGTGAAATCTTGTTTCTATAAATAAATAAATAATAAACTAAAATAACAAAAAAAGGATGGTTGTCTTAGAGCTGAACAGGGACTGGAATGGGAAGGTCTTGGGACCCTTTTTGGGCAGGGCATTTACTGACTGGGTGCCAGATTCAGGTGGGAGAATTCCCAGGTCCAGCTGCTCTGAAGCCAAGGCCTCCCGTTCATTCATCCAACAAATACGTATCAAGTACCTACAATGTGCCAGGCACTGCCCTAGTCTCTGAGGGTACACCCATAACCAAGAGGTTTAAAACCCCTGCCATGCTGGGGAGAATGTGGAGAAACTGGAACCTGTGTGCATTGCCAGTGGGTGTGGAAAGTGGTATACAGCCGCTGTGGTACATGGTATGGTGATTCCCCCAAGAAGTTCAACAGAATTACCACATAATGCAGGAACTCCACTTCTTTAGGTATAGACCCAAAAGAACTGAAAGCAAGGATTCACACAGATATTTGCACACCCGTATTCACAGCAGCATTATTCATTGCAATAGCTGAAAGGAAGAAACAACCCAAGCGCCCACGCACGGCTCAACAGATGAACATGTGGTACGGTCACGCAGTGGAATACTATTCAGCCAAAAAAAGGAATGAAGTTCTGACACGTGCTATAATCTTGAAAAAATTCTGCTAAGTGAAAGAAGTCAGACATAAAAGGACAAATATTCTATGATTCTGTTTACATGAGGTGTCTAGAGTAGTCAAGTTCATAGAGACAGAAAGTAGAGTGGTGGCTGCAGGATCTGCAGGGAGGGAAACGTTTTGTGAGTAGTGGGAGTTAGAGTTTAGTGGGCACAGAGTTTCAGTTTGGGAAAATGAAGCAGCTCTGAAGATGAACGGTGCTGATATTGTAAATGTACTTAACACCACTGAATTGTACACTCAACAGTGGTTAACATGCTCAATTTTATGTTATATATATTTTACCACTGTTAGAAACGAACAAACGAAAACCTTCTCCATGGAACTTACCTTCTTCTGGGTTTGCCCCAGACAAGAGTTTACTAACGAAGAGTAGTGTTAACTCTGCCACCTCAAAGCCGGGGTCACAGACAACATGGGGTTCTGCAGAAGAGTCTAAGGTAGGGTGAGAAGGTCAGGAAGCAGGAGGTCACACACAGGTTCCCCTCACTCTCTGTACCCATAACGGCTCTCCTGTTACCAATTTTCAGTGTGTTTTGATGAAATTTTATTTGAAAAAAAGGCTGCCACTACTGAAGAACATTTTTTTTCTAAACGACTGCCTTCCGTCTCTAAACCGACCACTGACCGGGAGAGGCTACCATGAAGAGTGAGCAGGCAGGGGCCACTTTGCAAGATGCTGCATGGGCAGGGAATAGGACCCAGAGGGCAGGGCTCTCACAGCACCTCCACCCTTCCTCTGGGCTGGAGGGTCAGTTATCACATTCTGATTCCATCTCCTCCCAGAGGGCAGGGTTCTTGGCTGAGTCACCTCTGGTGTTGCCCAGGGTGGGTTATACCTGATTTTGGCATTAGAAACCTTGGTTCCAAGTCCTGGCTGGGCCTTTTATAAGACACTTAATGTCCCAGCCTATTTTCTTAGCTGTAAAATGAGAATGACCCTGACACCTTCCATCTCCCAGGATCAGACACGACACCACACACAGCACAGCACAGCACAGCACAGCACAGCACAGCACAGCACAGCACAGCACAGCACAGCTTGGTGCTGGGCACAGAGGGGGGTACACGCACACGGAGGGCCTTGGTGTTCAGGCCCTAAGGCCCAGGAATGGAAGACTGTGGGCCCCAGCTATGCCCAGGAGTCCCTGGGGCGGGTCCCTGAGCCTTTGGACCTGCCTAGCCAGCCCTGCCAGTCCTGACGCTCACTTGGGGTGTGAAGGGGGCACCGCATGCACAGCCGCCCCCAGAATAAACAGCCCGATGAACACGGGACAACAAGACACTGAAATGCTTCTGAGCCACGTCATGGTTTCAGAAGCCCTGGTCCGCCACCCCCAGGAGCCTTCCTGGGCCCCACCCAGGTGATGTGACCACACCCTGCGCTGCCCCTCACCCATCTCTTCATGTGACAATCCTGTGCCTTCTACACTGGGCTGTGACTTCTTGAAGGCGGGGGACCCACCCTACTGGTCTCTACTCCCCCTGGCACATAGACAGGTTCAGTAACTTCGTGTTGAATCAGCGATGATGATGATGATGGTGACAATGACTGTTGCAGCAGCTATCCAGCGCATGGCCTTTGCCATGGGTGTGGCCACAGTGCTAGAGCCTTAATTTAACTCTGATAACCCTCACGGAAATCCTCACAGGTGTGTCCAGTTGCCATGATCCTCATTTTTAATGAAGGCACTGAGGCACAGAAAGCTTTAGTACCTTACCAAAGGTCACACAAAGTGACAAGAGGCAGGGCTTGAACCCCAGTGCCTTGGTTTGCCCTTTTTATTTTTGTTTGTTTATTTTTATTTTATTTTATTTTATTTTTTGAAACGAAGTCTTGCTCTATTGTCCAGGCTGGAGTGCAGTGGCACAATCTCTGCTCACTGCAACCTCTGCCTCCTGGGTTCCAGAGATTCTCATGCCTCACCCTCCCGAGTAGCCAGAATTACAGGCCCCTGCCACCTTATTTAAAAAATTAGCCTGGCTAATTTTTGTATTTTTATTAGAGACAGGGTTTTACCATGTTGGCCAGGCTGGTCTCAAATACCTGACCTCAAATGACCCGCCCACCACAGCCTCTGAAAGTGTGGAGCCACCACACCCGGCCTGTTTATTTATTTAGAGACAGGGTCTCACTCTGTGGCCCAGGCTGGAGTGCAGTGGTGCGAGATTGGCTCACTGCAGCCTCGACCTCCAGGGCTCATTCGACCCTCCCACCTGAGCCTCCTGCCACACTTGGCTAATTTTTTAAAAAAATGTTTCGTAAAGATGAGGTCTTACTATGTTGCCCAGGCTGGTCTCAAACTCCTGGACTCAAGCCATCTCCCTACCTTGTCCTTCCAAAGTGCAGGGATTACAGGTGTGAGACACTGCACCTGTCCTCCCTTTTAACCACTCCTCCCAGCTGCTTAGACAAGGACACTTCCTCTCCTACTGACTCCTCATCCATGGCAACCATCAACATCTTGGGAAAAGACTTTAGAATTCCTCAGGCCACCTTCCTACGAAGCCTCAAAGATCCCTTCTGAGGTGTACCCTGGCAGACAGGCTGTCCTGAGACTGGCAGGGAACTCCCCACCACACTGGCATCCATCTCAGACAGGACCCCAGCCAGCCTCCTCTAACGTGGCCCGCTGGATGTAAAGAATGGTCCCACTCTCACCCTTGGCGGCTCTTCAGCTACCTAAATTCACCTCTCCTTTGGCTGACAGCCCCTGTCTCATCACCACTGCTCCGCCCTCAGGCCCCCTCTGTGCTGGCGACCTGCCTGGGCGGTTCCTACTTGGTTGGGATCCAGGAGCTGCACCCTACACAAGGGCACGTGGCCTGAGGAGCAGGAAAGGAGAAGGGCTGCGGCCCCTCCCTGTGCTAGGTCCTTGCCTCCCCTGTGTGGGGGGGCTCTCCCAAACCTCACACTCTTCGTCCACAAGGAGCCCATGGGAAACCAGTCCCCTTGGGTCCCCAGGCTCCTCCACTATGTATTTGAATGAATCATTTTAGTAAACCCAAATATAAAATGTTACATTTTCCCTTGTAAAATGTCTTCTTTTTTCTACCCTGACAAGACTATTTTGAGTCATGACTTTGTTACCTCTGGGTCGCCTGCAGCCCAGAGAATCCTCTTTTCAGGTACTTTATTTAAAAAACAGGCCGGGCGCGGTGGCTCACACCTGTAATCCCAGCACTTTGGGAGGCCGAGGCGGGCGGATCACGAGGTCAAGAGATCGAGACCATCCTGGCCAACATGGTGAAACCCTGTCTTTACTAAAAATACAAAAATTAGCTGGGCATGGTGGCACGAGCCTGTAGTCCCAGCCACTCAGGAGGCTGAGGCAGGAGAATTGCTTGAACCCAGGAGGTAGAGGTTGCAGTGAGCCGAGATTGCGCCGCTGCACTCCAGCCTGGCGACGGAGCGAAACTCTGTCTCAAAAACGACAACAAACAACCAAATACATTGCTGAACAAGGTGGGCTTCAGTTTCTCTTCTCTGTGTTGAAATCTAGGACTAATAATAAATGGATTTGTATCTGGTCAGGCCACCTTTCCTCAGAAGCACTGCTCTGGGGGCTCTGGCCTAGCTGGATGACCAGCTGTGGGGAACGTGAGCACCTGTGGGGATTGTGACAAGTGGGTTACTTTCCAGGACGGAGTTGAGGGGAGCTCTATTTTACATTCCCTCTGCTGCTGGGGGCTTCATTTTACTCTCAATGATCTTTGTTCCACTTTTTTTTTTTCCTTCCAGTTTGAGGATTATTCTCAAGGGAGGTAGAGTTGGAAACAAAATGGGAATTGGGCACTTTTTCATTCCACTCTGCGTCTTCCCCTAGCCAAGGGGTTGCTACCTTGTCCATCCTCTTGCTCCAGACAGACCAATAAGGAAGCAAACAAACAACTTTGGTGCTGACCAGGACTCCTTTAGAATAGCTGCTAATTCTAGACTTTGGTGCTTCTGGGCATTCTGACATACCCGTGGTGTATCACAGCCAAGGCATTAGGCAGTGTGAAAACCCGGCAGGTTCACTGAAAACCTACACTCATCTGTCCTCCTTGGATGCTGCCCGCCCCCTTCCTCCCTGTTAAAATCATTTGTGATTTCATCATCAGACTCTAATTTCTACTAGGTGGAATGCTTACCCCTGGCAGGTCTTCCTTTACGCCTCGCATTATTCTAATCCCACTGAAATAAGAATTTCTTTAGGCAGCTTGTTGAGACCATCACTGTGATCAAGCCCCACTCCATTCTGGCCTTGGTACGTGTCACAGAGTGGCTTGCCTAAAATCTTTTCCTAGAACTTTGATATTGTTATTTTAGGTTGTTATTGTGATTTCGAGTTATCCTCCCCACTTTGGGAGAAATGGTTTCATCATTTTGTAATTAAATTCCATTTGCAAATGTCAACAATAGGATGTGCAGTGCATTACACGAGCACAATGTAGTAAGCAATTGTCAAGACAGAGACCTCCTGGTGAAATGACAGAGCCCCAGGCCCCACTGCCTTCTGCTAGACCCTTGCTTTCCCAGATGGTGAGGAATAAGTCATCTTTGTCTAAGAATCCTTGTCTAAGAAATACCTGGCTTTTCTTTGAGATCCCCTCACTGATTGAAGCACCCCTGCAGCCACCCAGGGTGATGCACAGAAGCAGATCTGGGGACCAGGGAGCAGGGAGGAGTCAGGCTAATAAACAGACCCAGCCCTGCCTCAGCAAGTGGGCTGCCCTGGTTCGGGCCACACAGTGAAGAGGGGCAGAATTTGTCCTCAAGCCCACACCCACCTGCCCGCCCAACACTGCTCTCCAAACTGCACCCCTAGCCCAAATCTGAGTTGCTGTGCCCTGTCCACTGGCAATTTAGGCCATCCCACCAGGCCTGCCATCCCCAGGGGGTGTTCAGCTCAGGGTCCTCTCTCCACACCTGTCTCCAAGTGTCAGCAAGCTTTCAGACTGGAAAGGATTTATTCACAAACTCACATGGGTGAACAAAGGAGTCCAACAGTAAGGGAGACATGTTCAGCTGTGAGGCCAGCTAGGGCTGTATGGAGAGGACTTGCCCCCTGAACCTGAGATCGCAGTGGCCTCAGTCTCCAAGGTCCCGAGAGAAGCATGGCCAGCCCGAGTCAGAACCATTCAACAGGCATCTTATTCATCCAAAGTCACTGAGGTTCCCATGAATTACTTTTTCTGAAAATGAAACTTGAATTGCCAAAACACTATTTTAACCACTTTGAAGAGAAATCTTGCTAAAAGGTGGCCCATAGTCCCTAATACCTTAAAATCTCTCCTGTTTCCACGGAAGTGGTCATCATTATCCCTATGGAATGGGACAATAATGTGACTGTGTTTCCATGTGCTGTTTAATTACAGCCTTCCTTATAGCCTTCACTTTCCTGTTATCTACAAGTCTCCCTCTCAAAACCACCTTCCACCAGCCACCCTTCCAGGCTATATTTTTTCCTTTGCTCCTGTTAGGACAGTGTGCTCTGCAGATGTCAGCAGAGCTTGAGGCCCACAGAGAAATAAAGCACTTGGTTCAAATGTGGGGATTTTGATTTAGCTATTTATAAGAGTCTTGTTTCCAGTACCGTCCAGTTCACAGGCAAAATCCAAAGGCAGATGGGGCCAAGACTCACTTGCACGTGGAATGCTCCTTGAATCTATTTCTCATGGTCATCTCACTGGCAAGATGTTTCTGTCGTCAGGTGCTCCAGGGTTTGCTCGGTTTCTATTTGTTATGCGTGGCCCTGCCAGGTGAGCAGAGCTGGTGAGGCCCCTAGACCTGAGAGGTCTCATTAAGAGGGATGAGATCAAGAGGGGTGAGACGTGCAGCCTGTGTCCTGACCCTGACCTGGCGTCCTTCTCTTAGGTGTCTAGTGTGTTCTCTAGACTTCAACCTCCTGAGACAGCATCTGTGGCTGTGGCCATTTTATGGCATGACCAACAGAGCCGTGAGAGTCTGTGGAAAGAGCAGAGCCCCCCAGGGGGACAACCTGGATAAGCCCACCATGTGGGAGCTCTTCAGGGAATCCAGGGTGCAGTGTGTGGGCGGTGCAGTGTCAGGCAGCCCGGGCTGTGTTTGGGGCTGCTCCGAGTTGGGCAGGGCTGGCTGTCATGGCTGAGCCAAGATGCAGCCAGGATCTCACTCTGTGCTGCTCACCCAGTGGGTCGTGACCCGCTACTGGGTTGTGAAATCAATTTAGTGGGTCACAATCAGCCTTTCTCTTTAAAAAATAAACAGAACAGTGCAGAAAACATCCAAGTGCATCACATGTAGTCAGAGTTAATATTATTTTGACAGAACTTTCGCTTCAGTGTTATGTATCCATACATTGAAGTGTGTCCTGGTTGGGGCAGGAGATACCTTCTCACCATGAGTGGTGGTGAGAGAAGTCGGAAATACAGTGGTCGCACACACATCTGTCCTGCATTGATCTTTCTGAGACCCATCCCTGCCACCTCACCCCCAGCTGGGAAGCCAGATGGAATTTGGCTCTAATAAGTTTTAGTTCAGGGCCCTAAAACTAGCCTCACCTGAAAGGGACAGAGGAGTCTGGGAAGTCTTCTTGGAGGAGGTGGGGCTTGCTGTGGTGGGAGCAGGGAGAGGGATGCAGGGCAGAAGCGAGGGCAGGGGCAATGCTCCCAGGGTGGGAAGAGCGGGAAGAAAGAAGCCTGGAGAGGCCTGGGAGGGGCAGTGCTGGACACTGCCTTCTCACGCAGGCAGAATGAGGGCTGAGGCCAGGGTGGAGGGGGAGAAAGAAAGCCCATTTGGTTTCAACGTGGAAACAGCCAAGTAATCTTCTACTCGATGCTTGCTTTCCCAGATAGTGTGGAATCATCCTAGTTAAGAGCCAAGGCCTCCTCCTCCTTTTATCCAAATCCCTTTGGGGAGTACTTGGTAGTGGAGCAGTCAGGTGGAGTGCCAGGCCTAATGTCCCTAGTTCTCACCAACCCAGAGGATACAACTTCATAGTGCCTGCGTTCCTTTTTTCAGTTTAAATTACAATTTAAGGCAGGGTATGGAGGTTCATCCCTGTCATTTCAGCACTTTGGGATGCCAAGGGAGGATCCCTTGAGCCCAGGAGTTTGAGACCAGCCTGGGCAACATAAGGAGACCCCCGTCTCTCCAAAAAAAAAAAAAAATTAGCACGTGTGGTGGCACGTAGCTGTGGTCCCAGCTACTCGGGAGGCTGAGGTGGGAGGATTACATGAGCCCAGGAGGTCAAAGCCGCAATGAGCCATGATCACACTACTGTACTCCAGCGTGGATGACAGAATAAGACCTTGTCTCAAAAAACAGTTTTCTATTTTAATTCATTAAAATGAAAAAATCAAGTTCCTCAGTCATACTGGCCACATCTCAAATGTTCAAGAGCCACATGTGGCCAGTAGCTACTGCACAGAACAGCACAGGGAACATTACTGTCATCACGGAAAATTCTAGTGGACAGAGATGCTCTAGAACAAGAAAGTGAAAAATCCATTCATTCCCTCAGGAATGCAGTGTCATTCATTATTTCTATGACATCTGAAATTTTAAATGCAAATGCCTCTGAGAGAGGCACTGGAATGACTTAAGTTCTTACCAAAGAGTAACTGGTTGATATCAAGGGTCCAAAGAAAGCCAGCATCTAAGGAAGCCATCCACCTGAGGCTGAGTCTGTGTGACAGCATGGGGGGTGCGGGGATGTCGGATGGTCAGACACTGTCCCTAACCAGAGGTGCTGTCTGAGAATGCTGATGGATAAGGTTTAAGCACCTCCATCAGGGAGTATGGAGGAAAACTTTGTGACCTGTGAGGAAAGAAAATGACTCAAAGTTTTTCTTCATCTTCAGACGAGGGGGACAGTTTATTGTCCAACAGTCCTCAGCAGCAGGTTATTACATAAGAAACAAGCTCTTCTGTATTTCTAGGGAAAGCAGAATAAGAAGTGGACACACAAAGAGGCTGCGTGTGGGGCTCACGCCTGTAGTTCCAACACTTTGGGAAGTTAAGGCAGGAGGATTGCTTAAGCCCAGAAGCTGGAAAGTACGTGAGCTATGATCGCACCACTGCACTCTAGCCTGGGTGACAGAGCAAGACCCAGTCTCAAAAAAAAAAAAAAAAGTGGGCGCAGGCCTTTGCAGAGGAGGATGCTTGTGAACTTGGCCCTCCTCTGACCTCTACATTTACTCAATGACCAGGCCCATGGCTTTATCCATCTCCTCCACACCAACACCTCCCAAAACTATAGTACTGACCTAGGCCTAGAGATCTAAGTACTAACTTATCCTCACCAGGAGCCCAAAGGGAATTGTCACAATCTCTGTGCCCTTCCCCCACCACTCCTCTTCCTGTAGTCCCTACCCTGGCTCATCCTCCACCACCCTCGTCCAAATCAGTACCTGTGAGTCACCCTGGGATCCTCCTCCTTCCTCCCACCCCTGTGCAAAGTCACCATGTCTTGGCCACCTCTCCTGTCTGCCTCAAGTCGGCCCCACTTGCCTCCTCACCAGTCCTGCCCCACCTGCAGCCTCCTCCTGCCACACCTGCTGTCTTACAGAGGCCGCCCGCTGACTTCCCCTGCTTCCAGTCATGGCTACCTCCAGCCCGGTGGCACTGAACCACAGATGAGCAACAGAATAACCTGGGGGAGGCGTTTAAAATCCAGATACTGACTCAGTTGATCTGGCCAGATCGAGCATGTGTATTTTGCAAAAGTGCCCCAGGTGATTCTGACACATACTCCTAGCTAAGCTCATCGCTATTAACAACAACAGAAACAACAATTGACATTTTTTTGTGCGCTTACGTGCACTGCCTCATGTAATCTTCATGACAACCCTATGAGGCAGGAGCTGTCTTCTACACCCATTTTACAGTTGTTGAAACTGAGGCATAGAAAGTCCTATGGCTAGTGAGGGGCAGAACCAGCTTATGACCCACACGACTCCTAACTGTTGTGCACTCCATACTCCTTTATAAAGCTGAATGTCACACGTGGCCCCCCCCTCCTCACACCATTTCCTGATAGTTCTAGAAAAAAAAAATAGCAGTGTGAGGGCACATTTATGATTTCCCTCTCCACCCAGCATCCCACCAATAGCTTCTTAATGCTAAGTCTCTTATCAGGGTAGTGGGGACATAATAAATATCTACATAAAAATTCACTGAGATGTACGCTTAGGTTTTTGTGACTTTATGTTTGTTATTGCCCAATAAGAAAAGAGCCTTTAAAAAGTTACTTAAAAAAAAAAAAGAACCTAGCAAATCTGAAATAGGGGAAAAATATACATCCACTAAAGAAACTGGGGAAGGCGGCCAGTCACAATGGCTCACACCTGTAATCCCAGCACTTTGGGAGGCCGAGGCAGGCGGATCACCTGAGGTTGGGAGTTCAAGACCAGCCTGACCAACATGAAGAAACTCTGTCTCTATTAAAAATACAAAATTGGCCAGGTGTGGTGGCGGCGGGCACCTGTAATCCCAACTACTCGGGAGGCTGAGGCAGGAAAATTGCTTGAACCCAGGAGGCGGAGGTTGCGGTGAGCCCAGATCTACCATTGGTCTCCAGCCTGGGCAAAAAGAATAAAACTCTGGTTCAAAGAAAAAAAGAAACTGGGGAAAAGGGAAAGGCCAAAAACTATGAAGAATTCTTTCTGGCAGTAACACAGGTAAGAACAGGCTAGGAAAAGACCCCCAGAGCTAACCCACAGGAAATGCTTGAAAGAAACCAGTCTGGGAGAGGGCACTGGCTGGAGGCAGGGCCCCGGGCACGACTGACAGGAAACCCCAAAACAGTGGGCTTCCTGCCATTCGCACAGGCCCAGAGCTGTAGCAGCAGCAGCAGTGACACAGGGGCTCTGAGGGCCCACAGGACTGTCTTTGGGCCCGGGGCTGGGGGCTGCCCCAGGTGGAGGTCAATGACAGTGAGTTAACTCCTTAACTTTCACAATTCACAAAAATACTACAGATTCCATCTAGATTAAGATTTATTTTATTTTATTTTTTGGAAACACGGTTTCACTATGTAGCTCAGGCTGGAGTGCAGTGGCTAGTCAGAGTTGCAATCACTGCGAGTTACAGCCTTCAGCTCCTAGGCTCAAGCATTCCTCCTGCCTCAACCTCCCAGGTAGCTGGGACTCCAGGTGCACACAACTGTGCCCAGCTAGATTAAGATTTAAATTTTAAAAAATAAAAAAAAAAACTAAAGTATTGAGATAGTTTGTGTGACTATATTAATATAAATTCCATAGCAGAAGAATTCTTTCTGAAACTGACAAAAAGACAGAAACCATGCCTATAATCCCAGCACTTTGGGAGGCCGAGGAGGGTGGATCACTTGAGGTCAGGAGTTTGAGACAAGCCTGGCCAACATGATGAAACCCTGTCTCTACTAAAAAGTACAAAAATGAGCCAGTGTGGTGGTGCATGCCTATAATCCCAGCTATTCGGGAGGCTAAGGCAGGAGAATCGCTTGAACTCATGAGGCAGAGGTTTCAGTAAGCTGAAATCGCACCATTGCACTCCAGCGTGGGTGGCAGAGCAAGATTCCATCTCAAAAAAAAAAAAAAAAAAAAAAACCCAGAAACCAGTCCAGTCCTAGTGATCCAAATGCCAGTGACTTATACGGCCAGGAGCCTCCACGCAACAATCCCAAAGGGAATTGTCAAGATCTCGGCACCCCACTCCCACCACACCCCTTCCTGTACTCCCAATCCTGGCTCATCCTCCACCTGCTCACACCCTGCCCTCCTCCAGGTCAGCACCTGTGAGTCACCTGGGGTTCCTCCTCCTTCCTCCCTCCCCCACCCAAGGTCACCACATCTTGGTCACCTCTCTTGTCTGCCTCCAGTTGGCCTCGCCTCCTCTCTAGCCCTGCCCCACCTTTGGCCTCAGCCTGCCACACCTACACTCTGGCGGGGGCCACCTCTCTGCTGGCCTCCCTGCTTCCAGTCATGGCCACCTCCAGCCCCATGGTTTGGAAAGTCTACATAGGCTACCTTGATTACATGGACATTTTAGATTAATGAATGCTTTAAAAATGAACAAGACTAAATGCAAATGACAATCTAGGATAAAGTATTTGTAATATATGAGAATTGGGCAAGGTGGCTCACACCTATAATCCCAGCGACTGGGGAGGCTAAGGCAGGAGCATAACTTGAGGCCAGGTGTTTAAGATCAGCCTCAGCAACATAGCAAAACCTTCATCTCCAAAAAGAAAATAAAAAAAGCCACATATACACACATATGTAATATATGACAGACAAGCAGTTAATAGCCTGAATACATCTATAAGAAAAAATATATACCTCACTAAATAATAATAATAAACTGCACAAATGAAGTGGTATAAATGGAGAAATACACCAATAAAAAGAGAAAACTGACTGGGTACAGTAGCTCATGCCTATAATCCCAATAGCTTGGGGGGCCGAGGTGGGCAGATTTCTTTGACTCAGGAACTTGAGACCAGCCTGGGCAACGTGATGAAACCCTGTCTCTACTTAAAATACAAAAACTAGCTGGGTGTGGTGGCGTGCACCTATAGTCCCAGTTACTCGGGAGGCTGAGGTGGGGGATCACCTGAGCCCAGCAGGTTAAGGCTGCAGTGAGCTGTGATCACGCCACTGCACTCTAGCCTGGGCAACAGAGCAAGACCCTGTCTCAAAAAAAGAAAAAAGAAAAGAAACAAAACAAAACTAAGGCCGGGCATGGTGGCTCACGCCTGTAATCCCAGCACTTTGGGAGGCTGAGGTGGGTGGATCACCTGAGGTCAGGAGTTCAAGACCAGCCTGACCAACATGGAGAAACCCTGTCTCTACTAAAACTGCAAAATTAGCTGGGTGTATGGCGCATGCCTGTAATCCCAGCTTCTCAAGAGGCTGAGGCAGGAGAATCGCTTGAACCCAGGAAGCGGAGGTTGCAGTGAGCTGAGATCCCACCATTGCACTCCAGCCTAGGCAACAAGAGCACAACTCTGTCTCAAAAAAAAAAAAAAAAAAAAAAAAAAAATGTGTGACCAGGTGCAGGGGCTCATGCTTGTAATCCCAGCACTTTGGGAAGCCAAAGCAGGCAAATCACCTGAGGTTGGGAGTTCAAGACCAGCCTGACCAACGTGGAAAAACCCTATCTCTACTAAAAATTCAAAATTAGCTGGTGTGGTAGTACCTGTAATCCCAGCTACTCCGGAGGCTGAGGCAGGAGAATTGCTTGAACCTGGGAGGCAGAGGTTGCGGTGAGCTGAGATCATGCCATTGCAATCCAGCCTGGGCAAAAAGAGCAAAACTCCATCTAAAAAGAAAAGAAAAGAAAACTACATAAAGCACAAAAGCAGATAATTCATCAGAAAGAATTACCAATGGCTAGCCTGTAAAATAATCCAAGTAATAAAAAGAAAAAGGAAAGCAAACTAAAGCGACAATGAAATACTATTTGTTTTTGCTTAACAAATTTGCAAAATTTTCAAAATGCTAATCCCCAGTGTTGGGAAGGATGTAGTGAAGGAGGCATCTCATAGGATTGGTGACCAGATCCTAAATGATACCTCCTTCCTGGAAGGCAATTTGACAATATGTACCAAATCTTTTTATTCTAACAAGTTTATGTTAAAGTATCTCAGTCTAATTATGTACCAAATCTTTGAAAGTGTGCATACTCCTTGATCTGACAATTCTACTTAAGGGTATCAAAAATAAGGATGTGGCTGGCCTTGGTGGCTCATACCTGTAATCCTAGTACTTTGGGAGGCCAAGGTGGGTGGATCACCTGAGGTCAAGAGTTCAAGACCAGCGTGATCAACATGGTGACACCCTGTCTCTACTAAAAGTATAAAAAAAATTAGCCAGGTGTGGCGGTGCATGCCTGTAACCCCAGCTACTTGGGAGGCTGAGGCAGGAGAATCGCTTGAGCTTGGGAGGCCGAGGTTGTGGTGAGACATGATCTCGCCATTGCACTCCAGCCTGAGCAACAAGAGCGAAACTCCGTCTCAAAAAATAATAATAATAAAAATAATAAAGATGTGCACAGAGTCAGAATCATATATAATAGCCACAACTGTTAATAACCTAAAGTGGCAATAAGAAGGAATTCATTAAATCATGGTAAATTCAAAGTGAAATATAAGTGATCCGTAAAAATTTCATTGACAAAAATGTGTTCACAATGTACTGCTAGCAAGTCAGAGAGCAGACGTACAGTACGAACCCATTTATGTAATAAAATACATATGCACGGAAAAATATCTTAAAGGATAGAACCAAAACCATAGCACTAAGTATCTCTGACAAATATTAGCATAATTTTTAATTTTCTGTTTCCTACTTATCTTGTAAGAAACACAGCAGTGTGCACTGGCATAAACCCCGCAGGTAATGCAGACCCCACCACACCCCCAGCTTTCCATCCACCCGGTAGGGGTCCCTGTCCAGAGCTCCCCTGTGGCGTTGAGCATTCATACCCTTTGTATCAGACATAAATGCTATTTCTTGTGCTGCTGTTTAATTTTTCAAGCTTAATCTTGCCTCCTCAATTTGCTAGGCTGTGGGTAAGGTTTATGTCTCACATTTCTTTTGTGTTCCTCTCACTGCCTACTGCATAGCAAGTTCACAGCAAATAGCCTAAGAAAGAATGTGTCGCTTCCATGCCCATGATCCCGTGGGCTAGCCAGCCGCACAGGTGTGGCATCTGAACCCAGTTTTAGGCCAGCTTGAGGCTGTGTATTGTGGGCTACCTGTCGATCTAGTTCTATGAAGATGCCTATTGTGCTACTAATTACTGTACAGTGATGGGACTGCTTGTTTAAAGCATAGATTATTGTCCCCACACCCAGAGGCAAAGCCAATCCTGTGGCATCCTGTAATTAATGAGCCCATAGCATTTCCTCCTGCCTCTAGTGTAAAGTCGGCTTGATCCAAGGCAGCGCTTCCCCCTCCATCCACAACTTCACATCTTGGCTGTTGCGAGACTTCTTCTGAGAAAGTACTTCCTTTCCTAAACTGGGGGCCTGGTCAAAAGAGCCCTATGTCCCTGGTGTGCCAAGTCAGCTTCACCAGCTCCCCCCTCGTCCCTCCTGAGTGATAGAGTATGCTCTTCAGTCCAAGCAAACCTACTACCCAAGCAGCTCAGTTTATAGGCCCAGAGGCCAAAAGAACCCTAGAGACCACTGCAAGGGTGACAGAGGTTCATTCATTCAAATTCAACAAGTAAATATTCATAGTTGTCCATAATCTCTGCAATCAGCACTCAATTCAGTTAAATCTTCTGTAGAAAAATGAGTTAAATCCTCCGGAGAGGGAGTCAGAATCAGGAAGAGAAGGCCAGACACCTGCCTCTTTTTCTCCTTGTGTATGTGTGAACGTCTCTGGTGCTCAAAAGGTTCTTGAAGGAGTGGACAGAAGAGAGAAGTCCTGAAGCCTCTGCCATGAGCACATGTGAGAGGCTATATGGAGGCCAAGCCCAGACTTCTATTATGGGGACTTTGGCCAAAGCACTTCACAGCTCTGTGGCTCAGCTTCCTCATCTGTAAAA
The DNA here is from genome assembly GCA_036589455.1 of Ateles fusciceps. Taxonomy (NCBI): domain Eukaryota; kingdom Metazoa; phylum Chordata; class Mammalia; order Primates; family Atelidae; genus Ateles; species Ateles fusciceps. The sequence continues at coordinate 38,549,558 of JAZHEH010003205.1, forward strand.
TGGGACGATCATAGTGCGCCTGCCTCACAGAGTGGTTGTTAATGGATATTAAGCACTTAGCACAGTGCCCAGCCCAGGATGAACAGGACACAAGTGTGTGCCACTGGTAACAAAAGCAGAGGGGGCTTTTTGAAAATGCCATCTTGTGAATCCCCTGAGCACTCTCTTGCTCCTCTCTGTGAAGAAAGATCACACATAGCCTGGCATGAGAGCAAGCTCTCTTCCCGGGGTGCTTTAGAAGCCAAAGAAGTGGCCGTAGCTAAGTAGGAAGACACAGAACATTCCTTTGGAAACTCTTCTCCAAGCAGCCCACCAAGGGCCTTGGGTGTTGAGAGAGCCCAGCCAGGCATGATGGCTGCCACAGGCCTAAAACAAGGGGTGTGCTGTGGTTTGAATGTTTCTCCCAGAAAGCATGTGTTGAAAACTTAATTCCCAATGCAAGTGCTGGGATGTGTGGCCTGAGAGGTGATCAGGCCACAGGGCAGAGTGAATGCATGAATGTCATTATCATATTATTATTATTATTTTTTTAGAAAGATGGGGTTTCACCATGTTGACCTCAGGTGATCCGCCCACCTCGGCCTCCCAAAGTGCTGGGATTACAGGGTGAGTCACTGCGCCTGGCCTCTCTTCCACTCTCTTTGCCTTTCCACCTTCCACCATGGGATGATGCAGCAAAGACCCTCGAACTTGGACTTCCTAGCCTCCAGTACTGTAGGAAGTAAATCTCTGCTCATTATAGATTGCCCAGTCTGTGGTATTCTGTGATAGCAGCACAAAATGGACTAACATAGGGTGTTTGAGAGGAATCCCACACTGGCCTACAAGGAGGGCTATCTGTCACAAACGGAGTCTTCTAAGGGTGAGGGCTGGCAATTTTTGGAGGAAAGGTTTCTTTTCTATAGCTTGAAAGTCTGAGATAGAAAGGCAGAGGAGGAACAGGGACCAACTCCAGATGGAGTCCTTGTTTTTAGGAGATGGGGTAATCGAGGGCTGGTCAGTTGGTCTCATGGAAGGACACCACTTCAGACACATCAGTTTTTGGTAAGAAGATAGACTACATGAGTCATTAAGAAATATTAGTTTTTCTATATGCCAGAATCTGTTCTTCCCTCTGAATCCAGACTTTCTGAAAAGAAGTTAAATCTCTTCCCGTCTCCTGCTCCACCTCCTCACCTAAGCCTCAGCATTTTCTTGCTCAATCAAACATCTTGGTTCCAGGCACTTGAGCCAGCCTTGGGCCTTAGGTGAACTGATGTCACTGGTCCCCATGTTGTTATCTCTCACCAGGGCTCAGAATAGCACCGTCTTTTGTCTATTTTGTTAAATGCCTTTTGTCTATGTTGTTAAATGCTGCGCCCCCAGTGTTTAGTGCCCGGCAAACAGTATGTGCTCAGCGAATAGTTGTTAAATGAATGAATGAAGATGCTGCAGAGTCCATCACCCTCCCTTAAGCCCATGCCACCCTCACACAGAGAGGTTCCACTATGGTCTCTTTTTATTATTATTATTTTGAGTCAGGGTCTCAATCTGTCTCCCAAGTTGGAGTGCAGTGGCAATCGCAGCCCATTGCAGCCTGGACCTCCTGGGCTCAAGCAATCCTCCCACCTTAGCCTCTCGAGTAGCTGGGACTACAGGCATGCACCACTATACTCAGCTAATTTTTAAACTTTTTGTGGAGACGGGGTTTCCCTGTGTTGCTCAGGCCAGTCTTGAACTCCTGGGCTCAAGCAATCTTCCCAAAGTGCTGGGATTACTGGCGTGAGCCACCATGTGCACCCGGTCTGTGGTTTCTTTTATCAGTTTTTGTTCCACTTCTACATCCACTTTTATCTAATTCTGTTGTCTTATTAACAAGCATGCCAAATTGTTATTTTATTTGTCTTAAATATATGTATATATGTATGTATATATTTATTTTGAGACAGAGTTTCCCTCCTGTTGACCAGGCTGGAATGCAATGGCGCAATCTCAGCTCACCACTACCTCCACCTCCTGGGTTCAAGTGATTTTCTGCCTCAGCCTCCCGAGTAGTTGGGATTACAGGCATGCACCACCATACCAGCTAATTTTGTATTTTTAGTAGAGACGGGGTTTCTTCATGCTGGTCAGGCTGGTCTCAAACTCCCAACCTCAGGTGATCCACCTGCCTCGGTCACCCAAAGTGCTGGGATTACAGGCATGAGCCACCGCACCCGGCCAAATGTATTCATTAAAGTTACAGATTTTCTTGTTTTCTAATTAATTAACTTCTGCCTGTATCTTAATTTGTTCCAGTTCCTTCTTGTCAGGTTATTTTTTGTTGTCTTGCTTCTTGAGTGTCCAGCTTGCTGAGTTAAATTCCCTCTATCTGGTTTAATGATAAAGCATTTAATTCCAAGTAATTTTCTTTGAGAATAGCTAAAGCCATATTTAGTAAACTTTTTAGTATCTTCAACAACATTAATTTCTCCATAGCTTGTGACCGTATGTAGAGAATGACAATCTATCCCACTGCCCACCCCAACTTCACCAGCCATTCTCCTGTCCTTTGAGATGGAAACTGATATCTACTCATTGTTTATTTATTTATTTATTTTTAATTTTTCTTTTATCAAGATGATCTTGTTGCATCTACTCATTGTTTATAGAAAGCTTTTTGTGACCAAGCGTGGTGGCTCACACCTGTAATCCCAGCACTTTGGGAGGCTGAGGCGGGCGGATCACAAGGTCAGAGTTCAAGACCAGCCTGGCCAACATGGTGAGACCCCATCTCTACTGAAAATACAAAAATTAGGTGGGCATGGTGGCACATGCCTGTAATCCCAGCTACTCGGGAGGCTGAGGCAGGAGAATCGCTTGAACCCGGGAGACAGAGATTACAGTGAGCCGAGACTGCACCACTGCACTTCAGCCTGGGTGACAGAGCAAGATTCTCTCTCAAAAAAAGAAAAAAACTTTTTGTACGATTCAAGCCACTTCCTTTCATCCCAGATACCAACCCACCCCTCAGCTCCTGTTACACAGAGACTCAGGGGCCACGGGGGAGAGCCATGTGCTGAGCACTGTCTGCCCTTCCATAGCCCAGAGTTCCTCAATATCAGAACTACTGACACTTTGAGCTGGGTAATTCTTTGTGGCCAGGCTGTCCTGTGCATTGTAGGATGTTTAGCAGCATACCTGGCCTCTTTCTACCCACTAGATGCCAGCAGAATATGGGCACGTGCACATGCTCACGTGTGCACACACATACACACCCCAAGTTGTGACAACTAAAAATATCTCCAGATATTGCCAGATGTTCTGTGTTGGGGCTAGGGGGTAAAACTGTTTGAGAACCACTGATATAGTTCTATAAAACCCACAGCCATGGAGAAGTCAGAAGCCTGGAGGTCCCACAGTGGTGGCCCCTGTAGTTAGGTGTAGGAGCTGCAGATAAGGAGGTGAAGGAGGCCAGTTCTATTTCTCTAGATGGCTGCCATTTTTCCCTCTTGCAGATGGAATAAGAAAATGCAACGTAGGTGGCTTCTAGGTGGGAGGTACCTTCAAACTTAGGAGACCAAGAGGGTACAGGGCAGACTTCTCCAGCACCCAGTGGTCTTGGCCTCAGTTAGAGGGCATGAGAGGACACCAAGACTCATCGGAGCCCAGTCCAGCCTAGAGGGGAGAGATAGGATTCAGAACTGAAGCCCTGGCCAAAACAGAGAGAACACTTTTACTTCGTAAAGCCTCTGAGTACAAGAGCATTGGCAGCCCCTCTGTTCTCAGGAAGCAAGTAGGATCTGTACTTGGTCATAAAAAGAAGCCCATTACTCTATATAAAATAACATCCTGACCATTTAGCACTATTAATGTGTAAAATGCACATAACTTGACCTAGCAGATACACTACTGTGAGTGTATTTTACGGATATACCAGCACAAGGGCTTGGGGTCTACAGAGGGGCTGTGGCATAATAATCCAGAGTGCAGCCTTGGGGCCCGGCTGCCTGGGTTCAAGTTCCAGATCTACCACCTATCAGATATGTGATCTTAGGAAAGTTATTGACCTCTCTGCAACATAGTTCTTCCATCGTGAAGTACAGGCAGTAAAAGGACCTATCTCTTGGGCTGTTACACAGATTATGTAACTTACCATATTCCAACAACAATGTCTGTGGTCAATAAATGCTAGTTAAAAATCTACAATTTAAATGCCACTCATTGGTTAAATACATGTGACATATCCGTTCTGTGAAATACTGGGTAGCCATTGAAAGAAATGAAGTAGAACTATGTCTACTTTAATAAATAGAACTTATTTAACAGTAAGTAATAAATACTAATACATAAAATTGTACTAATTTTTATGATATAGATGAATTACTTGCAGAAAAGTATATATCATTTGAGCTTATTTGCATATAAAAAGAGGTATGTAGAAATAGCTATGTGACTTTATCTGCATAGAAAATTTCTAGAACCCTCAAGAAGCTCATTATATCTAGGGAGGGGGAAATGGAAGACCAGGGAACTTCTGCTTTGTTCTTTGGTACTGTTTGAGTCTCCTACCAGGAGTGTGTATTGTTATTTTTATTTATTTATTATTTTAAAATTTTTTTCAAAAAATTTTCTTTAACTTTTTTCTTGTTATTTTATGTCAATTTATAGAGAAGAATTATTTTTATTTTTATATTTTTTTGAGACAGTCTCACTCTGTCACCCAGGATGAAGTGCAGTGGTGCAATCTTGGCTCACTGCAACCTCTGCCTCCTGGGTTCAAGCAATTCTCGTGCCTCAGCCTCCTGAGTAGCTGGGACTATAGGTACATGTCATCACATCCAGCTGACTTTCGTATTTTTAGTAGAGATGGGGTTTCACTATGTTGGCCAGGCTGGTCTCAAACTCCTGACCTCAAGTGATCTGCCCACCTCAGCCTCCCAAAGTGCCAGGGTTACAGTGTGAGCCACCGCACCTGGCCTATTTTCTAAAAAATAATAATATTCATCTTTTTGAAAAGGATAAGATAAATCTATCTCATTCATTCATTTCCACTGCTGTGGAAAATTTTTTAAGATTTCTTATTAAGTGGCAGAATATGAATAATATAATACAAGCCACAGAAATGAATCTACAATCACAAATTCAGGTGTGCAAGAAATCAAATTTTAGGCTATAACTCAACTCAATGATTATGGTAAGCATATGTCTGAATTCTCCAGAACACTGAGAAGTGCCAGGCATGGTCAGCAGAGGCCAGGTCTGGCAGCCTCTGCTGCTCTGTGCCTCTTGGGGCAGCCAGGAACCTTGGATCAGGTTGCCTGTGTCTTCACAACCTACCCCAACTTGTCCAACCCACAGCCTGTGGGCTGCATGCAGCCCAGGACAGCTTTGAACGTGGCCCAATGCAAATATGTAAACTTTCTTAAAACATTGTGAGATTTGTGTGATTTTTTTTTTTTTTTTTTTTTTTGCCCATCAGCTATCATGTTAGTGTATTTTATGTTGTGTGGCCCAAGACAATGCTGCTTCTTCCAGTGTGGCCCAGGGAAGCCAAAAGATTGCACACCCCTGGCTAGCCCTACCAAGTGACTGCCTCTCTCTGGGACTGTACTCCTGCCCTCAGCCAGACTGGGGGAGGACAGGGCTAAAAGGGCTGGGGTCCTTTCCACTCCCAAGGAAATCCTTCTTTCATCGTTTCCAGTCACCGCATTCAGTCTACGTAAGAGAATCCTCGTCTTTTGATGAGCTCCTCAGCAAATCCTGGAGTTGCCCTAAATGCTTAAGCTTTCAGCACATAAAAGCCAGAGATGCCTGGTGACTGATTCAGTTTTCTAACCTGAAAAGTTGCTCTGAAGGTAATGAGCTCCATAAATGTGAGGACAGATAAAGGGAAAATTCAGGGGGAGAAAAAAATACATTTCTCAGATACTATCCCAGCCACTCATATGGTAAATGCAAAACAAAAAGTGAACATTTCCACCAAATAATTAACAGTGCCTACCTTTATGATAGGCTTTGGGATGGGGGAAGGGATGCAAGGAGAGCATTTATATTTTAGTAGATATATTTCCAAACTGTTTGGATTTTTAAATTATGAAGCTGTATTCAGCACTGTTTATATAACTTATTGACTGATTGATTGATTGAGATGGAGTCTTTTTGTGTCACCCAGGCTGGAGTGCAGTGGCACGCTCTCGGCTCACTGCAACCTCTGCTTCCTGGGTTCAAGCGATTCTCCCGCCTCAGCCTCCCGAGTGGCTGGGATTACAGGCATGCACCACCATGCCTGGTTAATTTTTGCATTTTTTAGTGGAGGTGAGGTTTACCATGTTGGCCAGGCTGGTCTCAAACTCCTGACCTCAGGTGATCCACCACCTCGGCCTCCCAAAGTGCTGGGGATTACAGGTGTGGGCCACCGCACCCAGCCATAACTTATTATTTTAAATAAATAAATACCCACACATCTTTTGCCTCCAGGGGGACAATGCAGGCCACATCTCTCTAGTAAGCTGGTGGGCAGACCTGGGAAGCCTATTTTCATGAGGGGTAGAAAGGTTCTGAAGGAAATAACTTTTTCTAAGGGAAGAAGGAAAACAGGTACAACGAGCTGACCCAGAAACAAAGTTCTGTTCAACAGAAAGAACTGATTCTGGACTGGACTGGTATTTTTAATTTAAATGTATCTGTGGGGCCAAGCCCCATGGCTCTATAAGGGAGGGACCAGCAGCCCCACAGCACTGCTCCTATAGGAGTGTCCGTGACTCGCGGCAGGCATGGGGTGCTTGATGGGTGTGGCCATGCCCAGCAAAACTGATAGCTACATGGGGTGTGGTAGGGGCAAAGGGAAGTCACAGAGCTGGAGGAAGGGAAAAGATGGGAAGGTAATGGTAATCATCTAACCTTGTCCACTAGTACAGGAGAGTCACACACCCTGGCGATGCCCAAAATGCTCATGGGATGAGGGGGTGTGAACTAGACAGGGGTCTAGTTCCCACATTGGCATGTAAGGACAAGAGAGGTGCACGTGTGGACAAACTCTAAAGACGTGATAAGGGCACAAGAGTCCAGGTTTGTATACAGGTGGGGGAGCGCAAGAGAGGGAGCCACAAAGTCTAGGGGAGGGGCTGGGAAGGTCTCCTGAACAGCTGACGTCAGTGATTCACAGTTGGATAGACAGGCAGTAAGGATTTGTGTGGCGAGGGTGGAGGACACAAGGAACTGCATGTGCAAAGGCCTGGAGCTGAGAGAGCGAGCAAGCAGTGTCTGGGAGAACTGAAAGCAGTTTGGGCTGATGACAGTGAATACAGGGGAGTGGTAGACAACGAGGCCACCTTATCATGTGTTTCATGATAAGGAATTTGGACTTGATCCTGCAGGCGGTGGCAAAGCTCAGAAGAGAAGTATTTAACAGGGAAATTAGATGGTCAAATTTTCCAGTAAAGTTTTTCACCACCACACTCCCATCTCTCTTAGTTAACTCCCACCCAGGCTGCAGTCTGAGCGTGAGAGCTGCTTCCGCCAGGAAGTGTTCCCTGAACACCCTCAGACTCAGCCCTCAGCCAAAACTTCTATGGGTTCCCAAGCACCTCTGCCATCTTTCCCCATTGCACTGCATCCTAATAACCTGTGCCCTGTCCTTTTCTCTCTTCCTTCATATGCTGTGAGTGCTGGAGGTCAGGACAGTATCTGTTGTGTTCTATGTTGTATCCCCACACCCTGCACAGTGCCTGGCATAAGTACTCGATATGTATTTATTTAATGAAAAACACATTATCCTTAGCAAACCAATACAGGAACAGAAAACCAAACACCACATGTTCTCACTTACAAGTGGGAGCTAAACAATGAGAACTCATGAACACAAAGAGGGGAACAACTCACACTGGGGCCTCCTTGAGGGTGGAGGGTCGGGGGTGGAATAGGGAGAGGAGCAGAAAAAATTACTCTTGGGTACTAGGCTTAGTACCTGGGTGACATAATCTGTACAACAAACCCCTGTTACATGAGTTTAACTATATAACAAACTTGCACATTACCCCTGAACCTAAATTAAAAGTAAAAAAGAAAAGTATGAGAAGATAACTCTAGTGGTTTCCAGCCAAAACTGTGGAGTACAGGTTGAAAACAGATGGCAGGGGACCAGGGAGAAGACCCTTGCAATCATTTAGGTAAGAAGGGATGAGAGCCTGAGCTGAGGCAGTGGTGGTAGGGCTGGAGAGCAGGGAGAGATTGGGAAGATGTTTAGGCAGCAGAACTGACAGGCCAGGTGAGCAGATGAGGGAAGGGAGGGAGCCAGATAAGGGGAGGAGGACTCCTGGGTTTCTTGCTTAAGCAGTTGAGTAGATGATGGATTAACCAAGGCTGGCTATTCTGGAAGAGGATGCAATGTGTTGGAAGAAACCAGTTTAGACATGCTGACTTTGACTTGCCTGTAGGGCATACAGGTGGAAAGGTCTCAGGTGAAACCACAAAACTGGAGCCCGGGACAGACATCTGGATTGAAGATAGAGATTTGGGAGCTGTCAGCCTGCAGGTGATGGTTAAAGATCAGGAAGGAAATAAGATTACCCAGGGAGAGGAGGAGGCAAAACAACAAAAAGAATGCCAACTTGTAAGGAGTGAGCTGAGGAGGAGCCACAGAGAGAAAGGGAGGCATGAGAGAGGGAGGAAAAGCAGGAGCTGAGAGCAGCATCACCACTAAAGGAGGAGCAGCTTCCGGGGCTAGTAAACAGGGTTCAAAAGTGTGGAGAAACAGAGCCCGCCCAGGCCTCCCTTTACAACTGAGGAAAGTGGGGGGCAAGGGAGGCTGATCGAAGGTGCTGGAGGCATGTGCCATTAGTACCCATGGTCATATAGGCCATGGCTCTCAAGTTATGATCCTTGGTCTCATGGGTCCCCAAGACCCTTCCCAGGGGGATCCAAGAGGTCAACGTCATTTTTATAATAATACCCAGAGTTCTCTGCAGCATTCCCTTTGCGGACATTTGCACCGACGATGCAAAAGCAACAGTATCTGGTGAAACTTCTGGAGCCTTACATCAATGAAGTGGCACCAAACTGCACCAGAAGTCATAGTCTTCATCCCTATGTACTTGCAGTTCAACAGAAAGGCAAACTTCATGTAAGAATGTCCATGATAGACTAATAATTATTAATTTTATTAAAACTTGTCCCTTGAATACATGTCTTGTTAACACTCTGTGCATAAAGCACTTCTGCTGAGTACTGAAGTACCGGAAGAACCTGCCTGATTGAATTGCAAGCTGACCTACCTGCTTTTTTCATAGAACATCATTTTTATTAGGAAAACATGACTAACAAACTATGATTGTTCAGACTTGGGTATTTGGCAACATTTTCTCAAAAATAAATGAAGTGAACCTGTCACCTCATAGAAAACAACCGACAGTATTTGTTGCCAGCTGTAAAATTTGAACTGTCAAGTGAATATTTAAAATTGTGGAAAATTTGTATCCACGCTGGTAAATACTTAAAGATTTCTCAATACCTCAAGACTTTTCTGATGAAATCACTGGTAACACTGACAAATATGAGTTTTTGATATTATAGACTGGAATGTGTATAACTCACTGAACCATCATTTTCAAAATGACAAATGCATGACGTTACAAAATCAGGCATGAAAGACCCATTCAAAGTGCAAGATGGAGCAATGAAGTTTAATACAGAAAAGTATGAGTTCGTTGATATGGACTCAACTAATTTTTTAATACATTACAACTAATTTTTCAGAAACTGCCATTTGTCTAATTTTGATGACATATCAAAGAAGAGTATCCACCATGATCTAAAAAAGTTATTAAAATACTATTTTTTCCAACTACAAATCTGTATGTAGCTGGATTTCCTTCATCTACTTCAATCAAAACAACATACACAATAGACTGAATACAAAAGCAGATATGAGAATCCAGCTGTCTTCTATTAAGCCAGACATTAAAGAGCGTTGCAAAGTTATAAAATGATACTACTATTAACTACATTTTTTGTTGTTGTTGTTTTAGAGAAGATAGTTGTTTTTATAAAAAGTATGTTGGCCGGGTGCAGTGGCTCATGCCTGTAAACTTTGGGAGGCTGAGGTGGGTGGATCACTGTAGATCTGGAATTCAAGACCAGCCTGGCCAACATGGTAAAACCCTGTCTCTACTAAAAATCCAAAAACTAGCCAGGTATGGTGGTAGGTGCCTATAATCCCAGCTACTCAGGAGGCTGAGGCATGAGAATCACTTGAGCCCAGGAGGCGAGGCTGCAGTGAGCTGCAATTGCACCACTGCACTCCAGCCTGGGCAAGAGTGAAACTCCGTCTCAAAACAAAAAAAATAGTATGTTCACATGTAATGGATTCATTATTGTTAGTTTTAAATCATCAGTTTATAATATGGCATTTTTCCAAAATATTAATTTTAATGTTTATCATATTGTGGATATGGTAAATATTGTTAAAACCACTAAAGTTATTTGGGTTTGTCTATAATTTTTAAGAATATAAAGGAGCATACCATTGGATTTGTCAATAATTTCTTCAATATAACACCCAAGCCACAGGCAACAAAAGAAAAAATAGATATATTGGACCTCATGAAAATTAAACACATTTTTTGTAACAAATGACACTTTCAACAGAGTAAAAAAGGTTATGCACAGAATGGGGGGAAAATATTTGAAAAGCACATATCTAGTATGGTTTAACATTCAGGATTCATAGAGAAACCTAAATATTCCACAACAACAACAAAAAAATTAACAACCCCATTCACAAAAGGGCAAAGGACTTGAACAGACATTTCTCCAAAGAAGACATACAAGCACAATGAACCCACAAAAAGATGCTCAAAATCATGAAAACTATGGCCAAAAAAAAAAAGGAGACAAATGAGACTACATCAAACTTAGAAATTTCTGTGCAACACAGGATACAATTATGAGTGAAAAGGCAACCAGATGCAGTGGCTCACGCCTGTAATCCTAACACTTTGGGAGGCCAAGGCAGACAGATCACTTGAGCCTAGGAGTTCAAGACCAGCTTGGGTAACATGGTGAAACTTCGTCTCTACAGAAAAATATAAAAATTAGCCAGATGTGGTGGCTTGTGTCTATGGTTCCAGCTATTTGGGAGGCTGAGGTGGGAGAATCCCTTGAGCGAGGGAGGTTGAGGCTGCAGTGAGCCACGTTCGTGCCATTGTACTCCAGGGGTAATAGAGCAAGACTCTGTCTAAAAAAAGAAAAAGAGTGAAAAGGCAACCTGCAGAATAGGAAAAAATATTTGCAAATCACATATCTGAAAAGGACTTACTACCCAGAATATATTTTTTAAATTCCTACAATTCAACAGCAAAGAGAAAATACCTTCCATTTTAAAATGAGTAAAGGACTTGAATAGACATTTTTCCAAAGAAGAGATACAAATGGCCAACGAGCATGTGTAAAGATGTTCAACATCACTAATCATTAGAGAAATGCAAATCAAAACCACAAAGAGTTATCACCTCACACCCATTAGGTTGGATACTTCAACAATTTAAAAACAGACCCAACTATAGATGCCTAGGCATCTATAGTTGGGTTGTAGTCTAAAGACTAACTTCACATTTAAGGACACACATAGAATGAAAGTGAAAGGCTAGAAAAACATATTTCATGCAAATGGAAACCAAAGAGAGCAAGGGTACCTATACTTAGATAAAACAGACTACGTAAAAAACTGTAAAACAAGACAAAGAACATCATTATATAATGATAGAGAATCAATTTATCAAGACAATATAACAACTGTAAATATACAGTTGACCCTTGAACAACACGAGTTTGAACTGCACGGGTCCATTTATATGCAGATATTTTTCCAACCACATGAGGACTGAAAATACAGTATTCACAGGATGGGAAATACATGTATATGGAGGGCCAACTTTTCATATACATAAGTTACGCAGGGCAACTGTGGGATTTGAATGGTGCAGCTTTTACACAGTGTTATACACAGAGGTCCTGGAAGCAATCCCACACCAAAGGACAACCGTAAATACAATCAACATCAAAGCACCTTAGATATATAAGGCAAATATCAACACATCTGAAGAGAGAGAGAGATTACAATAAAATAATAGTAGGGGACTTCAGGCCTGGTGTGGTGGCTCACGCCTGCAATCCCAGCACTTTTGGAGGCTGAGGCAGGCGGATCACTGGAGGTCAGGGGTTCAAGACCAGCCTGGCCAACATGGCAAAACCACATGTTTACTAAAAATACAAAAATTAGCCAGGCACGGTGGTGTGGTCCCAGCTACTCAGGAGGCTGAGGCACGAGAATTGCTTGAACCTAGGAGGCAGAGGTTGCAGTGAGCTAAGACCACACCACTGCCCTCCAGCTGGGACAACAGGGAAACAGAGTAAAACTCTGTCTCCACCAAGAAAAAAAAAAGGATCATCCATTATGATCAAGTGGGATTTATCCCTGGGATGCAAGGATGTTTCAACGTACACAAATCAATAAATGTGATATACCACATTAACAGAAGGAAAGACAAAAGCCATATGATCATCTCAATTGATGAAGAAAGATATTCAACAAAATTCAACATCCTTTTTTGTTGTTGTTGTTTGCTTTTTAAAATTCAACATACTTTCATGATTAAAAACTCTCAATAAACTAGGCATAGAAGGAATGAACTCAACACAATAAGGGTCATATAAGACAAGTCCACAGCTAACACATATTGAATAGTGAAAGTTGAAAGCTTTTTTCCTAAGATTAGTAATAAGACAAGGATGCTTATTCTGGACACTTCTATTCAACAGAGTATTGGAAGTCCTAGCCAGAGCAATTAGGTAAGAGAAAGAAATAAAAGTTGTCCAAATCGGAAAGGAATAAGTTAAATTGTCTGTTTGTTGATGACATGATCTTTAGATAGACAACAGTAAAGACTCACCAAAAAACTGTTAGAACAGATAAACATACTCAGTAGAGTTGCAAGATACAAAATCAACATGCATTTGCTTGTCTGTGAGTATTAAAAGAAAAAATTTACACGCAAAAATCAGTAGTGTTTGTATACATTAACAACAAACTATCAAAAAAATGAAGAAAACAATCTCATTTACAATAGCTATTTTAAAATACTTAGGAATAGGTTGGGCGTGGTGGTTCATCCCTGTAATCCCAGCACTTTGGGAGGCTGAGGTGGGTGGATTGCCTGAGTTTAGGAATTCGAGACTGCCCTGAAACCCCGTCTCTACTAAAATACAAAAAATTAGCCAGATGTGGTGGTGCGCACCTGTAGTCCCAGCTACTTGGGAGGCTGAGGCACAAGAATCGCTTAAGCCCAGGAGATAGAGGTTGCAGTAAGCCAAGATTGTGCCACTCCAGCTTGGGCTACAGAGTGAGACTCCATCTCAAAAAAAAGAAAAAAAAAACAACCTTAAGAATTAATGTAATCAAGAAAATGAAAGATCTGTACACTGAGAACTATAAAACATTGATGAAAGAAACTGAAGAGGACACACACAAAACAGGAAAAGATATACTGTGTCCACGGATTGGAAGAATATTAAAATGCCCATACTACCCAAAATGATCTACAGATTCACTGCAATCTCTATCAAAACACTAAGGACATTCTTTACAAAAAAGAAAAAACAACTCTGAAATTCCTAGAGAACCACAAAAGACCCCAAATAGTCAAAGCAATCTGGAGCAAAAAGAACAATACTAGAGGTATCATGCTCTGTCTCCAAAATATACTACAAAGTTGTATTAACCAAAACAGCATGGTACTGCCAAAAAACAGACACATAGACTAATGGAACAAAATAAAGAACCCAGAAACAAATCCATGTATTTACAGTCCACTAATTTTCAACGAAGATCCCAAGAACGTACACTGGGGAAAGGACAGCCTACTCAATAAATGGTGCTGGAAAAACTGGATATTCACATACAGAAGAATGAAATTAGACCTTCATTTAACACCACATATAAAAATCAAATAGAAGTGGATTAAAGACAAACATAAGACCTAAATCTGTAAAACTAGTAGAAGAAAGCATAGGGGAAAAGCTTCATGATATTTGTCTGGGCAAAAATTTTTTGGATATGACCCCAAAAGCTCAGGTGACAAAAGCAAAAATTGACAAATTAGGATTACATTAAACTGAAACTCTTCTACACAGCAAAGGAAACAATCAGTACAGTGAAGACACAACTTACAGAGTGGGAGAATACATTTGCAAACCATGTATCTGAGAAGGGGTTATGATCTAAAATGTATATAAGAAACTCAAACAACTCAGTCAGAAGAAAACAAATAACCAAAGTTTCAAAATGATCAAAGGACCTGAATAGACATTTCCCAAAAGATATACAAATGGCCAACAGGAATATGAAAAAGTGCTCAACTGCACTAATCACCAGAGAAATGCAATTCAAAACAATGAGATATCACCTCACTCTTGTTAGGATGGCTACTACAAAAAAGAAGAAAGATGACAAGTATTGGAAAAAATGTTGCAAAAAGGAAACCCCTGCACATTACTGATGGAAATGTAAATTAGTACAGCCACTACCGAAAACACTATGGTGATTCCTCACAAATTTAAAAGTAGAACTACCATATGATCCAGCAATACCACTACTGGGTATATATCCAAGGGAAATGAAATCAGTATATTGAAGAGATATTCACACTCCCATGTTCATTATAGCATTATTCACAATAGGCAAGATATAAAATCAATGTTAAGTGTCCATCAGCAGATGAATGGATAAAGAAAATATAGTACATATACATAATGGAGTACCATTCACCCTTTAAAAAGAAAGGAATCCTGTCATTTGTGACAACATGAACGAACCTGGATGATATTATGTCAAGTGAAATAAGCCAGGTACAGAAAGACAAATACTGCATGATCTCACTTATATATGGAGTATAAAATAGTTGAACTGATAGAAATAGAGAATCAAATGGTGGTTACCAGAGGCTAGGGGGTGAGGAGATTGGAAAGATGTTGGTCAAAGGACACAAAATTTATTAGACAGGAGAAACCATTCAAGAGATCTATTGTACATCATACCGACTACAGTTAGTAACAATATATTGTATAATTGAAAACTGCTAAAAGAATAGAGTAAGTGGTCTCATTACAAAAAAAGGGAGGTATATGAGGCAATGCATATGTTCAATAGGTTAATTTAGCCATTCCACAATGTGTACATATATATATCAAAACATCATGTTGTATACCATAAATATATACAATTTTTGGTTATCAATTAAAACACACATTTTTTCAAAAATAAAAAAATAATAAGTGTTGGCAACAATATGGAGAAATTAGAACCCTTATGTAGTATTACTGAGAATGCATAATAGTGCAGCCACTAGAAAAAACAATATGGCAGTTCTTTAAATAATTAAAAATAGAATTACCATATGATCTAGCAATTTCACTTCTGGTTATACACCCAGTTGAATTGAAAGCAAAGTCCTGAAGAGGTATTTATTCACTCATGTTTGTAGCGGTATTATCACGATAGCAAGCAAGGTACAAGCAACCCAAATGTCTATCAGTGATGAATGGATGGACAAAATGTGGTGTATACATAGAATGGAATGTTGTTCAGCCATAAGAAGGAAGTTCTGAAACATGCTACAATATAAACATTTAAGACATTGTGGGTGGGGAGCAGTGGCTCATGCCTGTGATCCCAGCACTTTGGGAGGTCGAGACGGACGGATCACCTGAGGTAAGGAGTTTGAGACCAGCCTGGCTAATATGGTGAAACCCCGTTTCTACTAAAAATACAAAAAATTAGCTGGGCGTGGTGGCACATGCCTGTAATCCCTCCCTCCTTACACGGGAGGCTGAGGCAGGAGAATTGCTTGAACCTGGGAGGCAGAGGTTGCAGTGAGCCAAGATCGCACCATTGCACTCCAGCTTGGGCAACAAAAGTAAAACTGTGTCTCACACACACACACAAAAAAAGACATTGTGCAGGGTGATGTAAGCCACACAGGGAGATGTGCTATATGATTCCACTTACTTGAGGTGCCTACCATAATCAGATTCATGAAGAACAGAGGCTGAGGGAGGGAAGAACAGGGAGTTTTCATTTAATTGGGATAGAGTTTCAATTTGCAAGATGAAAAGACTTCTAGAGATGAAGAGTAGTGATAGTTACACAATATAAATGTACTCAATACAACTGAACTGTCACTTAAAAATGGGTAATGTGATAAATTTTATGTGTATTTTACCACCGCTTTTTAAATTTTTTAATTATATAATGGAAACTGTATGACCATTGAAAAATGTTCCCCACTGCTCCCTTCCCCAGCCACTGGTGGCCACCATTCCACCATTCCATTCTTCCTTTCTTTTTTTTTTTGAGACAAAAATCTTGCTCTGTTGCCCGGCTGAAGTGTAGTGGCACGATCTTGGCTCACTGCAATCTCTGCCAAGAGATTGCACTGCAATCTCAGGTGCATGTCACCACACCCAGCTAATTTTTTTGTATTTTTAGTAGAGACGGGGTTTCACCATGTTGGCCAAGATGGTCTTGATCTCTTGACCTCGTGATCTGCCCATCTTGGCCTCTCAAAGTGCTAGGATTACCAGCATGAGCCACAGCACCCAGCCAATACATGTTATCTTAAGTGTTTTGAACACAAGCAGACCAGGTGCAGTGGCTCACACCTGTAATCACAGCACTTTGGGAGGCCAAGGTAGGAGGATCCCTTGAGTCTAGGATATCAAGACCAGCCTGAACAACATAGTGAGACCTCAACTCTACAACAAACACAAAAGAATTACCGGGGTATAGGCCGGGTGCCTATAATCTCAGCTACTCGGGAGGCTGAGGCAGGATAATCGCTTGAACCCTGGAGGTGGAATTTGCAGTGAGTTGAGATTGCGCCATTGTACTTCAGCCTGGGCGACAAGAGTGAAACTCTGTCTCAAAAAAACAAAACAAAACAAAACAAAAGAATTAGCAGGGCATAGTGGTACATGCCTGTAGTCGCAGCTACTCAGGAAGCTGAAGTGGGTGCATCATTTGAGCCTGGGAGGTCAAGGCTGCAGTGAGCTGAGATCACACCACTGCACTCCAGCCTGGATGACAGAGTAAGACCATTTCAAAAAAAAAAAAAAACAAGCAAATTTTTGGAGGTAATGAACAAGTTTAGCAACTTGGTTGGGGGAGATGGTCTCATGAGTGTATGCACATGTCTAGACTTGCCAAGATGTATACTTATCAAGACATATAAATCAAATGTGTGATATTTTTTGTGTATCAATTAGCTAAAGGAAAAAAAAAACAGGAAAAAGCGTGTAAAAGGGTCCTGAGACCAAAGAACTTGAGAACAGCTGTTACAGAATATCCATTTCTGCCTCCCGGTTTTTAGGCCCAGTTTCCAGCACACCTTCCCCTCCCATGCTTCTCCACAGAATACAGAATCATAAAATCCTAAAAACAAAACCAAAATCAAAACTTAACTGAAAAAGAGATAAGACAGCAAGCACACCAAGCTAGAGAGAAAATAAGATCCCCTCTCTTACTTTCAAAACAATTTTCCTTTAAGGGCAGAGCCTGATAAGTAGTCCTACCAGGCTAGGCTGGTTTCATCCACAACCCCCCTGCTGCCACCTGTGGGAGAAGAAAGATGGGGGCGAGGGCCTGAGCAGGAGTTCAGGTGTCTTGTCTTCAAGTTCTGAATCTGATGTGATACAACAGCCAATTAGGCAAGGCAGTTGGGGATATTTTTATTAGTCACGATTTGCAGGGGAGGGAAGAGAGGTCTATGCCTTGCTTAATACTAGTAAATAAAAGACAGGGCCAAGAGCAGGACAACCTCCTGGCTGCAGTCCAGGGTTCCCCTCCATTGGGCACCCTTGCAGTGCAGTAGACACCTCTCTAAGCTGCCTCTCTTCTCCACTCAAGCCCAGAGGTACACCATTAAAAGATGCATTGTTGGCCGGATACAGTGGTGCACACCTGCAATCCCAGCTACTTGGGAGGCTGAGACACAAGAATCACTTGAACCCAGGAGGCAGAGGTTACAGTGAGCCAAGAAAGTATCACTGCACTCCAGAGCCTGGGCAATAGAGCAAGACTCTGTCTCAAAAAAACAAAAAAAAATGCAGTGTTGTACTTGCTAATTATAATTTTCTTGCATTTATAAGCCATGAAGATTTCTTTTTTAAAAATCCTTTTTTCTATTCTTTTGGGTTGTTGGTCTTTTTATAATAGTTTGTAAGAGAAAGTGACCCACTGTATTACTTTTCAATTGCAAAATGGGTTTTTAAGTAATTAGAAAGAAAAAGTTAATGAAATAGAAGACAAACAATAGAGATGACAAAACGAGTTCTAAAAGACAAGACAGACCACTAATAAAACAGATGATAAAAAAAAAAAAAAGGCTGAGGCCAGGCACAGTGCTCACGCTGTAATCCTAGCACTTTGGGAGGCAAAGACAGGAGGACTGCTTGAGGCCAAGAGTTCAAGGCCAACTTGGCCAACATAGCAAAACCCTGTCTCTATTTAAAAAAAATAAGGCTGAAGCATCAAATAAGTAATATTGGGATAAAAAATGGAAGATAAAATCAAGCTTTAAAATAGAGTAAGACTATGCAAAATTTATTCCAATAACTTTAAAACTTTGAGAAAAAAAATAAAAATTACCAAAATTGACTGGAAGAGAAGTAATAGTTTGGGTAATACTTAATAGTAGCAGCAGAAGTTATATATTAGCATCTCCTCATAAAGTGCAAACCCGTCAAGGTAGTCAGTACTAGTAAGTCGTTCATCAGCTGCAGTCTTCTGTGACAAAAGAGATGAGTCTTTGGAGCCTGGGCCTGTCAGTCCAGTTTGGAAGGAAAGAAGATGCTGAGAGAACGGAGAGGGGCTGGTACTGCCCCATGGAGTCAGATTACTCCAGGGCTGGGCCAGGATGTCAAGAAATCTCCTACTTGCTTCCCCAAGGGGCAGCATCCCTGTCAATCTGGCTCAGGTCCAAGGCTGCTCTGCCCACAATCCCCTCCTCACTAACCCCCTTCCTTCTTCCCTCCTCTCCTCACTCCATCAACCTCTTTCTCAATTCTCTTCTTTTCTTCCCCTTCCGCCCCTCACCTCCCCTGTTTTCTGTTGGAAGACAGTTGTTGCTCCAAGTGTGACTGGTGTTATCGGGTGCCATACCACTTCTCCCCACATCCTGCCCCCTTCCCCCACTCCCATCTCCTGACACTTCCAGACAGAGGAGTTGCAGCAAATAGGTGGAGTCCTAAGGCCTAACCCTCAGCCTCTCTTGGCCCATTCCCCAAACTCATTCCAAAGTCTGATCTCATGGACAGAGAAGAGGTTTAAGAGGGTAAAGGGTGACAGATGTCATAGCTCTAAGCCCTGGTACTAGAGTTAATGCAAAAGAGCCACCTTTTGAACCTTGCACTGTCTGTAGCTCAAATAAATGTCCCACATATATAAACACTACTGTGTCTCAAGTTTGTCAATGTAATTGAATGTATAAAAATTAAATATATTTAAATTTGTTATTCTTTTCATACCAGCTTATAACCACTTGTATTATCTCAACAGATACTAGACAGACACTAGAAGCACCAGCATTATACCATGCATACATGCATGAATGTGTGTGTGTTGTCGGTTAGAAATGCATATAGAAAGAAAAAAAATGGAGTGAGACATGGTGGCTGAGGCAGGAGAACCACTTGATCCTAGGAGTTCAAGGCCAGCCTGGGCAACACAGCAAGAACCCATCTCCAAAGAAACAAAGGTGGGGGGACAGGAGAGGAGAGGAGAGAGAGAGAGAAAGAAAGAAGAAGGAGGAAGAGGAAGAGGAGGAGGAGGAGAAAAAGAAAAAGAGGAGGAAAAGAAAAAGACGATGGAGATGACGAGTGTACCCAACATTGCTGTGGTCAAGTTTTGATGTCTCTTTATGGTCCTATCCATGGGGTGGGAGGGAAGAAGGCCACAACAGAGAGTTGGGTTTATGCAGAAAGGATGCCTTTGTTGATTGTGCCGATGATTTACTCCTGGACTGATGCTAGCCCTTAGCAGCCCCTCAGGCAGGTGCTTTGGTAAACCATCTATCTTGCTCAAAGCCTGGAAGGTGGGGTGAGATCAGGAGAGCAGATACTCTCTGTGACCTCCAGTTTCTGCTGACACTGATGGTCTGGAGTAGCCTGAGTATCCAAATACACAAAAACTCATGCTGCAATGGTTGTGACCATACCAAAGGGCAGGACTTTGACCAGGCATGCCCAAGTGCATTAATGGACACAGTGGGTTTAAAGAATTAAAAGATGAACCATACCAGATATTTGTGTTTCTTACCAAAGTCAGCCTGTGGTTAGAATATGGACTGGAACCTAGCATCAGAGAACTAAAAACCTATAAGGATGAGAAAGAGGTGCCATATCATGGGCACTTCCCAATCTTCCTTTAAGATATGGAACAAGGGCCAAGCACCGTGGCTCACGCCTGTAATCCCAGCACTTTAGGAGGCCAAGGCAGGTAGATAACCTGAGGTCAGGAGTTCAAGACCAGCCTGACTAACATGGTGAAACCCCATCTCTACTAAAAATACAAAAATTAGCCAGTTGTGGTAGAGCATGCCTGTAATCCCAGCTACTTGGGAGGCTGAGTCAGGAGAATCACTTGAACCTGGGAGATGGAGGCTGCAGTGAGCTGAGATCATGCCACTGCACTTCAGCCTGGGCAACAAGAGTGAAACTCTGTCTCAAAAAAAAAAAAAAAAAATATATATATATATATATGGAAAGGAAGAATTCAAATTATCCTTGTTTGCAGACAACATCAAAACCTAAAGACTCCACCAAAAAACTGTGAGAAGTCAATAAACAAATTCAGTAAAGTTGCAGGATACAAAATCAACATACAAAAATCAGTAGCATTTCTATACAACAGCAAAAAAATCAGAAAAATAAATCAAGAAAGAAATTCCATTGACAACAGTGAAAAAAAAGGTACGAATTTAACCAAAGTAAAAAATCTACCATTAAAACTATAAAACACTGAGAAAGAAATTTAAGAGGAAACAAAAAATGAAACGATATCTCATGCTCATAGATTGGAAAAATTTATACTGTTAAAATGCCGATATTACCCAAAGCAATCTACAGATTCAGTGCAATCTCTATCAAAATACCAACAACATTCTTCACAGAAATAGAAATAACATCCCTAACATTCCTAGGGAACCACAAAAGACCCAAAATAGCCAAAGCAATCCTGAGCAAAAAGAACAAAACTAGAAGCATCACACTACCTGACTTCAAAACACACTACAAAGCTATAGTAGGCCAAGCATGGTGGCTCACACCTGTAATCCCAGCACTTTGGGAGGCTGAGGCAGGAGGACTGCTTGCATCTAGGATTTTGAGAACAGCTGAGCAACATAGTGAGACCCTGTCTCTACAAAAAATTTAAAAATTAGCTGGGTGTGATGATGCACAACTTTAATCCCAGCTACGGAGAAGGCTCGGGTGGGAGAACCACTTGAGCCTGGGAGGTCCAGGCTGTAATAAGCCAAGATTGTGCCACTGCACTCAGCCTAGGTGACACAGCAAGACTCTGTCTCAAAAAAAAAAAAAAAAAGGGCAGGGGGCAGGGGGATGTAAATTAGTATAGCCACTGTGGAAAATAGAATGAAAATTCCTCAAAAAATTAAAAATACATCTACCATATGATCCAGCAATCCTACTGCTAGGTATAATACATACAAAAGAAAGGAAATCCGTATATTGAAGAGATATCTGCACTCCCATGTTTACTGCAGCAGTAGTCACAGTAGCCAAGATATGGAATCAACCCGAGAGTCTATCAACAGAAGAATGGATTAAAATGTGGTATACATACAAACATAGCCATAAAAAAGAATAAATTCTGTCATTTGCAGTAACATGGATAAAACCAAAGCCATTATGTTAACTGAAATAAACCAAGCACAGAAAGACAGATATTGCATGTTCTTACTCATATATGGGAACTAAAAAAGGTGATCCTGTGGAAGCATAGAGTAGAATGGTAGTTACCACAGGCCAGGAAGGGTGGGAGAGAGAATGATGAGAGGTTGGTTAATGGTTACAAAAATACAGTTAGAGAAAAGGAATAAGTTCTAGTATTCAATAGCACACAAGGGTGACGATAGTTAATGACTTGTTGTATGTTTCAAAATAACTAGAAGATTTAGAATGTTACCAACACAAAGGAATGAGGACTGTTTGAGGTGATAGATATGCTAATTAACCTGATTTAGTTATTGTACATTGTATCAAAATATCACATGTACCCCATAAGTATGTATAATGATTATGTATCCAAAAAAAAACCCCTACAGGATAAGAAAGAGGTGCCACATCATGGGCACTTCCCAGTCCAGGGTACTGTGATTAAAGTCTCTAAGGAAGGTCCTCAGGTCCTCCATCATAGCTAGTGAAATGATGTCTACATTCAATAATCAGAGCTCTCACTTCCTTTCACTGCAATTCCACTAGGTTGGGCCGCACTGGGTGAGGCTGGGTGGAGCTAGAACCAGTATTATTCTGAGCTGTTGGCACTCTTTTCCACCCCAGTATAGATGAAGATACTGAGAACGGAGTGTGATGTGGTAGGTGTGGAAATAGCTGGAAGTAATGACAAGGAGACAACGTTCTGCTATTTCCCACAACTGATTCATTTCAGGTCTCTCTCCCATAAACCCTACTGAACTTATTTGTGTTGAGTCTTTGGAAATCAGTGAGCACCTTCTTCAAAGTACTCACCCCTCCATGCCACCTGAGACCTAGGAAATAAGGTGCTTTCTGCATGGGCTCTCTGCAGGCTCAAGGGCTATAAATTATGAAGTGATTAACTCAAAACCTTCCTCCTTGGGTGCCTCTGGAAGTGACATAGTAGGAAGCCTGATGTTGTGGTTTGAATGCATCCACCAAAGTACATGTGTTGGAAACTCACTCCCCAGTGCACCAGTATTAAGAGGCAGGATCTTTAAGAGGTGATTAGGTCATGAGGGCTGTGCTCTCACAAATAGATTCATATCATAGTCACAAGACTGGGTTCCTGATAAAAGGATAAGTCTGGCCCCCTTCCTCTCTTGCTCATGCATACTTTCTTGCCCTTCTACATTCCACCATGGGATGATAATGCAGCATGAAGACCTTCACTAGATGCTCTAGCCTCTTGACCTGGGACTTCCCAGCCTTCAGAATCATGAGCCAAATAAATATCTGTTCTTTATAAATTACCCAATCTCCAGTATTCTGTTACAGCAGCACAAAATGGACTTAGACACCTGGTGGGTTTTGGTTTGGGTTTTGGTTTTGTTTTGTTTTGTTTTGTTTTGCTTTGTTTTGTTTTGTTTTGTTTTGTTTTGTGACAGGGTCTCTGTTTTGTCGCCCAGGCTGGAATGCAGTGGTACGATCTTGGCTCACTGTAACATTCACCTCCCAGGCTCAAGCGATTCTCACGGCTCAACTTCCCAACTAGTTGGGACTACAGGTGCATACCACCACACTTGGCTATTTTTTGTATTTTTAGTAGAGACAGGGTTTCACTATGTTGACCAGACTGTTCTCAAACTCCTAAGGTCAAGTGATCCGCCCACCTCCCAAAGTGCTGGGATTACAGGTGTAAGCCAACACACCCGACCTCACCTGGTCTGTTTTGATGTGATCTGTGGGTCCTTAGAAATTTTCCTTCCAGGCTGGGCATAGTGGCTCACGCCTGTAATCCCAGCACTTTGGGAGGTCAAGGCAGGCAGATCACCTGAGAACAGAAGTTCAAGACCAGCCTGGCTAACATGGTGAAACCCCGTCTCTACTAAAACTACAAAAATTAGCCGGGCGTGGTGACACAGGCCTGTAGTCCCAGCTGCTCGGGAAGCTGAGGCAGGAGAATTGCTTGAACTCAGGAGGAGGAAGTTGCAATGAGCTGAGATCATGCCACTGCACTCCAGCCTGGGCAATAGAGAGACTCCATCTCCAAAAATAAATAAACAAATAAAAGAAATTCTCCTTCCGGAAATATCAACCCTGACACCTAAACATCCACCACCAGAGAGTCCCTAAAGTTACTCAACGGGTCTCTGTTAAAATACAAGTATCACTCAACTCAGTAGAGGATAGGGGACTGGTGTGATGTCATTCAAGAGCAAACCCGTTGTAGCCCTGGAATGTCTATATCTGGGGCTTACAAGTGGCAATCCAGCAGGAAGAGGGTTGGGGGCAGGGAAGTGGGAGGGTAATAATATTGAGTATTTATTTTGAATGAGTTTGGCCAAGGAACTGATAGAAATTTGAGATGCTAAAGACATATAGGCGACACCTTCACTACCATTCCAACAAGAGAAACAAGCTGAGTGTGGCGACACTGGCAATTAAAAACAGGAGTCCTGGACTTGGTGGAGGACATCAAATTCAATTCCCTCCCCTACTTAGCCACTGTGCTTGTCAGAAGGAGGTAAGCACACCACGGTTGAGCTAAGAAATACCCACAAGGGGTCTTGTGTCCTCAGAATTCTCATCAAGGACCCCTCCCTAGAGGAGGCTGAGGAGGGAGTGCAGGCCCTTGGGCTACAAATGGTGGGGAGAGGGCACAGTGAATTGTGGGCGGTCTTACCCAATCACAAGAAGGGATCTCACTGCCTCTTGTCACATGACCTCTTTTTCTCCCTACTCCTCTGGTCTCTCCTTCTCCACTCTTCCCCTCCCTTTGCTCTGTTTTAAAGACTTGGTTAAAATAGATGCAAACTCTGGTCTTTTCTATTTTTAATACCTAGTCATTACATAATCCACACCATAATTGCTGACTTAAAAAACTACTGGCAACAGTAGAAATCCCCAGAGTTTTAAACAGGAAAAGGATCATTACAGCACAAAAGCCTTTGGTAGTTTTACTGACTGGTAAACTGTTAGTAATCGTCACTTGCCAGTGGAAGTCACATGGGCTGTGGGAAACACTCCCCCATCTCATGGAAAGCAGGTTGTGGAAAGGGATGAAATGCAGCCTCAGCTGGGAGGAGGAGGGTGCTGGTGGAGGGGGTGTGCTGAGCTCTGAGTGGGGCTCGAACAAGGGAGGTCCCCCCCCCAGAAAGTGCTGAAGGAGTGAGCTTCAGGTTACCCTCGGGCCACCTTTTACTGCTTTTGTTTCTTACTAGGGAATGAGTGTAGTCTCCAGCAGCCCAGTCCTTTCCCTCATCAGTTTCCCGGCTTCCTACAGCCTCCAACACATACCTACAAGAGCCTGAGGGGTGGACTACTCCAGTTAAATAGGCGATTTTATAAAGACACCGTTGCAGAGAAGGCTGCCTGTCTATCACAAAGACCTGACCCACTCCTCTGCAAGGCTTTCCAGACATTAGGCCAGAAACACACTATTTAATTCTTCAATAAAATGATCCAATGAAAGTTTAAGAACCAGTGGTTTGGTTCACAACCAAACAGAGATTAATCATCTAACTGAGAAAAAATTATCTGTATATGTATGTGTGTCAGGAGTGTGGGCAGTGTACAAGATGCAGAGGGGACAGGGACTATTCTCCCTGATTTTGCCAGTTCTGCCACAATCCTAACCCCAATAATCAAGGAGGATCCGAGTAACTTCATGACCATTCATTCAATAAATGTATGCTGAATGCCACATATCGGACTAGGTGCTGGGGGATGCAACAGTGAGCAAAATCACTGCAATCATAGAGCTGCTAGGCCAGTGAAGGAGAGAGACATTAATCAAAATATTACATACATGTATCATTAAAATGATAATGAAGGGTTATGAGGGGAAGGTACAGGGCACTAGGAGCATTTAGACAGGGGTACTGGATTGGGTCTGAGAGTCCCTACATTATCCTAAGGACTTTAGGGTTCTTTAAAATCAGTATCCCTTCTTCGAGACCAGCCTGACCAACATGGAGAAACCTCGTATCTACCAAAAATACAAAATTATCCAGGCATGGTGGCGCGTGCCTGTAATCCCAGCCACTCAGGAGACGGAGGCAGGAGAATCGCTTGAACCCAGAGGTTGCGGTGAGCCGAGATTGTGCCATTGCACTCCAGCTTGGGTAACAAGAGTGAAACTCCATCTCAAAAAAACAAAACAAAACTGCCTAAACCTCCCTATCCCACGTTCTATGAGAAGTCCAATGGCTTTCCCAAAATTTCTGCAAATCTCAGGAGCTAATGCTCTTAATAGTCCCTTTGGCTCTGACTCCATTTCTTGCTGGACTTCGGATGTCACTCACATGTCACCTCCTGAGGCAGATCTCTTCCCCTGCTCTAAGGTGTCTCAGATATAGCACTCAGCCCCCCCTTTTCCATGGTCCATTGTATAGGGCTCAGACCCTATTTTCTGTGCTTTATCAAACAGGAAAAAAAAAACACATACATCCTCACTCAAAACACTGTGTGTCCATCTAACTTTCCTGAAGGCATGAAAAGACTGAGGGGTTATTACCACAGTGCTTGGCCCCTTCATCCTCTTCAAATGCTTCCCTCACTGTGTTTGTGTGTTGGGGTGGAAGAGAAATCCCCCCTTATATTATTCAGAACAACTTAGCTCTCCACCGGCTTTTTCTGACCTCCAATGACCCATAGCTGGAGTCACCTGTAGTATGAACCATCCACTCCAGGTTATACCCTTGATCAGCACTGAGGAACAAAAGAGGTTTTGAACTTTCACTCACCACCACCATTCTGTAGTGGTAAAGGGAATGGAATACATTTTTCCCCTATGAATATGAATTAGCTACCCCTCTTTTTTTTTTTTTTTGAGACAGAGTCTCATTCTGTTGCCAGGCACCAGGCTGGAGTGCGGTGGCACAATCTCGGCTCACTGCAACCTCCGCCTCCTGGGTTCAAACTATTCTCCTGCCTCAGCCTCCCGAGTAGCTGGGACTACAGGTGAGCACTACCACGCCCAGCTAATT
The DNA here is from genome assembly GCA_036589455.1 of Ateles fusciceps. Classification (NCBI taxonomy): domain Eukaryota; kingdom Metazoa; phylum Chordata; class Mammalia; order Primates; family Atelidae; genus Ateles; species Ateles fusciceps. The sequence goes on from JAZHEH010003205.1 coordinate 38,576,491, forward strand.
TTTGTATTTTTTAGTAGAGACGGAGTTCCACCATGTTGGCCAGGATGATCTCAATCTCTTAGCCTCGTGATCTGCCCGCCTCAGCCTCCCAAAGTGCTGGGATTACAGGCGCGAGCCACCATGCCTGGCCCCCCTCTTTAGAAGAACTGGCCACAGCCATTTTTGGTTTTAAGTACATCTCTATTATATCTCTCTATGTAAACTCTCCAGCTCTAAGTAAAGCCTATGTAACAAGTCTGAAACAATTCCCATACACTCATTGGCAGTCTTCTGACACTGAGAACGTGATTAAGGAAAGCAATGCTTCTGTCCCTAAGACACTGCCTTTTATTTATTTATTTATTTAGATGGAATTTCACTCTTGTTGCCCAGGCTGGAGTGCAGTGGCACGATCTTGGCTCACTGCAACCCCGCCTCCCCGTTCAAGCAATTCTCCAGCCTCAGCCTCCTGAGTAGCTAGGACTACAGACACGTGCTACCACGCCCGGCTAATTTTTCTATTTCTAGTAGAGACAGGGTTTCACCATGTTGGCCAGGCTGGTCTTGAACTCCTGACCTCAAGGGATCCACCTGCCTCAGCCTCCCAAAGTGCTGGGATTACAGGCATGAGCCACCGCGCCCAGCCAACACTGTCTATCTTTAAAAGAGAAGAGATTTGCTGTCCCTGTGCCACCTTATGAAAGAATTCCTGTTGTTTCTAGGCTGTAGCTCTGAAGCCTCAAATCCCAGTGAAATAGGTAGAACTAGAGTGAGCTTAAAGTAATTCACTCACCTAGGTGGATGCAGGTCTGAAACCAAGATTAAAACCAGCTGAGGGGCTTCTTCAAAAGAGGCGAGGACAAATGCAAGGGACAAGTTTCCTCCAACGACCTAAGCCAACTGTAAGACTTGCCTTCCTCGGCCACTCAGGTTTAGCTTCCCTTTTGAAGGGGATGAGGCAAGCAAGGCCTCCTATGCAGAGGTTCCAGCCCCTCCAAATGCATCAGAGGAAGGGGCAGAGAGGCTCTGCATGGCTGTACATATCAAAAGTGAGCAAATCCTAGGAAAGAAGAATCCTGAACTTTGAATTCCATTATTCATCACACCAAAAAGTACAACTGTAGACACCATGGCCCAGCAGCCTCCCTCAGGAATCCTTTTAGGCTAGACACAGTGACTTACACCTGTAAACCCAGCTCTTTGGGAGGCTGAAACAGGATGACTATTTGAGCCCAGGAGTTGGAAACCAGTCTGGGGCAACACGGTGAGACCTTGTCTCTATAAAAGATTTTAAAATGAGCTTAGTCTGGGCATGGCGTTGCGCACCTGGAATCCTGGCTACTCTAAAGGCTGAGGCAGGAGGATCACAGGAGCTTGGGAGGTTGAGGCTGCAGTGAGCCGTGAGCATACCACTGCACTCCAGCCTGGGCAAGAGAACAAGAAAGACCATGTCTCAAAAAACACAAAAATAAAAATGAAAATAAATAAAAATTAAGATTTTTAAGAAAAGGAATCCTTTTAGTCCCTGGGAAGAGAGGGGTAGTGAAAGTTCTCTAAATCTTCATAGGGGTTTAGAGGGCTAAAATTTCTAATATTAGATTAAACTAAAAAAGAGAAGAGGAAGGTGAGGATGCAAGGATGGGGAATAAGTCTTTTATCTTACATAAAAGAAAAGCAGAACTTAACATTTCATTCATTAAGGTCATAATTAGAACAACACAGCCTTGTCCAGGCGTGGTGGCTCACACTTGTAATCCCAGCACTTTGGGAGGCCGAGGAGGGTGGATCACCTGAGGTCAGGAGTTCAAGACCAGCCTAACCAACATGGCAATACCCCATCTCCACTAAAAATACAAAAACTTAGCCGGGCATGGTGATGGGTGCCTGTAATCGCAGCTACTTGGGAGACTGAGGCAGGAGAAACACTTGAACCTGGGAGCAGAGGTTGCGGTAAGCTGAGATCGTGCCATCGCACTTCAGCCTGGGCAACAGAGTGAGACTCTGTCTCAAAAAAAAAAGAAAAGAAAAGAAAAGAAAAACACAGCCTTCAATTTTACCCTAAAGGTACCCACGAATAAAATTTAAAATGGACCAGGTGCAGTGGCTCACACCTGTAATCCTAGCACTTTGAGAGGCCAAGGTGGGAGGATCACCTGAGGTCAGGACTTTGAGACTAGTCTGGCCAACATGGTAAAACCCCATCTCTACTAAAAAAAATACAAAATTAGCCGGGCATGGTGGCGGGTGCCTGTAATCCCAGCTACTCAGGAGGCTGAGGCAGGAGAATCACTTGAACCCAGGAGGCAGAGGTTTCAGTGAGCCGAGATCGAGCCACTGCTCTTCACCTGGGCAACAGGAGCAAAACTCCATCTCGAAAGAAAGAAAAGTTAAAATTTAAAACAGGATATATGCCTTTTCTTTTCTTTTTCTTTTTTTTTTTTTTTTTTTTTTTTGAGAGAGTCTGGCTCTGTCACCCAGGCTGGAGTGCAGTTGCATGATCTCAACTCACTGCAACCTCTGCCTCCCAGGGTCAAGCCATCCTCCCACCTCAGTCTGCTGAGTAGCTGGGACTACAGGCATGCACTACCACACCCAGCTAATTTTTGTATTTTTGGAAAGACAAGGTCTCCCTTTGTTGCCCAGGCTGGTCTTGAACTCCTGAGCTCAAGCGATCCACCCACCTTGGTCTCCCAAAGTGCTGGGATTACAGGCATGAGCTGTGCCCAGCCAATATACACATTCTAAATCAAATAATTATAAATTTTTGGTTTTTTTTACATAAATGTGTGCCAAACAAGGTGGCTAATGTCTGTAATCCTAGCACTTGGGGACGCTAGGCAGGATAACTGATTGAGTTCAAGACCAGCCTGACTAACATAGTTTTACCTCATCCCTACTAAAAATAAAAATAAATTAGCCAGGCATGATGATGTGTGCCTATAGTCCCAGCTACTCAGGAAGCTGAGGCAGGAAGATCACTTGAGCCTGGGTGATCAAGCCTGCAGTGAGCTATGATTGAGCTGCTGTACTACAGCCTGGGAGACAGAGGAAGATCCTGTCTCAATCAATCAATCCATCCATCCTTCAATGGGGACCAGGCATATTGGCTCATGCCTGTACTCCCAAAGGGTAGGATTACACTTTGAGAGGCAGAGATGGGAGGATCACTTGAAGCCAGTAGTTGGAGGCTCCAGTGTGCTATGATGGCACCACTGTACTTCAGCCTGAATGAAAAAGCAAGATGTCTCTAAAAAGAAATTTAAGCCAGGCATGGTGGCTCACTCCTGTAATCCCAGCACTTCGGGAGGCCAAGGCAGGTGGATCACTTAAGGTCAGAAGTTCAAGACCCACCTGGCCAACATGGAGAAACCCCATCTCTACTAAAAATACAAAAATTAGCCAGGTGTGGTGGCATGCCTTTAGTTCCAGCTACTCGGGAGGCTGAGGCTGGAAAATCACTTGAACCTGGGAGGTGGAGGTTGAGGCAAGATCTCCTCCAAAGTGGAATGCTGCCAGCACTCCAGGCTGGGTGACAATAAGACTCCGTCTCGAAAAATAAAAATAAATTTAAAAATAAAAAACAAATGGGAACATTCTATCCATATCGTTCCTTATTTGCTTTTTTCACTGATAAAGAAACCTAATTCCATCTTTTAACAGCCACATAGTATTTTATACTACCCCTACTCATGGATATTTACTACTGCAATAAACATCCTTGTCTAGAGAACTCTGTGCTCAAGGGTAAGCAATTGTCTTTGTATTCTTTGCCCGTTTCTACCAGGGTTTGTCTTTTCTTATTGATTTGTAGAAACTCTTTATAGATATTAGCCCCTTGTCTATTACATATATCACAAATATTTTCTCCCAGCCTACTAGCTGTCTTCTGTTTATAACGACTTTTGCCAGATTGAAGTTTCTCATTTTTATGTGGCAAAACCCATTACAAACTATTCAGAAGTACAGAGATGGCCAGGCACGATGGCTCACACCTGTAATCCCAGCACTTTGGGAGGCCAAGGCAGGTGGATCACCTGAGGTCAGGAGGTCAAGATCAGCCTGGTCAACATGATGAAACCCCATCTCTACTAAAAATACAAAAATTAGCTGGGCGTGATGGCGAACGCCTGTAGTCCCAGCTACTTGGAAGGTTAAGGCAGGAGAATCACTTGAACCTGGTAGGTGGAGGTTCCAGTGAACCGAGATTTGTGCCACTACACTCCAGCCTGGGTGACAGAGCAAGACTCCCTCTCAAAGAAAAAAAAAAAAAAAAAGTAGTACAGAGACAGGAGCAGTGCACCCCAAGCTCTGATCCAAACAGCCTCTTTTGCTTAGGTTCCTGTGGTGAAATGGCTGGTCAGGCAATCATTTTCTGAGTTGTTCACATCTGGTTTTATAGCCAAAGTGGTGGTGAAAATGGATCAAGGTTAAAAGGGACAAAAAGAATTGTGAAGATTTTAATGTTTGTTTATTTAGAAGTTGCTTTTTAAATGTTTGGGGTTATGAACTAACAATGTTGAAGGAATCCTGAACCACTGAAAATTTAAAATCATCTTTATGAAGAATTATCTGAGTATTTCCAAACTCTTTCAAACTATATGGGCTTTTTAGGGCATTTTCTGCTATCACTGTGAAGAAGATGACTGAACACAGCCCAAGAAAAATAAATTTCAGACCCCACAGGAACAGAAAGTTTCAACAGTCCATTGACTCCTAGAGTTTTAAGTAAGAAATTTTTATAAAAGCGTCCATTCAGCCTCTCACAGATAATTAGCACTGGCTCAGGCTCAATATGATCCTGAACAGTTACAAAATCCTAGCAGCCAAAAATTTTGCCTGCAAGAGGGCCACAGGCTTTTCCCCCCAAGAGTTCACGGCCCCTGTTACCTGCAAAGGCAGGTCCAGTACTTTGAGGAGCTTGTCCAGAACACCCCAGAACTTGGCCAGACACCCCAGGCCCCATTAAAACTCTGCATTATTTCAACAGGCAGTACAGAAAGCAAGCCTGAAAGGTGGTCCTGGCCACCTTCCCTCTAGCTGAAACTTGATACTCATTTAGGAACTTGCTTTCTGGGAAATGAAAGTGATGCTATAAAATCATTCTTCAGTACCCAGCAATACTAGGAGGAGAAGTCCTGGAGTTCGAGGCTTCAGTGAACTAAGATTGTGCTAAGTGTGGGTGACAGAGCAAAACCCTGTCAAAGAAAAAACAACAACAACAAAAAAAAACCGCAAGGAGGAGAAACACACATTCGTCTCAATGCTACTTTTTCCTTTTTCTGAGACAGAGTCTTGTCTGTCATTTAGGCTGGAGTCCAACGGTGAGATTTGGTTCACTGTAACCCCTACCTCCTGGGTTTAAGCAATTCTCCTGCCTCAGCTGGGATTACAAGTGCCCACCACCACACTCGGCTAATTTTTGTATTTTTAGTAGAGACGAGGTTTCACCATGTTGGCCAGGCTGGTCTCGAACTCCTGACCTCAAGTGGTCTGCCAAACTCAGCCTCCCAAAGTATTAGGATTACAGGTGTGGGCCACCATACCCAGCCTCAATGCTACTCTGAAGCCATTTTCCTACAAAAAAAATCCTTTCTTTGCTGAGGCTCTTGCCAAACAACTACATTCTTCCTCACTGCTATCATCTGCAGACCTTCTGGTCACCGAGGACTTTGGCCTCTGGGTCCTGGTATGCCTTTCCACCTCAAGTCAGACCCTTTGCCTGGTCATGATCTTCTATATTTCTGCCTCTCCTGTCTTTACTTCTACAGCTTCTGTTCTTCAACTTCATTGGGATTGCCAGCCCCTTGACAACCCCACTCTCTATCATATGCCACCTGTCACTCTTCTCCTGAGTTCATTTCTTTCTCTAGCCAGCTAGAAGCCAACCACTCTCCTACCAATACCCTAGTCCCCCTTATTCCACGTCTTCCATTTGCCCCACAAAACATAGTTACTATTTTAACACAAATGTCCTTCTTTGTTTTAACCCCAAGTTGCTTTGTGCTGCTAAAGCAACCATGAAGTCATGAGGGCTACTTCCTCTATAAATTCATCATCTCCAGTGTTATCTAGGTCTTCAGCACTGCTCAGGTGTCCTCCTACAGAGTGAGGATAGGGGTCTCACTCTCCCCCACTCCCAGCAGATGACCTCAACTTCTGCCCACAGAAAACAAAGCCCAACAGAAGAAAACTCTAACTTTCTATTTCCCAGAATCTTACCAAATCCCTCAGCCCCTTTACATCCCTTGCTCCATCAAATGAAATTTAAAAGTGCTCAGCAGAGCCTGGCATGATAGCACATGTCTGTAGTCCCAGTTACTTGGGAGGCCAAGGCAGGAGGATTGCTTGATCCCAGGACTCTGAAGAGCCTGAGCAACACAGTAAGACCCTGTCTATAAAAACATGAATAAATTTAAATCTTAAAAAAAAAAATGCTCGGCCAGGTGCAGTGGTTCACACCTGTAATCCCAGAACTTTGGGAGGCCAAGCTGGGAGGATTGTTTGAGCTCAGAAGTTCAAGACCAGGCTGGGCACGGTGGCTCATGCCTGTAATCCCAGCACTTTGGGAGGCTGAGGCAGGTGGATCACCTAAGGTCAGGAGATAGAGACCAGTCTGGCCAACATGGTGAAATCCCCTCTCTCCTAAAAATACAAAAATCAGCCAGGCATAGTGGCACGCGCCTGTACTGTAGTTCCAGCTACTCAGGAGGATGAGGTGGGAGAATTGCTTGAACCTGGGAGGCAGAGGTTGCAGTGAGCAGAGATTGTGCCACCACATTTCACCCTGGGTGATAGAGTAAAACTCCCTCTCAAAGAAAAAATAAAGTTCAAGACCAGCCTGAGCTACATAGTGAGACTTCATCTCTACTAAAAATTTTAAAAATGGCCGGGTGCGGTGGCTCAGGCCTGTAATCCTAGCACTTTGGGAGGCTGAGGCAGGCAGATTCCTTGAGCTCAGGAGTTCATGACTAGCCTGGGCAAATGAAAAAACCCTGTCTCTACAAAAAATACAAAAACTTAATTGGGCATGGTGGTGCACGCCTGTAGCCCCAGATACTCAGGAGGCTGAGGCGAGAGGATCACTTGAGCCCAGGAGATGGAGGCTGCAGTGAGCTATAATCGTACTATTGCACTTCAGCTTGAGCAACAGAGTGAGACCTTGTTTCAAAAAATAATTATAATAATGTTGAGCAGAGTGTTGGCAAAAGGTAGGACAGCAATAAAGGGTGGTGGTATGATGTTAATCTCAGTGGTACCCTGTCCTTTGTTCAGCTGAAATTTAATCTCTCTGCCAGTACTCAGGATACAGTAACCCCTTCTCCCTAGGGGCCTTGCTCAACAATTTTTATTTCTATTTTCAATTAATTATAATTTATTTTAGAGACAAGGTCTCACTCTGTGGCCCAGGATGGAGTGCGGTGGCATGATCACAGCTCACTGCAGTCTCAACCTCCCAGGCTCCAGTGATCCTCCCACCTTAGTCTCCCGTGTAGCTGGGATTACAGGTGCATGCCACCATACCCAGCGAATTTTTTTATTTTTTTTGTGGAGACAAGGTCTCACCATGTTGTCCAGACTGGTCTCCAATTCCTGGGCTTAAGTGATCCTCCACTTCAGCCTTCCAAATTGTTTATTTATTTTTCCTATCTTCAACTTCTCCCTCGACATCTAGTTTTTTCCCCCACAGCAAAAGGACATGCTTGGGTCTCAAAATATAAATCAATAGCCATCTCCACATCCCGTGTCTTCCTTTCACTAACTCTCCTCACTTCACAGACAAGCTTCTTAAAAGTGCAGCTTCCCTGACTGGGCCCACATCCTTGCTTCCCATTCACTAGCTGCAGAGCTACCATCCAGTAAAGAGTCCATTCCTCTTACTTGCCAAAGGTTCTGCTCCTTGGAAAATGGTTTTACTGATTCTCAAAGAAGCATAATGAAAATAAGTATACCATATTGTTATTAATTCAGAGCTTTAATAATATGAATGAGAATAATTTTTTTTTTGAGACAGTTTCACTCTGTCACCCAGGTTGTAGTGCACTAGCGCAATCTCAGCTCACGGCAACCTCCGCCTCCTGGATCCAAGTGATTCTCCTGCCTCACCCTCCCAAGTAGGATTACAGGCACACATCACCATGCCTGGCTAACTTTTTTGTATTTTCAGTAGAGATGGGGTTTCACCACATTAGCCAGGCTGGTCTCAAACTCCTGACCTCAAGTGATCCACCCACCTCAGTTCCGCAAAGTGCTGGGATTACAGGCATGAGCCATTGCACCCAGGCATGAATAATTTTGTTTTGTTTTGTTTTGCTTTTTTGTTTTGTTTTGTTTTTTTGAGACGGAGTCTCACTCTGTCACTCAGGCTGAAGTGCAGTGGCATGATCTTGGCTCACTGCAACCTCCGTCTCCCAGGTTCAAGGGATTCTCCTACCTCAGCCTCCCAAGTAGCTAGGATTACAGGTGTTTGCTACCACGCCCAGCTAATTTTTGTATTTTTAGTATAGCCAGGATTTCACCATGTTGGCCAGGGTGGTCTCGAACTCCTGACCTCAGGTGATCCACCTGCCTCAGCCTCCCAAAGTGCTGGGATTACAGACGTGAGCCACCACACCTGGCCGAAAATAATTTTTAATATTATTGATGATAGTAGATTTTCCTTTGTATTAATGCTGCCTCTGATCATAATATAAGCAAAAGTGTTTAAAGTGTTCTTTAAAACAATTCTGTTTTCACAAAACTCATCTACTTCTCTAGATGCAAAAGCTGGAAACAATCTCTCCTCTCTCTAATTCCCACAGATTAGTCTATATCTGTCATATTTTTATACAAAACATAAGTTCCTCAAAAGCAGGCTCAATTCAAGTTATCACAGAACTCTCTGCAGTTAATAAATATTTGAAAATGAATAAATAGACTTTATAAGCACCTGTTATGGAAGGGCTAATTCTAATTACAAATCAGTCTAATCAGCTCATTAAATCAGGCCACCTGAGAAACCTCCACTGTCATTTTGCTAACTTAATGTTAGTTTTCCTTATATATTGAAGCAGATAAAGTTGCATTCACGCATTCGTATCCTATAATTTAGGCTTTCACTCGTTGAAATACACCTTGAAAAGTCTCAAATACTGAGACTCACAATACTGTGTCGTTTCGGTTTCAGTCTGAAAAGACTAGGGTAAGTCAGTGAGGTCGCCATTACCCCGTCCGAAGGGTATGAGCAGGGCATGCCTATGGGAGGAATGCATTTGTCTCCTCCCTCACCCAAAAAATACCCTGGGAAATGTTCCTCCAGGAAAGACTGAGACTTACTCTCAGGCAGTCCCTGCTCCCCCTTTGCTTCAATTCCTTTCATATAAGCTGAGTGTCAGCTCCTCATCATGGACATGGTTTGCCACTAACTGGACCCTCCTAGGTTTGCTCATTTCTGAAACAAGAAAATTTGCCTAGGGAAACTCAAACTTTTTTTTTTTTTTGTCCATAGGGATGGGGTTTCACTATGTTGCTGGAGCTGGTTTCCAACTTCTGGGCTCAAGCGATCCTCCTGCCTCAGCCTCCCAAAGTACTGGGATGATAGGTGTGAGCCACTGCATCCAAACCCTCAAACTTCTTTTCATGCTGATATTCTGTGAATAATCATACATTATTTACCCATTTGAAAATCAGATTTTAGGCCAGAAATGGCGGCTCACACCTGTAATCCCAGCACTTTGGGAGGCCGAAGCAGGCAGTTCACCTGAGGTCAGGAGTTCAAGACCAGCCTGGCCAGCATGGTGAAATCCCATCTCTACTAAAAATTCAAAAAGTTAGCTGGGCGTGGTGGTGCATGATCCATTGATTTATAATCTCACTGCCTACGCTAGTTGCTATTTTATTATTTCAGGCTTGTATTGAGTAGTCCCAGCTACTCGAGAGGCTGAAGCAGGAGAATCACTTGAACCTAGCAGGCGGAGGTTGCAGTCAGCCAAGATCACGCCACTGCACTCAAGCCCTGAGCAACAGAGCGAGACTTCATCTAAAAAAAAAAAAGAAAATCAGATTATATTTTGAAAAGTGGGTCTAATGCTTAAAGAACCTGGTGGGAAATCCTTTTGTGATGTGAATATCACTGCCCACAGACACTTCCAATATAACTGTTAGATCATCTATATGAGACCAACAATTCTCCCAAGGCAGGATGTGGCAGTTGCTGTCAGGAGCTTCTTCCAAAGCACGGACATTCCTGCCCCCACAGACCCTCTGAAGAAGGTAGTCTGTAATCCTTACCCAGGCAGAATTATGGGCTTAGAGTTGGTGTGCTAAGGGGTAAAAAGGTGTCCAGGACTACTCACCAGGAAACACAGGCAGGGCCAGGTGACAGGCCCCAGTCCCTCTGGAGCCAGAACCAGCACCTCCCAGTTTGCTTTACCATTGTAGAGAGTGTAATTTCCAGCAGGGGCTAAAAATCACAAATGGCATACAGCCAGAGGGCAGGGCCAGGCTGGGTAAGCAAAAGCCAGATATGTGCCAGAAAGCTTCCGGATTTAGAATCCAAGCAGTGAGAAGGAAGGGAGGTGAAGAACCTCCTACAGCAGACCTATAAAGTAGCTGCCCTCTTTGGGAGAGATCCAGGTTGCCAGCAGGAAACCTCCTACCTCTGTGAGCCTCCTCAATTGTTCCAGGGACTCTCAGCAGTCTGATCTTTTAGGAAGAGAGATCCAGTGACTGGGACCCAAGTGACACCAGTTTACCAGTTTTGAAAACACTCCTTCTCTGTGGAATCACCAGCTCATAGAGCAGAAAAGTCCTACGGTGCCTCCATTTCCTTCCTCCCACTATAAAATCTGAGCAATATGACTTGTCCCTAAACAACCCAGCAAAACTACAGTGTAAGGCTGTGGGAAGACTGTTTCACACAGCTCAACATGCCTCAAGGAGAAAGATGCCACCAGTTCTTCACTCACTCACTCATTTACTCAACCATCATTTTCTGACTGCCCACAATGCACCAAGCAGTGAGGTGCAAGGATGCCTGCAGGATTCTTAGCAGACACCAGTCTAGCAATTCCAGAATTTATTTTAACACTGACCCTGTTGATTCTGAACTCCTCATAGGAGATAATTACATTTTGTGTTTATGCTGTCTGAATGAGTCAGTTAAATAATTTAATCCCATAAGTATGACTGCCAGTTGGAAAACTGAAGTGACTTAAGGGACTCTTGATTTTCTACTCATTAAAGCAGCTCCTCTCAGGACCTCTATCAGCTAGCAAATACACAAGTGGAGGTGCCATGGAATTCCAAAAATAAACAAACCTAATGACTTCACAAAAATTTTTTTCATTTAACTCAGACAAGCCCTTCTCTCACTGGTCTAAGTCAATATGCTTTTACTGTATTACTTTCAAAGAAATGAAGCCAGAATTCAATAAATCACTAAGCTACCACTAACTGCCATAATCAAACTAGACAATCCGACTTCCAAAATGCTTTACAGCTATTTATAGATCGGTTAGGACTTTTTTCTTCTTCACCTGAATACAATGAAATATATCCAACAGTCTCTGGTTCGGAGGAATGTCAGGGTCTAACAAGGCCAGGCCACAGGGCAGTAACTGTGAGTAACAGGGTATCTATTCTTCTGTCCACCTCTTCACTGCTCCTAGCTCCAGGTTGCAGTTTTTGCTCTGTCTGTCCAGCCTTGGAAAATTCATCTCTAAGAGACAGGGAGTGGAGAAATGAGAAACTCTGAGGCTGAATATCTGAGTTTGAATCCTAATTCTGCATTCTAGTTAAGCTTCAGTGTACATATAAACAACAAAAAAGTAATAATCCAAAACACACAGGATTCTGTTACTTAAGTCACTATAATGTCACTTGCTAAAGTAATTTTTATTTTTTTCTGGGATAGGGACTCACTCTGTCACCCAGGCTGGAGTGCAGTGGCACAATCATGGCTCACTGGAGCCTCGAACTCCTAGACTCAAGAGATCCTCCTGCCTCAGCCTCCCAAGTGCTGGGATTACAGGCGTGAGCCACTGCGCCCTGTCTAAAGTGATTTTTAAATGCTGTTGTGGCTGTTGTTTACGATTACTGCCCACTCCTACCTCTCCCCAAGTTCTACTCTCCAGGTTCTAATTGAGACCACACACTCCTCTCCAGTGTCTCTCAAGAGGACTTCTGGCAGGAAGGGAAGAACCAAAATACCACCTCCCCCTCCAAGCCTGTCAAGGGTGCCAAATGTAGTGAGCCTCCGCTCCCACCTATTGCTTCTACTTTAGAAGTAATTTTTTTCTCTAAATGGAAATCTCCAGCCTATAGAACATTTCCTCTTGGATGTACCTCTAGCCCTTCAAATTCAGCTCCAGGAAACAAATCCATTTTCCCCTTCGAGAGGAGTGGCTCTCCTTTCCAGTTACCCCCCATTTTCGTCATGATAGGTAACCTCCCAATTTTGGTGTAGACAAACACCTTGGCATTATCAGTAACTTGTTACTCTGTTCTCCTCTTCCTGCCTGACAGACTATCAAATCAGCACTTATTTTATGAAATGTCTTTAGACTGATCCATTTCTTTTTAATTCAACTGACTACCCTAAGATAATAGTTGCTATTTTATTATTTCAGGCTTGTATTGCCACTACAGCTTACTAACTGATTTCTCTAATCTCATTTTCTGCTTCATTCGTTTTGCACGATACACCATAAAACCTGCCCTGATCACTGCTTTTATCACCACTATCTGCTCAAGAGCCTAGGATGGCTCTTCATTACCAAGTCCGCTATGCTAAAATAATTTTGTCTGGTTTCAGCCCACCCACCATGTTCAAGTCAGAATCTATTTCCTGGTTTTTTAAAATTTTGTCTTGTTTTTGAGACAGGCTCTCCCTCTGTCACTCAGCCTGGAGTGCAGTTGCACACTCATGGTTCACTGCAGCCTCGACCTCCCAGGCTCAAGCTATCTTCCTTCCTCAGTCTCCCAAGTAGTTGGGACCACAATCCTATACCATCATATCCAGATAACATATTTTTTTGTATTTCTTGTAGAGATGAGGTTTCACCATGTTGCCCAGGCTGGTCTCAAACTCCTGAGCTCAAGGAATCCACCTGCCTCAACCTCCCAAAGTGCTGGGATTATAGGCATGAGCCTCACTACACGCAATCTATTTCTTTTTTTTTTTTTTTTTTTGAGACAGAGTCTTGCCCTGTCACCCAAGCTGGAGTGCAGTGGCGCGATCTCAGCTCACCGCAACCTCTGCCTCCTGGTTCAAGCCATTCTCCTGCCTCGGCCTCCCGAGCTAGTACTGGGACTACAGGTAGGCACTACCACTCCTGGTTAATTTTTTTATTTTGTAAAGACCTCCCAAAGTCTTGGGATTACAGGCATGAGCCACTGCTCCTGGCTGAAATAGCCTTCTTCTATACGCTTTGTTAGTCACATTTGAATTTATTCTTCTATGACTCTGGCCAATTTTTTTGTGTGGTATTTGCTTTTTTTCCTATTAATGTGTAAAAGCTCTATGTACATTAGAGGTATGTTGAAAGTTGTTTTTAATCAGTTTTTCATCTACTTTTAATTTTGCTTATACTGCTACTTTTTTTTTTTTAGCTAATTCATCACACATTTTCCTTTATAGTTTCTGCCTTTAGTGCCATACTTTTAAAAATGCAATTATCTTCTAGTACATTTATTATTTTTTATGTAAAAACTTGTAATCTATCTAGAATTAATTTTGCTATATGGTGACAGAAATTTTTTCTTGCCAGCCAGTTGTCCTGTATCATATGTCCTAACACTACCCTTTCCTGCTGAAACCTAGGTCTGTTTCCGGACATCTATTCTGAGCTCTCCTTGACAAGAATCCTTCTTCCCAGTTGGACTAGTTTTTCCTTTGTCCACAACAGATTTCATGAAGGCTGCTGCTTTTATTGTTGTTGCCTTTACCTAGAATATCCTCCTATTTTTCCTCCATAGATCTTTCAATGTAAAATCATTATGGAAATAAGTGGTAGTGCTATTCAAAACAAGAAATACCTTCACAAGAGGGAAGATAATGGAAAAGTAAACATCAGAGGGTCTATAGATTATTCTTTGTGTAGCTAAAGAAATCCATGAAGGCTGGGCAGAGTGGCTAATGCTTGTAATTTGGGAGACCAAGAAAGTAGAATTGCTTGAGGCCAGTGGCCCGTTCAAGACCAGCCTGGGCAACAAAGCAAGACTCTGTCACTAAAAAACAAAAAAGCTTAGCCGGGTGTGGTGGTGTGCACCTGTAAGTGTTAGCTACTCAGGAGGCTAAGGTGGGAAGACTGCCTGAGGCCAGGAGTTTGAGGTTACAATGAGCCATGATCACACTACTGCACTTCACTCCAGCGTGGACAACAGAGCAGAACCATGTCTCAAAAAAAAAAAAAAGCACATGAAGTTCTTTATTCCCCTTTGGTGAGCTCTGGACACACAGAAGTGAACCCAGAAGTGATTTTAGAAGAAAGAGTTTGAGAGCATTAAATTGCTTGCAAAATAGAATGAGAGAGTATTTGGTGTTCTAGTGGTAATACGCTAAAGAGAATTTGCAGAGGAAAGAAAGATAAGATTATAAAAGACCAAGATCAACATATGTGGGTGATACGAATAATGACAAATCCCTAGTGGAGAGGTGGGCAAAAGTACTTTAAGGAACAGGAATAACCAGTATTAGAATTCAAGTTACTTACTTTGTTGCAATGTTAAACTCTCCATTATCCCAAACCTTTGATAAAGTCTGCAACACATATAAAGGCTGGGAGTTCTACATCTGTATCAGTGTGGATGGAAGCAGGGACAGTGTACTTGATCTAGTAAACCATCCATAATTTGAACAAATTCAGTGGAAGCAAGAGCTCAAAATCAGAGCTCCTGGGAATTTGAAGAAATGTAAAGAAGAAATCAGAACAACTTGCTGTAAGTTGAAGAATGACACTTTGAGCCAAAACCTGAATGGGAAGGATGACTCCAGCTAGCTGATGGGTTATACTAGGATGCTCAGTCGTTAAACTCTCAGAAGAAACCAAGTTGCATGAGGTTCCAGTGATTCACAGAAACACCCAGCAGGGGAGGTGCCAATTACTCTGTTTGCCCAAGAAGCAAAGTGAAGATCATATGCCCCACCTCTTATCCATTCTGCATGCTCCTAAAGAGGTCTTCTGGCCCCTACTCCACCTAAGTGTGGTCTTAGTCAACTCTCAAGTTTTCTCCCAAATCAAGGAAAAAGGAGGAGGAGGAGGTTTGGAATAGGGGGAGAGAATGGTTTGATGAAGGATATAATTTGGCTTGAGACATATTGAGTTTAAGATGCTTAAGAGCTATCCAGGTTACAATGTCAATAGTGTTTGGCTATGATGAGTAAGAAACTCAGAAGAAAGAGAGATCTAGGTGGGAGACAGTGGTATTAAAGCACCTGATGTGTTCGCGGTAGCTGAAACAATAAATATAGATGGCATCACCCAGAGACAGTATATAGAGGGAACAGAGACAGTTGGGCATAGTGGCACCCACCTATACAATCTCAGCTACTCAGGGAGGCTGAGACAGGAGGATTGCTTGAGCACAGGAGTTTGAGGCTGCAGTGAACTGTGATCACACCACTGCACTTTAGCCTGGGTGACAGAGCAAGACTTTGTCTCTTTATTAGATTTTTATTTATTTATTTATTTTTGAGATGGAGTCTTGCTCTGTCACCCAGGTTGGGGTGCAATGCCGTGATCTTGGCTCACTGTAACCTCTGCCTTCCAGGTTCAAGCGATTCTCCTGCCTCAGCCTCCCAAGTAGCTGGGACTACAGGCTCACACCACCATGCCCAGCTAATTTTTGTATTTTTAGTAGAGAGGGGTTTTGCCATGTTGGCCAGCCTAGTCTTGAACTCCTGACCTCAACTGATCTGCCTCCCTCAGCCTCCCAAAGTGCTGGGATTACAGGCGTGAGCCACTGTGCCCAACTTCTGTCTCTTTAAAAAAAAAAAAAAATGAAGGGAATAGAGAAGGTAGCCAAGGCAGTGTCTTAGGAAATGGTCTAATTTAGGAAGGTTTTGAGGGAAGACTGTTAACAAGTTTTCCACAGTATAGGCCAATTAATACTTAGCAAATACCTATAGACTGACCAAAGAAACTACATGCTCTATTTAAGATCTTTGAGGCCAGGCACAGTGGCTCACACCTGTTATCCCAGCACTTTGGGAGGCCAAGGCAGATGAATCATGAGGTCAGGAGTTCAAGGCCAGCCTAGCCAAGATGGTGAAATCCGTCTCTACTAAAAATACAAAAATTAGCTGGACGTGGTGGCAGATGCCTATAATCCCACCTACTTGGGAGGCTGAGGCAGGAGAATCACTTGAATCCAAGAGGCAGAGGTTGAAGTGAGCTGAGATTGTGCCACTGCACTGTAGCCTGGGCAACAGAGCAAGACTCTGTCTAAAAAAAAATATATATTTGAATGCCTATTTCAAGCCCTCTTGCAACTTTTCTATAAGCGAGCTGACTCCCTGGTCTTCAGTTAAAACCATGGTCTTTCAGAAGTGGCAGAAATGGCCAAATGCCATAGGGCAAGGCCCCAAGGGTGGGGCTTGTGTATGGAGAATGCTGCTTACTGGATGTTCAAAGAACATACCTAAGGACATGGTCCATCCATACCTAAGGGCATGGTCAAAGCTGAGCCTTTCCATCTAGTTTGTTTTATGATTAGCTAAGCCAAGTACCTGAGTTGAGATCAGCCAACTAATGATCTCACTCATGACAATAAAAACACACACATGAGGATCTCAAGAGCACCTAGTAATTTCTTCATCAGAAGTCTTAAAAGATTTGTCTGCTTCAGGTGGTCTTTTCCTAGCTGTGCCGGTTGGCAGTGGCATGCAGGGGAAGTAACTAGCTTGCTCCGGGGAAGTAACTGGCTTGCTCTTTGGTTACTAGCTATGCCAGCTGCAATTCCTGGTACTTGGTCACCCACCCAGCCAGATTTAAATGGCTACCCACCTGTAACACTGCTCTGCCCACAGAGCATGAGCTTATCTCCATTCAAGGATTGACAAAATTATTATAGTCTAGACTGCCCACAAGATATAGAAGAGGAATTTAATAGGGAAAGTAGAAAATTTATGTCACCCTCATTCCATAAAAATGAGCTCCATCCCATATGGCACCAATCCCCATGTGTAAAGTCAAAATCCTGAACTAGTAATGAAACTTGAGACTGATGCTGAGAGAATATTGTTCCAGAGGAGAAGGAAAGGGTGCTCAGGAGTGCTCTAGAGAAATTCTGGCAGAGATCCAACCTAGGGAAGAGAGCCTCAGAGAAGCCCTCCTATCTTATATCTAGGAGCCAGTGATGGCCACGGCCATGATGGCACCACCACATTTACCACCTCCTGTTTCCATTGGGAAGGAGAAGAGGATCCAAAGTAGAAGAAGGAATGCAGAATTCTTCCTTCCTCCCCATTTTAGAGCTCCACTGCAGATTAGAGCTAGCTTTATGCAGACACACAGGTAATAGTGATCATTACCTTCATCTGTAATTTCAGATAAAGGCAATAGTCACATTACCTTCATCTGGAATTACTGCACTTGGTGCCCATTCCTTTGGGATAAAGATTCGCTCTTTCCAAAACTGTATTCCACCAAACACCATATTCTATGAGATTTTAATAAATATTCCTTCAGAAAAAAAAATGGACTCTAGTTAAATACGTTTGAAAAATGTTACATACTCTATTTCCCTTTTGGAATTTTACAATGCATATTAAAAGCTCTTTTTGAGATGGAGGCAGCTGGACAGCTAACATGAAATCCAGGGCAAGAGCTCAACAAAGCTAAGAGCCTTGTTCCAGAAGGCAGTGGAGCAGACCAGTGTGACATCTAATTAGCCCAAAGAGTAGTAGGCAGACTTCAGTGTGGTCAACAGAGGGAGATCTGTGCATGAGCAGAACTCTACCTACCAAAGCCTAGATGCAAGAAAAGGCTCTAGTATCAGATAAGTGACCTGGCCAAGGAAAGGCTGGGAAGCAAAGGACATAGACCCTGGTGAGGGACTGACGGCAGGGCTTTAGTCCTGGACAGGGTTAAGAAGTCCAGGCAGAGAACAAGACAAAGCTTGTACTTCTAGGTAAAAGCCAAAATAAAGGTGAAATGAAGGGAACACAGAGACCGATAGGCAGAGAGTTGTCATTCAGGGCATAAAACACATGCCCAGGAGTTCCTCCCTCCTGGAGACAGTGGCCCTAATATCCTAGTGATCAGCAGATCCTGCTTCATCACTAGATCTTGTGTATGAGGCTGCAGGGGTTGTGGGGGAGAGGAAAGGGTATGGGATGTTCAGAAATCTCCAGAGTTGTGCTGACTCCATTAAGGTAGGAGGTTCAGACTTTGCCAAACTTTGGGGGATAGGGAATAGAGGCCACTAGGGAAATGTGTCCCAAAAAATTAGTTAGAACGCAAGAGGCCTCAGTGAAACCAAAAGTCTGGATTCAAAATAGAGTGCACTGGACTTAGGATAGGGATGTAGACAATGAAGTTGAAGCCTGAGGGTGGAGGCATCTATAAGCACAATTGTAAGGAGCTCAGAAAGGCACTGAAATTTGAGTTGCCTCTGTAAAAGACACTCTTGGGGGAGAACAAAGCTGTGAAAATTCTAATTATAAAGGCAATTAGAGTGCACTGGTGAATGAAAGATGATGCCAAGTCAAGTAGAAAGGGTCTCTCTTTGGAAGAACTCAGGCCAAAAAAGTTGTATGTCTTCTTTGGGAGGCCGAGGCAGGCACATCACCTGAGGTCATAAGTTCAAGACCAGCCTGGCCAACATGGTGAAACCCTGTCTCTACTAAAAATTAAAAAATTACATGACCGTGGTGGTGTGCACCTGTAATCCTAGCTACTTGGGATGCTAAGGCAGAAGAATCACTTGAACCCGGGAGGTGGAAGTTGCAGTGAGCCAAGATCGCTCCAGTGCACTTCAACCTGGGTAAGAGTGAGACTCTGTCTCAAAAAAAAAAAAAAAAAAAAAAAAGGGCTGGGCATGGTGGCTCACCCCTGTAATTCCAGCACTTTAGGAGGCTGAGGTGGGCAGATCACGAGGTCAAGAGATCAAGACCATCCTGCCCAACATGGTGAAACCCCATCTACTAAAATTACAAAAATTAGCTGGGCGTGGTGGCCCGTGCCTGTAGTCCCAGCTACTCAGAAGGCTGCGGCAGGAGAATCGCTTGAACTTGGAAAGTGGAGATTCTAGTGAGCCAAGACTGCACTACTGCACTCCAGCCTGGCAACAAAGCAAGACTCCATCTCAAAAAAAAAAAAAAAAAAGGCCAGGTGCAGTGGCTCATGCCTGTAATCCCAATACTTAGGGAGGCCGAAGTGGGTGGATCATGAGGTCAGGAGTTCAAGACCAGCCTGGCCAAGATGGTGAAACTCTGTCTCTACTAAAAATACAAAAAAATTAGCCAGGCATGGTGGCACGCATCTGTAATCCCAGGCAGAGAATTGTTTAAACTCAGCAGGTGGAGGTTGCAGTGAGCTGAGATCACGCCACTGCACTCCAGTCCAGGTGACAGAGCGAAACTCAAAAAAAAAAAAAAAAAAAAAAAAGTTGTATGTCTTAATCACAGGGACTATCTTGGCAGCTTCTGGATCAGCTATTTTGGCTCCACAAAGTTAGTGGAAAAGGGGGAACTGCACCTTTGCGTGGATACCCCAAGTGCTTTGTCATTGCTTTTGGCATGGCTTATTTTGCTTTCCGGTAAAGCTCTATCTTAGCATAGCTCATTGGGAAATTGAGACCAGAAGCTGTCCATGACCAGCAGCCACGAAGGAAATGCCCTGCCCTTGTTGCTATTGGTGGCCTCTTTTGCGCCACCATTTTGCATCATTTCTCAGAAGCTGTGCCTCCCCCCTTCTAAGATCTGTGACAGTCTTGTCTGAGGACATCACAGTAAACCACAGACCCAAAGGTCCAGCACTCCTGGTTACATTCTAGCTGTCAGCTGCTCTCCAGACAACACTGTACCTCCATCCAAACATGCTGGTAGTAAATCTGTCTACCCAGCATATCCTTTTTGGGGGTCATGGGTTTCCATAATCAGCACCCTCAGCTGCTTTTCTTTTCTCAGACAAAACTGTGAAGGAAACTAAGTATTTCTTTAGGGACCCAGCATCTCTCTTCAAGGCCTTTATCTCAAACTCACTGGTGTCTCCTTTCTGTCCCTACAACTAGGGGCACAGTGCCTTCTCCTCTCTATCCCTCCCTCAGTCTAGTTCTCAGAAATCAATCTGATAAACTCATTCACACTTCCACTTAACATGACCAAGATGTTTCACAATCAAATCCCTTCCTGGAGTCTCTTCATTTTTAACAGGGTCTCAAAGATTTAAATCAAGAAAAAGAAATTCCAACTGTGGGATTCCAAGCAATAGCAAACAGCTAGGTCAAGTTTTTGAGGGGCAGGACATATTCTTGGTGCCCTGAAATTATGCCACTTGACAGACTAGCAATTTTCATTCCATCGCCTGACACCTTCAAGCCATCTCTTCTGCTAGCCCAAGGGGCCAGGATCCCTGGATGTGTGCCAGCACTCACTGCTATTTGGTCTCCCTTGGAAAAGAAAAAAGAGACACCTATTTTATTTATTTTTTATTTTTAAAGAGACAGGGTCTCGCTATGTTGCCCCAGCTGGAGTGCAGTGGCTATTCACAGGCCCGATCCCACTACTGATCAGCACGGGAGTTTTGACCCGCTCCGTTTCCAACCTGGGCGGGTTCACCCCTCCTTAGGCAACTTGGTGGTCCCCTGCTCCCGGGAGGTCACCATACTGATGCCGAGCTTAGTGAGAACACCTGATCGGCATAGCGCACTACAGCCCAGAACTCCTGGGCTCAAGCGTTCCTCCCACCTCAGCCTCCCGAGTAGCTGGGACTATAGGCACGTGCCACCGTACCCGGCTTTTTTTTTTTTTTTCTGAGGTGAAGTTTCGCTCTTGTTTCCCAGGCTGGAGTGCAATGGGGTGATCTCAGCTCACTGTAACCTCCACCTCCCAGGTTCAAGCGATTCTCCTGCCTCAGCCTCCCGAGTAGCTGGGATTATAGGCATGCACCACCACACCTGGCTAATTTTGTATTTTTAGTAGAGGCAGGTTTCTCCATGTTGGTCAGCCTGGTCTCGAACTCCCAACCTCAGGTGATTCGCCTGCCTTAGACTTCCAAAATGCTGGGATTACAGGCATGAGCCACCGTGCCTGTCAAGACACCTCTTAGTAATAATTC
Source organism: Ateles fusciceps (assembly GCA_036589455.1). Classification (NCBI taxonomy): domain Eukaryota; kingdom Metazoa; phylum Chordata; class Mammalia; order Primates; family Atelidae; genus Ateles; species Ateles fusciceps. The sequence continues at coordinate 38,597,727 of JAZHEH010003205.1, forward strand.
ACTGCAAAAGTCACACAAGAGGTGCCACCAGCTCCAGTACATGCAGTGAGGACACATCACACCCTCACCTCTGCCATCATCACCGCTGACTTCAGGACCCACATCAACAGATTTTATATAGATGATAGGACAGAGCCACTTAAGCAGTAAACCAATTACCAGTGGTGTTTTGACACATGTGCCCTATACTGTAATGAAGAACAAAGGCTTTTTAAAATCCTCCCCTACAGCCAATTGGTATCTTTCCCACATATGTTGTTGCAGCATCTCTATATATAGAATCTAGTATTCTATAAACAGAACGTTCTGGCTAAACATGTCCCAACAAGCAAAACTGCGAGGTAGGTAAAGATGGCATCTCACCACCCTTCTTTCTCGTATCTTCCTTTCTAAATCTCACCAGGGACAGAAAAGCTCTGTGAAAACAGCATGGGCTTTGCAGTTGTACAGATTTAAGGAAAAATAAATCCTAGCTCACCCTTTTTATTAGCTGTGTGACCTTGGGTAAGTTATATAACTTCTTTGACTTTCAGCTTGCCCATGTGCAAAAATGGGAATGATACTTTATTGGTTTGTATTACAATTAAATAATATATGAAAGCATCTAATACATGCCTGGCTCTCAAGGGACACAAATTTCTGTTATCCATCTAAATTATCATGTACCTGGTACCCTCAAGCTGCCAAAGCCAAGGTGTGTGCCCCACACAAATCTTCCTTTCCTTTCCTAAATCCTATCGAAGCTCCCATCCCCTACAAGAGCTGATCTAATCACACTGTTAAAAGAAAAACAATTCTGATGAAATGAATTCAAGTAAAACATAAACAACATTGCTGGGTTTCTATATTAACTCTGTGGGGGTGTTTCTGCATTTAAAAAGAGGCCTGCTTCGGAGGCTGAGGCAGGTAGATCACTTGAGGTCAGGAGTTCGAGACCAGCCTGGCCAACATGGTGAAACCCCATCTCTACTAAAAATACAAAAATTAGCCAGGCATGGTGGCACACACCTATAAGTCCAGCTACTCAGGAGGCTGAGGTGAGAGAATCGCTTACATCCAGAGGCAGAGGTTGCAGTGAGCTGAGATCACACCACTGGACTCCAGCCTGGGTGAGAGAGTGAGATTCCATCTCAAAAAGAAGCCTGGAATTAAAATGAGGCAGGACGTGTAATGGTGAGGCTCTCCTAAAGCACAGCCTCTTTCACTCTCTGCGGAAGATGAGAAACCAATCAGAGCTACAGAACATCAGCTCAGATTGCTGAATGTCACACCTCAAATCAACAACAAGTCCAGAATAGAACTTGGAGCCTTGACTACCCCTCCTGCTCTAGTCAGCACATGTCACTTCCTCACCCAGGAAGTTATGGTTTTTTTTTCCTAGGAGGTTTCCAACACTATTTTAAACTCTTTGGACTTGACAAGATTTGACTATGGTCACAGCCTTGGAACAGTGTGTAGGAGGCCTGGGCCTTACTTCTAGCATCACACCTTTCTTTGAATGGTCTCAACAATGCCCAGATTAATACAGGTGTTAGGATGGGCCTATAACTTGACTTGCTTCTTAGTGATCCAGGAAGGAGGATCACAGAGAAATTTCTAGGCTTTCCACATACAGGATCACAGAAGCAGATTATTAAAGATAAAAGCAGCCTAAGTATAATCACCTGACACAATGTGCTATGCTGACTATAAATCACAATTCAGCATGGGAGTTCTCATTATTAGGTACTCTTTGGCAGTATGTACGATTTCCTGGCAAGACCCGAGGGAGCCAAGAGCACTAGTTCAGTCTGGGGTCTGAGAAGCCAAACACCCCTGGGGGGAGGGAGGGTGGTGGAAAAGGCTGACTGGCAGCTTCAGCAGGTGGTATAAAGGGGAACTGAAGGTGAAGTCTTGGGTGAGGGAAGGACTGGTCCAGGCAGGATTACTCAACAGCATGTGCTCAGAGAACTGGGAAAACAAGAACAACAACAACAACAATTTTAAGTTACTTTATATTTATCAAAGTGGTAACCATGGTAAAAATTAGAATTTTGCTGCATTTTCTCTATATTTTGCTGGGTTTCTTTATACTTATTTTGCATTTAGACTTTTTAAATACATACTGAGGGAGGAAAGTATGAGCGGCATCATAATTTTTCTATTGCTTAGGACTGTTAAACAAATTCTTATTCTGGCCCCTGACTTCAGGAAGAAGCAAGGAAAACCAAGAGTTTGAAGCTTCCAGGTCAATATTCATTTCTTCATTCAACAAATATTTCTTGAGGGGTTAGTAAGAATCAGGCCTTTGCTCAATCCTGGGATAGAGCAGCAAACAAAAGAGACATGGTTCCTAGAGTTCAGTCCCGTGAGAGTGGATAAGAACAAGAACAGGATCTAAAGCCACAGGTCTATATTGGAAAACAGGCAAGATTCCATAGCCACCAATGAAATGCCAACGGAAAAGCCCAGGGGCAGGCAAGAAGCTATTCAGGGAGATGAGCTGGTTCAGAAAATGCTCTTATCCCTTCATTCACTTTGACAGGAGAGACAGCCATTGTGGTGGGTTGAATTTACCAATAAAAGTGCCCTCACAGCCAGTGCCACCATGAAACTGCCCATTCTCTGTTCATAGCCATGTAACTATAAGCTATGTGCAAGATCTTGAAAGCTCCAAAGAAAAACAAAAGATCTGAATTGTCTACTAACAGAAATTCTAGAAGATACAGCAGGCCAGAAGTGGGAAGTATAAAACCAACTGCCAGATGCAGCTGGGGGATCCTCCCCCAACACAATCACTACACTTCTCTGACACTGCATGAAAAGTAAAAATAAAGACAGAATAGGAAAGGGAAAATAAGGGGGAAGAGGGATTGGAGAAGAGATCGGGGGTGAGATGGTCAGGCTACAGTCAGAAGCCTCCTGAGAGGAGTTTCTGATTTACAGTATGAAGCAGGCAAGACGTGAGGAAAGGCTATGGCCTGATCAGTTATAAAAACGAGTCATTCCAGCAGCTCAGCTCAAGCACTCTCAGGAGGTGATGGCCATGGTAAAGGTGGAGAGCCAAGAACAGCAGCAGCAGGAGGTACAGCATCTATGCACAGCCAGCACAGTAGGGGCCTACAGAGATCTCATATTTGACTTCTCTGAGCCTCAGTTTCCTTTATCTGAAAATGAAGATGGTAAGAGTGTACATTAGTTACCTAGGACTGCCATAACAAATTACCACAAACTGGATGGCTTAAAACAACAGAAATTTATTTTCTCACAAATCTGGAAGCTACAAGTCTGAAATCCAGGTGTCAGTAGGGCCATGTTCCATCTGAAGGCTCTAGGGAAGAATCCTTCCTTGTCTCTTCTAGTTTCTGGTGATTGCTGACAATCCTTGAAGGGCCGGAGCCATTCCTTAGTCTGCAGCAGGATAACTGCAATCTCTGCCTCCATCTTCATGTGGCCATCTTCCCTCTGTGTCTCTCTCTTCTTATGACAACACCAGTCACTGGACTAGAACTCACCAGTAAAACTTCATCTCAACTTGATTATTACGTGCAAGGACTTTATTTCCTAAGATCACATTCATAGGTTCTGGGAGAACATGAATTTTGGGGGGATACCATTCAATTCAGTACAGAGCACCAACCTCGTAAGAAGTTTATACATGTAAGGTATTATACTTAGGACCATGACTGGCACACAGTATGTGCTATGTAAAGGTTGGCTACTCTTCTTCACCATCTCTGGCAGGTAGCTGCTGCCAAAGGGATATGTGGGTGTGTTCTGTTATATAAGTACCACCCCTCCCTCCATTTTGAGTCAGAGGCAAGAAACTGAATGAAACCAGAGTTCTGAAATAAGCTGATTAGGGCAGAGCTAGAGCACAACAGTTTTATTACCATTTAGTACCCCTTATCAATATCCTACCAATACTCTCAACCTGGAATGAGAAAATACCTGCTGCAAGCACTTTTTTTTGAACAATACAGAAAGTATCATTCCAAATGAACAATGGCCCTTCAAAGCAGTACCCTTGTTAGGATCTGCTTTGGAAGAGACTTCAGAGCCAGTTAAGAAGCTTCAGCAGAGAGGCAGCAGTCTCATCATTTATAATTCAGACTGTGAGTTCTGATCCCAAACTGCTCTACATGGTATATTCAACCCCAGAGTTTAGTAATGAAATGACTTTTGGCTGTATCCAAACATTAAATCCATTCCCTGAGATGGGATTTCCTATTTCTGAGGATATGATATTTAAAATAACAAGCCACTTTCAAATTAGGGAAGAGGAGAATAGATTGAAGCCTCCTGCTTCTCCTTCTTTAGCAAATGAGTTCAGGACAGCTACCCGACTGAAAAAAAATACACGGCCAGGCACAGTGGCCCACGCCTGTAATCCCAGCACTTTGGGAGGCTGAGGCAGGCAGATCACAAGATCAGGAGTTCAAGACCAGTGTGGCTAACATACTGAAACCCCATATATACTAAAAATACAAAAATTTAGCCAGGCGTGGTGGTGGGCGCCTTTAATACCAGCTATTAGGGAGGCTGAGGCAGGAGAATCGCTTGAACCCGGGAGGCGGAGGTTGCAGTGAGCCAAGATCGCACCACTGCACTCTGGCCTGGGCAACAGTGAGACTTAAAAAAAAAGAAAAAAAAAAAAAGAAAAGAAACAGTCAGATCCCAACCACTCTCTTCATGTCAAAATAAATTCCAGATGGATCAAAGATTTAAATTTAAAGATTAAAGATTTAAACACACACAGTACTCAAAAAGAATGAGTAACTATTTTTATAATTTTGAGGTGGGGAACATGCTTTTTCTAAACATTGGTCTAGTAGCAGAAAAAACTATAAGGGAAGGGATTTTCTAACTACCTAAAAATGTAAAATTTGTACACAGAAAAAAAGCTGCATAAACAAAGTTGAAAAAAAAAATGACAAAATGGGAATAATTCCCTATCATTTATGATAGTCAACATGTTAAAACTCTTACAAATTAATAAAAAAAATTATTAGAAAAAATGTGCAGGCAAGGTGCAGTGGTTCACGCCTGTAACCCCAATGCTTTGGGAGGCCAAGGTGGGAGGATCACTTGAAGCTAAAGTTTAAGACCAGTCTGGGTTGCAAGAACCCATCACTAAAAAAAAAAATAAAAAATTAGCCGGGTGTGGTAGCAGGCACCTGTAGTCCCAGCTACTCACGAGGCTGAGGCAGGAGGATCTCTTGAGCCCAAGAGTTCAGGGCTGCAGTGAGCTATGATCACACCACTGCACTCCAGCCTAGACAACAAAGCAAGACCCTGTCTTTGAAAAAAAAAAAAAAGGTGCAAAAGTTATGAATAATTGATTTAAATAAAAAATACAAAGGTCCAAAATACATTTGAAAATTCAACCTTTAATATTCAAAGAAATGAAAATTAAATCATATTTATTGAGTGCTATGTTTCAGTTACTATTCTAAGCATTTTACTTGGATTTATTCCTCACAATAACTCCATAAAATAGGTGCTATCATTATCCCTACTTTACCAAGATAAAATTGAAGGACAGAGAAGGTAAATGAATTACCCAAGGTCACACAGTTAGCAAATGGCTGAGTCAGAATTCAGCCCCCAGCAGGCTGGCTCCAAAGTCACATTCTTGACCACTCTGTTACAAGACCATGTCTCACCTGTCAGATGAGGAAGACAAAAACACACAACACCCAATGTTATTAAAAGCATGGGGAAACAGGCAATCTCACATGTTGCTAATAGAAGTTTATGTTCTCAAGGGTAGTTTGGCTCCATGAATTAACATTTTAAATATGCATACCCTTTAACTTGGCTTACGAATTTCTTGCAATTTATCCTAAAGAGATAGTGGACAAGCATGCAAAGATGTATATAACAAGTGTTTAGCACAGAATGCTCATAATAATCAAAATATTGCAAATAAAAAGCCCAATGAATTAATTTGTTGGATATACCAAATATCCAACAAATTAATATACACCAAATATTCAACAAATTAATTCACTCAACAAATATTTATTGAGCATCAATGATGTACCAGGAACTGTTCTCAATATCAGGTATAGAGCATGGATAAAAATGAAAAAAGGGCCTGGCGTGGTGGTTGACACCTGTAATCCCAGCATTTTGGGAGGCTGAGGAGGGAGGACTGCTTGAACCTAGGAGTTTAAGACCAGCTTAGGCAACACAGTGAGACCAGATCTTTAAAAAAAATTTTTTTAAATGAGCTGGGTGAAGTAGCACATGGCTGTAGTCCCAATTACCTGAGAGGCTGAGGTAAGAGGATCACTTGAGCCCAACAGGTTGAGGTTACAGTGAATCCAGATCATGCCACTGCACTCCAGTGTGGGTCACAGAGCCAGACCCTGTCTTCAAAAAAAAGCAGGGGAACACTCATTCTATGATATGGAATAAAATGCTGCCTGATTCTAGCACAATAAGACAATTTTTAAAATAAAAATCCCTGTCTTCATGGAGCTTATATTCTAACGGAGGAAAGTTAGGCAATAAGCAAAAAAATAAGAAAAGTATATAATATATCAATTGTGTTCGCAGCCGCCGCCGCACCGCCGTCGCTCTCCAACGCCAGTGCCGTCTCTCGCTCGCCGAGCTCCAGCCGAAGGAGAAGGGGGGTAAGTAAGGAGGTCTCTGTACCATGGCTCGTACAAAGCAGACTGCCCGCAAATCTACCGGTGGTAAAGCACCCAGGAAGCAACTGGCTACAAAAGCCGCTCGCAAGAGTGCGCCCTCTACTGGAGGGGTGAAGAAACCTCATCGTTACAGGCCTGGTACTGTGGCACTCCGTGAAATTAGACGTTATCAGAAGTCCACTGAACTTCTGATTCGCAAACTTCCCTTCCAGCGTCTGGTGCGAGAAATTGCTCAGGACTTTAAAACAGATCTGCGCTTCCAGAGCGCAGCTATCGGTGCTTTGCAGGAGGCAAGTGAGGCCTATCTGGTTGGCCTTTTTGAAGACACCAACCTTTGTGCTATCCATGCCAAACGTGTAACAATTATGCCAAAAGACATCCAGCTAGCACGCCGCATACGTGGAGAGCGTGCTTAAGAATCCACTATGATGGGAAACATTTCATTCTCAAAAAAAAAAAAAATTCTCTTCTTCCTGTTATTGGTAGTTCTGAACGTTAGATAATTTTTTTTCCATGGGGTCAGAAGGTACCTAAGTATATGATTGCGAGTGGAAAAATAGGGACAGAAATCAGGTATTGGCAGTTTTTCCATTTTCATTTGTGTGTGAATTTTTAATATAAATGCGGAAATGTAAAGCATTAATGCAAGTTAAAATGTTTCAGTGAACAAGTTTCAGCGGTTCAACTTTATAATAATTATAAATAAACCTGTTAAATTTTTCTGGACAATGCCAGCATTTGGATTTTTTTAAAACAAGTAAATTTCTTATTGACGGCAACTAAATGGTGTTTGTAGCATTTTTATCATACAGTAGATTCCATTCATTCACTATACTTTTCTAACTGAGTTGTCCTACATGCAAGTACATGTTTTTAATGTTGTGTCTTCTGTGCTGTTCCTGTAAGTTTGCTATTAAAATACATTAAACTATAAAAAAAAAAAAAAAAAAAGAAAAGTATATAATATATTAAGTGATGCTAAATGCTATAGAGAAAAATATAGGCGGGAAGAGAGATAGAGAAGTGGAATTGTTATCTTGTTAAGTAAGGGAGTCAAAGGCAGCCCCATAGATAACAGATAAGTTAATAGATTAAATACTAGAGAATAATAGCAGTATGATATATCCACTCACTGAAATATCAGCCCTTTATTCTGTATTTATTGACATGAAAATGTCTTCAAGTGAAAAAAGATAGTAAAACAGTAACAAGGCATGACTACTGATATAAAGTTACACATATATATATGCTCATATTCCAACTAGGAGAGTGGATCAACATATAACAAGATTAATAATACTGAGTAAGGGTCCAGGCTGAGTGCCAGGCAATAGTATAAGCAGTACATGTGTTCACCCACCCCATTCACTGATCTTCCTCCCAATAGCTATACTTTCTTCCAGAAAGAATTTAAGGACAGCAATCGATACACCTCCTCAAGTTCTTTAACTTTATTTCTCTCATCCTTTCTCTCTTCTTCCCAGAAGCCAGGCCAGTGACAGTGTGAAAAAGGGACATAAGGATGGAAGGAAACCCCCCACAGAATCTAGATGGGATTCCTCTTACTTCAACACATAGGAAACAGGTCCTGGGAGGCACAACTCCTCCCTGCACACCTGCAAGATTTGAAGAAAGACTACCTGACTTAGAATCCCTATTTCATCCCCTACTAAATCCAAGATGCCCTGCAGGGACAGCTGGGGAGCAAGACTGACTCATCATATGGCGGTGACAGGCCACAGGAGGCCAGAGCTCTACCCTTGGCACACAAGGCCTACATCTTTCTATTAGCAGAAATGACAGAGTCAAGCCCTTTTTGGCCCCTACCCTGTCCTCTCCTCCATGCCTGTACTCATAAGCTATCCTGGGTAAATTAATTCATGCTCAATCCCCATATCTACTGCCTTGCCCAGTTACCCCAGAGATTCACAGACTTCCCCACTAAAGTTCTTGAGACTAGGTACCTACCAAGAAAGCTGCTTAGGGTGACCACACATGTTAGTTTGATTCAAACACTTTCAGTCTGGGGTGAGAGTAGATAGGGTTCAGATCTATCTGCTCTTAGATATGTAGGAACAGACTACACTTCTTGTTTGAGCATAAACCCACAAACAAGGAACTGGAAACTTCCCAAAGGTGAAATCCACGTTGTTGTTGCCTGTATCTTTAGCCTGGGGTGGGGGATATGGGTACATGAGTGGAGGCAGGGCACTTAGGGAAAGACTCAACTACTTGAAAATATTTCTCACATACTCTCTGTCACCTCTTGGATACCAACTATAAGCAAAGCCCTGTATTAAGTGCTTTCATATACTACTGGCAAAAAAAGCAAAATCACTTTTTTTTCTTTTTATTTTTTGCAAAATCACTTTTATCAAACATTCCTACTATGTGCTACTGAATTTAAGAAGCCTAAAGTTGGCCAAGTGTGGTGTTGCACACCTGTAATCCCAGCACTCTGGGAGGCCGAGATGGGTGGATCACCTGACATCAGGAGTTCAAGACTGGTCAGATCAACATGGTGAAACCCTGTCTCTACTAAATACAAAAAATTAGCCAGTCGTGATCTGTAATCTCAGCTACTTGGGAGGATGAGGCAGGAGAATCACTTGAACCCAGAAGGCGGAGGTTGCAGTGATCCAAGATCGTGCCATTGCATGCCAGCCTGGGAAACAAGAGCAAAAATCTGTCTCAAAAAAAAAAGCCTAAAGCATGTTCAGGTCCAGCTGCCCTGCTGACAGTTAAACATTCAAGATTGATGTTCAAAGAGGATAGAAATCTGAGATTCTCTCCTCAGGGCTATCACAGAAGTCATTCTAAATACTATCAAGTCAGATTCTTCAGACCCCAATCTGGCTTCTGCTATCTTACCCGGGCTTTCAGCAGGAAACACTGCATACACACATGTACACATCTCAAGTCCCCAACACACTTGGTCTGCAAGTGGAAGAAATTCCCTGCTAGTGATGAGTGCCACATGAGGTAGACAAAAACCAAAAGTAATCACACTTCTTTGGCAGAGGACACACTTGGTCTGCAAGTGGAAGAAATTCCCCCACTAGTGATGGGTATCATATGAAGTAGACAAAAACCAAAAGTAATCATACTTCTTCAGCAGAGGAACTTCTTTCTCTCTCCACCTCTCTCATCTTTGCCAAATATGTATTTATTAAAATCTCTTATTATGCTCATCACTAAAGGATATAAGAGATGCCTCCTACCTTCAAAAATTTACTCTATTAGGGAAAACAAAATCAACACACAGGAAGTATATTATAAAAATAAGAGGGCTCCAAGATTTCTTTATTTTTTTTATTTTTATTATTTTTTTAAAGACGGGGTTTCACCATGTTGGTCAGGTTGGTCTTGAACTCCCGACCTCAGGTGATCCGCCCGCCTTGGCCTCCCAAAGTGCTTGGATTACAGGCGTGAGCCACCACGCCCGGCTGAGGGCTCCAAGATTTCTAGTGCATGGAACAGGAAAACAGAGATGCTGGTAAAACAAATGGAGAAGTGGGTAAAGTAAGACAAATTGTGGGGTGTCCTGGTATACACAGCTATCTTTAATTTCAAATAACCAAATCTCTCCCTTTTAAAAGGTTCCATTCCTAGGAGAGGTATGTTTGACTTCAAGAAAAATCTCCAATACCAACATTCGAGACATAAAGTTGGGGATCATTCACAAGACAAAAAAGAGTCTCCTCTTTGCTGTAAAGTTAACTAAGATATGATTTAAGCACCCCTCAAACTATCCCTGTATAATACACACAAATATATACAATGTTTATACCCAACTTTTCAGGATCACATTTATAAAATGAAGCAAAGTACTTTTAAAGGCTGGGTGCAGTGGCTCACGCCTGTAATCCCAGCACTTTGGGAGGCCAAGTCCAGTGGATCACAAGGTCAAAAGATCGAAACCACCTTGGCCAACATGGTGAAACCCCGTCTCTAAATATACAAAAATTAGCTGGGTATGGTGGTGCGCGCCTGTAGTCCCAGCTACTAGGGAGGCTGAAACAGGAGAATCGCTTAAACCCAGGAGGCGGAGGCTGCAATGAGCCAAGATCGGGCCACTGCACTTCAGCCTGGCGACAGAATGAGACTCTGTCTCAAACAAACAAACAAACAAAAGTACTTTTAAAAAACGTTCAGGCCAGGCAAGGTGGCTCACGCCTATAATCCCAGCACTTTGGGAAGCCGAGACTAGCAGATCACCTGAGGTCAAGAGTTTGAGACCAGCCTGGCCAACATGGTGAAACCCCGTCTCTACAAAAAAATCAGCCAGGCATGGCGGCGGGCACCTGTAATCCCAGCTACTCAGGAAGCTGAGGCAGGAGAATTGTTTGAACCCAGGAGGCAGAGGTTGCAATGAGCCAAGATTGTGCCACTGTACTCCATCCTGGGCAACAGACTGGAACAATCCAGAGAAGACTGGCATGGCCCCTGAGCAAGGATGACACACAAATTAATGAAGCGTTCCATATTTTTATTTCTTATAGAATCAAAGACGACCTCATATAGCCAAGACAATCCTAAGCAAAAGGAACAAAGCTGGAGGCATCACACTACCTGACTTCAAACTACACTACAAGACTACAGTAACCAAAACAGCATGGTACTGGTACCAAACAGACATACAGACCAATGGAGCAGAACAGAGACCTCAGAAATGACACCACACATCTACAACCATCTGATCTTCTACAAACCTAACAAAAATAAGCAATGGGGAAAGGATCTCCTATTCAGTAAATGGTGCTAAGAAAACTGGCTAGCCATATGCAGAAAACTGAAATTGGACCCCTTCCTTACACCTTACACAAAAATTAACTCAAGATGGATTAAAGACTTAAATGTAAAACCCAAAACTATAAAAACCCTAGAAGAAAACCTAGGCAGTACCATTCAGGACATAGGCATGGGCAAAGACTTCACGACAAAAACACCAAAAGCAATTGTAACAAAAGCCAAAGTTAACAAATGGGATCTAATTAAACTAAAGAGCTTCTGCATGGCAAAATAAACTATCATCAGAACAAATAGGCAACCTCCAGAATAGGAAAAAATTTTTGCAACCTGCTCATCTGACAAAGGTCTATACCCAGAATTTACAAGGAATTTAAACATATTTACGGCTGGGCGTGGTGGCTCACGCCTGTAATCCAAGCACTTTGGAGGCCAAGGCGGGCGGATCACCTGAGGCTGGGAGTCCAAGACCAGCCTGACCAACATGGTGAAACCCCGTCTTTAAAAAAATAAATAAATAAACATATTTACAAGAAAGACAACCCCATCAAAAAGTGGGCAAAGGATGTGAACAGACACTTCTCAAAGGAAGACATTTACACAGCCAACAAACATATTTTAAAAAAGCTCAACAACTGATCAGCGAAATGTAAATCAAAAACCACAATGAGATACCATTTCGCACCAGTCAGAATGGCAATTATTAAAAAGTCAGGAAACAATAGATACTAGCGAGGCTGTGGAGACAGGAATGCTTTTACACTGTTGGTGGGAATGTAAATTAGTTTAACCATTGTGGAAGACTATATGGCGATTTCTCAAGGATCAAGACCATTACTGGGTACATACCCAAAGGAATATAAATCATTCTACTATAAAGACACATGCAGGCCAGGCACGGTGGCTGACACCTGTAATCCCAGCACTGTGGGAGGCTGAGAAAGGCGTATCACCTGAGGTCAGAAGTGAGACCAGACTGGCCAACATGGTGAAACCACCCTCTACTAAAAAATATGTAATTAGCTAGGCAGTGGCACACGCCTGTAATCCCAGCTACTCAGGAAGCTGAGGCAGGAGAATCTCTGGAACCCAGGAAGTGGAGGTTGCAGTGAGCCAAGATGGTGCCACTGCACTCCAGCCTGGGAGACAGAGCAAGACTCCACCTCAAAAAAAAAAAGAAAAAGATTAAGAGATTCTACTCAAAAAATAAAAAAAGAAAAAAGAAAGAAAAAGACACATGTACACGTATGTTTACTGCAGCACTATTTACAAAAGCAAAGACATGGAGCCAATCCAAATGCCCATCAATGATAGACTGGATAAAGAAAATATGGTACATAGATACCATGGAATACTATGCAGACATAAAAGGGAATGAGATCATGTCCTTTGCAGGGACATGGATGAAGCTGGAAGCCATCATCCTCAGCAAACTAACACAAAAACATAATACCAAACACCACATGTTCTCACTCATAAGTGGGAGTTGAACATGGAGAACACATGGACACAGAGAGGGGGAACAACACAGCAGGGCTATTGGGGGATCCAGGGGTAAGGGGGAGGGAACTTAAGAGGATGAGTCAATAGGTGCAGCAAACCACCATGGCACACATATACCTATGTAACAAACCTGCACGTTCTGCACATGTAGCCGATTTTTTTGTTTTTTGTTTTTTTTAGAAGAAATACAGGGGGAAAAAAACAGCATTTATAAAGGAAATGTATCAGGTTAGGTGTGATGGCATATGTCTGTAATCCTGAAACTTCGGAGGCCAAGACGGGAGGATCACTTGAGGCAAGGAGTTAAAGACCAGCCTGGGCAACATAGCAAGAAGACTCTGTCTCTACAAAAAAATTAAAAATGAAAAAATAAAATTTTTAAAAAGGCAATGTATTGATGGACAAATGGCTAAACTATGATGCATACATTCTCTTTTTTTTTTTTTTTTTTTTTTTTTTTTGAGATAGGAGTCTTGCTCTGTCGCCAGGCTGGAGTGCAGTGGCTTGATCTCGGCTCACTGCAACCTCTGTCTCCTGGGTTCAAGCAATTCTTCCTCTTCAGCCTCCCAAGTAGCTGGCACCACAGGCGCGTGCCACCACGCCAGGCTAATTTTTATATTTTTAGTGGAGACGGGGTTTCACCATGTTGGCCAGGATGGTCCTGATCTCTTGACCTCATGATCCACCCACCTCGGCCTCCCAAAGTGCTGGGATTACAGGCGTGAGCCACTGCACCTGGCCGATGCATACATTCTTTAAGGCAGAATATTATTCTGCCTTAAACTGGAAAGAAATCCTATGTCACATGCTACAACATGGATGAACCCCAACACATTATGCTAAGTAAAATAAGCCCCTCACACACACGAAAATACTATATGACTCTATTTATATGGGATAGTAATCAAATTCATAGAAACAGAAAGTAGAATGGTGGTTACCAGAGAGAAAGGAGGGGGTGGGGCAGGAAGAGTTGTTGCTTAATGAGCATGGAATTTCAGTTTTGCAAGATGAAAAAGTTCTGGAGATTTGTTACACAAAATGTGCATATACCTAAGACTACTAAAACATAGACTTAAAAATGGATAAAATGGCAAATTTTATGTTTGTTTTTTACCACAATTTCTCACAGACTTAAAATGGCTGGCCGAGCACGGTGGCTCATGCCTGTAATCCCAGCACTTTGGGAGGCTGATTATGGGTGAATTATGAGGTCAGGAGTTCGAGACCAGCCTAACCAATGTGGCGAAAGCCCGCCTCTACTAAAAATTAAAAAAAAAAAAATCAGCTGGGTGTGGTGGCACACACCTGTGATCCCAGCTACTCAGGAGGCTGAGGCAGGAGAGTCGCTTGAACCCAGGAGGTGGAAGGATCCAGTGAGCCAAGATTGAGCCACTGTACTCCAGCATGGGCAACAGAGAGAGACTCCATTTCAAAAAAAAAAAACAAAAGGTAATGTTTGGGTGAGGCACAGTGGCTCACACCTGTAATCCCAGGACTTTGGGAGGCCGAGGTGGGCAGATCACAAGGTCAGGAGTTCAAGACCAGCTTGACCAACATGGTGTAACCCCATCTCTATTAAAAACATAAAACTTAGCTGGGCAGTGTGGCATGCACCTGTAATCCTATGTACTTGGGAGGCTGAGACAGGAAGATCACTTGAACCCAGGAGGCGGAGGATGTGGTGAGCCAAGATCGTGCCACTGCCCTCCAGCCTGGGCAACAGAGCAAGACTGTCTCAAAAAAATAAAACAGTAATGTTCATATGGGGAAAAAAAATTCAGCAATAGAGAAGGATATTAAAAAATAAAAAGGCCAGGCATGGTGGCTCATGCCTATAATTCCAGCACTTTGGGGAGGCCAAGGCAGATGGATTGCTTGAGTCCACGAGTTCTAGACAAGCCTGGGCAACATGGTAAAACCCTGTCTCTATTAAAAAAACAAGAAAATAAAGAAAAAGAAAACTTTCAGAAAGAGTATGGGTATATAAAAAGTACACAGAGTTTCTCCCCTTTTTTAATACAAATGCTAACACTAGTACACTAGTCATAAATACTATTCTGCACCTTTCTTTAGTTTTCTCTTAATTACAGATTTTGGAGCTTGTTCCATATGTATCAGTGTGTTTGTGTATATCTGTGACATTTTTCTTTTTCCTGCATCCAACCATCCATTACAGTTTTTGTTGCTGTTGTTGTTTTGGGGACTGGGGGGGATAAGATCTCTCTCTCTTGCCCAGGCTCTAAGTGCAGTGGGGTGTCTCAACTCCCTACAATCTCTGTCTCCTGGGTTTCAGCAATTCTCCTGCCTCAGTCTCCCAAGTAGCTGAGATTACAGGTATGCATCACCAGGTCCAACTAATTGTATTTTTAGTAGAGACAGGATTTTACCATGTTGGCCAGGCTGGTCTTGAACTCCTGACCTCAGGTGATTCGCCTGCCTCAGCCTCCCAAAGTGCTGGGATTATGAGCCACCTCGCCTAGCCAATAAAATGTATTTTTAAAGTAAAATATATTAAGGGCTTTGCACATCAATTTTGCATAGCTTTTCCCTAAACAAATACATTCAGGCCAAGCATGGTGGCTCATGTCTGTAATCCCAGCACTTTGAGAGGCCAAGGCGAGAGTACTGCTTGAGACCACTTCGAGACCAATGTGGGCAACATAGTGAGACCCCATCTCAGAAATTAGCCAGGCATCGTGGCACAAGCCTGAAGTCCTAGCTACATAGGAGACTGATGTGGGGAGAATGGCTGGAGCTTGGGAGGTTGAAGCTGCAGTGAGTGGAGATTATACCACTGCACTCCAGCCTGAATGACAGTGATAGCTAGACCCTGACTCAAAAAAAAAGTTCAGATTTCACTCCTTATATATCCTCCAAGAAACTTAATGATTGATGTTTTCTTTGCTTTGACTCGAAATAACATTTCATCTCAGCTCATTCTTTTTTAGAGACAGGGTCTCACTCTGTCGCCCAGGCTGAAGTACAGTGGTGCAATCTCAGCTGTCTCTGCATCCCAAAGTGGTGGGATTACAGGCATCAGCCAACGTGCCCAGTCAAACTCATTTCTACTAGGCTGTATGTGTTGGCTTTATCGGTACCACAAGGAATCACGGATATGATCAAGGAAATACATGAAATACACATCATCCTCTCAATGCTATGGTCACCTTTTATAATTCTGCTGTCTTTATTAATGGCTTGTGAAAAGTATTCATTTTACTGTGTTTAACTCTGAGGAAATCTCTTTTTTTTGAGATAGAGTCTTACTCTGTCACCCAGGCTGGAGTTAACCTCCACCTCCCAGCTTCAAGCAACCTCCACTTCCCAGGTTCAAGCGGTTCTCCTGCCTCAGCCTCCCAAGTAGCTGGGACTATAGGTGCATGCCACTGCACCCAGCTAATTTTTGTATTTTTTGTTGAGACAGTGTTTTGCCATGTGGGCCAGGCTAGTCTGGAACTCCTGGCCTCAAGTGATCACCTGCCTCAGCCTCCCAAAGTGCTGGTATTACAGGCGTGAGCTACTGTGCCTAGGCTCTGAGGAAATATTTTTTAAAGTTTTTTTTTTTTTTGTTTTTTATTTTTTGTTTGCGACGGAGTCTCGCACTGTCACCCAGAGTGGAATGCAATAGTGCGATCTCGGCTCACTGCAATCTCCACCTCCTGGGTTCAAGCAATTCTCCTGCCTCAGCCTCCTGAGTAGCTGGGATTACAAGAACCTGCTACCACGCCCAGATAATTTTTTGTATTTTTGGTAGAGATGGGGTTTCACTATGTTGGCCAGGCTGGTCTCAAACTCTTGACCTCAGGTGATACGCCCACCTCAGCCTCCCAAACTGCTGGGATTACAGGAATGAGCCACCATACTCGAACTTTAAGTTTTATTACCCAACTAATTTTTTTTAAAGCACCTCTTTCACCTCAGTGTCTTTCAGTCTGCTGACTGGTTTTCCTTTTTTTTTAATGGTAAATTGAATTTCCTTTATTATACTTTAAGTTCTGGGATACATGTGCAGAACGTGCAGGTTTGTTACATAGGTATATACTCTGATTGGTTTTCTTAGAGGGAGCATAGTGAGGCAGAAAGGAGGGCTCTTCTATACATCAGGGTTCAAATATGAGTTCTGCCATTTCCAAGTTAATTAATCTGTCAGAGCAGCTGTCCCCAACCTTTTTGGCATCAGGGACCAGTTTCATGGAAGACAATTCTTCCATGGACAGAGGGGAGGGAATGGTTTCAGGATGATTCAAGTACGTTACATTTATTGTGCACTCTATTTCTATTATTATTATGTTATGATATATAATGAAATAATTATACAACTCACCATAATGTACAATCAGTGGGGAGCCCTGAGCTTGTTTTCCTGCAATTAGATGATCCCATGTTGGGGAGATAAGAGACAGTGACAGATCATCAGGCATTAGATTCTCATACGGAGCATGCAACCTAGATCCCTCACTTGCTCAGTTCGCAGTAGGTTCCCACTCCTGTGAGAATCTAATGCTGCCACCAATCTGACAGGATCAGGCAGCAATGCAAGTGATGGTTGTAAAAATACAGATGAAGTTTTGTTCACTTGCCCACCACTCACCTCCTGCTGTGTAACCCGTTCCTGATGGGCCACAGACGGGTTGGGACCCCCTGTCTTAGAGCCTCTGGGTTGTCATCTGTAAAAGAGAGGTATTACCATCTATCTCTTACACGGGTGAAATCACAACATACAGCTGAAAAGCCTACGAGGCCGGTCATGGTGGCTCATGCCTGTAATCCCAGCACTTTGGGAGGCTGAAGCAAGTGGATCACCTGAGGTCAGGAGTTCAAGACCAGTCTGGCCAACATAGTAAAACCCATCTTCACTAAAAATACAAAAATTAGCCAGGTGTGGTGGTGCACATCTGTAATTCCAGCTACTTGGGAGGCTGAGCCACAAGAATTGCTTGAACCCAGGTGGCGGAGGTTACAGTAAGCCAAGATCGGGCCACTGTACTCCAGCCTGGGCGAGAGTTAGACTCTGTATCAAAAAAAAAAAAAAAAAAAAGTCTATAAGAGAGGAACAAAGTGCTGTCTCTGTTGAACCAGCACTGCCTCAGAAGTCAAAGAAATGCTTAAGGAAGTAGTAACGAACAAGAAGGAATCTGCCAAATTGACAAGAGAAAGATGTTTCTGGTAGAGGCAACAGTACATACAAAGAGCAGAGCTGCTAGGTGCAGTGGCTACACCTGTAATCCCAGCACTTTGGAAGGCTGAGGCGGATGGATCACTTGAGGACAGCAGTTTGAGACCAGCCTGACCAACATGGTGAAACCCCATCTCTACTAAAAAAAATACAAAATTAGCCAGGCGTGGTGGCAGGTACCTGTAATTCCAGCTACTTGAGAGGCTAAGACAGGAGAATCACTTAAACCCGGGAGGCAGAGGTTGTAGTGAGCCGAGATTGTGCCACTGCACTCCAGGCTGGACGACTGCATCTCAAAAAAAAAAAAAAAGGCAATGGATAGTTAACTGAGGCAAAAAGCACAGTAAAAAGTGTTCCACAGGCCAGGTTTGGTGTCTCACACCTGTAATCACAGCACTTGGGGAGGCCAAGGCAGGAGGATCACCTGAGGTCAGGAGTTCAAGACTAGCCTGGCCAACATAGTGAAACCCCATCTTTACTAAAAATATAAAAATTAGCCAGGTGTGGTGGCATGCACCTGTAGTCCCAGCGGAGGAGGTTGAGGCAGAGGTCGCAGTGAGCCAAGATAACACCATTGCACTCCAGCTTGGGCAACAGAGCAAGACTCTGTCTCAAATAAAAATAAAATAAAATAAAAGAGTGTTCCAGGCAGAGGCTATACAGCACTGCAAAGGCCCTAAGGCCAGAAACCATTGGAGAAGGGGTCAACGAACTGTGAGCAGATGAGGGTGCCAGCAGTAGAGAAGGAGAGGCCTGGGATGAGACTTGACAAACATACAGGGACCAGATACTGCAGGGCCTTTCAGGCCACAATTTGGGCCAAACTGTGCAAGACTTTATTCCAACCTAAGACATCATGACTTGATTGTCTAAGTAATAGGAATGCAATAGAGAATTTTAAGAGGAGAAAGAAAAGATCAGGTTCTTTTGTGGGATGAGTGAAAAAAGCATGGAGAATGGCCACCATGGGGAATGAGGACAATGTGGAGTCCAGATGAGGAGGGCCTATGCTAGGACAGGATTAAGGTATATGGTGATGAGAAAAACTCCAGAGACAGGTCTGAAGTGTGACTGATTAGCAGTCCTCAGGTCTATATTCAGGCCTGCTTTTTTAATCCAAGCAAAAGACCCTGTAAACCCCAAACTCACTGACCCGCCTTGGGGGAATCATAAGCCCTCCCACCTAATCTGGGCTCTGCTCCTACTATAGCAACAAGAAAATAGATGCCCATACACAGAGACAGTTAGCCACTGTCCCCATTGCATGACAGGCAAAAGACTAAGGTTCATAGGCTTTCAGGATCCAAGTAAAGAACTCAAATATCTTCCCTGCCCCTTTAAGGGCAGAGAAATGGCAGAGTCCTTTAAGTCAAAGTTTCTCTAAATATGGTCTGGGAGATAAACACTAGTGCCAGAATTACCTGGGAGGCTGATGAAACTGCAGATTCCTGGTTACCACCCCACACCTACTGAATTAGAGTATCTAGCAGTTGATACCAGGGATCTGCATTTTAAACAAGTATTCAGCACCCCCTCCCTCCCTCACCCTCATGGGTAATTCTGATGCACTAAAGCTTCAAAACCATAGCTCTACCAACAGGGCTAATGAAGAAAGGCCTTTACTTGAAGCTGGCTGTCAATGTCATAATTAGAGTACTATGTAAAGCCAGAGTGAAGCTGGGCATTGGGTAAGTAATCTAGACAGAGCAGTCTAGGTATGACGGTGCACACCTATATCCTAGCTACTTAGAAGACTGAGACAGGAAGATCATTTGAGCTGAAGTTCAAGGCTGTGGCGTGCTATGATCATGCCTATGAACAGCCACTACACTCCAGCTTGGGCAACATAGTGAGACCTTGTCTCTAGAAAGAGAAGTCTGAATGAATTATGGAATTTGAAGGTCCCAAAGCAGAAAATAGAAGGCAGGATATTACAGCATGGGACTTAAGAGAACAGAGCGGGCAAGCAAAGACAGTGAGCAGTCTTAGGGAAATCACTAACAATTATCATGACCTCCAATTCTCTTAAGCTGGTTTTCCCAGCACAGCCCTAGGAAGGGAATGCAGGTGCCTCACTTCACAGAGACTAGATGACCAGGCCACAGACTGCCCAGTCTGTGCAAATAACCACTCTATCCAATCTTCAAGAGAGAACACACTCTTCCTCAGTAAGTATTCTATCTTCATGAATCCCCATCAGTCTGAAAAAGAGCTCCAAGCTACATACAAAGACATTCAGGACACCTCTAAGAGCCAGGGACTAGTGCTACTCCTTGAGACTCTGTACTTGGCACATCAGTGCCCCCAAACCCTGTCAAAATTTAAAAGCCAGGTCAAAAACTTTGATGCCCACTCCTACATACCTTCAGATCCCACCATTCATGCACGTCCAGCCAGTCTTCTCCTACTTTTTACTATGCCTCACTGACCGAGTCCCGTACCATACTCCACAGAATACTCACTCCCCAAAATTCAGAGAGAAATTCCACAGATTCATGTTGAACAGAGTCCTGAACTCCCAAGGTGCTGCAGCCAGCTCCTACACCTGGTTCAGTGGAAAGAGGTAGTCTGAAGAGAACTCACTCTCCCTTCACCCTATCTGAAGGAAGCTCCAGGACTGTTGCAGGCTTCTGTATACACAACTTGTTTAAAAGATAAGGGAACTGAACCTGATATTTTTATTTGTTTGTTTTTTATTTTTTGAGACAGAGTCTTGCTCTGTTGCCCAGTCTGGAGTGCAATGGTACAATCTCAGCTCACTGCAACCTCCGCCTCCCAGATTAAAGTGATCCTCCTGTCTCAGCCTCCTGGGTAGCTGAGATTACAAGCGCCTACCACCACGCCCAGTTAATTTTTGTATTTTTAGTAGAGACGGGGTTTTGTCATGTTGGCCAAGCCGGTCTCGAACTCCCAACCTCGTGATCCGCCTGCCTCGGCCTCCCAAAGTGCAGGGATTACAGGCGTGAGCCAGCACGCCTGGCAAACCTGATATATTTAAAGAACGGATGACAGGCTCTTGGCAGCAGAAATTGAGGTGGAGGAAAAGTTAAGGTAGGATTTCTGAGGATTTTAAAGTAAAGAGTACATAAAATATAATGAAAGTAATATATACTCTTATTCAAATCCTGGTATGTCAACTATCTGATCCTTTCTATAATCCAAAAGCTGGTTCCAAACTAAAGAGGTAAGAATGCTAGAAGATGATTTAAGAAATCCCCAAGATTATTTACGACCCTAATCCTGAACTGTTTGCCCTGTTCCTTTTTATACTCTACTCACAATCCAGATGCTCCAGGTTTATGACTTAATGATTTAGCTTCCTGCTTCAGCCTTGCCTCATCTTATCCTTCAGACATTTTGCTTCCTTCTTTGCTTAGAATTCTACTCCACTATCAGTTATTCTGCCCTCAGCTACCTGAAGTTAATAATATGCCTACCCTGATTCTCAACCCTTATCCTCAGGACATATGCCCCCACTTCATGAGCAAGTCTTTGTGTCAGGCATACCCTGGTTTCATGGATATGACTCAAGTATTTTAGATGGTTCTTCCAGGCAAACATGGGAATCACCAAAGACGGATGATATAGAAAGAATAACAATGAACCAAGGGCCAGCATTTAAACCTCACCTTGACATCCTAAAGTACACCTTCCTAGACCTCAGATGCTGCCCCCGATACTCTATCCCCCTCCCTAGTGCCCCACCTCAAAGATCCGTCTAGACGCTGCTGATAAGCTTTGTCTAGAAATTCATGGTGAGCACAATATAAGCTTTTGCCCCACATAACTTACAGTCTAGTGAAGAACACAGATAATAAAATAATTACAATACATATGATAATTAATGGCAATGCATGCAGAGTTGCAGGATCAAGGCTAATCAGGTGAAGTCATACTTAAGTTGTAACTTGAATGATGAATAGGAAATATCCAGGCAGTGGCAGGGCATGTGAGGAAGGGTGTTCTAGGCACAGTTAAGAGCACATACAAAGGCCCTGCAGCAAGAAAGCACATCTAAAGAGATGTCATAAGCTGGAGGATGGGAAGGTCAAGATAGGGGACTGATGCAGATGATGCCGGAGAGGCGAAAAGGGCCTCATAAGACAAATGAAGTTGTTTTACTATTCACTTCACAAGTATTTACTGTTAATAATGTGCCAGATATTGTCCTAGGTGCTAGAAATACAACAATGAATAAAACAGACAATATCAGCCAGGCACAGTGGCTCATGCCTGTAATCCCAGTACTTTGGGAGGCCAAAGCAGGCGGATCACTTGAGGTCAGGAGCTCAAGACCAGCCTGGCCAACATGGTGAAAGCTTGTTCCTACTAAAAATGCAAAAATTAGCTGGGCATGGTGGCACGCGCATGTAATCCCAGTTACTGTGGAGGCTGAAGCACGAGAATCGCTTTAATTTGGGAGACAGGTTGCAGTAAGCCGAGATTGCACCACTGCACTCCAGCCTGGGCAGCAGAGTGAGATTCCACCTCAAAAAAACAAAAACAAAACAAAACAAAAAAACACAACCAGACCATATCCCTATTCTCTTCTAATTGGAGAAGACTATAAACAAATATAAGTAAACCAGAAAATTATCAGATATTGGTAAGTGAGATCAAAGAATTAAAATAAGGTGTTGTAATAAAAGCAAATGAGTAGACACTTTCGAATCATTAGATAGTGAAGGAAGACCTGTCTGAAGAGATGACATTTAAAAGCAGGGGCAGGGGGTGGGCGCCATGGCTCACGCCTGTAATCCCAGCACTTTGGGAGGCTGAGGCAGGTGGATCACGAGGTCAGAAGTTCAAGACCAGCCTGGCCAAGATGGTGAAACCCCGTCTCTACTAAAAATACAAAAATTAGCCGGGCATGGTGGCACGTGCCTATAATCTCAGCTACTGAGGAGGCTGAGGCAGGGAGTTGCTTGAACCCAGGAGGCAGAGGTTGCAGTGAGCTGAGATCATGCCACTGCATTCCAGCCTGGGAGACAGAGCAAGACTCTGTCTCAAAAAAAAAAAAAAAAGAAAAGAAAAGAAAGCTGGGGCAGGGTATGGTGGCACAGAGACCAGCTGTAAGACCTCATTTCTACAAAAAAAATTTTTTTTTAATTAGCCAGGTGTGGTGGCGCATGCCTTTAGTCCCAGCTACTGGGGAGGGTGAGGCAGGAAAATCCCTTGAGCCCAGAAGGGTATAGTGAGTTATGATCACACCACTGCACTACAGCCTGGGTGACAGACCGAGACTTTTGACTCTAAAAAAAAAATTAAAAAAGGAAAGAAAAGAAAAATCAGGTATCTCAATTTTTAAAAAGTCATTAAAAGCTAAATGGAGGCTGGGCACAGTGGCTTACATCTGTAATCCCAGCACTTCAGGAAGCTGAGGTGGGTGGATCACTTGGGACTATGAGTTCAAGACCAGCCTGACCAACATGGTGAAACCCCATCACTACTAAATATACAAAATTAGCCAGGCGTGGTGGCACACACCTGTAATCCCAGCACTTTGAGAGGCCGTGGCAAGAGAATCGCTTGAACCCAGGAGGCAGAGGTTGCAGTGAGCTGACATCACAGTACTGCACTCCAGCCTAGGAGACAGAGCAAGATTCTGTCTCCAAAAAACAAAGTAGTTAAATGGAAATATCACTGACATTTTTTTTTTAAGACAGAGTTTCATTCTGGAGTGGCCAGTGCTGGACTGCAATGGTGCAATCTCGGCTCACTGCAACCACCTGCCTCCCAGGTTCAAGCGATTCTCCTGCCTTAGCCTCCCAAGTAGCTGGAATTACAGGTACCTGCCACCATGCCCAGCTAATTTTTGTATTTTTAGTAGAGATGAGGTTTCGACATGTTGGCCAGGCTGGTCTTGAACTCCTGACCTCAGATGATCCATCCACCTCGGCCTCCCAAAGTGCTGAGATTACAGGTGTGAGCCACCTTGCACGGTCTCACTGACATCATTTTAAGCAGAGGAATCATTTAAGCAATCATTTTTACACTTTATTTTATTTTTCTGAGACAAGGTCTCGCTCTGTCACCAAGGCTAGAGTGCAGTAGCACCATCACAGTTCATTGTAACTTCCACCTCCCAAGCTCAAGTAATCCTCCCACCTCAGCCTCCCAAGTAGCTGGAACCACAGGTGTGCAACAGCACCACACTTGGCTAATTTTTAATTTTTTGTAGAGTCAGGGTCTCACCATGTTGCCTCGCACTCCTGGGCTCAACCTCCGCCTCCCAAAGTGCTAGGATTACAGGCATGAGCCACCACACCTGGCCCATTCTTCTATTTTATAAAGATTACTCTGGCTGTAGTGTGGAGAATGGAATGGAGGTAGGGGTGAATAAAATTAAGACTGGAGGCAGAGATGATAATGGATTATGTAAATTAAGATAATAATGGTAACAACTAACATTCATATACCAATTAGTAGGTACCAATCTATTATTCTAAGCATTTTACATATTTTAATTCACTTAATCCTCACAAATACTCTTTCATAAATTTAAAAACTAAGGTACAAAGTAGTAGCAATGGAGACAGAAAGTAACTGGATTCAAGAAATACTGAGGAGGTAGGGAGGACAAGTCCTAGTGATTGACTGGTTGTCAGATGTGGGAATGGAAGGAAGGAATAATTAATCACTACTTACTGGGTTTGGGGAATAATTAATCATTACTGCACGCTGTCTATAATGTGTATGATTGGGCACCGGAGAAGGAGCAAGTGAGAAAAGCAGGGGGCTGCAAGACATCTCAGTGGAGTTGCAAGCAGTTGGATAATCTGGTCTAGAGATCTGGGCTAGAGATTTGGAAACCATCCATGTGTAGATGGCAAACTGAAGCTACCAAAGAGGTTTTGATCACCCAAAAACTGGAAATACCTTAATGTTTCAATAGAAAAATAGCCAAATAAAATATAGCATATCTATTCTATAAAGGATGAGATATGCTTTTATGTACTAACATGGAATACTGTCAAAGTATGTTATTAAATCAAGAAGAAAATACCAGAATGTTACATAAAATGTTATATCATTTGCATAGAGAAATAAATAAAACAAAAATAACACTTTAAATTTTTTCTGAGTTCATACATACGTAAGCAAACACAGAAAAAAGTACGGCAGGTACATTCCAAACCACCAACAAATAACCTCTAAATACAGAAATAACTGAAATGGGGAGACAGAAATAGTCAAAATATGATCTACAATGTTTTGATACTTCTAAAAAAATCTTCACACCTGTAATCCCAGCACTTTGGGAGGCAAGGCAGATGGATCACTTGAGGTCAGGAGTTTGAGAACAGTCTGACCAACATGGAGAAAACCCATCTCTACTAAAAATATAAAATTAGCCGGGTGTGGTGGCACATGCCTATAATCCCAGTTACTTGGGAGACTGAGGTAGGAGAACTGCTTGAACCCAGGAGGCGGAGGTTACAGTGAGCTGAGATCGTGCCATTGCACTCCAGACTGGGCAACAAGAGCAAACCAACGTCTCAAAAAAAAAAATCATTTATTATATTCTCTGTAAATTAAATAATTTTTCAAAAAGAATGGGCAGAAGAGAGAGATTACAAAGGACATCCTTTGCCTAAGATACTAAATTCTCTGTCCTTCCCATCCTCCACTGGCCTTGATGTTCACATATTCTGGCTTCTCATCTGACTACCAGTGAAATGTCAACACCAAGCCCCCCTAATTCCAAACTCTATCCCAAATCCTTGGCTCCAGGCAAGCCCAGTCCACCAATCCCTGAGCCTGGGCTATAGCCCCAGGAGGGGGAGATCAGACACCAAGGGAAAACGGGTATAGATGCCAGCTTCAAGGACAGTGATCAAGTGGCCTTGCTGGCCAGCAGAAATTTCAGAGAAAAAGGTATCTGAAAGTATCTGGCCGTCTGGAAGCAGCTCTGAAGTGCTAAGGAATGGGGCTGGGGGACAGTCAGGCAAAGTCAGGGGTGAAGTGGTAAGGCGTGGGTTGAAGAAAAAGCTAGTTTCACTTGTAAAGATTCCAAGTAAAGTGCTACAATCTGATGAAAACTATGTTTACAGAAAAAGGAGGAGGCAAGCTGCATTCTGTGAGTCTGGTTGGAGGATGGGGGTTTCTAGGGGTATCTAGAGGAGTCACTTCCAAAGCAGCAATTCCAAAGGCACGTTACGTAAAGCTTTAGTAGCTGGAGCAGCAGCAGGAAACTAGAGATGTAAATAGAAAGGAGGTAAGGAGGATCTACAAATCAGGAGAGATGAAGACAAATTAAAGCCTTTCCTTCATCAGTAAACCAAAGGCAGAGATCATAGGCAGCTCTCTGGTGATTGTACTCTTAAGTTTCAACTTTCTGTAGACAAAAGGCAATGTATTTGGTCATGTTTTCCTGGTTACCCAAAAAATGACACAGCCCAGGCCTTACCCAACAGCTGATTCACCAACAATTAATCTATATCACAGCCTGTTGAGCCTCACACCTCACAGAGTCACATACTAGACAGCTTTGGAAAAAAAACAACCCAAGGTGAGCTGTCAAAGTCCTCTTGGTACCTGACTTCGCCCTCTGGGGTAGGTTTCATTTCAAAACTGAAAGGGACTGAAGGGCTGGGGAAATCCAAAGATCAACAGAGCCAGGAACAGGTGGTTCCCAGCAGAAGTATCCCAGGTTGGAACTCAAAACAGAAACCAGACTACTGATAAGACATGGTTTATGATGTCTGTCTCCAAGCCTTCAGAAGCCGTTTATATGTTTTCTGATATTTACAATAGGGCATGACCACATTTATCCAACTACTGACTGCTAAAAATCTAATTCTCCAAGTGCTCTAGCAACTTCCTGGTTTTATTACATTTTGAAGCTTTGGAATAGCTCCAGTAACTGGGATACCAGGGGACTTGTGACTTCTTTTGCCCTTCACATGAGCCACAAATAATGAATTTTATCCCCTCTTCCTTCTTCATCTCTCTACAAAGCCTTAGCAAAATTCCTGTCTCACTAAAAAGTTTCTAAGTTGTTCATAATAGCCCTTCCACTGGAGCAATATTCAATACATAAATGTCTAGTTCATCAAAGGAGTCAGGTTATTTGCTTGAGGTTCATCTGTAACTAGCTATATGACCTCAGACAAGTCACTCCATCTTTTTGAGCTCAGTTTCAATTTTCTCATCTAAAAGTAAGGAGGTTGAAAACAGAAGGGGAAGCAATAAAACACCTTAAACTGAGAAAAGACTTTTAAGTGTTTAAGTCTGAAACGTTCATCAAGTGCCAACAAGGGTTATTTTTAAAAAACTTACAAAGCCAGCCGCAGTGGCTCACGCCTGTAATCCCAGCACTCTGGGAAGCTGAGGCAGGCAGATCACGGGGTCAGAAGTTCAAGACCAATCTGACCAACATAGTGAAACTCTGCCTCTACTAAAAATACAAAAATTAGCAGGGTGTGGTGGTGCATGCCTGTAATTCCAGCTACTCAGGAGGCTGAGGTACAAGAAGCTCTTGAACCCGGGAGGTGGAAGTTGCAGTAAGCCAAGATCATGCCATTACACTCCAGCCTGGACAACAGAGATAGACTCCATCTCAAAAAAAAAAAAAAAAAAAAAAAAGACACACACTTCAGCCTAGCCAACATGGCAAAACCCCATCTCTACTAAAAATACAAAAAAGCTGGGTGTGGTAGCCCAGGTCTGTAATTCCAGCTACTTGGGAGGCTGAGGCAGAGGATTGCTTGAACCAGGAGGCAGAGGTTGCAGTGAGCTGGGATCATGCGACTGCACTCCAGACTGAGCAACAACAGCGAAACTCTCTCAAAAAAAAAAAAAAAAAAAAAAAAAAGACAGATACCTAAGCATACCATAGGAAACTCTAAGCATAAACAAAAATTCACAAACTTCCAGAGAGAACAGATTATTACTGACAAAGAAAAAAATCCCATTGGACTTCTCATCTGTATCACCAGAAACTCAAGGCAGTGGAAAGCTACTTAGACTCTGTTGAGACTAGGACTAGTATTCCAAGAATTCTAAACCTAACCACATCATTCATAGATGAAGATTAAAAAGAAATTAGACATATAAAGACTTTTAAAGTATCACCCATCCCCCACTTCTAAGAAAATCACTCAAAGAAATGGCCTAGTTGGCCAGGAGTGTTGGCTCACGCCTATAATCCCAGTAGTTTGGGAGGCCAAGACAGGCAGATCACGAGGTCAGTAGTTCAAGACCAGCCTGGCCAACATGGTGAAATCCTGTCTCTATTAAAAGAAAATACAAAAATTAGCTGGTTACAGTGGCACATTCCTGTAGTCCCAGCTACTTGGGAGGTTGAGGCAAGAAAATCGCTTGAACACCAGAGGCAGAGGTTGTAGTGAGTTGAGATTGCCCACTGCACTCCAGCCTGGGTAACAGACTAAGACTCTGTATCAAAAAAAAAAAAAAAAAAAAAAGGTCCCAGCCAATTAAATTTAATTGTAACAAAGCCAGGAAAGACAAACTATGTAAAAAAACATATGTTTCCCCTCCCCAACAAAAACCTTTTAATGAGTTTGGACCAGATGACTTCAAATGGCCTTTCCAAGTATAAACAGAAACTGCCCTGTACACAACAGTCCCTGGCAGTCTGCGTTTGTGAGTTGTTCATCACCTAGTGGCCTGATGAAGTAAATGCAGTTTGTCAAGTGCCTGGATAAACCCAGCCATTTTGTGAGCTCTGATGGAGTATGCAGCAGGGCAGCAGCCTGACCTCCCAATGATTACAAGAGTGGTAGACTGCAAACCTCCAAACTCATAGGCAATTGTAAAGACTTAGCTCACCATCCATTCATTCTTCAAGGAGGAAGGGAAAGCCTACTTACCTTGTACCTAAATAATCATAAGAAGTGAAGCACAGATTTGTCAGGCTGCATTTACAAAGTAGAGAGAGGTAGAAATTGCTTTTGTGCAGACTGATCTGAATTGAAAACAAGTTTAGAATTAGGATAAACTCCAAATATGTCTTAGAAAGACTGTCTTCAAAGGTTCACAAGTTGGCATATGGAAGATGTATTATATTTATTTTGTATAGTTCCGGGGTACTTGTCTAAAATTAGGCTGGGTACAGTGGCTCACGCCTGTAACCCCAACACTTTGGGAGGCTAAGGTGGGAAGATCACCTGAGGTCAGGAATTCAAGACCAGCCTGGCCAACATGGTGAAACCCTGTCTCTACCAAAAACACAAAAATTAGCCGGGTGTGGTGGCACATGCCTGTAATCCCAGCTACTTGGGAAGCCAAAGCAGGAAAATCGCTTAAACCCAAGAGGTGGAGGTTGCAGTGAGCCGAGATCGTGCCACTGCACTCCAAGCTGGGTGACAGAGTGGGACTCCATCTCAAACATAAATAAATTTTAAAAATTAAATTAATGAGAAGACTCAATTAGATTTCAACTCAAAACAAGAAATAATTGTCAGCAGGGCACTGCGGCTCATGCCTGTAATCCCAGCCCTCTGGAAGTCTAAGGCAGGATGACTGCTTGAGGCCAGGAGTCCAAGACCACCCGGGCAACCTAGCAAGATCCAGTCTCTACAGAAATTTTTCTTTTTTCTTTTCGAGACAGAGTCTTGCTCTGTCGCCCAGGATAGAGTGCAGTGGCATAATCTCGGCTCATTGCTACCTCTGCCTCCTGGGTTCAAGCAATTCTCGTGCCTCAGCCTCCCAAGTAGCTAGGATTACAGATGTGAACCACCATGCCCAGCTAATTTGTATTTTTAGTAGTGATGAGGTTTTGCCACACAGGCCAATCTAGTCTCAAACTCCTGGCCTCAAGTGATCCACCAGCCTTGGCCTCCCAAAGTGCTGGGATTACGGGCATGACTCACCATGCCCAGCCTCTACAGGAAATGTTTTATATTAGCCAGGTGTGGTGGCACATGCCTGTAGTCCCAGCTACTCAGGAGACTGAGGCAGGAGGATCACTTGAGCCCAGGAGTTCAAGGCTGCAGTAAGCTATGATCACACCACTGCACTCTAGCCTGGGTGACAGAGCAAGACCCTGTCTCTTAAAAATAAAAAATAGGCCAGGCAGCTGGACACAGTGACTCATGCCTGTAATCCAGCACTTTGGGAGGCTGAGGCAGGTGGATCACTTGAAGTCAGGACGAGACAAGCCTGGCCAAATAATAAAACTCTGTCTCTACTAAAAAAATACAAAAATTAGCCGTGTGTGGTGGTGGGCACCTGTAATCTCACCTACGTGGCAGGCTGAGGCAGGAGAATTGTTTGAATCTGGGAGGCAGATGTTGCGACGAGCCAAAATGGCGCCATTGCACTCCAGCGTGGTCAACTGAGTGAGACTCCGTCTCAAAGAACAAAAAAAACAGGTGAGGCGCAATGGCTTATGCCTGTAATCCCAGCACTTTGGGAAGCTGAGGCAGGCAGATCACTTGAGGTCAGGAGTTCAAGACCAGCCTGGCCA
Source organism: Ateles fusciceps (assembly GCA_036589455.1). NCBI lineage: Eukaryota > Metazoa > Chordata > Mammalia > Primates > Atelidae > Ateles > Ateles fusciceps. The sequence goes on from JAZHEH010003205.1 coordinate 38,628,229, forward strand.
ACATGTTAAAACTCCGTCTCTACTAAAAATACAAAAATTAGCTGGGTATGATGGTGGGCACCTGTAGTCCCAGCTTCTGGAGAGGTTGAGGCAGAAGAATCACTTGAACTCAGGTAGCACAGGTTGCAGTGAGCCAAGACTGTGCCACTGTACTCCAGCCTAGGCAACAGGGTGAGACTCCATCTCAAAAAAGTAAAATAAAATAAAAACAAATAAAAAACAATTTTTGCCAGGCATGGTGGCTCATGCCTATAATCCAAGCACTTTAGGAAGTCAAGGCAGAAGAATCGCTTGAGCCCAGGAATTCAAGACCAGTCTGGAAAATATAGTGATATCCTGTCTTTATAAAAAAAACTAAAAAATAAATAAAAAATAAAAATAGCCAGGCATGGCGGCATGCACCTGTAGTCCCAGCTACTTGGGAGAAGCTGAGGGGGAGAATCGTTTGTAGACCAGGGAGGTTGAGGCTACAGTGAGCTGTAATCCAAAACTGCACTCCAGTCTGTGTGACAGAGCAAGACCCTGTCTCAAAAAATTATGATTATATTTCTACCGATGAGAGCTTTTCAACAACAATATCCTAAAGAAGTGGTGAGCTCCCCCATTAATAGAGGTATTCAAAGACAACCTGAAAGATCATTTGTCAGGAGAATGATAGAAAGCATTCCTGTAATTGGATGGCAGACTGGAGACAAGGAGACTGCATCAAATTACTTCAAAGGCTCTTTTCAGCTCTAAGAGTTTTTACTCTAAATAAAAACAAAACAAACAAAATCCACTAATAACTAAGAAGTCCTCCTCCTACTTTTTTAAAGATCCAACCAGGCACGACAACTTAGTAGCTAAAAGTACAGGCTTGATACTACTTTCTCTTGAATAAATGTGGACAAATTACTTAATTCTATTTGCCTCCATTTCACTATCCATAAATTTAGAATAATAGTACCTACACCTCATAAGATTACTACGAAAAGTAAAATGATATAATACTGAGTTCAATACTTAAAACAGTATCTGACACATGAACGTTTTTAAAACTAGCAGCCTAAAAAGGAAAGGAAAAGGAAAGGTGGAGATGGAAGAAGGGCAAGGAATGAAACCTAAATGTGTGGCTTGTTTTCATTATCTGTACCTAAGCCTCAACCAAACCATTCCTGACTGCTGTGGCCAGAGGCTGGGTTCCCTTGGCAACCAGCCTCAAAAAAGAACCTAGATCTACCTTCTTCAGGGAGGCAGCTCATCCCTTGCCTTAGAATCTGGTATCTTCCCTGCACAAGGCAGACTCCCTAAGAACTCACAAATACCACTGCCTCAAACTCAAAGGAGCTAAGCAAGTGCTACTCTTACTTCCTATGATCAACTAGAGATCGTCAGAGTTCAAAGAGACCTCAGAGGCCATCTAGAGCAACCCCTTTGTTTAATGAATGATGACAATAAAACTAAAAAAAGCGAAGTCCTAAATATGGCAAGTTGGTGGCAGGGTCAAGACAAGATCACAGTCCTCTTTATTCCTAGTCCAGTGGTCAAAATCTTCCCATTTTTCATATGAGAAAAACAGAACTGGCCCTATTACCTCTTAAACCATACAGTCCATACTACCTACTTAACAGAGGAAATAAAAGACTACAAGCAGTAGAGTGCAGAGGTTAAGATCATGAACTTGGGGCTCAGCGCTGTGGCTCACGCCTGTAATCCCAGCACTTTGGGATGCCAAGGAGCAGATCACCAGGTCAAGAGATGGAGACCATCCTGGCCAAAATGGTGAAACCCTGTCTCTACTAAAAATACAAAAATTAGCTGAGTGTGGTGGCACAAGCCTGTGGTCCTAGCTACTTGGGAGGCTGAGGCAGAAGAATCACTTGAACCCAGGAGGCGGAGGTTGCAGTGAGCTGAGGTCGTGCCATTGTACTCCAGCCTGGCGACAGAGCAAGACTCCATCTCAAAAACAAAACAAAACAAAAAAAAGGTGGCCGGGCATTGTGGCTCATGCCTGTAATCCCAGCACTTTGGGAGGCCGAGGTGGGCAGATCACGAGGTCAAGAGATCAAGACCATCCTGGCCAACATGGTGAAACCCCGTCTCTACTAAAAATACACAAATTAGCTGGGCGTGGAGGTGTGTGCCTGTAATCCCAGCTACACGGGAGGCTGAGGCAGGAGAATCACTTGAACCAGGGAGTCGGAGGTTGCAGTGAGTCAAGATCATGCCACTGCACTCCAGCCTGGGCAACAAAAGCGAATCTCAGTCTCAAAAAAAAAAAAAAAAAAAAAAAAGGGGCAAGGATGAACTCAGGATGGACTGCCTTTTTTAAATCCCTGCTCTACTAATTAACTGTGCAACTTGAAGCAAGCTTCCTAACTGCTCTTCAACTCTATAAAACAAGGCCAGGTGCGGTGGCTCATGCCTGTAATTCTAGCACTTTGGGAGGTCAAGGCAGGCAGATCACAAGGTCAGGAGTTCAAGACCAGCCTGACCAACATGGTGAAACTCTGCCTCTACTAAAAATATAAAAACTTAGCCGGGTGTAGTGGTGTGCGCCTGTAATCCCAGCTACTGAGGAGGCTGAGGCAAGAGAAGCACTTGAACCCAGGAGGCGCAGACTGTAGTGAGCCGAGATCATGCCACTGCACTGCAACTGGGCAACAGAGCAAGACTCCAACTCAAACACACACACACACACACACACACACACACACACACACACACACACACGGTAAGAGTCACCGATTAGGTTATTTTTAAGGATTAAACAAGATAATCCATGTAAAGTAGATAGCATGTAGAAAATTCTCAATGTGTGGTGGGGTACGGTGGCTCACACCTGTAATCCCAGTACTTTGGGAGGCCAAACTGGGTGGATCACCTGAGGTCGGGAGTTCGAGACTAGTCTAACCAACATGGAGAAACCCAATCTCTATTAAAAATACAAAATTAGCTGGCATGATGACACATGCCTATAATCCCAGCTACTCGGGGACTGAAGCAGGAGAATCACCTGAACCCGGGACGTGGAGGTTGCGGTGAGCCGAGATTGTGCTATTGAACTCTAGCCTGGGCAACAAGACTAAAACTCCGCCTTAAAAAAAAAAAAAAGAGAAAAAGAAAATTCTCAATGTGTACACTGTTCTGCTTCTCATCATTACCAGTCGTGTAAAAAAATAAACAAGCGCCAGGCGTGGTGGCTCACACCTGTAATCCAAGTACTTTGGAGACTAAGGCAGGCGGATCACCTGAGGTCGGGAGTTCAAGACCAGCCTGACCAACACGATGAAACCCCGTCTTAAAAAATAAATAAATAAATAAATAAACAAACAAGCAAGGCCAGGTGTGGTGGCTCATGCCTGTAATCCCAGCACTTTGGGAGGCCGAGGCAAGCAGATCACAAGGTCCGGAGTTCAAGACCAGCCTGACAAACATATTGAAACCCTGTCTTTACTAAAAATACAAAAATTAGCCAGGTGTGGTGGCACGCTCCTGTAATCCAAGCTACTCAGGAGTCTGAGGCAGGAGAATTGCTTGAACCAGAGAGGCAGAGGTTGCAGTGAGCCAAGATCGTGCCACTGCACTCTAACCTGGGTGACAGAGCCAGACCTCGTCTCAAAACAAAAATAAAAAACAAAATGAGCATTAAAAACAAGAGAGGCTAGACAAGCTCTTACTTCTGGTCCAAAAAGCACTGAGACATAGTGTTTGCTTAGCTCCATTCCTGGCTGAGGAAACACCCAACCCCTCAGCAGGAGAAGAACATAACTAACCTATCTTTCATGTCTTTGGATCTAGGGGAACAATCAATTCAGAGAATAATCAAGGTTCATGCTATATTGATAAGATGCTTAAGATCACAATGAACGTTAAGTCAGAACTCAAGCCTGACCTTTACCCTATACTCAAGTTTGACAAGATGCAGTTTTTGCCCAGTCTTCCCTTCAACCTACTAAGGTGATGCAGTGTAATGGTTAAGAGCAAAAGCTCTGGAGTTTGACTGCCTGGGTGCAAACTGGTTCCATCATTTGTATGCTGTGTGACTTAGACAAATTCGTCTATTTGCCTCATTTCTCTAAACCTTTGTTTCTCCATCTTTTAAATGAGAATAACAACTATTTTAATTTTTATGATTAACAGCTGACATTGGGTAAGCACTTTCTATGTGCCAAGAACTATGCTAAGCACTTTACATAGCTTATGTCATTTAACTGTCACCACCATCTTAGGAGACAGGTATTATTACTATTCTCATGGTACAGATATAGATGCTCCTTGACTTGTGATGAGGTTACATCCCGAATACCTTAAGTCAAATGCTCATTTAATATACTTAGCCTACCAAACATCATAGCTTAGCCTGGTCTATCTTAAACACACTCAGAACACTTACATTAGCCTAGAGCTGGGCAAAATCATCCAACACAATGTCTATTATAAACTTGAACATCTCATGTAATTTATTAAACACAGTACAGTATGCAGTATTAGTTGTTTGCCTTCATGACTGCATGGCTGACTGGGAGTTGCTTGTTGCTGCAGCCATGCATCATGAGAACATATCATACCTAACGTGTCACTAGGCCAGGAAAAGATCAAAATTCAGAGTTTCTAGTGTAGTTTCTAATTAACGCATATGGCTTTTGCACCATTGTAAATTTGAAAATTGTAAGTCAAACCACTGTAAGTTAGGACTATCTGTACAGATGAGGCAGAGTTTTCTTGGTCAAGGCCACACAGTCAGTTACTGGCAAAACTTAGATGTCAATGCAGGAGGCCTGACCCCAGAGTCTATGCTCTTTACTCCTACTACACTGCTCTACTTCTCAGAGTACTAGCATCACATGGTTGTTAGAAGATAGCAACCCACATAAAGTGCTTATCACAGTGCCAGGTTCATCAAAGCTGGCCATTACTATTATTTTTGTTATGACCATTATCAATTCCTTTAAGCCTCTCCCAAAAATTACTACCTCCTAAGTTCCAACTTCATCTAAAAGGAAAGGGTTGTTTTCTTACCTAGCTACCACCTCATTGAGTAGCTTGGAGTAGGGTTGTAGTATTTTTATTTAATTTCCCTCATGTAATCCAGGATAAGTACCCGGGTGGAGAAAAAGCAAAATATTTATTAGAAACATATTATTCTATAAAAAGCAATATTCTAAAGTCTTTCTTTTTAAAAATAAAATCTTTATTAATCTCTTAGGAAAAAAAACATACACTTATAAAACTTTTTTTTTTTCAAAATAAGGCAGAGACAAATAGTATTTACTTTAAAAAGAAACTGTCAGTCCTCTACCTCCCTTCCTCATTCTACTCTCCTGTTCTTAAAATGGGTATATTAGTCATTCAATGCTCTCAAGAAGAAAGATTGGTGTCCTTTGTCATTATCTCCATTTGACAGGTGCAGAGGGGGTTCACAGAGATTAAAGGCTATACAGTTAAGTGGGTGTCCAAGGTTACTGAAAGATAACTTTCAGATATGCAGGAAGGAAGGTTGAGCTGGTAAACTCTTTCACTTATCCTGAGAGGAGGTAGCTGTGTGAGAAGGTACCTAGAAAGCACCTAAAAAATTAAATAAATAAAGACTAATAACAGGCTTTTTAAGTAATTATTTAAAAAGCCAGGGTCAGCCAACGCAGTGGCTCATGCCTGTAATCCCAGCACTTTGGGAGGCCAAGGTAGGTGGATCACCTGAGGTCAGGAGTTTGAGACCAGCCTGGCCAACATAGTGAAACCCCGTCTCTACTAAAAAAAAATACAAAATTAGCCAGGCGTGGTGGCGGGCACCTGTAATCCCAGCTACTTAGGAGGCTGAGGCAGGGGAATCACTTGAACCTGGGAGGCGGAGGTTGCAGTGAGCTGAGATCATGCCACTGCACTCCAGCCTGGGTGACAGTGTGAGACAACATCTCAAAACAAAACAAAACAAAAAGCCAGGGTTGATGGGGCTGGGAGCAGTGGGTCACACCTACAGTCCCAGCACTTTGGGATTTGGGAAGCCGAGGCTGGCAGATCACCTGAGGTCAGGAGTTTGACACCAGCCTGGCCAATATGGTGAAACCCCACCTCTACTAAAAATACAAAAAATTAGCCAGGTGTGATGGCGTGTGCCCTTGGTCCCAGCTACACAGGAGGCTGAGGCAGGAGAATCGCTTGAGCCCTGAAGGCAGAGGTTGCAGTAAGCTAAGACCGCGCCACTGCACTCCAGACTGGACAAGAGCAAAACTCTGTCTCCAAAAAAAAATTAAAATTAAATAAATTTATTCATTAAGCTCCTATGTTCTAGGCACTGTTCTAGGCGTGAGGTTATAGCAATGAGGAAAACAAAGTCCTAACCATCATGAAATTTACATTCTAGTGGAGGGTGACATGTAATAAACTATGGTAGAGAGTCCCTAGAACACAATGCCTGGCATGCAGTAGGCAGCACTCAAAATAAGTACTTGCTAAATAATGAACAATGAATGAATAAACAGTATGTCAAATAGTAAGTGCTATGCAGAAAAATAAAACAGGGAAGGGGACCAGAGAAAGCAGAAGGCAAAGACATAGCTTTTATTTTAAACAAGGCAGTTAAGGTATATTTCACTGATTAAGTGACAGTTGAGCAGAAACCTGAAGGAGATAAGGGAAAAGGCCACACTGACATCTGGAAAAGTGATGTTCCTGGCAGAAAAAAAACTATAAAGGCCCCAAGGCCTGGCATGCTGCAGCAACTGCAAAGACCAGTGTGGCTACAGCACCAGGGAAAGTGGTAGGAAATGAAGTCAGAGCAGCTCGGAGACGGTGGTGTGGATCCTATATGGTCTTATAGACCATGGTAGAGATACTACCTTTTAAACCGGGTGGGATTTTAATCTCAGCATCCAGGTGACAGTTTTCAGCAAAGCAGTGACTTGATCTGACACACACTTAAAAGAATAATTCTGGTCACTGTTAAAATTAGATTGAGGGGGCAAAGAGCAAAAGGAGGAAGACCATTTAGCTATTCCAGTAGCAACAGGGCAGGTGGTGGGAAGTGTTTAAATACTTGATATATTTTAAGGTGAAGTTGACAGGACCTACTGGTGGACTGGATGAGGAAAATGAAAAAACAGTTAAGGGAAACGCTCTATATATTCAATATAGAGAAGAATAACAACTCTGAGATGGGGAGCACCTTCCAGAGAAGCAGATTTGAGAGGGGATGTTCTGAAGTTTTTAAATAAGTTCAATAGGCTACTAGACACCCAAAGGAGATATCCAGTGAATAGCTGGATGTAAGTCTTGAGTTCAGGAAAGGACATTCAAGCTAATAATGTAAACTCATGAACTGTCACGAAATAATGGCATTTAAAGTCTTGATCAAGTTCAACTGAGCAACATAGCAAGACCCTGTCTCTACAAAAAAACAATAACTTAGCCAGGCGTGGTTGTGGGCACCTGCCGTCCTAGCTACTGAGGAGGGGCGGGAGGATTGCTTAAGACCAGGAATTCAAGGCTGTATACAGTCAATTATGATCATGCCACTGCACTTCAGCCTGAGCAACAGAGTGAGAACTTGTCTCTAAAAAATAAAGCACTGAAAAAGAGCACCTAGGAAAAGAGTGTAGACAGAGAAGGTATCCAAGGGAAGCAATCCTCCCACCTCAGCCTCCCGAGCAGCTGGGATTACAGGCGCCCGCCACCACACCAACTAATTTTTGTATTTTTAGTAGAAACAGCATTTCACTGTGTTGGCCAGGCTGGTCTCAAACTCCCGACCTCAGGTGATCCACCCACCTCAGCCTCCCAAAGTGCTGGGATTACAGGCATGAGCCACTGCACCCAACTGCCCCTTCTTTCTTTTATGGGACAGAGAGTTATTGATCATTTGCTAACTCAAAGGTTAGGTTTAATTTACAATTTCTCCTTAGAATCTCTAGACAAGAAGTATAATTTCTGATGTCTTCACCTTAGAATTACTGCTATAAAGTAAGGCCTTTAACTTTCTGTGCTGTAGCAAGTATAGTCAAGTCTCAATAATCTATGCTAGTGAAGTAGCAAAACAATAATCAGCAAAATCCGGATAATGTGAACATCCTTCGTATCTTCCTGAAATGGCTACAACTTCTGAATGGACTGTGCTCTCTTTGGCTTCAGGCCTTTGCTTCCTCTGCCTGGAATACCCTTCCCTGTCCTCCACCTTACAGTCTGCTAGTTTGAAACTCCTTGCCTCAACCTGTCCAGTAGCAGGGATTACAGACACATATCACCATGCCTAGCTAATTTTTAAATTTTAAATTTTAAATTATAAGATAGGGTCTCCCTACATTGCCCAGGCTGGTCTTGAATTCGTAGGCTCAAACAATCCTCCTGCCTCAGCCTCCCAAAGTGCAGGGATTACAGGTGTAAGCCACCACACCCAACTATACCAACCCCAACACATTTCTTACATTTCTCACAGAACCAGGAAGTGATCTCAAAACAGCAGTGTAGGGTCACTAGCACATGAGGTCAAACTGTTAACTACAAAATGGGTAAGATATATTGCTTGGGGCCAGGTGCGGTGGCTCAAGCCTGTAATCCCAGCACTTTGGGAGGCCAAGGCAGGCAGATCACGAGGTCAAGAGATCAAGACCATCCTGGACAACATGGTGAAACCCTGTCTCTACTAAAAATACAAAAATTAGGTGGGCGTGGTGGCATGCGCCTGTAGTCCCAGCTACTCGGGAGGCTGAGGCAGGAGAATTGCCTGAACCCTGGAGGCAGAGGTTGCAGTGAGCCAAGATCCCGCCACTGCACTCCAGCCTAGCACCTGGCGACAGAGCAAGACTCTGTCTCAAAAAAAAAAAAAAAAAAAAAAGATAAATTGCTTTGAAGTGCCTGTTTCTGGCTTCTGGCTGGAGGCTACACTTCCCAGCCTGGCAGAATGGCCACCGTGCAGGCTGCAACTCTTTCTGAGAAATAAAGCTCTGTTTTCCGAAAGAAAAAAATTTTAAAAAGATATATTTCTAGCTGTAGTTGCCTAGAAAGTAACAGGGGAAAAGCGCTCCCAATTTACTCTTACTTTATTTCTTATTATTTTTCTTTTTTTAGATAGGGTCTCGCTCTGTTGTCCAGACTGGAGTGAAGTGACACGATCATGGCTCACTGCAGCCTCTAACTCCTGAGCTCAAGTGATTATCCCACCTCAGCCTTACAAGTAGCTGGGACTACAGATGCATGCCACCATACCCAGTTAATTTTTTAAATTTTTTAATTTTTTTGTACAGACAGGGTCTAACTATGTTGCCCAGGCTGGTCTCCAACTCCTGGACTCCAGTAATCCTCCCACATCAACCTCCCAAAATGCTGAGATTACAGGTGTGAACCACCAGGCCCAGCCTACTATTACTTTAAATAAAAGAGAAACAAAAAGATAAATCTTCAGGGAGAGAGAAAAAGAAACCACTTTTAAAAAAACGTGTGTAATGACTTCTGGATTCAAGAAAAAAAATGCTACATGTTATTAGCACTTTTTTTTTTTTTTTTTTTTGAGATGGATTCTCACTCTGTCGCCCAGGCTGGAGTGCAGTAGCACCATCTCAGCTCACCTCAACCTCCCTCTCCCAGGTTCACATTCACATGCCTCAGCCTCCCGAATAGCTGGGATTACAGGCACACACCACCACGCTCAGTTAAATTTTTTTGTGTATTTTTAGTAGAGACAGGGTTTTGCCATGTTGGTCAGGCTGGTCTCAAACTCCACCCACCTCACCACCTCATCCACCGCACTGGGCCAGTATGGCAAATTTAAATAGCTATAGGCCAGGCACGGTGACTCACATCCATAATCCCAGGACTCTGGGAGGCTGAGGCAGAAGAATCACTTGAGCTCAGGAATTCAAAACCAACCTGAGCAACATAGCAGGACCTCATCTCTACTAAAAATAAAAATTGAAAAATTAGCCACATGGTGGGCACACACTTGTAGTCCCAGTTACTGAGGAGGCTGAGGTGGGAGGATTACTTGAGCCCGGGAGATAGAGGTGGCAATGAATTATGACGGAGCCACTGCACTACAGCCTGGGTGACAGAGCGGGACCTTTTCTCAAAAAATAAATAAAAATTAAAAATTAAAATTATATAGCTGTAGTATGCTTGTTGAACCAGGTAGATTAGAGAAGAAAAAATGTGGTCCCAAGGGAACTTAAGAGTCTTACTGAGGAATCCTTCCCACCCCTTCCAAACCCATAAATGTAAACGTCAGAGAAAAGAAAGAAGAGATTTTCTAAAACAAGAGTTAGGAACTTAAGGTAAATGCATTGGCTGTTTGGGGGCAGAAAAATGATGACTGGCTGGAAAGCTTTTTGAGTTTACGGTAAAGTTATCCCATACATTAAAGTCAATATATATATCACAAGCCTCAGAAGCTATGGAAAGGTGCAATCTACAACTAGGAGTCAAGAAGCCTGTGTGACCTTGAGCAAGTCGCTTCACTCCACTGATCCAAAAATGGCTCTTCCGTAAAATGGGCATAATAAGAAAGATGGCAAAGTTGCCTGTGATGATTAAACAAGTAATGTGAAATCATTCTGAAAGGTTTTACGTGACATACCAACTTAACATAAGAGGAAGCAACAATCATTCCCCTGACTGGAGCATAAATCCTGTGGTTCAACTTCCAAAGTCTAAACCTGACTCACCTTCTTAACCTTGTTAACCCCCTCAACCAACCTGTGGTTACTGAGTAAGAGGAGACGAGTTATGCGTGAGGCTCCAGGGGTGGAGCAGTGACTACTCAGCCAGTTGCTCCATGTCTCAGTGGCTTCATCTATAAAATGGATGGTGTGGAATTCACTCAAGTATCCATAAGACAATGCAAGTCTGAGGAAGGGAGTGGAGATTTTACCAAAAATGTGGAAAATATTTACATAACCATCCCACCACCCAGGGATAAATAACCAAGGTCAAATATCATCACTTCCTGGACATCATGAATCATTTAATCTCTTGGGAGAACTGAGACCCTGACAGATGAAGTGGGTTGTAGAAGTCTCAGAGCTAGTCACAGGCAGAGCTAAGACTAGGGCCCAAAGCCTCAGATTCCAAAGTCCAGTGACCTCTTTGCCAGATCACAGCATCACCCAGGGTTCCTGTATGACATGTTATCAACCCCAAGACACATTACAATTTAACCAACAACTAAATGTGGACTACAAGGAACTGTAAGATTCCGGGGGAAGCAGGGAGGCTGAGAGCTGGGGGAGCTGGGAAAGGTAAGGCTTCACTGAGGAGGTGCACTAAGTCCCAAAGGTACATAACAGAAAATTATGGAAATATTTCAGTAGGTAGTCTTGGGAATAAAGACCTGATGGATAAAATTTTCTCTAGGGAAGAGAAACAGATTAGATTTACAAGGCCAGAAGGCTTTGTTTGAACATTCCTTGATTATATGCGATTTAGTCCTTTTGTTGTGACCTGAGTTTCTAACACTGGCTAATATTGTTAATTCTCTCATCTATTATGTCTCCCTATGAGACAGTACCCTCTGCAGAGATCACATCCAGTTTAGTGGTTAAGTAGGTATCTCTGGACTCAGATTGACTAAATTCAAATCCTTGCTTTACCCCTTCACCAACCTGTACCTCTGTAAAACTGACCTAATAGCATCACCCATTTCAGGAGGTTTTGTGAGGATTAAATGTGTATAAGCAGTCAACACTAATGGGTTTTTAATCACTTTATTTTTTGAGACAGAGTCTCAAAAAGGCTGGAGTGCAGTGGCACAGTCTCGGCTCACTGAAACCTCTGCCTCCCACGTTCAAGTGATTCTCCTGCCTCAGCCTCCCACGTAGCTGAGACTACAGGCACGTGCCACCAGGCCCAGCTAATTTTTTGTATTTTTAGTGGAGACAGGGTTTCACCATGTTAGCTAGGCTGGTCTTGATCTCACGACCTCATCATCCACTGGCCGAGGCCTCCCAAAGAGCTGGGATTAGAGGTATAAGCAACCGTGCCCTAATAACTTTATTTATAATGTGTCCTTTTTTTTTTTTTTTTTTTTGAGATGAAGTCTCACTCTGTTACCCAGGCTGGAGTGAGGTGGTGTACAGTCTCAGCTCACTGCAACCTCCGCCTCCTGGGTTCAAGCAATTCTCCTGCTTCAGCCTCCCTAAAAGCTGGGATTACAGGTGTGCACCCCACACCTGGCTAATTTTTTTTGTATTTTTAGTAGAGATGGGGTTTCACCACGTTGGCCAGGCTGGTCTTGAACTCCTGACCTCAGGTGATCCACCCGCCTCGGCCTCCCAAAGTGCTGGGATTACAGGCATGAGCCACCACGCCTGGCCAATGTGTCCTTTTTTATACATAAAGACTAGAAATTACCCAAGAACACTGCATGTAGTAATTATTGTTTTGCAAGAATTTTGTTATATGTGTGCACATAAATGTCTTAAGTCATAATGTAAAATTTGTTTCTTACAGTGGTTTTTTAAAAAATGTGAGAGACACTGAATAAGGCTTAGAACAATGCCTAGCACACGGTAAGCACTCTTACTGTGCTATAACTGTTTAATGTGTTTGTAGGTTTATATAAACTAGTATGAAAGCACTTTGGAAAACATATCTGATAGCAACATAAGTTAAAGGCAAAAAGCCCTTCTTTTATGTATCACATCCACACAATCAGAGCCCTGCTCAGGCACCTATTTGACTGGCCCACTGAAAAGGCCACAGACTGACTGACCTAACACTCTGTCATGCTCTGTCAATCTCTGCGGAGAAATGGAGGTTTGGTGCCAGAGTGTATTTATTTTTACCTGGTTGGGGTTTTGGGGTGGGGAAGGCAAGAGTCAAGCCCATGGGGAGCTGAGGGAAGCAAATGAGTCATACAGAGAACTGTTTGCTCCCCCCGGAGCCAGGTAGACTCAAAAGTGCCACAGCCAAGGCCAGACTGACAGATACCTGAGTCTCTGGGCGGGCTGAATCACTTCCCCCCTCCCTATCCGCACCAGACACCGCATAAGAGCATTTGAGACCGCCCATTACAGGTGTACCTCATATCAAGAAAAGCTGGAGCCGCCAAACAGATACAAAAAGGGGCTAACTACACAACAAAAGATTACCTGAAGGGTTCATTTAAATGACAAGCTCACCTAAACGTTTAAAATAGCATTTAAATTCCAAAACTCTGATTTACAGAAAAATCTGGAAAATGTGCTCACCAGTAAGGAAATCTGGAGGTCCATTCCCGACACTGTGTGACCTTGAATTAGCCACTTCATCTTTTAAGTGTCTTCCTCTGTTTAAAAGAGAAAGAGAGAGATAAGAACACCTACCTCAAAGGCTCATGGTAAAAATTAAACATAGGATGCGGTGAAATGCCTGGCATCGAATGTGCTGGCACTGGCCAATGCACAATAAACACCTGTCCCTTCTAAACTAAAAGTGAACACTAATTGTGTTAACCCGTTAATAAGATTCACCGGCCAATTGGCCTGTGAAAAAGTCAGAGGCATTCTAGTCTCTTCACGGAAGTTGTCTTGCTTTTAAAAGCTTTATAACCCATCTCTTGTTCTCCCTAGCACAACGGACCATACTAGGAAGTCTAGAAAAGCAGTAATTTATCTCATTCCTTAAATTAAGCAGAGGTTTCTAAATGCTTTGGTACGGTGGGACCCAAATTATCCTTTGATACTGCCCCCCCCCTATTATCCATTATTAAGCTTTAAAAGGGCGAGAGGCTAAATATTGTGCCTACATTTTAGTTATTCGCGTCCCGTTTAAAATTAAAGGGAGGAAAACGCGTTAAAATTAGGCCTCTGAGCTTCAGAGCAGCCTGCGGGTTTTTTTTTAAATCCCGGAGGGGTCATAAGACTCGCGGAGCGGGGAAGGCCCGGGGGAGGAAGAGGGGTGCATTCTAGAACTGTCGGGCGGACCCCAATTTCTCGTTGGCGACAAATGCCAGCCACGTGTCGCCATTTTCTTTTCAAGAAACATGGCGGCCGCCCCCGCGGGGAAGGAACGGGGGAAGCGGAGTAGCGCCACGTTGGCCGCTTTCCCTGAGGAATTCTGAAGCACGTTGCGCACGAGGCCTTTTCTGGTCTGGCTTAGGCCAAGGGGAAAGGGCAGAAATCACAACTCGTAGGCCAGCGTCTCGAGCGACACTTCCTCAGCGGGAGGAAGCGAGAGCAAAGGCCTTCCAAGATGGCGGGCCCTGGCGGGGCCGCCCCCCGGAAAGCGGGACGCGGTGGCTGCGCCCATGGGCCTGAAAAGACAGCCGTGGGAGCCCAGGCAGCGCGGGAAAAGCCGCAGAAACGCCCTGAAGCCCTGGTCGGCACCCCTTGAACAAAGAGGCCTCCACAGGCGCACACTATTGTTCCTAATATCGGACAGGGTGCCGCGGTGGAAACGACACAAGGGCAGGAGGTGGGGTTTCTGTGGCTTTAACCGAAACTTGTGAAACGCAAACAAAGCATTATGTAAATGGACGCCATTCTTTTTAGGACCACGTTTCTAGCACGTCCCGCAAACAGCAGAGCCGCGATTCGGGCGGCGGCCGTGAGTGGGTTTCGGTCTTTGCTCACCGACCGCCGCCGAGGGGGCAGGGGGCAGGGGCCAGGGTGGGGGTGGGGGTTGATGCGGGGCGCCCGCGCGCACCCGCTCCGCAGGCCTCGCCTCGCCGCCCCTCCCCCCCCCGGAAGACGGCGGGTGCCCCTCCCGTACCCCCCCACACCCTCGCGCACGCGCCCTGATCACCTCACGCGCACGTTTTAAACCCGCGGCGTCCCGGCTGGTGCCTGCAGTTTCCGCCGGGGCTGCCCGTGTCGCTCCGCGCAGGAATCCCTTATGTAGAGCAGGAAAATAATGTCTGTCTACCATACACAACACTAGTATTTTCAGTCACCTGCCAGTGCCGTTAGAATTAATAAAATACGTATTCATTTTAAAACTTTGCCGGACTCCAGCTTCCCCCCATAGTGCGCTTCGTTCTCACTACTGCAGTGTCAGAAGGGTTTTTTTTAAGTACCATGTGAGGGTTGGCGCAATCTTGTGACCTAAAAAAGACGGGTCCTCATTTTTTTTCAAGGGGTCCTGCGCAGCAAGCACTTCCGGGGTCAGAGGGTACGCGGGGTTGAAAGCGGGCTTCCCGCCCCGCCCAGACCGCCGAGGCTGCCGCCGGAGTCGCCACCGCCGCGCCCTCGCCCACCCGCCAGCCCGTCGCTCCCGGCCCTGCTCGCCCCCTCCGCCGCCGCCGCCCGCCCCTGAGACTACGCTGCGGCCTCCCGCCCGCTCCCGCTCGCTCCCGCGGCCCTCGCTCGCCTCGCGCCGGCAGTTTTGGGCCTACACCCTCCCCTCCCCCCGCCAGCCGCCAAAGACTTGACCACGTAACGAGCCCAACTCCCCCGAACGCCGCCCGCCGCTCGCCATGGATGCCGGTGTGACTGAAAGTGGACTAAATGTGACTCTCACCATTCGGCTTCTTATGCACGGAAAGGAAGTAGGAAGCATCATTGGGAAGAAAGGGGAGTCGGTTAAGAGGATCCGCGAGGAGAGTGGCGCGCGGATCAACATCTCGGAGGGGAATTGTCCGGAGAGAATCATCACTCTGACCGGCCCCACCAATGCCATCTTTAAGGCTTTCGCTATGATCATCGACAAGCTGGAGGAAGATATCAACAGCTCCATGACCAACAGCACCGCGGCCAGCAGGCCCCCGGTCACCCTGAGGCTGGTGGTGCCGGCCACCCAGTGCGGCTCCCTGATTGGGAAAGGCGGGTGTAAGATCAAAGAGATCCGCGAGAGTACCGGGGCGCAGGTCCAGGTGGCGGGGGATATGCTGCCCAACTCCACCGAGCGGGCCATCACCATCGCTGGCGTGCCGCAGTCTGTTACCGAGTGTGTCAAGCAGATCTGCCTGGTCATGCTGGAGACGCTCTCCCAGTCTCCGCAAGGGAGAGTCATGACCATTCCGTACCAGCCCATGCCGGCCAGCTCCCCAGTCATCTGCGCGGGCGGCCAAGATCGGTGCAGCGACGCTGCGGGCTACCCCCACGCCACCCATGACCTGGAGGGACCACCTCTAGATGCCTACTCGATTCAAGGACAACACACCATTTCTCCGCTCGATCTGGCCAAGCTGAACCAGGTGGCAAGACAACAGTCTCACTTTGCCATGATGCACGGCGGGACCGGATTCGCCGGAATTGACTCCAGCTCTCCAGAGGTGAAAGGCTATTGGGCAAGTTTGGATGCATCTACTCAAACCACCCATGAACTCACCATTCCAAATAACTTAATTGGCTGCATAATCGGGCGCCAAGGCGCCAACATTAATGAGATTCGCCAGATGTCCGGGGCCCAGATCAAAATTGCCAACCCAGTGGAAGGCTCCTCTGGTAGGCAGGTTACTATCACTGGCTCTGCTGCCAGTATTAGTCTGGCCCAGTATCTAATCAATGCCAGGCTTTCCTCTGAGAAGGGCATGGGGTGCAGCTAGAACAGTATAGGTTCCCTCGATAACCCCTTTCTGCTGTTTTCCCATGATCCAACTGTGTAATTTCTGGTCAGTGATTCCAGGTTTTAAATAATTTGTAAGTGTTCAGTTTCTACACAACTTTATCATCCGCTAAGAATTTAAAAATCACATTCTCTGTTCAGCTGTTAATGCTGGGATCCATATTTAGTTTTATAAGCTTTTCCCTGTTTTTAGTTTTGTTTTGGGTTTTTTGGCTCATGAATTTTATTTCTTGTTTGTCGATAAGAAATGTAAGAGTGGAATGTTAATAAATTTCAGTTTAGTTCTGTAATGTCAAGAATTTAAGAATTAAAAAAACGGATTGGTTAAAAAATGCTTCATATTTGAAAAAGCTGGGAATTGCTGTCTGAAACTCTTTGTTGGTGCTTTTTTTTCTCCCCATTTAGCCTGAGGTGTTTGGAGGGAGGAGGGAGAAGGGTGGGCCCGTCCTTGGTATTCTCTCAAGCTTTTCTCACCTTATCAGTAAGATTCCATTCCCTCCGTGCCTCAACAAAGGAACATGGCAGGCTGGGCCTGCTTTGGGATGTTTCCAGAGACAGAGGGGTTCAAGTTCCAGAGAGAGGCCTCTGCCCATTTCTCTGGTAGAAACAGGGTTTTCTCGAGGGGAAAAGGTGTGCCCACTCAGTAGGACTTCCGAATGGTAGAGTGTCCTCTCCATTTAATCAGTCCCCCCACCCCCACCTCACATGATAAACTTAGGAACAAAAAAATATTCTGAGGTGGGAGGAGCCTGAGGGAGGGGAAAGGAAGAGAAGGGAGGGCAATGGGGGGGGTATTGAGGGCCTGGAGGAGGGCAACAGCTGCAGGGTGGTGGTGGGAATAGAGGGGTCTTGGTCGGGCAGCAGGGGTGGGAAGGGGGAGGGGATGGTACCAACAAGACGCACGTGTCAAGCATGCACCTGTGGCAAGCAGCCTGTCAGGATGTTATTACACCTGCCGAGTGGTGTATCCAGAAACAAAAGAGGCCCAGTTTGCAGTTCTTCAGCTGTGTGCAATGTTTAGAGAATCGCTATACCAGGAAATAATCCTGTCTTAATAGGCAGGAATGCAGACTGATGTACTGACTATAACCTAAGAAGATCTGGGTGTTAAAGATGCAGATTCCTGTGTCCCACCCCAAAACTAATCAGCTGCATTTTTTTTTTTTGCACATATACTAAAATTGGAAACGATACAGAGAATCAGCTGCATTTTTAACACCCCAAAGGAGTCTTAGATTTGAATGCCACTGATTGTCTTCAGTGGAGGAAGATCCTGCTGTGAAGGCATAGCAACCTCACACCCACATCAGCCAATGGGACAGACCTGACCTGATGAGAGAAGGAAAACTGCTAGGCAAAGGCAACATTAGAAACAATAGTACACGAAAATAGAGCCTGAGATGAGGGAAAGAAGAAACAATAGTATCAAACAATAGACCACTAGGTGCCAAATGGGTAGTTCAAGCCCCAGCCCCTGTGGGAGATCGCTCATGGCAAAGAGAAGTTCTTGTGAGAGGGAAGTATTATCTGCAGTAAATATTTGTCAAGGCTTATGCTCTACAGGACATCTTCCTGAGGTACAGGCCTGGTTCTGAGAGTCCCTGGAGGTTAAGATTGGGGTCTGCCATGCACCTCACACTATGGCCATGCAGGGTTAGGCAAGCAGTCACTGAAAGGAGCCCAGATTTGCTCTCACATTTGAGTTCTGCCTCTTATTCATGGCTTTGGACAAGTTATTTAATCTCTAAACAAAGATGTTAAAAGTAACACCTTCTGGGCTTGTGAAAATAAGATGAAAGCATGTATGTAAGACAGAACAGTGCTTAGAACACTAAATTTCAGTGTACTCTGAATTATAAAAAGCCAAAAGGCCCATTTCTGGGGGCTGAGGGTAGGCCACAACATCTGGGCAGAGAAGACATGATTAAAAGGTAGGGAACAAAGCTATGCGTATTAAATGAGTGGAACTGAGAAGCCAAGACGGGTGGGGAGGGAGGGGGACCTAGTGAAGACCCAGAAGTGGGAACCATGCCTTCTGGGAACAAATCCAAATCAAGGCGGGAGTGGATAGTAAGCTTGAACCCTCAAACACCAAGCTGAATAGTCTGTAAAGAACCCCTGAAATGCTGGGTGAAGCAGTTCAAACGCCTTATGAAAAGCAGGCCTTAATACGAAAAATTAGGCTGGGTATGGTGGCTCATTCCTATAATTCCAACACTTTGGGAGGCCGAAGTGGGCAGATCACTTGAACTCAGGAGTTTGAGACTAACCTGGGCAACATGGCAAAACCTCGTCTCTACAAAAAAAAAAAAAAAAAAAGATAAATTAGCCAAGTGTGGTGGTGTGCACCTGTAGTCCCAGCTACTTGGGAGGCTAAGGTAGAAGATCGTCCTGCACCTGGAAGGTAGGTCGAGGCTGCGGTGAGCTGTGATCACACCAGTGCAGTCAGCCTAGGCAACAGAGCAAGAACCTGTCTCAGAAAAGTAGGCCTCAAACTTTCCTGAACCTCCTCCTCACTGCATCTTATATTGGGGAAAGCTGGCAGTAATTTGTAAAATAATGATTTAGGCAGCAAGGCAAAATGAATTGCTACTTGGAGAGATGAAAGGCAGGAATAGCAGTTGCCAAAGTCCCTCAAGGAAGAAGCAGGCTCTAATATAGGCTGGCAAGTGGTATCAATAGGAATGCAAGGAAAGGAGCTAGTCAATGCAGAGAAATTGGAATTAGGTGTGGAGGCCAGAGAACGATGTAAAGACAGGGAACAGTGAATCAGGCTAGGAACAGGAGACAAGACTGACGCGAAGTCAGAGCTGCATACGGACAGACGTAAATGCGGGAAAGGGACTAGAGATGAAGTTTTGGGGTATCTTATTGGGTCGAAGAACCTGGTTTTCTTGGTCACTGCATATTCTAGTACCTGTCACCATACTTGACACATAGCAGGGACTCAATAAATATTTGTAAAGTGTGTATGGAAGAGGCAGCCAGTGAGGACCGAAGGAATAGTTGAAGCAGCAGGAGAGAAATCAGAAGAGTGCCCTTGAGAGAAGTCAAAGAGGGACAGTCCAGGGCTGGCGGAGTGACAATAATGCTGTAAGGTGGTTATTTCACAGATTTGATCGAACGCCTACTGTGGGCAAAGTACTCTGAACTACAACGTGCTGTTGTGGTGCACTTGGAAGATGTCTAGTAGCTGGTTACAGTTCGAATATGATCTTTGGTAAAGGGAGGCAGAGGAGGTGGAAGAAGCCATAAAATTATCTGGGGCTAAATTATCACCAGCCTTGAATGCCATAACAAAGGCTTTGAGCTTCATACTGAAAATCAGTGGTCTCCAAACATTTTCTTAAAGTGTAGGCCTTCAATAGCAAGTCTTTAGCAGATACCTTTATAACATGTTTGTTTACTTATAAATTATATATGTAGGCTAATCCTCATGCTTATGTATAAGCTATATACAAGCAGAATTCTACATATATGCATTATAAACACAAAAATTAAATATTTGTTTAAAAACAAGTGAAATCTCTTATGAATCAGATGAGAAATTTTTCTAATTGAAATCTTAATTTATTTATTTATGTATTCTGAGACGGAGTCTCACTGTTACCCAGACAAGTGCCCCAGCTCACTGCAACCTCTGCCTCCTGGCTTCAAGCAGTTCTCTTGCCTCAGCCTCCCAAGTAGCTGAGATGACAGGTTCCTGCCGCCACACCCAGCTAATTTTTGTATTTTTGTATTTTTATTTTTTCATGTCAGATGGGTAATGTGCCGATGTCGTAACAAGGTTTAAGGGTGGCACATCTCACACAAGCACGTGAACACCGAGTCGTCATGCTCATGAACTACAAAAGGATCTAATTTTTGTATTTTTGGTAGAAACGGGGTTTCACCATGTTGGCCAGGCTGGTCTTGAACCCCTGACCTCAGGTGATCTGCCTGGCCTCGGCCTCCAAAAGTGCTGGGGTTACAGGTGTGAGCCACCTTGACTGGCCTAAATTATTTTATTTATTTTGAGACAAGGTATCACTCTGTCATCCACGCTAGAGTGCAGTGGCATAGTCACGGCTCACTGCAACCTCAACCTCCCAGACTCAGCTGATCCTCCCACCTCAGCCTCCTGGGTATCTGGGACTACAGGTGTGCACCAACATGCCTGGCTAATTTTTGTATATTTTTGTAAAAACAGGGTCTCACTATGTTGCCCAGGCTTGTCTTGAACTCCGGGCTCAAGCAATCCACCCGCCTTAGCCTCCCAAAGTGCTGGAATTACAAGTGTGAGTCACTGCACCTGGCCAAAATCTAAATCTTTTTTTTTTTTAGGTGGAGTCTTGCTCTGTTGGCCAGGTTGGAGTGCAGTGGCGCAATCTCAGCTCACTGCAACTTCCACCTCACGGGTTCAAGCAGTTCTCTGCCCCAGAGTAGCTGGGATTACAGGTGCCTGCCACCATACCCAGCTAATTTTTTTCTTTTTAGTAGAGACAGGGTTTCACCATCTTGTCCAGGGTAGTCTTGAACTCCTAACCTCGTGATCCACCCACCTCAGCCTCCCAAAGTGCTGGGATTACAGGCGTGAGCCACTGCTCCCAGCCCAGTATCTAAATCTTAATAGTTTTATTATTGTTGTAGTTGTTATTTTTCAGAATGAGTCTAGTTCTATCTCCCAGGCCAGAGTGCAGTGGTGCAATCCTGGCTCACTGCAGCCTCTGCCTCCCGGGTTCCAACAGTTCTGCCTCAGCCTTCCAAGTAGTGAGGATTACAGGTGCGCACCACCACATTTGGCTAATTTTTGTATTTTTAGTAGAGATGAGGTTTCACCATGTTGGCCAGGCTGGTCTCAAACTCCTGACCTCAAGTGATCTGCTCGTCTCGGCCTCCCAGAGTGCTGGGATTACAGGCGTGAACCACCATGCCTGGCCGATTTTTTTTTTTTTTTTTTTGACAGAGTCTCACTCCGTCACCAGGCGCCAGGCTGGAGTGCAGTGGCGCGACCTCGGCTCACTGCAACCTCCGCCGCCCGGGTTCAAGCAATTCTCCTGCCTCAGCCTCCCGAGTAGCTGGGACTACAGGCGCACGCCACCACGCCCAGCTAATTTTTTTTGTATTTTTAGTAGAGACGGGGTTTCACCATGTTGACCAGGATGGTCTCGATCTCTTACCTCGTGATCCGCCCGCCTCGGCCTCCCAAAGTGCAGGATACAGGCGTGAGCCACCGCGCCCGGCCCCTTGGCCGATCTTAACAGTGTTTTTACCCCTTCACCCCTGTCCTTTCAGACACCAAAGGAATTCTGGGGAAAACAATTTCACTGGAATGAGTATGCTTGGGGAGCAGAATTTCAGAAGAGTGATGTGGGGGAAGGCAATTTGCAGCAGGAGAGGAGGGCATAGTGGGTGAGGGAATGGAGGCAAGGGTATTCACTGCTCAAATACTTGATGGTGCAAAGGAGGGAAAGAAATAAGTCAAAAACTTGAGCGGGAGAATTGGGGAAAAGATCGTTTTGTTTTATTGGTTTTGAAAGGAACCTCAGTAAAGGCAGATAATAAGGAATCAATAGTAAGCTGAATGGTAAAGGTACAGCTAGAGCCATAGTCTGTTGGACTGTTGGAATTGAACTCTGTCCCCTCTTCCATAGGAACTTGCATCTCAGAATTCCTCTCCTTTGTCCTTTCTCTTTGGCGCAGCTTGAGCATGTCCTGTCCTCTTCTGGATGGAGGGCTGGAAATTGACGAGGCCCCTAGGCAGTTGCTGTTTCTTGTCAGAGCCTCGTCTCCTGCTACCAGCTGTTAGGCCACAGCCACTGCCGTAGTTGGGAAGAACCCGAACAGGTTGACAAACACCTGTTGTGTCACAGCCATAGTATTTGTATCATGTGTTTAGACTCCCCCAGTCCCCAATCCCCTCTGCCCCACGCAAACATAGACACACACACACACACACACACACGACCACCACGTGCTCCTCTCCAGCCAGTAGTTTGGAGAGTGAATCACCACCCTTGGGTTCACCCCTAGAGCAGCTGCTTACTCCATGTGACCTGAAAAGTAAGCAGTATTTACCAAGAGCTTGAGGTTTGTGAGTTGAACCCACCTCACCCTTGCTACTCTTGGCTATACCAAGTGATGAACCACATACTGTCCAGCATCCCCCGCCTGCCACCTCCTGCCAGTGAGACAGCGCCCAGCCAGACGTACAAATAGGCAGTCACAGCAAGAGAAGGCTTCCACTCCCAAGTCCTCTGGTCACCTCACCTAGCCTGGCCACCTGAGGGGCCTTCCTAAAATTCAAATCTAAACACATGTGTCCCCCTATCGAGGGCCTTCCAGTCCCTCCTCACCCCCATGGTCTACGAAAGAAAACCCAAACTGTTCAGCACACCTTTCCAGGCCCTTGAACATCTGTTCCCCGCCAGTCTCGCCAGTGCAAGGCCCACCAGTCTCCTGCCGCTACCTTCAGCCTTCTGTACAAAATAACTGGCTGTTCCCCCAGAGCCATTCTGTGTGGGCATCCTTGCCTGTGGGACATCATTATTTCTTCACCCTTCTGATCCTGGCTGTGCTCTTCTTCCTTACCTGCCTGGGGTGCTGCGGCTCCTGCTCTTTCAGCAGCAACATTCTGCAAGGAAAATCACTCTGTGCTGAGACTGGGAGACCTGAGTTCTAGTCCTGGCTCTGGTATCAGCTCACTGGGAGAGCTTGGACAAATTCCTCCCTCTTTCTGGGTCTTAGCCCTCCATCTGAGAAGATGGGGTAAGTTAGACCCATGATTCTCTGGCTGCTTTGGAAAATAAGGCTTCCTTTGTGGGCACCCATCCCAGCTTCTGCCTCCTGCCACAGGGCTGACTTCTGACACACAGGCCTTCTGTAAGCACTCTAAGAGAGAAGCGGAAGTTGACAAAAAACTGTCAGCAACAAGCCCCAGCTTTGCATTTTGGGTAACTATTCATGGGCACTTGATTGAGGAGGAAGTAGAAAGGAAGAACTTCAGAGAGATTTGCTCAGAACATACCTAATCTATCATGCTTGTCACTGTAGACTTTTTCTTATTTTATTTATTGATTTTTAATTTTAATTTAATTTTTTTTTTCTTTTTTGAGACGGAGGCTCACTCTGTCACCAGACTAGAATGCAGTGGTGTGATCTTGGCCCACTGAAACCTCTGCCTCCCAGGTTCAAGCAATTCTCCTGTCTCTGCCTCCCAAGTAGCTGGGATTACAGGCGTGCGCCACCACGCCTGGCTAATTTTTGTATTTTTAATACAGATGGGGTTTCATGATATTGCCCAGGCTGTTCTCAAACTCCTGACCTTGGGTGATCCACCTGCCTTGGCCTCCCAAAATGCTAGAATTACAGCCGTGAGCCACCTCACCATCCTTTTTTCTTATTTATTTATTTATTTAGAGACAGGGTGTCACTGTGTCACACAGGCTGGAGTGCAGTGGCACAATCTAGGCTCACTGTAACCTCTGCCTCCCAGGTTCAAGCGATCCTCCCACCTCAGCCTCTCGAGTAGTTGGGACTACATTGTGAGGCACCACATTGGCTGGTTTTTTTTTGTATTTTTTGTAGAGACAGGGTTTTACCATGTTACCCAGGCTGGTCTCAAACTCCTGGGCTCAAGCGATCCACCTGCCTCAGCCTCCCAAAGTGCTAGGATTATAATATAAGCCACCATGCCCAGTCTGCCCACTTTTTCAATCAAGAAAGCAATATGTGAAGCCTGGCATGGTGGCTGACACCTATACTCGCAGCACTTTGGAAGGTGAAGGCAGGAGGATCAGTTGAGGCCAGGAGTTAGAGACCAGTCTGGGCAACATAGTGAGACCTTGTCTCTATTATATTTAAGAAAAACAAAAATTTAAAGGCCAGGAACAGTGGTTTATGCCTATAATCCCAGCATTTTGGGAGGCCAAGGCAAGAAGATCGGTTGAGGCCAAGAATAGACCTTGTCTCTATTATATTTAAAAAAAAAAAAAAAAGGCCAGGCACAGTGGCTCACGCCTGTAATCCCAGCACTTTTGGAGGCCAGGAGGGCGGATTACAAGGTCAGGAGATCAAGACCATCCTAGCCAACATGATGAAACCCTGTCTCTACTAAAAATACAAAAAAATTAGCTGGGTGTGGTGGCGAGCACCTGTAGTCCCAGCTACTCGGGAGGCTGAGGACAGGAGAATCTTGTGAACCTGGGAGGCAGAGGTTGCAGTAAGCCAAATCAGACCACTGCACTCCAACCTAGCGCGACAGAGCAAGACTCTGTCTCAAAAAAAAAAAAAAAAAAATAGGTGGACTTGGTAGTACACACCTATAGTCCCAGCTACTTAGAAGGCTAAGGTGGGAGGATCACCTGAGTCCAGGAGGTCCAGGCTGTAGTGAGCTATGACCATGCCACTGCACTCCAGCCTGGGCGAGAGAGACCCTGTCACAAAAAAAATGTATAAATAAAAAATAAAAAGAAAGCAATATATATCTTTATAGAGCATACATGAATATCTAACACATATAAAAATCCTTATTGGTAGGCCAGGCACGGTGGCTCACGCCTATAATCCTAGCACTCTGGGAGGCTGAGGTGGGCAGATTGCCTGAGCTCAGGAGTGTGAGACGAGCCTGGGCAACATGGTGAAACCCCTTCTCTACTAAAATACAAAAATTAGCTGGGTATGGCAGCGCAAGCCTGTAGTCCCAGCTTCCGGAGGCTGAGGCAGGAGAATTGCTTGAACCCGGGAGGCAGAGGTCGCAGTAAGCCAAGATTGCACCACTGCACTCCAGCCTGGGCGACAGAGCAAGACTCTGTCTCAAAAAAAAAAAATCCTTGTTGCTATTAACATCCTCTATTCTTTGTTGTATGCATATATGAATATACTACTTTTCAATATATATAGACACAGTATATGTGTCTATATATATGTACATATAGAGAGAGAGAGAGAGTATATAAATATACTTTTTTTTTTTTATGAGACAGTCTCACTCCATTGCCCAGGCTGAAGTGCAGTGGTGCAATCTTGGCTCACTGCAATCTCTGCCTCCCGGGTTCAAGTTATTCTCCTGCCTCATCCTCCTGAGTAGCTGCGATTACAGGTGCTTACCACCCCACCTAGCTAATTTTTGTATTTTTAGAAGAGATGGGGTTTTACCATGTTGGCCAAGCTGGTCTCGAACTCCTGACCTCAAGTGATCTGCCCACCTTGGCCTCCCAAAGTGCTGGGATTACAGGTGTGAGCCACCGTGCCCAGCCAAATTCACCATTTTAAAGTGTACAATTTAGTGGTTTTTAGTATAGTCACAAGATTGTGTAATCATCATCACTATCTTATGCCAGTCATTTTCATCACCCCAAAAAGTAACCTTTTCATCTATTAACAGTCCCTTCCATCCTCCCTCACCTCCCATCTCCACCCCCAAGTCTCTGGCAAGCACTAATCTACTTTCTGGCTCTATGAATTTGTTTATTCCGCACATTTCGTATAAATAGAATTATACAATATGTGGCCTTTTGTGTCTGACTTCTTTCATTTAGTGTAAGTTTTCAAGGTTTGTCCATGTTGTAGCATGATTCAGTACTTTTCTTTCTTTTCTTTTTTTTTTGAGATGGAGTTTCGCTCCTCTTGCCCAGGCTTGAGTGCAATGGCACAATCTGCTCTCCGCCTCCCAGGTTCAAGTGATTCTCCTTCCTCAGCCTCCCCAGTAGCTGGGATTACAGGCATGTGCTACCACGGCCTGCTAGTTTTGTATTTTAGTAGAGACAGGGTTTCTCCATGTTGGTCAGGCTGGTGTCAAACTCACAACCTCAGGTGATCTGGCTGCCTCGGGCTCCCAAAGTGCTGGGATTACAAGCTTAAGCCACCATGCCCAGCCACTTTTTTTTTTTTTTTACTGTAGCCATTTTTGGGGGTGTAAAGTGACACCTCACTGTGGTTTTGACTTGCAGTTCCCTAATTGAGTGTCTTTTCATTTGCTTATTGGCCATTTATATACCTTTTTTTTTTTTTTTCACTCAGTCTCACTATTGTCCACAAGGCTGGAGGGCAATGGTGCAATCTCAGCTCACTGCAACCTCTGCCTGCCAGGTTCAAGCGATTCTCCTGCCTTAGCCTCCCAAGTAGCTGGGATTACAGGCACCTCCAACCATGCCCAGCTAATTTTTGTATTTTTAGTGGAGACGGGGTTTTACCATGTTGGCCAGGCTGGTCTCAAACTCCTGACCTCAGGTGATCCACCCACCTCAGCCTCCCAAAGTGCTGGGATTATAGGCATAAGCCACCAGGCCCAGCCAATTTGTGTATCTTCTTTGGAGAAATGTTTATTAACATCCTCCCCAGCTTGGGCAACACAGTGAAAACCCATCTCTACTAAAAATGTTAAAACTAAAAAAAAAAAAAAATTAGCTAGGTGCCATGGTATGTGCCTATAGTCCCAGCTACTCGGGAGGCTGAGGCAGGAGAATTGCTTGAACCCAGGAAGTGGAGAGTGCAGTGAGCCGAGATCGTGTCAACACACTCCAGCCTGGGCAACAGAGCGAGACACCATCTCAAAAAAATAAAATAAAATAAAATCCTTTGCTTATTTAAAAATTTAAGTTGTCTTTTATTATTGAATTGTAAGAGTTCTTTATATTCTATGTGCTAAAACCTTATTAGACATATAATTTGTAAATATTTTCTCCCATTCTGTGAGTTGTCATAACTTTCTTGATAATGTCCTTGAAGCACAAACATTTTTAATTTTAATAAAGACCAATTTTTCTTTTTTACTTTTTCTTTTTTTCTTCTTTTTATTTTTTGGTAGTGGCTGCTTGTGCTTTTATTGTCATATGTAAGAAACCGTTGCCTAATTTAGGTCATGAAGATTTACACTCATGTTTTATGAGTTTTATAGTATAAGAACTAGAACTACGAAATTCTTAGACGAAAACACAAAGAAAGAAAACAAAAATATAAATCTTTATGATCTCAGATTTAAGTCTTTGATTCATTTTATGTTAATTTTTGTATATGGCGTAAGAGTCCAAATTCGTTCTGTTACATGTGGATATCCAGTTGTGCCAACATCATTTGTTGAAAAGACT
Organism: Ateles fusciceps; assembly: GCA_036589455.1. Classification (NCBI taxonomy): domain Eukaryota; kingdom Metazoa; phylum Chordata; class Mammalia; order Primates; family Atelidae; genus Ateles; species Ateles fusciceps. The sequence continues at coordinate 38,655,744 of JAZHEH010003205.1, forward strand.
ATTCTTGGCTGGGCGCGGTGGCTCACACCTATAATCCCAGCACTTTGGGAGGCTGAGGCGGGTGGATCACGAGGTCAAGAGATCGAGACCATCCTGGTCAGCATGGTGAAACCCCGTCTCTACTAAAAATACAAAAAAATTAGCTGGGCGTGGTGGCATGCGCCTGTAGTCCCAGCTGCTCGGGAGGCTGAGGCAGGAGAATTGCTTGAACCCGGGCGGCGGAGGTTGCAGTGAGCCGAGGTCACGCCACTGCACTCCAGCCTGGCGCCTGGTGATGGAGTGAGACTCTGTCTCAAAAAAGACAAGACTTATTCTTTCATTATTTTCTATTTTTTCCCCATTTTCTGCCTTAAAAATTTGTGAACATTTTCACTACAATTTTGTGGTCTTATTTATTAATCATATGTCATTTTTTTAACCTCTCTCCTGTTTATGTACATTTGTTTGTACATTTTTCTCTTTTTTTTTTTTTAACTCAGTCTCACTCTGTCACCCAGGCTGGAGTGCAGTGGTGCAATGTCAGCTCACCTGAGTTCAAGTAATTCTCCTGCCTCAGCCTCCCTAGTAGCTAGAACTACAGGCACCCACCACCACACCCCGATAAAATTTGTATTTTTAGTAGAGATGAGGTTTCTCCACGTTGGTCAGGCTGGTCTAGAACCCCTGACTTCAAGTGATCCGCCCGCCTTGGCCACCCAGAGTGCTGGGATTACAGGTGTGAGCCACAAAACCTGGCCTGGATTCTTTTCTTTTCTTTTTTCCTTTTTTTGAAATGGAGTCTCACTCTGTCATCCAGGCTAAAGTGCAATGCAGTGGCGCAATCTCCACTTACTGCAACCTCTGCCTCCCAGGTTCAAGTGACTTTCCTGCCTCAGCCTCCCAAGTAGCTGGGACTATTGGTGTGTGCCACCACACCCGGCTAATTTTTGTGTTTTTAGTAGACAAGGTTTTGCCATGTTGGCCAGGCTGGTCTTGAACTCCTGACTTCAGGTGATCCACCTACCTTGGCCTGCCAGAGTGCTGGGATTACAAACATGAGCCACCACGCCCGGCCTTGGTTTTTGTTTCTGTTTTTGTTTTTGAGATGGAGTCGCTCTGTTGCCCAGGCTGGAGTACAGTGGCACGAACTTGGCTCACTGCAACATCTGCCTCCTGGGTTGGAGCAATTCTCCTGCCTCAGCTTCCTGAGTAGCTGGGATTACAGGCACACGCCACCATGTCCGGCTAATTTTTGTATTTTTAGTAGAGACAGGGTTTCACCATGTTGGTCAGGCTGGTCTCGAACTCCTGACCTCGTGATCCACCGCCTCATTTTCTTAAAACTTATTGGGCTGGGCATGGTGGCTGAGGCAGGTGGATCACCTGAGGTCAGGAGTTCAAGACCAGCCTGACCAACATGGAGAAACCCCATCTCCACTAAAAATGCAAAATTAGCCAAGTATAGTGGCATATGCCTGTAATCCCAGCTACTCGGGAGGCTTAGGCAGGAGAATCGCTTAAACACAGGAGGCAGAGATTGTGGTGAGCTGAGATCATGCCATTGCACTCCAGCCTGGGCAACAAAAGCAAAACTCCATCTCGAAATAAACAAACAACTGTTTTTTGGCTGGGCGCAGTGGCTCATGCCTGTAATCCCAGCACTTTGGGAGGCCGAGGTAGGCAGATCACCTGAGGTTGGGAATTTGAGACCAGACTGACCAACATGGAGAAACCCCGTCTCTACTAAAAATACAAAATTAGCCAGGCATGGTGGCGCATGCCTGTAATCCCAGCTACTCAGGAGTATGAGGCAGGAGAATCTCTTGAACCCAGGAGGTGGAGGTTGTGGTGAGCCAAGATTGTGCCGTTGCACTCCAGCCTGGGTAACGAGTGAGACTCCGTCTCAAAAAAAAAAAAAAAGAAACAATTTTCCAAAACAAAAATTACTTAGTGTGAGAAAATATTTAGTAGCATTTACATTTTTGCAAATCTCCTTAATGTCTGACAGTAGAATACACTCTCATGTTTGTTTCTGCATTAATCACATGTGATATCACAAATCATCTAACCTCTGGAAAATTACATTCTGTGCCAGTAATCAAATGAGAGTGAAAAAGACAAATAAGATCTTAGTTTCTTTTTTGAGATGGAGTCTTGTCTGTCTTCCAGGCTGGAGTGCAATGGCATGATCTCAGCTCGCCACAATCTCTGCCTCCTGTGTTTAAGCGATTCTCCTGCCTAAGCCTCTCGAGTAGCTGGGACTACAGGTGTGCACCACCATACCCAGCTGATTTTTTTTTTTTTTAGTAAAGACAGGGTCTCACCATGTTGGCCAGGCTTGACCTCAGGTGCTCCACTCGCCTCAACCTCCCAAAGTGGTGGGATTATAGGCGTGAGCCACCACGCCCAGCCACATCTTCATATTACTATGAAAATAGCTTTGACCTCTCAGATCCCTGAAAGGATCTGAGCCCTAGGGGCCCCGACGTTTCTCTTTGAGAAACGCTTCTCTGCAGAAAGATTTACCAAAGTGTCCTCTTATCACTGTGTTTCTGTGCCGTCACCAACACTGGGCATCATCTTGCTTTTTTTTTTTTTTTTTTTTAGCCTTTGCTAATTTGTTAAGCAAAAAGCAGGATCTCTTTGTGATTTTAATTTGCATTCTGAAAGGTTCATGATTTTTGAATTTATATTTTTTCTTTTATAAACTGCCTCTTTATATCCTTTGCATCCTTTCTTCCTGGTTATGGGCATTTTGTCTTATCTATTGCAAGAGCATTCTTTTTCTTTTCTTTTCTTTTCTTTTTTTTTGCAAATACAGTGTGGCTTTATACCCCAGGCTGGCATGCAGTGTCTTGATCTTGGCTCACTGCAACCTCCGCCTCCCAGGTTCAAAGGATTCTGCTGCCTCAGCCTCCTGAGTAGCTGGGACTACAGGCGCCCGACACCACACCCAGCTAATTTTTGTAGCTCACCACCGAGAACAAGGTGACAAACATGGAGTTTATTGTACCTGTGTCAGATTAGGATTAGAAGACTGGAGACCTGTGAGTCCCCCTGTTCCTCACAGGGGTGGAAGTGGCCCATCTGGGTGGGCCTCTTGGCCTCAAGCCAATGCTGTGATGTCCAACAGGGGGCTGTCTCACTGTACCCTAAGATGGGGCCAGTTTATACCCAAAATTTTAGCAAGGGATTTGGTTATCCAAGATGTTAAAGCTTTGTTAGGGGAAAATAGGCTAAGCCCTCATGACCCATTTCTTCAGAAAAGATGTTTTAGAATAAGAAAAGGAAATGAGAATTTAACAGTCTGACAGGATATTCTTGCTAACCACAAATTTAGAGAATTATAGTTTAGCTATAGAGGTCTCCTCCTTTCTCAGTTTCCTGCAGATCTCACCAGTAAATGCCTCTACTGCTTGACTGCTTTCTGAAATAGGAAAGCATTATAAAGTAGAATTTGTATCCAGCATGACTAGGCCCAATTAGCTGGGATTTTCTCCATGTCGGTGTCGTTTCCCACATCCTTAAGCACACTAGAGATTTTTCTTTGCCAGTCTGGCAGGTGAAAAGAATGGTATAGCATTGTTGTAATTTTCATTTCTTGGATTACTGGTGAGTAAAAAGAAATGTTATGTATCTCTCAGCTGTTTGCTCTGAGTGAATTGTCTATTCATATCTTTGTCGCCTTTTTCTGTTGGGGTGTTCATATTTTTCTTACTGATTGAGCGTCTTGTTATATAGTAAAATATTAACCCTTTATCATATATAGTGTACTTTTTAATGCATCAGTTTTCTTTTAACTTCTGCTCTGCAAAGTATCTAATGATTAAGTAGCTGAATCTATCAGTCCTTAACTTTATCATTTCTGTCTTGAAAGTCAGGCTTGCAAAGTCCTTCCCTAACTTCAATAACTGTTTTTCAAAATTTCCTCTTTTTTCCTCCTAGTATTTTGTCTTTCTTTTTTTTTTTTTATACTGTTTAACTCTAAACCATCTGAAATTTGCTTGGGTATATATTATATACAATGGGAAGAGCTAATAATTTTTTTACCCAAAATGCAGGTTCGTTGTCCCAGTGATTTTTATTGAATAATCCAGGAAGGGAAAATATGTGGCCTGAGTAAATCTGTCTCCCCATCCCGGGCCCCTGGAAGACATTTCTAATCAAATGCAGAACTCTTGGTAAAACCTAGACTAGGCCACACAGCCCGATTAGAACTGCAAGCAACTACCTTGATGAGATTTGTCATCAAGATGAAAGAAACATTTTGTCTTTCCCTAAGTAATCTATCCTTTTCCCTACTGATGTGTGATACTTTTATAACACCTTTTTTATTCTAGACTTTTCTGTGTTATTGACATATGTGTCTTTTCCTGTGCCAGCTCCACACTGTTTGGTAATTGCTTCTGAGTACTAAATGGTAATGACTGGTAGCACTAGCCTTATACCATTTTTCAACGTTTTAAAATTATTTCCTCAAACGGAAGTTTTATAGTATAAGAAACTTTTTACCCAAAATGCGGGCTCAACAGAAGTCTGCCTCAGAATATATCAGAAAATATTTTTAAATACAAAATAAAATTATTTTTTCATTTAAACTTTTGATTCTTATTACATCAAAGTACTTCCAAAATAAATTAATTAAAATTTAAAATTCATATTACATTTTCCAATCTAGGTACATAGTGTTTCTTTTCTTTTCTTTTCTTTTGAGATGCATTCTTTCTCTGTCACCGGAGCTGGAATGCAGTGGTGTGATCTTGGCTCACTGCAATCTCCGCCTCCCGGGTTCAAGCAATTCCCTGCCTCAGCCTCCTGAGTAGCTGGATTACAGGTGGGCACCACCATGCCCGGCCAATTTTTTTCTTTTTTTTTGAGATGGAGTCTCACTCTGTTTAGCCCAGGCTGAAGTACAATGGTGCGATCTCGGCTCACTGCAACCTCTGCATTCCAGGTTCAAGCGATTCTCCTGCCTCAGCTTCCTGACTAGCTGGGATTACAGGCACCTGCCACTATGACCGGCTGATTTTTGTATTTTTAGTAGAGACCAGGTTTCATCATGTTGGCTAGGCTGGTCTTGAACTCCTGACCTCAGGGGATCAACCTGCCTTGGCCTCCCAAAGTGCCAGGATTACAGCCATGAGCCACTTCACCAGCCAATTTTTTTGTATTTTTAGTAGAGACAGGGTTTCACCATCCTGTCTGGTCTTGAACTCCCAACCTCATGATCCTTCCGCCTCGGCCTCCCAAAGTACCACGATTACAGGCACGAGCCACTGTGCCCAGCCTCTTTTCATTTTCAAAGATTCCCTTTATGGCTCTGAATGGTTTCTTTGTAATGTCGTTCACGTTACTGGTTGAGTTTTTTTCCTGCATATTTTTTCTTTGTGGTTGTCATTAGAAGTGGAAGTTTTGGCAGGGTGTGGTGACTCACGCCTGTAATCCCAGCACTTTTGGAGGCCAAGGTGGGCCGCATCACTTGAGGTCAGGAGTTCGAGACCAGCCTGGCCAACATGATGAAACCCCATCTCTACTAAAAATACAAAAATTATCTGGGCATGGTGGTGCGCATCTCTAATCCCAGCTGCTAGGGAAGCTGAGGTAGGAGAATGGCTTGAAGGGGGGGGGGGGGGGGGCGGGCCGGGGGCGCGGGCTGGGGGGGGGCGGGGGGCGGGGGGGGGGGGGGGGGGCGGGGGGGGGGAGAGGGGGAAGGGAGAACGGGGGGGGAAAAGGGGCCCGGGGGGTGTGAAAAAAAAAAAAAATTTACCAGGAGATGGACGTTGCAGTGAGCCAAGATTGCACCATTGCACTCCAGCCTGGGTGGTGGAGTGAGATTGTCTCAAAAAAATAAATAAATAACTGGGCGAGGTGGCTCATGCCTGTAATCCAGCATTTTGGGAGGCTGAGGTGGACGGATCACTTGAGGTCAGAAGTTCAAGACGAGCCTGGCCAACATGGAGAAACCCTGTCTCTACAAAAATACAAAAATTAGCCAGGCATGATGGCGGGTGCCTGTAATCCCAGCTATTGAGGAGGCTGAGGTAGAAGAATCTCTTGAACCTGGGAGCCAGAGGTTGCAGCGAGCTGAGATTGTGCCATTGCACTGCACCTGGGCGACAGAGCAAGACTCTGTCTCAAAATCATTAATTAATTAATTAATTTAAAAAATTAAAAAGTAAAAGAGGTGGAATTTTTCCAATATAAATCTTATTTCCCACTCTGTCACCGAGGTTGGAGTGCAATAGTGTAATCTTGGCTCACTGCAACCTTCACCTCCCAGGTTGAAGCGATTTCTCCTGCCTCAGCCTCCCGAGTTGCTGGGATTACAGGTGTGTGCCACCATGCCGGGCTAATTTTTATATTTTTAATAGAGATGGGGTTTCATCATGTTGGCCAGGCGGTCTGGAACTCCTGACCTCAAGTGATCCTCCCGCCTCTGCCTCCCAAAGTGTTGGGATCACAGATATGAACCACTGTGCCCAGCTTTGTTTCTTACTACGAGAATGTATACTTCATGAGAGCAGAGACCACATAACTGTTGTTCATAATTGCCACAGAGAACCTTGTAATCCCAGCACTTTGGGAGGCCGAGGCGGGCGGATCATGAGGTCAAGAAATTGAAACCATCCTGGCCAACATGGTGAAATCCCGTCTCTACTAACAAATACAAAAATTAGCTGAGCCTGGTGGCGTGTGCCTGTAGTCCCAGCTATTCGGGAGGCTGAGGCAGGAGAATTGCTTGAACCTGGGAGGCGGAGGTTGCAGTGAGCCGAGATCATGCCACTGCACTCCAGCCTGGTGCCTGGTGACAGAGAAAGACTCTGTCTCAAAAAAGAATAGCCACAGAGCCTAAGAAACAGTGCCTCCACATTGTAGGTTCTCAATAATAGCTTTTAAATGAATGAAGGTATAATGGCATGAAGCAATGCTATTATCTTAGTGTTATTAATTTATAACAGGAAACCTTACTGTTTTTTAATTAGTTTTTGTTCTTTGATTAGTTCTGTTTTTCATGTGATTCTCTGATATTTTCCACATCTACAAATATTGGTATATTTCCAGCAATTGTTGCTCTTTTTTTTTTTTTTGAGATGGAGTCTCACTCTGTCACCCAGGCTGCAGTGCAGCCTGAGAGTTTGAGGCTGCAGTGGACTGTGATTGCACCACTGTACTCTAGCCTGGGCGACAGAGCAAGACCTTGTCTCAAAAATAAAAAAAGAAAAGAAACAGCTAAGCTAAGAGGTAAGTTGAAGGGGAGACAGAGTAGAGGTAAAGATTTGGGATTTTTAGGTGGTAGTGACAAAAGGTGTTCATAAGCTTAAGGAGAAAAGACCAGAAAACAGACTAAAGTTTTGAGAAAGAGACAGAGGGAAAAGCATACGGAGCAGAGTGCAGAGTGCGTGGCCAGCTGTGGTGGGGGACACTGCTAGCTTTCTCTGAAGTGGGGGAAAAAGGAGTATTCCATTCTCTACACTTTCTCAACCAGACTGGCTGAGGAAGGACAGAGGGGGACCCAGAGAACAGTGGGGGGTGTCCACTCACTGTTCTTGGGCCTGGAAACTGTTGGGGCTGTGGACTCCAGGGTACTGAAGGACTGCTGGACAGAGCCTATGGCTCCGTCTGAGCCTGTAAGTCACAAATCCACCTGGTCAAAGAGTAAAGGCCTCAAAGTTTCTGCGTTAATTGGTCTGGTTTTTGACCTGACCATCAGGAATTTTTTATTTATTTATTTTATTTATTTATTTTTTATTTTTTTTATACATATATTTTTTATTGCATTTTAGGTTTTGGGGCCATCAGGAATTTTTAAAGCTCCCTGGGTGAGTCTAACATGCAGCCATGGTTGAGAACCACTGGGATTAAGAAGTGAATTGATACGTATGGAGACAATCTCCAACCCTGGGTGCAAGGCCAAGGAGAGGCCCTGCTGCCCTGGCTGGAGGAGTGGGGCCCTGTCTGGGTTGTGGACGTCCCCCTCAGTGATAGGAGGATCAATTCCTGCCTTGTTCCTTTGGTCAGGATCTGAATTCTTCCCCCAACCTCCTGCCCTAAGTGAAAGCATAGAGAGCTTCCCAGACAAAGACCATTGGCCCCTAGGGTGGCAGCGAAAGGCCAGGTTCAGGAATGTGATATTAATTATGACAATCAGTATGTTCTCCCACTTAAGAACCAAGCCCTCAGCCTCGTTCTCTGTGCGTGCGCACGTGTGTGTGTGTGTGTGTGTGTGTGTGTGTGTGTGTGTGTATGTATGTTTTCAGGGCTGCCTATTCAACTGAAAAACAAAAGCAGCTCTGAGTCTGAAGCTAAGGTTTAACAAGTCACCAAAATGACTCATGCTGCCTGGCTGCAAAGGCCACAGGGCTGCCACCCCCAGAGGGGCGGGGCCTGGGTGGGAAGAGTCACAGGTACGGAGGCTCCTGTGACATTCTCACTCTGCCCCTGCATAGGCTGCCTTTGGGGCCAACCAAATACTTTTGTAAAAAGTAAGACAAAAGGCTGGGCGAAGTGGCTCACGCCTGTAATCCCAGCACTTTGAGAGGCCAAGGTGGGTGGATCACGAGGTCAAGAGATCGAGACTATCCTGGCCCACATGGTGAAACCCCATCTCTACTAAAAATACAAAAATTAACTGGGCATGCTCCCAGCTACTCTGGAAGCTGAGACAGGAGAATCAATTGAACCCGGGAGGTGTAGGTTGCAGTGAGCCGAGATCATCCCATTGCACTCCAGCCTGGTGACAGAGCAAGACTCCGTCTCAAAAAAATAAAAAAATAAGACAAAAAAAATGTAACTTTCTTCCTGTGGTCCCAAATCTGGTGTAAGCAGACAAGTCCAAGTGAAGCTGAAGCCAATGGATCTTGCAAAGGCATGGCAATGTTTGCACAAGGATGGGATACGGTAAGCTAAAAAATGTGGGCTTTTTCCAGTGGGCTCAAGCTGGAAGAGAAGGTCTAAGCAGAGCATGTGCATGAACTGTAAGGAGGGTCCCTCAACAGGAGACAGGGCAGCCCAGGGGCGCACATTTAGTAGAAACTTATAATGTGCAGGTTTGGGGACATGAAGGAAACATTTAACCTGTCCTGTCGAACACAGCAGCCACTTGTCACATGCAGCAGTTGAACTTGGAATATGGTTAGTCTGAATAAAGATGTAAAACATATGCTGGATCTTAGACTTAGTACGGGGGGTGGGAAAGAGTTTACAATAGCTCATTATAGGCTGGGTGCTGTGGCTCACGCCTGTAATCCCAGTACTCTGGGAGTCCAAGGTGGGCGAATCACCTGAGGTCACGAGTTCGAGACCAGTCTGGCTAACATGGCAACACCCCGTCTCTACTAAAATTACAAGAATTAGATGGGAGTGGTGGTGGGTGCCTGTACTCTCAGCCACTTGGGAGGCTGAGGCAGGAGAATCGCTTGAACTGGGAGGTGGAGGTTGCAGTGAGCTGAGATGGTGCCACTGCACTCTAGCCTGGGTGACAAAGAGAGACTCTGTCTCGAAAAGAAAAAAAAAAAGCGCTCTCTCTCCATATATATATTACATATATATATATATATTATTTTTTTTTTTTTTTGGGAGATGGGGATCTTACATGATCACAGGTCACTGCAGCCTCAAACCTCTGGGCATAAGTGTCCTCCTGCCTCAGCCTCCTGAGCAGCTGGGACTACAGGCACGTGCCACAATGTCAAGCTAATCTTTTACATTTTTGCAGAGATAGGTTCTTGCTATGATGTCCAGGCTGCTCTGGAGCTCCTGGGCTCAAGGGATCCTCCTGCCTTGGCCTTCCAAAGTGCTGGGATTATAGGTAAAGCGCCATACCCGGCCAAAATCAATAATGTATTAATACTTTAAAAATACTGACTACAGGCCAGGCGCGGTGGCTCACGCCTATAATCCCAACACTTTGGGAGGCTGAAGCGGGCAGATCACAAGGTCAAGAGATCGAGACCATCTTGGCCATGGTGAAACCCCGTCTCTACTAAAAATAAAAAATTAGCTAGGCGTGGTGGCACACGCCTGTGGTCCCAGCTGCTCGGGAGGCTGAGGCAGAAGAATCGCTTGAACCCAGGAGGTGGAGGTTGCAGTGAGCCGAGACTGCGCCACTGCACTTCAGCCTGGCGACAGAGCAAGACTACTGACTACATGTTAAAATGCATTTGGATATGGAGTTAAAGGAACTGTACTATTAAAATTAACTTCCCTTGTTTCATTTTACTTTTTACAATATGGCCAATAGAAAATTGAAATTATATATATGGCTTTTTATATTTATACTGGATAGTGCTGCACTAAGCCCATCAGCCAATGAACTTTTATTGGACAACTACTTTGCCCAAGGAAGCATGAAATACAAAGCTATATATAAAAATAACAGCAGCTCCAGTTTTTATAAGGTTGACTACTTGCCAGGTACTTAGCACTGATTTAGTAACTTGCCCTAGGTCAGAACCCCTGTCTATTGGCTTCCAGAACTCCCTGTTAGCCATTAGGCCAAACTTCCTCCCTAATGGCAAAGACCTTAGGGTCTAATTGGGGGGGCAGCACAGACATGTATACTAATACAATAGAGGCTGCCAATACAAGGAGCTGGGCTGAAAACATTCAAGTTAAAAATCCATCCTCAGAAACACTTACGTTGTACATTTATTTTATTTTATTTTATTGAGATGCACTCTGTTGCCAGGCTGGAGTGCAGTGGCACAATCTCAGCTCACTGCAGCCTCTGCCTCCCAGGTTGAAGCGATTCTCCTGTCTCAGCCTCCCGAGTAGCTGGGATTACAGGTGAGTGCCACCACACCCGACTAAATTTTGTATTTTTAGTAGAGATGGGGTTTCAACATGTTGGTCAGGCTGGTCTGGAACTCCTGACCTCGTGATCCACCCGCGTTGGCATCCCAAACTGCTGGGATTACAGGGGTGAGCCTCCACACCCGGCCTTTTATTTTATTTTTTAAGACACAGGTTACAATCAGGAGACGGGAAAGATAATTATAAAAAAAAGAAAAAAGACACAAGGTCCGCCAGACGCAGTGGCTCATGACTTTAATCCCAGCACTTTGGGAAGCTGAGGCAGGCAGATCACCTGAGGTCAGGAGTTCAAGACCAGCTTGGACAACATGGCAAAACCCTGTTTCTACTAAAAATACAAAAATTAGCTGGCATAGTGCACACACTTCTAATCTCAGCTGAGGATTAGAAGTACTCAGGAGGCTGAGGCAGGAGAATCGCTTGAACCCAGGAAGCTGAAGTTACACTGAGCCAAGATCGTACCACTGCACTCCAGCCTCCAGCCTGGCAACAGAGTGAGACTCCGTTTATTAAAAAACAAAAAAACAAAAAAACTGCATCACCCAGGCTGGAATATATTGACAGGATCCTAGCTCAGTGCAGCCTCCAACTCCTAGGCCCAAGTGATACTCCTGCTTTAGCCTCCTGCATAGCCACCCCACCAGCCTTAAATGTTTTTGTTTGTTTGTTTGTTTGTTTGAGACAGAGTCTCGCACTGTGCCCAGGCTGTAGCACAGTGTCGCGATCTCGGCTCACTGCAATCTCTGTCTCCTGGGTTCAAGCAATTCTCCTGCCTCAGCCTCCCAAGTAGCAGCTGGGACTACAGGTGTGTGCCACTGTGCCCCAATAATTTTTTTGTATTTTTAGTAGAGACGGGGTTTCACCATGTTGGCCAGGATGGTCTCGATTTCCTGACCTTGTGATCCGCCCGCCTCAGCCTCCCAAAGTGCAGCGATTACAGGTGTGAGCCACTGCGCCCAGCTGCCTTAAATGTTTTTTTAATCTGATAGAAAGATATAGCAATCTGTCTGCAATCTTTCCTAGTTGTCTTTTTTTTTTTTTTTTGTAGAGACAGAGTCTCGCTATGTTGCCCAGGCTGGAGTGCAGTGGCTATTCACAGGTGCGATCCCACTACTGATCAGCACAGGAGTTTTGACCTGCTCCGTTTCCAACCTGGGCCGGTTCACCCCTCCTTAGGCAACCTGGTGGTCCCCGCTCCCGGGGAGGTCACCATATTGATGCCGAACTTAGTGCGGACCCCAATCGGCATAGCGCACTACAGCCCAGAACTCCTGGACTCAAGAGATCCTCCAGCCTCAGCCTCCCAAATAGCTGGGACTACAGGCACGCGCCACCGCACTCGGCTTTTTTTTTTTTTTTTTTTTTTTACAAAGATTGCCAAACATTTATGACATGCTGGTAGAGTAAGAGATACAGACAGGACATGACGGAAAAGAGAATGCAGTAGTTCTCCACCTTGTCTACCCAGTGTAATCACCTGGGTTTTTAAAAAAAAATTCCTAATGTCTGGGTCCCACCCCTAGAGATTCTGATGTAATTAGTCTGGTTTGGCGCCTGGGCTTTGGGATTTTTTTTTTTTTTTTTTTTTTTTTTGAGATGGAGTCTCACTGTGTCGCACAGGCTGGAGTGCAATGGCACGATCTTGGCTCACTGCAACCTCCACCTCCCAGGTTCAAGCAATTCTCCTGCCTGGGATTACAGCTCGTGCCACCACACCTGGCTCATTTTTGTATTTTTAATAGAGATAGGGTTTCACTATGTTGGCCAGGCTGGTCTTGAACTCCTGACCTCGTAATCCACCCACCTTGGCCTCCCAAAGTGCTGCGATTACAGGCGTGAGCCACTCCACCCGGCAGCTTTGGGATTTGTAAAAGCTGCCCAGTTGATTCTAATGTGCAGCTAAGGTTGAGAACCACTGGAGAAAAAAGTTAATTAGTGCATATGGAGACTGGATTCCCAATCACAAGCTCTCTAGTTTGTTCTCTCCTAGGCCATTTTGCCCACCTAACCATAACCATTTGAAGCTGTGCTGGTATCTTAAACTAATGACAAAGGGGTGCCGGAGTGAATGAGGTTCATTAAAAGGAACAAAGGGAAACTGGGCCATAGAGCTTCTCAAGGCTGAGCATTTTTACCTGGACTCTTTAGGAATCAGCACCTTTTTTACATTGTTAAAAATATCTTTTTTTTTTGAGACAGAGTCTTGCTCTGTCACCAGGCTGGAGTGCAGTGGCTCTATCCCGGTTCACTGTAACCTCCGCCTCCCAGGTTCAAGGGATTCCCCTACCTCAGGCTCCCAGGTAGCTGGGACTACAGGCATGCACCACCACGCCCAGCTAATTTTTTGTATTTTAGTATAGACAAGTTTTATCGTGTTGGCCAGGATGGTCTCTAACTCTTGACCTCTTGATCCACCCACTTTGGCCTCCCAAAGTGCTGGGATTACAGGCGTGAGCTACTGTGCTTGGCCGTAAAAATGTCTTTCTAAAGAAGGGGTCTCACTATGTTGCTCAGGCTGGGGTGCAGTGGCTGTTCACAGACATGATCATAACACGCTATAACCTTGAACTCCTGGCCTCAACGGATCCTCTCGCCTCAGCCTCCCGAGTAGCAGGGACTAAAGACGTGCCACGGCACCCAGTGTGGCTTTTTTAAAATGTAGCAACCTAAGGGCACTTTCTGTTGTTTTATTCATCTCTCAAATTTTACTTATTGATACATGCATACACATGCACTATTGGATGAGAGCAGCAGGAGGCCGTGGAAAGGATACTGGGCATAATGCCAAGAGCACTTGCCTCCAGGTCTGGTCTACCCCTTCCAGCTTAGACATTGAAGTCTAACTGTTCCTTAGATTTTGTGTCTGATCCCACAGCCAGAGAGTAGGGCTGGTTTCCTTGTTTTAGTGCAGATCCAGTGCTGTCAGCCATGAGACGTCACCTTTGGAACAGAAATTTCCATCTGCATCCTCTCTGCAGATCATGCCTATCCCTCCTCCCCCACTCACACCCCTCCTCATGTAAATCAGCCAATCAGATGTTAGAGAAACTTTGATCTCTTTATCTGGAAGGCACAAAGATAGCATTGCAAAGCCTGCTGCTGGTGTGGAGGTGGTGCTCAGGAATGCTTCACATTTTTCTAGCAAGTTTCATTCCTAGTAGTATGATCTTGAGGAGAGGCCTTCCCCTAGAGAGACTTTGGGGAAACCAGCAATGGAGTGAGGGAAAGAACATGGACTGGGTGGGAGAGAGCCTTCTTTAGAAGGAAATACTGGCAAAATCTGATGTTGCAAAGTTTTGAAAAAAATCCATCCTATTGCATTCGCTTAGGAAGAACCTGGGGGCTGGGCTGTCGGCCTGGCTCTGTCACTGTGTGATTTGAAAAGACATTTAATGTTTCCAAGCTACTGAGTACAACAGGTTTCTCATTGAGCTTGATTTTGCACCCCTCCAGCCCACCCTCTATCTACAATGCTGCCAGCACTGACTCTAACATGTACATGACTCTACCTCCATTCCCACCCCACTGCCTCCATCACCTGTAGCAAAAAAAAAAAAGAAAAAAAAGAAAAGAAAATCCAAACTCCTCTCCATGACATTTGAAGCTGAAGAGGGAGACCCAGGCATCTCAGGTCAACTTTCCCTATGCATTCCTAAGACTGTAAACCGTAGCCCTTTTCATATGTAATTCCTAAGACTGTAAACTTCCCCTTTTCATATGTTAAGCTATAAACCTAAGATTCTTCCACGTGTAACATCTAAAGTATAAGCCTATATAAAGAAGGAACCTTCCTTTGTTAGGGGAGCTTCACTGTTAAGGCAATTATGCTACCTTGCTCCCGGCCGATTTAAACTCCTTCCTTCCATATTTGGCGTCCGAGAGATCTGTTTCCCACAGCCGCTCCTGCTACACTACAAAGGCTTTAAAATCTGGTCCCAGGCTTTTTTTTTTTTGAGGCAGAGTTTCGCTCTTGTTGCTCAGACTGGAGTGCAATGGCATAATCTTGGCTCACTGCAACCTATGCCTCCTGGTTTCAAGCTATTCTCCTGCCTCGGCCTCACAAGTAGCTGGGATTAAAGGCATGTGCCCCCACATCCAGCTAATTTTGTATTTTCAGTAGAGACAAGTTTTCTCCATGTTGGTCAGGCTGGTCTTGAACTCCTGAACTCGGGTGATCTGCCCACCTCAGCCTCTCAAAGTGCTGGGATAACAGGCGTGAGCCACTGCGCCTGGCCCAGGCTACATTTTTAATCTCATCTCATACTCTTCAGTTTACTGAGCCCCTTCCCGTATTGTCCTGAGTCCATATCTGCCTCTGGACAGCCATGAACTCCACTGGGAAGGACAGTGGCTTACCACCCCTGGCTGTGTCCTTTCCCCAGTACCCTTTCCAGTTCCTGGCACAGAGGCTCAGTAAAGGTTTGATGCCTGAATAACCAACTAAATGGGCAATCATGTAAATCAGGGAAGGCCCATGGACCGGACAACTCCTAAATCCCTTTCTAGCACTAACTTCTGAGTACTGTTCCGAGGGCAGAGCTCAAAACTGCTTAGGACTTGACCTAGTTCATACTGTTACTGCAGTGTGAAAAACAGAGACAGGTGGTCTGACAAAGGGTTTAAAAGTTTTTATTCATAGGACAATTTTGCATACAGCAGAAAAATTAAAATACAATGCAATTTAAAATCGCTTTAAAACAAGATCATCCTATGGTTAAACAATAATGTGAATGTACTTAATGCCATGTACACTTACATGGCTGAGATAGTAACCTTTATGCTAGTGTGTTTCACTACAATTGAAAAAAAAGACCGCCAGGCACGATGGCGCACGCCAATAATCCCAGCATTTTTGGGAAGCCAAGGCAAGAGGATCACTTAAGGCCACGAATTCAAGACCAGCCTGGGCAACAGAGCAAGATTCCATCTTTCCAAAAAAACCTTACAATTAGTTAGGCATGGTGGTGCATGCCTGTGGTCCCAGCTACTCAGGAGGCTGAGGCAGGAGGACTGCTTGAACCCAGGAGATTGAGGCTGCAGCGAACAGTGTTTACACCACTGCACTCCAGCTAGGGCAACAGAGTGAGACCCTGTCTCAAAAAACAAACAAACAGGCTGGGCGCGGTAGCTCACGCCTGTAATCCCAGCACTTTGGGAGGCTGAGGCAGGCAGATCACTTGAGATCAGGAGTTCGAGACCAGTCTGACCAACATGGAGAAACCCAATCTCTACTAAAAATACAAAATTAGCCAGGCGTGGTGGCACAAGCCTGTAATCCAATCTACTTGGGAGATTGCGGTGAGCTGAGATCGGGCCATTGTATTCCAGCCTGGGCAACAAGAGTGAAACTCCGTCTCAAAAAAAAAAAAAAAAAGAAAAAGTAACTTGGGTAAATTTACACAGCTGGCCAGTTGAAAACTAAGATTCAAAACTACCTTGGGTGTGGAAAGAGTTAAAAAAAAAAAAGACCCAAAGTCCATGCTGTTTCCAGTGCCCCATGCCTTATAATAGCTTTCTTGTTTGGCTTGGTTTTGAGTCCTCCCAAAGCAACTCTGTCTACCTAATCGAGACAGGACATTATTGGGAGGAGCCTAGGGTGGCTCCGGGGGACTGAAGGAAGGGCTAACAAACAGCCCTAGACAGGTAGGGACTGTGGCAGCTGAGGGAACTTCATTCTAAGACACCGGGGTTCATGTGACACTGCTCCAAGCTTGCCAGGCTCAGAGACTGTTCAGGTTTCAAATTCCCGGGAGAGAGATTCTGGTGTGCCTGCCTGGGTTAGGTGCCCACAGCCCAATCAGTCAGCTCTGCCCAGGGAGACAGAGTCCTGAACCCTAGACATGGCCACTGGGGTTCATCCTAGGTGTTGGCTCTTCTCAGAGAAGGGAAATCCCTGTGGGCCAGGCAGTCCCCCCCAGGTAAGTCCCCAGCAGAAAATTTTCTTGGGGGGAGGAAAAAGGGAACAGAAGTAGCCTGTCACCTGAGAAGCCTCTGTGGCAATATTCGGAGTTATCAATTCAGCCTCAACTTCCCATGTTGCTCTGTTCAAGGTTTCATCATTATCAGGGCCTGCAAACCTGGGAAGCATATCTGTAGTTTTGGCCTCACTGTACCCCTCAGTGTCAAAACTCAACTACACCAAGGTTGCTGGAGCTTGTCTTCCAAAGGCACCCTTGGGGGCTTAGTGGGTGCAAGGGCCGCTCAGGGCAAAGGAAAATGAAAGGCACACAACCAAGAAAGCTCAGAGGTGTCTGGAAGGCAGGCTGTGCTGACTCTCCAGAAACCCCTGAAGTTTCTCGAAGAAAGAAAAGAAAAATGTGTGCCATGCATTTGACTTGGTTTAGCTGTGCTTTGGGGCTCATGGCATGGAAACCTGCCCATGCAGTCAGCCCTAACAAGCAACAACCAGAGGTGCCTGGCCTAAACTCTAAAATGTTCTTAAGGATATTAGAACCATTAGCTGTAAATGGAGTTAATCTACAGGCACAATAACCGGCCAGTACTTTAACAGCCTTTCAAAGTCAGGAAGGCCTGTATATATATCAACAGTAGCAACTACCACTCCTTGGCACCTTACTGCTATTTCAACTGCATTTCTCTACAATCCTGAGAAAGCTGCTATTATTATAACCATTTACGGATAAGAAAGATGAGGCACAGAGGTTTTTTTGTTTTTATTTTTTGTTTTGCTTTGTTTTGGTGAGATGGAGTCTCACTCTGTTGCCAGGCTGGAGTGCAGTGGTGCAATCTCGGCTCACTGCAATCTCCGTCTCCTGGGTTCAAGCAATTCTCCTGCCTCAGCCTCCCTAGTAGCTGGGACTACAGGCAGACGCCACCATACCCAGCTAATTTTTGTATTTTTTAGTAGACATGGGGTTTGACCATGTTGGCCAGGATGGTCTTGATCTCTTGAGCTAGTGATCTGCCCGCCTCGGCTTCCCAAAGTGCTGGGATTACAGGCGTTAGCCACCACGCCCGGCCTTCTTATGAGGACTTTCTCATCACTTCTTTATTCCGTTTATGTCATCAGCCCTTCCTTCAGAGTAAGTTACCTAATGATTTTCCACCCTTGCACGGTGGGGCTGGCTTCTCCAAGCTAGTGTAAATGTACGTACAAAGAATGCATCGGATTAGTTTCCCTGCCCAAGAAAGTAGTGTCACCCTTTTCTTGGGCTCCAATTGCAAGAACAGCTGAGCTGGAGCAGATCCTGGTGATCATTTGTTGCCAAGTCCAGGATTACAGTGGACAAGAGGAGTTTTCTAGGACTACATTTAAGTGAGTATAGTTAGGAGGAGGATTTCAGGACCATGGAACTAGAGGGAACTTTATTCTAAACCTCAGGCTTGAAATTCAAAACCAGTTTTTGCCCTTGCCTGTTAGATGTCAATCAGAGTTTAGTTCAGCGTGAGTGCTCCTGTAAAAGTCTTCAGTGTTCCTCTATGGATTTATGATTGTCTGGCCTCTCCATAACCCCTCTGCAGTGGGAAATAAGTGAAAGTGGCATGGAAGGAGGTAAGATTTGGGCAGAGAAAAAAATCAGCCTCCATAGTCCTGATCTGTTTTTCAAACTCTGAGTCAAGAATCCATTGATAGGTCGTTAAAGCAATTTACTGGGTCAAGACCAACACTTAAAAAAAAAGAAGATAAAATTAGTCAAGCAGGAAATATCAGACTATATCACATGTAGTTATGGTAAATAATGTTTCATAAAACATTCTAAAATAGTTTTCAAAAATAAGGCTGGGCATGGTGGCTCACGTTTGTAATCCCAGCACTTTGGGAGGCTGAGGCGGGCAGATGGTGAGGTCAGGAGTTTTGAGACCAGCCTGGCCAACACAGTGAAACCCTGTCTCTCCTAAGAATACAAAAATTAGCCAGCGTGGTGGTGAGAGCCTGTAATCCCAGCTACTAGAGAGGCTGAGACAGACGACTTGCCTGAACCCAGGCGGCAGAGGTTGTGGTGAGCCGAGATCACGCCATCGCACTCCAGCCTGGGCAACAAGAGCGAAACTCCACCTCAAAAAAACAAAACAAAACAAATAAAAAAAAACTTACCACCCAGAAACATGAAACCAAAAGCTGCAAGGAAAAAGATTTTGAAACTAGATTTTGTAAAATATTTCTAAATTTTCTATGTTAAAACATATAACAGAATTAAAAGGTGTAAAACTGAAAAAGCATCTGCACCCACATATCAGTGTCATATTCTTACCATTAAAATAATGATGATAAATCAAGAGGTGAAAAAGTCTGATATCCCAATAGAAGAAAAGGGACAAAGGCAAATCATGAGAAAAAGGGAAACAGATAAAAAGATGTTTGCCAGGCACCGTGGCTCAAGCCTGTAATCCCAGCACTTTGGGAAGCCGGAGCTCGTCGATCAACCGGGTTAAGGAGTTCTAGACCAGCCTGGCCAACATGGTGAAACCCCGTCTCTACTAAAAATACAAAAATTAGCTGAGCATGGTGTCACACGCCTATAATCCCAGCTGCTTGGGAGGCTGAGACACAAGAATCACTTCAACCTGAGAGGCAGAGGTTGCAGTGAGCCAAGATTGCACCACTGCACTCCAGCCTGGGCAACAGAGTGAGACTCGGTCTCAAAAATAAATAAAGAAATAAAAATAAAAAGATGTTAAGCTTCACCAATAATGTCAATTAAAACAGGATCTAATTTTTTTTAACTCCCAGTGTTTTTTAAATATCCAGTTTTGTCAAGGATGTAACACTATAAATGGCACCATTGCTGGTGGGAGTATAATTAGATAAACTGGGAGATAAATTGGCAATACACATCAGAGGCCTTGAAAATTGTACCCTTTGACTCTCTTCAAATAATTTATCTCAAGGAAACAATCATGGGTGTGTTCAAGGTTGTCAACAATAGTAAAAAACTTGAGAAAAAAAAAAACCCTGGCTGTCCAACAACAGGAATCTTACGATCATCTTTGTGTACAAAATATAATTAATTAACAATAAGTTAACTAGCAAAGCCCCAACCTAGGGCTGGAATTTGGGCCATTTTGGGGGCTGGAAGCCTGAGCACTCCGCTGGGAATTCATTTTCCTGAGCTGACCGATGAAGGCAGGAGGGAGGAGTTTGGAGAACACAGGCTTGGGGGCGGGGTGGTGCAGACAATGGGATTGTTGAACCTCAGCAGAGAGACGTTTTGAGATGGAAGCCGAGGAGCTATTTTCTGTTTGTTGTTTCTTTTTTGAGACAGAGTTTTGCTCTTGTTGCCCAGGCTGGAGGGCAGTGGCACCATATTGGCTTACCACAATCTCCACCTCCCGGGTTCAAGCGATTCTCCTGCTTCAGCCTCCCAGGTAGCTGGGATTAATAGGCATGTGCCATCACTCAGGGCTAATTTTGTATTTTTAGTAGAGACGGGGTTTTTCCATGTTGGTCAGGCTGGTCTCAAACTCCCAACCTCAACTGATCCACCCGTCTTGGCCTCCCAAAGTGCTGAGATTATAGGCTTGAGCCACCGCACCCAGCCTGACCTATTTTCAAGAGATACTTTGAGAGACTCTAAATCTGGGGCCTGGGATTAACAAAAAAGGCATCATACTGTGTTGGTTAAAATGTGCCCCAGAGGCCAGGTGCAGGTCAGGATTTCAAGATCAGCCTGGCCAAGATGGTGAAACCCTGTGTCTACTAAAATACAAAAAATTAGCCGGGTGTGGTGGTGGGCACCTGTAATCCCGGTTACTTGGGGAGGCTGAGGAAGAGAATTGCTTGAACCCAGGAGGCAGAGGTTGCAGTGAGCCGAGGTTGTGCCACTGTACTCCAACCTGGGCGACAGAGCAAGACTCTGTCTCAAAAAAAAAAAAAAAAAAAAGTGCCCTGGAGAAGAGTACAGCAGACAAGAGGGTCTAGGGACTGTGAGGAGGACTTCGCAGGTTTATTTAGGATGGACAGGGAAGGACAACTCATCCCTCTGATGAGTTGAGATTTGGCAAAGACCTGAAGAAATGGTGAGAACTACCAAGGGAGGCTAGGCAGAGGGGAACAGCCAGTGCAAAGGCACGGAGGCAACACATGCTTGCTGCGTTTGAGGCACAGCAAGGACGCCAGTGTGGCTGGAGTGTGGTGAGCACAGGCGACACTGGCAGGAGACGAGGGCAGCAAAGCAGCCAGGTTGGGTCATGTGGGACCTTGTGGCCATTCTGAGGATTTGTCATTTACTCTGAGATGGGTAGCCATGGTAGGATTTTGAGTAGGGAAGGGACATGTCCTGACTTAGGTTTTTATTTATTTATTTATTTACTTAGTATTTATTTGTGAGACAGAGTCTTGCTTTGTCGCCCAGCCTGGAGTGCAGTGGCGCAATCTCAGCTCGCTGAAACCTCCACCTCCCAAGTGCAAGCGATTCTCCTGCCTCAGCCTCCCTAGTAGCTAGGATTACAGGTGTATGCCACCACACCCAGCTACTTTTTGTAGTTTTAGTAGAGTCGGGGATTCACCATGTTGGCCAGGCTGATCTCAACTGAGCCATCTGCCTCGGCCTCCAGAAGTGCTGGGATTACAGGCATGAGCCACTGCGCATAGCCTTGACTTAGGTTTTCAAAGGATCACTCTACAGAGTGCAATGTGGAGGGGACAGGCTTAGGGGACAGGTGTGGGGGGCTGAAGAGAGAAGTGGGACATCAGTTAGGAGGCTACTGCAATAACCCAGGTAGGAGGCAGTGACTTGGATCAGGATGATGGCAGAGGAAACAGTGAGAAGTGTTCAGATCCTGGATCTATTTTGAAGGTAGACTGATATAATTTGCTAATGGATGGGGTGAGATTTTGTGTGTGTGTATGAGTGAGAGACCAGGCCGGGCATGGTGGCTCATGCCTGTAATCCCAGCACTTTGGGAGGCCAAGGTGGGTGGATCACTTGGGGTAGCGGGTTCGACACAGTGAAACCCTGTCTCTACTAAAAATACAAAAATTTGCTGGGCGTAGTGGTGTGCACCTGTAATCCCAGCCACTTGGGAGACTGAGGCAGGAGAATAATTTGAACACGTGAGGCATAGGTTGTAGTGAGCCAAGTTTGCACCATTGTACCCCAGCCTGGGTGACAGAGCAAGACTCTGTCTCAAAAACAAGAAAAAAGAAAGAAAAAAAAGAACAATTGGGCCCACCTCACCCCCACGTGAACCAGATTCTTTGCAGATGGTTCATGGTATTTCTTTTCTTTTCTTTTTTCTGAGTCGGAGTTTCACCCTTGTTGCCCAGGCTGGAGTGCAATGGCATAATCTCAGGTCACTACAACCTCTATCTCCCAGGTTCAAGTGATTCTCCTGCCTCAGCCTCCTGTGTAGCTGGGATTACAGGCATGTGCCACCATGTCCAGCTAATTTTTGTATTTTTAGTAGAGACAGGATTTTGCCGTGTTGGCCAGGCTGGTGTTGAACTCCTGACCTCAAGTGATCTGCCCGCCTTGGCCTCCCAAAGTGCTGGGATTAGGCGTGAGCCACTGCACCCGGCTAGAGCTTGGTTCTCTAGTGTTGGTACTTGGAGCCTGTTTTTTGGAGGAGGTCTTTCTAAAACCCACTCTAGGAACAGTGTCAAAGCAGGAAGTGAGAGGCTGTGTTTGAGGTCCACAGTCCAGCTGGAATAAGTGGTAGAGAGAGGACCCTAGATTGTCAGGCCATCGGGCCACATAATCAGGGCCTGGATATGGGACAATCCTTGGCCTCCTCTGAGGCTCTAGGCTCCTGGTTCACCTGTCCTGAATCCCCCCTGTCTCTTGGGAGGCAGGGAGTGAGCTATTTGTGTAAGACTAAGGCTCTAGAATATGTCCCAAGTTCTCTGGCATCAGACACCCCACTCAGGGGCCAAACAGAAAGCTGTGAAGAGTGATGAGAAAAGTCTCTTTTTTACACCCCCTCTTTACAAACACTATTTAGTACATTGCTTTTTTAGCTTCCATGTTATATTATGACTGGTTTCCCATGTCATTAAATATTCTTCAGAAATTTAACTTTGATGATAACATATTCCCATTAACCATAACTTTATCTTTCTCCGACTGTTCAAAAGATAGATTATTTCTAGCTTTTACTATTACAGTATACTTAACATCATCTGGTAATTGATCTCAAAGAAATAATTAGAAATCAGTCCCCAAATTTTGAAATGAGCAACCAAGAAGTCTTTTTCCATTTTCCACAGTTTTCCCACATTTTTTTTCTAAGAGACAGAGTCACGCTCTGCCACCCAGGCTGTAGTACAGTGCAATGATTATAGTCCACTGTAACCTCAAATTCCTGGGCTCAAGCAATCTTCATGCCTCAAGTTTCCAAACAGCTAGGATTAACGGCACATTCCACGATTTCAGGCTAATTTGCTTCTTTTTGTAGAGACGGGAGTCTTGCTATGTTGCCTAGGCTGGTTTTGAACTGGGCTCAAGCAATCTTCTAGCCTCAACCTCCCTAAGTGTTGGGATTATAGAGGTGAGCCACCATGCCTTTTCTTTTCTTTTAATTCTGTTTTAGGGCTGGGCACAGTGGCTCACGCCTGTAATTCCAGCACTTTGGGAGGCCGAGGTGGGTGAATCATGAGGTCAACAGATCGAGACCATCCTGGGCAACGTGGTGAAACGCCGTCTCTACTAAAAATACAAACATTAGCCATGCGTGGTGGCGCGCGCCTGTGGTACCAGCTACTCCGGAGACTGAGGCAGGAGAATCATTTGAACTCAGGAGGTGGAGGTTGCAGTGAGCTGAGATTGCGCCACTATACTCCAGCCTGGCAACAGAGTGAGACTCCATCTCAAAGAAAAAAAATTCAATTCTGTTTTAGAAAGGAAATCCCTCTTGCCAATATCTGAGTAATATCTGTCTTTACTATTATTATTTATGTCCGTTAGCTTTACAGTTCACAAAGCATTTTCTTATATATTGTCTCATCTAATCAACACAGCAACTCTATGAAATAGGTTATTATTTCCATTTTACATTTGGGGAAATTAAGGCTCAGAAAGGCTATGTGACATGTTCAAGGTAACACATTTAGTGTCAGAACTGGGATGTGGACCCAGGCCTTGGGACTTCCAAAAGTGTATCCTTAAACATGGGCAAAGTGCTATGCTGGGGCCTTGCCAGACACGTAGACGACACTGGGAGAAGGGTAGGTTTGGAACAGCTCCCCCAGGCAGAGTGGGTGATGTTATTAGTAAGATACAGAGAAAGTGCTACAGACAATGGCTTTGCAAGGACAGAGCGTTTCCTTCCACAGAGGGCATACTGTAAGCTTTGGGAAGAAACGTGGCCAAGTCAGGTCTTCAAAGGTGAATAGGATCTAGATACTCAGAATAAGAGGGAGAGCTTTCCACAGGCTCAGTGAATGGGAAAGGAAAGTGTTGCTGCCAGCACTGGGAGCAAGAGATGGGGCGTGGCGGGGGAGGACTGGAATTGTAATTCTAGCCTCGCCGAGGCTAGAGCCAGCAGGGCCTTGGGATCATCTGGGGAGGAAACCAGAGATGTGTGGAACAATTTGCTGAAGGCAGAAGCAGGCAGGGAAAGGGCAGGGTCGGGTTCTTACTCGGGCCAATGCTCCTTCCCTGCAGTAAACCTGATTAATCTCAAACTCAGGTGCCATTTCCTTGGAATAATATTTACTGTGGGGCACGATGGCTCACGCCTATAATCCCAGCACTTTGGGAGGCTGAGGCAGGAGGATCCCTTGAGCCCAGGGTTCAAAACCAGCCTGGGCAACATAGTGAGCCCCTGTGGTTAAAAAAAAAAAAAAAATTAAAATTAGCCGATAGTGGTGGCACGCGCCGTAGTCCCAGCTTCTTGGGAAGCTGAGACAGGAGGATCATCTGAGCCCAAAGAGGTCAAGGCTGCAGTAAGCCATCATCGTGGCACTGTACTCCAGCCTGGGCGACAGTGCAAGAGCCTGTCTCGAAAAAGAAAAAAATGTTGTTCAAGTTGTGTAGTGTATGGGAGGAAAGAAGTATGACAATAACATAGGACAGCAGCCGGCTCTTTTTTCCTCAGGATGTGGAGAGTGGGGCGCCTCGGGAAGATGAAATTGAGTATGTGCGGGGGAGGGGTCAGATGAAACAAGGTCGGGAGGGGGGCGGGGGGGAGAGCTGGGGCGCTGGAGGAGCTTGGGCTCGCGCTGCGGGGGAGGAAGCGCCTTCTGCGGTCACTGGGGGGGGAAGTGGCTAGGAGAAAGCTGGGCCTGTAGAGGGGTCTGCTGGAGGGTCCCATCTGGGAAAGCAGGCACGGATGCGGGACATTTCCGTCCGTCACCCTGGCAAAGCGCTCGCAAGTCTGGAGGGGACAGAGGTTCTCAGACCCAAGTGGAGAAAACCGGGAATTGTTCCGGCTCTGGGGACTGACATTCATCGCGGCAGTTTCTGGTGGCAAAACAAAGGAATGATGAAATGAACTGCGCTGCCTTCATGCCCCGGATGAATGTTCAGCCATTAGAGAAGAGTGAATCTCAGCTGGGATTTGGGGTTCCACAGTGTACTAAAAAAGCAAGACAAAGAGAGGGGCCTACTAGAAGATGCCATTTTGGAAAACAAAAGCAAACGCGCGCGCATGTGTGTGATGTTACATGGGCATGGGGAAATTACGGAAGTAAATACTAATGCTTGTGTAAATTGGGATGGTGGAAAATGAGGAAGAGGGCGGCGGGGGAACCCTTAGTACTTACAGAGAAAACGGAGCAAGTTCATAAGCACACCAAAACCCCCTCCCCGCCCGCGTGCCCGGCTCCGCGCTCACGCGGCTAGGATGACGCCCGTGGGACGCCCCAGGGGCCCTGCCCGCAGCCACGCTGCTCGGGGTCACTTCTAGTCTCTCCGCTCTTTGTTAAATAAAGAGGGTGAGATAGGGACAGGCTGGAGCCGGCAGCGGTTGCGGAGGGCGGAGGGCGAAGGGTGGAGGAGACGGGTCCGGGCGCCCCCTCGCTCCTGCCACGCTGCCACCGCCCCAGACAAAGACAGCTGCGTCCGGCGGGAGCGCAGGGGCCCCTGCGCGCAGGACCTGAATCGCCTGTCCCGTCTGCCCCAACGCCCACGCACCCAAGCGGCCGCCCACTACCCTTCTATCCCCCGCAGCCATTTGCTTCCCACCCCTTGATTTTCTTTTCTTTTTTTTTTTTTTTTTTGATTTTCTTTTTCTTTACCCCTCCCCTCAGCATCCTCCCCAACCTCTAATACACTTTCTAATGAATTTACCTAGTCTAGGTATTTTGTATAAGTGGAATCATATAATATTCGTCCTTTTGTGTCAGGCTTATTTTGCTTAGTATAATGTTTTTTATTTTCTTTTTTCCTTTAATTAAGACAGGGTCTCGCTCAGCTGCCCAGGCTAGAGGGCAGTGGCGCCATCTCGGCTCACTGCAACATCCACCTCCTGGTTTCAACCGATTCTCCCACCTCAGCCTCCTGAACAGCTGGGACTACAGGCACACGCCACCATGCCTGGCTAATTTTTGTATTTTTGATAGAGAGGAGGTTTTGCCACGTTGCCCAGGATGGTCTCCAACTCCTGAAGTCGAACGATCCTGCCCGCTCAGTCTTCCAAAGTGGTGTAATTACAAGCCTGTGAGCCACCATGCCCACCGCTTAGCATAATCTTTTCAAGCTTCATTCCAGCTGCAGTATGTATGAGAACTTCATTTCTTTCCTTTTTTTTTTTTTTTTTTTTTTTTGAGATGGAGTCTCGATCTGTCACCCAGGCTGGAGTACAGCCGCACAATCTCGGCTCACTGCAACCTCTGCCTCTTGGGTACAAGCAATTCTCCTGTCTCAGCCTCCCGAAGTAGCTGGGATTACAAGCGCCTGCCACCACGCCAGGCTAATTTTTGTATTTTTATTTGACACGGGGTTTCACCATCTTGGGCAGGCTGGCCTGGAACTCCTGACCTCCTGAGCCACCCACCTTGGCCTCCCAAAGTGCTGGGATTACAGGCATGAGCCACCACGTCCAGCCAGAATTTCATTTCTTTTATTGTATTTGTGGTAAACTGTATACAACATAAAACTTCCTCTTTTTTTTTTTGTGGGAGTTTCACTCTTTCACCCAAGCTGGAGTGCAGTGGCATGATCTCAGCTCAGTGCAGCCTCTGCCTTCCGGTTTCAAGCGATTCTCCTACCTTAGCCTCCCGAGTAGCTGGGACTACAGGCAACCACCACCATGCCCAACTAATTTTTGTATTTTTAGTAGAGACGGGATTTCACTGTCTTGGCCAGGCTGGTCTCAAACACCTGACATCGTGATCCACCTACCTCGGCCTCCCAAAGTGCTGGGATTACAGATGTAAGTCACTACTCCTGACAAAACTTCCTATTTTAACCAATTAAGTGTACAGTTTAGCGACACTAAATATGGCACTAAATATCACATGGTTGTCCAGTCACCATCATCATCCATCTCTAGAACTCTTCCATCATCCTAAACTGAAACACTGTACCCATGAAACAACCTCTCCCTCATTCCCCTCTATCCACCTCCTGGCAACCACCATTCTACTTTCTGTCCTTATGAATTTAGGAGCATCACTTTTCTGGGACATCTGCAATGGCTCTCTGAAGGATTGTGTCTCCCCTTTTTTTAAAAATTTATTTTTCTTTGTTCTTTTCTTTTTTGTTTTTGGTAGAGAAGGGGTCTCACTTCATTGCCCAGGCTGGTCTCCAACTTCTGGGCTCAAGCAATCTGCTTGCCTTGGCTTCCCAAAGTGTTGAGATTACAGGCATAAGCCACTGTGCCCCACCTGTGGTCTCATTTTGGAGGGCAAGAGGGATAGAGATAGCCATAATTGGCCGGGCCTGGTGGCTCACGTCTGTAATCCCAGCACTTTGAGAGGCTGAGGTGTGCGGATCACAAGGTCAGGAGAGTGAGACCATTCTGACCAACATGGTGAAACCCCATCTCTACTAAAAATATAAAAATTAGCTGGGTATAGTGGCGCACACCTGTAATCCCAGCTGCTCGGGAGGCTGAGGCTCAATAATTGCTTGAACCCAGGAGGTGGAGGTTGCAGTGAGCTGAGATCGCACCACTGCACTCTAGCCTGGTGATAGAACAAGACTCCGCCTCAAAAAAAAAAAAAAAAAAAAAAAAAGGGATAGCCATAACCTGGAGAATACTGAGATGTGGACAACAAGGAAGACAAAATTTGGTCCTATGAGAAATCATCTGTGAGGAAGAGTGGATGGAATGAGCATGTTCAAGACAGTGAGATCCTGAAATGATTTCAATTCATATAAGAAAACCAAAACCAGAAAACAAGGAGGTTTCAGTTTATCAATAGATTTATTACTCAAAAAAGGTTCACTTTTTATTTAGCTTTCTGACTCTGTGCTTTCGACTTCAACACTTTCACAAGGATTTTCTGCTCCTCGATAAGGAAAGCACACTTGATCCTGTCACCAACACATTTAGCACACATGGAACCACCATAGGCCCTGCTGACATGTTTCTTTGTTTTGGACAACCTCATAAGAACTTTAGGCCTTATAGCACAAACCCCTCGAAGTCTGCCTCGGCACAGGCCACATGCTGATTTTGGTGCTTTCCCAACATTCTTGGTATAAAGGTAAACAATTCTATTACCAGAGGTTTGGGACAGCCTAGTTTTGTTACAGGCAATGTTGTAGGAAAGCCTACGTCATTATGTCAAACGCCAGACCATTTTGAGTGCCTCTACACCAGCTCAAAGGACTGCTCCTGAGAGCTCTAGGCTTCCTTGGCTCCTTGGATGGCAGCCGATTGTGAAGGAAGTAAAGACAGGGAAAAGAGAACAGCGGCCATACCTGCAGACAACATTCTATCAACAGATTTAAAAGGAGCAAGCACTGTGATGTAACTGGAGAAGACTCAGGCGAAGACTGTCTTCACTCAAGTGAAGGGTGATTATGTAGGAAAGTGGATAGAAGATGCTGTCAATAGAAATATAAAGGGAATCATGTTAAAAATTTTTCAGTGGCCACATTTTTTTTTTTTTTTTTTTTTTTGAGACAGAGTCTTGCTCTGTTGCCCAGGCTGGAGTGTAGTGGCATGATGTTGGCTCACTGCAACCTCCATCTCCTGGGTTCAAGTGATTCTCCTGCCTCAGCCTCCTGAGTCGCTGGGATTACAGGCACACCACCATGCCTGGGTAATTTTTGTATTTTTAGTAGAGACAGGGTTTCTCCATGTTGGTCAGGCTTGTCTCAAACTCCTGACCTCAGGTGATCTGCCTGCCTCGCCTCCCAAAGTGCTGGGATTACAGGTGTGAGCCACTGCACCTGGCCAATTTTTAAACTAATAATGAAAGGCTGGACATGGTGGCACACACCTGTGCTTCCAGCTACTCAGGAGGCTGAGGTGGGGGACCGCTTGAGCCCAGATAGTTGAGACTGCAGCAAGCTCTGTTCATGCTACTGTTTGCCAGCCTGAGCGACAAAGCAAGACCCCATCAAAAAAAATAATAATAATAATGAGGCATCTCACATTCTTTTTTTTTTACGCTTGGTCTCTGAAATCAGGCTGGCTACATTTCAAGTGCTCTCTAGCTACCTGCAGCCACTGTACTGGACAGTGCAGGGTTGGAACCTGGACTCAGGAGTCAGACAGGGCTGGGGTCAAGCCCCACATTCCATCCCTTACTAGGCTGTGTGACTAGGCACATTACTTAGCTTCTCCTGTTTCTGTTTCTTCATCTATAAAATGAAACTAAAAATAGTACCTACTTCAAGGGTAATATTGTGGATTGATGGCACATGAAGCATACAGTACATGTTCAGTAAATGTGGGCGATTATTAGCGGTAAATTTGGTGGTTACAGAATTAATGACATTGCAGTATCACTGTTAGGATGACCTCCATTCCTATCAGATGATGTGGCTTGGAGACACTCCAAATGCGCAAGGTTAAAAACAATAGACAAACCAGGAAAACCTATTTGCAACACATGTGAAAACAAAATGTTGTTATTCTTGCTATGTAGGAAGTGCTTGCAGATAAATAAGAAAATGAATACCAATGGAAAATTCAAAAGAAACAAACATCTGAAGTCATTTTTTTTTAAAGCAAGACCCACTTTAAATAAGTTCAACTCTCCTTGGAATCAGACATAAAAATAAACAAAAGACACTGTGTTGTTGTTGTTGTTGTTAACAGGTCAACAGCCAGAATTTGGTGGCAACTAATACTGAAGGAGATGTGGGGGAGATCCCTTCTCTTTTTAAATCAGTATCTCCTGAAGTTTTCATTGTTAGATCTGACCACAGACTATCTGGAGAAACGAACTGAGTTCTTGTTTCAAGGAGGAACTAGCCAGTCTTTTCTATCCACCTTTTTCCTCTTCCAGATAAAGCTGAACAGCCAACAAACCTCTCCTAGCACGTTGACTTTTTTCTTGTCATGTGTGCAGACTCTGCACATTAGCTTTGCTAGTAGTCCTTTACCACAGGTGTTGACATTTCACGTGGCTTGAAATAGCCCCCAGCATTGTTCTACGTTTGGACGGGGCTGACATACTTAAGCCATAACACCCCCAGAATATTCTTAGACTTCTGGCTAACTCCTTCAGGAACGTTTTATCTGCCAGTAAGATTGGCTACATAATTTTCAGGGCCCATGAGAAAATGAAAATATGGGCCCCTTTCTCATAAAAAGAGGAAAAAAGCTCTTTCCTTTTTTCTGCAGTGTCTCTCTCAACCTGTCATGATGTTTTTATTTGCTATTTATTGTTGTTCTCCCTTGGACATGGAGATACTTCAGAGGTAAGTGCAGGGCCTCACAGATGCCCAGGACCCTGCCGCAAGACAGCATGCATTTTCCAGTCTGGGAAAACTTGATGGGGAGTGGGGTGAAGAGACTAATGCTTTTTTTTTTTCTTTTGAGATGGAGTTTTCCTTCTTGCTGCCCAGGCTGGAGTGCAGTGGCACAATCTTGGCTCACTGTAAGCTCTGCCTCCTGGGTTCAAGCGATTCTCCTGCCTCAGCCTCCCAAGTAGCTGGGATTACAGGCACGCATGCCACCATGCCGGGCAAATTTTTTTGTATTTGTATTTTACCTTTTGAGACAGAGTTTTGCTCTTGTTGCCAAGGCTGGAGTCCAATGGCACAATCTCAGCTCACTGCAACCTCTGCCTCCTGGGTTCAAGCGATTCTCCTGTCTCAGCCTCCCGAAGTAGCCAGGATTACAGGAGCCTGCCACCATGCCCAGCTAATTTTTTTATATTTTTAGTAGAGACCGGGTTTCACCATGTTGACCAGGCTGGTCTCAAACTCCTGACCTCAGGTGATCTGCCTGCCTCAGGCTCCCGAAGTGCTGGGATTACAGGTGTGAGCCACAGCGCCTGGCCCAAGAGACTAATCCTGACTGATCTAAGTCCTTAGTCTTCTGTTCTTTGCATTCTGTTCCACAGTGGTGCCTGGAGCCAAAAGATGCCTCATGGTCCAGCCATCCCAAAGGGAGGGAGGGTCATAGGGTAACAGGAAACACTGAGAAAAACAAAAAACAAAAAAAACATAGACTAGG
The DNA here is from genome assembly GCA_036589455.1 of Ateles fusciceps. Lineage (NCBI taxonomy): Eukaryota > Metazoa > Chordata > Mammalia > Primates > Atelidae > Ateles > Ateles fusciceps. The sequence continues at coordinate 38,687,016 of JAZHEH010003205.1, forward strand.
AGATCAAAATATTATCTCTGCACACGCAGCAGTGTCTGAGAGCTGGGTTAATGAGTATGCCCCAGAGAGTTGATCCACTCTGTGTTACTAACCCAAGTCTTGAGCCAGGTAAGGCGGAGGACCAGTCAGGCTAAGCTCTGAGGTGAGGTGACATAGTGGGGATCTCTGTGACAGCAATGTAACCACTGAGACTGGAGCAGTGCAGCTGTCAGTCAAGTACTGCATGCTAGCAACCACCAGAAACAAAGATGCAATGAGCACGTTCTGCCTGAAAGTCTCCACAGGGTGCACACTCCTGCTGACACCTGGATTTCAGTTCAGTGACACTGATTTCAGACCTTTGGCCTTGAGAACTGTGAGAGAAGAAATTTGTGTTGTTTTAAACCACCAGGTTTGTGGTAATTGTTACATCAGCCATACGAAACAAATATGTCCTCAAACAGGTGTGGAAATTAAATACAATTCAATTTCCCCTTCCAATTCCATTTTTCTAGAGCTTGACAAAATTATTCTAAAGTTCTTTTAAAAAAAAATGTAAACATGACCAAGATTTTTTTTTTTTTTGAGACAGAGTTTCACTCTCACCCAGGCTGGAATGCAATGGTGCCAGACCAGCCTCGCCAACATGGTGAAATCCTGCCTCTACTAAAAATACAAAAATTAGCCAGCTGTGGTGGTACATGCCTATAATCCCAGCCAGTCGGGAGGCTGAGGCAGGAGAATTGCTTGAACCTGGTGGGGGTGGGGTGGAGGTTGCAGTGAGCCAAGATTGCACTACTGCACTCCAGCCTAGGAGACACAGCAAGAGTCTTTCAAAAAAAAAAAAAAAATGTTTAGAGTCAGGGTCTTGCTCAGTTACCCAGGCTGGAGGGCAGTTTGTGGGCTCAAGAGATCCTCCTGCCTCAGCCTCCCAAGCAGCTGGGAGTATAAGCACGTGCCACCATGCGTGGCTAATTTTTTTAATTTTTACTTTTGTAGAGGTAGGGTCTTGTTCTGTGTTGCTCCATCTGATCTTGAATTCCTGGTCTCAAGCAGTCCTTCTTGAGACCTTGGTCTCCCAAAGCATGGGGATTACAGGCATGAGCCAAGGCTCCTGGTCAGTATTTTATTTAAGAACAAATTTGAATATGCTTCATTGCAAGGTATATTATTTTCACTGAGCACCTAGAATTTCTCAAGTTCTTTGTATAGTACATGAGTCTTTCAAAGCAATGTTAAGGGACAGGTGAAATAAACAGAAAATAATTCCTGGCTGGGTGCAGTGGTTCACGACTGTAATCCCAGCACTTTGGGAGGCCAAGGTGTGTGGATCACCTGAGGTTGGCAGTTCGAGACCAGTCTGACCAACATGGAGAAACCCCGTCTCTACTAAAAATACAAAATTAGCCGGGCATGGTGGCACATGCCTGCAATCCCAGCTACGGAAGGCTGAGGCAGAAGAATTGCTTGAACCTGGGAGGCGGAGGCTGCAGTAAGCCAAGATCTCGCCACTGCACTCCATTCTGGGCAACAAGAGCAAAACTCTGTCTCAAAAAAAAAAATCCTATTTACAGAGTAGGCAATTAAGACCCATTGTCAATCATCTAATAGGCATCAGGACTGGGGTTTGAAAGCACTTCTCTAAAGTCCATGTCTTTATTTGTAATGCCAAAAGACTGGAAACAACCTAAACATCCCTTGGTGGGAATCACTTATAGTACGTCCACACAATGTAATACTCTGCAGCCACAAAGATAGATAAAAATGAGGATACTCTCATATGCCAATAAAGAAATGTCTCCAAGATAGAGTGTTAAAAAGGGGGAAACTCCAACAAATGTGTGGAACATGTGTACAGACTGGCACCATTTATGTTAAAATGGAGTAAAGAAGGGTATAGATTTGTTTTAGCTTATATGTGCATAAAAACCGTTAGAAAGATAAACACAAACCTAGTAACAGGGTCATCTAGTTAGGGTGGGGGAACTGGGCATTTGGGGTCAGGGACAGGAGAGATGTACATCTTTTAATTTCTTTTTTTTTTTTTTTTAGAGACATAGGGTCTCACTATGTTGCCCAGGCTGGAGTACAGAGGCTATTCCCAGGCGCGATCCCACTACTGATCATCATAGGAGTTTTGACTTGCTCCGTTTCCGACTGGGCCAATTCATCCCTCCTTAGGCAACCTGGTGGTCCCCCACTCCTGGGAGTTCGCCATACTGATGCTGAACTTAGTGCAGACACCCTATCGGCATAGCGCACTACAACCCAGAACTCATGGACTCAAGCGATCCTCCAGCCTCAGCCTCCCGAGTAGCTGGGACTACAGGCACAGGCCGCCACGCCCGGCCATCTTTTCATTTTTTAAGTTTTGAATCATATACATAAATTACCTGTTCAAGAAAGCAAATACATATAAACTTTTCTGTTTTTTTGAGACTGAGTCTTGCTCTGTCGCCGAGGCTGTAATGCAGTGGCGTGATCTCAGCTTACTGCAACCTCTGCCTCCCAGGTTCAAATGATTCTCCTGACTCAGCCTCCTGAGTATCTGGGATTACAGGTGCGTGCCACCACACCCAGCTAATTTTTGCATTTTTAGTAGAGTCAGGGTTTTGCCATGTTGGCCAGGATGGTCTCCATCTTTTGACATTGTGATCTGCCTGCCTCAGCCTCCCAAAGTGCTGGGATTATAGGCGTGAGCCACCGTGCCCGGCCACATAGAAACATTTTTAAAGCAACATGAAATTAAAACTGCTGTCCCTTCCTTCCACTGTACCATGTGCCTTAGACATCTCTGGAGGGCAGTCTCTCCCCCTTTCCAATGAGTTCCACAGGGCAGCAGGCCTCAGGATGCCTGGCAGCTCTAAGGATGGCTTCAGTACAGCCTGGGGAAGGTGGCCCTGCCAGCAGGCAGCGCCAGGCCAAGTGTACACTCTTTCCTTATCCCTGACTCAGAAAAACAAAACCAACAGGCAAATCCACTCATCAGCATTTCTGAAGCCAGTTGTTAACCAATCCTTTTCCTGCCCTTTACTCTCCTTTTCTTCCTTTTTCCAGAAAAACCTGGAAAGCTCTGTAACTACTTTGCAAAGTGCTTTACTAGCTCTGGCTGCCTTGTTTTCCTTCTCTAGTTTGGCCTGTGTCATCCTCTCAAGCAAGAACTGCAGTCAGACTTCCTGCCAGCTTGCCTGCTGGGTTCATCTGTCTTAAAAAAACAAAACAAAAAACCTGTGTTTTCACAGAACTGACAAACCTCAAATCTGAAGTTATTTTGTCCAACTCTCCACCCAGAGAAGAAGAACCCAGTTGTAAAATTTAGCAGAGTAAATCTATTTGCTTTTAAAACCCAATCCTGTGGTTTCACTTTGTCCATCCAATCAACTGGGAGTGACAGCTCTCATGAAATATTTGCTCTTGTGAAGAATCCCATGGGGCAGGTCTATTTGTGTGTGGAGTCTAGTGGTGCAGTGAGCCTCAGTAAATTTCCATTCAGTAATTCAGTGACTGTTAATTGACACCTAATATGCATCCATCGCTGTCTGAGGCCCTGTGCTAGGGACAGAAACAAACACCAAGACTCAGCCCCTGCCCTCAAATCTCTAACAGCCGTGTTAGGATACCTTCGGGTCATCAATGTGCCTGGCCTAATTTTTTTTTTTTTTTTAATCTATTTGCAAGGTATCAATTATATCACTGTGTTATGGACATTTTCATCGTGAGCTATGTGTCAGAAATATGATTTATGGGAATGGGTTTCTCTTCTCTCTTTTTTAAAGTTTTGGGGACACAGCTTTTACATTACAAAGATAATGTCCAAGTTCAAACTCTAAGTAATATAATCCATATAAGATTCATTAGCCTTTCAGGGTGTTAATTTTGTCATAACAGTGTCATAGCTTTCAGCTTTCAGCTTTCACTAGCTAGAATCCCTCGGCAATGTGCAGGAAATCTGAGATGTCTGCCAGGTGTGTTCAGTAAAAGATTTTGCTCAAATCAAATGCAAGTCTAAAAGCAAGTCATTTTCAGAGACACTGAGCTGGGCAGGGATTCAGGTGACTAGAACCATACCATACACTCCCCAGATGATGCTGGGCCAGAACATGTCTTCCTTTGAGCATTGTTCAATTCACTGGGCACACGGAGCAGAAGGCTCCGTGGAGGCAGCATGCTCACTCCCCATTACACACGCACAGCGTCACCAGGAACATTACCTCGACATTCATTCTTTGCTGGCTTATTCTCAAAGGAAAACCCCAACCAGAAGATAATGAACACCACAGACTGTCAGAAGCAGCAAGAAGCTACTGCACATTTGTGGCTCCTACACATCCACCCAAAACATACCAGCAGGAAGAAAGAGCAATATATTATTCAGGTTTCCTGTCAGGACGTCCTGGCTTGAAACACAGGTCTGTCACTTAAAAATATAAGATAACTCACAGATGGGAAACTGCTATATCATGTCCTTGAGAATCTCAGGAAACTGTCCGCTTATGAAATAGAGCTCAAAAGCAAGCAGAAAATCACCCATTCCCATTAATGACGGGTAGTTTCGCTCTCAGGCGAAGAATGCAGGAACATGGGGGCATAAACTGACTCAAGGAATCTGGCCTGGGGAAAGCCCCATGCATTTTCAGGGCAGACTGGGCCCTGTCTTAGACCAACCACCTTGGTCCAAATTTATCATAAGGATGTGACAAACTCGGTGTACAAGCATTACCACATAAGTAGTAGGCCCTATTTTGTTGGTGACTGAAGATTGCCTTTGAATTCCCCAGTGCCCACAGGCCCTGCATGCCTCACTATCTGGCACTGAACAGTGTAAACAGATCAGTTCGGCAGAACAGTATAAGGTTATACATTGAACAGTAGCTGCCTCCTTGGGGGAACGCTATAATGAAGGGGGATCCATTAAAAGGAGAGTGTAGGCTAGATCTTTGCTCTCCAGGCTTGTCATGGCAAGCTCAGAATCAGAGAGAGCACCCATCCATTCATTAATGCATTCATTCACTCGTTCAGTAGACATTTATAGAGCATTTCTTTTTTAGATGGAGTCTCGCTCTGCAGCCCAGGCTGGAGTGCAGTGGTACAATCTCGGCTCACTGCAACTTCTGCATCCTGGGTTCAAGCGATTCTCCCACCTCAGCCTCCTGAGTAGCCGGGACTACAGGCATGTGCCACCACGTCTGGCTTTTTTTTGTTTTTGTTTTTGTTTTGTAATTTTAGTAGAAGTGGAGTTTCACCATGATGGTCAGGCTGGTCTAGAACTTCTGACTTCAGATGATACACCTGTCTCGGCCTCCCGAAGTGCTGGGATTACAGGCATGAGCCTCTGCACCTGGTGTTTTTTTTTTCTTGTTGTTTGTTTTTTAGATAGGGTCTTGCTCTGTCACTCAGGCTGGAGTGCAGTGGTGCACTCACAGCTCACTGCAGTCTCAACCTCCTGGGCTCAAGCAATCCTCTCGCCTCAGCCTCCCAAGTAACTGGTACTACTGGCGTGCGCCACCATGCCCAGCTGATTTTTGTACTTTTTGTAGAGACAGGGTCTTATTATGTTACCCAGGCTAGTCTTGAACTCCCAGGCTCAACCAATCCTCCAGCTTTAGCCTTCCAAAGTGTTGGAATAATGGGTGAGCCACTGCACCCAGCCAGTACAAACTCTTAGGAGCCTGCTGTCTCTCTTAGCCAGTTACAATGGATACTATCTGTTAACAGTAGTATTCCTACTGTTGTACATTCGATCTTTACTCCTCAAACAAACTTTTATTTCGTTCTGCTCTCCTATCCCATGATTCTCACAAACTATCAAAATGTCTTCAGAATGCCAATTTTTTGTGTGTTCCGATTTCATCTCTGGCACGATAAACTTTGTAGTTCTGAAACTCCTGGTTCAAAAAATAGTGCCGTGGAGAGCCAGGTGGTCAGGCTGAGACCTCAACTTGCAGTCCCTCCAGGCTCATGCCTGTATCTGTGAACAGAAAATCTCCTGAGGGAATACAAATGGTCTCCACAGATTCCACAGCCACACCCATCTCAAGACCTGGCTTCCTCCCCTCTTCCCTGCCCAGCTTCCACCCGCTGGGCAGGAAAATGCACCAAGAAAGTGAGCCTTCAGCTCCTTCCTCTTCTGTACTTAGATCTATCACATCTCACCATATCAACACTGTTATTTTCTTATAACTATATAGTGCTTATATTTGGGGGCCAGGATAAAATTCCATTTTCCTCTGTCATTGCAACTGGCTTTCTGGCTTTCAGAGAAAATACTTCCTTTGGAGATCTTGGCTTATTTTTCCCCCAGGGAGTGAGTCATATTCACAAACATGTATTATCTCTCGGGACACAACCTGGTCAACTACCGCAACTCACAGAAAATGATCACAAAGATTGTGTGTTGCTTTTACCTTTTTTTTGAGACGGAGTTTTGCTCTTGTTGCCCAGGCTGGAGTGCAATGGCACGATCTTGGCTCACTGCAACCTCCGCCTCCCAGGTTCAAGCAATTCTCCTGCCTCAGCCTCCCGAGTAGCTGGGATTACAGGCATATGCCACCACGCCTGACTGATTTTTGTATTTTTAGTAGAGATGGGGTTTCACCATGTTAGCCAGGCTGGTCTTGAACTCCTGATTTAAGGTGATCCGCCCACCTCGGCCTCCCAAAGTGCTGGAATTACAGGCGTGAGGCATCACACCTGGCCCCCTTTTACTTTTAAATCACTCCCACAAAATTTATTTAAAATTTGGAGGAAAACCTCAGTACTTCCTCCTGCCTCTCACCCCTTGTTTTCATTTTCTCCATAGCATTCGTCACTAGTGACATACTAGATAGCTTATTCATTTGTTCATCATTCATTCATTGTTTGTCTCTCTCTCTTTCCTCATTAGAATGTAAACTTTTTCGGCAGACACGGTGGCTCACACCTGCAATTTCAGCACTTTGGGAGGCTGAGGTGGGCAGATCACTTGAGGTCAGGAGTTCGAGACCAGCCTCTGGCCAACATGGTGAAACCCCATCTCTACTAAACACACACACACACACACACAAAATTAACCAGGCATGGTGGTGCATGTCTGTAGGTTGCAATGAGCTGAGATCGCACCACTGCACTCCAGCCTGGGCGACAGAGCCAGATTCTGTCTCAAAAAAAAAAAAAAAAGTAAACTTTTTGAGGGCAGGGCTTTTGTTCGTTCTGTATATTGCTGTATTCCCAGGCCCAGCTCAGTGCCTGGCACATAACAGATACTCAGTAAAGGTTGAACAAATATATTTGTGAATAAACAGTTGATTTTTCTTTCCTTGTCTCTGAGGCCTACCACCTCCCTCTCCTGTCACAACATTTTTCCATTGGTTCAATCGCTAGAGATCAGATGACTGTGTGTTCTGTTTAAGCTTCAGAGGCGAACCACCAAAGCAGTGGGTAGTTCCTCTCCATCTCCTCCATCTCCACCTACTGACAACACATCCATTTTGCAAGTCCTACTACTCGCCTCCTCTGCGGCACCATCCCTTAATCTCCCACAGTGATCTCACCCTCCTCTGAACCCACAGCATCCAGTGCATGTATCTACAATTTAGTACTTTCTGCCTTGTATGGATAATATAATTCTCCTGAATGTGAGCAAAGCTGGCTCCTGTACCACCCCCTTCTCCTCTTTACAGCAGCTCCTCACTCCTTATCTCGTGGTATCTAGACAAGGACCCAGATGTGGGACTTACACTTTCCGGCTGGCCCACTACGAGGCGACTTCTCTCTCAAACACCTATTTAGTGAGTTCACACATGTTGAGGAACATATAAATCAAATGCCAATTTACTGACTTACATTGAAGAATGACAGACATTCAAGGTGGACTGGAATGCCTGAACTGGCCTGACTGGCTGATCTCCCCCACGGGCTAAGGATTGCTAAGTAAAATGCAGACTTAGAACAAAAGTAACCAACCTAAAGTCAGGTCTCACCTTTAAGGCAGAAGATCTTTTTCCTGCAAAAGCAGCAGCAGCCTCACCAAGGAACTCGTGGAGTTTACCTGTTCTCCCCCTAGTCCTGGACCCTGCCAGGGTTATACTTGGAGGTACAGGTACTTCCAAGGATGGCCAAACCCCTTCTGTTCAGTTTGCCAAACTGGTTTATAACCCAACCTAAATTACAACCACTTTTCAGCCACTCTATTAGACTATAAGCTCCCCAAGGGCCCATGCTTTGCAGGTTTCAGTAAGTATGTTGTGACAGAAAGGGTTGCTTTGTCAGCAAAAAAAGGAATAAAAAAATTCAGTCCCCCGACTGCCTTTTTTTGTTAAAGAGACAGGGTCTCTCTCTTCGCCCAGGCTGGAGTGGGATCATAGCCCATTGCAGCCTTGACCTCCAGGGCTCAAGCTTTCCTCCCATCCTCAGCCTGCCAAGTAGCTGGCACTACAAGTATTCACCACCAAGCTGGCTTTTTTTTTTTTTGGGATGGAGTCTGGCTCTGTAGCCCAGGCTGGAGTGTAGTGCTGCGATCTCAGCTCACTGCAACCTCTGCCTCCTGGGTCCCGGTTCAAGCAATTCTCCTACCTCAGCCTCCCAAGTAGCTGGGATTACAGGCACAAGCCACCATGCCCAGCTAATGTTTGTATTTTTTAGTAGAGATGGGTTCTCACCATGTTGGCCAGTCTGTTCTCGAACTCCTGACCTTGTGATCTGCCTGCCTTGGCCTCCCAAAGTGCTGGGATTACAAGCGTGAGCCACCACACCTGGCCTTTTTTTTTTTTTTTTTTAGAGTTGGGGTTTCACCATGTTGCCCAGGCTGGTCTGGAACTCTTGGGTCCAAGGGATCCTCCCACCTTGGCCTCCCAAATTGCTGGGATTATAGGCATGAGCTACCTTCCCTGGCCTCCCTCCCCATTTAAAGTGTCCCTGGGCAAGGTGCTGTGGCTCATGCCTGTAATCCTAGTGTGCTCTGTGAGGTTGAGGCTGGAGGACTGCTCAAGGCCAAGAATTCCAGACCAGGCTGGGCAGCATAGCAAGACCCCATCTCTACAAAAAATTTTAAAAATTAGCTGGGCGTGGTGGCGCATGTTTGTGGTCCTAGCTACTCAGGAAGCGGAGGTGGGAGGATGGCTTCAGCCCAGGAGTTTGAGGTTAACTGAGCTATAATTGTGCCACTGCACTTAGCCTGGGCCACAGAGAGAGACCTTAATCTAAAAAACAAACAAAAATAAAGTGTCCCTGGGTCAATGAAGCTCATCCACTCTTTTTTTTTTCTTTTTTGAGACAGAATCTTACTCTGTTGCCCAGGCTGGAGGGCAGTGGTGCAATCTTGGCTTACTGCAACCTCCACCTTCCGGGTTCAAGCAATCCTCCATCCGCCCATGTCAGCCTCCGGTGTAGTTGGAATTACAAGTGTGTGCCACCACACTGGCTAATGTTCTTATTTTTGGTAAAGACAGGGTTTCACCATGTTGACTAGGCTCGTCTCGAACTTCTGACCTCAAGTGATCTGCCCACTTCAGCCTACATCCACGCTCTTGATCTGAAACACAGAAACTACCTGCCGTGTTCAAAGCCAAAAAGCATCTACTTACAAAGCACTGGGTTCTGAAGGACAAATGCCTGGGTCCTTATTTTGTTTGTCTTCTGGGAATTTCGTTATCCAATGCTGTAGAAAATATTTTTTTTTTGAGACAGAGTCTTCTTCTGTCACCCAGGCTGGAGTGCAGTTGCACAATCTCTGCTCACTGCAACCTCTGCCTCCCACGTTCAAGCGATTCTCCTGCCTCAGCCTCCTGAGTAGCTGGGACTACAGGCGCCCACCACCATGCCCAGCTAATTTTTATATTTTTAGTAGAGATGGAGTTTCACCATGTCAGCCAGGATGGTCTCGATCTCTTGACCTCGTGATCCACTCACCTCAGCATCTCAAAGTGCTGGGATTATAGGCGTAAGCCACTGCGCCTGGCGACAAGATTTTTTTAAAGGAGAGTGGACTTCTCTTTTGTAGGCTTTCTCTTGTCTTTTGTGGTTCCACATACAACTCAGCAGTGTCTATGGGCTACCAACTGCAACATAATGTAGACAACACAATTGTGTCAGGGGTCCACTGAATCCTAATTACACATGCACCATACTTCTGCCTTTTGCATTGCTGACTGGCAAGTGAGCTATGTTTTGTAGAAGCAGCAGGTGTGAGGAGAGGTGACTCCTGCCAGATGGTGCTAAAAAAGGCCCAAGTCTAATACACAGGAGTCGTTCCATTAACCCATCCATGACCAAGGCAAACAGAGCGTCTGTGTATGTGGTGAGGGGGTGGGAGGAATTGCCCTGCCCTGTCTTTGCCTTTTGGGTTTTGCCTTGACACAAATGGCAGGGATGGCCAAGAGAATGGGGTGACAGAGGAAGAAGGAAACCCAAGGTGTGATATGCCTTCACACATACCCTCCAGGATGGCCCCGAGCGTCTCACACCCTAGAGAAGGCCTGACCAGGTAGTGACTCTTCTCTGCCAAAGCCTTATAACCACTACATCCCCCGCTGACAAATGTGAGGTGAGTTATTTAAACCGGCTGAACCAGTTCCTCATCTACATAGACGGATGATTCCCCCTAGCTTACAGGACCGCTGTGGGAATGAAACGAGATCACTCGTGTGAAAAGCCCAGCACAATCCCTGACACATGACACAAGCACTTCAGGACACATTCATGTTCCTTCCAGAAGATGGCCTTGCACTGTATACTCTGGTAGACCAGCCTCATATAAGCTCCTGGAGGCTGGCGTGTCCCAAGGTTCAGGCCATCACAGAATCGATGACCTGTCCATAGCAATGTCATGAGGTGACAGATTCTAGGAAGAGGCAGCAAGAGGAAAAAGAAGAGCGCCCCAAGGTAGTGTGTGCCCTCGACAGGGGCTCCCAGCTATAAGCACTTATGCAGGTGTAGGAACACAGCAAAAATTCCGGTAACACTCCTCTCCCCTCATTTCTGATCAGGCCCCAGGTTCAACTCATTAGTTCAGGGATGAGCCCGTTGTCACCTTTTCCTACCTAAAGCCACTCGCAGGTGCGGAGCTCACACCTAGAAAAGGGAAACTTCTAACAGCCAGTACGCAAGACACACAAAGCCTTTTGTTTGAAGGACTAACCAGGCGTTAGTGCCCTTCCAGACAGGCTCTCGGGACCGAAGGGGAAAAGGAATTAGTGTATTTTGACACAACACCCACCGTGTGGTAAGCAAAGAGTAAGTGTGCGAAGGGGATCCATCCCGCTGTACAAAGACGAAAACCGCGGTTGGGAGAGCCTGAGCTGCAGGCTCCAGGCGGCCAGTCGCAGGCAAGGGCGGCCCTCCCGGCGCGCACGCTCCTCCTCCCCAACCTGGCCCGAGCGGCCCGGGGGCGGGTGGGCGACGGGAGCCCAAGTAGGGCGGGGCTTGGCTCAGAGCACGGCGACTCCATGCCCGCAGCGCCGCGCGGCCTGGAGCTTCGGGTGCGGCCCCGATCCCACGTGCTCCAAGTCTACCCCCTCGCTGCCCTGGAGGACCCGCGGGCCCGATCCAGGAGTGGTCGCACTCGCACAAGGGAGCAGCGGCCCAGGGTGCCAGAAATTTGGCGCCCTGCCAGCCACCAACCGGCCGCGCCCCTCCCCCGCCGAGCTAGCGCGCCCGCCTAGTCAGCACCTTTCTCGCAGCGCGGCCCCGCGGTGGGTCACGAGGCGGGCGCGGCCCGGCCAGGTTAGCCCTGGCTGGACCTAGCCTCGGCACCACCCACCTCGTTCGTCCCCGTCCCGCTGGTACCCCCATCCCCCCTTCTCCTCCCCCTCCCCCTCTCTGTTCTGCCCCTCCCCGGGCTGGCCGCAGCCCGCCACGTCCCTGGCCCCGCCCCTGAGAGCCACGGCGGGGGGGGGAACCCCGGTGATGTCACCACCCACCGGCGCTCGCATTCCCGCGCTCTCCAGAAAAGACGCGAAGGTGGTGACGTGTCCGGTGCGCCAGAGCGGCTGCGCAGGAGGCATCGGCAACTGAGCGTCCTGCGGCGCCGCCTGGTGGAAGCAAAGCGGCCGAGCCCCTCACCCCCGGAAGCGGCGGCGCGGGCGACAGGAGAACGTGACTGACGTCATCTGGTGGAGGCGAGGGGGTGGCTGCCGCGTGATCAGCCCCTGTCCGACTCGTTTCTGTTTCTCTTGTTCTGCTTTCAGTGGAGAAGGTGGAAGCTTGATTTCATGACCTTTATTTTACTTTGTTTTTAAACCTATCAAGGTAATATATATATGTGTGTGTGTGTATATATATATTTATTTTTATTTATTTTTTTGAGACGGAGTTTCGCTCTTGTTGCCCAGGCTGGATAGCAATGGCGCAGTCTCGGCTCATCGCAACCTCCGTCTTCCGGTTCAAGCGGTTCTCCTCCCTCAGCCTCCCGAGTAGCTGGGATCACAGGCATGCACCACCACGCCTGGATAATTTTGTGTTTTTAGTGGAGGGGGGGGGGGGGGTTTCTCCATCTTGGTTGGGCTGGTCTCGAACTCCCGACCTCAGGTGATCCACCCACCTCCGCCTCCCAAAGTGGTAGGATTACAGGCATGAGCTACCATGCCCGGCATTAATATTATTAGAAAACTTGGGGGAAAAAACGGAAAAGATAAGAAAATGATTTTTAGCATCCTTTAACCTTTCATTATGTTTACTTCCAGCCTTTTTCATGAAAACAAAATTGTGATCTGACTGTATACAGTGGTATTAACTACAGAGATTCCTAAGAAAGGACAAAAAGCACATTTCAGCTTCAAGGCTAATTTAGAGGGACAAGTAGAAGAGGAAAAGTTCAAACAGTAGACAAAATGAGCCATTCTTCCGTGGTGTCTGATTTACTATTCACATCATCCAGAGGAGGAAACGGAGGCTCAGAGTCATGCTCAAGGCCGCGCGTAAGAGTGGCAGACGGGTTTCAAACTCAGGCCCTAAACTGTGAACCTGCAAGATGGTAGGAGTCGGGAAGACTGAAAGGTTGTGCAGGGAATTCACAGAGCTGTAGAACCCACTTTGTACTTCTGGAACTGCTGAGTGGGAACTAGTTGTAAGAAACAAGGCTAGTGCCCCACCAGTTGCAGTAATTTTGTGAGAGAGTGGCACAAAGTTCGCACTGGTACAGGGCCCTGGCCGCTAGTTGCTAAGTGCCACCCATCTCTAGCACTGCCCTCCCCATGAGTGGCAGTGAAAGGTGGGAGAGACGTTACAGGACTGTGTCAGGCATTAGACCGGCTACTCCCAGTGCAGTCCTGCAGCATCCCTCCTGTCCAGCACTTTCTGCATCACTTGGGAGCTTGATGGAACTGCAGAATCCTGGATCACACTCTAAAATTTCTGAATCAGGCCAGGTGCGATGGATTACGTCTGTAATCTTAGCACTTTGGGAGGCCAAGGTGGGCAGATCACCTGAGCTCAGGAGTGGCCAAGAGAATGGGGTGACAGACCCAGTCTGGCCAACGTGGTGAAACCCCATCTCTACTAAAAATACAAAAGTTTGCCGGGTGTGGTGGCAGGTACCTGTAATCCCAGCTACTTGGGAGGCTGAGGCAGGAGAATCTCTTGAACCCGGGAGGCGGAGGTTGCAGTGAGCCAAAACTGCACCATTGCACTCCAGCCTGTGCAACAAGAGTGAAACTCCGTCTGAAAAAATTAAATAAAACTTCTGTATTAGAATATGCATTTTAACTAGGTCCCTGGGTGATTCCTGTGCATATTAAAGTTTTGAGAAGTGCTGTTGTAAATAAGTTACCCTGTTCCCTCCGTGAAGTAGGTGGGATGGTAGATGCGAAGGATGCTTGCAGAACTGGATGATGGGAAGACAGGCAGGGAGCAAAGTCGATAAGGAGGATTTTTAAAAAAATCATATGAGTGTCAGAAAATATGATCTGCCATGGAAGAAAACCAGGAAATCAATCTGGGAGATAAAGGAAGAAGAAATAGGTGGAGTAGGTAAGCAGATCTATCTTGGGAAAATTCACTAATAGACACAAGGGCTGCCCGCGTGTGGCTGACTTTTTGTGTTGTCTATGACTTATGCTGGAGAGGGTCTAGTTATAATTCACAGGGCTGGGGGAGAGCAGCCCCTGCCCATCCCCTCCAGCAGGGTATAGTGAGATTTCTCTGGGTTCTTCTAGTTGAGGGCATATTCTGGGTGTTTTTGGACAGAGGAGAACCAGGGATGGGAGCTGGCTGAGATTCTGACAGAACAGTGTCTGTTGGATGAGGGCTGGAGTCTGTGTGGTGTGTGCTTGTGTATCCACATGTGGGCTGGAGGGAAGGGCAGGGCATTGGCACCAACCCAGAAGAGCAGTCACTGAAAGACGGGGTGAATTTAGGTAATTGGGAGTTAGTAGCCAAGAAGGCCACAGGCTGATGACATCTGGTACCTTGAAAGTCAGGTGGCAGAACTACAGATCTCTTGGGTGGATACTTCTTAGAGTCAGATTTCTGGAGGTCCCCCAAGTAGCTTCTAAACATTAGCAATCTGGCTGGGCAAGGCGGCTCATGCCTGTAATCCCAGCATGCTTTGGGAGGCTGAGGCAGGCGGATCACCTGAGGTCAGGAGTTCGAGACTAGCTTGGCCAACATGGTGAAACCCCATCTCTACTAAAAATACAAAATAATTAGTCAGACATGGTAGCGCGTGCCTGTAATCTCAGCTTTTCCAGAGACTGAGGCAAGAGAATAGCTTGAACCTAGGAGGCAAAGGTTGTAGTGAGTTGAGATCATGCCACTGCACCCCAGCCTGGGCGACAGAGTGGGACTCCATCTCAAACAATACACACACACACACACACACACACACACACACACACAAATGTGTAAGCAATCTGTTGAGACAGAGACAATAGCAGTACTGATAGAGGCAGGGCCATAGTAGATTAGAACCAAAGTATTCTGGGTGGAGGAGTAGCAAGTTGTTCTCATGATGACCATGATGTTAGGGGACCCAGCCATCCAGCCATGTTGTCTGGAGGAGGAAGAGTTAAGAAGGCATCCCTCTCAGACCTGTTGATACACTCAGTCTGAGAATGATCAGTCTCTGCAGTAGACAGGAGGCCGTGTGGGCATGGAGGGTTTTAAGCTATTCTCTTCAGAATACAAATGGTGGCTGCAGCTTGGAGAGGCAGCAGCTGGACAGTTCTTAGAGGTCCCATTGACTGATGGAGGAGGGGGAACGTGTATGGGTGGGAGGTAGGTGGATGCAGGGTTTGAGGAGTGCTGCTGCGGGGGTATCTAGGACCACTCTGAGAGGGAGTGGGGCAGGTCCAAAATGAGAGCAGCCCTGATGATGTCCCAGAGGTGTCTGGAGGCTGGGAGTGGGTATAGCAGTTCTACTGGTCCTCCTAGGCCCATGCTTGACTTGGTAGAGAGGGGTGTCAAGATAGAAAAAAAGGGATGATCTGAACCCCATTCCAGATTATGATGGGCTGTGATAGTGTACTGGGGTGGTGCTGGGGGAAGATCTGCTTGAGCAGAGTCCTCTTTGGGTGGATGATTTGCTCCAGCCATGTGTTTTATGGTCCCTGTGGTTCTTCTGAGTCAGTCAGGTACTCGTAGACCAGGCATCTGCCTGTCACCCACAGGTTTGTCAAAAAGCTGTGACTGCCGGGTATGGTGGCTCATGTCTGTAATCTCAGCACTTTGGGAGGCTGAGGCAGGCGGATCAAGAGATTGAAAGCATCCTGGCTAACATGGTAAAACCCCATCTCTACTAAAAAAAATACAAAACATTAGCTGGGTGTGGTGGTACGCGCCTGTAGTCCCAGCTACTTGGGAGGCTGAGGCAGGAGAATTGCTTGAACCCGGGAGGCAGAGGTTGCTGTGAGCAGAGATTGCGCCACTGCACTCCAGCCTGGTGACAGAATGAGACTCTGTCTCAAAAAAAAAAAAAAAAAAAAAAAAAAAGTGTAACTGATGTCCTATAAGTTCTCAAGTTGAAGGATTTCTCAGAATGGCCAACCACAATCTTTCCTTGGATGTTCCTGCTTTTCAGGCAAGCCTCTGCCTCATCTAGTTTTATGTTCTCCACATCTATCCAAACCTTTCCTCTCCTTTGAAGCCCAGTTCAAGTTCTAAGTATGTGTACCTCCCTGGATTCTCAACAATTTCCCCCATTGTCTGAAGCACCTAGGAGCTGACACAAACCCGCTCCTCAATCACACAGGGTAGTAAACACAATGTGGTTACTCCTCTTTTAGGGGCACAGCACCTCTCTTACCAAAAACGTCTCCCCCTCCATTAGGCCAATCAGTGCCTTTTTGGGGGGGTGGGAAGGATTCTGCCTTTTGGATCAGAGTGGAGCAGTCAGTCCTGCTCCAGTGAGGAAGCCATACATTCAGGCACTTCAGGAGCCAAAATTGCTACCAGGAGAAGCTATTCTATGCTGTCAGCAAATGAAGCCCCAGAGAGAGAGGCAGAAATGGGTCAGATGGACCCTGGCTCCAGGGGTCCTAAGGCCCAGTCACACCAGCTCCAGCCCAGTATGGTTGTCTAGCTCTGCTTTAGTGTCCACAAGCCAGTCATTCATGCCTATTTTGTCCAAGCTGGTTAACTCACTTTCTGTGACTTGCAATTGAAAGTACCTCGTAAAGCTGGGCACGGTGGCTCACGCCTGTAATCCCAGCACTTTGGGAGGCCGAGGCAGGCGGATCATGTGCCAGAAAAGAGTATCTGGCACACAGTAGGCATGCAGGAAATGTTCATTCCCTTCTTTCCTCCTTAAAGATAGGCTTATGCTTCTGGGTCTTTCAGTATCTCTATTCTGTGATCATTGAACTCAGAAACAGCAAATGAATTTTACTACCTGTTTGGAGAATAAATAAGGATATAAATATTAAGTGAACAAGCAATTACAAGCATTAGTTTGAAATAGCAATATTACCTTGACACCTGGATCTCTTTTTCCTGTATCACTATTAGTTAAATCTCCCCTCCCATTTATAATTTAATAAACAGGCTACCACGAGATATATTTGGAAAAACTAGAGACACTGTGCTTTATTTGAGAACAGAGTAGAGCATGGCTGGAACTCTGCCAATAGTCCTTAACATTCTGCCCTCATCAGGGTGCTGACTCTCCAACACTGTTGGTATATGGCTAAGTGCTGCAGATTTCTCAAAGGTTGAAATAAACACTAAAGATGAGTCCATAAGAAGGAAAATAAGCTGGTTTTCTTTCTGTTCCTTTTAAAACTCTAGCCAGAAATACTGCCTAATGCATAATGAAGACTGTACACAGCAGCACCAAAAAGGCTATTTACAAGAGATTTCCTTCTACAAAATCTACTTGAAAGCACTGAGAATTTGCATCTTAGTTAAGAGCAGTTCACTACGGAACAGGGCCATCTAAGTGCCTAACTATTATTTAAAGTTGTCAAGGGGTGGGGATGTGCAAATTAAGCAGCAAAAGATTCTCATTTTGCCTTAAGGGAAAGTGATAGTGGTCAGAGGGGCCAGTTCCAAGGGCTGGTCCAAGGGGGGCCGCTGGTCTTGGTACTCTGCCACATGCCCATTCCTGTGGTGGCCATACTCAAACTTGATCCGCAGCTCGCCAATCTTAGATTGGGGAAGGATATCTGGGATCCACTCAATGATGAAAGGTGTTGGCTCCTTTTGATCTGGGGAAGTGTTGCCTAAAGAGAAAAAAGGAGTATTAGTACAATTCCACCTGACTCTAATGGGTGTTCCTAATTGCAAGAAGAAGTGTCCGGGATCGGAGCTTTCTGTTCAGCTTTGATAATCAGAAGGCTGCATACGGTTTATAAGTTCAGTGGTGATGGGGATATCAGATTTATTGATCATCATGAAGTTAAAACATACATATTTTGGCCAGGCATAGTAGCTCATGCCTATAATCCCAACAGTGTTGGAGGGCAAGGCGGAGGGATAGCTTGAGCCCAGGAGTTTAAGATCAGCCTATTGCAACAAAGTGAGTCCCTGTTTCCATAAAAATTAGCCAAGTATAGGCTGGGCATGGTGGCTCACACCTGTAATCCCAGCACTTTGGGAGGCTGAGGCGGTAGGATCACGAGGTCAGGAGTTCAAGACCAGACTGGCCAACATGGTGAAATCCCGTTTCTACTAAAAAATACAAACATTAGCTGGGCATGGTGGCTCATGCCTGTAATCCCAGCTACTTGGGAGGCTGAGGTAGGATAATTGCTTGAACCGGGACCCTGGAGGCGGAGGTTGCAGTGAGCCGAGATCGCACCACTGCACTGCGGCCTGGGCTACAGAGTGAGACTCCATCTCAAAAAAAAATTAGCCAAGTGTGGTGAAATGTGCCTGTAGTCCCAGCTACTTGGGAGACTGAGGCAGAAAGACTGCTTGAGCCCAGTAGTTCAGTGCCAGCCTGGGCAACATAGTGAGACCCTGTTTCAAAAAAACAAAATGTAATATGAGAAAATAAGGGCCAGGCGTGGTGGCTTACACGTGTAATCTCAGCACTTTGGGAGGCCTAGGCGGGCAGATCACGAGGTCAGGAGATTGAGACCATACTCGCCCACAAAGTGAAATCCCATCTCTACCAAGAATTCAAAAATTAGCTGGGTGTGGTGGCACACGCCTGTAGTCCCAGCAACCAGGGAGGCTGACGCAGGAGAATGACTTGAACCCGGGAGGCGGAGGTTGCAGTGAGCGCAGATTGTGCCACTACACTCCAGCCTGGTGACAAAGCGAGACTCCGTCTCAAAAAAAAAAGGGTGGGCCAGGGACAGTGGCTCATGCCTGTAATTCCAGCAATTGAGGAGGCTGAAGCAGGTGGATCACTTGAGGTTAGGAGTTCAAGACCAGGCTGACCAACATGACAAAACCCTGTCTCTACCAAAAATACAAAAAGTAGCCAGGCTTGGTGGCATGCTCCTGTAATCCCAGTTACTTGGGAGGCTGAGGCAGGAGAAACGCTTGAACCTGGGAGGCAGAGGCTTCAGTGAGCTGAGATCGCACCACTGTACTCCAGCTTGGGCAACAGAGCAAGACTCCACCTCAAAAAAACCAAAAAAACCAAGAAGGATAGAGGAGAAAGACCCTGATTAATAATGTATATACATTTTTCTCTCAGCACTACTTAACTTCCGACAACATAAGCTAATATTTTACTTTTTAAATTTTAAATTTTTGTGTTTTTGAGATAGAGTCTTGCTCTGTTGCCCAGGCTAAAATGCAGTGTTGCAATCTCGGTTCATTGCTACCTCCGCCTCCTGGGTTCAGGTGATTCTCCAGCCTCAGCCTCCCAAGTAGCTGGGACTACAGGCACATACCACCATGTCCAGCTAATTTTTGTATTTTTAGTAGAGATGGGGTTTCATGATGTTGACCAGGCTGGTCTCAAAATCCTGACCTCTGGTGATCCTCCTGCCTCAGCCTCCCATAGTGCTGGGACTATAGGCATGAGCCACTGCGCTGGGCCTATATTTTACTTTTCAATTCACTATCTTACTCTTTCCAATTTAGCCTAAACAGTCACCCCTTTTAAACTCCTTCCCTCCACTTCTTTTGGTCCGTCCTTTCTCACAAAGACTAAGATATCACTTATATGATGAGAAACAAAGCTTCCATTCACCCCAGACTAACAACCTTATTGGCCAGGTATTTTGGTCTTTTTTTTTTTCTTTTAGTCACAGAATATAGTTAGGCTAGGTGCGGTGGCTCACACCTGTAATCGCAGCACTTTGGGAGGCTGAGGTGGGTGGATCACCTGAGGTCAGGAGTTTGAGACCCGTCTGACCAACATGGAGAAACACCATCTCTACTAAAAATACAAAATTAGCTGGGTGTGGTGGCACATGCCTGTAATCCCAGCTACTTGGGAGACTGAGGCAGGAGACTCGCTTGAAACTGGGAGGCAGAGGCTGCAGTGAGCTGAGATCATGCCATTGCACTCCAGCCTGGGCAACAAGAGGGAAACTCCATCTCAAGAAAAAACAATGAATATAAATGTTAGGTATGTCTAGCTCATTTTGTCACACATATTCTAGCTTCCATTTCAAATGATATCTGGCTGAGAACTGTCCAAGGAGCTGCTGCCAAATTTTCATTTAAATATCAATGAAGACAGAAAAAAAAGAAAACTCACAACTGATGAACACTAAGACCACTGGCAACTTTTGGGAGGAAATACAAAACAGGTGGAGATGGAAAGAAATCTACCCATACTTTGGCCATAGCATATCCCAGCTTTCCTTAATAAAAGGAGGCTACATGGAAAAAGGCAGGAAAATACTTGGTCTCTCTCAGTTTGTGCCTGGCTTGTAATTGTACAGAGCAGCAAATGAGCAGTGCCACTGCCTTTCCTTTAAAATGTCTCACACACACACCTCCCCCACTCAAGTACCTGAATTCTCAATGACCGCAGAGGGGGACTTGGGGGAGGGTAGGTGCATGGTTAAAGGTGAATAAGCAGGGTTGGGCATGGTGGCTCACGGCTGTAATCCCAGCACTTTGGGAGACTGAGGCGGGTGGGTCATGAGGTCAGGAGATTGAGACCAGCCTGACCAACGTGGTGAAACCCCATCTCTACTAAAAATACAAAAATTATAGCTGGGCGTGATGGTACACACCTGTAATCCCAGCTGCTTAGGAGGCTGAGGCAGGAGAATTGCTTGAGACCAGAAGGTGGAGGTTTGCAGTGAGACGACATCATGCCACTGCACTCCAGCTTGGGCAACATGAGCAAAACTCCATCTCAAAAAAAAAAAAAAAAAAAAAAAAATACAAAAATTAGCCGGGCATGGTGGCACGCACCTGTAATCCCAGCTACTCAGGAGGCTGAGGCAGGAGAATCGCTTGAACCGGGGAGGCAGAGGTTGCAGTGAGCCAAGATCACGCCACTGTACTCCAGCCTGGGCGACAGAGCAAGATGCCGTCTCAAAAAAAAAAAATGGTGAATAGCAGTGGCAGCATGCATTCTGGAAGGTGCAGTGTGCACTAGTAAAGCAATTTGGGTGGGAGAAAGAGGAGAAACCCTGGAAAACTATATATGTGGAGAATCTTAGTTTTGTGTGTTTTTTCATGTATTCCATTATTAGCAATGAAGGAGGAAGAGGTGGTCAGGAGATGCCACTATGGCAGAAGAGAGAAACACTAGAGCTGAGAACTGTGCATCAGCCCTCCACATACAGATCTGCGGGGGGGGGCAGCCACTATGCAGGAGTGGTCCCAAGCAATCTGTCTGTTACCAAAATTTGAGTCTGGACAGATCTTAATCTGTTCAGTAATAAGGAAAAGAACAGGAAGTTAAACAAAATAAAAAACACCTACAAAAGGAAAAGGGAGTAAATAACTAGAAGAATCAAAGGAAGGGATAGCAATGACTGATGTATCTATCAAAAAGAAAATTTCAGGGAACTGTTTAGCATCCACAAAAGAAAAAAATAAGATCTAGCCTTTATGAAAATAAGGCCAAAATCATAAGGAAAGCCCAGACTGGGAGGAAAAGGCAGCTGGATGAGAGTAAAAGGAACACGAGCAAGAAAAGGCCAAATTTCAAGGAAGCCACAAAGAGTAGAATTAAAATCTACATGGTCAGCTGGGCACAGTCACTCATGCCTGTAATCATAACACTTTGGGAGGACAAAGGTGGAGGATTGCTTGAGGTCAGGAGTTCAAGACCAGCCTGGGCAACATAGTGAGATCCCCATCTCTATAAAAAAATTTTTGCTGGCCAGGCACCAGGGCTCATGCCTGTAATCCCAGCACTTTGGGAGGCTGAGGTGGGTGGATCATGAGGTCAAGAGATCGAGACCATTCTGGCCAACATAGTGAAACCCCGTCTCTACTAAAAAAACAATACAAAAATTAGCTGGGCGTGGTGGCACGTGCCTGTAGTACCAGCTACTTGGGAGGCTGAGGCAGGAGAATCGCTTGAACCCGGGAAATGGAGGTTGCAGTGAGCTGAGATTGCACCACTGCATTCCAGCCTGGCAAAGAGTGAGACTTTATCACCAAAAAAAAAAAAAAAAAAATTTTTTTTTACTAAAAAAAACTATGTGGTTCTAAAATATATTACAAACCCATAATAACCAAAAGAGTGTGGTGCTGGCATGCATCTAGACAGATTAAAGGAACAAAACAGAAAGATTAGAAATAGACACAAATAGAACAGGAATTTAGCCTAAGGTAAAGATGGCATTTCCAATTACTAAAAGAAAACCAAATAAGTGTTTATTATAATAAATGGTTTGTATCAACCAGATAATCATCTGGAAGAAAATAAAAGGTGGTAGAATGTTATAACTTACATTATGATAAATTCCAGAGAAAGTTTTTTTTTTTTTTTTTTTTTAAACAAGGTCTCGCTCTGTCGCCCAGGCTGGAGCACAGTGGCACTATCATGACCTCACTGCAGTCTCGACCTCCAGGGCCCAAGCAATCCTCCCAACTCAGCCTCCCAAGTAGCTGGGACCACAGGCATGTACCACCATTCCCAGCTAATTTTGTTTTGAAAGTAAGTTTATTGAGAAAGGAAAGGAATAAAGAATGGCTACTCCATAGGCAGAAGAGCCCTAGGCTAATTTTAAAAATTCTTTAATAGAGATAGGGTTTCCCTGTGTTGCCCAGGCTGGTCTCAAACTCCTGGGTTCAAGCTATCTTCCAACCTCAGCCTCCCAGAATGCTGGGATTACTGGTATGAGCCACTGTGCCCTGTCAGATCAAAGATTTAAACATAGAAAAACTCAGGTTAAAGAGTACTTTTGAAAAACACAAAATTAGGCCAGGCGTGGTGGCTCATGCTTGTAATCCCAGCACTTTGGGAGGCTGAGGTGGATGGACCACCTAGTCAGGAGTTTGAGACCAGCCTGACCAATATGGTGAAACCCCGTCTCTACTAAAAATACAAACATTAGCCAGATGTGGTGATGCGCGCCTGTAGTCCCAGCTACTGGGGAGGCTGAGTCAGGAGAATTGCCTGGGAGGCAGAGGTTGCAGTGAGCTGAGATGGCACCACTGCATTCCGGCCTGGGTGACAGAGTGAGACTCTGTCTCAAAAAAAAAAAAAAAAAAAAAGAAAAATACAAAATTAAACACTAGGAGAACTAAACATAAGAATATAGTATCACCGGCCAGGCGCAGTGGCTCACACCTGTAATCCCAGCACTTTGGGAGGCTGAGGTGAATGGAACACCTGAGGTCGGGAGTTCGAGACCAGCCTGACCAACATGGAGAAACCCTGTCTCTACTAAAAATAAAAAATTAGCTGGGCATATTGGCGCATGCCTGTAATCCCAGCTACTCGGGAGGCTGAGGCAGGAGAATCACTTGAACCCAAAAGGCGGGGGTTGCAGTGAGCCGAGATCACGCCATTGCACGCCAGCCTGGGCAACAAGAGCAAAACTCTGACTCAAAAAAAAAAAGAAAAAAAAACACCTGGCACAAAGTACTACCATTAAATGCTGCTTTTTACATAGTTGTTATTATTAAATTATTTCAAAAAAAAATCCAGTTAAACACAGACAAAGATCCTGGGCATGGTGGCTCAAGCCTGTAACCCCAGAACTTTGGGAGGCTGAGGTGGGAGGATCATGAGATCAGGAGATCGAGACCATCCTGGCCAACATGGTGAAACCCCATCTCTACTAAAAATACAAAAATTATCTGGGTGTCGTCGTGTGTGCCTGTTATTCCAGCTACTCAGGAGGCTGAGGCAGGAGTATCACTTGAACCTGGGAGGCAGAGGTTTCATTGAGCCAAGTTTGTGCCACTGCACTTCAGCCTGGTGATAGAGTGAGACTCCATCTCAAAAACAAAACAAAACAAAAACAAGGAAGCAGCAGTTCATCAAATATAAATGACTAATATGAAACTTTCCCCTTATTCATATTGAGAGAATGCAAGTTAACAAAGTCAGGTAACATGTTTTGCCTGTCAAATCAACAAAGATAAAAAAAAACTTTTAGAGATGGCTGGCAGGAATAAATTCTATATTTATTTTTTTCCTTTCCTTTCCTTTCCTTTTTTTTTTTTTTTTTTTTTAAAGAGACGGGGTCTCGCTATGTTGCCCAGGCTGGAGTGCAGTGGCTATTCACAGGCACGATCCCACTACTGATCAGCATGGGAGTTTTGACCTGCTCCGTTTCTGACCTGGGCCAGTTCATCCCTCCTTAGGCAACCTGGTAGTCCCCCCACTCCCGGGATGTCACCATATTGATGCCGAACTTAGTGCGGACACCCCGATCGGCATAGTGCACTACAGCCCAGAACTCCTGGGCTCAAGCAATCCTCCCACCTCAGCCTCCCGAGTAGCTGGGACTATAGGCGTGTGATACCACACCTGGCTAATTTTATCAAAAGCCTCAAAAATGTATATAACATTTGAACCTTCAATTTCCTTTTTAGGAATTTATCCCAAAGAATATCCTAAATAAGTTAGAAAATGATTAAGGATATAAAAGATTTATCTAAAAGGAAGTAATTACAGCATTGTTTTTGTTTGTTTGTTTGAGACGGAGTCTTGTTCTGTTGTCAGGCTAGTGGGCAGTGACGCGATCTTGGCTCACTGCAAACTCTGCCTCCTCCCTGGGTTCATGCAATTCTCTTGCCTCAGCCTCCTGAGTAACTGGGACTACAGGCGTGCACCACCACGCCCAGCTAATTTTTCTATTTCTAGTAGAGACGGGGTTTCACCATGTTGGCCAGAATGGTCTCCATCTCTTTACCTCATGATCTGCCCCCCTTGGCCTCCCCAAAGTGCTGGGATTATAGGTGCGAGCCACCACACCTGGCCATATTGTTTTAATTAACAGCAAAAGGCTTGGAACAAATAGGAGATTGAATAGAGTGTGGCACTCTAATAAATGAATTTTCTGCAGCTGTTAAAAATAATATTGTATAGGTCGGATGTGGTGGCTCATGCTCGTAATCCCAGCACTTTGGGAGGCTGAGGCAGGCAGATCACAAGGTCAGGAGTTCAAGACCAGCCTTGCCAACATGGTGAAACCCTGTCTCTACTAAAAAATACAAAAAATTAGCCGGGAGTGGTGGCAAGCACCTGCAATCCCAGCTACTTAGGGGGCTGAGGCAGGAGAATCGCTTGAACCTGGGAGGTGGAGGTTGCAGTGAGCTGAGATTGTGCCATTGCACTCCAGCCTGGGTGACAAGAGCAAGACTCTGTCTCCAAAAAACAAAACAAAAATAATAATAATAATGTATTCACACTAGTCAAAATGTAGAAGCAGCCAGTTGCTATGGCTCACGCCTATAATCCCAGCACTTTGGGAGGCTGAGGTGGGCAGAAACGAGCTCAGGAGTTCAAGACCAGCCTGGACAACATGGCGAAACCCAACCTCTATAAAAATGTATTAATCCAAATCATCTGAGTGTGGTGGCACACACCTGTAGTCCCAGCTAGTTGGGAGGCTAAGGTGGGGGGATCTTTTGAGCCCAGCAGGTAGAGGTTGCAGTGAGCCGAGATCACACCAGTGCACTTACAGCCTGGGCAACAGAGCAAGACCTTGTCTCAAAAATGAAAGAAAAGGCCAGGCGCAGTGGCTTACGCCCGTAATCCCAGCACTTTGGGAGGCCAAGGCAGGCAGATCACCTGAGGTCAGGGGTTCAAGACCAGCCTGACCAACATGGAGAAACCCTGTCTCTACTTAAATACAAAACTAGCCAGCCGTGGTGGCACATGCCTCTAATCCCAGCTACTGGGGAGGCTGAGGAAGGAGAATTGCTTGAACTTGAGAGGCGGAGAGCAGATTGTGCCATTGCACTCCAGCTTGGGCAAGAAGAGCAAAACTCCACTCAAAAAAGAAAAAGAAAAAAAGGCCAAGCACAGTGGCTCACACCTGTAAACCCAGCACTTTGAGAGGCTGAGG
This sequence comes from Ateles fusciceps, assembly GCA_036589455.1. NCBI lineage: Eukaryota > Metazoa > Chordata > Mammalia > Primates > Atelidae > Ateles > Ateles fusciceps. Next base: position 38,712,800 of record JAZHEH010003205.1, read on the forward strand.
TAGGCGGATTACCTGAGCTCAGGAGTTCGAGACCAGCCTGGCCAAAATGGTGAAACCCAGTCTATACTAAAAATAAAAAAATTAGCTGGGCATAGTGGTACATGCCTGTAGTCCTAGCTACTCAGGAGGCTGAGGCAGGAGAATCACCTGAACTCGAGGCAGAGGTTGCAGTGAACTGAGACTGTGCCATTGCACTCCAGCCTGGGCGACAAGAGCGAAACTTGGTCTTAAAATAAAAGGTAGAAGCACCCAAGTATCTAGCAACAGATGAATGGATGAAGAAAATGTCATATATACATACATGGAATGTTTGCTTTTTTTTTTCTTTTCTGGTTTTCTCGGTAAGCATGGAATTTTTTTCTTTTTTTCTCTCTTCCTTTTCTTCTCTTTCTTCCTTCTTTTCCATTCATTCTTTCATTTGAGACAGGGTCTCATTCTGTTGCCCAAGCTGGAATACAGTGGCACAATCATAGCTCACTGCAGCCTTAAACTCCTGAGCCCATGTGATCCTTCTACCTCAGCCTTCTGAATAGCTGGGACTATAGGTGTGCACCACCACACCTGGCTAATTTTTAAACTTTCTGTAGAAATGGGGTCTTGCTGTGTTGCCCAGGCTGGTCTCAAACTCCTGGGCTCCAGTGATCCTCCTGCCTTGGCTTCCCAAAGTCCTGGGATTACAGGTGTGAGCCACCACTCCTGGCCCATTATTCAGCCTTACAAAGGAAGGCATTTCCACACCTGATATAACATGGATGAACATTCATTCATACGAATGAATACTAAGTGAAATAAGCCAGTCACAAAAGGACAAAATACTGTTTTATTCCACTCATATGAGGAAGCTACAGAAAGTAGGATGGTGGTTGCCAGGGGCTTGGAGAAGGCAAGATTGGGGAGTTATCGCTTTATGCATACAGAGTTTCAGATGAGTAAGGTGAAAAAGTTTAGAGATGGATGGTGGTGATAGAGATGGGTGGGGTTTCACCATGTTGGCCAGGCTGGTTTCAAAACTCCTAACCTCAAGCAATCTGGCTGCCTCGGCCTTCCAAAGTGCTGGGATTACAGGCATGAGCCATAGCACCTGGTCTATAATTTTATTTTTGAAAACTGGTTTAAATCAAACAAAATACCTTATTCCCATGATTGCCTTTACAAGGTGAATGAATGTCTTCTTTGTTTAAGGTCAGGATCCAAAGCCCTGGACAGTGTACTGTACTGTACACAAGCTGACACTCAAAGGAAGATGCCCTGTTGAAGTTCACTTACCAACTTTGAGAAATGTTTTTAGTTCCAAGGGTCGCAGCACTGGTTGTTTTTCTATACGACCGTAGGTTTCTGCAATGCTCTCTACTTCCACTTTAGGGCATTTAAACAGCTCATAAGTCCCATCTCGGTTCTTGATAAAGCTACGGGTGATTTCCAAGGGCATCTGGACACCAAGACAATACCAAAAAAGGGTGAGAGAGAAAACTTTCAAAATAGACAAATACCTGGATGAAAACAAACTTATTATTCCTTCTTTCTTGTTAAGTACATTCAAATGAATTACAACTTCCCTGTTTTTCAAGAAAATCCTGTCAACAAAGCTGCCCTTTCTCCCTTACATCATTCATGGCTTTGCTTTTTTCTCTATAATCTTAATTTCCACCCCAGCCAAACCATACACCAGTTGAACCTCTAACATCTTCATGGGTACGTGACTGCTGCTGGCACAGACCTACTCTAAAATCAGTTTTATTCCTTCCCCTACTGCTCTGCTAGCAGCATTCTTCTCTTAAATTCCTCTGTCGATAGCACCTACAGTTCTCCTCACAACCTGTATGCTTCACACTGTCCTTGGGCAGAACTGGAACTGAACGCTGTGGTGACCCAGAGCAAATTACAAACTTCCCAGAGCCTGTTTTCTCATCTGCAAAATGCAGTTAATGCCAGGGCATGGCTGGGAGGTCAAATGAGGTGATGGAGGTAAGTAATGCCTCACAGTGAGAAGCTCCATGATCCTTAGCTCTCTTCTGGCACATGCCTGCGCCCTGGATTGTTTCAGTGACTCCCTAAATGCCATCCATTCCAGGCTAAAAGCTGCCTCTGTGACATCCACATTTAAAGGAGTTCCATAAGTGTCTTTAATGCTAACACAGGCCTTTTCTAGGGTTCACATGTATTTTTTTTAAGAGTCAAGGTCGCCAGGCACAGTGGCTCATGCACAGGTTGTGGTGAGATCGCACCATTGCACTACAGCCTGGGAAACAGGAGCACAACTCCATCTCAGAAAAAAAAAAGCCAGGCTCAGTGGCTCATGCCTGTAAACCCAGCACTTTGGGAGGCTGACGCGGGTGGATCATGAGGTCAGGAGTTCAAGACCAGGCTGACCAACATGGTGAAACCCCATCTCTACTAAAAATACAAAAATTAGCCGGGTGTGTTGGTGCACACCTATAATCCCAGCTACTCAGGAGGCTGAGGCAGGAGAATCGCTTGAACCCAGGAGGCAGAGGTTACAGGGAGCCAGGATCGTGCCACTGCACTACATGTTGGGTGACAGAGTGAGACTCTGTCTCAAAAGAAAAAAAAAAAGTCAGGGTCTCACTTGGTTGCCTCTGCTGGAGTATAGTGGTGCAATCATGGCTTACTACAGCCTCCAACTCCTAGGCTCAAGAGATCTTCTTGCTTCAGCTTCCTTAGTGGTTGGGACTACAGGCACACACCACCATGCCTGGTTTTTTCTTTTGGATATGGAGTCTAGCTCTGTTGCCCAGGCTGGAGTGCAGTGGCACAATCTTGGCTCACTGCAACCTCTGCCATGTTGGCCAAGCTGGTCTCGAACTCCTGACCTCAGGTGATCCGCCCACCTTGGCCTTCCAAAATGCTGAGAATTTTTTTTTTTTTTTGAGACAGAGTTTCACTCTTATTGTCCAAACTGAAGTGCACTGGCATGATCTTGGCTCACTGCAACCTCCGCTTCCCAGGTTCAAGTGATTCTCCTGCCTCAGCCTCCCAAGTAGCTGGGATTACAGGCATGCGCCACCACACCCAGTTAATTTTGTATTTTTTTTTTCTTTTAGTGATCCTTGGTGCTATATAATTTTGTATTTTTAGTAGAAACGGGGTTGCTCCATATTGATCAGGCTGGTCTCGAACTCCCAACCTCAGGTGATCCGCCTGCCTCAGTCTCCCAAAGTGCTGAGATTACAGGCGTGAGCCACTATGCCTGGCTTTTTTTTTTTTTATTTAAGAGTAGGGGCCTCAGTGTGTTGCCTAGGCTGGTCTTGAATTCCTGGACTCAAACAATCCTTCATCTCAGCCTCCTAAATCGCTGGTATTATAGCCAACATGCCTGGCTCACATGTAAATTCTGTAGCTACCAAACAACTTATTACTATTTTTTTTTTTCCTGAACAGAAGAATGCCTTGCAATTAAACTACTCTTAATGTATCAAATCACATTATGCTGAATTTTCTACACAATTCTATTACTGTAGGAAGAAAAACTCAAATTTTCAGGATCTGCTTGAAAAACATGTTTTAAAATGTGTAGGCCAGGTGCAGTGGCTCATGCCTGTAATCCTTGCACTTTGGGAGGCCAAGGCGGGTGGATCACTTGAGGTCAGGAGTTTGAGACCAGCGTAGCCAACATGGCAAAACCCCGTCTCCACTAAAAATACAAAAATTAGCTCGGCATGGTGGTGCACACCTGGAGTCCCAGCTACTCGGGAGGTTAAGGCATGAGAAATGCTTGAACCTGGGAGGTGGAGGTTACAGTAAACCGAGATCATGCTACTGCATTGCAGCCTGGGCAACAGAGCAAGAGACTCTGTCTCATAAATAAATAAATAAATAAATAAATAATAAAAACATAAATAAAATGTCTAATGTGGCTGACTGTGGCAGATTACACCTGTAATCACAGCACTTTGGGAGCCAAGATGAGAAGACTGCTTGAACCAAGGAGTTTGAGACCAGCCTCGGCAATGTAGCAGGACCCCCATCTTTAAAAAGTTTTTTTAAATAAATAGAGGTGGGCCCTGTGGCTCATGGTTGTAATCCCAGCACTTTGGGAGGCTGAGGCAGGCAGATTGCTTGAGTCCAGGAATTTGAGACCAGCCTGGGCAACATGGCAAAACCCCATCTCTACAAAAATCAGCTGGGCATGAGGGCATGTGCCTGTAGTCCAAGCTACTCAGGAGGCTGAGGTGGGAGGATCACTTAAGCCCAAGAGGTAGAGGTAGAGTGAGCCATGACTGCACCACTGCACTCCAGACAGGCAACAGAGTGAGACCCTGTCCCCCAAAAAACAAAATACAAAAAAGACAAAAGATGTTTTTTTTAAAAGGGGCATTTCTTGGCTGGGTGCGGTGGCTCATCCCTATAACCCCAGCATTTTGGGAGGCCAAAGCAGGCAGATCATGAGGTCGGGAGTTTGAGACCAGCCTGGCCAACATGGTAAAACCCCCATCTCTACTAAAAATACAAAAATTAGCTGGGCATTGTGGCACGTGCCTATAATTAATCCCAGCTACCTGGGAGGTTGAGGCAAGGGAATTGCTTGAACCTGGGAGGCAGAGGTTGCAGTGAGCCGAGATTGTGCCATTGCACTCCAGTCTGGGTGACAGAGCAAGACTCTGTCTCAAAATAAAATAAAAAGGTTCATTTATCTAATGAGAATAAAGCTGTAGTTTGGGGAGGAGGGTTAATTGTGCTCATGCCACTGACTTCACAAATATTATATCATCTCAAATTATTTATATACTTTCTAGCTGCCTGCCAGTCAAATCTAAGACTCATCATAGCTATTAGGGGATCATTATTTAATTTATAAAAAAAATTAGGGGGGCCTGGGAGTGTAAAAAAAAAAAATTGTTTTCTCATCCCAAAAGCAAAGAAAAAGTATATTCCAATGTAAGATACATTTTTCAAGCCATACGGAATACACATTAAAATTAGAGTCAGAACTATAAAGCCAGGGATATTTCTGAATAATCTCTTAGCATGAAAAAAAGAAACTGGTTTCTGTAACTCAGGAAGCTGGTGCCAATATACTCCCTTGCCTCCCTCTCCTCCCTTCACCACCCTCCCACTGTTAGAGAAATAAACTCTCACCTCTGGGGTGTCTAAGATTTGTTTAACTTGCAGAATATTAGTGATATGCCAAGTATACTTGGAAAAGGTTCCCAGTGGCAAGGCATCTTTCCGAACAAAAGCTTCAATGTGAAAAAAGGACAAATTAGATTAGCAAAACATAACATTTTCTTTTACTGTATTTGTTACCTAGTTTCTAATGCAGTGCTATTATTTCCTTATTGATTCTCAGCACTTTAAAAAAGAAATTCTAGAGGCAAATACATAATAGGGTTTGGCAGAAATGTGATAAATGAGTTGATGTAAATAATTGATATGTCCATCATTGAAGGCTTTGTGCTCCAGGCACGTGAGTAGAAGTCCTAACTCTGAAAATTCCACACAGATCTTTTCCAAACAAAATTCTCTATGTTGAAGACATCTGTCACTATACCAAAAGGAAATCCTGTACCTGTAGTGGAGTTGGGGAGCCGTTTTTTTGCACTTCCTATAGATATTCTCTGTTGCAGGGCATCAAAAAAGGACTGAGGAATGTGGAACACCAGTGGTTCTGGTTTGCCTATGGGAAACAAGAAACAACTCATTTAAAGAAACTCAGTGGACTTTCTGATGTACAGGAAGATGTGAAAGAAAAGGAATCAAGGGACAGTAATAATTAAAAATACCACTGGGGTTTCTTCATACAGAGGCAAAAAGAAGGCTTTGATTTATCTTTCTGGGCCAAGAGCTGTCACTAGTCCTACTCTTGATCCCTTGCAATCATAAAAAACAAAGTGTAGCCTGGGCAACAAAGGGAGACCCGGTGTCTACAAAATTTTTTTTTAAATTAACGGGGCGTGGTGGCATGCATCTGTCGTCCGAACTGCTTGGGAGGCTGAGATGGGATAATCAACTGAGTTGAGGAGGTTGAGGCTACAGTAAGCCATGATCCCGCCACTGCACTCCAGCCTGGGCAACAGAGTGAGACCCCTTTTCGAAAAGGAAAAAAGAAAAGAAAGTCCGGGTGAGTGGGTCACACCTGTAATCCCAGCCAACGTGGGTGGATTACCTGAGGTCAGGAGTTTGAGACCAGCTTGGCTAACATGGTGAAACCCCATCTCTACTAAAAATAAAAACAAACAAAAATTAGCTGGGCATGGTGGCATGTGCCTGTAATCCCAGCTATTTGGGAGGCTGAGGCCAGAGAATCGCTTGAACCCAGGAGGCTGAGGTTGCAGTGAGCTGAGCTCACGCCACTGAACCCCAGCCTGAGCAACAGAGTGAAACTCCATTGAAAAAAAAAAGAAAAAAAAAACACCAACACAGTAGATCCTCATCATCCACCAAATACAATATTTCAAATCCCAATTTTATAAAGACCAACACAGCACAGAATTTCCCCCTTACAGGGTCTGTGAAATGAGATGAGAACAGTGAGGCCGAGGTGGGTTGCCTCCGCTTGATCCCCCTCTTGCTGGCTATCCCCCAGGCTCCTGCTATTTGCATTCATGTCTAAGCAAACGAACTACATGCTCTCTCACTAGATAGCACCATGAATGCTGAGGGACTACAAGTTAGGACACTGCTTACCCAGCTGTCTTTCTCCCTGAATATGACCTCAAGGCAGTTAAACTACTTAAAACTACTTAGCAAACCTCTTAAACAAATTTGCAAGACATTAGGTCAACAAAAAGAGAGTTAAGGGGAGGGGGTCAGGTGAGTTCAGTCTTCCTTAAAAATTCTGTCCAGACTAGGCATGGTGGCTCACACCTATAATCCCAGCACTTTGGTAGGCCTAGGTGGGTGAATCGCTTGAGGTCAGGAGTTTGACACCAGCCTGGCCAACATAGTGAAACCTCATCTCTCCTAAAAATACAAATATTAGCCAGGAGTGGTGACACATGCCTGTAATCCCAGCTACTCAGGAGGCTGAAACACGAGAATTTCTTGAGCCTGGGAGGTGGAGGTTGCAGTGAGCCAAGATTGTGTCACTGCACTCCAGCCTGTATGACAGAGTAAGACTGTCTCAAAAAGGTGAAAAAAAAAAGAATTAACTTCAAGAAGCCTTCATAAAAGACACACACTCCTAGTCCAGGAGAGAGCTGATGGAAACTTGGACAAAGGTGGTAGTAATGGAGATGGTGAGACAAAATAGAGGGTGGTACAGGAATATGATGGAAGAGGATCACAAGTGTAGAGCTTATAGCATTATCAATATTCTGTTTTCTGGGCTGGGTGCGGTGGCTCATGGCTGTAATCCCAGAACTTTGGGAGGCGAAGATAGGTGGATCACCTGAGGTCAGGAGTTCAAGACCAGCCTGGCCAACATGGCAAAATCCCATCTCTACTAAAAATATAAAAAATTGGCCAGGCGTGGTGGCAGGTGCCTGTAATCCCAGCTACTCAGGAGGCTGAAGCAAGAGAATTGCTTGAACCCAGGAGGTGGAGGTTGCAGTGAGCCGAGATCACGCCATTACACTCCAGCCTGGGTGACAAGACGAAACTCCATTTCAAAACAAAACAAAACATTCTATTTTCTGCTTGGGAGATAAGTTTAATAGGTATTATATTATTTCAAACAATAAATATATAAAATTTAAAAGAAACCATAGTCTTTTTCATTATAACCCTCCTTAGCTTATTTTGTTATTTTTCCAAAAAGTAATTTCTGGGTTGGGTGCAGTGGCTCATGCCTATAATCCCAGCACCTTGGGAGGCCGAGGCAGGTGGATCACGAAGTCAGGCATTCGCGACCACCTGGCCAACATGGTGAAAACCCATCTCTACTAAAAATACAAAAATTAGCCAGGCTTGGTGGCAGGCGCCAGTAGTTCCAGCTATTCGGGAGGCTGAGGCAGGAGAATCACTTGAACACAGGAGGCGGAGGGGCAGTGAGCTGAGATCACACCACTGCACTCCAGCCTGGGTGACAAAAGCGAAACTGCATTTAAAAACAAAATAAAACAAAAATTCTATTTTCTGCTTGGGAGGTGAGTTAATAGGCATTATATTATTTGAAACAATAAATATATAAAATTTTAAAAGAAAAAGAAACCATAAGCTTTTTACTTTTCTTTTTTTTTTTTTTGGAGGAGTCTTACCCTGTTGTCCATGCTGGAGTGCAATGGCACAATCTTGGCTTGCTGCAACCTCCATCTCCCGGGTTTAAGCCATTCTCCTGCCTCTACCTCGCCAGCAGCTGGGATTACAGGCACCCACACCATGCCCAGCTAATTTTTGTATTTTTAGTAGAGATGGGGTTTCACCATGTTGGCCAGGCTGGTTTTGAACTGACCTCAGGTGATCTGCCCGCCTCGGCCTCCCAAAGTGCTGGGATTACACGTGTGAGCCACTGCACCTGGCCTAGAAACCATAGGCTTTTTCATTACAACCCTCCTTAGCTTATTTTGTTATTTTTGCAAAAAGTAATTCCTGGGCCAGGTGCAGTGGATCACACCTGTAATCCCAGCACTTTGGGAGGCCGAGGCAGGCAGATCACGAGGTCTGGCGTTGAGACCAGTCTGACCAACATTTGAAACCCTGTCTCTACTAAAAATACAAAAATTAGATGGGTGTGGTGGCACATGCCTATAATCCCAGCTACTGGGGAGGCTGAGGCAAGAGAATCGCTTGAACCTGGGAGGCGGAGGTTGCGGTGAGCCGATCATTGCGGCCACTGCACTCCAGCCTGGGCAACAAGAGCGAAACTCCGTCTCAACAACAACAAAAAAAAAAAAAAAAAGAAAAGAAAAAAAATAAAGAAGAACTGTCAAGTGGGGCAGTGGGTTTGTATGAGTAGTGGCAGGGACTGGAAACAGGAAGAAACCAGTCCATGTAGCTAGAGTGCAAAACTAGAAGTATAAAACTCAAACATTTTGGCTTAGCATGAGGAAGACCTTCCTCATAATTATCACTGTGTAACAGTGTTATGAGCTGCCTCAAAGAGCAGCGAGCTCCTCATCACTGGACAAAGCCTGGAAAACTATTATGCACAAGCAAGGATGCCTTTTTTGTTTTTTTAGACAGGGTCTTGCTCTGTTGCCCAGGCTGGAGTGCAGTGGCAGGATCATGGCTCACTGCAGCTTTGACCTCCCAGGCTCAAGTGATCTTCCTACTCTGCCTCTCCAGTAGCTTGAACTACAACATATGCCACCATACCTGGCTAATTTTTTTTTTTTTTTTTTTTTTGAGACAGGGTCTCACTCTTCGCCCAGCCTGCAGTGCAGTGATGCAATCTCGGCTCACTGCAACCTCCACTTCCTGGGTTCAAGTGATCCTCCCACATCAGCCTCCCAAGTAGCTGGGACTACAGGTGTGTACCACCACACACAATTAATTTTTATATTTTTCCTAGAGATGGGGGTCTCACTTTGCTGCCCAGGCTGGTCTCGAACTCCTGGGCTCAAACAATCTGCCCATCTTGGTCTCCCAGAGTGCTAAGATCACAGGCATGAGCCACCATACCTGGCTGGCACCTGGCTAATTTTTTTTTTTTTTTTTTGAGACAGAGTTTTGCTCTTGTTGCCCAAGCTGAAGTGCAATGGCACGATCTCGGCTCACCACACCATCCGTGTCCCAGGTTCAAGCGAGTCTCCTGCCTCAGCCTCCTGAGGTAGCTGGGATTATAGGTACGCGCCACTATGCTCAGCTAATTTTTCTATCTTTAGTAGAGATGGGGTTTCACTATGTTGGCCAGGATAGTCTCGATGTCCTGACCTCGTGATCTGCCCGCCTCGGCCTCCCAAAGTGCTGGGATTATAGGTGTGAGACACTGCACCCAGCCACCTGGCTAATTTTTTAAGTTTTTTGTAGAGATGAGGTATCTTCCTATGTTGCCCAGACTGGTCTTGAACTCCTGGGCTCAAATGATCTGCCTGCCTCGCCTCCCAAAGTGCTGAGATAACAGGCATGAGCTGCCACATATGGCATAAGAATACTTTTAAGGCAACAAGCAGGGACTGGCTAGATCTGAAACTGCTGATGTTCCATGAGACTATAACAAATCACACCAAAATCTGGCCTGTGTTCTCCAGTCTTCCTCAGCATGTTCATGTACTCTTTTTTTTTTTTTGAGACAGAGTCTCGCTCTGTCACCCAGGCTGGAGTGCAATAGTACGATCTCGGCTTATTGCAACCTCCGCCTCCTGGGTTCAAGTGATTCTTCTACCTCACCCTCCTGAGTAGCTGGGACTACAGGCATGCCACCATGCCCAGCTAATTTTTGTATTTTTTTTTTTCTTAGTAGAGACGAGGTTTCACCATGTTGGCCAGGCTGGTCTTGAACTCCTGACCTCAGGTGATCTACCTGCCTCAGCTTCCCAAAATGCTGAGATTACAAGTGTGAGCCACTGCACCCAGCCTAGATTTCTACTTTCTTGTGGCCTAGTGCTCTCTGGACTGAAGTCCAATTACTTTTGCTATCCGAGTAGAATTACAGCACAATTACCTTAATTTCTCCACTTTCAGCAAGAGCCCAGTTAGGTGGCCAATACTTACCATCAAACTGATAGTGCATGGTTTGATGGATGCGTTCTGTGACGCTGGCCAGCCAGTCTTGGAAGGATAAAGTCACTTGTGCCTCATCTAACAGCTGACCACAGGCTAGGAAAAAAACACAACACGCACACACACACACACACACACACACACACACACACACACTTCTTTAGTAACTTTTCTTACAAAATGAACAGCTAACTGAAGTTTGAAAAAGTTAAGAAGTTTTCTTTTTTTTATAAATTTTTTATTTTGAGATAGACGTTCACTCTTGTTGCCCAGGCTAGAGTAAAGTGGTACAATCTTGGCTCACTGCTACCTCTGCCTCCCAGGTTCTAGCGATTCTCTTGCCTCAGCCTCCTGAGTAGCTGAGATGGTGCCCACCACCACACCTGGCTAATTTTTTGTATTTTTAGTAGAGACAGGGTTTCACCATGTTGGCCAGGCTGGTCTCGAACTCCTGACCTCAGGTGATCCACTCGCCTCGGCCTCCCAAAGTGCAGGGATTACAGGCATGAGCCACCATGCCCAGCCTGTTTTTTTGTTTATTGACAGGGCTTTGTCATGTTGCCCAGGCTGGCTTCGAACTCCTGGGCACAAGCAATCCACCTGCCTCAGCCTCCTGAAGTGCTAGGAGAAGTGTTAAGTTTGTGCGGGAAAAAAAAGAACTTGAAGCTGAACTTCAAAGAAAACCAAATAAACTAAATGAAATAAGATATTGTGGGATTTGTTTTTCAGAGTCTTACTCTGTTGCCCTGGCTGGGGTGAAGTGGCACAATCTCGGCTTACTGCAACCTCAGCCTCCCAGGTTTAAGTGATTCTCATGCCTCAGCCTCCTGGGTGGCTGGGACTATATGTGTGCCACCATGCCCAGCTAATGTTGTCTTTTTAACAAAGATGGGGTTTTTGCCATGTTGCCCAGGCTGGTTTCAAACTCCTGGCCTCAAGTGATCTGCCCACCTTGGCCTCCCAAAGTGCTGGCATTACAGGCATGAGCCACCTGAGGTCAGGAACTCAAGACCAGTCTGGCAAACGTGGTGAAACCCTGTCTCTAATAAAAATACAAAAATTAGCTAGGCATGGTGGCATGCGCCAGTAATCCCAGCTACTCGGGAGGCTAAGGTGGGAAAAGCACTTGAATCGATAGGCAGAGGTTACAGTGAGCCAAGATCACGCCACTGCACTCCAGCTTGGGCAACAGAGCTGTCTCAAAAAAGAAAGAAAGAAAGAAAATAAGAAATGATAAGCAACGCCTGTAATTCCAGCTCTTTGGGAGGCTGAGGCAGGAGGATCACTTGAGCTCAGAAGTTTGAGAACAGCCTGGGTAACATGGCAAAACCCTGTCTCCAGCAAAAATACAAAAAATTAGCCAGGCATGGTGGTGCATGCTTGTAGCCCCAGCTACTCAGGAGGCTGAGGTGGGAGGATTGCTTGAGCCTAGGAGGCAGAGGGTGCAGTAAGCCGAGATCACGCCACTGTACTCCAGCCTGGGTGACAGAGTGAGACCCCATCTCAAGTTAAAATAAATAAATAAATAAATAAATAATAATGGCTGTTTTTGAGATTTGTAAGTTAGTTCTATTCCTGATGAATATGTATCCATATGCTCCAGACCCTCTCAATAATGAACATATTGTTTAATGCCAAGGTTGAGCACAAATAGGTAAGACTGAGTGATGTATTCGCTGTGGGTTGCTCTGATACCTTTAGACTTAAAACCTAAAACCTTGTATTCAGAAATGTAAACTGAATGAATTCACTTTTAAATATAAGTGAAAGAGTGAAATCTTGCAGCCCTGGAGTAAATAACTGGAAAGTACAGTAACGAGTGACGGAATTTAATTGAGCCAGAGTTTAGAGTTAGAGTCAAAAGGCTATGAGAGGCCGGGCGCAGTGGCTTACACCTGAATCCCAGCACTTTGGGAGGCTGAGCTGGGTGGAACGCTTGACGTCAGGAGTTCAAGACCAGCCTGGCCAACGTGGTGAAACCCCATGTCTACTAAAAACACAAAAATTAGCCGGGCATGGTGGTGCGTGCCTCTAATCCCAGCTACTCGGGAGGCTAAGGCAGGAGAATTGCTTAAGCCCAGGAAGTGGAGGTTGCAGTGAGCTGAGATTGTGCCACTGCACTCCAGCCTGAGTGACAGAGTGAGACTCTGTCTCAAAAAAAAATGGCTATGGGACTTAGGACCCCCATTGAGTGACCAGAGTCCATGTCTCAACTTCCTCTCTTCTAAGATGAAGATATGCATCTGCATGATCTCCAAATTCAAGAGCCTTCACAGATCTATCATTCTATTTCTTCTCTTAAAATACCTTTAGTCCAGGCGCAGTGGCTCACACCTGTAATCCTAGCACTTTGGGAGGCCGAGGTGGGTGGATTTCTTGAGCCTGATGGATTGCTTGAGCCCAAGAGTTTGAGATTAGCTTGGGCAACATGATGAAACTCCATCTCTACTAAAAATACACATAACCAAGTGTGGTGGCATGTGCCTGTAGTCTCAGCTACTTGGGAGGCTAAGGTGGAAAGACAGCTTGAGCCCAGGAGGTTAAGCCTGCAGTGAGTGACAGAGCGAGACCTTGTGTCAAAGAAAAAATCAACAAAAAAATACCACCAACAATAAAATATCTTCATATGTCTGAAGTACAGTATCACCTTTTGTAGAGATAACGCATCAACTACTACTCATTTGAAACTAAAATTATCAGAGGTAAAAACATACAGTGATAATTCAGATAGAAGCTATGTTCCTTTTTTCTTTGCACCAAAGGAAGTGACAAAAAATTATTAAAAATCGGCCAGGCACAGTGGCTAAGGTGTGTAATCCCAGCACTTTGGGAGGCCGAGGCGAGCGGATTACTTGAGGCCAGGAGTTCGAGAGCAGCCTGGCCAACATAGCAAAATCCCATCTCTACTAAAAATACAAAAATTAGAAGAGCATGGTGGCACACGCTTGTGATCCCACATACTCAAGAGGCTGAGGCACGAGAATTGCTTGAATCCGGGAGGCAGAGGTTGCAGTGAGCCGAGATCGTGCCACTGCAGTCCAGCCTGGGTGACAGACAAGACTCTATCCCAAATAATAATAATAATAATAAATAATAATAAAAAAATCTATGTGACATTGTTGATCTGCTTACTTTGTGATGTTCCTTAAACACTTATGCCTAGAATGCATAAGTTCTTTTTTTGAGACGGAGCCCAGGCGGCATGCAGTGACATGATCTCAGCTCACTGCAACCTTCACCTCCCAGGTTCAAATGATTCTCCTGCCTTAGCCTCCCAAGTAGCTAGGATTACAGGCCCACACCACCACACTTGGCTAATTTTTTATACTTTTTGGTAGAGACGGGGTTTTGCCATGTGGGCCAGGCTGGTCTCAAACTCCTGACCTCAAATGATCCGCCTGCCTCAGCTTCGAAAAGTGCTGGGATTATAGGTATGAGCCGCCATGCCTGGCCATAAGTACTTAATGAATTAATTAGCATTGTTTTGTATTATTCTTTTTTCTTTATTTTAGACAGGATCTCATCCTGTTACCCACGCAGTGGTGCAATTATAACTCACTGCAACCTCGACATCCCAGGTTCAATCTTCCCACCTCAGCCTGCTAAGTAGCTGGGTCTACAGGCATGTGACACCATACTCAGCTAATATATATATATGTGTGTATATATATATATATATGTGTGTGTATATATATATATATGTGTATATATATATATGTGTGTGTGTATATATATATATATGTTACATATATATATGTATATATTTTTTTTTTTCGGTAGAGATGGAGTCTCACTATGTAGCCCAGATTGGTATTGAACTTCTGGACTCAAGAAATCCTTTCACCTTGGCCTCCCACAGTGCTGGGATTACAGGCGTGAGCCACCACACCTGGTCACATAAAACACATTTTTCCTTCAACTTTGGATCTCTATACCAACTGCACATGAGAAATAAGCAGCAAGATGAACACATCCTGCAAGATACCTGCTGCTAAACATGTCAGAATTTTTTTTGTTTAAAGACATAATTTAGGCTGGGCATGGTGGCTCACACCTATAATCTCAGCACTTTGGGAGGCCAAGGTGAGCAGATCCCTTGGGGTCAGGAGCTCAAGACCAGCCTGATCAACATGGTGGTCTCTATTAAAAATACAAAAATTAGCCAGGCGTGGTGGCAGGTGCCTGTAATCTCAGCTACTTGGGAGGCTAAACAGAAGAATCCCTTAAACTTGGGAGATGGAGGCTGCAGTGAGCCGAGATCACGCCATTGCACTCCAGCCTAGGCGACAGAGCTAGACTCGATCTCCAAAAAATAAATAAATAAATAATAACTAACTTTTTGAGATAGCTGTATATTTACACACAGTTGTAAGAAATATAAGGCTTATATATCCCTCATCCAGATTCACCCAAGAGTAACATTTTGTAAAACTATAGTACATCGCAGTCAGGAAAATGACATGGCTACAGTCTAGTAACCTTATTCACATCTCACCAGATTTATGTACCTGTGTGTGGTATGCATGCATATAGTTCCATGCAATGAGCCGAGATCGTGCCACTGCATGTGTAAACTTGTATGGCCACCATCACAGTCAAGACACAAACAGTTTCGTCACAAGACTCCCTGTGCTATCGTTTTATTGCTGCTGTTACAACCCTCCCAACTCCTTTTTTTTTTTTTTGAGACTGAGTCCCACTCTTATTGCCCAGGCCGGAGTACAATAGTGCGATCTTGACTCATTGCAACCTCTGCCTGCCAGGTTCAAGCAATTCTCCTGCCTCAGCCTCCTGAGGAGCTGGGATTACAGTGCCTGCCACCACGTCTGGCTAATTTTTTGTATTTTTAGTAGAGACAGGGTTTCACCATCTCTACCTTGAACTCCTGGCCTCAAGTAATCTGCCTGCTTTGGCCTCCCAAAGTGCTGGAATTACAGGCGTGTGCCACTGCACCCAGCCTCATCACCCAGGTTATTAAACCTAGTATTGATTAGTTATTTTTCCTGATCCTCTCACCCGCTTCCACCTTTCCTCCCTCCTCCCACGTTTCACCCTACAATAAGCCCGTGTGTGTTGTTCCCCTCTGTGTGTTCATGTGTTCTCATTATTTAGCTCCCACTTATAAGTGAAAACATGCTGTATTTTGTTTTCTGCATTAGTTTGCTAAAGATAATGGCCTCCAGCTTAAGTTAGATTTGAGCATGATTTGAAACTGGTGGGACAGGAAAGACCTCAGCCTCAGTGCCTCTGTTAGCGTTTATGTCGGCACTCTTTGGGTGACAACATGCAACATTTCTTTTGATTATACTCCTTCTGGCTTCTTTAGGATGACTTTCCATCACCATAGCCTATTCCAGGGAGGGGAAACTTACCCTGCCTTTTTAATGAGGAAGCAACCACAGGCTTTTTCAGGCCGCTTTTCCTTAGATTACTGCTCACTGCATCTTGAGGCAGTAGTGAACTATTCATCTGTGCACCTAAACCACAAACATTACAGGGTTAACAATCTATCTGCTAAATATAAATTGATTTGATGTTAATTTTTAAAGAGTCTAAAACATATCAACAGTCTTTGCTAATTTCTAGATTAGCTTCACAATTTCTAGGAGTTAGCATTAGCCTTTACACATAAAATGTTAGCTTTCTTATGCTCCATATGAAATTGGGGGAATAAACAGAAGTGAAAGGAAGAAAAAAAGTCACCCATTGCTCCCACCTCTCAGACAATCACAGTGAATTTTTTAGTGAGCTGTCTTCCATTTTCTTCTCTGTGAATGTGTTGCTGGTTTTGTGATTTTTAAGTAGTTGTGATTTTACCAGAGTTGCCAAATTTAGTAAAAAAAAAGATGTTCTTTTAAATTTCAGAGAAATAACAAATAATTTCTTAGTATCAGTATATCACAAATATTGCATGGAGACACTTATACTAAAAATTATTCGTTAACTGAAATTCAAGTTTAACTGAGTATTCTATATTTTATCTGGCAACCCAAGTGATGTGAATATTTTCCCAAATTCTTTTTTTTTTTTGAGACAGAGTCTCACTCTGTTGCCAGGCTGGAGTACAGTGGCACAATCTTGGCTCACTGCAACATCCGCCTCCCTGGTTCAAACGATTCTCCTGCCTCAGCCTTTCTAGTAGCTGGGATTACAGGCACACGCCACCACGCCCAGCTAATTTTTGTATTTTTAGTAGATACGGGGTTTCACCATGTTGGCCAGGATGGTCTCGATCTCCTGACCTCATGATCCACCCACCTCAGCCTTCCAAAGTGCTGGGATTACAGGCGTGAGCCATCACGCCTGGCCCCCAAATTCTTTATTATCATTTATTTTTAATTTTTACTTTTTAGAGATGAGGTCTTGCTATGTTGTCCAGGGTAGAATGCAGTGGACATTCACAGGCCCAATCATAGTATGCTAGATCCTTGAGCTCCCAGGCTCCAGTGATCCTCCCACCTTAGCTCTCTGTGTGACTGGGACTACAGGCATGCACCACTGCACCTAACCTTTTTTTTTTTTTTGAGATGAAGTTTCGCTCTTATTGCCCAGGCTGGAGTGCAGTGGTACGATCTCAGCTCACCACAACCTCTGCCTCCCAGGTTCAAGCAATTCTCCTACCTCAGCCTCCTGAGTAGCTGGGATTACAGGCATGAGCCACCACACCCGGCCCAGACTATAATCATTTTTATGCCTGCCTGATATTCTATGATAAAGTGGCTTTACCATGGTTCATTTAACTATCCCCCAGTGGTTAGCCCTTAGTTGTTTCTAATTTTTTAATATTCTAAATAATCATAAAATAAACATTTCTAGACAAAATGTTTTTCCTATCCCAATAATTATTTCCTTAAAAAAGATTATTTAGAAGTGGGGCCAGGCGTGGTGGCTCATGCCTGTAATCTCAGCACTTTGGGGAGGCAGACAGGTGGATCACCTGAAGTCAAGAGTTCAAGACCAGCCTGGACAACATGGTGAAACCCCATCTCTACTAAAAATATAAAAATTAGCTGGGCATGGTAGAGGGCATCTGTAATCCCAGCTACTTGAGAGACTGAAGCAGGAGAATCGCTTGAACCTGGGAGGTGGAGGTTCCAGTGAGCCGAGATCATGCCATCACACTCCAGCCTGGGTGACAAGAGTGAAACTCCATCTCAAAAAATAAAATAAAATACAAAAATTAGCCAAGCATGATGGCAGGCACCTGTAATCCCAGCTACTCGGAAGGCTAAGGCAGGATAATCGCTTGAATCCTGGAGGTTGCAGTGAGCCAAGATTGTGCCATTCACGATCCAGAGCAAGACTCCATTTCAAAAAAAAAAAAAAAAGTAGGGCCGGGCGTGGTGGCTCATGCCTGTAATCCAAGCACTTTGGAGGCCAAGGCGGGCGGATCACCTGAGGTCGGGAGTTCAAGACCAGCTTGACCATCATGGTGAAACCCCGTCTTTAAAAAAAAAAAAAAAAAAGAAGTAGGACTACTAGGACTACTGAGTCAAAGGGTAAAAAAATTTTTTTTTTCAGAATCTCGTTTTCCTGGGAAAGACTAATAAGTAAACATTTAACAACATTTCTATTCCATATTCCTGCCAGAATTGCCTCTCTAAAATGCACTAATGACCATGTCACTTTGTTTCTCCATCTTTCTTCAACTTCCCAGCAGCAAAACTCTTGTGCATGACCACCTGATCCATCCCTAGCAGTATTCCCTATAGGTAGGACCATTATAAGAATGCTGGCTGGGCGTGGTGGCTCACACCTGTAATCCAAGCACTTTGGAGGCCAAAGCGGGCAGATCACCTGAGGTCGGGAGTTCAAGACCAGCCTGGCCAACATGGTGAAACCCGTCTTAAAAAAAAAAAGAATCTTAAGAGATACTGCAAGCTATGTACCAATGATTATAGCACACTACACTAGCCAAGCCAGAGAGCCTAGATTTTACTTTTGCTCATGGTCTCATCATTTTAAAAAACTTTGCCAGCTGGGCATGGTGGCTCACATCTGTAATTCCAACACTTTGGGAGTCTAAGGCAGAGCAATCACTTGAGGTCAGGAGTTTGAGACCAGCCTGGTCAACACAGCAAGACCCTGTCTCTACAAAAAACAAACCAAACAATTAGCCAGGCATAGTGGCTTGTGCCTCTAGTCCCAGCTCCGTGGGAGACTGAGGCATAAGGATCTCTTGAACCTAGGAGGTCCAGGCTGCAGTGAGCCATGATCATGTCCCTGCACTCCAGCTTGGGCAAGAGAGTGAGAAGTCAACTCTTAAAAAAACAAAAAAAAAAAACAAAAAAGCCAGGCGTGGTGGCTCATGCCTGTAATCCCAGAACTCTGGGAGGCTGAGGCGAGTGGATCACCTGAGGTCGGGAGTTCAAGACCAGCCTGACCAACATGGAGAAACCCTGTCTCTACTAAAAAATATACAAAATTAGCCAGGCATGGTGGCACATGCCTGTAATCCCAGCTACTCAGGAAGAGGCAGGAGAATCGCTTGAACCCAGGAGGTGGAGGTTTTGGTGAGCCAAGATCTTGCCATTGCACTCCAGCCTGGGTAACAAGTGCAAGACTCCACCTAAAAAAAAAAAACAACAACAACCAAAAGAAACCCAAACTTTTGCTAATTTGGTAGCAGAAGGTATCTTGTTTTAACTTTACATTTCTAAAATGTTTGCATTTCTCTGTTTACTAGTGAGTTTGGAGTTTGGTCCACATGTGTGCACCAAGTAATATTTTAATTTTGTTAATACTCTAGGTCTGTTGATGCTTACCTAAAAGGGTACTTCACCATTTTCATATTGATTTATCTGAGTCCTTAACTGACACTAGAATTAAGCATTTGAATTTTAAAATGTGGCCTGCTTGGGTGTGGTGGCTCATGCCTGTAATTCCAGGACTGGGCGTGGTGGCTCATGCCTGTAATCCCAGGACTTTGGGAGGTCGAGGCAGGCGGATCACCTGAGGTCACGAGTTCAAGACCAGCCTGGCCAACAATGGCGAAACCCCGTCTCTACTAAAAATACAAAAATTAGCTGGGCCTCGTGGTGGGCACCTGTAATCCCAGCTATTCAAGAGGCTGAGGCAGGAGAATTACTTGAACCCAGGCAGCAGAGGTTACAGTGAGCCGAGATTGCACCAGTGTACCCCAGCCTGGGCAACAAGCAAGATTCCATCTCTAAATAAATAAATAAATGTGGCCAGGTGCAGTGGCCCATGCCTGTAATCCCAGCACTTTGGGAAGCCAAAGGGGGTAGATCACCTGAGGTTAGGAGTTTGAGACCAGCCTGACCAATATGGTGAAACCCTGTCTCTACTAAAAATATAAAAATTGGCCAGGTGTGGTGGCTCATGACTGTAATCCCAGCACTTTGGGAGGCTCAGGCAGGCTGATCACCCGAGGTCAGGAGTTTGAGACCAGCCTGACCAACATGGAGAAATCCCATCTCTACTAAAAATGCAAAACTAGCCGGGTGTAGTGGCATATGCCTGTAATCCCAGCTACTCAGGAGGCTGAGGCAAGAGAATTGCTTGAACCTGGGAGGCGGAGGCTGTGGTGAGCCGAGACTGCACCATTGCATTCCAGCCTGGGCAAGAAGAGCAAAACTCCATCTCAAAAATAAATAAATAAATAAATAAATAAATAAAACAAAACCAAAAATTAACTGAGTGTGATGGCATTCGCCTGTAGTGCCAGCTACTCAGGAGGCGGAGGCTACAGTGAGCCGAGATCACGCCACTGCACTCCAGCCTGGGTGACAGAGCAAGACTCCATCTCAAAAAAAAAAAAAAATGTGTGTGTGGGTATGTGTATGTGTGTGTTTCTCCACATACTGAAAATGAAGACAATAAACTATATTCCTAAATTCGTGTGCGGCATATGACCATTGCCACAAAATTTTTTTAAACACTCTCTAGATGAAAACTTCATAACACTATCCTAAGGCAGCTTAAGGTATAAGATTAATCTGTTTAAGAGATGTATAAACATATACAGGAGAAGTAGAATTTGGTTGGATCTTATTTTTGGCTAAGGGATCAAGCTTTTAGCTTAACTTGAAAAAAAATTGTCAATGAAGAGTAAAACTTTTCTCAGGAAAAAAACCTCATAAGAACAAAAACAGTATTTCTTGGCTGGGCATGGTAGCTCACACCTATAATTCCAGCACTCTGGCAGGCCAAGGTGAGAGAGGTCAAGGTGGGAGAAGCCCTTAAGGCCTGGAGTTCGAGACCAGCCTGGGCAACATAGTAAGACCCCTGTCTCTTTATTTTAATAAAAATAAAATAATTACAAACCATAGTGCTTCCATTATTCATGTAAAAAAAATAAATAAACAAAAATATAATATAATATTTTCTTGTAATTGTGAGGTTCAGTTAAAGACATAAAACACAGGAAAACAATCTCTAAAAAGAATACCACCAAACCAACCAACCAGACTCTCACCAGATACTTCATCCTTTCTCCTCTTCTTTGACTTAGAGGCAGTTGACTCACAAGCTGATACTGTTGATTCTGAATGGCAACCTAACTGGGGTACAATAATCTCTTTAAGACCTAAAAAATAGAAGATTTCTGAATCATTAATCCTATCCAAGGGTAAGTATGAGTATGGGCCCCTATCTAGCAAAAAATTAATTTACTTTTTAAAATCCCCCCAAATGAATTATCCCAGTCTGGGCAATACAGGCAGATCCTATCTCTACAAAAAATAAAAAATTAGCATGCCTGTGGTCCCAGCTACTTGAGAGGCTGAAGTGGGAGAATCACTGGAGCCCAGGAGGGTC
The DNA here is from genome assembly GCA_036589455.1 of Ateles fusciceps. Classification (NCBI taxonomy): domain Eukaryota; kingdom Metazoa; phylum Chordata; class Mammalia; order Primates; family Atelidae; genus Ateles; species Ateles fusciceps. Next base: position 38,734,139 of record JAZHEH010003205.1, read on the forward strand.
AAGGCTGTAGTAAGCTGTGATTATGTCACTGCACGCCAGCCTGGGTGACAAAGCTAGACCCTTTCTCAAAAAAACACCAAGAAACCAAAAAAAAAAAAAAACAAAAAACAAATTATGGAGTGATTACTTGCTTTAAAATAAGCTCCTTGGACCGGCGTGGTGGCTCATGCCTGTAATCCCAACACTTTGGTAGGCTGAGGTGGGTGGATCACGTGAGGTCAGGAGTTCGAGACCAGCCTGGCCAACATGGCAAAACCCTATCTCTACTAAAAATACAAAAATTAGCCAGGCATGGTGGCACACAACTGTAGTCCCAGTTACTCAGGAGGCTGAGGCAAGAGACTCGCTTGAACCTAGGAGGCAGAGATTGCAATGAGTCAAGATTGCACCACTGCACTCCAACCTAAAATTATTTATTTGAATAAATAAATAAATAAGTTCCTTTAGGCCAGGTGTAGTGGCTCATGCCTGTAATCCCAGCACTTTGGGAGGCCAAGACAGGTGGATTACCTGAGGCCAGGAGTTCGAGAGACCAACCTGGCCAATATGGTGAAACTCCATCTCTACTAAAAATACAAAAATTAGTTAGGCAAGGTGGAAAGCGCCTGTAATCCCAGCTACCTGGGAGGCTGAGGCATGAGGATTCCTTGAACCCGGGAGGTGGACGTTGCAGTGAGCTGAGGTTGCACCACTGCACTCCAGCCTGGGCAATGGAGCAAGATTCTGTCTCAAAAAAATTTTGTTGTTCATTGTTTTTATTAACACAGGGCAACTGTGGAAGAGTAAACAGAACAAAGTGAAGCTAACTTTGCTAGATTGTCTCAATAAAAAATGGCCAAGTCTCTTGATCATTAATTTCAACCAACCAACCTTTATGCAGGTGTGCTGACTGGGACTGAAAGAAGGAACGTAACCAAGTGCAGTGGCTCACATCTGTAATCCTTGCACTTTGGGAGGTTGAAGCAGGACAAATGCTTCAGCCCAGGAGTTCAAGACCAGCCTGGGCAACAAAGTGAGACCCCCAACCTCTGCAAAAGATTAAAAAATTAGCCAGGCATGGTGGCACATGCCTGTAGTCCTAGCTATTTGGGGGAACAGCGGTGGAAGATCTCGAGCCTGGGAGGTCGAGGCTGTTGTGAGCTATGATTGTGCCACTGCACTCCAGCCTGGGCAACAGAGTAAGACCCTGTCTCAAAAAAAAAAAGGAGGAACACTTTTTTTTTTAAAGATGGGGTTTCACCATATTGGTCAGGCTGGTCTTGAACTCGTGACCTCAGGTGATCTGCCCACCTCAGCCTCCCAAAGTGCTAGGATTACAGGTGTAAGCCACTGTGCCCGGCATGAAGGAACACTTTCATTTTTTTTAGATGGAGTCTCACTGTTGTCAGCCCTGACTGGAGTGCAATGGTGCGATCTTAGCTCACTGCAACGTCTGCCTCCCAGGTTCCAGCAATTCTCCTACCTCAGCCTCCTAAGTAGCTAAGATTACAGGTGCCTGCCACCAAACCTGCTGGGATTATAGGCGTGAGCCACCATGCTCAGCCTAGAAGGAATACTTTTCATTTGAATTATCTAGCAACTGCTTCTGAAGGTTGCTAAGACAATCTCCAAATACATCAGTGGAACTTTTTCATTGCCATTTTAGAAAAACAGAACGACCATGTCAACCATACCACCTACCGCTGGAATCAAAATTTAGGAAGTCTGAGAATTCCTGAGACAATGTCTCGTCACTGGCAAAGGCACAGATGCAAGCAAAGAAATGAATGCATCTCTGGGCTGCCTCGTCCTTGGAAGCATTTGACTTGTGTGATTTCAGAGTCTGGCAGGAGCAGAAGAAGCGGCGCTCGGGCAAGCTTTTGGCACTGATTTTCTGCACAAAAGATGTGTGTAAATACCCCAAACTGTGCTTCTGGCTTGCCTTGCATTTCACCACCAAGATGTTTTTAGTAATTCTCTGCACCAGAGGACCTGTGGGTTCCGTGGCCAACTGCCAGATGGTCTGTTTGGTTTCTGGGGAGGCCTGCATTGCATTCAGGACCGAGCTCTTCAGGGTCAGAGGGGGTGGCCTCTGCCTGGCAGTTCACTGCCAGCTTGATGTGTTGGCACTGGTTTTCCACAACACCTTGAGTGGCAGCTTTCAGGCATGAGGGGACATAACACCGTCCAGAGCTCAGCTGAGTGATGATCGTCCCATCCACCGTCTGGATTGTTGTCTCTGAAACCCCAAGCTCCACAAAGCATCGGTAATCAGGGCCCCGGTCTCTTTGCCGCACTGAGTATACCTGAAGATCAGAGCCCGTGATGATTTTGACAGCTTCAACACTAGGCTGCTTGCGTGCACCATAGCGGAATATGGTTCCACATGTCTTGTTCTTACAGCTCAGTCCCCCGGGTTCCATTGTATGTGCCACATCGGGGACACTTTCTGATTCCCCTCAGTGTGGCCTTCCCCAAATCAGATAAGAAAGCTGGGACTTTAGTCCTCAGAGAGTTTGGTTCCATTTTTCACAGGCCCTACAAACGACAATACACCCAACAGCATGAGTATACCCTCACACACACAAAGTTAAAATCGCTTATAATATTTAGTACAGAAAGCAAAATATAAAAAAGTTATCCACTATTTTTTTTTTTTTTGAGACAGAGTTTCACGCTTGTTGCCCAGGCAGGAGTGCAATGGCGCAATCTCGGCTCACCGCAACCTCCACCTCCCGGGTTCAAGTGATTCTCCTGCCTCAGCCTCCCAAGTAGCTGGGATTACAGGCATGTGCCACCACGCCCTGCTAATTTTATATTTTTAGTCGAGATGGGGTTTCTCCATGTTGGTCAGGCTGGTCTCAAACTCCTGACCTCAGGTGATCTGCTCACCTTAGCCTTCCAAAGTGCTGGGATTACACGCGTGAGCCACCGCACCCAGCACTATCCACTGTTTTTAAACTGTACCACAAAACAACATAAATTTAAACCCACAAACAAAAGTGGAGGGAACTGCCTTTCATATCTAGTTTTAAAAATCCTAATGTACTAATCAAAGCATTTCTCCAGGTTTAACTCTATTCTATATAATAACAGAGGTTAGTTAACCTACTCTTTACATGCCCAGATGTTTAACTTCAGCAAAAACTAGGAAACATGAAACATGAGTTTTTTCCCTTTCATCATTCCCCACAAAACCCAGCCCAATCCTACCTGTACCAGCTGCCAAGGCATCTGGAAAACAGTGTAACCTGAATTCATAAGACCTAAAAGGTGTTTCATTAGTTTCTAATGATCAGGTGAAAACATGATCATCTGCAGATTAATGATAACTGCTGAATCCAAAGTATTCTGAAGTTTGAACTGTATGGTGTAACAATGCAGACATTCTGCCTCCTCCTTCTTCACCAGCCAATGGCAAAGCTTCTGCCCAGTGTTCCGCAAATAAGATTCCCACTGCCCTAAGTGGAGATCTTGACAGTCTGTAAGTAAAACAAGAAAAAATATCGAAGTTATACAAAGACAGGATGATTCTTTCCTTAGAAATCAAACAGAACAGAAATCAAAGTCTTTCACAATTACTTGAGAAATGTTTGACAGAAATTATTACGGAAATGGTTAAGTGTTTTGTACTTCCAACAGCAAGAAGGTAAAAAGGTGCTAATGTTATTACAAAGGGGGTTGTCAAGAACACTTTAGAGGCCTGGCACGGTGGCTCACTACTTAATCCCAGAGATATGGCAGGCTGAGGTGGAGGATCACTTGAGCCCAGGAGTTCAAGACCAGCCTAGACAACACAGTGAGACCTCATTTCTTTTTCTTTCTTTTTTTTTAACATGGAGTCTCACTCTGTCGCAAGGCTGGAGTGCAGTGGCGCGATCTTGGCTCACTGCAACCTCCACCTCCCGAGTTCAAGCGATAGTTTAAGTGATTCTCCTGCCTCAGCCTCTCTAGTAGCTGGGACTATAGGCATGGGCCACCATGCCCAGCTAATTTTTGTATTTTTAGTAGAGATGGGGCTTCACCACCTCTACTGGTGCACTGCAAGTGGCGTGAGCCACGGCCATCCATGAGACCTCAATTCTATTAAAAAATTGGCCGAGCACGGTGGCTCACGCCTGTAATCCCAGCACTTTGGGAGGCCGAGGCGGGTGGATCACGAGGTCAGGAGATGGAGACCATCCTGGCCAATATGTTGAAACCCCATCTCTACTAAAAATACAAAAAGGCTGGGCATGGTGGTATGCGCCTGTAGTCCCAGCTACTCAGGAGGCTGAGGCAGGAGAATTGTTTGAACCCAGGAGGCAGAGGTTGCAGTGAGCCAACATTGTGCCACTGCACTCCAGCCTGGCGACAGAGCGAGATTCCGTCTCAAAAAGAAAAAGAAAAAGAAATAGAAAAAAAATATAAAACATTAGCTGGGCATGGTGGTGTGCACCTGTAGTCCCAGCTACTTTGGAGGCAGAGGTGGAAGGATCACTTGAGTTCAGGAGAGCAAGGGTGCAGATTGTGCCATTGTATCCCAGCCTTGGCGACAGAGCAGGACCCCATCTCTTTTTTTTTTTTGTCTGAGACAGAGGGTTGCTCTGTTGCCCAGGCTAGAGTGCAGTGGTGTCATCTAGGCTCACTGCAACCTCTGCCTCCCAGATTCAAGTGATTCTTCTGCTTCAGCCTCCCAGGTAGCTGGGACTACAGGTGCGTGCCACCACGCCCAGCTACTTCTTTGTATTTTTAGTAGAGATGGGGTTTCATCATGTTAGCCAGGATGGTCTTGGTCTCCTGACCTTGTGATCCACTCGCTTTGGCCTCCCAAAGTGCTGGGATTACAGGCGTGAGCCACTGCACCAGGCAGACCCCATCTCTTTAAAAAAATATATATATAAATAAACAACACACCTAGAACCATGTTATATAATTGGTCAAACACTCATCCTTCCTAATAGTAATACATTACATTTTTAGATTGCTTTATGCTTTATGCTTTTCTCCGCTCTGTTACCCAGGCTGGAGTGAAGTGGTGCAATCCTGGCTCACTCAGACTCAACCTCCTGGGCTCAAGTGATCTTCCTGCCTCAGTGTCCCAAGTAGCTGAGACTACAGGTACAGGCTGCCATGCCTGGCTAATTTTTAAAAATTTTTTTGGTAGAGACAATGGTCTCACTTTGTTGCCCAGGCTGGTCTCGAACTCCTGGACTCAAGCAATCCTCCTGCCTTGGCCTCTTAAAGTGCTGGGATTACTGTGCCCAGCCTCACAAAGCTTCATTTACTCAGTAAATATTGCAGGTACTAGTTCATAGCACCAATGAAAAGGTGAACATTTTAAAACTATTCTTATTTGTACTTTCAAATTTGTTAATCAGAGGACGACAGAAGATGTAATGAGAAAAAAAAAATTTTTTTTTTGAGACAGAGTCTCCCACTGTCACCCAGGCTGTAGTGCAGTGGTGTGATCTTGGCTCACTGCAATCTCCACCTCCTGGGTTCAAGCAATTCTCCTGCCTCAGCCTCCCGGGTAACAGGGACTACAGGCATGTGCCACCATACCCAGCTAATTTTTTTGTATTTTTAGTAGAGACAGGGTTTCACCATGTTGGCCAAGATGGTCTCCATCTCCTGACCTCGTGATCCACCCGCCTCAGCCTCCCAAAGTGCTAGGATTACAGGTGTGAGCCACCGTACCTGGCCAAAAAAAAAATTTTTTTTTGAGACAGTTTTGCTCTGTCACCCAGGATAGAGTGCAGTGGAGTGATCTTGACTCACTGCAACCTCTGCTTCCTGGGCTCAAGTGATTCTCCGGCTAATTCTTGTATTTTTAGTAGAGGTGGGGTTTCACCATGTTGGCCAGGCTGTTTTTGAACTCCTGACCTCCAGTGATCTGCCCACCTCAGCCTCCCAAAGTGCTAAGATTACAGGCATGAGCCACCGTGCCTGGCCCTATTCTTTCTTTTTTTTTTTGAGACAGAGTCTCATGGCTGCCAAAGATGCTGTGCCCAGCCCTTTTCTTTTCTTTTTTTTTTTTTGAGACAGATTCTCACTCTGTTGCCAAAGATGGAGTACAGATGATGGCTCACTGCAGCCTTGACCTCCCAGGGTCAAACAATCCTCCTGCCTCAGCCTCTCGAGTAGCTGGGACCACAGGTATGCACCACTACACTCAGCTAATTTTTAATTTTTTGTAGAGATGGGGTCTCACTATATTGCCCAGACTGGCTTTGAACTCCTGGGCTCAAGCAATCCTCCTGCCTCAGCCTCCCAAAGTGCTGGGATTACAGGTGAGACCCACCTTGCCAAGTGGTCTCTATTCTTTTTTAAAAAATGTTTTAGGCTGGGCTTGGTGGCTCAGGCCTGTAATCCCAGCACTTTGGGAGGCTGAGGCAAGTGGATCATCTGAGGTCAGGAGTTCAAGAGCAGCCTGGCCAACATGGTAAAACCCTATCTCTACTAAAAAAGAAAAAAAGCCGGCGCAGTGGCTCATGCCTGTAATCCCAGCACTTTGGGAGGCAGAGGCAGGCGGATCATGAGGTCAAGAGATCAAGACCATACTGGCCAACATAGTGAAACCCCATCTCTACTAAAAATACAAAAATTAGCTAGGAGCAGTGTCCCGTGCCTGTAGTCCCAGCTACTTGGGAGGCTGAGGCAGGAGAATTGCTTGAACCTGGGACGTGGAGGTTGCAGTGAGCTGAGTGCACCATTGCACTCCAGCCTAGGCATCAAAGCGAGACTCTGCCTTCGAAAAAAAAAGAAAAGAAAAAAAAAAATTAGCTGAATGTGGTAGTGCATGCTTGTAATCTCAGCTACTCTGGAGGCTAAGGCAGGAGAATTGCTTGAACCTGGGAGGCAGAGGTTGCAATGAGCCAAGATTGCCCCATTGCACGCCAGCCTGGGAGATAAGAATGAAACTCCATCTCAAAAAAAAAGTTTTAAAAACAAGACCAGGCACAGTGGCTCACACCTGTAATTGCCAGCACTTTGGGAGGCCGAGGCGGTAGGATCACTTGGGGCCAGGAGTTTAAGATCAGCCTGGCCAACATGATAAAACCCTGTGTCTACTAAAAATATAAAAATTAGGCAAGCATGGTGGTGCATGCCTGTAACCCCAGCTACTCAGGAGGCTGAGGCATAAGAATTGCTTAAACCCAGGAGGCAGAGGTTGCAGTGAGCCAAGATAGCACCACTGCACTCCAGCCTGGGCAACAGAGTGAGACTCTGTCTCAAAAAAAAATTTTTTTTAAAGAAAATAAGTGCTTTGTGAAATAAGATGCATGGCAGGGTTTCTCCACCTTGGCACTGCTAACATTTAGGACTGGATAATCCTTTATTGTGGGGGCTATCCTATGCATTGCAGAATGTTTAACAGTATCCCTGGTTTCTACCCACTAGATCCCAGTAGCAAACCCCATCCCTAGGTATATATATATTAAAAAAAAAGTCTCCAGATAATGCCAAATGTCCTCCGGAGGCAAAATTGCCCCAGTTAAAAACCACTGATGCAGAGTCATTACCCTGTTCACACAGCATTCCTTCCCAGCTCAATCAGCTTCTTTAGTAGGTATTCTCATTCAGTATGTAGATTCTTAGAATATTGTTCCAAAATCAAAAGATGAAGGATTCAGTTTGCCCTTTACCGTGAATTATCTCTGTGACCAAGTCCTTTAATTTTTGAGCTTCAGGATATTTTTCATTTGCAAAATGACTATATGAAATACATCTATATAGACATACACATATATACACACATATATATATACAATTTATATATATGAAGTAGCTTAGAAAAAATTAATTTAAAACTTATGTTGCTGATGATGATTTAACATATCATCAAAGTGGGAAAAAACCTTTCTGTCAGCCGGGTACAGTGGCTCATGCCTGTAATCCTAGCACTTTGGGAGGCTGAGACAGGTGGATCACCTGAGGTCAGGAGTTTGAGACCAGCCTGACAAATATGGTGAAACCCCATCTCTACTAAAAATACAAAAATTAGCCGGGCATGGTGGCCTGCGCCTGTAGTCCCAGTTACTTGGGAGGCTGAGACAGGAGAATTGCTGGAACCAGGGGAGGCAGAAGTTGCAATGAGCCAGATGGTGCCATTGCACTGCAGCCTGGGCGACAGAGTGAGATCAGTCTCAAAACAAAAAACAGCAAAAAAAAAACAAAACAAAACCACTTTTCTATCATGAAGGGAGGAGGTGGTTTGCCAGCTGTTAGTGCTGTAGCTTTAGCATCAACATAGGAATTCCACTCGGTTTTTTTTCTTTATTTTTTCCACCCCACACACCTCTGTCGCCCAGGCTGGAGTGTAGTGGCGCGATCTCGGCTCACTGCAACCTTCGCCTCCCGAGTTCAACGATTCTCCTGCCTCAGCCTCCTGCGTAGCTGGGACTACTGGTGCATGCCACCACGCCCGGCTAATTTTTGCTTTTTGGTGTTTTTGTCTGTTTGTTTTTGTGAGACTGAGTTTCACTCTTGTTGCACAGGCTGGAGTGCAATGGCTTGATCTCGGCTCACCCAAACTTCCCCCTCCTGGGTTCAAGTGATTCTCCTGCCTCAGCCTTCAGAGTAGCTGGGATTACAGGAATGCGCCACCACACCCGGCTAATTTTGTACTTTTAGTAGAGACGGGGTTTCCCCATGTTGGCCAGGCTGGTCTGGAAATCCTGACCTGAGGGTGATGTACCCACCTCGGCCTCCCAAAATCCTGGGATTACAGGCTGGGATTACAAGTTCACCTGGTGAGCTACTGCGTCAGGTCTCCTTTTTTCTTTTTCTTTTTTTTTTGAGACGGTTGAGACAGAGTCTCACCCTTCTGTCACCCACGCTGGAGTGCAGTGGCGCGATCTCGGCTCAATGCAACCTCCGCCTCCCGGGTTCAACTGATTCTCCTGCCTCAGCCTCCTGAGTAGCTGGGACTACAGGTACATGCCACAACACCCTGATAATTTTTGTATTTTTAGTAAAGATAGGGTTTCGCTATGTTGGCCAGGATGGTTTCGATCTCTTGACCTCGTGATCCACCCGCCTCAGTCTCCCAAAGTGCTAGGATTACAGGCGTGAGCCACCGCGCCCGGCCAGTATTTTAATTTTAAAACATGTACTAGTATTACTTCTTAGAAACTCTATATGGAAAGCATATACAAACAATTAACTCAACTTGCAACGAACTTGTATTTGAAACCTGAAAGATCTCCTGGGTAGTCCCTTCTCGGCAAGTTTACAAATCAATCAGCCCCCTCCGCGAGAAGTGTCAAGGGACTGGTGTTGGAAGGGTCAACCCGCGGTGGGTTTCCTTCCAAGCATTACCCAGACCTAAATGTTTGGTGGATGCTGTTTCATGCTTGTGAGGCACAGTTAGGGGAAGAGAACGAATGATCATCACGGATAAATAATAAAACTCAGTACACCGCGTGTTAAACCCTTTCTAAGCATTTACTTGTGTACTGTCCACACGATCCTGTGGTGTAGATACTGTTACCCATCTTAGAGATGACAAAATTGTTACTCAGATTTGATGGAAGTGTCACAGCCAGCAGGTAACTCACAAACAAGTTTGCAGTCTGCTGGGTGGCTTGCAAAACCACAAGTGGGAGGCTGGGGTACATCAGCCCTGAACGGCCTCGGAACAGCGGAGGAAGGCCGCCGGGGCCCCGCAGTCACGGAGCGGCCTCCCGACCTCCGGGACGCTCACCTCCCGGCCGGCTTCCGGGACGGGCCTGCGGCGACACACACATCCCCCTGGGACCTGCTTCCCGGCATCCTCCCCGCGCGAGCGCTCACTTCCGGTCCCAAGTAGGCCCAGGCAGAAGCATCACCTCGCCAGCAGCTGCTCCTTGGACACACTCTCCGCTGGGATCCCCAGCTCTACACCCCTGTCCCACCGCCGCCGGGGTCCTCGCTCAACACGACCCCCTTACCTGCCCTGCGCCCCCCAGCGGGCCGCGGGGCCCTTCGCTGACGACCGCCCTCACCTCTTTTCTCTTCGCCTGCCGCGGCCTTTTACAAACGGGGCCAAACTGTTCGCTGTAACGACAATCGTTATTGGTCACAGCCGCCCACGCGCGGCAAGTGGCCGCCCCCACCCCCCGAGCTCGCGGTGTCTTATGGGAGTTGTAGTTTTCTCCTTCAGGAGCCCGCTGAAACTCGGGGGGAATGCGGTGGTAGAACCTGCGCTGACCTAGCCGGGGTAAAGCTCAGTCTCTGCCTTGGGACTGGAGTGCTTCTGGCCCATCGATCGTACTGCTTACACAGCGCCAAGGCTGGTCTTGACTCCTTCTGGCCTGAGAGAATCCTATTTCTGAATACACTTTAGCTGGTAATTGATGCAAAAATGGCCTGAGTAGCTGGACGTAGTGGTTCACGCTTGTAATCCCAGCACTTTGGGAGGCCAAGGCGGAAGGATTGCTCGAGGTTAGGAGTTCGAGACCAGCTCGATAACGAGACTCTGTCCTTACAAAAAATTAAATTAAAAAGAATCGCCTGAGATTTTCTACATTATTAGCAGATGTCAGCTGTGAATTTAACTTTTGTTTGGAGGTTCTTGCCCACCTGAGTATTCACCTCTTACTATCACATGTATGTTTATAACAAGTAAACTTTTTCTCCCTTAACTACATTTGAACGTTCTCCCTTAAAATGAGATAAAATCAGCTTCCTGTATATCCTAGTTCTGGTCCTTGGAATCACACAGAATAAATCTAAATACTCTTTGTTCATGATTGAAGATAGCTCCCGAGAGCGGATATGTTCATGGTGAGGCCTGTGTGTGTTGGAAAACGCTGGAATGAGATTCTCTGCTCTCTTGGCCCTAGTCTGGCTACTTACTATTGGTAGCAGGTTGCTTTACTATTGGGAAACCTTAGTCAACTATTTATAAGAGAAATGGAACGTTCCAGGACTAAGGTTTGTAATATTTCTTAAACTGGAAAGAGAGGGAAAGGGGCACAATTTTTCGAGAAGACTTTTCAGTTTTCTTCCCATTTATTTATTTATTTTTTGAGAGGGAGTCTTGCTCTGTCGCCCAGGCTGTAGTGCAGTGGCACAATCTCAGCTCACTGCAGTCTCTGCCCCCACCCCCAGGGGTTCCAGCAATCAGTCTGCCTCAGCCTCCAGGGTAGCTGGGATTACAGGTGTATGCCATCACACTCAGCTAAATTTTGTATTTTTAGTAGAGACATGGTTTTGCCATGTTAGCCAGGCTGGTCTCGAACTCCTGACCTCAGCCTCCCAAAGTGCTGAAATTACAGGTGTGACCCACCCTGCCTTGCCTCTTCCCATTTATTATGTAAACAAAAAATGAAATCCGAAGCCCCACAGTGACTGAATGAACTCTCATTCCTTGGCCAAGGGCACATGAAACTGAATTCTCCCGGGTGGAAGGGGAGGTCGGACATGCCTCCTTATACCTGCTCTTTTGGAGTTTAGGCATAACTGACCAGCATCAATGTTAAAATAGAGATTATAAGAATGGCAGAACACTCTCTGTGGCAATAGAATACCAAATAATAAACAAGACCAAAGGCCATGCAAGGCAAGAGTTAAGCCACACCCTTGAAACCATAACATCTCTTTAAAGGAGGTTTTTTTTTTTGTTTTTTGTTTTTTTTTTGAGACGGAGTTTCGCTCTTGTTACCCAGGCTGGAGTGCAATGGCACGATCTTGGCTCACCGCAACCTCTGCCTCCGGGGTTCAAGCAATTCTCCTGCCTCAGCCTCCCAAATAGCTGGGACTACAGGCACGTGCCACCATGCCCGGCTAATTTTTGTATTTTTAGTAGAGACGGGGTTTCACCATGTTGACCAGGATGGTCTCGATCTCCTGACCTCACAATCCACCCGCCTCGGGCTCCCAAAGTGCTGGGATTATAGGTAAAGGAGTTTTTTTAAATGAGTTTTTAAAATTAACCCTGTATCTTGTGGCTTACTTTCCAGCCTGACTCAGGTATAGCATCACATGATAAACAGGCCCAGCCCTTATAACTTAAGCATTCCTTTCTACTGACTTCGAGTCCTTAGGCAAAGCTTCTCTCTCTCTCTCTCTCTCTCTCTCTCTCTCTGTCTCTCTCTGTCTCTCTCTCTGTCTCTCCAGGGCCTCTCTCTGTCGCCGAGGCTGGAGTGCAGTAGCGCAACCTTCACCTCCTGGGTTCAAGCAATTCTCTGCCTCAGCCTTCCGAATAGCTGGGATTACAGGCGCCCGCCACCATGCGTGGCTAATTTTTTTGTATTTTTAGTAGAGACGAGGTTTTGCTATGTTGGCCAGGCTGGTCTCAAACTCTTGACCTCAGGTGATCCACCTGCCTCCCAAAGTGCTGGGATTACAGGTGTGAGCCACTGCGCCTGCCTATTTATATTTTTAGTAGAGAAAAAGTCTCGGTATGTTGCCCAGGCTGAACTGGAACTCCTGGTCTTAAGGACCCTCCTGCCTCAGCCTCCCGAAGTCCTATGATTTTAGGCATGAGCCACCACACCCCATCCATCATCATAGTTCTAAGTCATTACTTGTAACTATTCCTCATTCTGGTCAATTACTACAAAGAATTTCATGGAAAGCCTACCCTAGTCAAGACATATTTCTTAGGCCCTGGCATTGACGACTCACCCCCAGATCTTTGTGGCTTAAAACAACACACATCATTGTTTAGGGTAAGCATCCTTAGATCAGCTGGGATCTGTCCTTTGTTGTCATCTTGCTCACCCCAGGACCCAGGCTGGTGGAATGCCTTCGCTCTGTAACACTTATTGTCATCTGTGTGTCAAAGACCCACTGGCTTTTAGGGCCTCTGGCCAGAAACAGCCCAAGTCACTTTTGCTTACATTTAAAATTTTTATTTTTAATTTTTTAAATGTACTTGTCACTGATGTGAAGCTCACTTTTTTTTGCTTTTTTTTTTTTTTTGGCCAAAGCAAGTCATATGGCCATGCCTGAGTGTAAGAGCCTGGGGAAATAAAATCCTCCCAGAATAGATAGACCACCTTAATGGATAACCTGTCCCAACTTATGAGATCCTCAGATTTCTGTACATCAAACTCCCAAGAGATGCCATCATGTTATTCATCACTGAAGTTGGTTTGTTACTTCTCCCTTTCTCTTACTTTTCTTTAGTTTTAGTTTCAAGGCTTTCAGTCCTCAAAAATGATTATAAGGCTGGGTGTGGTGGTTCATGCCTGTAATCCAAGGATTTTGGGAGGCAGGAGGATCACTTGAGCTCAGGAGTTTAGGACCAGCCTGGACAACATGGCAAAACCCAGTCTCTAAAAAAAACAAAAAACAAAAAACATTAGCAGGGTGTGGTGGCGTGTGCCTGTGGTCCCAGTTACTCAGGTGGCTGAGGTGGGACTTCATAACAAAAACAAAAATAGGCCAGCCACGGTGGCTCACGTCTATAATCCCAGCACTTTGGGAGGCCGAGGTGGGCAGATCACCTGAGGTCAGGAATTTGAGACCACCCTGGCCAACATGGTGAAACCCCATCTCTACTAAAAATACAAAAATTAGCTGGGCGTGGTGACACGGGCCTGTAATCCCAGCTACTCAATAGGCTGAGACAGGAGAATTGCTTGAACCCAGGAGGCAGAGGTTATAGTGAGCCAAGATCGTGCCACTGCACTCCAGCCTGGGCAACAGAGCAAGACTCCATCTCAAAAAAAAAAAAAAAAAAAATGGAGAGAGTGTTTCTGAGCAGCTTCTGAGCAAACATTTCTTTTTTTTTTTTTTTTTTTATTTAAAGATGGGGTTTCACCATGATGGCCAGGCTGGTCTTGAACTCCTGACCTCAGGTGATCCACCCACCTCAGCCTCCCAAAGTGCTAGGATTACAGGCGTGAGCCACCGCGCCCGGCTGAGCAAACATTTCTTAACAGGTTGGGGTCTTCACTCCTCATAATGGCCCTGCCAGACACAATCGTGTTCACTCCTGCCTCTGCACCTTTATGGACAGTGTCAGGATCTACTCCACCATCGACCTCTGTATCCAAAGATGGGAACTGAGTCCTCGACTAATCTTTGGCATCATATCTTCCGTAAATTTCTGCCCTCCAAACCCTGGTTCCACTGTCGTAACCAAGGCCATATTAATATGATTAGTCCATGGTGCCAAATGCTCAACTGAGGTTCCTGGTTTGATAGCAAGGCCAACATTCATCCGGTTACCCCAAATGTCTTTAATCAAAGCCCCTGGGTTCTCAGTAGCCTCAAAATGAAAGGTGTACTGATTGGCTCCTGCTACAGCCATTGGCTTTACCCACTGTTGTGGCTTGGACACCATCATGTGCATGTCAAAGAAAGCATCTTGGCCTAGCTGCTTTCAAAGGCTTTCTGCCACACTGTGACCAAAGGTGATGTTGGGAACAAAGTGCCCATCCTTTATATCCAGGTGCAGATAATTAGCCCAGAGTCCAGCATCTGGAGGCACTTGGCCCCTAAATTGGCCAAGTTGCTGTTGAGGATGGATGGGCCAATCTTGCAGTCTGACACCACAGCGCTGCTTCCCAAGAGCAAGTTATCCCACGAGACCCCTCTTTTTCTAACTTCTTACAGGAAACGTAAAGCATTAAGTTTTAGCCCCCTGTTTTTTAATATAAACATTTAATATTATATATCATTATTGTTGTTTTTGGAATGAATTGCCCAGACTAGAGTGCAGTGGTGCAATCTCAGCTCACTGCAACCTCTGCTTCCCTGGTTCAAGTGATTCTCATGCCTCAGCCACCCAAGTAGCTGGGATTATAGGCATGTGCCACCATGCCCTGCTAATTTTTGTATTTTTTTGTAGAGATATTATTTAAATTTTTTCATCCAGGTGCGGTGGCTCACACCTGTAATCCCAGGACTTTGGGAGGCCAAGACAGGCAGATCACTTGAGGTCAGGAGTTTGAGACTACCCTAGCCAACATAGTGAAACCCTGCCTCTACTAAAAATACAAAAATTAGCTGGGCATAGTTGTAAATGCCTATAATCCCAGCTACTTGGGAGGCTGAGGCAGAATTGCTTGAACCCAGTAGGCAGAGGCTGCAGTGAATCAAGAATGCGCCACTGAACTCCAGCCTGGGTGACAGAGTGAGACTCCATCTCAAATAAATAAATAAATAAATAAATATTAAATTAAAATTTTTCATTATGGTAGTTTATTTGATCCATAAGTTATTTACATAAGTGTTTTGAAATTTCCACAAATTTTTGTAAGTGATTTCTTTTATCACTAACTGTGATAAAAAAATAAAATAAAGATTTTATTATTTTTTTTAGAGACAGAGTCTCATTGTGTCATCTAGGCTGAAGTGCAGTGGTGCAATCCTAGCTCACTGCAGTCTTGAACTCTCGGACTCAAGGGATTCTCCCACCTCAGCCTCTGGAGTAGCTGGCACTACAGGGGAGTACCACTATGTTCAACTAATTTTGAAAAATTTTTTGTAGAGATGGGAGTCTTACTATGCTGCCCAGGCTAATCTTAAACTCCTGGCCTCAAGCGATCTCCCGCCTCAGCCTCCCAATGCTATGGGATTATAGGTGTGAGCTACTGGGGTCAGCCTTTGTTAGTGATTTCTAAACTAAGAGTCAGAAAACATGATAAGCTACCTTTCTGGGGTCTCTTAGAAACTTTGCTTTGTTAATTAAGGAATGATAGCTCCTAACATTTAACCATTTAAAGGCATTTCTTTGTTCTTTTTTTTTTTGAAATGGTGTCTCGCTCTATCACCTAGGCTGGAGTGCAGTGATGCAGTTCTGCAACCTCCACCTTCTGCGTTCAAGCGATTCTCTTGCCTCAGCCTCCTGAGTACCTGGGACTACAGGCGCCCACCACCACGTGTGGCTAATTTTTGTATTTTTTAGTAGAGATGGAGTTTCGCCATGTTGGCCAAGCTAGTCTCGAACTGACCTCAGATTATCTGCCCACTTCAGCCTCCCAAAGGGATGTCATTACAGGTGTGAGTCACCTCGACCAGCCCTTTGTGGGTTTTTTTATTTTTATTTTTGAGACAGAGTATCACTCCCTCACCCAGGCTGGAGTGAAGTCATGCAATCTTAGCTCACTGCAACCTCTGCCTCCTAGGTTCAGGCGATTCTCTTGCCTCAGCCTCCCAAGTAGCTGGGATTACAAGCGTGCGCCACTACACTTGGCTAATTTTTGTATTTTTAGTAGAGATAGGGTTTCACTGTGTGGCCAGGCTGGTCTTGAGCTCCCGACCTCAAGTGATTCATCCGCCTCAGCCTCCCAAAGTGCTGGGATTACAGGTGTGAGCCACCACACCCGACCAAAGGCATTTTCTTTTTTCCTTTTTTTTTTTTTTTTGAGAGGGAGTCTTGCTGTGTTGCCCAGGCTGGAGTGCTGTGGCCCGATCTGCAACCTCCGCCTTCTGAGTTCAAGCGATTCTCCCACCTCAGCCTCCCAAGTAGTTAGGACTACAGGCACACACCATCACCTGAGTAATTTTTGTATTTTTGGTAGAGACAGAGTTTCACCATGTTGGCCAGGCTGGTCTCTGAACTCCTGACCTCACATGATCCGCCCGCCTTGGCCTCACAAAGTGCTGGGTGGGTGTAATTATAGGTGTAAACCACTGCACCTGGCCTTTCTCCTTTTTTTTTTAATCTTTGAGACCAGGCTGGCCAACATGGTGAACCCCTATCTCTACTAAAAATACAAAAATTAGCCGGGCTTGGTGGTGCATGCCTATAGTTCCAACTACTTGGGAGGCTGAGGCAGGAGAATCACTTGAACCTGGGAAGCAAAGGTTGCAGTGAGCCAAGATCATGCCACTGCACTCCAGCCTGGGTGACAGGGAGACTCCATCTAAAAAAAAAAAAAAAGCCAAAAAAAAAAACCACACCATTTTTCAGGTGTGTTTGATAATAGGTGTGTGTGTTTTGTTTGACGTTAATTTGGCCATATCAGCTTTGTTTAAGATTCTCTGGCATATATTTTTCTGTGCACTTTTGTTTTAGACAGGTTACTTAAAAGCAGCAACAGCACATCTATCTAGATTTTTAAAATCCAATCAGACTGAGTGTGGTGGCTCACACCTGTAATCCCAGCACCTTGGGCCTAAGCGGAGAATCACTTGAGCCCAGGTGTTTGAGACCAGCCTGGGCAACACAGTGAAACCTTATCTTTATAAAAATAAAAACATTAGGCCGGCACAGTGGCTCACACCTATAATGCCAACACTTTGGGAGGCCCAGGCAGGCGGACCACGAGGTCAGAAGTTGAGATCAGTCTGGCCAACATAGTGAAATCCGTTTCTACTAAAAATACAAAAAAGTAGCCAAGTGTGTGGTGGTGTGCGCCTGTAATCCCAGCTACTAGGGAAGCTGAGTCAGGAGAATCGTGTGAACCCGGGAGGCAGAGGTTGCAGTGAGCCGAGATCACACCAGCCTGGGTGACAGTGCAAGACTCTGTCTCAAATAAATAAATAAATAAATAACATCAGGGCCGGGTGCAGTCGCTCACGCCTGTAATCCCAGCACTTTGGGAGGCCGAGATGGATGGATCATGAGGTCAGGAGTTTAAGACCAGCCTGGTCAAGATGGTAAAACCTCATCTCTTAAAAAATAAATAAATAAATAAAATAAAAATAAAAACATCAGCCAGGTATGGTGGTGCTCACCTCTAGTCCTAGCTACCTGGGAGTCTGAGGCAGAAGGATGGCTTGAGACCTGGAACTCCAGGCTGCAGAGAGCCCATGATCGCACCACTGCACTCCAGCCTGGGCAACACAGTGAGATTCTGTCTCAAAACAGAAAAAAGGAAATTCAATCAGATAATTTAATTTATTAAATTAGTCCATTTACATATAGTGTATTGACCAATTTATTTGGAATTTTTTCCACCATCTAATTTTGTGATTTCTGGGTTTTTTTGTTTTCTGTTTTTTGTTTTTTTTTATCTCGGCTCACTGCAACCTCAACCTCCTGGGTTCAAGTGATTCTCCTGCCTCAGCCTCCCAAGTAGCAGAGATTGCAGGCACCTGCCACCGCGCCCGGCTAATTTTTGTATTTTTAGTAGAGATGGGGTTTCACCATGTTGGCCAGGCTGGTATCAAACTCCTAACTTTAAGTAATCTGCCCACCTCCCAGAGTGCTGGGATTACTGGCATGAGCCACCGCACTTGGCCATGTTTGATAATTTTTTATTGTGAACTCACAACTAATTATTTTAATCTGAGGTGATTCTGAGTGACCTGGGTGGAGGACACATTCTTCCAGAGAGGATTTGTTCATATCCAAACTATATAAGGAATTTCTACTAATTTATAAAAAACAAAAACCGTGAAGCAATCTAACGAAGACATAAACTAAGGATGTGAAGATACGTCACAGAAATAAATACAAATGGCCAATTATCATGAAAAATGACTAAGTTTACTTGTAATCAGGGAAATGCAACTGAAAATAGTATTTTACATTCATCGGACTGGCAAAAAATAAAAGCGATATTGGAGTGTAAAATGGTATACAGCCTTTTTTTTTTTTTTTTTTTTGAGACAGAGTCTTGCTCTGTGGGTCAGGCTGGAGTGCAGTCGCTCAATCTCGGCTTGCTGCAACCTCATGTTGGCCAGGCTAGTCTCAAACTTCTGACCTCAAGTGATCCACCCGCCTCAGCCTCCCAAAGTGCTGAGATTATAGGAGTGAGCCACCGTGCCCAGCTGGTATATAGCTGGTTTTTTTTTGTTTTTTTTTTTTGAGACAGAGTTTTGCTCTTGTTGCCCAGGCTGGAATGCAATGGTGCAATCTTTGCTCACTGAAACCTCTACCTCCCAGGTTCAAGCGATTCTCCTGCCTCAGCCTCCCAAGTAGTCGGGATTACAGGCATGCGCCACCATGCTTGGCTAATTTTGTGTTTTTAGTAGAGACAGGGTTTCTCCATGTTGATCAGCCTGGTCTCCATGAACTCCCGATCTCAGGTAACTCACCCGCCTCAGCCTCCCACAGTGCTGGGATTACAGGTGTGACTTGTATATAGCCTTTTAAGAGGGTAATTTGGCAATATATAATACAATTTTTACAATTCACATTTCCTTAACACATTCAATTTCTTTTTTTTTTTTCTTGAGACAGAGTCTTGCTCTGTCGCCAGGCGCCAGGCTGGAGTACAGTGGTGCAATCTCAGCTCACTGTAATCTCCATCTCCTGGGTTCAAGCAATTCTCCTGCGTCAGCCTCCCTAGTACCTGGGACTACAGGTGCACGCCACCAAGCCCAGCTAATTTTTGTATTTTTTAGTAGAGACGGGGTTTCACCATGTTGGCCAGGATAGTCTCGATCTCTTGACCTCATGATCCACCTGCCTCGGCCTCCCAAAGTGCTAGGATTACAGGCGTGAGCCACCGTGCTCAGCCAACATATTCAATTTCTAAGTATTCTAGAGAAACAGTGTAGACATGCACAAAAACACATGAATTCTGTGTTTTTGTTTTGTATTTTTTTTAAGACGGAGTTTCACCGTGTTGGTCAGGCTGGTCTTGAACTCCCAACCTCAGGAGATCTGCCTGCCTTGGCCTCCAAAGTGCTTGGGTTACAGGCTTGAGCCACCACACCCGGCCTTGTTTTGTATTTTTTTTCTTCAGATAGGGTCTTGTTCTGTTGCCCAGGCTGGAGTGCAGAGGCATGATCATAGCTCAGTGCAGTCTCAACCTCCTGTACTCAAGTGATCCTCCTACATCAGCCTCCCAAGTAGCTGGAACCACAGGTGCATGCCGCCATGCCTGGCTAATTTTTTTTTTATTTTTTGCAGAGATGAGATCTTGCTATTTTGCCCAGGCTGGTCTTGAACTCCTGTGCTTAAGTGATCCACCCACCTCAGCCCTCCAAAGTGCTGGAATTACAGTCATGAGCCACGGCACCCGGCCTGCCTCTGCCTCCTTGAAGACTGATGATCCTAAGAGTTTTGTCCTCAGTCTTCAACTCACTTGGTGATCTCTACTCCAAGCCTCGAATTAACATGTAAACACAGACGACTCCCATTTCTATATCCAGCCTGGATCACCCTCCTAAATTCTATATTATTACCTACTAGATATTTCTACCTGTGTCTCCCACATCCAATTTCTCACATTGAAAGATAAGGCCAGGCAAGGTGACTCAGGCTTGTAATCCCAGCACTTTGGGAGGCCAAGGCAGGCAGATCACCTGAGGTCAGGAGTTCGAGACTATCCTGGCCAATGCAGTGAAACCCTGTCTCTACCAAAACTACAAAAGTTAACTGGGTGTGGTGGCACATGCCTGTAATCCGAGCCACTCGGGAGGCTGAGGCACGAGAATCGCTTGAACCCAGGAGTCAGAAGTTTCAGTGAGCCGAGATCACATCACTGCACTCCAGCCTGGGCGACAGAGTGAGACTCTGCCTCAAAAGAAAAAAAAAAGATAAGACTCATTAGCTGTCATTTCCTGCTCTCTCACTATGATAGCTCCTATCCTTACTCACTCTCACAAACATGCTTCTCTTCCTTCTCACATCCCAGTAACTAATGATCCACCATCCATCTAACTGCTCATTAAGTCTGCAACCCAGAACACATCTTGACTAAATACAAATTGAATCAGTGGCTCCCTACGGTCTTCAGGATAAAAAAAGTTTAAATTATGTCACATGGCTTAAAGAACTTGGCCCTGATTTGGTCCTCCAATGCCAGCTTTTTTTGGGGGAGGGGGGACAAAGTCTTACTCTGTTGCCCAGGCTGGAGTGCAGTGGCATGATCTTGGCTCACTGCAACCTCCAACTCCTGGGTTCAGATGATTCTCCTGCCTCAGCCTCCTGATTAGCTGGGATTACAGGCACCCACCATCATTCCCAGCTAATTTTTGTATTTTTGTAGAGATGGGGTTTCACCATGTTGGCCAGGCTGGTCTTGAACTCCTGACCTCCTGAACTCCTTGACTCCTGGTCTTGAACTCCTGAACACCTGCCTTGGCCTCCCGAAGTGCTGAGATTACAGGCATGAGCCACCGCGCCTAGCCAATGCCAGGTTTTTATTACCTTACTCCCAGTACTCCAGCTGGTAGTACTAGCCACACAAGGTGGAAAATCGTTTGGTCAAAACTAGATCTTTTGAAATAACAATTTAACTAACTCATTCATTAATTGATTAATTAAACATTTGTTAAGCACTTATTATTTACCATGTACTGGATATTATGGCATTGAAGAAATAGTCACCAGGCCAGGCCCAGTGGCTAATGCCCATAATCCCAGCACTTTGCGAGGCTGAGGTGAGAGGATCACTTGAGATCAGGAGTTCGAGGCCGGGCATGGTGGCTCACGCCTGTAATCCAAGCACTTTGGAGGCCAAGGCGGGCGAATCACCTGAGGTCGGGAGTTCAAGACCAGCCTGACCAACACGGTGAAACCCCGTCTTAGAAATTTAAAATAAAAAAAAAATCTACCCTCTGTCTTTATGTATTTGCATATTCTGTACATTTCATATAAAAGGAATCATATAATTAAAAAAAAAAAGAGAGATCAGGAGTTCGAGACCAGCATGGCCAATATGGTGAAACCCCATTTCTACTAAAAATACAAAAATTAGCTGGGCATGGTGGTGGGCACCTGTAATCCCATTTACTAGGGAGGCTGAGGCAGGAGAATTGCTTGAACCCTGGGAGGTAGAGGTTGCAGTGAGCCGAGATTGTGCCATTGCACTCCAGCCTGGGAGACAGAGCAAGGCTCTGTCAAAAAAAAAAAAAAAAAAAAAGGTTTCTTCAGCACTGCCTGGGAAGAAAATTTAAAAAAAAAAAAAAAAAAGGGAACTAGTCATCAGTACTTTAGTTTATGGGCAGAACAGGTTGTAAATAAATAACTACATGAATAATTAAATATAATTTAAAATTATGACAAATGCTATAAAGGAAAAGTATAAGATGGATTGAGAAGCTACTGATTTAGTGATTTAGACTGTGGGGTGAAGAACAGAAGGCCTCTTAAAGGAAGTGACTTAAGTGGAGACTTGAAAGCAAAAATAGGGAAAAGCTGTTTAGGTTCAAGGCCCTGAGAAGGGGAGTCTCTCAGCCCCATAATTTACTTTCTTTTGTGAAACGTTTTTCCTTTATTGGCTCAATGTTAGGCTGTATCAATAGAGGGCACTTGGGGAACAACGCAAATTGATAGTGGCAGGAAGGCACTTCCTTCATGGACCCCAATTCTCTTCTTGTGCTCTGTGTGGGAGCCAATGGATCAGTGTACGGAAGCGCTAGCAGCGCTCACCTCAGTGGGCCCCAGGACCTGCCCCAGCTGCCCCTCATGTGTCCCACCTGCATCTGCCTCCAAGGCAGCTTTGGCTGCACCTCCCTGCAACTGTCTCTACAATCGACAGAAAAAAACATACAGGACGCTCCATTAAATTTGAATTTCAGTTAAACAACAATTTTTTTTTTAGTATAAGTGTGTTCCATGCAACATTTGGCATTGTGGTTTTTTTGTTTGTTTGTTTGTTTGTTTTTTTGAGACAGGGTCTTGCTTTGTTGCCCAGGCTGGAGTGCTGTGGCATGATCATGGCTCACTGCAGCCTCAACTTCCTGGGCTGAAATGATCCTCCCACCTCAGCCTCCCAAGTAGCTGGGACTACAGGCGCGTGCCACCATGCCTAGATTATTTATTTATTTATTTTAATTTTTTATGTTGTAGAGATGGAGTCTCACTATGTTGCCTAGGTTGGTCTTGAACTCCTAGGTTCAAGCCATCACACCCAGGTACACCAATTCATTTTTTTTTTCATTTTGAGACGGAGTCTCCTTCTGTTGCCCAGGCTGGAGTGCAGTGGAGCAATCTCAGCTCACGGCAACCTCCGCCTCGCGGGTTCAAGCGGTTCTCCTGCCTCAGCCTCCTGAGTAGCTGGGACTGCAGGCGTGCGCCACCACCCCCGGCTATTTTTGTATTCTTAGTAGAGACAGGGTTTTACCATGTTGGCCAGGATGGCCTCAGTCTCCTGACCTTGTGATTCATCCACCTCAGCCTCCCAAAGTGCTGGAATTACAGGCGTGAGCGACCGTGTCCGGCCAGCCACACCAAATTCTAAAGGACCCTAATTAACTGATGAGTGATAGCCAGAAACAGTCCAAAACATTGCCCTCCTAAGTATCTAATCTATGTTTGCAATGTAACTAAAGACTTTGCCTCAAGTGATAGTTAACCTACCTGTATTTGAAAACCTCTTATTTACTCAGGAATTCAGACAGGTGCAAAGTCTCTACTTTTTAACCCTTGGGTTATTTGTATTACAACAAATCAGATGAGAAAGCACTTAGACCACAGAAATCAGAACTTCTTTGGAAAATTTTCAAAGACATCTTGAGATTAATGGAATTACTTACTTAGGGCACTTGACTACTTTTTGAGAAACCTCAAAAGATTTTTTTTTTTTTTTGATACGGAGTTTCGCTCTGTCGCCAGACAGGAGTGCAGTGGCGCAGTCTCAGCTCACTGTAACTTCCGCCTCTCGGATTCAAGAGATTCTTATGCCTCAGCCTCCCAAGTAGCTGGGACTACAGATTTGCGCTACCGTGCCCAGCTAATTTTTGTCTTTTTAGTAGAGACGGGGTTTCACCATGTTGGCCAGGATGATCTTGATCTTTTGACCTCGTGATTTACCTGCCTCAGCCTCCCAAAGTGTTGGTATTGCAGGCGTGAGCCACCGCGCTCGGCCAAGATGTTTTTTCTTTTTCAAGAAGCAGTTTTCTGCAAGTATAGGAAGGAAAGTTGTGGACTACTCTGTTCTTTCCAAATCAAAGTCCATTTCTTGAGCTGCCATCATCAGTACTAGATGCTTCATCTGTTACGCAAAATTTATATGCCATTTATTTCTGTATTTTCATCTTTTGATCCCTTACCAAATTGTCTTATACAAAAAACAACTTGGCCCGGCGTGGTGGCTCATATCTGTAATGCCAGCGCGTTGGAAGGATGAGGAGGCGGGATTGCTTGAGCCCAGGAGCTCAAAACCGGCTTGGGCCTTTTATAGAGACCCTATCTCTAAAACAACAACAACGACAACACTCAGACCAAAATGAGTGTAAGACAGAATGCACAAAATCAAGTTTTCTCTTTTTTTTCGACTTCATTTTAGATTAGGGGTACACGTGCAGCTTTGTTACCTGGGTATATCACAAGACGCTGAGGTCTGGGGTAAGAATGATCCTCATCACCCAGGTACTGAGCCTAGTACCCAGTGGTTAGTTTTTCAACCTTCCCCCAGTAGTTCCCAGTTTCTATTGTTGCCATCATTATTTCCATGAGTACCCAATACTTCACTCCCACTTATAAGTGAGAAGATGCAGTATTTGGTTTTCTGTTCCTACGTTAATTCCCTTAGGATAATGACCTCCAGCTTCATCCATGTTGCTGTAAAGGACATGATTTCATTCTTTTTTATGGCTGCATAGTATTCCATCATGTATATATGTGTAAGGAAAATGGCTGCACAGCAGTCAAGAGCAGGCCTAGGTAAACATCCAGTGCAGCATGACACAGCGGGATTGGAGCACAGGTGCATAATCCTGTGCATTATATAATCACAGTTATGTAACCATGTTATGGGTGGGCTCATCACCTGGCTCTGATCCATTATTGTCTGTGAGGTGCATAAATGTATCACTGACACTGTGAGAAGGGGCACATAATAAAGCCATGTCCCACCTGCCTACAGCCCCCCCCCCTGGAGTGTTCTTTCAACTACCAGCCAGCCGTCCACCAACTACCCTGGGACCCCAGCTTGGGTTGGAACCTGACAATTGGTATAGCTGGCAGGTTTCTGAGGTGAGTGAGTCCTCAGCATCTGATGATCCCAGGCACATGTGGCCCCAACCTGGTGGCAGCCGTGCTGCTCGGATGGGCCCTGGTAGAAACACGGGTGGTGGTGGACAAGTCCTCCATGAGCATGAAGGAGGCGCTGAAGCACCTGGAACCACACAGCATGAAGAAGGAGTGTGCCTTTGCCAGCAGAGTTGGATGGGCGTTTTTGACTGTGCTATGGGAAGTGCATGCCCAGTCCCTGTGAGATACAGCACAGGTAAGGAGCCTCCAAGTGCTAGCCGAGCACCTGGAGGCCCAAATACACAGCTTGGAATGAGAATTGGGAACTGCTATGCTGGCATGAGCCCATCTTCCCAGCCAGAGACTCCCACTAGATCTGATACCAATGAGTAAGAACCCCCCACTTCGGTCTGGCCCCCGTGGTCTGCCAGAAAATAGAGCATGCACAGTCACTTGGGCCCCAAGGGTAGGCCCAGGGACCCCCTACGACGTGGAGCACACTTCACATAGTGCCTACACCCCCACTGAGTTGCAGGGGTTAGGCAAGTAGTGGGAGCCCCCGACCTGCATGGATGCTTCCCCCTCTGGGACGAAGAAACTGACAGTATTTCCGGTTCCACTGCTGAGATGGAAAAGTTGGCTTCTATCACAACTCACCCCCTCCCCTCCATCAGCGGTTGTAGGTGAGCAGGCGGTTGGCACAAGGGCAAGGCGACCACACCCTGATTGAATGGCTGAGGGCAGCCATACGGACAGTGTGGAATAATGTCAGAGAAATAGCAAAAACTGTGAGTAAATGGCAATCATATGCAGAGCTGGTGCAGGTACTTCGGGAGATGGGTACGCGGCAGGCTATGTTTGATTTGATACCCAAGGGCCAGATGACAAACGCTTTACCCCTACATGAGGGACCTTGTATTGAGCTCTGCACCCCCGAGTGCTTTCGGCTCCCTGGCCGTTGTCCTTACTCCATACAGAGGGCACTGCATATGTAAGGTGACTACTGCCATGGCAGCCCTTGGGGAAGCAGAGAGCCAGCAGTGGGAGCAGGGAGTCCACACCATAAAGAAGGGGAAGGTATCCCCTCCCCACAGGGAGTCACCCCACAGGACAAAAGGGGCCCCAGCAGGTGATCCTCATGCAGACATGGATTGATCTGATTTTTTTTTTTAAAGACAGAGTCTTGCTCTGTCGCCCAGGCTGGAGTGCAGTGGCATGATCGATCTTGGCTCACTGTAACCTCCGTCTTCTGGGTTCAAGTGATTCTCCTGCCTCAGCCTCCCGAGTAGCTGGGACTATCCAGGTGCGCGCCATCTCACTTGGCTAATTTTTGTATTTTTAGTAGAAACGGGGTTTCACCGTGTTAGCCAGGCTAGTCTTGATCTCCTGACCTCATGATCCATCCACCTTGGCCTCCCAAAGTGCTGCGATTACAGGCGTGAGCCATCGTGCCTGGCCCTGATCTGATACTGGCTGGGGTTGCCTGAGAGAAAATTGAAAAGCAACACAATGAAGTGCTGTTAACTTTGTGGAGGCAATTGTCCCCGAAGCAGCAATTCCAGAAAATGCCCAAGAGGGGGGCAGGATGATGCTGCTCGACCCAGTCCCACCGGACACTCCAGCTCAAGATTACTTGCAGATGGGCGGAGGAATAAAGCATTTTGTGTTTCATTGGGGAACTGGCCGAGGTGCCCGGCTTGGCAGGACACCAGACGACCGGAGGCCACATGTGGAATTGGTAATCCACTGGTTCCCCACCTGTGTATGGCAGGTGGTGGTGCTGGTAGACGTGGCGCAGATGGAGCCTCATCTATGGGAACCAGGATAAATTTTTAGGCAAGGCTGCATACATAGATGGCTATGGAGGCCAGTCAGTGAAAGTAAAACCTGAATCTTTGCACCTGAGCATCGGCCGCTTGGCTCCCCTTTTATACACTGTGTATGTCTCTCCCATACTGGAATACATTCTGGGGGTGGACATTTCTCACGGTCTTAGCTTACACACCATGGCTGGAGAATTCAGACTTTGAGTACATGTAGTGAAGCCGATACTATGGGGGAGATACGCATCACGGGCCCCAAGTTCTGCCACAACCCTGACGGGTCACCTCCACTTGTCAATACCGCTTGCCAGGAGGACATACAGAGATAACTGAGGCTATTAAGAAGCTAGAGGAGGTGCAGATAGTGCATGGCACCCACAGCCCTACAATTCTCTGGTATGGCTAGTCAAAAGGCCTGTTGGGACTTGGCAGATGACAGTGGACTATCAAGAACTAAATAAATAACACCCCCTTTACATGCAGCTGTCCCATCTATCACAGATTTGATGGACTGCTTGACAATGGAATTGGGATAGTACCATTATGCAGTGAACTTGGCTAATGACCCCTTCCCTTCTTTTTCTCTTCCCTTCCCTTCTCTTCCCTTCCCTTCCCTTCTCTTCCCTTCCCTTCCCTTCTCTTCCCTTCCCTTCCCTCCCTCCCCTCCCCTCCCCCACTCCCTCCCCTTCCTCCCCTCCTCCCTCCCCTCCTGCCCTCTGCTTCCTTCCCCCCTTCCCTACCCCCTCTCCCCCTCCCCTCCCCTCCCCACCCCTCCCCCCCACCCCCCTCTCCCCTCCCCTCCCCTCCCCACCCCTCTCCCCACCCCTCTCCCCTCCCCTCCCCACCCCTCCCCCCACCCCCCTCTCCCTTCCCTGGGATTGGGATGATGAGGCTAAGACAGCCTTTCTGGCAGCCAGGTGGGCGATTCAATAACCACAGGCCCTGCAAGTGATTGACCAGGGCTGCCCGTTTAAACTTGATGTGCGGGTGACCACAGGTGGTTTTGGCTGGGGCCTATGGCAGTGCACGGAGCGCTTTAGAACACCAGTAGGCTTTTGGTCCCAGCTTTGAAAGGGAGCTGAGCTCCAGTATTCACTGATAGAGAAGCAATTAGCTGCTGCATATACTTCCCTTCAGGCCTGTAAGAGTGTGACAATACGGGCTACACTCACTGTGCAGACAGCTTATCTATAGTGGGGTGGATATGTTCATGTGTAACAACTGCCCCGGACTGGGACAGCACAGACATCCACTTTGGCAAAGCGAGGTGTCTACTTAGAACAGCGGAGTAGCCTGAGTACAAGCCCCCTAGCAGCAAGAATTACAGGAAGTCCTGGGACCTGTAGTCCTAATGCAAGCTAAGGCCATGGATCGGCCTGAGCACCCCCTGGACCCCAAACCATCACCGTTTAAGGAAGGACGTCCCCCCCATTCCTGATGGGGCATGGTATATGAATGGGTCTAGCCGGGGTGCCACTGCTGCCTCGACGGCTGTTGCAGTCCAGCCTAGTACTGATATCATATGGTTTGACACGAGGTATGGACAAAGTAGTCCATGGGCTAAACTCAGGGCAGTGTGGATGGTGATCACCAAGGAGGAGGCACCTATGGTAATCTGGACCGATAGCTGGGCAGTTTATTGAGGCCTAATATTGTGGTTAACTATCTGGAAGTCACAGAATTGGTTAGTTGGCCACTGGCCCATTTGAGGGCCAAGCCATGAGGCAAGACCTTTAAAAATTGGGATAGCAAAAAAATGTAACTCTTTATCATGTGTCAGGTCATGTGCCTGTGGCTGCCCCTGGCAGTAACGAGGCAAATGCTTTGGCCAGGGTCCAATGGTTGAAGTCAGCACCTACACCAGATTTGGCCCGATGGCTACGCTGGAAATTGGGCCATGCGAGGGGTAAACTAATGCAGCAGATCAATAAGCACTGGGGTCTGTCCTTGCCCATGGGGGATATTTGAGAGGCCTGTTGTAAGTGCCCAGCGTACACACAGGCGTACCCCGAGAGAGAGGCAGCTGCTCAGTGTCATGCAATGAGTGATGATGATAGGGCAGATGCCTTGGCCAGATGGCAGATAGATTACATTGGGCTGCTAGGTCGGGTGCGGTGGCTCATGCCTGTAATCTCAGCAATTTGGGAGGCCGAGGCAGGTGGATCACTTGAGCTCAAGAGTTTGAGTCCAGCCTGGGCAACATGGTGAAACCCTGTCTCTACTAAAAATACAAAAAATTAGCCAGTCGTGGTAGTGCGTGTCTGTAATTCCAGCTACTTGGAAGGCTGAGGCATGAGAATAGCTTGAACCCAAGAGGCAGAGGTTGCAGTGAGCTGAGATCATGCTACTGCACTCCAGCCTGGGTGGTAGAGTGAGACTCCATCTCAAAAAAATTAAAATAAAAAATTAGATTATATTGGGCCACTGCCAAAATTGCAGGGATACACGCATGCACTGGCGGCTGTAGACACGGCACTGGTCTGTTGTTTGTCTACCCTTGTAGGGCGGTCAACCAACAACATACCATTTCGGCCCTGCAACACTTGTGTCCTCTATACAGTCACCCCTTGGCCATTGAAAGTGATAGGGGAACACATTTCAATGGGCAGCAAATACAACTGTGGGCATGGCAGACGGACATAAAATGTTCTGTATAACCCACAGGCTGTTGGCATGATTAAATGATATGATGGACTGTTAAAAAGAGGATTATGCTTGCATGTTACTCCCTTCTCTTTCAGAGCTGGAGTTCATGGCTGGACCTTGTTCTCCAGACCTTAAATGAGTGGCCACGAAAAGGCGACACAGCCCTGGTGGAGGCCCTGCTGCACTGGGCCGCCGCCCCCATTCAGTTACAGATACACATCAAGGATGACCTCCTCCGACCAGGTATTGGAATGAACAGTAATCTGTTGTTGCCTGTCCCAATTCCCCTAAAGGCAGGGGAACAAAATCCTGGCTTTGACCACGGACCTTCCAACCCCCACTGCCCCTATTGCAGGTGGTTGGCCATCATAGCCCCCAGGGGGAAGGCCTAGAGTATGATTTACATGTCACTTCTTCTGTATTTAATGTATGGCCTCCATGATTGACTGTTTGTACAGGAACAGCCAAGGAGGGAACCCCTCCTCCGGGGGATATACATACAGTCTGTGTGGCCTATTATGAGCTTCCCAGTAACTTTGGCATGGCTGCAGGACCCAAAGGAACCATGAGGAGCTAAAAAGGTGTGGTACCATCATCCAGGGCAGAAGCTGCTGGAGGCTGCACTGTTATCCAGAGATGAATGGTTGAACTGTATTTTACCTGAGGGGCACGTTACCCATTAGTACCTGTGCCTGCTTTGCCATTTCGACCATAGGTTGACATGCTCCAACATCACTGTGGAATGGGCCCACACCTAAGCTGATGTGACTAATATTTCCAATTGTTAGATTGGCACCACCCTTCTAGCAACAGCTGTGGATGGCTTGCCCTGGCATATACACCCAGCTTCTATGGAGAACTGGACCTGGCTAGAGACTTGGGGTCCTATAGGTGACACCTGGAATATGACATGGCAATCTTTGAATAGGGGCATGCCTGCCCCCTGGCTAACCTATAGTATCTATGATGAATGGGGCTGGTTAGTGGGAGAACACAGGGTGCCCCCACCAGAGGCACCACAATGTGTAGAGCAACACTGGGGTGGCATCACCATGGAGTGGTTGCCCGCCATCGTCTGCACAAATATCACACGTCACCAAAGATGTGGTGACGTGTGATATTTGTGCAGTTGATGGTGGGCAACCAAGTCTTTTTGGTAGAAAAACTTGTGGAAATAGGCAGCATCATCAAGACCAGACCCTGATGGACTTTTTGCCCCCCTGGGAGTTTATGGGCCTGTGAAGACACGGGATGGCAGAATTTGCCAGCGAGCTTGACTGACTGCTGTACCTGGGGGTGGCCTTCTATGCCTGCCACTGTGCTTCCCACATTGCCTAGATGCCTGCACAACTGGGAGGTGCTGTGTTCCTGGTTTTTGCCAGTACGCCAGGCCCCTTGGTAGCTCTACCCCTTACTTATGACTATCCCTGGAGTGGGTGTCATCACTGTAGAAACACAGGCTACAGCGCTTGCAGAGTACACAGCTTGGGCCCTAAATTACACCTGAGTCTCCCTCCTCCTGTTAACCAATGAGGTTAAACTAAAAATGTGGTGCTGCAAAACTGGATGGCCTTAGATATAGTAACGGCTGCCCAAGGTGGCACCTGTGCCTTCATAGGACACAATGCTATACCTTTATTCTGGGGCAACTGATAAAACATAACTGCAGCCTTGCAAGGGATCTCACAGGGGATTAAGGCAGTTGAGAGCCTTACTGACAATCCCCTGTGGAGATGGTGGTGTCTGTGGGCTCTGGCTTATGTTGGGCCCTGATAATCATGGGCAGCAGAGCAGGAGTATTAGTGGTAGGTTGCTGAGTGTATGATGGACTATATTGTTTGCTGAGAGCGACGGCAAGGAAAACCGAGCTGGTCCCCCCAAGGAGAAAACTGCTCAGGGTGTCTAAAGTAGTTAACAGTATGTGTATATAATAACTAGTTTAACACAAGGTAAACTAGTTCTTTAAGCATGGGATATGTGACCCTGCCCCCATGGCTCCCTCGTGGAAAATGCTTTCTAGTTTGTCTCTGATCAGTGATAAGCAGGCACCAGCTGCCTGCCTTTATTTTTGTTCTGTAAGAAAACACAGAACATCTGTTTGTTAATAATAATCACCTGTTCAGAGAATAAATATGTGGGTCAGAACTGGAAGGCTGTTAGCCCCCTGATATCCCACTTTGCACTCTATTTCTGTGTCTGTTTCATAATTCTTTCAGTGCGGCCTGGGTGGGGCTCTCCATGACTGAGCTGGTCTCAGAAGTAGGCTACTGCTCCCTGTATTGTTGCTGTGGCTTATGGGCCCAGGGTGCTGCCCTGTGGGCATGTGTCCCCACTAAGAGTACCCTTTTGGCCTAGGAGGTAGAGTGTAAAGAAAATGGCTGCGTGGCAGTCAAGAGCAGGCCAAGGTAGACATCCAGTGCAGCATGACACAGCAGGATTGGAGCTCAGGCACACAACCCCATGCATTATGTAATCACAGTTATGTAACCATGTTATGGGTGGGCTCATCACCTGGCTCTGAGCCACTGTTGTCTGTAAAGGGCCTAAATGTATCACCAACACTGTGAGGGGGGGCACATAATAAAGCCATGTCCCACCTGCCTAAAGCTCCCCTAGTGTTCTTTCAACTACCCACCAGCCATCCACCAATTCCCCTTGGACCCCAGGTTAGGTTGTAACCTGACAATATGTACCACATTTTCTTTATCCAATCCACCACTGATGGGTACCTAGGTTGATTCCATGTCTTTGCTATTGTGAATAGCATGTCAATGAACATGTAAATGCATGCATCTTTTTGGCAGAAAGACTTGTTGCTTTTGGGTATATAACCAGTAATAGGATTGCTGGGTAGAATGGGGGTTCTAAGTTCTTTGAGAAATCTCCAAACTGCTTTCCATAGGGCTAAACTAATTTACATTCCCATCAACAGTGTGTAAGTGTTCCCTTTTCTTTTCTTTTTTGAGACAGGGTTTCAGCATGTTGGCAAGGATGGTCTTGATCTCTTGACCTTGTGATTCACCCGCCTCAGCCTCCCAAAGTGCTGGGATTACAGGCGTGAGCCACCACACCCGGCCCAAGTGTTCCCTTTTCTTTGCAGCCTTACCAGCATTGGTTTTTGACTTCTGACTTTTTAATTGTTAATTATTATTATTTTTTGAGATACAGTCTCACTGTGTTGCCCAGGCTGGATTGCAATGGTGTGATCTTGGCTCACTGCATCCTCTGCCTCTTGGGTTCCAGTGATTCTCCTGTCTCAGCCTCCCAAGTAGTTGGGATTACAGGCACCCACCACCACATCTGGCTAATTTTTGTATTTTTAGTAGCGATGGAGTTTTGCCATATTGGCCAGGCTGGTCTCGAACTCCTGACCTCAGGTGATCTGCTGGCCTTGGCCTCCCAAAGTGCTGGGATTACCGGTGTGAGCCACCATGCTCAGCCCAATTATATCATTTGTCTTCTCACATCCTCTATAGCCTGCAAGATGTCTTACTATTCAATTCTTTGCCCAGTCCAGCCTGTCAGATGATCAGGTCTAGTCCTTTGGCCATCAATCTAGACTGGATGCCCAGTTGAGCCACAGCTGTTGTCCCTGAACTTCCCTTTATCTCACTCCTATGTTGGATCCCGTTTCTAGACACATTGAACTTTTTCTTTTCCTGGAGACAGGATCTCTGTCACCCAGGCTGGGGTGCAGCAGCATGATAACTCACTGCAACCTCAAACTCCTGGGGTGATCGTCCCACCTTCTGAGTGTCTGGAACTACGTGTGCTAGCCACCTTGCCCAGCTAATATTTTATTTCTGTAGAGATAGGGCCTCATTATGCTACCCAGGATGGTCTTGAACTCCTAGCCTCAAGCTATCCTCCTGCCTTGGCCTCCTAAAGTGTGGGGAGTTATAGGCCTGAGCCACTGCACCTGGCTGCTGTTGAGAATCTAAGGCTAATATTACTTCCAATCCTTTTCCATTTGGTAACTTTTAGAATATTGTCTGGTGTCCTAAAATTGCATGGTGGTATAGCTTCATATGGGTCTTTTTATTATTGTGCTAACTCAATAATAGCCATTTTTCAACTTGAAGCTCATCATTTCATCAGGGAAATTTTCTTATATTTTAAAATAAATTATAGGCCAAGAACGGTGACTCATGCCTGTAATCCTGGAACTTTGGGAGGCCAAGGCAGGCAAATCACCTGAGGTCAGGAGTTCCAGACTAGCTTGGCCAACATGGTGAAAACTGGTCTCTATGAAAAACACAAAAATTAGCTGGGTGTGGTGGCAGGCACCTGTAGTCCCAACTGCTTAGGAGCCTGAGGCAGGAGAATTGCTTGAACCCAGGAGGCGGAGGTTGCAGTGAGCCAAGATTGCATTACTGCACTCCGACCTGAGCAACAAAGCTAGAGCGAGACTGTCTCAAAAAAATAAAATAAAATAAAATAAATTCTAGCTGGGCATAGGGGCTCACACCTGTAATCCCAGCACTTTGGGAGGCCGAGGCAGGTGGATCACAAGGTCAGGAGGTCAAGACCATCCTGGCCAACATGGTGAAACCTCATCTCTACTAAAACACCAAAAAAAAAAAAAAAAAAAAAAATTACCTGGGCATGGTGGTGCATGCCTATAGTCCCAGCTACTCAGGAGGCTGAGGCAGGAGAATTGCTTGAACCCAGGAGGTGGAGAATGCAGTGAGCCGAGATTGCGCCACTGCGCTACAGCCTGGTAACAGTGCGAGACTCCATCTAAAAAATAAACAAATAAAAATAAAAAAAAATAACTTCTACCCACTCTATTTTCTCAGTTCTTTTCCTAAGATTCCTGTTGGTTGCTTATTAAACCTCCTGTATTTTTTGAGCCAACTTTATTTTCTCCCTTCACTTTTGATTTATGCTCTAAAACAGTTCCTTGTCTTTTAGTATTTTCACTGAATTAATTCATATTAAAATTTTTTTTTTCTGGTATTTTACTACTATCCTGCTCAATTTTTTTTTTTTTTTTTTTTTTTTTTTGAGACAGGGTCTTGCTCTATCACCCAGGCTGGAGTGCGGTAGCACTACCTTGGCTCACTGAAACCTCCGCCTCCTGGGTTCAAGTGATTCTCATGCCTCAGCCTCCCAAGTAACTGGGATTACAGGCGTACACCACCACACCTGGCTAATTTTTGCTTTTTTCTTTTGGAGACAGTCCCGCTCTGTTGCCCAGGTTAGAGGGCAGTGGCGCAATCTTGGTTCACTGCAACCTCTGCCTCCTGGGTTCAAGCTATATTCAGTGCTTCAGCCTTCTGAGCAGCTGGGACTACAGGTGCCTGCCACCATGCCTGGCTAATTTTTGTATTTTTAGTAGAGATGGGGTTTCACCATATTGGCCAAGCTGGTCTGGAACTCCTGACCTTGTGATCCACCATCTTGGCCTCCTAAAGTGCTGGGATTACAGGCGTGAGTCACTGTGCCTGGCTAATTTTTGCATTTTAAGTAGAGATGGGATTTTTCTATGTTGGCCAGGCTGGTCTTGGACTCCTCGCCACAGGTGGGTGATGCACCCACCTTGGCCTCCCAAAGTGCTGAGATTATAGAAGTGAGCCACCATGTCCTGCCATATTTTATTTAATTACTTATTTTTTTGAGATAAGAGTCTCATTCTGTTGCACAGGCTAGAGTGCACTGGGATGATCTCTGCTGTCAGCACCCTCAGTCTCCCGAGTTTAAGTGATTTTTGTGCCTCAGCCTCTGAGTAGCTGGGATTACAGGAACGTGTCACCATGCCCAGATAATTTTTGTATTTTTAGTAGAGATGGGGTTTCACTATGTTGACCAGGCTGGTTTCGAACTCCTGATCTCAGGTGATCCACCTGCCTCAGCCTCCCAAAATGCTGGAATTAAAGGTGTAATTTTATTTTTTGTAGACATGAGGTCTTGCTGTGTTGCCCAGGCTGGTCTCAAACTCCTGGGCTCAAACAATCCTTCCACCTTGGCCTCCCAAATTGTTGAGGATTATAGGCCTGAGTCGCTGTATTTGGCCTTCTAATTTCTTTTCGTTTGTTGGTTTGTTTTTTGAGACAGAGTCTTGCTCTGTTGCCCAGGTTGGACTGCAGTGGCCCCATCTCAGCTCACTGCAACCACCGCTTCCTGGGTTCAAGTGATTCTTCTGCCTGAGCCTCTCAAGTAGCTGGGATTACAGGGTTGCACCACCATACCCGGCTAATTTTATATTTTTGTGTGTGTTTTTGAGACAGAATTTTGCTCTTGCTGCCCAAGCTGGAGTGCAGTGATTCGATCTTGGCTCACCGTAACCTCCGCCTCCTGGGTTCAGATGATTATCCTGACTTAGCCTCCTGAGTAGCTGGGATTACAGGCATGTACCACCCTGCCTGGCTAATTTTGTATTTTTAGTAGAGATGGGGTTTTACCATGTTGGCCAGGCTGGTTTCAAACTCTAATCTCAGGTGTCTGCCTGCTTTGGCCTCCCAAAGTGTTGGGATTACAGGCGTAAGCCACTGCACCTGGCCGTAATTTCTTTTTTTTTGAGACGGAGTCTTGCTCTGTCACTCAGGCTGGAGTGCAGTGGCGCGATCTCAACTCACTGCAACCTCCGCCTCCTGGGTTCAGTTGATTCTCCTGCCTCAGCCTCCTGACTAGCTGGGATTACAGGCACACGCCGCTACGTCCAGCTAATTTTTTTAGTAGACATGGGATTTCACCATGTTGGCCAGGCTGGTCTCGAACATCTGACCTTGTGATCTGCTCACCTCGGCCTCCCAAAGTGCTAGGATTACAGGCGGGAGCCACCGCGTCCGGCCCATAATTTCTTTTGAGACAGTCTCGCTCTGACACCAGGCTGCAGTGCAGTGGCGCAATCTTAGCTCACTGCAACCTCTGCATCCCAGGTTCAAGCCATTCTCCTGTCTCAGCCTCCCGAGTAGCTGGGACTAGAGCCGCATGCCACCACGCCTGGCTAATTTTTTGTATTTTTAGTAGAGACGGGGTTTCACCATGTTGGCCAGGATGGTCTCAACCTCTTGATCTCATGATTCACCTGCCTTGGCCTCCCAGAGTGCTGGGATTACAGGCGTGAGCCACTGCAGCCAGCCATCAAAATTTCTTGAATACAGCATCTTCTCTTATCTGGGGATATTCCAGTTCCTGGAAATTTTCTAATTGAGTTACTTTTTGTTTAGAGCTACCTCACAATCAAAGGTTTCCTCAAATTTCTAGTGGTATTTTCCCATCCCATATAAAAGTGAAGCACTAACAACCTGTCTGCAAGATTTGTGTACATAAGCAGGCCTTATTGACTGGAGGTAGAGGGACTGGTGGCCAGTTGGCTTTTTTGGTGGGTGCTCGCAAATGTAACTGCTGTCTCTCAGGAGTCACTTAGTTTTTCCACAGAAGGATCCTCCAACATCCTGCCTGGTGGGCATAAGTCTGGCTGTTGGCATTCTAGAGCTGAACAAGAATAAATAGCTAAGGATCTCATTTATCCAGTATACAAAGTTGTACTTAATCTCTATTTTCTGAACAGTATCACCTAGTAAAGAAGTTTGCTTTTTCCTTTTTAAAGTTGCATTTACTATCTCAGTAACTACACTCTTCAGCTTTAGGAGCCACAGTGTAATTAATTACTGGTCAATCTTGGCAAAATCTCCTCTCGGAAGCTAGTGCTGCAAATAGCCATTTGAGTGAGCAGAAATTTCTAACTGCAAGACACTCAAGAAGTGCTACCATTGACTGGGCCTAGTGGCCCTCTTGTAATCTCAGCACTTTGGGAGGCTGAGGCAGGTGGATCACCTGAGGTCGGGAGACCAGCCTAGCCACCATGGTGAAACCCTATCTTTACTATAAATACAAAAATTCAGCTGGGCGAGGGGCTCACATCTGTAATCCCAGCACTTTGGGAGGCTGAGGCAGGTGGATCACTTGAGGTCAGGAGTAGAGACCAGACCAGCGTGGGCAACATGGCAAAATCCCGTCTCTACTAAAAAAATACAAAAATTAGTTGGGTGTAGTGGCACATACCTATAATCCCAGCTACTAGGGAGGCTGAGGAAGGAGAATCACTTGAACCCAGGAGGTGGAGGCAGCAGTGAGCTGAGATTGTTCCACTGCACTCCAGCCTAGGTGACAGAGAGAGAGAGAGAGACTCTGTCTCATTAAAAAAAAAAAAAAAAAAAAGAACACTACCATTGACCACTGACACCTGTAGATTAATATGAATATGAATTAAGGTCTCCAAATGAAGGGAGAAAACCCTATTCAATTGAGGTACACTCACAATTTTATTAAGGCTCTTAAATTAAAATTCATCAATTTGGATGTACATTCTTCAATTTCTAAACACAACAGTCAAAATGCAGTGACTATAATAAAATGTAATAACCTCCTATAAAGAAATGATTGGGGACTATCATTTTTGTGATTTAATAACACACAGTGAAAATCCAGGAAGAATGAATTGAGTTCCTTCTGGGTTTATTCCTGCTCATGCTTACGACTGATGATTTCGTGAAATAAAGAACATTTAAGAAAGAAAAAATAATTTTTTCTTTTTTTAAGTGGACCCAGCGTGGGGAGCAGGGTGGGGGTGGGGGGACAGGGCTGGCTTTTTCTTTCTTTTTTTTTTTTTTTAAAGAAATCATCACTCTCAGGCTGGGCGCAGTGGCTCACGCCTGTAATCCCAGCACTTTGGGAGACGGAGGCGGGTGGATCACCTGAGGTCGGGGGTTTGAGACCAGCCAAGTGAAATCCTGTCTCTACCAAAAATAACAAAAATTAGCCAGGTGTGATGTTGCGTGCCTGTAGTCTCAGCTACTCAGGAGGCTGAGGCAGGAGAATCGCTTGAGCCCAGGAGGCAGAGGTCGCAGTGAGCCAAGATAGTGCCTAGTGCCTCTGTACTCCAGCCTGGGCAACAGACACTCGGTCTCAAAAAAAAAAAAAAAAAGAAAAGAAAAGAAATCATTGCTCTCATTTGAAAGATTTGCTTTCTTATTCCTATAAGTACATTTTGTTTTTCTAATTCAACTGCAGCCTCAGGAGCACTGCAGAGTACTTAGTAAACCTGTCTTTGTACATGCAATCTAGTTGTTAACAACTGCCTTCTCAACGGAATAGAACTATAACACACAAATAAAAGATGAGCAAGCACAGGGACAAACACGAAGAAAATAAAGACTAGAATATGATTCATATTTTCAACAAGTATCGGCAAGGAAAATGAGACCCTGGTTTCATAATTAATTAAATCTGCAGAATGCCAATTCCATTTGCTGTTAAACAGTAACCCAATGTAAACCACTGATTCCGAATAAGATTCTGAAAAATTAACAAATACCTCAGTGAATATAACAACATGGCTAGACCAAAAAGAAAAAAAATCTCACACAATAATCACTGCAAGAAGATCCCACAGGTTATAGAAAACATAAAGGAACTTTAATATCCAAACAGTCAGGGTAAAGAATACTGGATTAATACCCATTAAGTGTGAATCACTTCAGGTTCTTTACAGTACCAGAAAGTAAAATCTGAATTTGCATATTGCAGAGAATGAAACCATTTTATAAAAACTTTAATTTCCTTACCTGATACTAATACCAGTATGATTTTTAGACTGAAAACTAAGAGTAAGATTTAAACTAAAGATAGGTGTTCCTAAAATGTGAATCTGTTCAGTAGTAACCTTTTCATGAGTACTGATACCACCTTCTCCTCAAAAAGTAGTCAATATACATTTTTAAGATTTGTGCAATAACCAAATATACTGCCGAATAAAAACTGTTATTAGGGCTGGGCGTGGTCACGCCTGTAATCCCAGCACTTTGGGAGGTCGAGGCGGGTGGATCACGAGGTCAAGAGATCGAGACCATCCTGGCCAACATGGTGAAACCCTGTCTCTACTAAAAATACAAAAAATAGCCGGGCATGGTGGCACGTGCCTGTGGTCCCACCTACTCGGGAGGCTGAGGCGGAGAATCGCTTGAACCCAGGAGGCAGAGGTTGCAGTGAGCCGAGATTGCGCCACTGCACTCCAGCCTGGCGACAGAGCAAGACTCCATCTCAAAAAAAAAAAACAAAACTGTTATTAGTGTAGATAATCAAAATGAAAGAAAACTATACTTTTGTTTAAATTATTTATGCTCAAATAATTTACCCTGCAGTCCATGAGATGTACAGGAAATATTTTTTTAATAAGAGAAAAATGAGGGTCCTAAAATAGAAACATATGCCAGAAGAAATCTAAAAATAGCTTCCTGATATTTCATTTTTTAGTATTTCATTTAAGCTGCTTTTGGTTACATGCCCTGATCTGTAGACGTTAACAAGGAAATAAAATTTCCAAGTATTTAAAAAATTTACTCATCTTCCACAAAGCGACTTTTAATGTATTAACACTTAAAAATACACAGTGACTTAATGAAATAGCACAACTGCATAGAATTGAGCTCCAGAGAATTAAACACTCGAGGTGTCTTTCCTGGGTTCTGGTTTACTAGGGTACTGACTGGCCTAGAGACCAGCTTAGAGTCATTTGCCCCTACCCGGGAAATGTAGGCCACGAAACTTAAGATTCTGCAGGCCTTTTCTGTTTCTAGGTAAAATGCTGGAAGCTCTTTGAAGGTCTTGAAAACCATCAACTATTCAAATGTGTATACTGGGACCTTTCCTCTCTGAGTCAAAGAAGAAGGAGGTTTGTGACCTTCAGTGAAAACAAAATGAAACTTCCCATACAAGTCTTCTAAGAGACTCTGAAATATGCTAGAAATTTCAAAACTAGAACAATGCCATCAAAGATTAAACCTCTTAATGCTTGGAGCACCCCAAAATAATAAAATTGGAAACTCAAGGAAAACAGGTACCAAAAGAATCAAAATAATGATTGCACTGAGGACTCTCTTCTTTGAAGGCTGTTTAAGGAGGTAGGATTTTAAGGTTTTTTTTTGTTTATCTTTTGGCCTCTGAACATTTAAAAAACACTTTGCCCAGCTGGTCCTTCAGACAAAATTTGGAGGTCACAATGAACCCCAAGCCTGACACAAAGACATTCTACAGTTTCACAGCTATCATTTATACATATTAAGTCGATTCACTCTTTTTGAGTAAATCTACCCAGATAATGGCAAATTAATATATTCCTTTACATACTACTTTGTATCTCAAAATTCTTGAAAAACAAGAGCAGATGACTTTGTATTCAAAGACTACCAAAGTATGTATTTGATTTTCACATGCAAACAACTTAAAATCTTATAAATCTCATGTCAACTCTGCATAATGCCTTGAAGGAAATGACATACAAAGTTTGCTAACTGTGCAAAATATTAAATTGCTAAAACATTTTACATAATGAAATAATACATGTAAATGTTGAAGTTGACACATGAAATTAACATGGCATAAGAACTTATCACATTTCAGATATTTTCTTTAGTAACAAGTTTTTGTTTTTATAGTTCCTGGTACACAGCAAAGTTTATCACAGAAGATAAAAATCCTTTTAAA
Organism: Ateles fusciceps; assembly: GCA_036589455.1. Lineage (NCBI taxonomy): Eukaryota > Metazoa > Chordata > Mammalia > Primates > Atelidae > Ateles > Ateles fusciceps. The sequence goes on from JAZHEH010003205.1 coordinate 38,774,813, forward strand.
CAAACCCAACAGAGAATTCTTGAGGCACCTTCTTATATAAAACACAAGATGAATGCAATTATCAATCCATCTGAGAAAGTTTTCAATCTAAATGAACATCATTTTCTCATTTAAGTATACTTTACAGAACTTTAATAAGGCAAGACAAATTTGTGAAAAAGATGTAGATACAAAAATGATGTAAACTAATAATTTATATTAAAAAACCCCAAAGGTATAACAGCGGAGATGGGACAGCTCAAACAATGCCTTTTTTTTAAACCTAAAACAGAATTGTGCATAAGCTGAAGATTACAAAGAACTTCTAGACTCTGCACAGTTTTGGTTTTTTTTTTTAAGCGTCTTTATATTACATGTTTTAAATCATATCAGGAATGCAAACTAGAACTGCACACTACTTTAGTGGAAAAAAGTTCAATATTGTGCAATTTTCTGCCTCTTAATATTCAAAAAGTGGCAGCAATCCCTGCATTTGTGTTTGAAACAAGGATCTGAGAAACTTTATCAAAAAAGGTAATGAAGGCAAAAATTGGCAGACATCCAGCATCTTGTTTCTTTTTTAAAACAATGTGGATGATAAGTAATTTCATGATTAAAAATGAATCTTTTAAATAAATACATTGTATCTGACATTTGCACTGACTGATTTGATAAATCTTTAAGTAAACAACGGCTTTACTACACTCCCTGTAGCCTCAAGCCACTGGCTTTAGATTCAGGAGTCCTTTTTCACTGGGTTTCATACCCTGCCACTCGATACCCGGAAGGCTGATTAGGCAACATGCTGCCATTCTGCCCCTTGAGGCGGTTGCACTCCATAATTTGGTCCCATCCACGGTGCAGAAGACTGTGTCTGACTGGTGGAGAATGTGAAAGAAGCAGAGGGGAGAGGAAATTCATTGATTAAAAAGTATTGGCAAGAACAAATAAGGGAAATGGGAAACATACTTTTTTAAAAACCCAAATAGAACTTATGCCAGGGAAAACAAAAGCTTTTACTAAAGTTTTTTCCTGTTTATAAGCTTTTTTGGAGACAGAGTCTTGCTCTGCCCCCCAGGCTAGACTCATTGCAACCTCCGCCTCCCAGGTTCAAGCAGTTCTCCTGTCTCAGCCTCCTGAGTAGCTGGGATTACAGGCGCATGCCGCCATGCCCGGCTAATATTCCTTTATTTTTTTGAGACAGAGTTTCACTCTTGTTGCCTAGGCTAGAGTGCAATGGCAAAATCTCAGCTCACTGCAACCTCCACCTCCTGGGTTCAAGCGATAGTCCTGCCTCGGCCTCCCGAGTAGCTGGGATTACAGGCATGTGTCACCATGCCCGGCTAACTTTTATATTTTTAGTAGAGACAGGGTTTCTCCATGTTGATCAGGCTGGTCTCGAACTCCCAACCTCAGGTGATCCGCCCACCTAGGCCTTCCAAAGTGTTGGGATTACAGGCATGAGCCACTGCGCCCAGCCTAGTTTTTTCCTCTTAAAATCAAGCATCCTAGCCGGTCGTGGTGGCTCACACCTGTAACCCCAGCACTTTGGGAGACTGAGGTGGGCTGATCACCAGGTCAGGGGTTCGAGATCAGCCTGTTCAATATGATGCAACTCCATCTCTACTTAAAAATACAAAAATTAGCCGGGTGTGGTAGCACGTACCTGTAACCTCAGCTACTCAGGAGGCTGAGGCAGGAGAACTGCTTGAACCTGGGAGGTGGAGGTTACGGTGAGCTGAGATTGAGCCATTGCACTCCAGCCTGGGTGACAGAGCGAGACTCTGTTTCAAAAATAAAATAAAATAAATAAATAAATAAAAAACAAAAAAAATTGAGCATCCCTCTATGTTTAATTTGGGCAGTTTAATTTTATTAGAAATTAAAGCTAAGAAAATGCCCTGAACCTATAAACATTCATCTCCTTTGAATATAGAAAAACCCAACCCTACTACTCTTGGAAATGAAAACTGTCCATCTCTATCTTGGTTGAACACTATTTGTTGAGTAAGCTGCTACCTGGAAGAGCCAGGTAGGTTTCCCACAATGATAAAAGAAATAACATTTATATTATTCAAAGAAGAAATGAAAGCAATCATTAGCATGTGTAAGCTCGTAAAAATTCTCAACATTACCAGATTTTTTTTTTTGAGACAGGTTCTCATTCTGTCATCTAGGCTAGAGTACAGTGGTATGATCTCAGCTCACTGCAACTTCCATCTCCCCAGGCTCAAGCAATTCTCCCACCTCAATCTCCCAAATAGCTGGGACTATAGGCATGCACCACCATGCCTGGCTAATATTCTTTTGTACTTTTTGTAGAGATGAGATTTCACCATGTTGCCCAGCCTGGTCTCCAACTCCTGGACTCAAGAGATCCACCTGCCTTGGCCTTCCAAAGTGCTAGGATTACAGGCAGGAGCCACTGTGCCCAACAACACAATTCTTTTTTTTTTTTTTTTTTTTGAGACAGAGTCAGAGTCTTGCTTTGTTGCACAGGCTGGAGTGCAGTGGCATGGTCTCGGCTTACTGCAACCTCCGCCTCCCAGGTTCAAGTGACTCTCCTGCCTTAGCCTCCCAAGTAGCTGGGTCTACTGGTGTGCAGCACTACACCTGGCTAATTTTTGTATTTTTAGCAGTAGTGGGATTTTGCCATGTTGGCTAGGCTGGTGTTGAACTTCTGGCCTCAACTGATCTGCCAGCTTTAACCTCCCAAAATGCTGGGGTTACAGGCGTGAACCACAACACCCAGCCTAAAAAATTCTTTTTTAACATCCTAAGTATTTTTATCTCCAGTGTGTTTTTCAGAAATGTAAGTAAAATAGTGTAATTCAGGGTGTATAAGGAAGCTTGTAGTATAATAATACATGAGGCCGGGTGCGGTGGCTCATGCCTGTAATCCCAGCACACTGGGAGGTTGAGGTGGGTGGATCACCTGAGGTCAGGAGTTTGAGACCAGCCTGGCCAACTTGGTGAAACCCCATCTCTACTAAGAATACAAAAATCAGCTGGGCGTGGTGGTGCATGCCTGTAATCTCATCTACTCGGGAGGCTAAGACAGGAGAATTGCTTGAACCCAGGAGGTGATGGTTGCAGTGAGCCAAGATCACACCACTGCACTCCATCCTGGGTGACAGGGTGAGACTCTGTCTCAAACAAAACAAAACATGAATAAATCCTTCGTACAGAAAAAAGCATAATGAATACAACAACTAGCATCTAAGTCAGTGTATATAAGAATGGCTAAGTGACCATTAGTCATGTGAAAAGCTTAACAACTATTAAGCTCTTATTTTCTTACTAAAAAATAATTAAGTCCTTTCAAGGCTATAGTTATGCTTTACACAAGGGGCCCTATTACTCACTAATTCTTAAAATTTCTTCCTACTTAAAATTTCTTTAGACATTTTCAAAGGTTAGTAAAGGAAGAGGTCAGATATGCTTACTTAAATCCTTGCTGGTTCCATGCCTGGCCATACATTCCATATGCAGGAACTTGCCAACCATTAGGCATATACTGGCCAATTTGTTGTGCATTTCCATACCACTGGCCCCACTGGCCATAAGGTTGTGGATATCCAATTTGACTCTGCTATTAAGTAAAATTTAGTATTATTTGAAGTTAACTGTATATATACAATCCTAATATGTTAATACCACAAATTCTTAGCCAAAACACACAGTGCCATCCTTATAATTAAAATGACAGGATAAACAAAAGTTGACTGCTAAAAAAAAAATTAAAAAGTGATTATACTGCTGTAACTCTACGTGATACTCTGAATGGCATAATTTTTGGAAGGCATCAGTTGATACCCTAGTAATAAATATTAAACTTAGTAGAATGTTTAAGTGTTTGGCATACTATCCACATAATTGTTTCCTTTAGATAGAGAAGATAAGATTACTTATTTCTATATTCAGCTTACTTAAGAAACTTATATAGTTTAGGATTTGCTTACTCCCATCTCTGTGCTCCATTTACAATTTCCTCATAGAAATCTTTGTGGAATCAAGTCTGAACTACTAAAGCTGCCTGGAAAAAAAAATAAGGCAGCAAAATCTGGAAGAAAAATGCCAAGGCCATAACTATATTTGCAGCTTTATTTTTGTTTCAGTTGAGTCAAGCATGTTTGTGAGTTCTCCAAATAGTATGTGAATAAATCTACTAAGTATTAAAAAAAGATTTAATACCCTTTTAGGTTTCTCGGAGCATTTTAAAATCCACTGTGTGAGCATGAGTCAATTGAGGTGGTCACATTCATCATGTCACCACTGCAATCCATGAAACACCATTCTGGAACTATAATACATGTAGGAACAGCCCTTATGTACTATCATTTTAGCTAGAAATTTATTAACAAGGATTATCAACAATCTTCACTTTAAAATAATATCATTAGTCCAACAATTATTTCTCAAAGTTAAGAACCCTCTCACCTGTTGCACGGGATTTATCATATCAAGAGTTTCTTTGCCCCAATAGCATTTCACAACATGACCTTCAATGGTAGTACCATTAACAGAAACAATTGCATGTGCTGCACTTTCATGGGAATTGAACCTATTGAAAACAATATTAAGAATCACCAATACAAATTCTTTTAAATTTTAGGAATAAAACCTATTTTTAAAAATCAGGGTGAGTCTGAGGTAAAACAGTTTGCATAAAAGAATCAGTAACATGGCACATTTTCTTTGCTATTTTTTTTCAAAGATCTTGTAGTTCTGGGAAAACTTGTGTTAACAGAGAATGTGTATTTGCTGGCCTTGTGTTAGAAGGAGGGAGCTATAAAATCACAGAGGTGGCCAGGCACAGTGGCTCACGCCTGTAATCCCAACACTTTGGGAGGTGGGCTGTTCACATGGTCAAGAGATCGAGACCATCCTGACCAACATGGTGAAACCTGTCTCTACTAAAAATACAAAGATTAGTTGGGGATGGTGGCGTGCGTCTGTAATCCCAGCTACTCAAGAGGCTGAGGCAGAAGAATTGCTTGAACCCAGGAGGTAGAGGTAGCAGTGAGCTGAGATCACGCCACTGCACTCCAGCCTGGGCGACAGAGCAAGACTCTGTTTCAAAAAAAGAATCACAGTGGCAAATACGTTAGATGCTAGAGAAATTTCTATTTCTTTTTTCTTTTTGAGATGGAGTCTGGCTCTGTTGCCCACGCTGGAGTACAGTGGTTGTGATCTTGGCTCACTGCAACAACCTCCACCTCCTGGGTTCAAGTGACTCCTGACTTAGCCTCCTGAGTAGCTGGGATTACAAGCATGTGCCCCCACACCTAGCGAATGTTTGTTTTAGTAGAGATGGGGTGATTTCACTATGTTGGCCAGGCTGGTCCAAACTCATGACCTCAGGTGATCCACTCACCTTGGCCTAACAAAGTGCTGGGAATACAGGTGTGATCCACTGCATCCGGCTGAAATTTCTATTTCTTTATAACCAAGGTAAAATTTTTTTTCTTTTTTTTTTTTCCTACCGTGGTTTGTAACCAAGGTAAATTTTTTTTTTAAATTTTTAAAAAATATGGAACGCTTCACGAATTTGCGTGTCATCCTTGCGCAGGGGCCATGTGCCATCTTCTCTGTATCGTTCCAATTTTAGTATATGTGCTGCCGAAGCGAGCACACCAAGGTAAATTTTTAAGAAAACAATGTAAGTGTTCAAAAAATATTTTGGAAGAATAAGTTTTGTATTTTTATTTCTTTTCTGATTTTCCAGTTATATTAGCAAGGAAAAAGTTTTTTTAAAAAAACCATCCTTACCGAACAAATGAATACCCTTTATCTGGAAAGACGCGAATTTCCATTATTTGTCCAAATGGTGAAAAAGTCTGACGCATTAGTTGTTCTGTTAGACAAAAAACAAAAACAAATCACACTAAGTTATAAATAAATCCTACAAACATTAAGCTTTGCACTTTAAATATGAATGCCACACAGGGAAGGCTCCCATACCTGTTAGCCCGGAAGTAACACCTCCACAGTATACAGTACAGTTGCTTGGACTAGACTGATTTACAACCTCATCATATGATAGCTGTTTGGTATTTGCTGGTGAGAGAAAAGGTTTATGTCTTTAATTCATTAAATCAAATGTACAGAAAGAGAAAAGCAGCATTCACTACACTACTGTAAAGGTAACATTAACCTTGATCAAAATGCTCATATTATACATATTATACTTCAGTCCAGGATTAAACCTCCCCAACAAATGTCTAAAAAATCACCCAGTATTTTCTACTTAATAGGAGACTTGACATTAGAAATAATATTATTTATAATTACAAAAATGAAAACTAAGTACATTTTTGAACAGTAGTCTTGATTTGCTTCTCATCTATTTCTGCAATAAGTCTCCGGGAACAGCTCTAACATTTAAAATCTATTGTATTTTTCTCCAAAATTCCACATTTCCTTTTCTTCTCCAATACACCTACACTCATATGTACTCTTTGGAGCGGGAGGCTTTCGGGTTGCCCAGTTAGTTCTGATTTGTCTTCCACCAAGCCACTGGCCACCCATCTGTTGAATGGCGTTTTCAGCATCCTGTTCCGCACAACATTAGAAACAACAAAGAAGTCACTATTAGTTGATGTTAAACAACTTTTACCAGTAGAAAAAACTTGGTGCTTTTCACAAACATTTAAGTGAAAATGCCTTGCCAGGCCGGGTGCGGTGGCTCATGCCTATAATCCCAGCAATTTGGACACTTACATTGTTTCCTTAAATTCTTTGGCCAAGGTGGACAGATCACGAGGTCAGAAGATCGAGACCATCCTGGCCACGGTGAAATCCCATCTCTACTAAAATACAAAAAATTAGCCGGGTGTGGTGGTGCACACCTGTAGTAATGATGGAGGAAGAAGGGAGGATATGTGAAGAGATGGAGCAGTGAGGAATAAAATAGTCATCACAAAGAATGGGAAATCAAATGTATTAGGGAAACACATGATTGCTTAGATAGTACTCTGTACTCATCTACAATGTGTGACTATTAAATTAGAAGCAAAACCACTTGAACTCAGTTTTTTTCCAACAACATTCAGTTATTTTGGGGTAGGCGGAGAAGCTAAGTTCAATCAGAATTGTGGTTCTTCTAGCATGTAGAACATAGGAAGAGAGGCTGGTGGGTAATTACAATCAAGGCGGTAGCACGGCATAACAGAGCCAAGCACATATCACAAATTTTACAGAAGTTGAAATTCATAGATTATATTATTTACTCAAAGTTACAACTGTTTCATAATGGTTGTCAGAATTTGCATATATCTCTGGCTAACTCCAGAGGCTGGACATAGGTATCAATACACAACCTTTGCTATTTGACTCTAGTTCATACTAAATACAGGTTCAATAGTGATTTTTTTTTTTGAGACAGAGTCTTGCTTTGTCACCAGGTGCCAGGCTGGAGTGCAGTGGCGCAATCTCGGCTCACTGCAATCTCCCCCTCCTGGGTTCAAGCAGTTCTCCTGCCTCAGCCTCCTGAGTAGCTGGGACTACAGGCGCGCGCCACCACACCTAGCTAATTTTTGTATTTTTAGTAGAGACGGGGTTTCACCATGTTGGCCAGGATGGTCTCAATCTCTTGACCTTGTGATCTGCCCGCCTCGGCTTTCCAAAGTGCTGGGATTACAGGCGTGAGCCACCGCGCCCAGCTCAATAGTGATTTTTATATAACAGAACCCTATAGCTCATAATCTCAAAAATGTGAAAAATTAGATCCTAGCCCACCAAACCCCCAACTTATTTCCCTAAGTTGTACTAAAACATTCTAAAAACCTATGAGGAACTAAAATAAGGAACTCAAATTAATCATGGCTATGAATCCGCTGTACAAGGTATTTTTCTACCTTTCTAAAATACTATATACTGTGATTAATAGTAGAAGCAACTAAACTGTTATAATTTTTATTTTTATTTTCTCATCTCACAGGAAAAGAATAATCTTTTAATTGGTAGATGGGACATGTACATGATTGAGCTTGTATTTCACCTCTCAATATACTTTATCATTTTCAACTTATTTTTTCCTTAAGACAGGGTCTCACTTTTTCACCCAGGGTGGAGTGCAGTGGTTTCATCACGGCTCACTGCAGCTTTGACCTCATGGGTTTAAGTGATCCTCCGACCTCAGCCCCGCAAGTAGCTGGGACTACAGGCGTGCGTCACCAAGCCCGACTAATTTTTTGTAGAGATGGGGTTTTGCCATGTTGTCCAGGCTGGTCTTGAACTCCTGACCTCAAGTAATCCACCCACTTTGGCCTCCCAATGTGCTGGGATTACAGGATTACAGGTGTGAGCCACTGGGCACAGCCGAATTTTCGGAATTTCCAAAAAAATAAAATAAAATAAAAAATGAACATATATTTTGTAGACATAGGATCTCACTACATTGGCAGGGCTTATCTCAAACTTCTTCTCAGCCTCCCAAGTGCTGAGGTTACAGGCATAAACCACTGTGCCCGGCTAATATTTAATTTTTTAAAAAGTTCCTACCCATCACAGTATTTTATTTATTTTTTTTGAGTTAGGGTCTCACTCTGTTGCCCAGGCTGTGCTGTGGCATGATTTTAGCTCACTGCAACCTCTGCCTCCCGGGTTCAAGCGATTTCTCCTGCCTCAGCCTCCCTAGTAGCTGGGCCTACAGGCACCCCAAATTTTTGTATTTTTAGTAGAGATGGGTTTTACCATGTTGGCCAGGCTGGTCTCAAACTCCTGACCTCAGGTGATTCGCCCGCCTTGGGCTCCCAGAGTGCTGGGATTAGAGGCATGAGCCACCGCGCCTGGCCTCATCACAGTATTTTATTAGCTACTTTTAAATTACCATGGGAATATAAACGAGGGAGATAATGAATTAAGTCCATAAATGAGATTTTCAACATCTTCCTTTGGCTGATAATTTAAACAACTTTACTTTACTTCCTATATTCTGAAAACATCAGTACTCTGCATGAATCAGCAGGTGCTAAGAAATGTTAAATAGACAAAACAGAAGAAGGTATCTTCTAGTGAGAATTCATTTTAATTATCAGTAAAATAAACAGCAGATGAAAGAAAGATTAATAATTAAAACTGTTTCGATTCTTTACTGTTTAAGCATTGTACATGCACTTCTGATTGAGCTCACCCATTTGTTGAAAAAGGAGACAAAGCCATATCCCTTAGACTTTCCTGTTGCCATGTCTTTTACCACTCGGGCATCTCTGAAATCAGAAACAATCAGAAGTTTAGGTTTGCAAACTGTTCTCTGGATATAAAAATAAGAATTTCACACATAACTGATTATCATTGTTTCACCTTCATTAAAGTGAACCTTTAATGCAAATTCACCTTTTAATCTACAAAATTTATCATGTATTAGGAAATGAGGCTTAATTTTATAGACATGCAAATCAGTAACTTCTTAAGTATATATGTATATGTACATTGTACAGAAATTGCCTCTCCAAAAAACTTTTTAAACTTTTAAATATTAAGCATGGTGAAAGCAGCTACTCACGTGAACTACTTAAACAATTATAAAGTTCACAGGATATTAGATGAATGGCTTTCTTTAACCATGCAATTTATAATTTATTTGACATTATATTCTACCTTATAATTTAAAAAAAATAGAAAACCGGAAACCAAAAGAATAAAAAAGTTGTATATTCCCTAAACTAATTAAATTATTTCATTTTTTCAGATCAATTTATACCCCCCTTTTTGACTAAATTTTGAGAACTTGACATTTTTAGAAATGTTAAATCATTGAAGAAAAATACTAGACAAACACAAGTTTTAAACTATACAAGAAAAGACTTTACACTGAATTTTATAATAGCATTCATATAAAATTGATTGGAACTATAAGATATAAAAGCAAAATTTTAAAAAGTCAGAAAGTAAAAAAGCACGCCAACATTTATCCACTGTGAACCGTAGCTTGTAGTTAGCCAGGGCAATTCTGTCCATTCTTCAGAGACACTCTGCAAAATAACCAGAGCCCTATTATTTGAGATTGAGTAAAAACCCAGCCATGATAGCTAAAACGCCATACCTCAAAAAATTGGACTCAAATTGTGCTTCACAGGCAATCTGCTTTTAAGTTAGTCAGGTTTGTCACAATGCTTTCTCTCTTAGGACACATGAACAAAACAGGCACTTTTATAACAAAAACCCAAGTCAGAAAGCCATGCAATGTAATTTTCTATTAAAGTATACATAAGCATATTTTAGATCAATTTGAGTGATTTATTAAGTGTTCAGGGTCAAAATGACAAAGACGTGGTGGTGAAAAGGGAAAACTAATGTAAGTCAATTCTCAATATGCAAAAATACTTAATAAATTATCTGTATGGTACACATGCATTTAATTTGGTAGCTGACTCTCTCTTCTACACCATTATTTGTTAGTCTACCCTAAACTCAAGGGACAGGAAGAGTTCATAAGCTGTATATAAGGGAAAGTACCATATTTTTTATACTAAATGCTTTTACAGACCACTGTTTATTACACATCTATAAATCAAGCACTGATATTTGCACTTTTTAAAGAATATCTATCATGGGAACCCTTCAACATACAGTTATCAACTTATCTCCTTTAACAACAAAAAATCAGGAAAATATGCTGACTGCCAAATGATTCCTTTAAATGTAGGAAAGCTAACTCCTTGTATAGCCTAAAACTCAAACATTATACATTATCTCAATTGAAAATCATAAAACTTAAAGGTCTCACCAAGAAAAAAACAGTATACACCAATAATCATGGGACCACAAGAAAATCTACTGACTAAAAATATGATACAGAAACATATTTAAGAAAAATAAATTACGACCATGATTTGTAAATCATGAAATTGCTAAAATTTAAAGGTCACTTAACTTAAACTCACCAACTGTTAAACAATCTTTGCCTAATCCCAAACGAAAATTCCCAGGTTTTCAAAAAAGCTACCTCAATCGAAATCAAAGCATTTAATTAAAAAGCTACTTAATCTGTTCACAATGTTAGAAAGTTTTTTCTTCTTAAAGTTTAAGGAAATGTTAACCTTGAAAAATGTTCAACTCATATTTATTTCCCTCTGAAAACATTCTCCGGAGAAGCAGCAGCAAAGATCTAGATCAGGCTTCTTTATCTTTTTATGGTCCTGTGACTACTCTGACAATAGGATGAAATTTACAAAGATTTTCCACACCAAAATGAAAACACAAATTTTTGCATAGAGATTTAGAGCCCTTGAGAGGCCAAAGGCTAAGACTGTCTAAGTCTAGGTATTTGAAAGCAAGCTAATTATTATTGAAATTCTAAGACATTATTAAGAGGAACAATCAGAAAGAAAAGCTGTACTTATTTTCCTAATCAGGTCTCACAAAGAAAAATGTCATCTGAAAGAAGTCCATTGATAAGCCCTAATTCTGTGACTGCCTTTAAAGCTGGCCATTCCTTGGTCACGTGCATTGTCATCCCCTAACAAACAAACTATAACTCTTCAAATGAAAACTCCCAAAATTCATCAACAACGCTACTGGCATTTACTTCCCAGTCTCCTCATCTCATCTCTGCTGCTGGTCTGTTCAAACCAAACCACGGTTAGCACTGCCTTTTTAGTACTCTTCCAGGTGGAAAAATAATAGAGCAACTGGAAATCCTGAAGAAGTTTTCTAAACTAAATAATTACTCCACAGAAAGTACCATAAACAACTTGTTATTCTTACTCTAATATGGCATGCTTTTCAAAATTTTAAAGTTCTTCTATGATGAATACTATATCAAGTAAGGTATTTATTCATAAGGGCCTAAAATGTATGATTAATAACAAGTGCAAGCAAGGCAGTGCTTCATAAAATACTATAAGGCACTATTATTGTTAGCAGTTTTTTTAAAAGGGTGTAAATACCTAGGAAATAACATTTAATAACTGGTTTTTAGGTTGAATTGTTAAGGTTTCTTTTTGTTAAAATATATTAACACAAAATGCATGGTATCATAGACGTGCCCAATGGATCTAAATTCCTTAGTCACAGCACAGTTTTAACTAAAGATTATCACCAAGCTAGCTTGACACCTATATAAGAAACTATAAAATGTACAATGGCAAATTTGTCTCTTAAAAGCTAGGCTAACTGAAAAAGGATTTCAAGATAATTGAAAACCAGAGGTTTATTCATCAATGGGAAAACAATCTTTTGCTGTTAACTTCTTGAATGACCTCTAAACAATGTAATACATTATAAATTAATACACAAAATTCATAATAAAATTATTTTCAAGTTATGTCTACATATAATTGTTTCTAATTAAAAAGATTTTATTTATTCTTCTGTTACTTACGATATCTTCCAAATGGTGCAAAAGCAGCTTTTATATCTTCAGTTGTAATTTCTGGACTGAGATCACCAACAAAGACATGGAAATGATCTTATAAGGGGAAGGAAGGGGAAGTGAAAAGAAAAATAGAACTTTAGAATTTAAAAAGTACTAAAATCTATCCAATAAAGTATTCTTAAAATGATTATGACTTATGATAAAGTATAAACAAAACACTATCCTATATCTATACAAATCCTATCAACTTTAAACAATGAGTCAAGGTAACAATATAGGAAAAATTCTCCTGGAAAGACTGTGATACATCTAACTGGAAGTGACATTTATATTTCTATTTACAGTCAACTATTATACTGGTCTAAGAAAATAAACTAGTAATACACAAGTTTCAGTTCAGCAAAAAATTTAATGACTTAGTTACCATTCTAATCATAATTATTTACTTTTATTCAGTTTACCACTATATTAAGGCTTTACAAATTAAAATAAAATAGTGGTACTGTGAATTATGTAGACTAGATTTGCCTCAGTTAACACAATTTACTGAAGCTAGCTACATGATATATACTTGGTTTAACCATATTTTGTGAAGAACAATCAAAGAAATACCTTGCATTGCAACAGTTTGATGTTAAAGTATTTGACAGTTTTCTCAAAAGCCAACAGTTTTGGTTGCCCAGACATTACACCATTCAGTTTATGTGAATCCATGTGCAAGTGAACTAAGACTGAAGGCAACAGAATGAAAACAGTAATCCCTTCACTTTATATCAGAATCATTAAAAAAGCATTGGAGAGAAATAACCATCCCATATCTGAAGTTTTTAAAAAAGACAATTATAAAAAAAAGAAACACTTTAAAAATGCAAAATTGTTGGACCAACACTTTAAAATGGACACACACATAAATTTGACAAAGCATATTTGGAAAGAAAAGTTACCCATATTTGACAGGCCTTAAACAACATTTTGGATTGCTCTTTGGGAAACAAAATTTGAGGAGCAACTCAAGCATTTGGAAGATCTGGGTATGAAGCCCAGATGGTGACCTCAAGAAAGCAGGGTATCTTGCCCCTTAGTTGGTGAAAGTAGTTCTAAGGTATCAGCTGCTACCAAGGGGGTCAGAAAGTCTGAACTAGCACCAAAGTAGTGGACAAGCTACACTTGGTCAACACTTAGAAGAAGTGAGAAATATATTGCTAGAGAGACAAATAGAAATACTATCTCCTCCCGCCACCCCCCGCAACAAATATCAAACAAAAAAACTTCAGGTGGTTAGTGAATACCCTTTCAAGAGATTTCATTTTATGTTTAAGAAGATACAATTACCTTGTGAACGCTGTGTGCTGACAACGGTACTACCTGATGACAAAGATTAGATTTGTTCTTAAATTTATTAACACAAACACATTCAATCATATCTTAGGATAACGATCAAAACATTACTGCAAACATGTACGATGTTTATAGGCTTTACAATAAAACTACTGGGTATAATAAAAACAAAAGTTCAAAAAGCATAAAATATACTTACTGCTTGTATCTTTCTTTTGACTGCTCGGGGGTTGTTGCCCAATTCACTTTGACTTCCTAAAAAAAATTTTCTACATTTATACTTCATAAAAATAAAGCCCAAAATCACATTTGCATCTATAAACACACAGGAAGTTATCTGTTTAAGATGAAACACTAAAGGAGATAACAGATGTGGTCCAGTTTCAATACTTATCTTCTGAACTACATTTAGGCAAATAATGTTGACAAATCCTAATCTTTCTGTGTCTGTTAACATTCAATTAACCTTTCTTATCTAAAGGTCCCAATGTTATTTTATTCCTTTGATTCTTTTCCATTAGCATCCAACCTTTGAGTAATTCAGCAAATATTTTAGTATTTACCATAACACTAACATAGGCCGGTGGCTCATGCCTGTAATATCAGCACTTTGGGAGGCCAAGGCAGGTGGATCACCTGAGGTCAGGAGTTCAAGACCAACCTGGCCATCATAATGAAACCCTGTCTTTACAAAAATACAAAAATTAATTGGGCATGATGGCAGGTGCCCGTATTCCAGCTATCACAGAGGCTGAGATGGAAGAACTGCTTGAACCCAGGAAGTGGAGGTTGCAGTGAGCCAAGATGGCACCATTACACTCCAGCCTGGGTGACAGAGCAATATTCCATCTCAAAAAAAAAAAAAAAAAAAAACGAAAGAAAAAAGAAAATACTGACATAAACACAGGCCTCTGCCTCTAAAAGCATTATCACATCTTTTTAATATTAAATGTGAATAACTGACCTTTTTGCTATAAAGTGTTTAATGTTTCAGCTGGGCATGGTGGCTCACGCCTGTAATCCCAGCACTTTGGGAGGCCACGGTGGGAGGAATCACCTGAGGTTAGGAGTTCAAGACCTGCCTGGATAACATGGTGAAACCCCATTTCTACTCAAAATACAAAAAATTAGCTGGGTGTAGTGGCAGGTGCCTATAATCACAGCTACTCAGGAGGCTGAGGCAGGAGAATCACTTGAACCCAGGAGGCAGAGGTTGTGGTGAGCCCAGATCGCACCATAGCACTCCAGTTTGGGCAACAAGAGTGAAACCCCGTCTCAAAAAAAAAAAAAAAAAAAAAAAAAAATTAATGTTTCTAAAAAGGAAATAAAATCATAAGTAACTTAAATTTTTTCAGTGCAAATCACCTTCTTTAATTATGACAGCTTACCTTACCCATTATCTTCCGTCCATTCATAGCAGCTAATGCTGCAGCTGCATGACGATGCTCATGAAACTCCACAAAACAATAGGGATCATTTCCAGCTGTCTGTGGGAGAAGAAACACAAAAGCCAATTTTAAGCTTTATTCTCCCATTAGCTTAAAATTATGTAAAAAAAATTTTAAACCAAGTTTTATATATCTGAATTATCAGGCCATGGAGAATGAATGGTCCATTCCACAAGTAAATTTTGGATAAAAAAAAGTAAACAGCCAGGCCTGGTGGAGAGCTCCTGTAGTCCTAGCTACTTCAGGAGGCTAAGGTGGGAGGAATGCTTGAGCCCAGGGGTTTGAATCCAGCCTGGGCAACCCAGCAAGATCCTGTCTCTAAAACAATCAAAAAGTAGAAAGAAAAAAAAAAAGCAACCACTTAAAAACCACCCTGATTTATAGAAAGCTATTTTCTTCAACAAGTTATACTATACTACTATAATTTAATATTAATGACAAGGTATCCTAACTGAATATAAATATAGCTATAATAGAGATATTATATGTATAGCTATAAATAGAGATATTTTCTCCCCATCATCATATAACCATTTCCTCAAGCTATACAGATTAAGTTTGACTGGACTCCTAGGTTCTGAAGTCTCACTCTGGCTTTTTACGATTTTCTATCCCCTCCCTGTTATATGCTACTTTTTACTGCTACAAATGTACATAGCTCCTTGTTGCTTCTAGTTTGCTAAGTAGCAGAAAATCTTAGCCAATCTTTCTTAAACCTGTTTTTAAAATATTGGTAAATAGGGTCTGAAAACTGAAGAGACTCTCTATAAGTAAAACTTTAGGTTTTAGAAGTGTTAACTTTCTGACAACAATTTTTTGCTTGTTCAGAGCCTTTAAAAAATTATCTTCCCAGCCAGGCACGGTGGCTCACGCCTGTAATCCCAGCACTTTGGAAGCCCGAGACAGGCGGATCACCTGAGATCGGGAGTTCGAGACCAGCCTGATGGAAAAACCCCATCTCTACTAAAAATACAGAATTAGCTGGGTGTGGTGGCAAATGCCTGTAATCCTAGCTACTCGGGAGGCTAAGGCAGGATAATTGCCTGAACCCGGGAGGTGGAGGCTGCAGTGAGCCAAGATCGCGCCATTGCACTCCAGCCTGGGCAACAAGAGCAAAACTCCATCTCAAGAAAAAAAAAAAAAAAATTAAGTATTTTTTCCCCCCCAGGAGACACAGACTCAAGGGAAATGGGGTCAGTGTTCCCTAAATGTCTTTTTATACATATTATGATTCGGGTTAACACCAATTAGATGAATGAGTTCAATATGTGTGTGTGTTTTAATACACTAAGGTCTCATAAATAGGAATTGCCTAAATACAAGAAAAACTTCAATCATGACCTTTAAAAATAAAGTTAAAAACACTTTCACTGTATCAAATGCCTATTACTTTTAAACCTGTTTCCCAATTTAATTGTAACAGCTGAATTTATTAGCCAACCAATTGACACTACATATAAAATAAACATTTCTGATGCCTCAATGCACCTGAAACAGCCCACATATACATAGTTCCCATCTGATCTAGAAATGACTAGTTCTATTCTCATCTTCCATTATTTAGTAAAACAAATTAAATTCAGTTGTCAAAACAGGTTCACTACAAATTCACTAAATTCCCTATTAATTTAGACCATAGTAATGTAAGAATTTATACTATATTTAGACTATAGTAAACTAAGAATTCTTTCCAAACAATGGTTTTAAGTAATGTGATTAAAAAAAAAAAAAGAATAAACTTAACTAAGTAAAATACCCTTACATCCATAATCATTTTGCAGTTTTTACAAGGTCCAATCTGGCTAAAGAGCTGCAGAATTAAAGCTTCTGTCACATCCCTGGAAAGGTTACCGACGTATCTGAAACACAAAGAAAATCAATTTACCTTTTTTTTTTTGAGATGAAGTTTCACTCTTGTTGCCCAGGCTGGAGTGCAATGGCGCAGTCTTGGCTCACTGCAACCTCCACCACCTGGATTCAAGCGATTCTCCTGCCTCAGTCTTCCGAGTAGCTGGGATTACAGACATGCGTCACCATGCGGCTAATTTTGCATTTTCAGTAGAGACGGGTTTCTCTATATTGGTCAGTCTGGTCTTAAACTCCTGACCTCAGGTGATCCACCCACCTCGGCCTCCCAAAGTGCTGGGATTATGGGCGTGAGCCACCCGGCCCGGCCTCTCTTTTTTTTTTTTTGAGCCGGAGTTTCACTCTGCTGCCCAGGGTAGAGTGCAATGGCATGATGTCGGCTTACTGCAACCTCCGCCTCCCGGGTTCAAGCGATTCTCCTGCCTCAGCCTCCGGAGTAGCTGGGATTACAAGCACCCACCACCATGCCCAGCTAAGTTTTGTATTTTGTGTGTGTGTGTGTGTGTGTTTCTTCTTAGTTCAACTTGAAATGTTTGTATTTTTAGTAGTGGTGGGGTTTCACCATCTTGGCCAGGCTGGTCTCCAACTCCTGTACTTGTGATCCACCTGCCTCAGTCTCCCAAAGTGCTGGGATTACAGGTGTGAGCCACCGCACTCGTCCCTTTTTTTTTCTTTTAAGAGAAACAGTCTGGCTATATTGCTCAGGCTGCTCTCAAATTCCTGGCTCCAAGTAAACCTCCTAACAGACCACAGGAATCACCACAGCCAGTTCAATTTACCTCAATTTACTTTTTTTTTTTGAGACACAGTCTGGCTGGGTTGTCGAAACTGGAGTGTAGTGGCGCAATCTCGGCTCACTACAACCTTTGCCTCCTGGGCACAAGGGATTCTTCTACCTCAGTTTTCCAAGTAGCTAGAATCACAGGTGTGTGCTACCACATCTGGCTAATTTTTTTGTACTCTCTGTAGAGAATGGGTTTCATCATGTTGCTGAGCTGGTCTCTAACTCCTGGGCTCAAGCGATCTGCCCGCCTCAGCCTCCCAAAGTGTAATGGTAAAGATTACAGGCATGAGCCATTGTGCCCAGCCCTAGATTTACCATTTTACATTTGCTTATTCTGCATCAGTTTCTACAATTGTTTATTAAAAATTAAATTTGGGGAAAAAAAAGAAAAAAAATAGACAAAAAAAAATTAAATTTGAGAAACAGGCAGATTTTTGCCTTAAAGTATATATTTGGGAATAACTTTTACAAGTTCGCCAACACTTAAAAATCTCTTTGAAAACAGATATAAAATATGTTATTTGAAAATATATTAGCTGGGCACAGTGGCTAATGTCTGTAATCCCAGCACTTTGGGAAGCCAAGGCAGGCAGGTCACCTGAGGCCAGGAGTATGAGACCAGCCTGGCAAACATGGCAAAACCCGTCTCTACTAAAAACACAAAAATTATGTGGGCGTGGTGGTGCACATCCGTAATCCCAGCTACTAGGGAGGCTGAGGCAGGAGAATCATTTCAACCCAGGAGGCGGAGGCTGAGTGAGCTAAGGTCATGCTACTGCACTCTAGCCTGGGCAACAGAGCAAGACTATGTCTCAAGAAAGAAAAAAAGAAAATATATTATACCCTGCTAGTGAAGGGGAAGATAGTATGTGCATGTCTGTTTTAGTCATGGTTTTGCAAATTAAACCTACTGCTTGCTTTTTTCTTTTTTTAATAACCCTGCAGAAAAACTGTTTTTTGTTTTTAAGTTTCCAGGCTTACCTTAGGAAGATAAGCTTTAAAAACAAGCAAATGAATCATCATTAGTTATATAAAATATTTTATAGAATAATGGGCAGGTGTGGTGGCTCATGCCTGTAATCTCAGCACTTTGGGAGGCTAGGGTGAGTGGATCACTTGAGGCCAGAAATTTGAGACCAGCCTGGCCAACATGATAAAACCCCATCTCTACTAAAAACAAAAATTAGCTGGGCATGGTGGCACCTGGCTGTAATCCCAGCTACTGGGGGATGGCTGAGGCATGAGAACTGCCTGAACCCAGGAGGCAGAGATTGCAATGAGCCCAGATAGTGCCACTGCTCTCCAGCCTGGGTGACAGAGCAAGACTATCTTAAAAAAAAAAAAAAATTTATACAATCAAACCTAAGAACCATTGCCATTATTTCTACTTCTGTGGCATTAATGTTAATTCATGTTCTAAGAAGATTGATTTTCCCCGTTTTTAAATTCACATTATTTCCCTAACATTTGTTCATTTTAGGTAGACTTTGGTTATGCAATGAACACAGTTTTGAAAAGTTATAGGTAAATTACTTATTAGTTGTTTTGGATGGTAACAATGGGATGGGAACCCTTCCATTTAACATGACTGATTGGTGGAAGAGGTGTGAAAGGGAGCAGAAACATCACAGATTATGAGCTGGTAATCAATACAAATATAAATGGTGCATTACAAGACCATAAGACTGTGATGAACTTCATTTAAAGGGGTTAGACTGGGGGCAATGGCTCACATCTGTAATCCCAGCACTTTTAGAGGCTGAGGTAGGAAGATCACTTTAGGTCAGGAGTTCAAGATCAGCCCAGTTAATGGTGAGATCTCCGTCTCTACAAAAAAAAAAAAAAAAAAAAAAAAAAAAAAATTAGCCGGACATAGTGGCACTATGTCCCATGGCATGGTCCCAGCTACTTTGGACACTGAGGTGGGAAGATCACTTGAACCCAGGAGTTAAAGGTTGCACTGAGCTATGATTATGCCACTACACTCCAACCCAGGTGACAGAGCAAGACTCTGTCTCTAAAAAGAAAAGGGTTTATAAATAAGTTTTTTGAATGAGATTTTGAGATGAGATTACCTCTAGTCATGTAACAGAGTTAAGAGGTTTATCAGTTCTGAAATCAGAAAATGTAGTCTCCCCATAATGGCAGAGTTTCTCATTTGTCTCTCAGGTACCCTTCAGAAAATGTGATACAAGGTATGGACTTTCTCTTCAGAAAAATAAACATTCATATATGTTCACAAAGTGTGGATTCAATTTCTTCTTTCCATCTACCATTCAACAAACACACAGAGTGCTTAATGTGAAGCCTTCGGAAAAGGTTAAGATGGCAAAGGAAGAAATGCTAAGTCTTAATAACAAATGACATTTAAAGATCAGGTAAAATGGCCGGGCAGGGTAGCTCATGCCTGGCCAGCACTTTGGGAAGCCAAGGCAGATGGATCACCTGAGGTCAGGAGTTCAAGACCAGACTGACCAAAATGGCAAAACCCCATCTCTACTAAAAATACAAAAATTGGCCAGGCACTATGGCACGCAACTATAGTCCCAGCTACTCAGGACTATAGCTGGAGTATTCAAGCAATTCTAAGACAGGAGAATTGCTTGAATCTAGGAGGTGGAGGCTACAGTGAGCCAGGATCATGCCACTGAATGGTACCTGAAAGAGAAGGTAACAGCAACATTTACCCAATAGCAATTTACCAGTACTAGGAGTTATCACTATACCAGGTCTTTATTCTGAAAAAGAGACAGAATTAAGTATTAATCCTGTCTATTAAGTAGGAACTCCTGAATAGTATAATCTAATAGCTTTGGTTGAGGAAAAATTCTCCTTTACAGAAGACTGCTAGTTAATAAATGTAGAAAGAGGCCAGGCGCAGTGGCTCACACCAGTAATCCCAGCACTTTGGGAGGCTGAGGCAGGCAGATCATGAGGTCAGGAGATTGAGACCATCCTGGCTAACATGGTGAAACCATCTCTACTAAAATCACAAAAATTAGCTGGGCATCATGCTGTGCGCCTGTAGTCCCAGCTACCGGAGAGGTTGAGGTAGGAGAATCGCTTGAACCTGGGAGGAGGAGGTTGTAGTGAGCCGAGATCATGCCACTGCACTCCACCCTGGACGACAGAGAGACGGAGTCTCTAAATAAAGAAATGTAGAAAACTGGTATTAAATTAACAATGTGTAAACCCTAATGAAATAACTGCTTCAGGCTGGGCGCGGTGGCTCACGCCTGTAATCCCAGCACTTTGGGAGGCCGAGGCGGGCAGATCATGAGGTCAAGAGATTGAGACCATCCTGGCCAACATGGTGAAACCCTGCTCTACTAAAAATACAAAAATTAGCCAGGTGTGGTGGCATGCGCCTGTGGTCCCAGCTACTCGGGAGGCTAGGAGGAAGAATCGCTTGAACCCAGGAGGCGGAGGTTGCAGAGCTGAGATTGTGCCACTGCACTCCAGCCTGGCGACAGAGCAAGACTCCGTCTCAAAAAAAAAAAAAAAAAAAAAATAACTGATTCAGGCAAATATCTTTATGCTTAAAGTACTAGGTGAAAAGTTGATGTGGAAATAGTCACAAGGTATCAAAGTTATCACACAGATTACTTAATTAGTTGCAAAGGGAAAACCTTACCTTAAAAATGAGAGCTTTGGCTATTACCACTATGACCCAGTGATCAAATTTTAAATTATGTTATAGTTGGGCAACGACCAATGAGACACTGTGTATATATAATATGAATTACACAGTATCACCTATGAAATATTTACATAAAAAAAGTCTAACCGGGCAGGGCATGGTGGCTCATGCCTGTAATCCCAGGACTTTGGGAGGTCAAGGCAGGCGGATTACAAGGTCAGGAGTTTGAGACTAGCCTGATGAACATGGTGAAACCCCGTCTCTACGGAAAATACAAAAAATTAGCTAGGTGTGGTGGTGCATGCATGTAATCCCAGCTCGAGATCAGCCTGGCCAACATGGTGAAACCTTGTTTCTACTAAAATAAATACAAAAACTAGTCAGGCGTGGTAGCAAAGCATGCCTGTAATCCCAGCTACTCGGGAGACTGAGGCACAAGAATCACTTGAACTCGAGCTGAGATTGTACCACAGCACTCCAGCCAGGATGACAGAGTAAGACACTGCCCACTACCACAAAAAAAGGACATAAAAACACTGACAACCAAATACAATGATGAATAATCTTTAAATGGATCCTGGATGAGGGAAAAATAGTTTTTCTTACAGAATGTTAATAAATGTGGAAAGAATGAGAGAAATAGAAAATCACCATTAAAACACCACAATAATAATTCCTATAGCAAGATTCACCCACGGAAGCTCACATTAGCTAATGAAACTTTTTTTTCTTTTTTTTTTTTTTGAGACGGAGTTTCATTCCTGTTGCCCAGGCTGGAGTGCAATGGTGCCATCTCAGCTCACCGTAACCTCCTCCTCCCGGGTTCAAGTGATTCTCCTGGCTCAGCCTCCTGAGTAGCTGGGATTACAGGCATGCGCCACCATGCCCAGCTAATTTTGTATTTTTAGTAGAGACAGGGTTTCTCCATATTGGCCAGGCTGGTCTCGAACTCCCAACCTCAGATGATCTGCCTGCCTTGGCCTCCCAAAGTGCTGGGATTACAGGCATGAGCCACCATGCCAGCCCTAGCTGATGAAACTTTAAAAGGAGAAACAGGATATCTGCATAGCCTCAAAGTACCTCCTCTAAAATATTTATTAAATATTGGTTTTGACCAATGAACTGGTGGTTTTATATGACTATGCTTTTTTTTTTTTGGATTTTAGTAGAGACGGGGTTTTACCATGTTGGCCAGGATGGTCTCAATCTGCTGATCTTGTGATCTGCTCGCCTTAGCCTCCCAAAGTGCTGGGATTACAGGCATGGGCCACTGCTCCCGGCATAACTATGAATTATTTTGATATACCTCCTTCCAGGAAGTGTAACTTAATCTTCCTGTTCCTGAGTGTGAGCTAGCCTTGGTAACTTACTTCTAACCAGCAAAGTCAAGAAAAAGAAGTCATGGTGATTTTGGAGAAAAGGAGAAACAGTACCCTTCCAAAGTGTCAGCTGGATGCAGTGGCTCACACCTATAATCCCAGTGCTTTGGGAGGCCGAGGTGAGAGGTTCGCTAGTGGCCAGTAGTTTGAGACCAGCCAGGGCAACTTAGTGATATGCCCCATCTCTACAAAAAATAAAAAAAAATTAGCTGGGTGTGGTGGTGTACACCTGTAGTTCCAGCTACTTGGGAAGCTGAAGTGAACGACTGTGCGACTGCACTCCACCCTGGGGAACAGATTGAGACTCTATCTCTAAAAAAAGAAGAAAGTGTTAAGGTCAAGAAAGACATTTCACAGAATGAAGGAGAGTAAAGAGACAATGATGAAATGCAATGTGGTATTATCTTGAATTGGATCCTAGAATATAAAAGGATATTAGTGGAAAAATTGGAATAAAGCCTATAGTGTTAATTTCTTATTTTTGATAATCACACCACAGTTATATAAGATGTTAATGTTAAGGGATGCTGGATGAAGGTTATCATGTCATTCTTCTGTAAAACCCTCCCCAACAAAAAAACAAAACTCTGTACTATCTCTGCATCTCTTCTGTGTCTACTCTTACCTGATTCTTGTGCCTATAAGAAATTTTCAGGCCAGGAGCAGTGGCTCACACCTGTAATCCCAGCACTTTGGGAGGCTGAGGTGGGTGGATCACCTGAGGTCAGGAGTTCAAGACCAGCCTGACCAACATGGAGAAATCCCATCTCTAAAAAAGAAAAGAAACTTTCAGGATTAGCCAGGAGCAGTGACTCGTGCTGGTAATCCCAGCACTTTGGGATGCTGAGGAGGTCGATCACTTGAGCTCAGGAGTTAGCCTGGCTAACATGTGAAACCTGTCTCTACTAAAAACACAAAAAATTAGCCAGGTGTGGTGGTGGGTGCCTATAATCCCAGCTACTGGGGAGGCTGAGGCAGGAGAATCACCTGAACCTGGGAGGCAGAGGTTGCAGTGAGCCAAGACTGTGCCACTGCAGTCCAGCCTGGGCAACAGAGACTCTGTCTCAAAAAATCAATCAATAAATAAAAAGGCAGAATTTGACAAGGTATCTGTGAAAATTTGAGTAAAAACTGTAAGTAGTTTTTTTCTAATAATAACTTCCATAAGAGGTTTTTATTTTTAATTGTTACTACTGTCTAGAACAGGGGTCCCCAACCCCCTCCTGACTATGGACCATTATGGGTCAATGGCCTGTTAGAACTGGGCCACACAGCAGGAAGTAAGCAGTAGGAGAGGAGCATTACTATTTGAGCTCTGCCTCCTGTCAGATCAGCAGTAGCATTTGTGAAGTGGGCATGCATGCAAGGGATCTAAGTTGCATCTTCCTTATGAGAATTTATCTAATGCCTGATGTTCTGAAGTGGACCAGTTTCATCCTAAAACTATTCCACCAAGGAAAAATTGTGTTCCACAAAACTGGTCCCAGTGCCAGAAAGGCTGGGGACTGCTAGTCTAGAACACTGCCTGGAACATTGCAATAAATATCATTGCAGTGATATTTATTGTTCTATAAATATCTGATAAAGAGTTAAATGTACTGTCTCAGAATGACTTCTGAACATTTCCAATTTGCTAGAAAACTCTCATTTTTGCCTAAGTTACCCTAGGGGGAAAAGGTTAGTTATGTGTTTTACCAATGAAGAAACTGTAGATGCCAGGTACGGTGGTTCACACCTATAATTCCAGCACTTTGGGAGGCTGAGATGGAAAGATCACTTAGCCCAGAAGTTTGAGATCAGCCTAGGCAACACAGTGAGACTACTTCTCTACAAATTTTAAAAATTTAGCTAGACGTGGTAGCACATGCCTGTAGTCCCAGCAATTCAGAAGGCTGAAGTGAGAAGATCCCTTGAGCCTGCAAAGTCGAGGCTACAGTGAGCTGTCATTGTACCACAGCCTGGGCAACAGAATGAGACCTTATCTCAATTAAAAAAAAACTGTGTAGACTAGTAAGTGGTTGTGTATATACATCAGCATCCTGACCTTACTATTATTTAACAAATGTATACCCATCACAAAGAATAATCTGTTACAAGAGACGGCTGAAACTGCCTTGTTAGTTGGGACCTCCTTCACTGGTAAACCAGCTTGAACAAATGTATTTAATACCATGTCTGCAGACATCTTAAGGGATATCCATCCTCAAGACTTTTCATTTTTACTTACATTTTGCAACAAACTATAACATTTTAGATGACTGATAATTACATATTTTAAAATAAATCCATTTATTGTTGACATCATTCTCACAGGCCACATCCAAGTCACTGGCAATTCCTGTTGCTCTATTTTCTTTTCTTTTTTTCTTTTTCAGATGGAGTCTTGCTCTGCCACCCAGTTGGAATGCAGTGGAGCAATCTCTCGGCTCACTGCAACCTCCACTGCCCAGGTTCAATCAATTCCCCTGACTCAGCCTCCTCGAGGCCTGAGCCACCGCGCCAGGCCTGTCCTCAACTCCAAACTATTACAAACTATTATATGTATGACTCATTTTGCCTTGTATCCCTCACTAAAACACCCCATCCAAGAAGTAGTCATACTCTAAAAGTCTTCTCTTGTTTCTACCTCCCTCAACCAAAACTCCCATTTTTCCAGTCAGGCAAACCTTGATTAAACATGAGGAAACTAATCCCTAAGTTTTCCTAGTAGTGTTTTTAATTTTAATGTAAGATTTTTTCTTTAATGACCCTGGAAGTCAGAGGTTTTTAATATATGTTCTTGGTCTGGTCCACGATAGGCAATCAATAAATTTGTTTAAAAAACTGGTAGAATTTCGGCTGGGCATGGTGGCTCATACCTGTAATCCCAGCACTTTGGAAGGCTGAGGCGGGCAGATCACCTGAAGTCAGGAGTTCAAGACAAGCCTGGCCAACATGGCAAAACCCCGTCTCTACTAAAAATACAAAAATTAGATGGACGGGGTGGCGCATGCTTGTAGCCTCCTCCTCGGGACTCAGGAGGCTCAGGGAGGAGAATCGCTTGAGCCCAGGAGGCAGAGGTTGTAGTAAGCCGAGATCATGCCACTGCAGTCCAGTCTGGGCGACAGAGCAAGACGGAGCCCAGTTAATTGCTACATACTAATGCAGGCCTTGCCTTTCTTCTGCTCCGTGTTTATCTTTCATTCTTGTTGTCTACCCAACTCTCCAAATAGTGTTGGCCTTGTAATTTGTATGAAATAACATCTCTTGTATTGAGATTCAGACATATCTAAAGATTCTATTGAAGGCAAGGTTGACTAAAATGAGATATTAGATAAAACTTATGTTTCCAAATAACTGCTAGTAATTAAGAATATGCTAGAAACATTACATTCACTCAGTAATACTGAGAGCATACTACATGGCTGTCACTGTTCTGGGAGCTGGGGATACAACAGTAAATATAACAGGCCTTTTAAGAATTTACCTAAGTAATTATGTTAGATGGTAATAAGTGCTATGGAGAAAAATAATGCAGGGTATGTGTGGTAAGGAGGATGGGGTGGATATTTACAGAGAATAATAAAGGAAGGTCATCCTTTGGTAAGGAAAAAAACTGAAGGAGATGAAGGAGAGCCATGCTTCTATCTGAAGGAGGGGCACCCTAGAAAGAGCGAGCTAATGCAAGAGCCCCTTAGGGAAGCGCATGCTGGTTGGTTAGCCTGAAGAGAGTGAATGTCATAGAGGAGTTGTAAATGAGGTCAGAATTAGAAATAGGAATGGTAGGAGAGACAGAAAATACCACAACACATGGGTCCTTATGAGGGCCATCTTATCTGAGTAGCAATGGAACTCGTAAGCGGGTTTTAAGCAGAGTAGCGGTATAGCCTATCTTAACCTTTAAACTGGCAGAAGCAAGTAGCCTAGTCAGGAAGCCGATCCAGGTAAGAGAGAAAGCAGTATCTGTTACTGTAGTTAGTGCCGGTGGAAGTGATGAGAAGTAGTTGAATTATGGATATGTTTTGAAAATACAGCGGGCCGGGCACGGTGGCTCACACCTGTAATCCCAGCACTTTGGGAGGCTGAGGCGGGCAGATTACAAGGTCGGGAGTTCAAGACCAGCCTGGCCAACATGGTGAAACCCCGTCTCTACTAAAAATACAAAAATTAGCGGGGCATGGTGGCACCCACCTGTAATCCCAGCTACTCGGGAGGCTGAGGCAGGAGAATCGCTTTAAACCGGGAGGCGCAGGTTGCAATGAGCCGAGATTGTGCCACTGCACTCCAGCCTTGCAGCCTGGGTGACAAAGTGAGAGTCCATCTCAAAAAATAAAAAAGTGAAAAAAAAAAAATTAAAAAATAAAAAAGTTAAGTGGCCAGATACTTCGGGCAGTTTTTAAAATTAAACATTGTCAACCTAATACTAAGAATATTAGGTTTACATTATGAAAACACGAGCAGTGCCTTAACCCAAAATGCTGATGACTTACAGCTAAGGGTCAAGGGGGGAACAGATTCCACCAACACCTCGAAGCTAGCAGTTTTTTAGGGAGTATGCATCTACAGATACAATCTTTCCTAAAACAAAGGTCATGCACTAATTGCTACATCCTATTGAAAAGACACTTTTTGAGCCTCAGGAATAGAGAAAACAAGAAATTTCAAGGTTACTAAAAGATTAACTGACCATCTATTAAGAAAACAGTGTAACCACATTTCGAATATAGACAAGAAATAGCAACTTTAAAGTGAAAAAATTTTGGAGGTAAAAAAAAACAATTGCATCGTACTTCAGAGCAACTTTATCATCTAGAAAGCTGCAAAAAGAAACCGAAAATTGCGTTTTTAATGCATGGAGCTCTCAAACTGCCAGTATTCCACGAATATAAACAAAAAGCTATGTCATCCAAGAATATAAACAAAAAGCTATGTCAGGAACTCGTTGAGCTTTTCTTTTCCGAGAAATGCCAACAAAGGCAGGATCAACTCATCCGATAATACTTAGAAAAACAAAGAACGCAGTGGAGGAAGTCACACGACAAAGAAAATATCCGCGCTCCGATAATTTAACGCTAAGTCTAAAAATTATCTCTCAATGTTAGGGCATTTACCAATTGTTGCTTCATAAAAATGGCCCGCTCGTTCAGCACCATGTCAATCACAACAGTAGCAAGCGACTATAAAAATATATTAAATACATTTCCCCTCAATTAATATATTCCTTCTGGGTGAGAGTTCCAAATCCTTGGGGTGTCTGATTAGGATTTTGGTCGGTGGGTGCTACAGAAGGAAAGCCAGAGGTTAAAGAAAAATGCCTGGCTTTTTTCCAATTGGCAACTGCAAGAACAAAGTTTACCGCACTGAAAATTAGTATGAGCAGCCTCAAGAAAAAAAAATTCTACCACCGAGAAGAAAATGAAGGGAAGAGTTTCAGTAGGAAATCAAAAGTAAAATTAAAGGGAGACGACTGTAAAGATAAGAAGAGGTTAATAAAAAAAAAAAGGGAGAAGCGGGAAGAGAAGGGAAGAAGCATGGGACAAAAGGAAGGTTCGACGAGCTCTAAAAAGAGGTCTGAATGAAAAAGTCTTTTCTCCAGGTCTAAGACCACAGAGGGCCCGTGGCGAGAGCAAACGTCAGGCAATGGTGTAAAGTGAAGGGATTCATTGATAGGGTTGTGCCCCGTCTCCCTTCACCTCGTCCTCTTACAGATCGGGTCTTGGTTCTAAGCATCCAGGTGCGTGCTAAGGAAACAAAAACCACGATATCGCGGTGTCCACGGAGAACAATAGGCTGGGGAGCGGCGCAGGCCGAGGCCTTCCCTCCCGGGACGACCACCATCCCGCCTCCCTCATCGCTGCCCCAGACTCACAGAGTCTTGGGCATCTCGTCCTCCATGGCTGCTGCTGTCGCGACGGCGCCTCCAGGTCCAGTTCCCTGCCCTTCACTACCTCCCAAATTGTTTGAGCGGTTATGGCTACGGGATAGCGGGGTTCTCGGCTGACTAGAGGTTACTCCGCCTCCTTCTTCGGCGGCAATTACACTAAACCGCCCGGCCCAGCGCGAACAATGAAGCCCCAATACAAGATGGCGGCGAGCCGGGAGCGTCGGAGCAGCCAGCGAAGTTATCCGGGCCGCGCAGGCGCAGAATAACCTTGCACTTTCAACCTCCCGGCCGCCAGGCTACACCTCAATCCATAGGTTCACTTGTTGCGCAGCCGCTCTTCCACACGACGCTGGGGACGTTTCAGACTGCGCAGGCGCAAAGATTAACTACTTCACCATTTGCGTGAACTTTTTGTCTTCTGGCTGCGGATTCGAGTGTTTCAACCGTGAATTATAACGGAGTGGAAACCTTAAGGGAGAGTAAAAAGCCTAAGCCTTTCTGAAGGAGGAAAGCTATATCAAGACTCTTCAAGCTATCTGTTTAGAGAGCTATAAGCAAAACGATTGTGCGCCGCCCGGGAATCGAACCCGGGTCGCAAGAATGGGAATCTTGCATGATACCACTACACCAGCGGCGCTGTTGGCAAGGATAGCCGCCAGAATATTTTAGGAGTAAATGAAAGCAGACGTTCATTTTCATATGAAAAGAATTTTCATACATTGTTTACCCATTTAAAAGTAAAAGTTTATTGACAGTCTATAATCTTCTGTTTTTCTTTCTTTTTTCTTTCTTTAGTGCCGTGACTGGGATAATCTTCCGTTTTTCAATGACATAAATAATCTATCTTCTCTCATCCCAAACAACTGAATGAATGTTTCAACTTTCTTTGTACAGAAAAAAAATCTCAATTTAAAATGTTTTACTTAGGAAATAGAGAAAAAAAAAGTTTTACTTAAAAAAGTAAGAATTTTATTAAGAATTTGCCTTGATGCTAATCAAATTTTTTTTTTTTTTTTTACTAGTAAAATATGGACTTCAATTAATGTACCAGATGCTAATCAAATTTTTGAGAGCGGGGAAGATATTTCTAGATGCCAGATTTTTATTTATATTTGCATTTCTTTGGCGTATTCAGTGCCCACTGAAAAGATTTAAGAAACAGCTGTTTAGGCTGGACGCAGTGGCTCACACCTGTAATTCCAGCACTTTGTGGAGGCCGAGGCGGGCGGACCACCTGAGGTCGGGAGTTCGAGGCCAGTCTCGTCAACATGGCGAAACCCTCATCTCTACTGAAGATACAAAAATTAGCCGGCTGTGGTGGCCCATGCCCATAATCCCAGCTACTCGGGAGGCTGAGGCCAGAGAATAGCTTGAACCTGGGAGGCCGAGGTTTCGGGGAAACCTCGGAGTGCCATTGCACTCCAGGCTGGGCAACAAGAGCGAAACTTGGTCTCAAAAGAAAAAAGAAATGTTTTTTAAACATAGGAGAATTTACACATTGACATGCTGTCAGCCTAGTGGGGTGCTCACTCCTGTTATCCCAGTCTTTGGGAGGCCGAGGCGGACAGATGACTTGAGCTCAGGAGTTCGAGACCAGCCTAACCAACATATTGAACCTCGCTCTCTAAAATACAAAAATTAGCTGAGCATGGTGGCGCATGTCTGTAATCCCAGCTAATAGGGAGGCTGAGGCATGAGAATCACTTGAACCTGGGAGGCAGAGGCTGCACTCCAGCCTGGGAGACAAAGCAAGTCTCAAAAACAAAACAAAACCATACCAAAAACAAGCAAACAACAACAAAACAACAAAATCCGAAAACCAAACCAAACAAAAAAGGTGATGTCCTCTTCAAAGTAGTTTCTTCAGACTAATGCAATGCAGACTTTCATTTTTGGAATTGTCTTTAGAGTCTCTGGCAAATTCTTCAGATTATTTCCAAAGATATCAAGTACTACTTTTTTGAGGGTGAATAAAACAAATGTTAATGGTGGATGGTATTTTTAAAACACCTTTTTGGGACACCCATATAAAGTGTTTATCAGTTTAATGTTTTTTACTTTATACACAGTTGTGTGTACAACAATCACCACAATCAATTTTTTTCTTTAAACTGATACAGTAAGTCACTACCAGCATACACAATCAATTTTATAACATTTTCTTCATCTCAAAAAGAAAACCCTTAGCAATTAGCAGTCACTCCCTGTCACTCATCCCATCCCATGTCTCAGCCACTAGTCTTTCTGTCCCTATAGATTTGCCTATTCCAGATATTTCATATAAATGGAAGCATGCAATATATGGTTCCTTGTGACTGGTTTCTTTCACTTAACATTATGCTTTTCAGGGTTATCTATGTTGTAAGATGTATCAGTACTTTATTCCTTTTTATTCCCAAATAAAATTCCATTATATGGATGTTGCACAAGTATTTTTTTAGTACAGTAGTTTTTAAGTTACAAAAGTAATACGCACTTAGTATTACAAACGAAACAAAAAATGGATAAATAAGAAAAATATTAAAACTGTATCTTCTCCCTCTTGAGATAAGTAATATTAATAGATTTGTCTGTAATGCTTCACATTTTACTCTATACAGATGCACACGTATACACTTGGGATTTTTAGGTTTTTTTTTTAAAGAGTCTCGCTCTGTCACCCAGGCTGGAGTGCAGTGGTGCGATCTTGGCTCACTGTGAACTCCGTCTCCTGGGCTCAAGCGATCTTGTGCCTCAGCCTCCAGAGCAGCTGGGATTACAGGTGCGAGTCACCACACTTGGCTAATTTTTTATTTTTAGTAGAGATGGGGTTTCACCATGTTGGCCAAGCTGGTCTCAAACTCCTGACTTCAAATGATCCACCCGCCTTGGCCTCCCAAAGTGCTGGGATTACAGAAGAGAGCCACCACGCCCTTTAGTTATTTTTTAAAAATGTGGTTACACCATAGGTATTACTCGACAACAACTTTTGTTTGTTTGTTTTTGAGACAAAGTCTCACTCTGTCTGTTGCCCAGGCTGGAGTGCAGTGGCCTGATTTCAGTTCACTACAAAATCTGCCTCTCTGTTTCAAGGGATTCTCCTGCCTCAGCCCCCCTAGTAGCTGGGATTACAGGCATGGGCCACCACACCACGCTAATTTTTGTATTTTTAGTAGAGATGGGTTTCACCATTTTTGGCCAGGCTGGTCTTGAACTCCTGACTTCAAGTGATCCGCCCGCCTTGGCCTCCCAAAGTGCTGGGACAGGGGTGAGCCACTGCGCCCGGACTTTTTTTTTTTTTTCTTTTTTTGAGACACGATCTCTCAGTCACCCAGGCTGGAGTGTAGTGGCAGTGATCTCAGCTTACTGAAGCCTCCGCCTCCTGGGCTCAGGTGTTTCTGCCACCTTAGCCTCCTGAGTAGCTGGGACTACAGGTGTGCACCACCACACCCACCTAATTTTTGTATTATTTGCAGAGACAGGTATCTCACTTTGTTGCCCAGATTGGTCTTAAACTTCTGGGCTCAAGCGATTCACTAGTCTTGGCCTCCCAAAGGGCTGGGATTATAGGCATGAGCCACTTCGCTCAGTCCTGGCCTAATAGTTTTGCTTTTTTTTTTTTTTTTGAGATGGAGTCTCCCTCTGTTGCCCAGGGTGGAGTGCAATGGCGCAATCTTGGTTCACTACAACCTCCGCCTCCCAGGTTCAAGCAATTCTCCTGCCTCAGCCTCCCGAGTAGCTGGGACTACAGACACCCGCCACCACACCCAGCTAACTTTTGCATTTTTTTTAGTAGAGATGGGGTTTCACCATATTGGCCAGTCTGGTCTCAAACTTCTGACCTTGTGATCCGCCCGCCTTGGCCTCCCAAAGTGCTGGGATTACAGGCATGAGCCACTTCGCCCTGCCAATAGTTTTTTAATAGTTGCAAAATTGTCCATAAAAGGAAAGTTCCACAATGTATTCAGTGGTAAATTGAATAAACTGCCATAAGTGGCATTGATGGATATTCAGGTTACTTCTTTTAAAAAATCAATTATATTACAAATAATGTTGCAGTTGTATCCTGGTACATACTTTTTTTTTTTTTTTTTTTGGAGGTTGGTAGGTAGAGTCTTGCTCTCTGCCCAGGCTAGAATGCAGTGGCGTGACCATTGATCACCTCAGCCTACACCTCCCAGACTCAGGTGATCCTCCTGCCTCATCCTCCGGAGTAGCTGGGACTACAGGTGCACACCACCATATCTGGCTGATTTTTTTGTATTTTTTCATAAAGACGAGTTTTGTCATTTTGCTCAGGCTGGGCTTGAATCCCTGGGCTCAAACCATCTGTCCGCCCTTGCCTCCCAAAGTGCTGGGATTACAGACATTTTATACACATCATGCAGCCAAAAGCTTTTCTTTACTAATAATACTAGAACATTAGTTATATACCCAACTTTTTTTTTTTTTTTTTTGAGATAGAGTCTCACTCTGTCACCCAGCTTGGAGTGCCATGGTGCAACCTTGGCTTATTGCAACCTCTGCCTCCTGGGTTCAAGCAATTATCCTGCCTCAGCCTCCTGAGTAGCTGGGATTACAGGCATGCACCACCACACCCAGCTAATTTTTTGTATTTTTGGTAGAGATGGGGTTTCACCATGTTGGCCAGCTTGGTCTCAAATTCATGAGCTCAGATGATCTGCCTGCCTCAGCCTTCCAAAGTGCTGGGATTACAGGCGTAAGCCACTGCGCCCGGCCCCAACATTTGTTTTTTGTTTTTTTTTTTTTTTTTTTTGAGACAGAGTCTCACTCTGTGAGGCTGGAGTACAGTGCACGATCTTGGCTCACTGCAACCTCAGCCTCCCAAGTTCAAGCAGTTCTCCTGCCTCAACCTCCCAAGTAGCTGGGATTACAGGCATACACCACCATGTATTTTTTAGTAGAGATGGGGTTTCACCATGTTGGCCAGGCTGGTCTCGAACTCCTGACCTCAAGTGATCCGCCTGCCTCAGCCTCCCAGAGGGCTGGGATTACGTGAGCCACTGCACCTGGCCTTTTTTTAATGCATGCATAATGTTCTACAGTATGGTATGTAGGGGGAGAAAAAAAGAGTTTTTCCTCTACCCTTCAGAGTTTTTGAGTGAAATAGCCCCTGTAACAAAAGACAGATTAACAAGGAGAAAACAAACAGGGCCAGGCATGGTGGCTCATGCCTGTAATCCCAACACTTTGGGAGGCTGAGGTGGGTGGATCACTTGAGCTCAGGAGTTTCAGAGCAGCCTGGGCAATATGGCAAAAACCATCTCTACAAAAAATGTAAAAATTAGCTGGGTGTGGTGATGTATGCCTGTGGTCCCAGCTGCTTTACTCTGGCAGCTGAGGTAGGTGGATTGCTTGAGCCCAGGAGGAAGAGTTTGCAGTGGGCTGTGATCATGCCACTGCACTTCAGCCTTGGTGGTGAGAGAACAAGACTGTCTCAAAATCAATAAATGAAAGAAAGAAAAAGAAAAGAAAAACAAACAGAAATGTAAAAATGTGTACCTCATGTATACAAAAGAGAGACCGGGGGAAATAAGCAAATCTCTGAGGTGGGGTTGAATTCAGGCTTATAAAGCATCTTCAAAAAAAGAACAGTATATGTTTAGAGAAGTGTTAAGAGAAAGAAAATGATTTTGAGTCTCTAGGGGTGGCAAATTGTGGGAAGGCAAATAAGTGATAGAAAAAGGCTCATTACTAAAGTTTGCCATGTAGATTCCTGGCTGACAAAGGTTTGTCAAAAGACAAAATTACAACTAATTTAGTTTAAAGATCATAACTGGCTTTCAGTTGCGATTGCAGAACTGCGCAACACCTCATTCTATAAGATAGAGTGGAGGAGGTTGAGCTGAGCGGAGGAGGTTGGCTTTATAGACAGAAAGGGCTGAAGAAAGCAGACACAGAAAAGTGAATTGGTTGAGGTTACTTTCCTTGTAAAGTTTTTTTTTTTTTTTTTTTTTTTTTTTGAGATGTAGTTTTGCTTTTTTTTGCCCAGGCTGGAGTGCAATGGTGCGATCTTGGCTCACTGCAACCGCCACCTCCTGGGTTCAAGCGATTCTCCTGCCTCAGCCTCCTGAGTAGCTGGGATTACAGGTGCTTGCCACCACGCCCAGCTTTGTGTGTGTGTGTGTGTGTGTGTGTGTGTGTGTGTGTGTGTGTAGTAGAGACGGGGTTTCACCATGTTGGCCGGGCTGGTGTTGAATCCTGACCTCAGGTGATCCACCTGCCTTGGCCTCCCAAAGTGTTGGGATTACAGGCATGAGCCACGGCACCCAGCCTCCTTGTAAAGTTCAAAGCAGAGGGGATTTCTTTATCATGCCAACTAAAACTGGTCTGTTTGGGGATTTGGCTATTATTTTTCTTCTCCTGATTTCTTAGACAGTCAGACAACTTAGTTTTGACTTGGTGATGTGGACCATGAGTGACATGAGTGACTCGATGTTGGGCCTGGTGTAGTGCAGGAGCTCAATCCAAAACAATGGCCTCCTATACATTTTATTTAACAGGTGTAAAATTGTCTTCAATCATTAACCTTTGTCCTCCAGGCAGTGCGGGAAGAGGGGATAGCTTTGCCTTTTAAAATTTATGTCCTGCTTTTAGGCAAATGGGGGGAAGGTGGAGAACTTTCCTTGTATCTACATCTTCTCAATTGCCTTCCGCTTGAAAGACTCCTTAGGCTAAGGAGGACTATTTTAGGGTGGTACATTCTGGTGTCCTTACAGGTACACTACTTTTATTCATGTCTGTTACTATTATTCCACTCCCTTCACCTTAGACCACCCCATCCGCAGTCTCCCTCATTTTTCTTTTCACCCAGCACATTTACCCATTCATGACGTACCCGAAAGTCCTCGGAACAGGGTGATCACTAGGTAAGTACTGTTGCCCTTTTGGTCTGTTTCTGGCAGCAATTAGCTGTGTGCATTCTTTGAGAGGAGAGACGGAAGGGACAGAAGTGGGCACTAGTGAACTAAGGTGCTTCACCCGAATAGATAGGGTAGGAAGAGGATTGCCGAGGCGAGCCTCGGCCTGTGCCTTCAATGTCTTCTGAAGGAAGGTGGGCTTCTGGGCGGAAGGGTGTACTTAGGGCACTGAGTGGCCCAGGGTGGGGGAGCTCCTGGAGGAGCTGAGGGGACCTTCTGGGCGAGGCGCCTGGGCGGGGCCGGGGCGGGGCGCGCAGGAGCTGGGCGGCCTGGGGGGGCGGGGCTGGGCGGAGCGCGCAGCCGCGCAGCGGCGGGAGGACTGCGCGGTTCCGAAGGCCGGCTGCTGAGCTCGTGGAGGAGGCCATGGGGCGCGCTGTCGCGGAGCTCGTTTTCTCGCTGCTGGGGCTGTGGCTGCTGCTGTGCAGCTGGGGGTGCCCTGAGGGCGCCGAGCTGCGTGCCCCGCCAGATAAGATCGGTAGGCGAGAAGGGGGCGGCGCGGGAGGGCGCTGGAGCGTGCCCCGCGTGGGGCGGCTGCTGCGCAGTACGCCCAGATCCCACAGCCGCGACGCAGGCCAGTGGTGCAGGCCGAGCCTGCCGCGCAAGTCGCGCTTTCCCCCATTCACACCTCAGAGCGGCTTTCGGCCCTGCTCGGAATAGGACTGTGCATTCCCAGGCGTGGAGAGGTGCCCACTTGAGGAATGGGTATGGACGGGGACTGGGGGCGGGCAGGCAGGCGGGCGCCCAGCGTACCTGTAGCCCCTGTCTCTTAGGCCTGGGGCTCTGGGGAGGCCTAGGTTCTTCTCTCCATCTTTCCTTTGAACACTGACCGTGAAGAGTCCAGTGTATCTGGCTCGACCTGGGGCATCCGGCCAGATTGCAGGCTCACGCAGACACAGCACAGGGAGGAGTGCAAGCAAGCTGACCCTGCCTGCTTGCCTTGGGAGGCTGAACCCCCTTCCCCCATCTCTGCTTTGCTGAGGTCGGCCTGCTCTCAGAGGCCCCTGGCTTGCACAATTTCTCCACCTAGGACTAACACAGCTGCAGAAAGAATGTATTTATTTTCTTTCCAGTGTCAGGAGCCTTGGTTTTTTGCTTCCTGTCTCCCCCGACCCGCCTTTAAAGCTATGTTCTTCGGGATCATTAACTTATTTACATTGAATCTAGACACAATAAAGCTAGGCAAAAATGGCAGTCACTTTATTAAAAATGCGTGCTAGAAAGGCCCACCTCTAATGTGGTCGTGAGTTGGGCATCAAGAAGGGTGTATAGTACCGTTGGTTCCTCCATAAATACCTGTGAGAATCTTTGGCTAAAAAAATCGAATTAATGTCACTATGTTAATTAATCTACTACTGCTTTTGTCGGGGGGGCAGTGTCTGTCCAGATTCGGGGAGTTAGACCTTTACTGCAGATGCCACTCCCCCCACCAAATTGTTGACAATAGCGTTGAGTAACAATCTCCCTTATTGCTTAATTGTCTTTAAAAATCAAAACAACTGGTAAAAAGGGGAATAAACCTGTTTTCTTCCCTCATAGCGATTATTGGAGCCGGAATTGGTGGCACTTCAGCAGCCTATTACCTGCGGCAGAAATTTGGGAAAGATGTGAAGATTGACCTGTTTGAAAGAGAAGAGGTCGGGGGCCGCCTGGCTACCATGATGGTGCAGGGGCAAGACTATGAGGCAGGAGGTTCTGTCATCCATCCTTTAAATCTGCACATGAAGCGTTTTGTCAAAGACCTGGGTATGTCATTTTGATCTTGGAGCTCACCAGATAACTATCTGACATCCCCAGTTATTTTTGTCAGATGGAAAACTGAAACTTCTGCCTTGTTAATTGTCTTACAGAGATGTTGGTAAAACTGTTTTCCTCACTTTCTTGTTAGTTGGTACTGCTTTAGTTAGCAGTTCTGCTGTAAGGGGACACTAGTTATCTGTATCTTCAGTTATCTGGAATTACAGCCATGGGGTGGGGGTGGGAATGGCTACTGTTGTCTGTTCTTTTTCTTCTTAGAGACAGAGTTTCACTCTTGTCGCCCAGGCTGTAGTGCAGTCGTGTGATCTCAGCTCACCGCAACCTCTGCCTCACAGGTTCAAGTGATTCTCCTGCCTCAGCCTCCTGAGTAGCTGGGATTGCAGGTGCCCAGCACCACACCCAGCTAATTTTTGTATTTTCAGTACAGATGGGGGTTTCACCATGTTGGCCAGGCTGATCTTGAACTCTTGACTTCAGGTGATCCTCCCGCCTTGGCCTCCCAAAGTGCTGGGATTACAGGTGTGAGCCACCATGCCCGGCCTCCGTCGTCTGTTCTTAAACTTCTGGGTTTGTGTTGAAGAATCAGAGAAGGTTTGGAGATAGGCACCTTATTGTGATCATTTTGCAGCTGAGGAAATGAGACCCAGAGGCTTGAAGTGTCTGGCTCAAAGTCACTTACTCACACATGGCCATGGCCGGGCATAGTGGCTCATGCCTGTAATCCCAGCACTTTGGGAGGCAGAGGAAGAGGATCACTTGAGCCCAGGAGTTAGAAACCAGTCTGGGCAATACTAAAAATAAAAAAATCAGCCTGGTGTGGTGGCACAAACCTGTAGTCCCAACTACTTGGGAGGCAGAGGCAGGAGGATCCTATGAGTTGGGGGGGAGATAGAAGCTGCAATGAGCCTTGATTGTGCCACTGCACTGTAGCCTGGGCAACAAAGTGAGACCCTGTCAAACTGCCACCGGCAAAACAAAGTCACTCACACAGCTATGGATGCAGACATGTGCGTAGAACTTGGGATGTGCAACTGCTGCCCTGACAGCAGGGGAGCTGGATGGGTCATGGGGAAAGTCTGACAGGCCTCTGCAGGCCCTTTTGGCAGGTAGTATTTTGTAACCTTGGCCTCCCTCCAGTTATCTGAAATACCAGTTTTGCAAAAGAGGATTTTCACAGGAATGGAAACACCTCTTTCCCCTCAACTGCCTTCCACATCCTCAGTGGATGCTGCCTCTGCTTCAGTTTCCTCTACAAGGGCAAAGGTATACCCAGAACAAATCATGCCACAAAGATACATGTCTGACATCTTTGTTTGTAAATTGAATTCAGTTGGTATTCTGGCTTTTGTCCTTTGACTATTTTTTTTTTTTTTTTTGAGACAGAGTCTTGCTTCGTTACCAGGCGCCAGGCTGGAGTGCAGTGGCGCGATCTCGGCTCACTGCAACCTCTGCTTCCCGGGTTCAAGCAATTCTCCTGCCTCAGCCTCCCTAATAACTGGGCCTACAGGTGCACGCCACCACGCCCAGCTAATTTTTTTTTTTTTTGTATTTTTAGTAGAGACAGGGTTTCACCATGTTGGCCAGGATGGTCTTGATCTCTTGACCTCGTGATCTGCCCGCCTCGGCCTCCCAAAGTATTGGTATTACAGGCGTGAGCCACCGCGCCCGGCCTATTTCATTTTTTTAGACTAAAAAATACCCAGGTAAAAATATATCTACTTTTGATATATTAATATTTGCATGATCATCTGACCCATTGCCAAGCAAATCTACTTTTGGACAGTGTAGTGAAAGTATAGTGTATCACACTGTTCCAAAGATAGAACTCCTCTATGTGACTCCTGAGAACTGAGGGAAGCCCCACATTCACTCAGATTATGTTCTTTCACTTGATCAGCATAGACCCCACTGACTTAGCTGCCCTTTATGTTTTTGCAGGTCTCTCTACTGTTCAGGCCTCTGGTGGCCTAGTGGGGATATATAATGGAGAGAGTCTGGTATTTGAAGAGAGCAACTGGTTCATAATTAACATAATTAAATTAGTTTGGCGCTATGGATTTCAGTCCCTTCGTATGCACATGTGGGTAGAGGACGTGTTAGACAAATTCATGAGGTAATTTTTTTTCCCTTCCAATTTAACCAAAGGTCTTTTAATTTAGGTTAAATTAAACTTGATGAACTTTAGGAGTTATAATGTCTTGTAAACATTTTCTACTTCACTGCAAGGCCTGTTTGTAACATTGTTATGCAAAATGTTTTGTAGAAACTATGCAGACTGTTTATCTGCTTGAATTTGAAAGTTTAGTTTATTTGCTTCTGAAGTGTATTTTGCATCTGCTTCTTTAGAGTTGCCAGACATTGTTAGATGCCTTGAGTTCTCATGACAACTTACTCAGGTAGGTACTGTTATTAGCTTCTTTAAACAGATGCAGAAGGGGCAGTGTAGAGGTTTTAAGAGGCAGGTTCATCCACATAGTAAGTGATGTAGCTGGAGTTGCCACCCAGGCAGTCTGGCTTTAGAGTCTTCACTCTTAATCTCTATGCTGTGCTAGTGTTGTGTATATGAACGAGATAATGTGTACAAGAGTTGTAGAAGGATCAGAAAACTTAAATGGGCTTTAATAGTGACATGTTTTCAGTGAACCAGCAGCCTGAGTAGAGTAAAACTTCCATTTTCCAAGAATTTACATTCCAGCACTGTCCTGAGTAGTGAGAATTCACGTGCCTCTTTTCTTCCTTACGCTTTTCTATATTTAAACAATTTTTATGTGTGTGTATATGCATCACTTTGGTAATCAGGAAGACTAACATAACGTAGCCATTCTAATTTTGAAAGGTACAATCTATTTTTTTTTAATCTGTTGGCATGTGCTAGTTTTTTTTTTTTTTTTTGAGATGTTATTTCACTCTTGTCGCCCAGGCTGGAGTGTGATGGTGTGATCTTGGCTCACTGAAACCTCTGTCTGCTGAGTTTAAGTGATTCTCCTGCTCAGACTCCTGAGTAGCTGGGATTATAGGTGCCCACCACCACGCCTGGGTAATTTTTTTTTTTTCTGAGACAGAGTCTCGCTCTGTCACCTAGGCTGGAGTGCAGTGGCGCAATCTCAGCTCACTGCAACCTCCACCTCCTGGGTTCAAGCAATTCTCCTGCCTCAGCCTCTCAGGTAGCTGGGATTACAGGCGTGTCCCACCATGCCTGGCTAATTTTTTTTCTTTGTTTGTATTTTTAGTAGAGACGGGGTTTTGCCATGTTGGCCAGGCTAGTCTCAAACTTCTGACCTCAGGTGATCCACTTGCCTTGGCCTCCCAAATTGCTGGGATTTCAGGTGTGAGCCACCACATCCAGCCAGCATGTGCTAATTTTTATACTGGTTTACATTTCTAGGTGCTGGAGGTTGGGCATAATCCCAGCACTATGGAAGACCGAAGGGGGTGGGTCACCTGATGTCAGGGGTTCGAGGCCAGGCTGGCCAACATGGCGAAACGCTGTCTCTACTAAAAATACAAAAATCACGCCTGTAATCCCAGCACTCTGGGAGGCTGAGGCGGGTGGATCACCTGAGGTCAGGAGTTCAAGACCAGCCTGACCAACATGGTGAAACCCTGTCTCAACAACAACAACAACAACAGCAAAAAACAAAAATTAGCCAAGTGTGGTGGCGGGCACTTGTAGTCCCAGCTGTGCGGGAGGCTGAGGCAGGAGAATTGCTTGAACCTGGGAAGCGGAGGTTACAGTGAGCCAAGATTGTGCCACTCCACTCCAGCCTGGGTGACAGAGCAAGATTCCATCTCAAAAAAAAAAAAAAAAAAAGGAAGAAAAAGGTGCTGGAGAAACTCAGCTTGTAAATTTTCATATTTCATTACTGTGACTGCTTTAACATAATAAAGTAATTGTTAAAAAGATAAAATGACATGTCATGGCTGGGTGCAGTGTCTCATGGCTGTAATCCCAGCACTTTGGGAGGCTGAGGTGGTGGATCATGAGGTCAGGAGTTCGGGACCAGCCTGGCCAACATGGTGAAAGCCTGTCTCTACTAAAAACAAAAAAAATTAGCCAGGTGTGGTGGCGCATGGCTGTAATTCCAGCTACTTGGGAGGCTGAGGCAGGAAAATTGCTTAAATCCAGGAGGTGGAGGTTGCAGTGACCCAAGAGTGCATCCTTGCACTCTAGCCTGGCTACAAGAGTGAAACTCTATCTCAAAAACAAAAAACAAAAAACCCCAAAACCCACAAAAAAAAAAAAATAAAAAAATTAGCTGGGCATGGTGCTGTACCTGTGGTTCCAGCTGCTCAGGAGGCTGAGGTGGGAGGATTGTTTGAGCCTGGGAGTTTGAGGTTATAGTGAACTATGATTGTGCCACTGTACTCCAGCCTGAGCGACAGAGCAAGACCCTGTCTCTCTCTCTCTCTTTTTTTTTTTTTTGATAAGATTTAGAGGCAGTCTCGCATTTATTTTACTTAAAAAAAATTTTTTTTTTAATTTAATTTTTTCTTTTCTTTTTCTTTTCTTTTCTTTTTTTTAAAGACGGGGTTTCACCATGTTGGTTAGGCAGGTCTTGAACTCCCGACCTCAGGTGATCCACCCGCCTCGGCCTCCCAGAGTGTTGGGATTACAGGCGTGAGCCACCACGCCCGGCCGGACCCTGTCTCTTAAAAAAAAAAAAAACAGCAAAAAAGAAAACAAAGAAAAATGGTAGTGAAATACTGCTGGAGTGGTGAAATTGCCGCTTCCCTGAGTGGGGGAGGCATCTCCCCCCTGCCAAAGAACCCCCCTTCCCTTCCCTCAGCAGG
Organism: Ateles fusciceps; assembly: GCA_036589455.1. Taxonomy (NCBI): domain Eukaryota; kingdom Metazoa; phylum Chordata; class Mammalia; order Primates; family Atelidae; genus Ateles; species Ateles fusciceps. Next base: position 38,816,898 of record JAZHEH010003205.1, read on the forward strand.
AGAGCCTTGATTCAGTTCCACTTCCACAGCCAGTGTACTTTCTGTTTCATGTGTACTGCTTAAATATTTTTACTATTAGCTTATGTTAGAAATATTCTGAAATGTCACAAAAGTCAAGAGTAGAAGTCATAGAGATTATCAAAGAGGAACTTGGCACCAGTTCCCCTCCATTTCAGTTGAAGCAGTAGTTCTCAGCCAGGAGTGGTGGCTCATGCTTGTAATCCAGCACTTTGGGTGGCCGAGGTGGGCGGATCACTTGAGGTCAGGCATTTGAGACCAGCTTGGTCAACTTGGTGAAACCCTGTCTCTACTAAAAATACAAAAATTAGCTGGGCGTGGTAGCCCATGCCTGTAATCCCAGCTGCTTGGGAGGCTGAGGCAGGAGAATTACCTGAACCCAGAAGGTAGGGGTTGCAGTGAGCTGGGATCACACCATTGCATGCCTGGGTGATAGAGTGAGACTCTGTCTCAAAAAAAAAAAAAAAAAAAAGCAGTAGTTCTCAATCCCTGGCTGCACGTGGTCTTTTTAAAATACGAATGCGGAGCTCCACCTGAGAGACTTTTAAAATTTAATTATTCTAGGTTAGAGGTTTGGGCATTTTTATTTTTGTTTTAGAGACAGGGTCTCACTCTGTCATTGTCAGGCTGGAGTGCAGTGGTGCCATCATGGCTCACCGGGTCTCGCTGTGTTGTTCAGGCTGGTCTCAAACTCCTGGGCTCAAGTGATCCTCCAGCCTTGGCCTCCCAGAGTGCTTGGATTACAGGTGTGAGCTACTGTGTCTAGCCAGCATTGGTAGTTTTAAAAGCACGTCAAGTGAATCTTTTTTTTTTTTTTTTTTGAGACGGAATCTCACTCTGTCGCCCAGGCTGGAGTACAGTGGCGTGATCTCGGCTCACTGCAACCTCTGTCTCCTAGGTTCAAGCAATTCTCCTACCTCAGCCTCCTGAGTAGCTGGGATTACAGGTGCCCGCTACCACGCCCAGCTAATTTTTGCATTTTTAGTAGAGACGGGGTTTCACCATGTTGGCCAGGCTCGTCTCGCACTCCTGACCTCAGGCTATCCACCCATCTCAGCCTCCCAAAGTGCTGGGATTACAGGCGTGAGCCACCACACCCAGCTCAAGTGAATCTTAACCTGCATCCAGAGTTGAGAGTCACCTGGTTAAAATATGACATTGGAGGATATTCTCAGGTTTGTCTTTCTTTGGACAGTATAGAAACCTAAAGCCCTAGACCAGCCTGGCTAACATGGTGAAACCCTGTCTCTACTAAAAATACAAAAAATTAGCTGGGCATGTTGGCAGGTGCCTGTAATCCTAGCTACTGGAGGGGCTGAGGCAGGAGAATCTCTTGAATCCTAGAGGCGGAGGTTGCAGTGAGCTGAGATCGCACCACTGCACTCCAGCCTGGTGACAGATTGAGCCTCTGTCTCAAAAAAAAAAAAAAAAAAAAAAACCAGCAGAAATTAGCCAGGCATGGTGGCGCATGTCTGTAATTCTAGCTACTAGGGAGACTGAGGCAGGAGAACTGCTTGAACTCAGGAGGCAGAGGTTGCAGTGAGCTGAGATTGCACCATTGCACTCCAGCCTGGGTGACAGAACGAGACTCTGTCTCAAAAACAAACAAAAAAAGGGGTGTTGCCATGTTGCCCAAGCTGATCTCGAGCTTCTTGGCTCAAGTGATCCTCCCACCTTGGCCTCCCAAAGTGTTGGGATTACAGGCGTGAGCCACTGTGCCTGCCTTATTTTTAATTTTTTTTTTTTTTTTTACAGACAGAGTCTTGCTATGTTGCCCAGCCTGGTCTTGAACTCCCGGCCTCAAGGGATCTTCCTGTCTTACTCTGTCACCCAGGCTGGAGTGCGTTGGTGGCTGTTCACAGGTGCAGTCATAGTGTACTATAGCCTTGTGCCCTTGGGCTTAAGTGATCTTCCCACTTTAGCCTCTTGAGTAGCCATGACTACAGGGGCATGCTACCCCACCTGGCTGCTGTTTTTTAGTAGCATTTATTCTATTTTTCATTTATTATTATTATTTTTTTGAGATGGAGTCATCCAGGGTGGAGTGCAGTGGTGCGATCTCCTCTGTCTCCTGGGTCAAGCAATTCTCATGCCTCATCCTCCTGAGTAGCTGGGATTATAGGCATGCACCACCATGCCCAGCTAATTCTTGTATTTTTACAGGGTTTTCACCCTGTTGGCCAGGCTGGTCTCTGACCTCAAGTTATGCCACCCTCCTCAGCCTCCCAAAGTGCTAGGATTACAGGTGTGAGTCACCACACCCAGCAGTAGCATTTATTCTAACGCAACTAGTTGTATTATGAAACAATTAGAGTGCTCTCTGTTTATATTATGTATATAGTTTATCTCACCCTCCAGGAGACTTGCTTGAGTGAGGTTGCAGCTCTGGCAGAAGCAGGTGGGGAATATGTTTTTTATAGCATAATTTGTAGCTTATTTAATTGACTGCTATTTTCTCATGTTGATCATTAGCCAAAGATTACTTCTCTTTGGATATGAGATATCCAGGCTATTATTTTTATGAAGAATTCAGTCTTTCCATTCTACTTTTTCAGTCTCCTAAAGACTGGAACCCAAATGCTATGGTTGGAAGGTGTTATTTTAGCTTCTCAGTTTTGGCATAGATACCTAATAAATTTTTCCAATAAAATGTATTTAACATTTTGTACCCTTATATTATGACTATGCTTTCAGTAGATAATATTGAAATAGTTATAATATTATCCCTTGTTCTGTAAAAAATTGTAGTTCATTTTGAGAGAAGGAACTTGATGTGAACGTTCCCATCCCATGATCAGTGATAGGGATCTTTCCTTGGCTCTGAATTTTTCATTTTTTTTTTTTTTTTGAAGATGAGTTTCGCTCTTGTTGCCCAGGCTGGAGTGCAGTGGTGCAATCTTGGCTCACTGCAGCCTCTGCCTCCATAGTTCAAGTGATTCTCCTGCCTCAGCCTCCTGAGTAGCTGGGATTACAGGTGCCCACCACCACGCCTGGCTAATTTTTTGTATTCTTAGTACAGACGGGGTTTCACCGTGTTGGCCAGGCTGGTCTCGAACTCTTGACCTCAGATGATTCACCCACTTTGGCCTCCCAAAGTGCTGGGATTACAGGCATGAGCCACCATGCCTAGCTGGCTCTTAATTTGTTTTTGTTTTTGTTTTTTAAGAGATGGGGGTTTCACCGTATTAGCCAGGATAGTCTTGATTTCCTGACCTTGTGATCTGACCGCCTCGGCCTCCCAAAGTGCTGGGATTATAGGTGTGAGCCACCGTACCCGGCCAATTTCTTATTTTCATACACTTATCTCTGTGTGTGCCTTATTACTTATCCCTAACTGTAAGCCCCTTAAGGGAATAAGAGATAAACCCCTTATTATCCTGAACTTAAGCCCCTTTTTCATCTTTGTACCATTTGCAACATGAAAATTATGTTTGAATTACTGCATGCGCTAATTTATGTGAATGTTATATTAAATCCATAAAATGCAGAGAAATGTCAGGTGATATTTTTCTTTTTGTTTGTGGTCAAGTGATATTTTCTAAAAAATAAATGATATAGGCTGGGCGCGGTGGCTCACGCCTGTAATCCCAGCACTTTGGGAGGCCAAGGCAGGTGGATCACAAGGTCAAGAGATCGAGACCATCCTGGCCAACATGGTGAAACCCTGTCTCTACTAAAAATACAAAAATTAGCTGGGCGTGGTGGCTCATGCCTGTAGTCCCAGCTATCTGGGAGGCTGAGGCAGGAGAAACCCTTGAACCCAGGAGGCGGAGGTTGCAGTGAGCCAAGATTGCACCACTGCACTCCAGCCTGGTGACAGAGTGAGACTCCATCTCAAAAAAAAAAAAAAAAAATCATCTAATTAATGAGTGGCATTGGTGCTAAGTTTTATGAGGCTTTTAGAGATGATGTAATTGTGGACTGAGAAGTCAAGCAAGATGTTTCAGAAAAGGTGAGATTCAGGTTCTCTTAAGGAAGAATAGATGTTCTATGGTTAGGAATGGGAAATGTATTCAGGTTGGAGGGAGGAGCTTGTGCATTGGTGGGGAGACAACACGTAGGGCATATTTAGAGACCAGTGAATGGGTCTGGTGTGCTCCCGTGAAGACTGTGCATGTGTGGGTGATTGAGGGCAGAGTGGGTAAGTTGTGATTGAGCCTTCTACTTGCCATGTGACCTTTAGACAAAGTCATTTCCTTCTACTTTTTATTTTTCCTTTTTCTTCTTCTTTATTTTTTTTTAAGAGACAAGGTCTCACTGTCTGGCCCAGGCTGGAGTGCAGTGGCATGATCACAGTTCACTGTGACCTTGAACTCTGGGGCTCAAGCCACCCTCCTGCCTCAGCCTCCCGAGTAGCTGGGACCACAGGCACATGCAACTATGCCCAGTTAATTTTTGTATTTTTAGTAGAGATGGGTTTTTGCCATGTTGGCCAGGCTGGTCTTGAACTCCTGACAGGAGGTGATCCGCCCACCTCAGCGTCCAAAGTGTGGGGATTATAGGCGTGAGCCACTGCACCCAGTTGTCAGTTTGATTGTTATGATGTCATTTCCCTTCTTTATACATCCCCTTCCCCCACATCTTGTTTGGTATTTAATGGACATTTCTCTTCTTTTCCAAAGGATCTACCGCTACCAATCTCATGACTATGCCTTCAGTAGTGTAGAAAAATTACTACATGCTCTAGGAGGAGATGAATTCCTTGGAATGCTTAACCGAACACTTCTTGAAACCTTGCAGAAGGCTGGCTTCTCTGAGAAATTCCTCAGTGAAATTATAGCTCCTGTTATGAGGGTCAATTATGGCCAAAGCACAGACATCAATGCCTTTGTGGGTAAGCCAGGGCATGGAACAGTGGTGGACATTAGTTCTCAAAGGGGCTTACCTGGTGCTATGGTGGCTTCTGACTTTAGGCCATGGACTGGAGGCTACTTTTCTCTGTGAACCTCAACATTGTTAGCAAAATCCTGCATATGTAGATGTGCATTTTTAGGGGGAGAGGGTTTTAGCTTTCATTAGTTCAGTGATTCTTAATTGGGGGATTTTGCTCCCAAAGGCCATTTAGCAATGTCTAGAGACATTTGGAGTAGAACATGTGATTGGGAAGGGAGAGTGGGTAGAGAGCCTCTTACAAAGTCAGAAATAAAACAAGTTTTTTCCTCCTGTTGACAGGGGCAGTGTCATTGTCCTGTTCTGATTCTGGCCTTTGGGCAGTAGAAGGTGGCAATAAACTTGTTTGCTCAGGGCTCCTGCAGGCATCCAAAAGCAATCTTATATCTGGCTCAGTAATGTACATAGAGGAGAAAACAAAGACCAAACACACAGGTAAGCTTGAATTTCTCTTTTTATTGTTCCTGATTTCCCCTGCAGAAAATGCTCAGGGAGAAACACCTCTCTTTTGTTATCTCTTACTCAGTTCTAAAATGATGAAACTTGAAATTTAGCCGTGTAGAAATATTCCCCAATGTAGTTAAGTGCAGTGGCATTACTCCTTGGATTTGAAAAATAATCTTATCTTCAAAAGTAAAAATTCCATATTTTGTACTTATTGACATTCTGAATAAGAAATTTGCCACAATGTAATAAAAATGCAAGGGTCAGCTATCTTAAGGGATATAACTTATTCAGTTTTTTTTTTTTTCTTTGGAGATAGAGTCTTGCTCTGTTGCCCGGGCTGGAGTGCAGTGGCATGATCCGGCTCACTGCAACCTCCACCTCCTGGGTTCAAGCAATTCTCCTGCCTCAGCCTCCCAAGTAGCTGGTACTACAGGCATATTGCACCATGCCTAGCTAATTTTTTTGTATTTTTAGTAGATACGGGGTTTCACCATGTTGCCCAGGCTGGTTTCGAACTCCTGAGCTCAGGCAGTTAGTTCACCAGCCTCGGCCTCCCCAGGTGTTAGGATTACAGGCGTGAGCCACCGTGCCCAGCTGTAACTTCAATTCTTCAGAATTATAGAGAAATTATGAAGAAAGTATAGAATTATTTTTAGAAGGTATATTAGAAACACTACACAAACATATGCCCCCTTATTTCCTCTAGGAAATCCAACAAAGATGTATGAAGTGGTCTACCAAATTGGAACTGAGACTCGTTCAGACTTCTATGACATCGTCTTGGTGGCCACTCCATTGAATCGAAAAATGTCCGGTATTACTTTTCTCAACTTTGATCCTCCAATTGAGGAATTCCATCAATACTACCAGAATATAGTGACAACTTTAGTTAAGGGGGAATTGAATACATCTATCTTTAGCTCTAGACCCATAGATAAATTTGGCCTTAGTACAATTTTAACCACTGATAATTCAGATTTGTTCATTAACAGTATTGGGATTGTGTCCTCTGTGAGAGAAAAGGAAAATCCTGAGCCATCAACAGATGGAACATATGTTTGGAAGATGTTTTCTCAAGAAACTCTTACTAAAGCGCAAATTGTAAAGATCTTTCTTTCCTATGATTATGCTGTGAAGAAGCCATGGCTTGCCTATCCTCGCTATAAGCCCCCAGAGAAATGCCCCTCTATCATTCTCCACGATCGACTATATTATCTCAATGGCATCGAGTGTGCAGCAAGTGCCATGGAAATGAGTGCCATTGCAGCCCACAACGCCGCGCTCCTTGCCTATCACCGCTGGAATGGGCACACAGACATGATTGACCAGGATGGCTTATATGAGAAACTTAAAACTGAGCTATGAAACGACACATTCTTTTTTCCCTCCTAGTTCCAAATGACTATCAGTGGCAAAAAAGAACAAAATCTGAGCAGAGATGATTTTGAACCAGATATTTTGCCATTATCCTTGTTTAACAAAAGTAATCCCTGCTGGTCATAAGAAAACACAAGGTTCTAATTAAGTGTGAAAGTATAACTATTGCACTTAATCCATCTCCAGAGTTTCTTAACTGTTCTTTCACTATCCATTGGGAGTGTTTCTTAAACTTGTCTGATAAGACTCACCTGGAGTTAGGAGGTGGCGGTTGCAGTGAGCCGAGATCGTGCCATTGCACTCTAGCCTGGGCAACAAGAGCAAAACTCCATCTCAAAAAATAAAAATAATCACCTGGAGTTTGTTAAAACCATATGGATTCTCAAGCTCCTCTCTTGGAGATTCTGATTCAGTAGGTCTGGGGGGTGGGGCCCTGGATTTTGATCAAAATTGTAGAGCATTTTAAGGTGAGTACCTGAGGGAGAACTTAAAGACATCTTATTTGGGGGAGTAGTCCTTTTGAACTTTACAGCCAGATGTATTCTTCAGTCAGATAAAATTTATAGGAGCTGGTGTCTTATGCCTGACTCTTCGTAATTTCATTCCTAAGAGTCTGAAAGTTTGAAGTACATGTGCCCATGCCTAAAGCCTTGACTTTCAGAATGTTGTCTTTTGATTCTTGATTTAATTAGGGGTGAAATTTAGAAGTCTTAGTAATGCAACTTTAAGATGTTAAACAAAAATCTCAAAATGAAAAGCAAATATGGGCTACTGAATTGTGAAACTGGCATTCTATTATTACATCTTTACTTCAGGAGCTTTAAAAAATACTGAGAGACCCCCATAAACAGAGGCGCAGATTCAAAGATTGAGGATAGGACCTTAGCATTGTAGCTTTTTAAAATTTCTAATTTGCACCCAGGGTTGAGAATCACTACTGTGGGGGTGAAAACACCTACAAAGGGGTTTTAGTGCCTTAGAAGTCCTAAGAAACCCAATCTGTATCAAAGCAGATCCATTTTGCAAGGAATGATTTCTCTCAATAAGAACTTTAGAAGTAATTGTGACAGTAAGTATGGACAGTCTAACAGCAGCGGCAACTTAAGTAACTCCAGAGCAGTTGGCACTAGAACAGAATACTTGGAATGACACCAAGCTTAACCAAGTCCAGCGTATGTCCAGAGTGTTAAGTGTTTCAGTTACTGTAGCATTCTGGGTGAGAAATTGGTTGCTGAAATCTTAAGACAGTGGCTCTCAATCTTGGCTGCACATTGGATTCACCTGTAGGGTTTTAAAGCATCCCAAATGGTAACTAACATGCAGCCAAACTTGAGAACTAGTTCTGCATCTGCTGTACAAAGATCTGATTGACTGGTCAGATACTGGTAGAACAGAACAAGTAAAAGATCAAGAGTTTGAAACCAATTTAACATGTATTGTTATTAAAACATAAATAAATAAAAAGGCCTAGACCAGCCTGGGCAACATGGTGAAACCCCATCTCTACAAAAAATTTTTAAAAAGCTAGCCAGGCATGGTAGTGCATGCCTGTAGTCCCAGCTGCTCAGGAGGCTGAGGTGGGAGGATCACTTGAGCCTTGGAGGTCAAGGCTGCAGTGAGTCATGATCATGCCACTGTACTCCAGCCTGGGCAACAGTGAGACCATCTAAAAAAAATCCTTCATTGAATGAAAACTTAAAAAAGTCCTTCATAAGATCATGGCATTAGCTACTTTAATAAAATAGTGTTAAGAACATTGGTTCTGAGTAAAAATGACTTCTCTACCAGTTGTGAATGTTATTATGCTGATAAAACCGCCAAGATATATTTGATAGGCAGGGATTAAACTCATGGTTTGTCAATGGCGTTTTTTTTCTAGTTTTATTCTTCTTTTTTTTTTTGAGACAGAGTCTCACTCCCTCACCAGGCGCCAGGCTGGAGTGCAATGGCGCGACCTCGGCTCACTGCAACCTCCACCGCCCGGGTTCGAGCAATTCTGCCTCAGCCTCCCGAGTAGCTGGGACTGCAGGCGCGCACCACCATGCCCAGCTAATTTTTTTTTATTTTTAGTAGAGACGGGGTTTCACTATTTTGACCAGGATAGTCTCGATCTCTTGACCTTGTGATCCGCCCACCTCGGCCTCCCAAAGTGCTGGGATTACAAGCGTGAGCCACCGCGCCCGGCCTTCTAGTTTTATTCTTAACAGATGTTAAGAGGTATTCATATTTGTTTCCTTTTGTGGTTTTAAGACAATTTGTAAAGAATGTAATACTGTTATGTGTATGCTAAATACTAATTAATTTCTTCATTTGTAGACTTGTTTTGCAATGGCATATATTTTTACTTACAAGAATACCAGTTTAGGCGATGCGCGGTGGTTTACGCCTGTAATCCCAGCACTTTGGGAGGCCAAGGCAGGTGGATCAAGAGGTAGGGAGATCAAGACCATCCTGGCCAACATGGTGAAACCCCGCCTCTACTAAAAATAGGCTGAGGCAGGAGAATCGCTTGAACCGGGAGATGGAGGTTGCTGTGAGCCAAGATTGCACCACTACGCACCAGCCTGGTGACAGAGCAAGAGTCTGTCTCAAAAAAAAAAAAAAAAAAAAACTAATTTAGGCTGGGTGCGGTGGCTCACACCTGTAGTCCCAGCACTTTGGGAGGCTGAGGTGGGTGGATCTCTTGAGGTAAGAAGTTTGAGACCAGCCTGGCCACATGGTGAAACCACTTTACTAAAAATTCAAAAATTAGCCAGGCATGGTGGTGGGTGCCTGTAACCCCAGCTACTCGAGAGGCTGAGACTTGAGAATTACTTAAACTCGGGAGATGGAGGTTGCAGTGAATAGAGATTGCACCACTGTACTCCAGCCTAGGCAACAGTGATACCATGTCTCAAAAAAAAAAAAAAACAAAAAACAAACCAATTTAAAATGTTCCTGGTATCATATCAAACCTACTCTGGATAAATTTTCCAGTAGGGTATCTGAAATTACTTTGGCAAAACCAAAACAGGTTATCAGTATACCAAGGATATTAAGTAGTTTTAATGCCACTACAGTATTACTTTTTTACTGAGAGAAAAACACTAGCAGAGCCTGCTACTCCAGGCACATTAGGTAGTTTTATGCAACTATAGTGTTAAAGAAGAGTTTTACTGGAAGAAAAAAAGCTCTACATGTCAGAGCTTGCTGCTCCAGACCACTTTTTTTTTTTTTTTTTTAAACACAAGAGACTGGTAAAAATGATGCAGGAGCTGAATGAAAAGCCAGCTCTGTTCCAGTGGTTCTCTAGCTGAGTTGAGCATGCTTGTTACCTGCAGGACTTGTTAAAACATCACTGGGCTCCACCCTGTTTGTTTATTCAGTAAGTTTATTGTGGGACACAAGAAATTACATTTTATAAGTTCCCTTGTGATGCTGCCGTTCTACTTATGGAAACCACACTTGAAATAGTTCTACAATTCAGCTCTATGTTGCTGCAAAAAAAAAAAAAAAGTCAGTGAAGATTTACCAAGAATTACAGTGTATGGGACTTCATATCAGTTCTCCTTACTGAGATTGTTAGTTTGATCCCTCTGGTTGTTCTTTTGTTGTAAACGTTTTCTGTAATTAGGAAATGCCATTTAAGAGTGAGAGAGGTTATATATATATGAGCCATTCATTGTGTTTGGTGTTTTACAAAAACTTTACATACTGTGTATATTTCATTCTGTACAGTTTTAAAGTGATTCATGATTTGCAGGCTTTTTATCAGATCACAAAAAAATCAGCCTTCAGCATTTGCTTGATAAAGTTTCTTAAAGATTAGGTTTATAATACAACCATCTGTAATGTATCTCTCATTTGAGGTTGTGGGCCATAAAATTCATTAACTAGATGAATACACCGTGGACAGCATCCTCACTACCCTTCTCTACTCACAAAGAACCATGATACACTGGAATGTTTTTCTTTGGAATCCTCTTCTACTCTTGTATTAAAATTTTCCCCCACTTAATGATTATGTTCAAAATAAACAACTACATCACCATTACTTCCTGTCTTTTGCTTCTGTTGTACTATATTTGGAATGTAGACGTACTTGGGAAAGTCAGACTAGATCAGAGTTACTCTTAAGTTTTGAAAATTAGTGTCTTGAAAGAAACTCCTTCATGTTTGCAACTTCTTTATCTGTTTAGTGTCGAAAGATGGACATTATCACACACTGAGCATTTCTCAATAACTAAAATGAAATAAATAAATAAACAAAGATGGACAAAAGGAATCCTTCCATGTTTCACATTTAACAAGATTCATCCACTTTAATGCATAAAACCCTTTTAAATCAGTGTCAACCAGGAAAATTCATGTCAAAAAAAATTGGAATGAGAGCTAATATTCTATATTCAGAACATCTGAGAAAACATTTTTGACTATTACAAAAGTTTATTTAACAAAAAGTCTAATATGAAAATGTACTTGACCTAATTTTTACATCATAGTAAAACAGGCCCTATGGAGAGAGGACATGGGTTTCTCCGCTGAACAGCCATTATTTATACTCGTTCCAAGGCTTCTAACATGATGATACTATTTCCTCGTATTACCTAAGAAAGAGAAAAGTAAATTGGAAAAGAACAACTCATGTCACAGACATATCGATGATTTAAGAATTTTCACCAAATCATTAATGGTTTTTCAATATTACATGTCGGTTTTTAAAGCTCTGTTCAAGCAACAGGGACACAAAACACAACTCTGAGCCCTTTATAAGACGGACATCTTTTAGATTGAAGGCTAACAATTAGTTTTATGAGATTCTAATGTCAGGTCTTGAGCCCTTTATAAGACGGACATCTTTTAGATTGAAGGCTAACAATTAGTTTTATGAGATTCTAATGTCAGGTCTCCAATGACTAATTTCACCTTTTTTTTTTTTTTTTTTGAGACAGAGTCTCACTGTGTTGCCTAGGCTACAGTGTAGTGGCGCAATCTTGGCTCAGTGCAGCCTCTGCCACCTGGGTTCAAGCGATTCTACTGCCTCAGCCTCCCAAGTAGCTGGGATTACAGGAGCCCCGACCATGTCCAGCTAATTTTTATATTTTTAGTAGAGACAGGGTTTCACCATGTAGGCCAGGCTGGTCTCAAACTCCTGACCTCAAGTTATCTGCTTGCCTCGGCCTCCCAAAGTGCTGGGATTGCAGGCGAGAGATACTGTGCCTGGCCTTTATTTCACCTTCTAAAATTCAGGAATCAAATATAAATGCCCATCCCTGACTCTATGGGATCTAAAAAATAATGAGAAAAATATGTACAGTAGAGTATGTTAGGTACAGTTTGGAGGTATAAGATCACTTAGGGAACAAACCAGGATGGGAAATCGTGAAAGGCATGCTCTATGAAAATGACATTTTACCTGGGTCATGGAAATTGAGTACAATTTTGAAAAGGAGATAGGAAACTTTAGAACTAAGATAAAGACAAGTATAAGAGGATAAGGAAGTAATCTCATTTGAATGCACTAAAAAGTTCATGAAGAGAAGCAGGAAACAAAGACAGTTGGCATTCAGTCTTGGAAAGCTTCAAATGCCAATCTTAGTGTTTGGAGGACATCAGGAACTTACAGTGAGCCAGTGAGTTTCACATTTGGGGGAATGACAATCATTAAGTTTCCTGGCAACAAGATATTTACATAAATACACCAAAGTTTGAGTAGGACAGAACCTAGAGGCAGAAAGAGAAGTTAAAAAAGAAAGGGCCCAAGAGAATAGTGCTTGACCCAGTAGACAAGTCATAAATTAAGAATACTTATATGGGCCTGGTGAGGTGGCTCACACCTGTAATCTCAACACTTTAGGAGACCAAGGTGGGCAGATTATTGGAGGTCGGGAGTTCAAGACCAGCCTGATCAACATGGAGAAACCCCATCTCTACTAAAAATACAAAATTAGCCACGTGTAGTGGCACATGTTTGTAATCCCAGCTACTTGGGAGGCTGAGACAGGAGAATCACTTGAACCCAGGTGACAGAGGCTGCAGTGAGCTGAGATCGTGCCACTGCACCCCAGCCTGGGCGATAAGAGTGAAACTCCGTCTCAAAACAAAAACAAAAAAACAAAAAACTTATCAGAGTATAGCCGAATCAGCTGGTAAATGAATTCAAAAGGGGTAGAAAAAGTGAAACGGGAAGGCTAGGGGAATGAAAACAAGAAGTCCCTGATAGACAGTAGATCACAATAATTGATAGATCACCCATAAGTCAAGTAGAATTGGATAGGTGAATGGAGGGGTAGGGGAGGTAGAGGATAGGTAATAATTTGAGATGTTTATTAGAAATGGAGGTATTCTAAAAAGATTCAAAGTGGAGCTATGCTTATAGGCAGCTAGAGTAAAAGTAGTTGTAACTAGTTCTTTTCTCCCTGTATCATGCTTATTTACAAATACACTATGATTTATTGTGTTCTCCATGCAAATGTAAATGTTACGAGGGCAAGGACTGGCGCAAAATCCCAGTGCCTAAAACAGTAGGCACACAGAGGTCTAAAGTACCTGCTAAATATTAATAAAAGAACTCACATATGTGATTACTGCAGCTGACAGAATAGAGGGGGAACACAATTGGTAGGAAAGGTGTCTTGGAACCTGGCAGCCAATTATCAGCAACCAGTATGATAAGGTAGCAAGGAGCAGATTTAAAAGAGAATGGCTGGGCATGGTGGCTCCCACCTGTAATCTCAGGCCCAGGCTCCCTTTGGGAGGCCCAGACGGGTAGACTGCTTGAGCCCAGGAGTTTGACAACTGCCTGGGCAACATGGCAAAATCCTATCTCTACAAAAACTACAAAAATTAGCCAAGTGTGCAAGTGCACACCTGTGGTTCCAGCTACTTGGGAGGCTGAGGTGGGAGGATAAACTGAGCCTAGGGAGGCTGAGGCCACAGTAAGCTCTATGTTACTGCATTCCGGCCTGGGTGACAGAGTGAGACCTGTCTCAAAACAACAACAAAATCCAGTAAGAACAATGCCCTAAAAATGACAATGGCAACAGAAGGGGTCTAAAGATTCATACTCTTCTTGCAAGTTAAGAATAGAACTCCTCTCCGTTGTTTTGACTGGGACTAGCTATGCTGACCAGGCTGCAGTGCAGCGGCTATTCACAGGCACAATCGCGGCACAATGAAGCCGCAAACTCCTGGGCTCAAATGGTTCTTTTGCCTCAGCCTCTTGAGTAGCTGGGACTACAGGTACACATCACCATGCCCAGCATAAACCAGGAGTGGAAACATGCTTACCTAGTTATCAGAATTTTATTTTTATTTTAATGAATTTTTTTTTTGAGACAGGGTCTTGCTCTATTACCCGGGCTGGAATGCAGTGGCTCAGTCACAGCTAACTACAGCCTTACCCTCCTGGGCTCAAGTGATCCTCCCATTCAGCCTCTTAAGTAGCTGAGACCAGAAGCACGAGCCACTAAGCCAGGCTAATTTTTAAATTTGCTGTAGAGACAGGGTCTCACCATGTTGCCCAGGCTGATCTCAAACTCCTAGTCTCAAGTGATCCTCCTGCCTTGGCCTCTCAAAGTGCTGGAATTACAGGTGTGAGCCACTGTACCTGGTCAGTTATCAGAATTTTAAATTCCCCATTTTTGGCAACAGATGTTGAACATCACATCTCACTGGCCAAAGCAAGGAAAGCTAGGCTTCCTTCCTAGCTTCCTGCTAAATCTATATACTTCTTTGTCTTGTCACATAATATTTAGAAAATAAGGCTAGATGGTGAATTTTGTCCCACCTTATCTGTGGTCCAAAAACATGAAACGTATAATTCCAGAAACAGACAATCCCTAATTTTACATTGCATGATGTTCTGAGTAGTGTGATATCATCTCATACTGTCCCTGAACATGGATTATCCCTTTGTCTAGCATCTCCATGCCGCCCATTAATCAGTTATCTCAGTTTTCCAATTGACTGTTGTGGTATCAAAGGGTTACTTGTGTTCAAGAAAACAGTCAAGGTTTACTTAGTAATAGCCTGAAAGTATAAGAGCAGTGATGCTGGCAATATGGATAGGCCAAAGAGAAGCTGAAAAGTGTTTCCTTTAAGTGAAATGGTACAAGTTCTTGACTTAATAAGGAAAGAAAAAAAATAGCATGAGACTGCTAAGATTTACGGTAAGGACGAATCTTCTATCTGTGAGATTGTGAAGAAGTAAAAGGAAATTCGTGCTTAGGGTCAGTACTATCTGTGGTTTCTGGTACCCACTCTGAGGATAAAGGACTACTTATATAGTGCTCTTCCTCTTTGTCACTGTGTTTGAGGCTTAATTCTCCAAATCAAACTTGAACTATCAGGTCCAGAATTACACACTGCTCCTTTTGTTGTGCTTCAGTGATGCTACAGAAGCACAACTCTAGCAAGAGTACCTGAACTATGTAACATAATAAGATAAAACTCTGGGGGATGTCTCAGAAGGTAGCTGAGATTTATCATTAGGTGATATCCAACTGACAGGTTAAAAACAAATTCCTGAAAACACACACATCCTCTTTTGAGTGAGGGTCTTGCTTTGTCACACAGACTGGAGTGCAGTGGTGTGATCTCAGCTTACTGCAGCTTTGACTTCCTGGGTTCAAGTGATCTTCCTGCCTCAGTCTCCTGAGTAGATGGGACTACAGATGCACATCACCATACCTGGCTAATTTTCTAAATTGTTTGTAGAGATGAGGTCTCACTGTGTTGCCCAGGCTGATCTCGAAATCCTGGGCTCAAGTGATCCTCCTGCTTTAGCCTTTCAAAACACTGGGATTACAGGTGTGAGCCACTGTGCCCAGCCAACACATACATATCTACAATAAAAGAGTATTAAGTAATTTCAATGGCCTCAATGGATCACTGACTTGGATAAGGTAATAATGAAGCCAATTGTCCTTTGTCAAGCAACTTTTAACAAAATGAACAAAATCTTAACCTATTTGTTTCCCTTCTTCCAACTTTAGCAAAAAGTTCATCTCTGTTCTTGCCTTTTGTTTTTTTTTCTTTGAGACAGTGTTGCTCATGTTGTTCTTGTTGCCCAGGGTGGAGTGCAATGATGCAATCTCCGCCTCCCAGGTTCAAGTGATTCTCCTGCCTCAGCCTCCTGAGTAGCTGGGATTACAGGCATTCGCCACCACGCCCAGCCAATTTTTTTATTTTTAGTAGAGACGGGATTTCTCCATGTTGGTCAGGTTGGTCTCGAACTCTCAAACTCAGGTGATCCACCTGTCTCGGCCTCCCAGAGTACTGGGATTACAGGCGTGAGCCACCACGCCGGGCTGTGTTCTTGCCTTTTAGGTGCCAAATGCTTCCTGAATTCTTTTCAGCAAATTTGTTGGGATGACTAAAAACCTAATCTACCTTCTATTAGAATAAACATTTATTTGTAAAAATAAAGGTTTAGAGGAAAATCTTGGGGTACCTAGAAAGTGTTTTTATAAGGACTTGGCTACTAATGATGCTGGCAGCCTATTCAACAGAAGCTCACAAGAGAATATACCTGAAAGACAAGTAAGCTTACATGAAACTTGGGAGTACAGTGTGGTTATCTGGAGACTAAATTGTTTTTTCAGTCATGACTACTGATTTGCTTTTCAAAACACAGTAATGAAAAAGTATCTGAATTAAGTAATAACCCAAACCTTGGGAAGAATAGTTTGTAAAAAATTAAACAGGCAGAGATGTCAAAATAGGTCTATCTTCAACTCTACTGCTCAAACTTAAAAAATCAAGGTTAAGGATGGGTGTGGTGGCTCACGAGGTCAGGAGTTTGAGACCAGCCTGGCCAAGATGGTAAAACCCTGTCTCTACTAAAAATTAGCCAGTGCAGTGGTGGGCACCTGTAATCCCAGCTGCTTGGGAGGCTGAGGCAGGAGAATCACTTGCACCCAGGAGGCAGAGGTTAGAGTGAGCTGAGATCACGCCACTGCACTTCAGCCTGGGGGGACAAGAGCGAGACTGTCTCAGGAAAGAAAAAAAAAGTTAATAAATCCAGGCTAATAATTAGCAACTCTTACCACCCCTTGGACCTCTTTATGCTCAATAATTTGCTAAAAGTAAGCTGTCCTTTTTGATTCACCTTTTTTAAGAACTTTGGGCTTACCACTTTATTAGGTATGTTGTCCTGTGTTAGACAAAGAAGGACTCAAAGTCTGGATCTTGCTCGTTTTGGCTGGGCGGGCCACGTGTGTAATCCTAGCATTTTGGGAGGCCAAGGCAGGCAGACTGCCTGAGCTCAGGAGTTCGAGACCAGCCTGGGCAAGATGGTGAAAACCCTGTCTCTACTAAAAATACAAAAAAAAAAAAGTCAGGCATGGTGGCATGTGCCTGTAGCCCCAGCTACTCAGGAGGCTGAGACAGGAGAATCGCTTGAACGTGGGAGGCAGAAGTTGCAGTGAGCCAAGATTGTACCACTGCACTCTAGCCTGGGCAACAGAGCGAGACTCTGTCAAAAAAAAAAAAAAAAAAAAAAGAAGGAAAAAAAACTCTTTTTCAGCAATCACTAAAACTATGGCCCAATGAATGTAGGAATGTTTAATCCTATGACAGCTCAGTATTTGCTTTTTTTCTGTTTCGTTTTTTCCTTTCTCATGTGAATGTCATTGTGATTATCCCTTGTAACTTTTACCTTGGCTACTTCAAAATTTTGGGTGTGATAAACCAGAAAATCCAGGTTAACTATGTATACAAATAAAATCAGAAAGTGTGATCTGTGGACTGGCAGATCTGCATTAGGCATTAGTAGAAATGCAAAACCTTAATTAAGTTCCGCCCCATACCTACTGAAGTAGAATCTGCATTTTAACAAGATTCCCTGGGGATTCATATACACGTTAAGGTTTCAGAACTACTGGTCTAATGAAGGACCAACTATGAGCCTCTATTGTAGAATAAAGCTCAAGAAGGACTTTCAACAGCTATTTCAAGCCCTAGGACCTTAGGTTCTGTATAGTTGAGATCTTACCTCTAGGTAACCAGGATATTACCACAGCTGAATAACTGCCACATGTTCAACTAAAAAGGAGATGGAAAATCTAATTTTGCCTGTTATTTGCCGTTTCTGGGGGTTACTAACTAGGAAAGTTAATACATATTCCAAAAGGAAAATGAAGTCTCCAAGAGAAATCTTGTATCTTTACTTACCACCATTCCAATATTGTTCTGTTGTCCGCTAGTCGCCATCTCCACACACTCATCTATCACAAGATTCATAAAGGGATCAAATCCCCGCAATATTCCTTGGACATGTCTGCCACCATTTAATTTCACTAT
Organism: Ateles fusciceps; assembly: GCA_036589455.1. Lineage (NCBI taxonomy): Eukaryota > Metazoa > Chordata > Mammalia > Primates > Atelidae > Ateles > Ateles fusciceps. The sequence continues at coordinate 38,834,913 of JAZHEH010003205.1, forward strand.
TAAAAAGGGAAAACGATGTTTCAGAAAAATACAAGTATTTGAGATGTTTCACCCACTATCCTTACTGTATGCCAAGCACTGGATTAAACATTTTTGTATTTACTTCCACATTTTAATTTATAAGAATCCTAAAAAGTAGTATTATCCTTACTTTATAGGACAGAATCAAACTTTAGAGCTTTTATTTATTTATTTATTGAGACGGAGTGTCACTCTGTCGCCAGGCTGGAGTGGTGCAGTGGCGCAATCTCGGTCCACTGCGATCTCCGCCGCCTCGGTTCAAGCAATTCTCCTGTCTCAGCCTCCCAAGTAGCTGGGACTACAGGTACATGCCACCACACCCGGCTAATTTTTGTATTTTTTAGTAGAGGTGGGGTTTGGTCAGGCTGGCCTCAAATTCCTGACCTCAGGCGATCCACCCACCTCGGCCTCCTAAAATGCTGGGATTACAGGCATGAGCCACTGCGTCTGGCCTAGCAGCTTCTATTTTTTTATTTTTTCAGAGATGGGGCGGGGAGGCTCCCTATGTTGCCCTGGCTGGTCTCGAACTCCCGAGCTCAAGGGATCCTACCGCTCTGGCCTCCCAAAGTGCTGTGATTACAGATGAAAGCCACTGTGCCCTAGCTTTTAAGTAACTGCATTCACGGTTATACAGCTACTGTATGGTAGAAGTGAGATTCAAGCTAAAGGCTGCTTACCTCTAATGCTAATGGTTTTGTCCCCTACATATACTTCAAGCACTGTGTGGGTCAGATTTTTAGTTACATTGAACAAATTCTTACATATTCCCAAGACAAACAAAATAATTCTTCCTTATCTAAGTCTTTTGTAGCTTATTTAAAGGAAAAAAGGTTGATAAATCCTGTTAATTTTGTCAAAGTGAGGAAGGGCTTATGTAATATAAAGTCTTAAGTGCTATTAAATTCATTAAACATCAGAAATTAGGTAATAAAATTGTTTAGTTAGGATTAAGTAATCTGCTTAATTAATGGATGTGAATTAGAGGTCCTGTGTGCTTTAAATTTTCATAAAGTTGCAAAAAACCCAAAACAACAAACTTACATGATAACTTCTTGTCCATAAATCTGAAAAAGCAAAAGGGTAAAGATTACATAACCAATTAAAAAATTTTAAGCATAAACAAGTACATAAATAGGTATAGTTAAAATAATTTGCTAACATTTATACAATGGTAACGACATCTAAAATAGTAAAAATATTGTACTACTGTGAAGAGTGAGGGAGTAGGGCAAGGTAGCTCATGCCTGTAATCCCAGCACTTTAGGAGGCTGAGGTGGGTGAACCGCTTGAGCTCAGGAGTTGAGACCAACCTGAGCAACATGGTGAAACCCCATCTCTACCAAAAATACAAAAATTAACTGGGAGTAGCAGCATGTGCCTATGGTTTCAGCTACTTGGGAGGCTGAGGTCGGAGGATCACTGGAACCTGCGAAGTTGAGGCTGCAGTGACTCACTGCACTCCAGCTGGGCGATAGAGCAAAACTGTTTCAGAGGAAAAAAAGGTTACCTAAATTAGACATTCTACAAAGCAAAGTAATTTGGGAAGGGGAAAGATAATAAAAATGAAACATATTTAGACTGTGTTAATCTACATTAAGTGGAGTCTTTATACTAATATGAATTACAAAAACATTCTTATTGTTCAATACTATGTTGTTTCATTGACCTAAGTTTCTTTACTTCTTTCTTTCTTTTGGTTTTAAAGAGATAGTGTCTCATTATGTTGCCCAGGCTGGTCTTGAATTTCTGGCCTCAAAAAACATGCTTCCCCTCAGTCTCCCAAAGCGCTGCTGAGATTACACAGGCATAAGCTACCTCATCTGGTCTCATTAACCTAATTTTCATTAATTGGGTTTTATAGTCATAACAGAAAAACAAAGACTTGCTTACATTTGGTTATTTCCAAAACTAAGTTGTAAAGATAGCAAACAGTACTCAAACCATAGCCAATTCAACAGGTATTTTATATTCGAGATAAAAAGGAGTGTTCTTTTATTTAATATGAAAGCATCAAGCACAAATGTTCAGGGTAGTCCTCAACATTTAAGTATATTTTAGTATAATAAATGCATATTTTGAAACTTCAAACAATATGAATTAAGGAAAATTCCATTTTAGTGGAATATGAGACTACTAAGCCGTGCAGTCAAATCAGTTTTTAACCTCTTCCATTTATAGGCCAGAAAAACATGAAATTTCATTCAGTTTTAAAAATTTCATTCAAATTTTGAAATATAAAAAAATGGGAAAAAATTTTAGCATATGGGCTGCGAAGTGGGCACTTAGTTAATCTTAATGTACAGAATAATCATGGAAGAATTCAAATATAAAACAGGGAGGATGACTGAAGGAGGGAGTAGATACACTTACAAGTAAAAATGTATTTATGAAGTATGATGAACAAGACTATATTTCAATAAGATATATAAAAGCATAGCAAATACAACACACGATCTTATTCAATCTTTACAAGGACTTTGCAATTATGGTCTAGTATTACCACCATTTTACAGACGGAGAACTAGGTATGGAAAGGTTAAGTAAATTATTCGAAGTCACACAGCAAGTGTGAGCAAATACAAATAGTTCAGTTTGACTGCAGAACGGAAGACTTGAGTATTCGTGGCTGTAATGTTTGGCGTTTGAATGTTGGGTGGGTTAAATATAGACTCGATTTTGCATATTGTGATAAATTATTCAAGCAGTCACTGGGAAGACTACTGTGGCAGCAAATTTTAAAAAGTGGCAGGAAGAATTCAGTTAAGCCAGGGTATCTCAACTTCTGCACTACTGACATTTGGAACTAGATAATTTTGTATTGTCGGGGGCAGTCCAATAAGCGGTAGGAAGTTTAGCAGCATCCCTGTGTCTACTCACTAGAAGTCAGTAGCACCAGATCCCCTACTCTCCTATTTAAGAACCAGAGTGGCCAGGCGCAACGGCTCACGCCTGCAACCCCAGCACTTTGGAAGGCCGAGGTGGGCGGATCACAAGGTCAGGAGTTCAAGACCAGCCTGCTCAACATGGTGAAATCCCATCTCTACTAAAAATACAAAAATTAGCTGGGTGTGGTGGCGGGCGCCTGTAATCCCAGCTATTTGGAGGCTGAGGCAGGAGAATCGATTGATCCTAGGAGGCAGAGATTGCAGTGAGCTGAGATCATGCCACTGCACTCCAGCCTGGGCGACAGAGCCACAGAGCGACACTCCACCTCAAAAAAAAAACACAAAAAAACAAAAAACCAAATACCAAAACCAAACCAACCAACCAAACAAAAAAAGAACCACTAAGCCAGGAGGATGGCATAAACGTGTAAAAGAAGATGCTATCCTTGAGAAGAGTAGAGGAAGAAAAAATTTGAAAGTCATTTTGGCAGCAGATTTGACGGGACTGCACAATTCATGAAACCTATGAATGAGAAGAGAAAGGTATTAAAACTAGCTTCCTTCTCTGAATTTTTCAAAAACTATGTTACCAATCAGAAAGGAAATCTTAGATTACAAGTAGAGAATGGTCCTTTTGTTTAAAAAAAAGTCACCATTTCAGCAGTCTCTGATGAATCCAGAGGATACTTACGTCACCAGCACACCAAAAAAGAATAATTTTCAGATAAACATTTTCACGACAATAATTTCTAAGTTAGTTCTATTTTTCTTATGTTGGGCTTATGCTTTAATAATTCCTTAACAGACCTAACTAAAATATACAGGCAAGGAGTTTTCACACAAAGATGGCTTTGATACAAATGCATCTTTAAATGCAAAAATATTATTATTATTTTTGGAAAAACAGTTTTGCTGTTGTTGCCCAGGCTGGAGTGCAATGGCACGATCTCGGCTCACTGCAACTGCAACCTCCGCCTCTCGGATTCTAGCAGTTCTCCTGCCTCAGCTTCCCAAGTAGCTGGGATTATAGGCCCCGTCGTCACACCCGGCTAATTTTTTGTATTTTTAGTAGAGACAGGGTTTCAAAAAAAAAAAAAGAGACGGGGTTTCACCACGTTGGCCAGGCTGGTCTCAAACTCCTGACCTCAGGTGATCCACCCCCCCTCGGTCTCCCAAAGTGCTGGGATTACAGGCATGAACCACCGCGTCCGGCCGCAAAATTATTAAATAGGAATTTTTCCTTATGTCTAACTTCTGTGGGCCTAGTAATAAATGAACTATACACAAAGCCAACCACACGCTATGCCAAAGAAAACTGATCCCTGTAACAATTCTGCACCCTTTGTGCAATCCAGCTACTACATGTAGAATTCCAGCATCAAGGAGTATAAACAAAACAGAAACGTACTCAGGAAACGGAACATGTTAAGTCCAGGCAAGAAGCATTTGAAGAGTTTAAAGCTTTACATCGAGTCCTACCTGAAGTAAGGCTCTCCTACTTAAAGTTGTTTGATTTTACTGGGTGTGCAGAAAACTTCAAAACACTAGCCTTCTCTGATTAGAAAAAACTTAATATTATTAAAAAAATGAATATTCTTACATAGTTTTAACATCAGAGCAAGATAACACACAACATTCAAACTTAACGTAAAAGAAGGCAAGAAAAAGGAATGAGGTTTCTAAGTAAAGCTCAAAGAAACAGCTACAAACACATTCTCTAAAGCTAAAGTGGCTTTTGGAGTCTGAAGCTTCACGGAGTTTTTAAAAACACTTCCATTCCAGCCACTCTTTAGTTCCTCAACAGAATTACTCCCTCTAGCCATCTATTTAGAACATGATGCTATTCGAGATGTTCAACAAAAGGCGGCATTCAAGATCTTCAAGGAAACGAGGGTGGGAGAACGCGGGGTGACCAGGGATCCGACCACAGTACCGGGAGGCGGGTCAGCCGGAAGGAGGTGCGGTGGCTGCCGGCGGTAACCACGCCGACGCGCTAGCTCTGCGCGGCTTCACGTCCCAAGCGCGGGAGCCTGGCCAAGATCCCGGAGACCTTGGACCCGAAAAAGAATTGAGGTGGTGGCTCAAGCCATTCGGCGAATGGGGGAGGGAACAAAGGGACTCGGGGGACGCACAAAAGCGACCGTTTCGGTTTGGTTCTCATACATACTTACTTTTTCAACTCGGGAGGGTGAGCCTTGCTCATGATGGCTACTCCGCGGGCTCACAAAGGCCTTGGAACGGAATGCACGGCCTACTCTACGCTCCCGCGGTAGGCCCGGCGTCTTGCGTCTGGCGTCACCGACCTCGTTAGCCAATCGATTGTCGGCAGTTTTTACATTTCACCTCGCGATACCTGAGAGTCTCGGTCACCGTTGAACTTCCGGTTGCGTCGTCAGCGATTGGCCCGGACGGAGGGGGTGGGTCCTCTAGGCACCTTCCTAAATTCCGTTTTCTTTGTGCAAAATTTAGAAAACGAGTACTCTGCCTATGGACCCCCCCCCTCAAAAAAAAAAAAAAAAAAAAAACCAAACCAAACCAAACCAAACCAAACAAACAAAAAAACCGCCGGGTGCCGTAAATTCCAGAACTTTGGGAGGCTCGCTTGAGTCCAGGAGGTCGAGACCAGCCTGGGCAACAAAGTGACACCCTCCCCCTACACCTTCTCTATTTAAAAAATAAAATTGGGATAACGGTCCCGTCTCTAGCTTCTGGGTAAACCCGGCCAATCCCGCATGTCTGTGGATCGTATCGCTTATTTTCTTCATATATACCGAATGATAACGAGCCCTAGAGGAATGGACCCCTGTATTTCTTTGGCAGGAATCCTTATAGCATACTGTCAGAACAAGCCTATTGTTCCGGTAAAATGTAAATTAGTGGCCTCTGCACCACTGGAGGGTAAGGTGATTGGGCCTGTCTCTAGAATGTCAATCTATTTCCTACTGGCGATCTTGCAAATAATTTTTTTTTTTTTTGAGATGAGGTCACCCAGGCTGGAATGGATGGTGTGATCATGGCTTACTGCAACCTCGAACTCCTGGCCTCAAGTGATCCTCCCACCTCAGCCTCCTGAGTTGTTGAGACTACAGGCACATGCCACTGTGCCTAGCTAATATATATATATATAAAAAAAAAATATTTTTTTTTTTTTTTTTTGGTAGAAGTGAGGTCTTACTTTGTTGCCCAGGCTATTCTCCAATTCCTGGCCTTAAGTGATCCTCCTGACCATGGCTCCCAAAGTGTTGGTATTATAGGCGTGAGCCAGCATGCCTGACAGTCCTGCAGTCTTCAAACACTGCCTCCAAACTCGCTGATGTGCTATCGCTTCTGTATATAAAATTGTGAAGTGCAGCATACAAACATTCTCTAATATAAGGTATTTTTTTCATGTCAAGATGTGTAAAAAGTGGTCTCTGACTTGTTCCCAGTTGTTACGTCATCCTAAAGTAGGAGAATCCACATATCATAAAAGACTAAACCAAAATAGAATGCCTTGTTGATTTTAAACAGGGGATGGTTCTCAAAAATTGAGTTCATTCCTGGTATTCTGGAATGGCTCTATTTAAATACCAATGATAGTACAGACTTAAACTCATCGCATATTTTGCACTCTCTTAGTACTCAAAATCCTAGACACTTAATTTTTTCTAGCAGGGTCATAGCTTTGTACCTTTCCTACCACTTGCTATTAGTGTTTAGTTGAAGCAAGAGACCTGACATAATGAATTTCTCTTTTTAGCCTCATAGTTTCTTTTCTACATTAATGAACTTCAAGTCACAATACCTTAGTCTCCTCTCAAAGTTTTTGCCATTTACAATGAACCAGTTCTGCATCTGAACCATAACAAATAACTAATTTCCACTCTTCTGAACATGCTAAACTCATTTAACCTGTTAAAAGAAGCATACTGAGAAAGTTATATATTCACTACCCAGATATAAGGAAATAAAACACAATAGTGGGGGAGAAAATTAAACCTTATTTATTTTAAAAATCAAACCACTAGGAAAATATATCACAGCCTGGAAACAGCAACTGGACAGGCTATATTATCATTTCAAGTAATAAGTTGGTGAAAATACAGTGAGGTTGCTATCAAAACAATAAGGTGTCATGCCAGGGCAGGAACCCTGCAAGTTGCAAAAGCCCGAGGCAAAAGTGGTATTTGGTAATGGGGGCTGCCTCTCTTTTGCTCTAACGGAGTGAGCTCATCCTAGCCCAAGTTGGTTACTTTTTCTCCCTTGACTCTCCTGTTGCCAGGGGTTTGTCTCAGCTGGGCTTTGTTAACTCAGGGGGCTAAATGGGCAATGCTAGGTTTAGGCTTTCGTTCCATCTGTTCTGTAAAACCAGGCTTTTCCAAATCCAGTACTTTATAACTCTGTTTATAATCAAGTAGCCAACTGGTCCTCTTTTATTCCTCTAGTATTCCTAGATACTAGTATATATCACAATCAAAATCCCTTTCTCTTCAAGGGGAAAGTGTTACTGCAAGATTGTCCTGTCATGCTGGGGGCAGTGGCTCACGCCTGTAATCCCAGCACTTTGGGAGGCCAAGGCGGGTGGATCACCTGAGGTTGGGAGTTTGAGACCAGCTTGACCAACATGGAGAAACCCCGTCTTTAATAAAAATACAAAGTTAGCCAGGCATGGTGGCGCACGCCTGTAATCCCAGCAACTCAGGAGGCTGAGGCAGGAGATTCGCTTGAATCCGGGAGGCAGAATTTGCGGTGAGCCGAGATCATGCCATTGCACTCCAGCCTGGACAACAAGACGAAACTCCGTCTCAAAAAAAAAAAAATTGTCCTGTCGTCGTCATTTTGCTCCACAGTCTCAGGGCCCATCAGCCAATAATTATGCTTCTCACAATTAGTGTGTCATCACCTCTCATGTTTTTGCATGGTCTCCAGGCTGAAAGATGTAGCATGTAATAATTTTAAGAAATGTACATCCACATCTTGATGACCAGAAATGGGGATCCACAAGGAGCCTTCCAAAGTTTTATCCAAACTAGTCTCCCTCCCAATTCCACATCTTAAAATCGACTTGAATGCTCTTGTATAAATTACACAAAACCAAGAACACAAAGACTCAGAAAACTTTTTCCCTTCTAAGTTAGTGACTTCATGGATTTTGTTTCACAGCTTATGAAAAATGGTGTGGTGACACTTCTGGTAAGCAGGATGTTGGCAACAAAGAGAAAATATCTCTCCTCAAACTCCACCAACTCTAACCTGCCAGGCTGTTGGTACCTGTGTAGTAAGAAGGGTCTGGTACCTCGGAGGGCTCTGGCTTGTTACAGGGGGAGATCCTTACTGCCAGGACAGGCACTGGCCACAGGAAATACAAGCTCCAAAATTCTCCTGTAATGTCTCTGACTCAATTTAGCACCACTTTTTTCCATTTCATTTTTTAGGACTAAAACATAAAAGAACCAGTGTCCAGAGGCAAATGACATACGCCTTACACTTGCGGCCGTCCTTAATTTCTTCATTCATAAATTTTGCTTAAAAGACTAAAATTCCCAATTCCTTAAAAAAATATATCCTTGCCCTCAGCCCCGATGGGCATTGGCAAAGACTTTTATTTCCCCATGGATAAGAGAGCCTCCTTCATCTTCTTGGTCATAGTTGGGATAAGGTGCATGTGGTCATCCACACACTTGGTCACACAACCGTCCAGCTGCTGCTTCACCTGAAGCTCCTTACTCCCAGCATCTATTGAATCTTTGGCTTTGTCATTGCAATGCATGGTGCACCGAGCCAGGCGGTCCTGTGGCAAGAAGGAAGAAGGTAGAGAAAGCTGAGAGAAAGGCCTCCATTTACTGTGTGCTCATTACGTGCTCATTACAGGCTTGATACATATTATCTTGATCAATTAAAGGGACACTGTAGTGTGATTGGCCAAGATTTTTTTTTTGAGGCAGTGTCTCACTCTGTTGCCCAGGCTGGAGTGCTGTGCTGCAGTGACACAATTATGGTTTACTACAGCCTCGACATCCCAGGCTCAAGCTATCTTCCCACCTCAGCTCTCAAGTAGCTAGGACCACAGGCACATGCCACCACTCCTGGCTAATATTTTCTTAAAAAGATCTCCCTGTGTTGCCCGGGCTGGTCTCGAACTCCTGGGCTCAAGTGATCCTCCCTCCTCGGCCTCCCAAAGTGTTGGGATTATAAGTGTGAGCCACTGTGTTTGGCCTGCCAAGACTGTCTTGACTCAAACAAAAAGTGGCACCAGAGGGCCCAAACTATTACTAGAAAGCAGGTGAATGACAGAATAAATTGTACAGAAAGTTATGGGGTTCGTCACAGCGTCGAGGCCCTCTGACTGTGCCTCCGCCATAATGTGAGCTTGAGCCCAGACATATTTCCCCCTCCTGGAGGCAGTCGAGCTAAGGGAAAGCAGGAACTAAAAGATGGATGATTTTGTGGAAGTTATCTCAGACTCCCTGACATTGACACAATGGCTCGGTGATGGCTGTGTGGTTTTACTAAGACATTGTGTTTTATCTTGGTACCTGTTTTGGGCTAGTCTTATGACTCTATTTACTCTAGTTTTATGACTCTGTTTACTAAACATTAAGCCCTGTAACTACTCACATGTCTCTTGGAGATTGTTACGTTTAAGATCTGAGTTTTGCCTGACCTTAAAGAATGTTACCTTCTCAAATGTAAATCCCTACACAATAGGTAAAGAAAAGTCTCCACCCTCATGCTTACTTTCATGGCCCCTAGTTATGTACTTCCCTTTTATTGGTATTTTATCTTGTCCTCCAGACTTGCGGTATTGTAACTTCTGTTCCTCTTTATTGTATAGAATTAACAATGTGGGTTGACGTCAGCTACTGAAAACTGACAGTATATATTGGGACCCTTTGCACAAATAAAATGGCTGTTTAGACATTGCTGTATGGGCACTGTCTATTCAGACCTCCAGACCCTACTTTTCTGTCCCCTCTTTCCGGCGCACCCTCTCTTCCAGGTATTGGGACCTTCTCGCTGGCCGAGAGCTCCCCGGCAGACGTGCCATTCCCGACAGAAAGTTCTTTCAGGAAGTGAGAGGTCCCTAGAGGTTACTGTAAGACTTACAAACATCTTGATTCTTTAAAGTCTGTTCTTTCTACAGGAAAACATTCAATTCAACAAATATTATTGAGCATCTACTATGTGCCAGGCACTCCTTTAAAAAATGTTAGGAAATATAGCAATGAGTAAAACAAAGTTCTTACCCTTACAGAACTTACATTCCAGTGAGAGGAAAGAGACAAAGTAAATGGAGATGTTGAGGAATTAGCTGGATATATGAATCTGGAGTTTATGAGTGAGGTCTGCTATACAGATATAAATGCAGAAGCTGGCTGGGTGCAGTGGCTCATGCCTGTAATCCCAGCACTTTAGGAGGCTGAGGCGGGTGTATCAAGAGGTCAGGAGTTCAAGACCAGCCTGGCCAACATGGTGAAACCCTGTCTCTACTAAAAATACAAAAATTAGCTGGGCGTGGAGGTGGGCGCCTGTAATCCCAGCTACTTGGGAGGCTGAGGCAGGAGAATTGCTTGAACTGGGACCTGGGAGGCAGAGGTTGCAGTTAGCTGAGATTGCGCCACTACACTCCGGCCTGGGCTACAAAGTGAGACTCCGTCTCATTTATAAATAAATAAATAAAGGCAGGAGCTGTCAGCATAGAGATTATATTTATAGCTATGAGACTAGAGGAGACTAGAGAAGTAGTCAGAAAGGAGAAAAGAACCAAGGACAGCCCTGGGCACTCTGATGCTCAGAGGCTGGAGAGGGGGAAGAGACAGCAAAGGAGGCCAAGAAAGGGTGGCCAACAGAACACCAGGAGGGTGACATGTCCTGGTGACCAACTGAATAAAGTGCTTTAAGAAGGAGAGTGATCCACGGTGTCAATGATGTAGACAGAGTAAGATGAAGACTCAGAAATAACCCCCGGATTCGGCCCCATGGAGGTGACTGGCAGGAGCAGTTCTGGCCCAGTGAAGAGTGAAAGTCCACCTGGAGAGGACTAAAAAGATCATGCAAGGTGGGTTATAGAGCAGTCCAAGAATCAAATTATCAAAGACTCCATCTATAAAATTAGCTGTCAAAAAGAACACAAAGAAACCCTTTGCGGTTCCATGATCTTGGAGAAGTTATTTCTCCATAATGGCAGTAACTTTGAAGAGTTTTGAATGGAAGAATGTAAAGATGTATCACTTTAGGTATAATTTTTCCATGTGGATGGAACCTCAGGCTATGAAAGGCTGGTTTGGAAGTGGGCTTGCTTGCCCCAGGTTCCAGAACCATATACTTAGAAGATGGGAGTAAAATGAAGTAGTAGATATTCTTTGCTCCAGAGAAGGAAACAGGGAGCTCTTTTACTAACCTCAGAGGGGCTTGTGAGCCAGGAGTCTGTGAGTCGACAGCGATAATGATTCACATAAATGACTGCTCCTTACTGACAGAGAAGCTGCCATCTGGGTATAGCAAGTAGGGGCAGTCCTGGGTGAGTTTATAAGGCCACAAAATGGTGGAAGGGTGTTCCTCTAATCTGTACCTTTTCAAGGATATCCTACTTTCTGAGAGATTCTGCTGTTGTAAAAATAAAATAGTATATGTTTTAGGAAACTTTATACTACACAGGATACATACTGTATTTGGTGGTCATGGGAAAAGAAACAACGCCCTCTCTCCAACAAGCTGCCTTTGGGCTCTTGGTCATGAACTCCCCCTGGTAACTCTTTTTTACATCATTTCTTGTTTTTCTTCAGACTGAGTCTCATTCTGTCGCCCAGGCTGGAGTGCAGTGGCACGATCTTGGCTCACTGCAACCTCTGCCTCCTGGGTTCAAGGGATTCTCCTGCCTCAGCCTCCTGAGCAGCTGGGACTACAAGTGCATGCCACCACGTCTGGCTAATGTTTTGTGTCTTCAGTGGAGACGGGGTTTCACAGTGTTAACCAGGATGGTCTCGATCTCCTGACCTCGTTATCCACCCGTCTCGGCCTCCCAAAGTGCTGGGATACAGGCGTGAGCCATTGCGCCTGACCACATCATTTCTATAGGAAAACATAGTTCAACTTAAGGCACTCGACTGCCAAGACTTTTTCCAAGATTTCAAACCCTGTGAAAACTGATTGGCCATCACCATTACAACTGTTAACAGAACCAAGACACTAAAGCCAAGAGTTTTGAACAAATGCTTGTCATCGCCTGCAAAAGTCTATATCAAGGACTAGAGTGCTCTGTCTAGGATATTTCTCACCTGGAACTTCTCCAACTCACTGGTGACTAAAGCCTGGGCTTGAGCCAGAGGTGCGTGGCAGCGCTCGATGCACTGGTGCACCTGCTGCATGGAGGCCTGGCTGTCCTCACAACAGCTGGCGCTGCACCGGAACATGAGACCCTGGGGAGAAAGGGCAGGTGAGGTGAGGTAGGAGAGCCTCTGGGGACAGAAGTGACTATGGAGCACTACAGAAGTTAGAAGGCCATGTGTGTATTTGCACCTCCCCTCTTCATCTTCTGCTTTTACCTTCCCTGAGAATAGACTGCAGGACCTTAAAACCACCACTGGGGGAAAATTATCCTCGGTGTCTAGTGTAGTGTTTCATGGTCTCCTTGCTGCTAGCTCATTGGTACCTGTTGCACCGATGGTTGGGCAAACAGAGGTTCGTCCGGATGGGTGAGGGTGGGGTGGATGAAGCCAAGTTCTGAAAACCAGGTGCCTCTTGCACAGGGGTCAGAGGTCAGCAACCTAGTAATCCACATTCCACCAGAGGGCAGCCGATCCACTAATCAATGACCCAGGGGGCACTACACTCTATGAGGGAAGCAGGACCAACACGCACAGAGGCTCTGCCGGGCTCAGAGCACAACAGTGTGGAAACGCGTGCTGTTTCTACACTGTGAGCGGATATGAACTGGCCATTGGGGAGGCCGGGAGCCCTCGCCTTTCTGGTCTTTCACCTTGGCCGCGCGGCTGCTGGCCCTCGGGCCGCTCACCTGCGGAACGGGCCGCGCAAGAGGGGAAGGTGGCGGGGCGGGCGCCTGCCACTAGGGGCTTCCCACCTGCCGCCGAGGACGCGCCTGCCCGGGGCAGGAAGGGGCGGAAAACCGCCCTCGCGCACGGCGAGGGCGCACAGATTTCATCCGACCAGCCAAAGCTTCCGTAGTCCTGTCAGAGGCCGCCGCGGCGACCCCAAGACCGCCCACACCCGGTCTGCGGGGACGCGGGCTGCGGTGCCAGGCGTCGCGTGGTGGCTGAGGGAGGGGCCCGGAACCCACCCGCTGAGAAGGGGGTCCCGGCTCGGCCCCGCCCCGCTACCTGCATCTTCCGGATGTTCTCTTTCTCCAGACTCTTCACCATGGAGTCCACCGCCTCCTGCACCCGCAGCTGCTGCAGCTCCGCCATGGCGACCCCGCGCTGCCCCGCGCCGCGCTGCGCCGCGCCGGCGCCCCACATGGAGTCGGCTCACAGGCCCGCCTCCTCACCGCCCTTCGCCGCCCGCCCTTCCCGGGCCCACACCGCCCCCTGGCGGCCAAGCGGAGCCACTGTACGCCGGCGTCCTCGAGCCCACCGCCCTCCTCCCGCCTGGGAACCGATCACGGGAACACCTGCCTTGCGGCTGCAGCCTGTCTTTCCTCCTCCCCTCCCTTGACCCCTCCCCTTTCATTCTTTAAAAATATTTAATGTAATTTATAGGCCGGGCGCAGCGGCTCACGCCTGTAATCCCAGCACTTTGGGAGGCCGAGGTGGGCGGATCACTAGGGCAGGAGTTCGACACTAGCCTGACTAACATGGTGAAACCCCGTCTCTACTAAAAATACAAAAATTAGCCGTGCCGGCACGCGCCTGTAATCACAGCTACAGGAGGCTGAGGCAGGAGAATCGCTTGAACCCGAGAGGCAGAGGTTGCAATGAGCCGAGATTGTGCCACTGTAATCCAGCCTGGGCAACAGAATGACACTCTGTCTACAAAAAAAAAAAAAAAAAAAAAAAAAAAAAAAAATTAATGTACTATACATACAGATAAATGCCCAGATTTTAGGCGTGCGGCTTGATGAGTTTTAACAAACCCTGTCGGCCAGCATGGCGGCTCACGCCTGTAATCCCAGAATTTTGGGAGGCCAAGGCGGGTGGATCACCTGGGCTCGGGAGTTCGAGACCAGCCTGGCCAACATTACGAAACCCTGTCTCTACTAAAAATACAAAAATTAGCCGGGCATCGTGGCACATGCCTGTAGTCCCAGCTACTTGGGAGGCAGGGGCAGGAGAATTGCTTGAACCGGAGAGGCAGAGGTTGCAGTGGGCCGAGATCACACCATTGCACTTCAGCCTGGGCAACAGAGTGAGACCCTGTCTCAAACAGCAACAGCAAAAACCCAAACTCTGTCCTGTCCCAATCTCCGTCCTTTCTCCCCTATCTCCCCCACCCCTGCCTTCACTGATCTGCTTCTGTCACTGTAGAGTACATTTTCTCTGTGTAGAATATCATATGTATGTGATTATTCAATAAGTACTCCTTTTGTGTCTGGCTGTTTTAGCATGTTGCTAAAAATGCTTAGCATAATGCTTTCAAGATTGAGCTGTGTTGTTGGTTCTTTTTTGTTGCTGAGTAGTATTCTATCGAATGTAGATACCACATTTGTTATTGTTGTTGTTGTTGTTGTGTGTGTGTGTGTGTTTGTTTTTTGAGACGGAGTTTCACTCATGTTGCCCAGGCTGGAGTGCAATGGTGCAATCTCAGCTCACCGCAACCTCTGCCTCCCGGGTTCAAGTTATTCTCCTGCCTCAGCCTCCTGAGTAGCTGGGATTATAGGCGTGCGCCACCTCACCTGGCTAATTTTGTATTTTTAGTAGAGACAGGGTTTCTCCACATTGGTTAGGCTGGTCTCGAACTCCCAGCCTCAGGAGATTCACCCGCCTTGGCCTCCCAAAGTGCTGGGATTAGAGGCGTGAGCCACCGAGCCCTGCCTGTTGTTGTTTTTTGAGACAGGGTCTCATTCTGACATCCAGGCTGGAGTGCAGTGATGCAATCTCGTCATCCAAGCTGGAGTGCAGTGATGCGATCTCAGCTTATTGCAGCCTCTACCTTCCTGGTTCAAGTGATTCTCTTGCCTCAGCCGCCGGAGTAGCTGGGATTACAGACATGCACCACCACGCCCAGCTAATTTTTGTATTTTTTGTAGACACAGAGTTTTACCGTGTTGGCCAGGCTTGTCTCCAATTTCTGAACTCAAGGGATCTACCCACCTCAACCTCCCAAAGTGCTGGGATTACAGATGTGAGCCACCGTGCCCTGCCCACATTTGTTGATCCATTTCCCTGCTGATGGGCATTTGGGTTTTTTCCACTTAGCAGCTATTATGGATAAAGTGGTGACTATGAACATCCTTGACCAATTTTTTTTTTTCTTTTGGAGACAGGCTGGTCTCAAACTCCTGGCCTCAAGCTTTCCTCCTACCTCTGCCTAGCAAAGGGATTGCAGGTATGTACACCCCCAGTCCAGATTTTATTTTCTTTTGGGTAAATATCTAGAAATGAGATTGTTGGATCACAGAGTAGATGCATGTTTATGCGTTTCTTTCTTTTTCTTTTTCTTTTTTTTTTTTGAGACAGAGTTTCACTCTTGTTGCCTAGGCTGGAGTGCAATGGCATGATCTTGGCTCACCGCAACCTGTGCCTCCCGGGTTCAAGTGATTCTCCTGCCTCAGCCTCTCAAGTAGCTGGGATTACAGGCATGCACCACCACAACCGGCTAATTTTGTATTTTCAGTTTCTCCATGTTGGTCAGGCTGTTCTCAAACTCCCGACCTCAGGTGATCCACCCACCTCAGCCTCCCAAAGTGCTGGGATTACAGGCATGAGCCACCACACCCTGCCTACGCATTTATTTCTAATAAAAAATAAGCCTCAGAGACAAAGTAGGGGCTACAGATATTCAGTTATCAATGAAGCACTTACATGCCAGCAACGTGAAACTGTTTCTGAATTCATGGAGCAGTTTTATTTGGAATGTCCCACCCATAACTGTACTGTCTTGTGCATTCATTTATCGAATACATAAGCTAAGGGTGCGGGTCCAGAGGGGAGCGTCAGTGGAGAAGGGAAACACACACTCCGTGGAGAAGGGGAAGGGGACAGATACACGGCAGTGTTGAAAGAGGTGTGCTGGAGGAGATGGCCCTGCTGGCTGACAAGAAGGAAGTGAGCTATCCAGGTTCCTCAGGAAAGATTTCTTGGAGGAGTTAAGGCTTGAATTGAGGCTTTGAACTGAATTGAGATGAGTGGGGTGTTTGCTTGGCATATGGGGCTGTAGAGAAAGCCATGTCAGGGACCTGAGCGCAAGGTGGGGGTGGGGTTGGAACAAAGGAATGGGGCCCCGTCATTGGAATGTAGGCATTTTCTGCCAGTGGGCACTAGATGGCAGGAGAACTCTAGTTTGAGGGCAGCAGGGCGTTTGATTCAACCCAAGGTTCTTTGAAGAAAGTGGTGTTCTGACCCTGCGCAGTGGCTCACACCTGTAATCCTAGCACTTTGTTAGGCTGAGGCAGGAGGATCACCTGAGGACAGGAGTTTGAGAAGAACCTGGCCAACATGGTGAAATCTCATGTTAACTAAAAATACAAAAATTTGCCGGGCATGGTGGCAGGTGCTTGTAATCTCAGCTACTCAGGAGGCTGAGACAGAAGAATTGCTTGAACCTGGGAGGCAGAGGTTGCCGTGAGCTGAGATCACGCCACTGCACTCCAGCCTGGGCGACAGAGCAAGACTCCATCTCAAAAAAAGAAAGAAAGAAAGAAAGGAAGGAAGGAAACAGGAAGGCAGGTAAGCAAGGAGGCAAGCAAGCAAGCTGTGTTCTTCCAGCGCCAGGCCCTCTCTAGTGCAAGTGTGAGTATCTCCCCCTAAACCACTTCAAACTCGACTACAGGTGGCTTCCAGCAGCAGCTGGAATCAGGGTGGCGCCAACTATTTTTTTTTTCGAGATGGAGTTTCACTCTCGTTACCCAGGCTGGAGTGCAATGGCACGATCTTGGCTCACTGCAACCTCCGCCTCCTGGGTTCAAGCAATTCTCCTGCCTCAGCCTCCCGAGTAGCTGGGACTGCAGGCGTGCGCCATCATGCCCAGCTAATTTTTGTATTTTTAGTAGAGACGGGGTTTCACTATGTTGACCAAGATGGTCTCGATCTCTTGATCTCATGATCCACCCGCCTCGGCCTCCCAAAGTGCTGGGATTATAGGCGTGAGCCACCGCACCCGGCTGGTGCGAACTATTAAATAATGTGCCATACGGTGTTTTAAGTGCCTTCCACGGGATCATCTCATTTACTTTCCATCACAAGGCATCCTATGAGGTGGGCACTTTGCTATCCTCTTTTCTTTCACTCAGGGCAGAAAACTGAGGCCTAGGGAGATGAAACCACTTGGCAGAGATTGCACATTTATAAACTGGTGGAGCTAGAATTACAATCCTGATAGGCTGACTCCAGACTAGAAAAAGTAAGAAATCTCTGTTGTGACTGACTTAATGTTTACACTTATGTCCCATATTCCACAGAAAGTTCGTTCTTTTTTCTTTATAGCACAATCTGAAACTACTCACTTTCCCCCTCTTATTCTTGAAATGCCAGGCAGAACCTCTCCAACAGCTCCTACTTATAGGAGCCAAGTTAATCAGGCTAAAATGAGTTTAAAAATTCTTGAGTAATGCAGCCTTGTTAGTTGGTATACACAAATTGAATGGTACTTTTAGTGTTTATGAAAAATGATTCTTGGCTGGGGCGATGGCTCACATCTATAATCCCAGCACACTGGGAGACCAGGTAGGCGGATCACTGGAGGCCGAGAGTTTGAGAGCAGCCTGGCCACCACGGTGAAACCCCCATCTCTACTAAAAATATAAAAACATTAACTGGGCATGGTGGCAAAACACCTGCAATCCCACCTACTCAGGAGCTGAGGTGGGAGAATCACTTGAACTCAGGAGATGGAGGTTTCAGTGAGCTAAGATGGTGCCACTGCACTCCAGCCTGGGTGAAAGAGTGAGACTGTCTCAAAAACAAAAAAACAAAACAAAAAAACCCAAAAATGATTCCTGACTTCCAGTTAGTTGGCTGTGGAAACCAGATGGGAGTTATGGTGGAAGCAGAGTTAATCTCATGTTATGTACCTCAGTGCTTTGCGGGTGGGAAATGAGGTTTCAGCAATATCTGGCTCAGGCCTGGGGTGACTCACTGGAAACGAGTCACAGCTCTTTCAGGATCCTGGGTAGTCAGTTCTGTCGTCTTGATTCCTTTTCCACTTCTCCTGCATGCCATCCAGTGAACTCAGGCCTAGCAGTGGCAGAAGCACTCCCAGCCTCTCTGCCAGAGACAAACAGTGGCACAAGATGGACCAGGGCTCTTTCCTATTTGCTCATGTTCAGGATGTGGGTGAGATAAATGCAGGCCAGGAGGCCCGGGATGAGGAGAGGAAGTGAATTTTGCTAACTGCTGCTACCTTTTCTAACCCTCAGGTTAGCTATGGGTGATAGCCAGAAACCCAGCTATGGCCAGTCTTGGTTGAAGACTTTCAGATAAACTTTTCTTTTCTTTCTTTCTTTCTTTTTTTTTTTTGAGACGGAGTCTTGCTCTGTTGCCCAGATGGCTGGGAATGCAATGGTGCAATCTCAGCTCACTGCAAACTCCGCCTCCTGGGTTCAAGCGATTCTCTGCCTCAGCCTCCTGAGTAGCTGGGATTACAGGTGCCCACCACCACACCTGGCTAATTTTTGTACTTTTAGTAGAGACGGGGTTTCACCATGTTGGCCAGGCTGGCCTTGAACTCCTGACCTCGTGATCCACCTGCCTCAGCCTCCCAGAGTGCTGGGATTACAGGCCTTAGCCACCACACCCGGCCTCCAGATAAACTTTTATAAATTAAACTGATAATTTAGAAAGCAAATGTCATGCTATCACTTTTTTTTTTTTTTTAAATTAATGCCAACAAGAATGAGCTTGAAGTGTTATCACTCTAATCACGATACTCCTTGGTCAATTATGATGACTTGCTGGGAAAAGAAAACTCACAAGCAATAAGAACACTGTCTTCTGCAGAATGAAGAATCAGTCCACTTTTTGGAAGTCACAAGTACTTTTTAAAAATATATTCAATTGCTGGCCAGGCATGATGGCTCACACCTGTAATTCCAGCACTTTGGGAGGCTGAGGCAGGTGGATCATTTGAAGCCAGGAGTTCAAGACCAGCCTGGCCAACATGGTGAAACCCTGTCTGTACTAAAAATACAACAATTAGCTGGGGGTGGTGGCAATTGCCTGTAATACCAGCTACTCAGGAGGTTGAGACATGAGAATCACTTGAACCCAGGAGGCATCATAATCGACCAAGACATGAGAATCACTTGAACCCAGGAAGTTGCAGTGAGCTGAGATCATGCCACTGCACTCCTGCCTGTGTGACAGAGACCCTGTCTCATGTTAAAAATATATATACATATCTCACACACATACACACACACACACACACACACACATATATACACACATGTACACAATTGCTTCAGAGCTCTCTGCCAGAAAAACACATATATATTCAAAACTTTGGTTGAATGATTATTTTATATGTGTATATTATTAACTATAAAATAAAGTAAATGTTTTATGATTATAAATATTCAATTATGTAAATATCTCTTGAATCTATTAACATCTCTTTAGTTTACTGTTATCACCCTAAAGCCACTGTTATTATTATCATTGCTTGGCCTACTACAGTTAATCCTGTTTAAATCTTCCTATTGTGGCTGGGTGGTGGCTCATGTCTGTAATTCCAGAACTTTGGGAGGCCGAGGTAGATGGATCACTGGAAGCCAGGAGTTTGAGACTGGCCTGGTTAACATGGTATAACCCTGTCTCTACTAAAAATACAAAAATTAGCAGGGTGTAGTGGGGCGGGCCTGTAATCTCAGCTACTCAGGAGGCTGAGGCAGGAGAATTGCTTAAACCTGGGAGGCGGAGGTTGCAGTGAGCCAGGATCTCACCACTGCACTCCAGCCTGGGAGACAGAGCAAGATTCTGTCTCAAAAAAAAGAATCTATTGCATGATCTTCTACTTATTGGTTTGTTAAATATATTTATATAGTCTTGTAATGGGCTGTTCATCAGTCATATGTGTTACAACATTTTCTCCTACTTCATGGACTTTTCACTTTTTAAACAGTATTAATGAAAAAAGTCCTTAATTTAAATGTAGTCCTATTTATATTTTTTTCCCTTTATGATTAATTCTTTTTGTGTTTTGTTTTTAAAAAATCCTTCTGGCTGGGCAAGATGGCTCATGCCTGCAATCCCAGCACTTTGGAAGGCTGAGGAGGGAGGATCCCTTGAGGTTAGGAGTTTGAGACCAACTTGGGCAATACAGGGAGATCCGGGCTCAAGCAAAAATAAAAAAATTAGCCAGGCATGGTGGTGCATACCTGTAGTCTCAGCTACTCGGGAGGCTGAGGTGGGAGGATTACTTGAGCCTGGGAGATGGAGGCTCAGTGAATTATGATTGTGCCCCAGCACTCCAGCCTGGGTGACAAAGTGAGACCCTGTCTCAAAAAAAAAATTGCTAACTCCAAGATTCGAAAGTATTCTTGAGATGTTAAAAAATTATATTTATTTGTTTTGATTAAGCCTTTCTTCTAATATTTGCATTTTATAAATGTTCCTTCTTGTACTGCTTTAGCTATTACACTTCCACAAGTTTTGATATGTAGTTTTTTGTTCAAAAAACAAACACACACCACACACACACACACATTTTTTGGGGGGGGGAGATACGGTCTGGCTTTGTCTCCCAGGCTGGGGTGTACTGGCACTATCTCAACTTACTGCAGCCTCTGCCTCCCAGGATCAAGCAATCCTCCCACCTCAGCCTCCCAAGTAGCTGGGACTGCAGGCACATGCCACCACCGTTGGCTAATTTTTGTATTTCTTTTGGTAGAGACGGGGTCTCGCCATGTTATCCTGGCTGGTCTCTCTCTGGGCTCAAGTGATCCTCTCACCTTGGCCTTCCAAAGTGGTGGGATTACAGGTGTGAGCTATTTTGCCAGGCCAAAATATATTTCTTAAATTTTTTTTTTTTTTTGAAATGGAATCGTGCTCTGTCGCCCAGGCTGGAGTTCAGTGGTGCGATCTCGGATCACTGCAACCTCCACCTCCTGGTTTCAAGCAATTCTCCTGCCTCAGCCTCCCGAGTAGCTGGGATTACAGGCATGTGCCACCGTACCTGGGTAATTTTGTATTTTTAGTGGAGATAGAGTTTCTCCATGTTGGTCAGGCTGGTCTTGAACTCTCAACCTCAGGTGATCTGCCTGCCTCGACCTCCCAAAGTGCTGAGATTACAGGCATGAGCCACCATGCCCAGCCATTTTTGTACTCTTAGTAGAGTTGGAGTTTCACCATGTTGGCCAGGTTGGTCTCGAACTCTTGACCTTGTGATCTGCCCGCCTAGGCCTCCCAAAGTGCTGGGATTACAGGTGTGAGCCACTGTGCCTGGCCTATATTTCTTAATTGCTAAACATATGGGTATTGGAAAAATGCAGGGAATCTGCATTTTGCATAAGATAACATAGACAGAATGGGGCAGCGGAACAATCAGATACGCATTTGTGTCTGGGGTGACTGCCTCTATAAAGATAAGCTATCAATTTACATTGCCATGGTGAAATTTTAACAGAAACACCTTAGAAGATCTTGCAGCTCACTAGGAAATTTCTTGCGGGCAAAATATGGGGGAGATGTGTAGCTTTTCTTGTAGTCATCTTATTTAGGAACCAAAAGGGGAGGCAGGTCTGCATGACCCAGTTCCCAGATTGACTTTTCCCTTTGGCTTAATGAGTTTGGGGTCCAGGATTTAATTTCCTTTCACAGGGACCAGGCTGGATGGTGTTCTCAACCCTGCTGCCCTCCGGCTACATGCTTCTGGCTGAGACCTTTCCTCTCTCTGGGCCTCTGTTTTCTTTTTATTTATTTATTTATTTTTTTTGGCAGTCATCTTTGACTATGGGCCTCTGTTTTCTAATCTAAAAATAGAAAAAGCCAGATGCGTTGGCTCACGCCTGTAATCCCAGCACTTTGGGAGGCTGAGGCAGGCGGATCACCTGAGGTCGGGAGTTTGAGACCAGCCTGTCCAACATGGAGAAACCCCGGCTCTACTAAAATGCAAAAATTAGCCGGGCGTGGTGGTGTGCCTGTAGTCCCAGCTACTCGGGAGGCTGAGGCAGGAGAATCGCTTGAACCTGGGAGGCAGAGTTTGCAGTGAGCTGAGATCATGCCGTTGCACTCCAGCCTGGGCAACAATAGCGAAACTCCATCTCAAAAAAAAGAAAAGAAAAGAAAAAAGAGACATGTAGTTTCAGGGGAGTAAGAACAGAGTATTTTCATGTTCTTGGAAGAAAATACCTTTTCAATTATAAGGATTATTGTTATGAATCAAATCATTGAGCGTATGAGCCACTGCTCATCACAGAACAAGGTGAAATGTGGGGAATTTCATGATTCACTTATGACAAGCCCCAAAAGACTGAAGGGATTTTCACCCAAAGCAGCTTCTTGTCTAATTCACACCTCCTAACAACCCCTATGGGATGGAGAGCAAGTCTTCCTGGAGAGACTTGGAGCCCAATTGCAAGGGGATAATGCAGAGTGGCTTGCATGTGGCTTCTGAAATGTCCCCTATGATAGGTTTTCTCTATTGTATTTGGAATTACGAATACTGAAGTCAGTAGAGATTCAGTGTAATGGTCAAGAACTTGAGGCAGACCTGGATTTGAGTTCTGCTTTGCCAGTTACCAGTGATGTAAACTTAGACCAATTATTTAGTAATTTATATCTGTAAAATCTGGTAATTAAAATGCCTACCTTGCAGTGTGGTCTGTGACTTTTACTCCTGGGTGATGGCTGTATCCATTCAGGACATGCAGAATGAGTCTAGTTCTTTCTTTAAATAAGAGACTTTTTGATATTTTAAAGAGTGAGGTTTCCAGGGAAGATTTTTCTTCTTCAGATTAATTATCATGTGTGTCTTAGGACAAAAATCATAGAATTTAAAAGGCTCCTACAGATCATTTTGCTTATAACACTTTTAAAAGAAGAATTCTCATGGGACGTGGTGGCTCACACCTGTAATCCTAGCACTTTAGGAGGCTGAGATGGGTGAATCATTTGAGGTCAGGAGTTCGAGACCAGCCTGGCCAACATGGTGAAACCCTGTCTCTACTAAAAATACAGAAAAATTAGGCGTGGTGGCACACACCTGTAATTCCAGCTAGTCAAGAGACTGAGACACAGGAATTGCTTGAACCTGGGAGGCAGAAGTTGTAGTGAGCCAAGATCGTGCCACTGTACTCTAGCCTGGGTGACAGAGTGAGACTCTGCCTCAAAAAAAAAAAAAAAAGTATTCTCTTTTTAGTTAGTTTTCACACTTAACAACTAGGTATGCGGGGGGTACTGGGGGCAACTCCAATATAAAGGACAGATGATGTTATTGTAACAATCTTGATAAATTTTGTAAGTTTAAATTTCTAAGATTTGTTTATTGTAAATAGACTATCTACTGTGCCATCCAACATGGCAGCCACTTAGCCACATGTTGTTACTTAAATTTAAATGAAAAGTAAAAAAAGCCAGACTCAGTGGCTCATGCCTTTAATTGTAGCACTTTGGGAGGCTGAAGTGGAAGGATCCCTTGAGCTCAGGAGTTCAAGACCAGCCTGGTCAATATAGTGAGACCCCATCTGTATTTTAAATATGAAATTTTTTTGACCAAGCTTGATGGCTCATGCCTGTAATCCCAGCACTTTGGGAGGCCGAGGTGGGTAGATCACCTGAGGTCAGGAGTTTGAGACCTGCCTGACCAACATGGTGAAACCCTGTCTCTACTAAAAATACAAAAATTAACCAGGCATGGTGTTGCTTGCCTGTAACCCCAGCTATTCAGGAGGCTGAGGCAGGAGAAATTGCTGGAACCCAGGAGGCAGAGGTTGCAGTGAGCTGAAACTGTGCCACTGCACTCCAGCGTGGGTGACAGAGCAAGATGCCATTTCAAAATAAAAATAAAAATAAAGTAACCTTTTAATATAAAAAATTAAAGAATTCAGCTTGTCACACTAGCCACATTTTAAATGCTCACTAGGATATGTGGCATGTCTCTACTACATGTAGATACACAGCATGTCCATCATTGCAGAAAGTTCTATTGACCAGTATAGCTCTAGAACAATGAGGTTGTTTCAATCAACACAAAAAAATTGAAATTGGGTTATGAATGACATACCAGTCCTACAGCAGTCTCAGCTTCCATTGTACATCTCAGTTTTGCTTTATTTACAAAGAACCAAGACAACCTTGATTTTCCCAGGTAGGTAGTTACACATGGTGGCCTCTTCCCACCACTTCCTCTTTCCATCTTGGGATATTCTTTCACGAAGCAGAGGAGACAGGAGAAGCTTCAGTTTGAGCCTGGACTAAAGCAAGTTAACCTGATAGCACAAGAAAATTGCCCAGTGATGTCTCCTAGGCTAAAACATGGCATATCATATACTTGAGCAGGTGTTTTTTGAAGTGCAGATAAAAAAGAATTTTAAAACATTTTAAAAATTAAAATTCTCAGATATCTTGTGGAACCCTGAATGCATCTCTGTGAGCCCCAGAGTGATGTGGGGCACAGCTTGAAAACTCTTTACAAAAATACTTTAGCCAGGCATGGTGGCTAACACCTGTAATCCCAGCACTTTGGGAAGCTGAGGCGGGCGGATCACTTGAGGTCAGGAGTTTGAGACCAGCCTGGCCAACATGGTGAACCCCCTTCTCTACTAAAAATACAAAAATTAGCTGGGCATGGTGGTGCAAGCCGTTAGTCCCAGCTACTCAGGAGGCTGAGGCAGGAGAATCGCTTAAAAAACCCAGGAGGTGGAGGTTGCAATGAGCCGAGATTGCGCCACTGCACTACAGCCTGGTGACAGAGCAAGACCCAGTCTTGGAAAAAAAAAGAAAAATTAATCAGCATGGTGGCAGATGCCTATAATCCTAGCTACTTGAGAGGCTGAGGCAGGCGACTCTCTTGAACCTGGGAGGTGGAGGTTGCAGTGAACTGTGATGGTGCCACTGAACTCCAGCCTGGGGTGACAGAGTGAGACTCTGTCTCTAAATAAATAAATAAATAATAATTAAAAAATAAAAAATGAATAAATACATAAGATTGGGTACGGTGGCTCATGCCTATAATCCCAGCACTTTGGGAGGCCAAGGCAGGCGGATCATCTGAGGTTGGGAGTTCGAGACCAGCTTGACCAACATGGAGAAACCCTGTCTCTACTAAAAATACAAAATTAGCTGGGCATGGTGGCACATGCCTGTAATCCCAGCTACTTGGGTAGCTGAAGCAGGAGAATTGCTTGAACCTGGGAGGCGGAGGTTGTGGTGAGCCGAGACTGCACCATTGCATTCCAGGCTGGGCATGGTGGCTCATACCTATAATCCCAGCACTTTGGGATACTGAGACAGGTGGATCACCTGAAGTCAGGAATTTGAGACCAGCCTAGCCAACATGGTGAAACCCCGCCTCTGCTAAAAATACAAAAATTAGCTGGGCATGGTAGTGCATGCTTGTAATCCCAGCTCCTTGGGAGGCTGAGACAGAAGAATCGCTTGAACGCAGGCAGTGGAGGCTGTAGTGACCCAAGATTGCATCACTGCACTCCAGCCTGGGCAACAGGGCAAGACTGCCTCAAAAAAAATAAAAAAAATATTTATTTTTAGTAGAGACAAGGTCTTGCCATGCTGTGCATGTTGGCCTTGGGCTCCTGACCTCAAAGGGTCTTCTTGATCAATGGGAGCAAGCAATGCAGGCAGTTGTTTATAAGGCAAAGAATGGGAATTTGGAGGGGAGGATCTGTGGCCTGGTCATAAGTAAACAAGGGAGGTATCTGTGAGTTTTCTCTAAGTCATATGGGGGAAGCATGGGTTCTTGTAGTAAGCCATTTTCCAGAACATGAAGAGTTGGGGATTTCTTAACCTTCGCTGTTTTTCAGAATTACTGGGCTCAGGTGAAACTCAACATTGTTAAGAGGAAGTGCTTTTAGAGGTCAAGTACATTGTTTAAGGTCACACTAATCTAAAATTGTATACAATTGTCAATCTGAGCATTTCTCACAGCATCTGGTGGAGTGCTGGTCAGATGTACCTTGTAAGTACTTATTGAGTTGAACTGTCCCATTTTTCCAGGGTGGTGAGTGTAGGGTGAGAGTGTGGGAATGTGTGGGTTGGTTCATAGCTATTATATCTTTTTTTTTTTAAAGGCAGGATCTTGCTCTGTTGCCCAGGCTGGTGTGCAGTGACACAATCATGGCTCACTGCAACCTCCCACCTCAGCCTCCCAAGTAACTGAAACCACAGGCCTGCACCATCATGCCCAGCTAAGTTTCATGTTTTTTGTAGAGAAAAGGTCTTACTATGTTGCCCAGGTTGGTCGTGAACTCCTGGGCTCAAGCAATTTGCCTGCCTTTGCCTCATAAAGTGCTATAGGCATGGGTATAAATGTGAAATTATATTTCCTACTGTGGATAATGATCAAAAGAGTTTGGAAAGTCCTGAGCTAAAGTACTATGTAGATTGCAGATTTAGTTTCTGTTGAGAACATTGGTTTACAGATTCAATCTTGGGCTGAGCATCAAACTCTTCTGTGTTCTTAGCCTACTTTTGCCAATCTGTTCTTCAGCTAACTCAGTGATAGAGCCACTCCCTTTCTCTTCCTTCCTTCTCCCTTGTGTAAATTGCGGACAATACTATTAACTCTCAGGGGTGTGGTGGCAGGCCACGTGTTAGTGTCTCTGAGGTATGAGGTAAATAATTATTATTGTTCCTGGGAATCCTGTATTTCCCTCTCTCCCCCTCTTATTACTGTGGTTGTTATAGCAAAAATAACAATGATGATAATAACAATAATTCGTGGAAGCTGTTGTGGGCCAAGCCTTGGGAGCAGAAGTGCTGAGGAGCTCCTTCAGGAAAGTCTCTCATGGGGTTGGGCTCCATTTCCGCCAGAGGAGGAGACCTCAGGCCTGTCACACACACACACAACCCAAAGGGCTCTGCTTCTCCTTACAGTAAAGGTCCATTCTGGGAACTTTGGTTGAAATCTTTGGATCTGGGTTGGTCTTAGGCATTCCTTTTCCTGGGATTCAGTTTCTTTATCTGTAAAATGAGCATGATTGGATGAAACCATCTTTCTGGTTCCTTACCAAAGAGACCAAGAGTCCCTTCCTAATCAGGCAACATCCCCGGCTCCAGATTGTGAAGAGTAAGAAGACAGGAGAGATCCACTGTGAGGTGGTGTTGAGCCTGGGTGGTGTGGTGGGATTTGAGGAGATATTGCTGAAGTTGTGGACAGTTAGAGGGCTGAGGAGGACACTGGGCTTCTTAGAGGACGAGGGATTAGGAGAGAAGTTTTAAGAGGGAATCCAGAGTTGCCAAAGACTTATTTCATCTACCGTAAATACGAATACTTTACCCACATAAATACCATGCCACATAGATATTGAAAATATATCCAAACTCAACAAGAAGAGTGATGCTAATGGCTGGACAAAGCTTCTTTTGGTGATATTAGAATGTCATTAACACTTCATATAAAGTCAGACATCTCAGTTCTGAACAAGACAAGCATCTGGCCCAGGACCACTGTGGGTCATTTAATCCTGGAGAAATAAAAAGTTAGCTGTCAACTTTTCTTCTCTTCCTCTTTTTTATCTTGACATGGAGTATCACTCTTGTTGCCCAGGCTGGAGTGCAGTGGCACAATCTTGGCTCACTGCAACCTCCACCTCCTGGGTTCAAGCAATTCTCCTGCCTCAGCCTCCTGAGTAGCTGGGATTACAGGCATGTGCCACCACACCGGCTAATGTTGTATTTTTAGTAGAGATGGGGTTTCTCCATGTTGGTCAGGCTGGTCTCAAACTCCTGACCTCAGGTGATCTACCTGCCTCAGTCCCCCAAAGTGCTGGATTACAGGCATGAGCCACCATGCCCAGCTTTCTTCTTCTTTTTTTTTGGCAGGGTCTTGCTCAGGCTGAGGTGCAGTGGCATGATCACAGCTCAAGTGATCCTTTCACCTCAGCCTCCTGAGTAGCTGGAGCGTGCACCACCATGCCCGGCTAATATTTAATTTTCTGTAGAGATGGGGTCTTACTGTGGGCTGGAACTCCTGAGCTCAAGCAATCCTCCCACTCTGGCCCCACCAAAGTGCTGGGATTACAGGCATAAGCACCACTCCTAGCTTGCCTTCAACTTGAAAAGACAAGATCTGTACAATTACTTGTGTCATTAAGTCAACATAACTTAGTAGGGCATGGGGAGGGTGAAGGTGATCTGGAAAGGGATAGTTGCCATTTAGGTGGTCTGTGCTGAGGAGGGGGTGAGAGATGCTGCGGGGAATGAGGGAGGGGCTGTCATTGTACCAGCAGCACTGCTGGGCTTGGGACCTCTAGCCATGGCTTGCGGCTCCTGGTCTGGAACCCAAGAGAGGCAGGACCATCAGGTTCCAGCTGAACTTTTAGCAGACATGCAGGGTGGCTCAACTGAACATCAAAGGAGGTGGGACACATTTCTTCTCCAGACTTGAGGTAATGCTGGCCATGACCAGAAAGAACATTAGCAGGATTTTCTCTCTTACCTATTAGAAGCATGGAGAGTAGCTTAGCAGAGGGCCAGCTGAGCACATTGTTAATGGA
Source organism: Ateles fusciceps (assembly GCA_036589455.1). Taxonomy (NCBI): domain Eukaryota; kingdom Metazoa; phylum Chordata; class Mammalia; order Primates; family Atelidae; genus Ateles; species Ateles fusciceps. Next base: position 38,863,581 of record JAZHEH010003205.1, read on the forward strand.
AGGGCAGAATAGGAGGAGTAAATGCCCTCGGTCCACCTGTGCCAGTGGAACCCCTACATGGGAAGACCTTAAGCTAACCAGGGCGGAACTGTGTGTTCTTCAATGGAGCAAGACACAGGGCATGGCCAAGGTTGGGTTTCTGCATCATTTGTGCACAGGAATAATAATGCTTAAATGTATTCAACAGGCAGATATGAAGGAAACAAGATGTCGTATCTGGACAACTGCAAAGGGGTGAGCCGTGGGTGGGAGGTGTGGGAAAGGAAGGAACCAGCTAGTTGGTATCCAGAGAGTTGCCTGGAGTGCAGGCAGGTTGTATGTACATGAACCTCAAGTATATTTTAGCACCAGACTCTTCATACCTGGCTGTCCCCATCACTACCCCACTGGAGCTGCCATCTCCTGAGGGCATCCTGGGACCCTGCAACCTGGAGAGGTGAACATCATGTGGAGTGGTCATCCCTTGGAACAGTGATAATAAACAAAGACCAACTGAATGAGAAAAGCAAAGCCTATTTATTGTGAACTTGCTGTAGCAAGGGAGTCAGCCACCATCGCTTGTGTTTAGCAAGTACTCAAAGGCAAGCAGAGTGGGAAAGCTTCACGGTGGAAGAGAGTGAAGGTGTCAGGTGTGCCCTGATGCCAGGCAGTTGGCATGGGGAAGCCACAGGGGCCATTAAGGAGAAGTGCATGTGATTAATCCTCTGTGATTGTTAGAGGGGCCTATTTGGCTTTCTCTGGTTTGTTTTAAATTGGATGTGGGGGCTGGGCCTGATGGCTCTTGCCTGTAATCCCAGCACTTTGGGAGGCTGATGAGGGTGGATCGCTTGAGTCCAGCAGTTTGAGACCAGCCTGGCCAACATGGTGAAACTTCATCTCTACTAAAAATACAAAAATTAGCTGGGTGTGGTAGCGAGTGTCTGTAATCCCAGATGCTAGGAAGGCTAAGGCCGAAGAATTACTTGAACCTGGGAGGCGGAGGTTGCAGTGTGCCAAAATTGCACTGCTGCACTCCAGCCTGGGCAACAGAGTGAGATTCCATCTAAAAAAAAATAGTAATTAAAAAAAATAAATAAATTGGATGTGGGGACAATAATTTGGGAAGCTGCATCCTGGATTGTCACTAGAGACAGCAGTCTGGCTTGCCACAAGTCTGATTTATAGCAGTGTGGCCTCCTAGGTTGTTTACTGTGGATGAAGGGGTTGTTTCCTGTGCGGGCTGCTGCGGTTGCAGGGCGGCATCTCAGCTCCCATGTGTGCTATTCCGTTTTTGGACCTTGTCATCCTACACTAGGTACTTCCCTGATTGCTACACGCCCTCTCAGTACCGCACACACAATGGAGTGAGTGTGAGGTGTGGTTGTTGACTGAAAGTTTTGAGGCAAGAGGAGAAGTCATACAGCATACAGCATCACAGTGTAGCAAACAGCTTTAACTTGAACATAGGATCGTGTGGTTTAGAAAGGTGTTCAGTGAGACTCCTCCAGAGTCCCACTATGAGGTTTGACCTTTCTTTCCTCCCTCCTTATTATGTCCTCCTTTCTGGATCCAGTCTCCCAGGTTTCTTTGTGTGTTTTTCTGTCACCTATCCAGCCCAAGTCCTGGAAGCTTCACATTTTTTTTTTTTTTTGAGACGAAGTCTCGTTCTGTCACGCCCAGGCTGGAGTGTAGTGGTGTGATCTTGGCTTGCTGCAACCTCCACCTCCTAGGTTCAAGTGATTCTCCTGCCTCAGCCTCCCGAGTAGCTGGGATTACAGGCGCCCACCACCACACCCACCTAATTTTTTTGTATTTTTGGTAGAGACAGCGCCTCACCATGTTGACCAGGCTAGTGTCAAACTCCTGTCCTCAAGTGATCTGCCCGCCTCAGCCTCCCACAGTGCTGGGATTACAAGCATGAGCCATCTCGCCCCGCCTCTTAGTAGTTTTTAAGGAGCAGTTTAGAGTCTCAGCAAAGTTCTTTACAGATCCAAGAGGTGTTGGCTGATGTAATCCGGCTGGATGGTGGAGGTAGAGAGGAAGGGAAGAGCTGGTGGATGGCCGGCGGCTGCTTGCCTAATATCTTGACTGTGGCAGTAGACACAGTAGGCTTGCAAGATTTGTTATGGATGTTAAGAAGGGCTGAAGAGCCACCAGGTGCCACACAGTGCAGCAACTTCACTAAAAATGTGGAAGCCTCTTGCAAAGAAACAGTTCCTCACTCAGAATTGTCCATGGTCCTTGTTTTCCTTGGATGCCTGGATCACCAAACAGGCACCGCCTCCTTTAACCTGAGGTACAAGAGATCTTGCCTACAAATGTGGGGTGAGGGTAGCTAATAAGAATCCACCCACCCAGTTCCTAGGATAAACACCAGACTTAGATAAGCCTCTTACGTTTCAGGAATGAGTCAACTGAGAGAAACAGAAAAAATATGAGTCCTATTAAAAATTCTATGACCAGCAGGAAGATTATAATGCAGAATAGATGGAGAAAAAGTCTTTGAGAAACAACGTTGGGGGGAAAAAGAAGATTTCAGGCAATTTCTGCATTGTTTATCTTATTTATTTATTTATTTAGAGACAGGGTCTCACTTTGTTGCCCTGGTTGGAATGCAGTGGAGTGATCATAGTTCACTGTAGGCCAGATACAGTGGCTCATCCCTGTAATCCCCATCACTTTGGGAGATTGAGGAGGAGGATCACTTGAGCCCACGAGCTTGAGGCTGCAGTGAGCTATGATTGTGCCACTGCACTGAAGCCTGGGCAACAGAGTGAGACCCTGTCTCTTGAAAAAAAAAAAAAAGCCCATGATAGCCTTGAACTCCCAGACTCAAGTGATCCTCTAGGCAGAGCCTTCCTAGTAGCTCTGCCACTATGCTCAGCTCATTTTTAAATTTTTTTGTAGAGACAGGGTCTCACCATGTTGTCCAGGCTTGCACTGCATTATTATTATTATTATTATTTTGAGACAGAGTCTTGTATTGTCACTGAGGCTGGAGTGCAGTGGCACGATCTCTGCTCACTGCAACATCCACCTCCCAGGTCAAGCGATTCTCTGGCCTCAACTTCCCAAGTAGCTGGGATTATAGGTGTGCACCACCATGCCCAGCTAATTTTTGCTATTTTCAGGAGAGATGGGGTTTCGCCATGTTGGCCAGGCTGGTTTTGAACTCCTGACTTTGGGTGATCTATCTGTCTTGGTTTCCCAAAGTGCTGGGATTACAAGTGTGAGGAGGCTTGCATTGTTCTTTAGATAAAAGTCAAGAAAACCTAGTTTCTAGGAAATGGAAAAGAAGTAAGATAAGGAGATAATAGAAATGAAGACAGATCTGCCTAATGCAGTACATAAAAAGGAAGGAAGATGAAATAAAAAGGAAAGAATACTTTGAAATGAAATGATGGTAGTGGTATTTCCATAGAATTTAAACATGTTTTAGAAGTGAGGATTCCATGAGAAAATCTGGGTTTCAGTTAAGGCAAGGAGGTAAAGGAAACCTTAGTAGAAAGGTTGAAAGTATGAAGGCATTTATTACACACAAAACTAATTTTGGCCAGGTGCAGTGGCTGACACCTATAATCCCAGCACTTTGGGAGGCTGAGGTGGGCAGATCACCTGAGGTCAGGAGTTTGAGACCAGCCTGGCCAACATGGTGAAACTCCGTCTCTACTAAAAATACAAAGATTAGGTGGGCGTGGTGGCATACCTGTAACCCCAGCTACTCAGGAGGCTGAGGCAGGAGAATCACTTGAACCCAGGAGGCAGAGGCTGCAGTGAGTCAAAATTGCACAACTGCACTTCAGCCTCGGCGACAGAGTGAGACTCCATCAGAAAACAAAACAAAACAAATTCTGGTGGGCATAGTAGAAAAGCTTGAGAAAGAAACAGAGGGAAGTTGAGTCAGAGCATGGAAATCCTGAGTGCTGTGATGATGAAAATACCAGAGGTAGTAGATGGCTAGAGCGCCTTGTGTTATGGAGTCATGGGTGTGGGGAAGGGTGAGTTTAATTGGCTACTCAGGGCAGGACACAAACCAGCTAAGGCTCTGGAAGTCCATACGCACCTTTCACCAGGAGCGTGTCCTGCTAGTGTGTGTGCAGCAAAGTGCAGCCATTGTTGGAACACTCAAAACAAAGCCACCCAGAAAGACTTCAAATAAGAGAGGGCAGCCTTGCAAAGGCAGACCCAGAGAAATCAGGGATTGCAGCATCAGTACCAGGGAAAATGAATCCAAGACAAAAACGTGCTGAAGTTCTTTTAGACCTTCAAGGAAAAAGATGAGCCCTACGTTTAATAAATCCAACACCGACTAACTGAAATTAACAAAGAAATTTATTGGTTTAAGTCATCAAATCAAAGAAAGAGCAGAGACAGAGCTGGCTTTGCCCAAACCGAAGGACCCCAGGGCAGTTTGAGTGGTTTTTGGTTTTCGTTTTTGCATTTCTCTGTGTGTTGGCTCTGTTTTATTCTTCACATGGAGAAGAATGTGAATCTTGGCAGCGTGAGGGTCACATCCTTTCAGCTTGTGCCCAAGAGAGGAAAAGAAGGCAGCTCTTACTGCTAGCTTTTACAAGAAAAAGCCTGGGAAAAGAGGTCTGATTGACCTGGCTTGGGTCCCATGTATGCCCTGGAAACAGCAATTATGAGGTACCTGATTGGTACCTGATTGGCTCAACCTCATGTGTGTGTACTCCTGAGGTCAAGGCTGCAGGTTCTCTTAATGGAGAAGAGGTGCGGGGAGAGGATTAACAGATAGCTTTGCAAAATATAGCCACTACCATAAGTAGATAGGCAGATTTAACATATTGTTCTTAAAAACAAAGCAACTATAAAATGGAAACCACACCTAATCTAATAATGACAAAATGAGTAATCAGAAAAAGGAACACAGATACCATGGTGAACAAAAATTATTAGGAGAATATAATGCATAATGCTATGCTAATATGTTTTTAAACCTGATGGAATTCTTTTTTTCTTTTTTTACTTGTTTCATATTCATTTTTTTTTCTTTTTTTACTTGGAATTCTCTTTAAAGATAATATAAATTATCAATATTTGTTCAAGAAGCTTCTTGCACACTGAGTTTTTTCAAGTCTTCAAAGGAAAGAATTCCTGGCTGGGAGTGGTGGCTCATGCCTGTAATCCCAGCACTTTGGGAGGCCAAGGCGGGAGAATCACTTGAGATCAGGAGTTCAAGACCATCCTGACCAACTTGGTAAAACCTCATCTCTACTGAAAGTACAAAAATTAGCCCGGTGTGGTGATGGGCACCTGTAATTTCAGCTACTTGGGGGGCTGAGGCAGGAGAATCACTTGAACCTGGGAGGTGGAGGTTGCAGTGAGCCAAGATCATGCACTGCACTCCAGCCTGGGTGACAAGAGTGAGACTATGTCTCAAAATAAGAAAAGAAAAGAAAAAAAGAAAAGAATTCCTGTGATACATAAATTACTGGATAGTAGAGAATTTTATTTTGCAAAGCTGGAGTGAAACAAAAAGAGCACAAAACATCCCCTCAACAGGCTGGGTGTGGTGGCTCACGCCTCTAATCCCAGCACTTTGGGAGGCTGAGGCAGGAGAATTGCTTGAGCTCGGGAGTTCAAGACCTGTCTGGGCAACGTGACGAAACCCCATCTCTACAAAATACGCAAAAATTAGCTGGTGTGGTGGTGCGAACCTGTAATCCCAGCTACTTAGGAGGCTGAGGCAGGAGAATCGCTTGAACCTGGGAGGTGGAGGTTGCAGTGAGCCAAGATCACACCACTATACTTCAGCCTGGGTGACAGAAACAGAGTCTGTCTGAAAAAAACTCAAAAAACCCAGAAACATCCGCCAACAAACACACAAAACGTGTAGACCGATTTAACGAATGAATGTGGATGCAAAATGCTAATGTACTTCCAAATAAAATCCAGGGGTATATTTAAAGAATAAACATCATGCTCAGGTAGGGTTTATTCCAGGAATGTTGATACAGTTCAATATGAAGTGATAGATCAGTATAAACTATTCATTTCATCACATCAACAGGTCAAGGGCAGGAAAAGTGATCACTTCATTGTTCAAATATAATTCAATGATGCCCATGTTGAAAACACAACATGTTTCCTATATAAAGGCAAAATGCCTTAGTATACAAGGCCCTGTATGTTGGGCCCTCCTCTCTCTCTGGGCTTACCTCCCCCATGCTCTGCCTGGCGCTCTGTGTTAAAAACATGCACTGGCCTTTTTGGTTCTTCATGTGCACCAGGCTTCCAGCACCACAGGGGCTTTGCACATGCTCTTCCCCTCCATCTGCAACTCTTCCCTCCCTTTTCGACTTAGTGCTTTCTCTCCTTTCAGATCTGAGTTTACTCATTGCTTCCTTCAGGAACCTTTCCTTACCTCTGTAGTCAGTCAAATTCTCCCTACTCCTGGGCTTCTCAAACTATAAAGCATCTTGGTAAGATGCAGATTCTGGTTCAGAAGGTCTGGAGGTGCTGTGCTTCTAACAGGCTCCCAGGTGGAGTGCAGGCTGCTGGTGCATAGACCATATGTTAACCCTTTTCTTTCCAGCACTAGTTGTGGTTGTATTTTTACCTTTTTTTTTGAGACGTAGTTTCCCTCTTGTTGCCCAGGCTGGAGTGCAGTGGCGCGATCTCTGCTCACTGCCACCTCCACCTCCTGGGTTCAAGTGATTATCCTCCCTCGGCCTCCCGAGTATCTAGGATTACAGACATGTGCCACCATGCCTGGCTAATTTTGTATTTTTAGCAGAGACAAGGTTTCTCCATGTTGGTCAGGCTGGTCTTGAACTCCCGACCTCAGGTGATCCGCCTGCCTCAGCATCTAAAGTGCTGGGATTACAGGCATGAGCCACCGAGCCTGGCTGCACTTTTACTTTTTTTTTTCATGTAACAAGAACCTAGTTTTAGCTGACACTTTTACCTTTTTAATGGGATTATTTGACTAACATCTGTGTCCTCTACTAGATTGTAATAAGCTTCATGAAGGCAGGGACCATGTCTATTTTGTTCACTGTCGTATTCAGTACTCAGCGTAGGGCACATAGTGGGTGTTTAAGACATATTGGTTGAATAAATAAATGAGAAAAATGATGTCATTATCTAGAGATATAGTAAGAAGGCACATTTGTCCAAATATGTTTTGGTGAAATTACCTAATAAATTAAGGATGGAAAGTTTTCCTTGAATATGGTAAAGAATAACTACCTCAAATGTTAAAACGTATTATACAGTACAGCATGGCAATAGACATACAGAAAAATGTTTAAAAATGAAAAAAAAGCCCAGATAGATTCAAATATATACAGGGATTTAAACAAGATAAAGATGGCCTCAAATCACCAAGGAAAAGAGGAGTCACTCAGTAAACATCCTAGAACAACTGGTTGGCCATTTGGGAAAAAAGTGATCCAAATCTCACGTCAAAATAAACTCCGGATTTGAAATTTAAAAACAGAACAAAAAAGTGCTAGGGGAAACACAGGCAAAACTGTTTTTATAATCTTGAGGTAGAATGATTCTAAGTAGGACATAAAAGAGAGAAATAAAACAGAAAAATATGGACATTCAAAAATTAAAAAAAAACTTGTTTCTCACAAACTGGGACAACGTTAATAACACATGTGTCCAATAAAGGATTGATAACAAAGTGTTTCTACCAATTAAAGGAAAAGGCAAAAAACTCAGTAGAAAAGTGGGCAATTCACCAAAGGAAAAGGAAATAGGAATGGGGCTAAGAAGCATGTTGTTGAAGGCTTTGTCCTCCTAACAAGATATGTTGAAGTCCCAACCCCCAGTACTTCAGACTGTGACCTTATTTGGAAATAGGACCTGTACACTTGGGTTAATTTATAATCTAGTTAAACTGAGGTCATCGAGTGGTCTCTAATCCATTGTGACTGGGTGTCCTTACAGAGTGGGGACATTTGGACAGAGGCAGACATGCACAGAGGGAGGACACGTGAAGAGGCACAGAGAGAAGACAGCCATCTGCAAGCCAAGGGACAGCTGAGGCTACCTGCAGCTAGGAGAGAGGCCAGAACAGATCCTTCCCTACCATCTTCAGAGGTGAGACAATCAATGTCTGTTGTTTTAGGCCACCCAGCTTGTCACACTTTATTAGAGCAGCCTGAGGACACTAACGCATGTGTGAAATCATATTCAGTTTCACTAAACATTTAAGAAATCAAAAGGAAAACAAATCACTGTTCTTCATATCACACACTTCAACTCCGTGTGATTGGCCAGCAGGGCAAAACTGTTTGCAGGCGAGGAGGCGAGGAAAAAGGGCCATTTACACAGTGGTGACATAAATGGTACAACTAGCCCGTAGGGCAAGGTGATTTAGCAGTGAATATCACAAGCCACAAATACATGAAAACCCCTTGGCCCAACAATTCCTCTTGAAGGAGGGACCTAGGGAGATAAGCAGACATGTTTGGAAAGATATGTGAACTAGGATGGCAAGTACAGCATTTATAATATTCCACATTTGGAAGCAACTAAATGTGTAAGAACAGGAAACAGATTAAATAACTAACAAGAGGACCATGCAAGGAAGTACCCACAGACATAAAGAATCACACTCTAGTAGTATTGTTTTGATATGAAAAAAGCATGTTACATTTGATTGAGTGAAAAAACCAAGTAACAAAATAGTTTATGCATCATGATTCTATTTTTTTAATAAGAAACCAATGTGTGTATATACATGCGAAGAAAATCTGAAGAATCACAGCACAAACTGTTAAAGGTCATTACATATGAGTGATTGGATTAGAAATGCCTATAATTTTCTTCTGAGTGTCTGCATGGGGTTTCTAAATTTCTTTTAATAAATGTGTCTTCTGGCTCACAGCTGTAATCCCAGAACTTTGGGAGGCTGAGGCAGGCAGATCACTTGAGGTCAGCAGTTTGAGACCAGCCTGGCCAACATTTTTAATAGCTATTAAAAATACAAAAATTATGGCCAGGTGCAGTGGCTCACACCTGTAATCCCAGCATTTTCGGAGGCCGAGGTGGGTGGATCAAGAGATCAGGAGTTCGAGACCAGCCTGGCCAACATGGTGAAACCCCATCTCTATTAAAAATACAAAATTAGCGGGGTGTGGTGGCATGTGCCTATAGTTCCAGCTACTCTGGAGGCCGAGGCAGGAGAATTGCTCGAACCTGGAAGGCAGAAGTTGCAGAGCCAAGATTACACCATTGCACTCCAGCCTGGGTGACAGAGCAAGACCTTGTCTCAAACAAATAAACAAACAGCAACAAAAACCAAACCAAACCAAACCAAACCAAAACATCCAAAAATTCGCTGGGTGTGGTGTGTAATTCCAGCTACTTGGGAGGCTGAGGCAGGAGAATCACTTGAACCTAAGCGGCAGAGGTTGAAGTGAATTGAGATTGTGCCACTGCACTCAAGCCTGGGTGACAGAGACTCCATCTCAAAAAAAAAAGGTGTCATCTTTAGTTATATAAAAATTCTCTCATTAGAACATCCATCCTAATTAATGAGGAAAAGAATGAGGACTGATAGTTCATGTGATACTATAGCTCACTCAACAACACTCTTAAATTATAATTATTTTTATTAACAATCAGGTGCTTTAGCCACAGATACTTAAGGCCTTATCACTGCCCAGAGACATTAGCTAGACTAAAGGGCAGCATGGGCAAGCTTGGCTGCTCAGCAGGGAGCAGGCACTGTGGATTTCTGTTTTCATCCCGTCAGTTTGCTCCCTCTGTAATCATAGCTCTGGCCAGATTGTCTTAATGACAGCCTTGCCTCACCTGGTTTCTGGAATGAATGCATTCCTTCCCACTTTGATCACAGAATGCTATTCTCATTCTCCAGGGTGTGGGCCCAGCCTGGCTCAGTGCCTGCTTGCCAAGGACCTGCCTTGAGTTACTCTATCTTTGGTACCGACAATCTGATTGCTACAGCTGGATATTTTTTCTTTCCTCTCCTTCAACTTGAAGAAAACACCCTCCTACTCACTTCTCCTGCTGCCCTGCCCATGGCAATCACTCTAGAGTTTAACAGCATTGTCTATCCTCTGTCTGTAACTTTGGGAAAACAGGTGAGCTGGGAAGTGGCAGGTGAGCTGGAGTACAGAGTACAGAAAGGCACACTGGGTCTTTGGCTTCTGTTCTGATGGATTGCCAGGGTGTACAAAGCAGTTCTCATGGAAAAGACGTCATGGCAATTTGTTTACGGTAGTTAGTCTTGAGGATCTGCTGTCAATTTAGCCATATATGTGCACACACACACACATATATGCACGCAAATGTGTTAAGAACTGTAAAGTGCTCTACAACTGTTATTTAAATATCAGAGATGCTCTTTGTTGAGCTTTTGGTTTTTTTTTAGAGACAATCTTTTTCTGTTGCCCAGGCCGGAGCGCAGTGGTGTGATCATAGACCACTGCAACCTTGAACTCCTGGGCTCAAGAGATCCTCCTACTTCAGCTTCCTGAGCAGCGATGACTACTGGCATGGGCCACTATGCCCGCCCAATTAGAACACATTTTCTTTTTGCAGATGGGGTCTCAATATGTTGCCCAGGCTGCTTTTGAATTCCTGGCCTCAAGTGATCCTCCCACTTTGGCCTCCCAAAGTACTGGGATTATAGGCATGAGCCACTGCACCTGGCCTCTAGCCAACTTTACAGATCATGACTACTGTGAATAATGAACGTAAACTGTACTTTGCCTCACCCAAGATGGTGGGACCTGTGCCTGTAAAGATTCATAAGTGCCTAAGAAGCTTTGAGTGGCCATCTAGGCTCCCGGGGAACATCTGTGTTCCAGTGTTCCACAGCCTGGACCTCCAGCACTCTGTGAGCTCAGAGTGGCACCCTTTCTCCTCTGCACCCCAGACACCAGCATGAAGTTACTGCTGCTCCTCCCAGCAACCCAGAGGTGCCTCTGGAACTTTGTGGCACAAGCTTGATGTCACTGGATGTGACTGATTCTAGGGGCGGGGAGAAGTCTGCAGCAACTTCTTGGGCAGCTGTGGAGAGACTGCTGCTTAGGGTCAGGCTGGGTGGGAGCAGATAGGGCTGCTCACCTCTCAGCTGAAGCAAAAAAGCAGGGGAGGAGACTGCCTCCTACTAGAGGAGAGAAACAGAGGTCACAGCTGGAGACACTATTTGGGGGTTGCAAAGAGAGATTATACATTGGGTTTGAAGCATGAGGTTGGAAGCTGATGGGACTGGGAGCAAGTTGTGCTGGAGCAGATGAAACAGGGAGATGTGCAACAAAAGAACAGCAAGGAGCGGAGCACCAGAGAGGAGCAAAACACATGTCGCCCTGCCCATGTCCCTCCAGTGGGGGACACAGATTCAAACAGATAAGCAAAGTGTATCCTTAGAAATTGGGGGAGGTATTATTCAGAAAATGTAGAGGGCTGTGAAAGAGAATGATAGAGGGACTTTAACTGAGATGGGGATGGGGGAGGCCAGGAGAGGCCCCAGAACCAAGCTTTGAATTTTGAGAGGATGTGAACCAGGCCTCGGGGCGCCCAAAGCACTTGAGGAACAGAATGGTGCACCTAGCGTCACCAAGGTGGACAGGGCTGGGTGCCTTCCAGGACTGAAAAAACAGTCTGCCTGAGGTGCAGAGAGGCCAGTGGGGTTGAGAGATGAGACCGGGCAGGGAGGCAGGGCCAGACCATACCGGCCTGCAGGATGTGTGAAGGAGCTTGGAGTTTATTCTAAATGCAACTGTGCTCTGGGTGCCTGTTCTCAGGGTGTGACTTTTAGGACCACCAAATATACTTAATAGCACTGTTGTATGTTGGAGCAAACCTGCAAATTTTATAAACATTTGAAGGTAGATACACTTGTTTTTGAAAGTGGAAGTGGGTGAAACTGTGTTCCTCTTTCTACTTTTTTAAATATTTTGCCTAATTTTCTTTAATGACTGCATTACTTTGATAAATGTGAACATTATGGGGGAAAAGAGCCCCTTGTGCTGATGACTGAAGTCCCTGGGTCCCATGGGGGTAGATTCTGGACTAATTCTTTGTGTTCCTGAAGTTTTATAAATATTGTGATTTTGGTTGGGATTGCATTGAATTTATGGATAATATAATTTAAGAAAAGTGTCTGAGGGCAGTGGCTCACACCTGTAATCCCAGCACTTTGGGAGGCTGAGGTAGGATCACTTGAGGTCAGGAGTTCAAGACCAGCCTGGCCATCATGGTAAAACACCATGTCTATTAAAAGTGCAAAAATTAACCAGGCGAGGTGGTGCGCACCTGTAATCCCAGCTACTCGGGAGGCTGAGGCATGAGAATTGCTTGAACTCAGGAGGCAGACGTTGCAGTGAGCAGAGATTGTGCCACTGCACTCCAGCCTGGGCAACAGAGTGAGACTTTTTCTCAAAAAAAAGAAAATTTAAGAAAAAATGATATCTTTATGAGATTGAATCATTCATTTTTTTGTGGAGGCTTTAAGGGAGAATCTGTTACTGGAGTATAAGTAATGTATAGATTTATGAGACCCCAGTTCTACAGAAAAGAAAAATTAGCCAAATGTGGTGACATGTGCATGTAGTCCCAGCTACCCTGGGATCAGGGGCTGGTGTTGAGGTGGGAGGATTGCTTGAGCCTGGGAGTTTAAGGCCGAAGTGAGCTATCATAATACCTTTTATCAAGGTCGCTCAGCCCTGAGCCAAGTAATACCCTGTGAGGTCACCCATCACTGACTCCCCAGCCCTGCCAGCTGAGGGCCCCACACCCAGAGCTGGGGACAGTTTCTTTTTGCCTTCCACCTAGTTTGACAGAACCAGCTTTATGGGTACTTCTTTTTTTTTTCTGAGATGGAGTTTTGCCCTGTTGCCCAGGCTGGAGTGCAATGGCGTGATCTCGGCTCACTGCAACCTCCGCCTCCCGGGTTCAAGTGATTCTCCTGCCTCAACCTTCATGGGTACTTCTTTCTTCAGGAAAGCCATCTGTTAACAGAGGGCAGAGCCTGAGTTCAGAAGAATGTGCTTTAATGGGGGTATTCATGGCAGCACCAAGCGTGGTGGGTTGTGTGGGGGTGTGAAGGGAGGGAAGTGTAATCGTTTGGGCTTGGTAGTCTTCCTGAAGGGAGGAAAACAACATGAAGTGTGGGGGGTGGGGGAATAATTTTAATAAAGTAAAGGTAGATTCTGGGCTAATGCTCTGTGTTCATGATTCTCATGGTGCCCAGGGTCCCTTGCATAAGGCCCCTGGTCATTTGCCCTGCACCTAGAGAGACAGTGTGATACAGACACCTCAGCGTCTTACTCTCTGCAATTCTGTTTCTCTTCTTTACCTCAGGAGGTGTGCAGCTCGGACATGCTGTGCCTCCTCTTCTCATCTGAATTTTCATTGGGGCAAAGGGCAGTTGGAGAAGATTCCCTCCAGGGATGCTCCCACCTTTCTGATGGGCATCGAAGGGTTTTCTCTGCCCACTTGCTTCAATGCCAGCCTTTCCCTGTTCCTGCAATGCTTCCAGACTAAAGGCTGGCCTGGAGGTTTACCTGTTATTCCTTTATCCCAGCTTCTTGCATTTTTGCATGTTATATGCACATCTCCTAACCATCCTCCATGTGAAGAGTTTGGTCTCCCTCACAGGCCATTGAGGATTTGCGGCTGTCATCTGGTCCAGCTGTAGCCTCTGGGGTGTGTGGGCAGGCTCCTGTAGCACTGTCTATGGGAGCACCTCCTTTCTGCTGAAGGATTCCCCATGCAGTCCTGGCTGACAGCTACCAGGACGTGGGGGAAATGTCTCAGACAGCCCAACTATGGGAGTCCAGAGAGCCTGCCCAGGTTGGGGTGGCCATAATTCGAATTTGTCTTACAATCTGGCAAAGAGCTCTTTCCCCTGGTGTTTCTCAATCCTGCTGGACTTGGTGCCTCTTTTTCTTTTTTTTTGGTATGATCTCGGCTCACCGAAACCTCTGCCTCCTGGGTTCAAGCAATTCTCCTGCCTCAGCTTCCTGAGTAGCTGGAATTACAGGCATGGACCACCACACCCAGCTAAATTTTTTGTATTTTTAGTAGAGACGTGGTTCTCCAAGTTGGTCAGGCTTGTCTCAAACTCCCGACCTCAGGTGACCTGCTCGCTTCAGACTCCCAAAGTGCTGGGATTACAGGCATAAGCCACTGTGCCCAGCCCTGGTGCCCCTTTTTCAAACAAATATTTTATAGTTCTCCCTTTATCTTATTGAAATGAAGTCACAAATAATATAACTCATGAAGAAATCAGTAACATGTCTTATCATATAAAATAAAATAAAAACAATTAATAATAAAATAATATTGTGAATATTCACTGATCAAAGACTACCAGGAATAATACCAGCAGTAAAAAAAAAGGTAGGTTATTTAGTTTGCGGCAGTGAGGGACAAAACACCCCAGATGATCCACAGTAAGAGTGAGTTGGGAAGAGATCTCTCTCTCTCTCTCTTTTTTTTTTTTCTGAGACAGGGTCTCACTTTGTCAGCCAGGCTGGACTACAGTGGTGCAATCTCGGCTCATTGCAGCCTCAACCTCCTGCGTTCAAGTGATCCTCCTGCTTCAGCCTCCCAAGTAGCTGGGACTAGAGGTGAGCATCAACATGCACAACTGATTTTTGTGTATTTTGTAGAGATGGGTTTCACCATATTGTTCAGGCTGGCCTTGAACTCCTGAGGTCAAGCAATCCACCTGCCTCGGCCTCCCAAAGTGCTGGTATTATAGGTGAGCCACTGAACCCAGCCTTATTTTCTTTTTTAAATGGTTGCATTTATTACTTCTTCCCTGCTGTAGGCTGAATGTTTGTGTCCCCGGAAATTCATATGTTAAAATGTAATTTACCAATGTGATGTTAGGAGGTGAGACCTTTGGGAGGTAATTAGGTCATGAGGGAAGAGCCCTCGTGAATGGGATTAGTGCCCTTGTGAAAGAGACGCTTGTTGTCCCTTCCACCATGTGAGGACACAGGGAGAAGATAGTCGTTTATGAAACAGGAAGCAGGCCCTCACCAGACACTGACTCTATTGGCACCTGGGTCTTGGACTCTCTTGGGCTTCCCAGACTCCAGAACTGTGAGAAATACTGTCCCTAAGCCACCCAGATTATGGTATTTGTTATAGCAATCAGAACAGACTAAGACACTCCATTTATGACTTGTATATTTTGTTTTGCCTGAGAAGGTCTTCCTTTTCCTCAATGGTTTAAACCCATTTTGCATACTTTCTGCTAATACTTTTATAGTTAAAAAATATTTATCTTAGAGGGTATGATGTGAGATTGAAACGTAGCTTTACTCTTTTCCATCTAGATAGCCCAACACCATGTATTCAACTAGCCACCCTTTCCCTACCATTTTGTCTTTTTTTGTTTGTTGGTTTTGAGACGGAGTCTTGCTCTGTTGCCAGGCTGAGTGCAGTGGTGTGATCTCTGCTTGCTGCAACCTCCGCCTCCTGGGGTCAAGCGATTCTCCTGCCTCAGTCTCCCAAGTAGCTGGGACTACAGGCATGTGCCACCATGCCTGGTTAATTTTTGTATTTTTAGTAGAGAAAGGGTTTTACCATGTTGGCCAGGCTGGTCTTGAACGCCTGAGATCAGGTAATCTGCCCACCTTGGCCTCCCAAAGTGCTGGGATTACAGGCGTGAACCACTGCACCCTGCTCCTTTTCCTACCATTTTGAAGTGCTCTTTTATCGTATACTGAATTTCCATGTATACATTAGTCATTCTGTTTGTCTATTTATATACCAATACCACTGTTGCCATAGCTTTATAGGATAATTTGATAACCAAGAGGACAACTTTACCTACACTGTCACCCTATTTAAAAGAATCATGGCTATTGTATATATTCTCTTGTGATGGAGATTATTTATTTATTTAAAGACAGAATCTCACTCTGTTGTCCAGGCTGGAGTGCAGTGGTGTCATCTCAGCTCACTGCAACCTCTGCCTCCCAGGTTCAAGTGATTCTCCTGCCTCAGCCTCCTGAGTAGCTGAGATTACAGGCACCCGCCACCACACCCAGTTAATTTTTATATTTTTAGTAGAGATGGGGTTTTACCATGTTGGCCAGACTAGTATTGAACTGCTGACCTCAAGTTATCCACCTGCCTTGGCCTTTCAGAGTGCTGGGATTACAGGTGTGAGCCACTGCACCTGGTCTAGATGGAGTTTTAAAAATCAGTTATAAAGTTTTATAAAAATTGTGATTTTGATTAGTGTTACACTAAGTTTCTGGATAACAGTTTAAGAAAAAGTGATGTCTTTATCATATTGAATCATTCATTTTTTTTGGAGGCTTTAAGAAGGAATCTGTTATTGGAATATAGGTAATATATAGATTTGTGAGACTCTGATTCTACAAAAAATTTTTTAAAAATTAGCCAGACGTTGTGGCATGCACCTGTAGTCCCAGCTACTGAGGGCTGAGGGGGCTGCTGCTCAGGTAGGAGGTAGGAGGACTGCTTGAGCCTCAGAGCTGGAGGCTGCAGTGAGCCATCATTCTGTCTCTGCACTCCAGCCTGGGCAACAAAGCAAGACCCTGTCTCAAAAAAAAAAAAAAAATTAAGTTCTACACATTCCTCAAGGTTGAATATACCTGCTCTAGGTTGCACTATCTGAGACTGTACCCTCTGCTGGGGTGGGGGTCCCTTTGAGTTTCTGTGCCCACCACATGCCTTTCCAACCATCCTTTGCTTCCTAGACTTCTCTACCGTGTCACCTCCTAATCCACGATTGGAATCTGACAAACAACCAGTGCAAACCTGTGGGCTTTGCTAGTAGGTAAGTGAGGGCCTTAGGCAAGTCCCTGGGGGCACAGGGAGAATGAATGAACCTGACATTGGCACGATGGTTTTGCATGTGTCTCCAGGTCCCAGCAGCAGGGGTTAAGGCACCAGCTTTCCCCGCTTCCTGGTGTTAGTACAGGGAAATCAGGGTAGCTTGGTGCCCACGAGGGACCAGTGGACTGATGGGAGTCTCAGGTAGAATCAGAAGAACTGAAGCTATTCCTGGAATTTCTTTTAATAAAAAATGATTTTGGGCCAGGGACGGTGGCTCATGACTGTAATCCCTGCACTTTGGGAGACTGAGGCAGGTGGATCACTTGAGCCCAGGGGTTTGAGATCAGCCTGGGCAACATGACAAAATCCCATCTCTACAAAACAAACAAACAAAAAACAACCACAATAACTACCCCCTTCAAATTAGCCAGGTGTAGTGGCACATGCCTGTAGTCTCAGCTACTTGGAAGGCTGAGGTGGGAGGATCATTGGAGCCCAGGGAAGTCAAGGCTGCAGTGAGCTGTGATAGCACCACTGCACTCCAGCCTGGGTGACAGAGCAAGACTCTGTCTCAAAATAACAAAACAACCTCAACAAAAACCCCCAAATTAGCTAGGCATAGTGGCACATGCCTGTAGTCTTAGCTACTTGGGAGGCTGAGGCAGGAAGATCACCTGAACCCAAGGAGGTCGAAGCTGCAGTGAGCTGTGATTGTGCCTCTGCACTCCAGCCTGGGTGACAGAGCAAGACCCTGTCTCAAAACAAAACAACAACAACAACAACAAAACCCCCAAAACAAACAAGGAAAATATTTAAAAATATTTGCTCAGTGGAACTATGCCCAGTAGAGCTGAATGGATCTGACTTTGTTGTGGCTTCTGCCAGCATCGTCACAGCAAGTGGGAGCCTGCCCACACTCTGAGTCTATCGCTTGCTGGGACTAAGGACACACTGAGGCAATTTAGACCCACTCAGTTAGACTGAAGGTTATTTATAAACTCACTAGATGAGGCTGGGCACGGTGGCTCATGCCTGTAATCCCAGCACTTTGGGAGGCCGGGGCGGGTGGATCACAAGGTCAGAAGATCAAGACCATCCTGGCGAACATGGTGAAACCCCGTCTCTACTAAAAATACAAAAAATTAGCCGGGTGTGGTATGAGGTTCCTCAAGTCCCAGCTGCTGGAGAGGCTGAGGTAGGAGAATTGCTTGAACCTGGGAGGTGGAGGTTGCAGTGAGCCGAGATCGTGCCACTGCACTCCAGCCTGGGCGACAGAGCAAGACTCCTTCTCAAAAACAAAAACAAAAACAAAACTCCCTATATGGTTATGCATATTAAGAAAATAATCAAATCTCTAAATAAGGGCCAAGGACCTACCTGATATCTGTTTTTTAAAATGTAATTATTATTATTATTTTTGAGACAGGGTCTCGCTCTGTCACCCAGGCTGGAGTGCAGTGGTGTGATCTTGGCTCACTGCAATCTCTGCCTCCTGGGTTCAAGCCATTCTCGTGCCTTGGCCTCCCAAGTAGCTGGGATTACAGGTACCTGCCACCACACCCAGCCAATTTTTGTATTCTTAGTAGAGATGGGGTTTTGCCATGTTGGTCAGGCTGGTCTCGAACTCCTGACCTCAGGTGATTCGCTGGCCTCAGCCTCCCGAAGTGTTGAGATTACCAGAGTGAGCCACTGCGCCCGGCTGGGATCTCTGTTTTAAATATTTGACATCTTAAGCATTCCAGCATGGTGGCTTACGCCTGTAGTTCCAGCACTTTGGGAGGCCAAGGCCGAAGTATCGCTTGAGGCCAGGAGTTTGAGACCAGCCTGGCCAACACAGTGAGACTCCATCTCAACAAAAAAGGCAAAAAAAAAAAAAAATATATATATATATATATATATATATATATATATATATATATATGTGTGTATTCCAGGAATAGCTTCAATTCTTCTGATTTGCCTGTGACTCCCAGAAGCCACTGGCTCCTTGTGAGTCCCATACTCCCCCTTGGGATCAGAGACAAGCAGGTACTTAGCATGCCCGTGAATCTTCTCCAAGTCTTTTCTTCCTAAAAGCCTGAAGCCAAGAATGACTTACCATCTTAGGCAGGTTGCGTCCCTTCCTTGGCTTCAGTTTCGCCACTGAAGATGAGGTTAATCAGTGTTTCTCAAATCTCTCTTCTGTGAAGTGACCCTCAGCATCCTAAAACCAACCAAAACATTCCAAAACCAAAACCAAATTCTCAAAACAACCCAGATGATAGTTTTTCCTTTAATGTATTGAAGAACATGTAATAAAATAGAAAGACACGTATATTGTGTGTGTGTATCTTTTTTACGTAATAAACCATCCTTAAGGGACAGTGACCCAAGCCTGGAAACATGAGGTTGAGCTTGCTTGGCAGGGATAGGCAGTGATTGCCAACTGATGGTGGAGTTGATGGTACTGCTTTATTGTTAGGTCTCTTGTCTTGTAATTATTACACATTTTTTTTTTGCCATAAATTGTGCTTTTCATTCTTAATGCAATAAAACGATTTAATCTATCTAATATTTTCACTTTATTATGAGACAAAATAACAAGTAAATAAACTTTGCATCTTATTGAGCATTTAACTCTCCTATGAGACCATTTTGCCTACTTAGTTGAATCCAAGTGACCTTCCAGCATTCTGTCAAGGCATGATGATTTTAACAAAGTGTTCTTGTCAGATTTCTTAAGAAAGCACTGAATTTTAGGATCTCTGACGTTCTTTTAGGCCAGTGAATCTATACTAACATGCATGCAGTTCTGGGAAAGAAAGAAAGAAGAAGAGGCAGATACTTCATCTAGTAGGAATTTAGCTACCTACCAATCAAAGTAAAGTGTGAGCCTGTATGTGTGTGTACCTGTGTGTGCAGTGAGTGAGTGAGAAAAACACGCAGGTATGACAAGGTGTAAAGTAGTCTGAATAGACAGGCCTGTCCTGGCACTTGTCAGGAAACACCTTGTCTAA
The DNA here is from genome assembly GCA_036589455.1 of Ateles fusciceps. NCBI lineage: Eukaryota > Metazoa > Chordata > Mammalia > Primates > Atelidae > Ateles > Ateles fusciceps. The sequence goes on from JAZHEH010003205.1 coordinate 38,883,326, forward strand.
CGAGTTCTTCAGGACTCCTGCCACAGCCACACACATACCCAGATACACAAACACATTCAGCCAGACACAGTCATAGACATACATACATGTGCATGTCCACACACAGACACACACACACACACACCCTCAGAAATACAACCTCTTTTTAAAGAAATAAAGGCATTTCCAGTTTTGTCTTTTACTTTGCAGGAGCCCTGGATGAGCTTTCTTGACAATCAGGGCTATTTCTAGTTACATCCATAGTGCAGTGGAAATGTCCTAGGGTTCTGACCAATTAGGCCTTTGCATGAGAGTTAACTTTTTTTTTTTTTAAAGACAGGGTCTCTTTCTGTCACCAGGCTGGAGTGCAGGCCTTTGCATGATAGTTAACCTAAAAAAGCTTTTTAAAGAGATGTTGTCTCACTATGTTGCCCAGGCTGGTCTCAACCTCCTGGCTCAGTGATCCTCCTTGCATGTTTTCCCAAAGCACTGGGATTATGGGCATGAACCACCATGCCCAGCCCTAAGTTTCAATCCTCATACGGTCCTCCCTGTGAGGTCCTTCTGACCTTTACCCAAGGTCTAGTCAAAGGGAGGAGGAGGAGGTCGTGAGCTCTGCCTTCAGAAATACATGTGGAGGGGGGTCCAGTGCAAATAGCAGGGCCCTAGCGTTCAGTTCTTTCTAGCCTTGCACCCCTGGACAAGCCACTTTGTATGAGCCTTTGTTTCTTCATCTGCAAAAGAGGATAATTCTATTAAATTTGTACATCTGTGGAATACAAAGTACCTGGAAATCCTAGGTTGAGTAGATCTCAAACTTTAGTGCATTTATAATTCCTCTGGGGGGCTGGGTTAAGATTAGAGTCTTGGGTCCCCTGCCTCACATTTGAAATGTGGCCAACAGATCTGCCTTTTTACAAGCCCCCATGTGATGCTGATGCAGGAGTTTTACGGAGAAACATATCATCAAGCTGTCTCAGAAATTCCATTAATTACTGAGAGGATCAAGGCACCAAATATTATAGCAAAAATATCCATGAACCATCTAGAACAGCGCTTTCCTAGGATTTGCCTCCTTTCTTGCTCTCAGAGGCAGAAGGCATATTTGCTCCTCTGTTTTAGATGACAAGGCTAAATGGGCCCACCTGTAACTTGCTTACAAGGTACGAGAATTTCCAGCTTCCTTGCCTCACTGAGATGATATTGGCCTTAGTGGAATTTGGTTTATGTAGTTTCTGGAATTGCAACAGTAATCTAGCTTCTTATAACTTTAAATTTTTTTTTTTTTTTTGAGATGGAGTTTTGCTCTTGTTGCCCAGGCTGGAGTGCAACAGCATGATCTTGGCTCACTGCAATCTCCGCCTCCTGGGTTCAAGTGATTCTCCTGCCTCAGCCTCCTGAGTAGCTGGGATTATAGGCATGCGCCACCATGCCCGGCTAATTTTGTATTTTTAGTAGAGATGGGGTTTCTCCAAGTTGATCAGGCTGGTCTCAAACTCCCAACCTCAAGTGATCCGCCCACCTGGACCTCCCAAAGCTGGGATTACATGTGTGAGCCACCACGCCTGGCCAAAACTTTAAAAATTTTACATAATGCACAGAAACAAATACATTTTACTACTTGATCCAGTATACACATATGCAAACACATACATTTATTGAAAAAAGTTTCTCAACAAAACCTTCGTTATTACATTTTCCATTCTATTCTGTTCTCTACCAGTTAATTCTTAAAAAGCAATGCTGGTCATGACACACTCGAATGATTTCATGACCCACTGTTCTAGTTATCTGTTGCTGCATTACAAATCATTTCAACATGATGACCTAAAGAGACAGTAATTATTTCAGTATCTTTCATGGTTTCTGTGGGGCTGGAATTTGGGAAGGACTCAGTAGGACCGTTCTGATTTAGGTGTCTCATGTGACTGTGGTCAGTAGCTGGGGCTGGAACAGTGACGGGCTGAATTAGCTGTCTCTCTCCAGGTAGTCTTCCCATGTGGTCTCTAGGTCTGGGCTAGTTTGGGCTTTCTTGTGCATGGCAGCCTCAGGGCAGTTGAACTGATTAAGGTGCCTCAGAGCTCCAAGTGGAAGTCATATAGCATCATTTTCTTCAGAATCGCCCACCTACTCCAATGCAGTGATGGGAACATAGACTCTACTTCATAATGGGTGGAGTATCAACGTCCCATTGTAAGAACTGCAGGTGGGATGGGAGATTCGAGTCATCTTTGGAAAATACAGTAAGCCACATCAAGAAGGCACCATTGCAATTTGAAAAACAGTCCTCTAGAGGGCACTGTTGTCATGTGACGCTGAATCCATTTGACTAGGGGATGGGGTGGGGTGATGGGAAGTGTGCTGGGGAGAGAGAATAAGGAATTTGGGTGTTGGCAAAGGGGCAGCTTATCCTTTTTGAATTGATCATTCCTTCTGTTGCATAGAACTTATGAAGGCAGTAATAGGGGGTGTGGCCATCTGGATGTCCTAAGGGAAGGGAACCCAGAAAAGGAGAAGGTGGGCTAGTGACCAGCTTGCAGGGCTTTCAGCCTCTGTGGACTCCTCCCCGTGCCTAGCAGAAGACCTTGCCCATGGATCAATTTGACAGCTAAGCATAAAGTGTCCCTGGGTCACCAGGCAGAAGTCTGAGCTTTGGGTAGGATAGCACCAAACCTAGCACTCTCACAGTACCCACACTTTCCACCAAAGCATAGCTGGTTCCACACTTCTGGTGCTTGGGTGCTGGCAGTGATGACTTGGAAGACTGGTGCAAATGTGTGAGTGGATGGGATTGTCCAGGAAGAGTGATAAAGTAAGAAGAGAAAGGGGCCAAGGAAAGAAAACTGGGGCCTTCCACATTTAAGAGAGAAGAAGAGGTGGCAGAGGAGGCTGGGAAGGTGTGGTTGGAGATGCAGGAGCAAACCCAGTGAGATGGTGGCACGGGCTGGGATGGTTTCTAGGAGGGAGTGGGCCTCAGGGTCAAGTGTGGCTGCAAAATCAAGAAAAAGGGAACCATCAGATGTGGCAATGAGGAGGTCCTTGGTGGCTTTTATGATGCCGTTTGCACAAAACCAGGCAGGCAGGGCATTCTGGGAGTGCAGTAGTGCTGGGAGGGAGGAGTGAGGGGCTATAACTTGAGAGGAGGACAGGGTCATGAGGTTTTTGTTTTTTAAATCTTGAGTAAGACTAAGTTGGCACATAGGCAAGGGAAAGGAGGTAGAATGAGAAACCAAAGACTTAAAAGGAGTAACTGGGCTGTGGCCAGTTACTGTAATCCCAGTCTGTAATCCCAGCACTTTGGGAGGCCAAGGCTGGCGGATCAGCCAAGGCCAGGAGTTTGAGACCAGCCTGGTCAACATGGCGAAACCTCATCTCTACTAAACATACAAAAATTGGGTGTGGTTGAGCGTGCCTGTATTCCCAACTACTTGGAAGCTGAGGCATGAACATTGCTTGAACCTGTGAGGAGAAGGTTGAATTGCTTGAACATGGGAGATGGCACTGCTGTACTCCAGCCTGGGTGACAGAGCGAGACTCCATCTAAAAACAAACAAACAAACAAACAAACAAAAACAAACAAAGAGGAATAACTGATACGGCCTGGTCTGAGGCATGTGAGTGTCCAGATGGAGGGGTCAGCCTTGCAGGAGTAAGGTGGGTGTTCCTTCTGAGAGAGATGGGAACTGATAAAACAGGGAAGAGATGAAGATTTGGGGAGAAGGGATGGTCTGCTGAGCCCGTTCAAGTGAGCAGTGAGGATTGGGTAGATGGCTTGAGAGTTTACTCATTAGAGATGAGTGAAAAGCCTATTTAGCATCAACTCACACATATCTAGTACCTACTCTGTGTCACATGTTTTCACAAAATTGATTTTATCCTTACAACAGTACGTGAAACAGAAAATATCCCTATTTGCAGGCTCCGACCTCTTCCTTGGTGAGTTCCTTGGTTCACCTGAGCATAAGAATGTGCTTGGGAGGAAAATGTGTGACCTCGTATGGAATCCAGGTCAGTCCTGAAGTTCAGAGCAGCCTGGCATTGCCTAGTCCAGGGATCCTTGATGAGGCCGGTTGTCTACCTGAAACAAGGGAAAGCAACCATGATCCTGTTTTGAGTCTGGGAAGAGGGGCTAGCAGGGAGAAATGGGTCCTTCTGACCTTTGCCCAAGGTCTAGTCAAAGGGAGGAGGAGGAGGTCGTGAGCTCTGCCTTCAGAAATACATGTGGAGGGGGGTCAAGTGCAAATAGCAGGGCCCTAGCGTTCAGTTCTTTCTAGGCTTGCACCCTGGACAAGCCACTTTGTATGAGCCTTTGTTTCTTCATCTGCAGAAAGAGGATAATTCTATTAAATTTGTACATCTGTGGAATACAAAGTACCTGGAAATCCTAGACATCCAATACCTGCTATTATTATTATTATTATTATTGAGATGGGGTCTCACTCTGTTGCCCAGGCTGGAGTGTAGCGGCACGATCTCGACTCACTGCAACCTCTGCCTCCTGGGTTCAAGCGATTCTCCTGCCTCAGCCTCCCCCAGTAGCTGGGATTACAGGTGTGCACCACCACACCTGTCTAATTTTTTATATTTTTGGTAGAGATGGGCTTTTACCATGTTGGCCAGGCTGGTTTTGAACTCCTGACCTCAAGTAATTCACTTGCCTCAGCCTCCCAAAGTCCTGGGATTACAGGTGTGAGCCACCACGCCTAACGCTTGCTGTTATCGTCATCATCTTCATTTCATTTACTATCTCAGAGAAAGAAACTCCTGATTCAAGATCAGGACCCTAAGAATTTGGTAGGATTTTGGAATCTTTGTAACTAGCCTAGACTCATTTTATCGTTTTTTTCTTTTGTTTTTTTTTTGAAAGGCAGTTTTGCTCCTGTTGCCCAGGCTGGAGTGCAATGGCGCGATCTCACCTCACTGCAACCTCTGCCTCCCGGGTTCAAGCGATTCTCCTGCCTCAGCCTCCCAAGTAGCTGGGATTACAGGCATGCGCCACCACACCAGGCTAATTTTGTATTTTTAGTAGAGATGGGGTTTCTCCATGTTGGTCAGGGTCATCTTGAACTCCTGACCTCAGGTGATCTGCCCACCTCCCAAAGTGCTGGGATTACAGGCGTGAGCCACAGTGCCCAGCCCCATTTTATTTTTTTATGTCCCCTATGACCTTACAGTATATTTAGTGGTCAAATCCTTAAAACCGAGATTCCTGGGTACTTCATTTTTGGGGAGTAACAAAAAAGGGAGCCGGGAAGACTGTCTTACTTCACTGCTTGAACTGGAGTGAGGAGAGATGGGGGAGGAGAATCTAGAAGTTAGAGTGGCTGAGCTGAGATGGAGAACTTCTGAGTAGAGGAAGGGGACTGTAACTAGCCAAGATGGATCTTAGAGTCCAGCTGAAAGGAAGACATTGGGGGGGACCTCAGTAATGCCAGCCACAGCCAAATTATTTCTAGAGGGAGGGCTTCCTTGCCACTTCCCTCCAATGCAGCACTTCTACTGCCCAGAACCTGGATGACCGTGGGGTCCTGTGCCTCCTTGTCTCTCTATGCTCATCTTGCCTGTGTCACTCATCAGTCAGAAGTGCCTTGAGGGTGGGGCCAGGAACTTGTTCACTGTTGAATCTCTAGTGCTTACTGCTCAGTGCCTTCCCTGTGGCCAATCCTCTGTAGATGTGATTCATTGACTGCCTGCATGTCTGAATGAGTGAATAAATGAATGAATGACTAATCACTGAATAACAGAATCAAGCAAATGCAAGAACCTTGCCTCAGCCTGTTTTGAGTCTATTGAAGTGTTGCCCAAGTGTCAGTTAGGGTCACTTCATTCCTTAAGAATTAGATAAACTTCCTTTGAGCCATCCATTTCTTTTCTTTTCCTTTCTCCTTTCTTTCTTTCTTTTTTTTTTTTTTCTGAGACAGAGTCTTGCTCTGTCGCCCAGGCTAGAGGGCAGTGGTGCGATCTTTGGCTCACTGCAACCTCCGTCTTCCAGGTTCAAGCAATTCTCCTGCCTCAGCCTCCTAGTAGCTGGGACTACAGGAATGTGCCACCATGCCTGGCTAATTTTGTTTTGTATCTTTTAGTAGAGACAGGGTTTCATCATGTTGACCAGGCTGGTCTCGAACTACTGACCTTGTGATCTGTCTGCCTTGGCCTCCCAAAGTGCTGAGATTACAGGCGTGAGCCACCTTGCCCAGAGATCCATCTATTTCGTAAATGGGAAATCCAGAGGACTCCCTAACATTTCTGTGGATTCTTGGGGCTGTGGGCTACGGTGTGGATGGGGAAATAGCAGGAGAGAGGCTTATGGTTTCCACTGCTTCTAAACTTCTGCATCCCCCAGTTTAAGGACTGTCTCCATCCAACTCTGCCTTCTCTGTTGTATGCAATCCAATCTCTTCCTCTTTCCACATGATCCACACTCCCACCAAACAAGGCAAGTTGTGTGTGGAGCAGACTTCACTGTGGTACTAGGGGTGGGGGGCAGAGGAGGAGTTTACATCATGACAACACAGCAATTTCAAGTTAAAAGTGTTCTTACAATCCCTTGACATCCCCACCACTAGAGATGTCTTGTTGGTTGCTTTATTAACAGTGGTGTGGCTGGGCATGGTGGCTCATGCCTGTAATTCCAGAACTTTGGGAGGCCAAGGCCGGTGGATGACGAGGTCAAGAGTTCCAGACCAGCCTGGCCAAGATAGTGAAACCCTGTCTCTACTAAAACTACAAAAATTAGCTGGGCATGGTGGCGGGCGCCTGTAATCCCAGCTACTCAGGAGGCTGAGGCAGAGAATTGCTTGAACCCGGGAGGTGGAGGTTGTAATGAGCCGAGATTGCGCCATTGCACTCCGGCCTGGGCGACAGAGCAAGACTCCGTCTCAAAAAACAAAAACAAGCCGGGCGTGGTGGCTCACGCCTGTAATCCCAGCACTTTGGGAGGCCAAGGCAGGTGGATTGCCTGAGCTCAGGAGTTCGAGAGCAGCCTGGGCAACACGATGAACCCCATCTCTAAAAACAAAAACAAAAACAGTAACAACAAAACAGTGGACTCCAGTCTTAAGCCACCTTATAATCTTCTCTGTCCTTGTTTTCCCTCCTCTTGTCTTTTCCTCATCCCTTCCACTCCAGGTTGCTTTCAGGAACTTCAAAATCTCTTTGTATTTTTTTTTTATTGCATTTTAGGTTTTGGGGTACATGTGAAGAACATGCAAGATTGTTGCATAGGTACACACATGGCAGTGTGATTTGCTGCCTTCCTCCCCCATCACCTATATCTGCCATTTCTCCCCATGCTATCTCTCCCCAACTCTCCACCCCCTGCTGTCCCTCCCCTGTTCCCCCGACAGACCCCAGTGTGTGATGCTCCCCTCCCTGTGTCCATGTGTTCTCATTGTTCAACACCTGCCTATGAGTGAGAACATGCAGTGTTTGATTTTCTGTTCTTGTGTCAGTTTGCTGACAATGATGGTATCCAGGTTCATCCATGTCCCTACAAAAGACACGAACTCATCGTTTTTTATGGCTGCATAGTGTTCCATGGTGTATATGTACCACATTTTCCCTGTCCAGTCTATCATCGATGGGTATTTGGGTTGGTTCCAGGTCTTTGCTATTGTAAACAGTGCTGCAATGAACATTCGTGTGCATGTGTCCTTATAGTAGAACGATTTATAATCCTTTGGATATATACCCAGTAATGGGATTGCTGGGTCCAATGGAATTTCTATTTCTAGGTCCTTGAGGAATTGCCACACTGTCTTCCACAATGGTTGAACTAATTTACACTCCCACCAACAGTGTAGAAGTGTTCCTATTTCTCCACATCCTCTCCAGCATCTGTTGTCTCCAGATTTTTTTTTGGCATGGGTCGCTTACTTTAATAACAATACATATACCATGTTATCATGATGGAATGTAGATTCAGTTTAGACAAGAGAATTTCACGAGTGTAATAGCATTCTGTACTATATAAAAGTTTGGGTTTACCGTCTGGCCAACCAGCTTGCTCATAAGTCATTAATCAAATCCATTATAGGTCATTTGTTCAGTTTAATGTTTACAATTCTTATGGAAAAAATAAGCAATGCACACATTTAAAAAGTGTTCATTTACCTTTGCTATGAGTGTTTAAAATGCATATTTCTATTTCAAGATGACATTTAAACTTTATTCTAATATAACAGTAGCAAAAATATAATTCGCAGTTACACAAGAACTAAACTAGAATTCATAAGTTATTCTCATGTCTACAATTGAGATTCTTTAATAAATGCCACTATTATGCAGCTCTAGTGCAAGCTTTCTACATTTGGTTTAAACACATGCACATATACATATTGTTAGCTGTGGGAAGCTTTACAAGTTATAGTCCATGAACCTTTTGGATACAGTTCTAAAAGGGCCAGCCTGTCCACAAAACAGGCAGAAAAAAGTTAAATTAACTGGGGCAAATAGGACTCTTATATAACATCCAAAACATCTGAGATTCTGCAGCAAACTGGGAGTACTTCAGGGTTGGCCTGTTACCTTCTTAGAACTAAGTTCATCTGAACAATTTAAGAAGGTGGACATTTCAACATCATCAAGTACATTTAGGTGACATGTTTTTTTCAAGTTAACTTGACTTCCTTGAATGACCTGGTTAGTAAACTAGCCACTAGTAATGCGGTCACACCAGGCAAATCAAGCCTGCAAGAAAGGAAGCCAATATTCAAAATGCCATTTTACCATCTAAACCCATACAAATTATTTTCAACAATATGTAACTTCAATAAAGAGATGTCTAACTAAAGTAAGCTCCTCCAACAAGACCAGGACAGCATCTCTTCTTCTAAGGCTTAGGTTTTGCCCAGTATTCCTGATACATGGAATAGCCCATACCAATGGTCATTGCTCCTACAACGAAGCCCTGGGCTGCCACACGCATGTGGATCAGATGAACAGACATTTTAGTATTTCCCCCTGCTCTTCAATTTGTATAAATCATATGCAACAATTGCTGCAAAACCTGACATTCCAATGGGTACGAATGGTGCCTCTTTAGTTTTCGAATAAGTTTGGATCCCTGATCTTCATCATATGAAGAAAGGGAAATATCTGGGTCTGTTGACATAGTGGTTGCTTGAAGAATCTCCCCTGAGAATTTTCTATGAGGTTCTAGAGCGAGAAAACCTCTCACACGCCAACCCACGTCTGATTCCTGCACGCGCTCCCAGTCCCGCCGTCTCCAGGTTTTTTAACAATCACCATTCTAACTGGTGTGAGATGGTATCTCAATGTAGTTTTGATTTGCATTTCTCTGATGACCAGTGATGATGAGCATTTTTTCATATGTTTTGTTGGCCTCATGTATGTCTTCTTTTGTAAAGTGTCTGTTCATATCCTTCACCCACTTTTGAATGGGTTTGTTTGTTTTCTTTTTGTAAATCTGTTTGATTTCTTTGTAGATTCTGGATATCAGCTCTTTATCAGATGGGTAAATTGCAAAAATTTTTTCCCATTCTGTTGGTTGCCGATTCACTCTAATGACTGTTTCTTTTGCTGTGCAGAAGCTGTGGAGTTTGATTAGGTCCCATTTGTCTATTTTGGCTTTTGTTGCCAATGTTTTTGGTGTTTTGGTCATGAAGTCCTTGCCTATGCCTATGTCCTGAATGGTTTTGCCTAGATTTTCTTCTAGGGTTTTTATGGTGTTAGGTCTTATGTTTAAGTCTTGAATCTATCTGGAGTTAATTTTAGTGTAAGGTGTCAGGAAGGGGTCCAGTTTCAGCTTTCTGCACATGGCTAGCCAGTTTTCCCAACACCATTTATTAAACAGGGAATCCTTTCCCCATTGCTTGTGTTTGTGAGGTTTGTCAAAGATCAGATGGTTGTAGATGTGTGGTGTTGCCTCTGAGGCCTCTGTTCTGTTCCATTGGTCTATATCTCTGTTTTGGTACCAGTACCATGCTGTTTTGATTACTGTAGCCTTGTAGTATAGTTTGAAGTCTGGTAGTGTGATGCCTCCAGCTTTGTTCTTTTTGCTTAGAATTGACTTGGCTATGTGGGCTCTCTTTTGGTTCCATATGAAGTTTAAGGTGTTTTTTTCCAGTTCTGTGAAGAAGGTCATTGGTAGCTTGATGGGGATAGCGTTGAATCTGTAAATTACTCTGGGCAGTATGGCCATTTTCATGATCTTGATTCTTCCTAACCATGAGCATGGAATGTTTCTCCATCTGTTTGTGTCCTCTCTTATTTCCTTGACCAGTGGTTTGTAATTCTCCTTGAAGAGGTCCTTCATGTCCCTTGTTAGTTGTATTCCTAGGTATTCTATTCTCTTTGCAGCAATTGTGAATGGCAGTTCGTTCTTGATTTGGATCTCTTTAAGTCTGTTATTGGTGTATAGGAATGCTTGTGATTTTTGCACATTGATTTTGTATTCTGAGACTTTGCTGAATTTGCTTATCAGTTTCAGGAGATTCTGGGTTGAGATGATGGGATCTTCTAGATATACAATCATGTTGTCCGCAAATAGAGACAATTTGATTTCCTCCTTTCCTATTTGAATACGCTTTATTTCTTTTTCTTGCCTGATTGCTCTGGCTAGGACTTCCAATACTATATTGAATAGGAGTGGTGAGAGAGGGGCATCCTTGTCTAGTGCCAGATTTCAAAGGGAATGCTTCCAGTTTTTACCCATTCAGTATGATATGGGCTGTTGGTTTGTCATAAATAACTTTTATTATTTTGAGATAGGTTCCATCAATACCTAGTTTATTGAGGGTTTTTAGCATAAAGGGATGTTGAATTTTGTCAAAGGCCTTCTCTGCATCACTTGAAGTAATCATGTAGTTTTTGTCTTTGGTTCTGTTTATGTGGTGAATTACATTTATAGACTCGCATATGTTGGACCAGCCTTGCATCCCCGGGATGAAGCCTACTGATCATGGTGGATACGCTTTTTGATGTGCTGTTGCAATTGGTTTGCCAGTATTTTATTGAAGATTTTTGCATCTATGTTCATCATGGATATTGGCCTGAAGTTTTCTTTTCTTGCTGAGTCTCTGCTGGGTTTTGGTATCGGGATGATGTTGGTCTCATAAAATGATTTGGAAAGGATTCCCCTCTTTTTGGATTGTTTGGAATAGTTTCAGAAGGAATGGTACCAGCTCCTCTTTGTATGTCTGGTAGAATTCAGCTGTGAACCCATCTGGACCTAGGCTTTTTTTGGGTGGTAGGCACTTAATTGGTGCCTCAACTTTAGCCCTTGTTATTGGTCTATTCAGGGTTTCAACTTCTTCCTGGTTTAGGCTTGGGAGGATGCAAGTGTCCAGGAATTTATCCATTTCTTCCAGGTTTACTAGTTTATGTGCATAGAGTTGTTTGTAATAATCTCTGATGATGGTTTGTATTTCTGTGGAATCTGTGGTGATATCCCCTTTATTGTTTTTTATTGCATCTATTTGATTCTTCTCTCTTTTCTTTTTTATTCATCTGGCTAGTGGTTGTCTATTTTGTTGATCTTTTCAAAAAGCCAGCTCCCGGATTTATTGATTTTTTGAAGGGTTTTTTGTGTCTCTATCTCCTTCAGTTCTGCTCTGATCTTAGTTATTTCTTGTCTTCTGCTAGCTTTTGAGTTTTTTTGATCTTGCTCCTCTAGCTCTTTCAATTTTGATGATAGGGTGTCAATTTTTGATCTTTCCTTGCTTCTCATGTGGGCATTTATTGCTATATATTTTCCTCTAGACGCTGCTTTAAATATGTCCCAGAGATTCTGGTACGTTGTGTCTTCGTTCTCGTTGGTTTCGAAGAACATCTTTATTTCTGCCTTCATTTCATTGTTTATCCAGTCAACATTCAAGAGCCAGTTGTGTAGTTGCCATGAAGCTGTGCAGTTCTGAGTTAGTTTCTGAATTCTGAGTTCTAACTTGATTGCACTGTGGTCTGAGAGACTGTTTGTTATGATTTCTGTTCTTTTGCATTTGCTGAGGAGTGATTTACTTCCAATTATGTGGTCAATTTTAGAGTAGGTGCGATATGGTGCTGAGAAGAATGTATATTCTGTGGATTTGGGGTGGAGAGTTCTGTAAATGTCTATTAGGTTTGCTTGGTCCAGGTCTGAGTTCAAGTCCTGGATATCCTTGTTAATTTTCTGTCTTGTTGATCTGTCTAATATTGACAATGGGGTGTTAAAGTCTCCCACTATTATTGTGTGGGAGTCTAAGTCTCTTTGTAAGTCATTAAGAACTTGCCTTATGTATCTGGGTGCTCCTGTATTGGGTGCCTATATATTTAGGATCATTAGCTCTTCTTGTTGCATTGATCCTTTTACCATTATGTAATGTCCTTCTTCATCTCTTTTGATTTTTGTTGGTTTAAAGTCTATTTTATCAGAGACGAGAATTGCAACTCCTGCTATTTTTTGCTATCCAGTTGCTTGGTGAATCTTCCTCCATCACTTTATTTTGAGCCTTTGTGTATCCTTGTATGTGAGATGGGTTTCCTGGATACAGCACACCAATGGGTTTTGGCTTTTTATCCAATTTGCCAGTCTGTGTCTTTTGATTGGGGCATTTAGCCCATTTACATTTAGGGTTAATATTGTTATGTGTGAGTTTGATCCTGCCATTTTGATGCTACCTGGCTGTTTTGCCCGTTAGTTGATGCAGTTTCTTCATTGTGTTGCTGCTTTTTGCCATTTGGTATGTTTTTGGAGTGGCTGGTACTGGTTCCTTTCTATGTTTAGTGCTTCTTTCAGGAGCTCTTGTAAAGCAGGCCTCGTGGTGATGAAATCTCTGAGTAATTGCTTGTTCGTAAAGGATTTTATTTCTCCTTCACTTATGAAGCTTAGTTTGGCTGGATATGAAATTCTGGGTTGAAAATTCTTTTCTTTAAGGAAGTTGAATATTGGCCCCCACCCTCTTCTGGCTTGTAGGGTTTCTACCCAGAGATCTGCTGTGAGTCTGATGGGCTTCCCTTTGTGGGTAACCCGACCTTTCTCTCTGGCTGCCCTTAGCATTTTCTCCTTCATTTCAACCCTGGTGAATCTGATGATTATGTGTCTTGGGGTTGCTCTCTTGAGGAATATCTTTGTGGTGTTCTCTGTATTTCCTGGACTTGAATATTGGCCTGCCTTGCTAGGTTGGGGAAGTTTTCCTGGATAATATCCTGAAGAGTATTTTCCAGCTTGGATTCATTCTCTCCATCACATTCAGGTACACCTATCAAACGTAGATTAGGTCTTTTCACATAGTCCCATATTTCTTGGAGACTTTGTTCATTCCTCTTTACCCTTTTTTCTCTAATCTTGCCTTCTCATTTTATTACATTGAGTTGATCTTTGACATCTGATATCCTTTCTTCTGCTTAGTCTGTTTGTATTATAAAGACCAATTTACCCCACCAAGAACGTCCCTGGTAATAAAATAACTAACAACTGCAGAGTACCTGATAGGTATTAATACACACGCACAGAGATGTACAAGTGTATGTGTGCGGTGGATGGTGGTGTGAAAGAGGTTTTGGTGGCATCCTTCATCTGGCCCAGGACTGCCAAGGTCAGACCCAACCCAGTGCTCATTTGTTTTCCTGTTATGGGAGCAATGAACAGAAGCCTGCAGGTGCCCTGGCTATAAGAAGTACCCAACTCTAGGGCCAAGGCATGAGAGTAAGAAGCAGAGGGCCACTTGGTGATTTCTTCTTTGCTTCATCAATGGGCTCTGCTTTAAGTGCTAAAGCCATTGAAGGTGCTCGAGGCTGCCCGGGTGTGGTGGCTCACGCTTGTAATCCTAGCACTTTGGGAGGCTGAGGCGGGCGGATCACCTGAGGACAGAAATTCGAGACCAGCCTGGGCAACACGGTGAAACCCCATCTCTACTAAAAATACAAAAAATTAGCCAGGCGTCGTGGTGTGCGCCTGTAGTCCAGCTACTTGAGAGGTTGAGGCAGGAGAATTGCTCGAACCCAGGAGGCGGAGGTTGCAATGAGTGGAGATCGCAACACTGCACTCCAGCCTGGGCGACAGAGTGATACTCTGTCTCCAAAAAAAAAAAAGTGCTTGAGGCTTAACCTGTCTCATTAAGGGCGTGGGCTGACAATGGCTGTCTCTCTCTGCTGAAGGCTGCGGCTCCCTTTAATTAGCTTGGTCCCATGGCTATGGGTCTCTCTGTGTTGCAGTGTCCACTCCCTCCCTTGCCCCTCAGGTCTAGAGATAGCAACAACTCCCCACTGTCGCTAGTTTCAGGGTAAATCACAGGATTGTTGCCTTTAACCTGGCTCCTACCATGTCACTGATCTCTTTATTAAACTCTCCTCAATCATGCTAAGTGTGTCGCCGTTTCAGTTCAGACTCTTCCTTTGAGTCCTTTGTGCCCTAGTCCTGGTTTTATAAGAGTCTTGCCTACCTGTAGGAGTCCTTAAGGGTCCCTCAGGTGTTGCTGGGTTCTCTAAGCACCCCTTTCCTACCGCCTTCCCTGGGGGTCCTGGGGACATGAGGGCTGAAGAATAAGGTTTTGTAAACAATTATTATTAGTATTAGTTTGAGACAAGGTCTTGCTCTGTTGCTCAGAGTGAAGTGCAGTGGAACAATCACAGCTCACTACAGCCTCGATCTCCTGGGCTCAAGCAATCCTTCCACCTCAGCCTCCTGGCTTATTTTTAATTTTTGTAGAGATGGGGTCTCACTATGTTATACAGTCTGGTCTCCAACTCCTGAGCTCAAGCGATCCTCCCACCTTGGGCTTCCAAAGTGCTGGAATTACAGGTGTGGGCACCATGCCTAGCTGAGGTTTTGTAAGCAATTATGCACCTTCTCCCTTTCCCCCTAGAGGCTCTAAAACTCTGCCATTAGAAAGTCTTTCTCAAGGAGACCAGGGATATGCTCCGGTAAGAAAAGGTGATGGGTTTTCCAGTTTGTTCTGAGGATCCAAGCCCCTTTAGAGCAAAGATCAAAACAACGCCTGGGACCTGCCCTGTTATTCAATCCCATGCTCTCTCTTCCTGGTGGAAGCTCCAGAATTTCTGGATCACAGGATTTAGGGGATGCAATCCAGTTGGAAGAGAGTAGAACAGAGTTAGAGAACTCGTTTTGAAGCTGCAATTGGAGGGTTTGGCACTGAGTGTTTTAGGAGGCGGCTAGGGTGGGGTGGTGGTGAGGGGGGTGCTGATGAGATTTTGTGGGAGGTTTTGAGCGTGGGGACTGCTACTGGCTTCCCCTTTTGTTAGAACCTGGCCATGCCTCTGAACAGACACCTCCCAGGCTTCTCTTCTCTCTGTGGACTGACAGTACCTGAGGGAGGGCAGGGGACAACCAGGGAGGTCCTAGGATGGGAATAGAGCAGAGAGAGGAGCAGCCCTGCCTGTACCAGGAAGCTGTTGAAGACTGTGCAGATGGTTCCTGACTTAGGATGGTTTGATTTAGGATTTTTCGACTTTAGATGGTATGAAAGTGATACACATTCAGCAGAAACTGTACTTTGAGTTTTTGGAATTGGGCTACATTTTTTGGTATTGTTTTTTCTATTCCAATTAAGTCTAAGAGAAGAGACGTTATATTTTGGCTTGCAGTGAGGTTTGAGTATGATGTGATGTGGTGTATTGTAATGGGAAGAACCCTAATGTGTTGAAGAATTTATATATGTGTGAGGGGGATTCAAATTTGAGATTAATAGTCATAAGATTAAGTTCCATTGCCACTGTAAATCCTAGAATAGTTATGCCAAGGTATGTAAGTTTTCGTTTAGTTTCACACGACCATTCTGTTTTTCAACTTTGATATAGTATTCAATAAATTACATGAGATATTTAATACTATTATAAAATAAGCTTTGTGTTCAATGATTTTGCCCAACTGTAGAGTAATGTAAGTGTTCTGAGCACTTTTAAGGTAGACTGTGCTAAGCTCTTGTATTCAATGCATTTTTGATTTTTAGTATTTTCAACTTACAATGGGTTTATCAGGATGTAACCCCATTGTAAATCAAGGGTTTATCAGGATGTAACCCCATTGTAAATCAAGGTGCATCTGTATGTGAAAGAAAGTCTGTAGAGAGCCCTGTTCATCTACCAAGTCCTGCAGTGAGGACCGTGGTGGGGCTGGGAGTGGTACTCTGCAGGGAGCAGGAAGTCATCCTCTCCAGTTACCAGGGGGCAGGGTAGCTGGGGATGAAGGCTGTATTGCTGCTATAACAAATTACTGTAAATTTAGTGGTTTAAAACAACACAAATTTATTATCTTAAAGTTCTGAAGATCAGAAGTCTAAAATCAATCTCACTGGGATAATGTCAAGGGACAAAAGGGCTGATTCCTTTTGAGGCTCTAGGGGATCTTTTTCCTTGTCTTTACAGCTACTAGAGGCCACCTGCATTCCTTGGCTCATGTGCCCTTCCTCCATCGTCAAAGCCAGCAAGGGTAGCATCTGTCAATCTCTCTGACTTCTGCTTCTGCAATCACATGTCCTTCTGTGACTCTGACCTTCCTGCCTTTGTCTTATAAAGATCCTTATGATTATGTTGGGCCCACCCAGATAATCCAGGATAATGTCCGCATCTCAAAATCCTTAATTCAATCACATCCGCAAAGTCCCCTTTACCAGGTAAGATAATGTATTCACAAGTTCTGAGGATTAGGACTTGGATATTTTTGGAAAGTCTTTTTCAGCCTACCACAAAGGCCAAATTCAGACGGTAAAGAGTATGTGGTTGGGGACACAGCTGTAGGAATTGTTATGTCTATTTTACCAGAATTCCCTCTTCCAAAGATTGTCTTGAGTCAGAGAGCTGCCAGCCAGAGGACAAAGGAGCTTAAGGGATTTTTCCTCCACTTTTGCTGCCCTGGTGACTTGGGACAAGTGTTAAATGCCAGAGCATAGCTTGGAAATATCACCCAGGTGTTACAAATCTCTACATATATGTTCCAAGAGAGTCTTCAGACAACAAATTAAGATTAACTTAAAAAACTCAGTAGTGGTCCTAAACATCTTAAATAACAGAATCTATAATTAAAAATACATCATTTCCTATATTCTACTTTCACAAAATGAGATTTACAAACATTTCCTATATCTTTATATTCACCAAAAATATACTCAGAGTAATACCATTTGCATTAGCCCCAAACCACTTCCCAAATGCCCACCAACAGTAGAATGGATAAACTGACAAAAGACTGGTGTAATCAATGGAATTCAAAACAGCAGTGAGAATGAACCAGCAACTGCATGCAATATGAAAAAAATATCAAAGAGAATGTTAAAAGATCAGCTTAAAAAAAAGCACATTTTCTATGATTTACATAAAGTCCCAAACCAGGGCAACTCAATCATGGTGTTGGAAGTTACTGTCGATGAGGGGGAAAGGCAATGAACAGCTACTGGAGGAAGGTACAAGCGGGTTCTGGGATGTTGATAAGGTTCTGTGTTTCTGTTTGCTAGCTTTATGGATGTGTTAGATTTGCAAAAATTTATCAAGTTGGAGATTTGTGGTTTGTGCACTTTGCCATATGAATGTTATGCCTCAATATAAAGTTAAAAATATATGTATACTATTTCCAACAGCAACAAAAACTATGAGTCCAGTAATAAGTCTAACAAGCAGATATGCAAAACTTTTATGGAAGGTGTCGAAGAAGAGCTAAAACCACAGAGTACGTGGTGGTTAATTTAAAGTGTCAACTTGGCTGGGCTATGGTACCCAGTTATTGGGTCAAACAGCAGTCTAGATGTTGCTAGGAGGGTATTTTTTTATGTTAGATTAACACTGAAATCAGGAGATTCCAAGTAAAGCAGATTATTCTCCGTAATGTGGGTGACCTCAGAGAAAAGATGGAGGTCTCCATAAGAAGAAGGAATTCTTCTTCCAGACTACCTCAGGATTCAAGACTGCAACGTCAATTTCTGCTGAAATTTCCAGCCTGTTTGCCTGCCATACAGATTTTGAACTTGCAAACCCCACAACTGTGTGAGCCAGTTCCTTAAAATCTCTCTACACAGACACAGACATACAGACACACACACACAGACACACACACACCCATATTGGTTCTATTTCTCTGGAGAACATAGACTAAAACAGAGCTATATACTATACTCATAAATGAGAACATTCTACCCCAAATTATAAATTTAATGCAATTCAAATAAAACTTTGAGTAGGGGGTTTTATGAAATTTGACAAAATTAATATCAAAAAGATAAAGAAGAGCTAAGACAATATTGAAGATGAGTATGATGAGGATATTTGCCCTTAAGTTATGAAGACATCATAAAACTGCAGGAATTAAAGCTGTATAACTTTTGCAGAATGATGAATTTCCATTCCCTTCAACTTTACTGAGATACAGTTGACAGTTAAACATTGCATATATTTAAGTTGTACAACTTGATGACTTGGCATATGTAAACATTGTGAAATACTCACCATAAGTTAATTAACATATCAATTACCTCACATAGTTACCTTTGTGTGTGTGTGTGTGTGTGTGTGTGTGTGTGTGTGTGTGTAGGGAGAACACTTAAGTTCTATCCTTTCAGCAGAGAGGGTAGTATACAATATTGTTAAATATAGTCGCATTGTTACACAATAGCTTTCCTCAACATATTCCTCCTGTATAAACGGAAGCTTTGTATCCTTGACCAACATCTCCCCAGTCCCCATTTTCCCAGCCCCTGGTAATCACCATTCTAACACTCTCTGTTTCTAAGAGTTTAACATTTTGATATTCTACATATAAGCAAAATCATACAGTATTTTTCTTTCTGTGTCTGGCTTATTTCACTTAGCATAAAGTCCTCTAAGTTTATCTGTGTTGTTACAAATGACAGGATTTCCTTCCTTTTTAAAGGCTGAATAGTATTCCAGTATGTGATATATTTATATCTAGATATCTATATATATATATATCTTACTTTATTTATCCCATCATCCATCAGTAGACAATTAGGTTGTTTCTGTGTGTTGGCTATTGTCAATAATGATGAAATGAACATGAGAGTGCAGATATTCCTTCAAGATACTAATTTCATATCTTTTGGATATATACCCAGGAGTGGGATTGCTGGATCATAAGGTAGTTCTACTTTCATTTTTTGGATGAAGCTCCACACTGTTTTCTATAATGGCTATACCAACCTTTACATTCCCATCAACAGCATACAAGGGTTCTCATTTCTACACGTCCGTAACACTTATTTTTTCCTCTTTGATAATAGCCATTCTAACAGGTGTGAGGTGATATCCCACTGTTTTGCTTTGCATTTTCCTGGTGATTGGTGAAGTTGAGCACACCTTTCCATATACGTGTTGGACATTTGTGGGTGTGGTCTTTTTTTTCTTTTTTTTTTTAGAGATGGGGTCTATGTTTCCCAGGCTGGACTTGAACTCCTGGGCTCAAGTGATTCTCCCACCTTGACCTCCTGAGTAGCTGGGACTACAGGTGTGTTCCATGGTGTCTGGCTCCTACTGGCCATTTGTATGTCTTCTTTTGAGAAATGTCTATTCAGATTCTTTGTCCATTTCAAAATTTGGGGTTTTTTTGGCTATTGAAGTGCATGAGTTTTTTAAAAAATATATTTTGAATATTAGCACCTTATCAGATTCATGGTTTGAAAATATTTTCCTCTATTCCACAGGTTGCTTTTTCATTCTGTTGATTGTTTCCTGGCTGTGTAGAAGCTTTTTAGTTGGATGCCATCCCATTTGTCTATTTATGCTTTTCTTTCTTGTGCTTTTCATGTCATAACCCCCCAAAATCATTCCCCAGACCAATGACAAATACCTTCTTTTTTTTTGAGGCAGAGTCTCACATTTTTTTTTTTTGAGAAGGAGTTTTGTCTTGTTGCCCAGGTTGGAGTGCAATGGTGCAATCTTGGCTCACTGCAACCTCTGCCTCCCAGGTTCAAGCCATTGTCCTGCCTCAGCCTCCCAAGTAGCTGAGATTACAGGCATGCGCCACCATGCCCCGCTGATTTTATATTTTTAGTAGAGATGGGGTTTCTCAATGTTGGTCAGGCTGGTCTTGAACTCCTGACCTCAGGTGATCCTCCCACCTCAGCCTTCCAAAGTGCTGGGACTACAGGCATGAGCCACTGCTCCCAGCTGAGTCTCACACTCTTGCCCAGGCTGTAGTGCAGTGGCAGGATCTTGGCTCACTGTAACCTCTGCCTCCTGGGTTCACATGATTCTCCTACCTCAGCCTCCTGAGTAGCTGGGATTACAGGTGGACACCACCACACCCAGCTAATTTTTTATATTTTTAGGAGAGTGGGGTTTCACTATGTTGGCCAGACTGGTCTCCAACTCCTGACCTCATGATCCACCTGCCTTGGCCTCCCAAAGTGCTGGGATTACAGGCGTGAGCCACCTTGACTGGCCCAAATACCTTTTTTCTTATGTATGTTTTCTTCTATTAGTTTTACAACTTCTGGTCTTATGTCTAAGTCTTTAATCCATTTTGAGTTGACTTTTGTAGATGGTGTGAGATAGGGTCAAATTTCATTCTTCTGCATGTGGATATCCAGTTTTCCCAATGCTATTTACTAAAGACATTATCCTTTCCCCATTGTGTGTTGTTGGCACTTTTGTCAAGGGGGATGAATTTCTGAGGTCTCCATTTGTATGTGAGAACTTGGATTTGATAGCAAAGCCACTACAAATTATAGGGGAACAAAGGACTATCCAGTAAATATACTAGAAGCAGTGGCTATCTAGAGAAAAATAAAGTTGAATTCCTACTTCATAGCACCCATAAAATAAATCCCATATGGATTAAAGCCCAAGTGTAGAAAAACGTATACAACTTTAAAAAGGAACATACAGAAGAATATTTTTATGAAGTAGAGATGGATTTGCCAAAGAAAACAAGAAATTTCCATGAACCCAAAAGGAATATTTGACAACATTAAAATTAAATCTTGTCAAATAGACTGGGTGCAGTGGCTCATGCCTGTAATCCCAGCACTTCGGGAGGCCAAGGTGGGCAGATCACCTGAGGTTAGGAATTCAAAACCAGCCTGGCCCATGGCGAAACCCCGCCTCTACTAAACATACAAAATTAGCTAGGTGTGGTGGCGCATGCCTGTAGTCCCAGCTACTCGGGAGGCTGAGGCAGGAGAATCACCTGGAGGTTGCAGTGAGCCGAGATCACGCCATTGTACTCCAGCTTGGGTGACAAGGGCAAAACTCCGTCTCTGAAACAAACAAGCAAACAAACAAAAAACTTGTCAAATAATAAAAGGTGTCATAACTAAAGTGAAAAGACAAGGCACAGACTGAGTGAAGATGTTTGCTATGCACATAACTGACAATTGATTAGAACCCAGGATACATGTAGATCTACAAGCCAAAAAGTAAAAGACCCTAGAAAAATGACAATGTATATGAATGGGTGATTCATAGAGAAAGAACCTGTATATTTATAAACTTATGAACAGAGGCTCACCTGATAATTAGAGAAAGAATTGCCCCTTTAAGCAATGAGATAATATTTTATAATCATTGTGCTGGAAAAACCATTAAGTATGATATACCAAGGACTGGGGAGGATGTGGGAAAATGAGAACTCTCACACATTGCTGGTAGGATTGTAAATTATTTCAACCTTTTTTGGAGAATAAACTATTAATATCTAGGGAAGTTGAAGATATACCTTATAATCCAGAAATTCCACTCTCATCTATATCCTAGAGAAACTCACACAAGTGCACAAGTAACATTGAATGACAATTTCTTTGTAGGGGGAAAAGTAGAAGCAACCTAAAATGCCCTTCAGTAGGTCCAGGCTATTATTTTCTATGGTGCTTTCTCTTTGAAGCATTTTATCCCCCTCTCTCTCCCCCACTCTCCCTCTTTCTCCCCCCCCCGCCCCTTCCTCTCCGTCTGGATCTGGCAGAGTGGTAGAGTGGTGTGCAGGCTCCAGGACTGGGATCACTGTTGGAGAAAAGCCAGAGAAGCATGGGTAGGACAAATACCGCTACAGGGAACGTGTAGAGAGGCCTCTGCAACTGGTCCTGAAAGTGGGAGGAAACGAGGCCACTGGCAGGTCAGGACACAATTTTTAAAAATAACAGCTTTATTGAATATCATTTACATATCACATAATTTACCCACTTAAAATGTACTATTGTAATCCCAGCACTTTGGGAGGCCGAGGCAGGAGGATCACTTGAGCACAGGAGTTCAAGATCAGACTGAGCAATATAAGGAGACCCTGTCTCTACAAAAATTTTTTAAAAAATTATCTGGTGTGGTGGTGCACACCTGTGATTCCAGGTACTTGGGGGGATGAGGTGGGAGGATTGCTAAATCTAGGAGGTCAGGGCTACAGTGAGCCATGATTGCACCAGTGCACTCCAGCCTGGGCAACAACAGTGTGAGACCCTCTCTCAAAAAATATGAAATGTACCATTCACAGAGTTATGCAACCAGAACCACAGCCAACCACTGCTGACTTTTTCTGGGGGAGAGTGGGGTGAGGATGAGGTGGAAAGGCACTCCATCTCCATGTGGCCTCCTCCTCTGGGTGTGTCTCTGTGCGTTCTCTCCTCCTCTTCTTCTTTTTTTCTTTTTCTTTTTTAGTGTCCTTAGTAGGGATTCTCCTCCTTTTATTAGGATACTAGTCATTGGATTTAGGGTCCACCTCAATTTGGTATGCAAGTCTCTTTGCCTTAAACCTCTCTGGGGCCCAAAATGATCATGACAAACAGGGGGCAGAAAAAGGAAAAAGAGAAAGAAAGGAGAAAAGCAGTTCCCGGGTGAAGAAAAAGGGAAAAACAAAGAAGAGCAAAGGATGCTAAGCAGCAGCAAGACCGACACCTTATGGAGAATAAAGCAGGATGCCGCTGGGGCCAGGATCCTACAAGTTTGGAATTTCTACCTCTGAGCTTTCCTGAAAGCTCTTTAGTAAGGACAATAGACATCCCTTCCAGAAGTTTTGAATCAATAGATAAGGCATTTGCAGAGAAAGGACCCAGGAGCTTTCTTTTTACTTCCTGTGACTCCTGACTACTCCGTGATTATTAAATATTAGTGATTTTAGTACTTAAAAGAGGAGATCTAAGAATAATGGCTACCAGTCCATAGGGGGACTAAAAGATATGAAGTGCCATGCTTCATATAAAGAGACCATTTATTATAAAGTTGCAAAGAGGCTGTTGCACTCAGGGGGAGCAGTGCAGACTCTTAGCTTAGAGAAAACTCAGAGCCTGAGTCAGAGGATAGATTTCATGACAGACTCACAAAAGACTGCAGAGCAGAAGGCTGAATCACACACCTTGCAGAGATGGGGAGAACCATGCCTACCATCCTAGGGAGAAAGAAAACCCTGTAGTCATTGATGCCAAAGACTTCAGCATTCCCATTGAGGAAAATAAAAGGAAGTCAGAGACGTGCTAAGAAAATTGTAAAGCAATAATTTAGAAAGAGAACAGAGGCAGACTGGCCCTGTTAAAAATAGTTAAAGGATCTGGAGGAAAGCTGACCAGCTGGCTTGTTATAGTCAGGGGAGTCTGAAAGAAGACCAGATGGCCAGCAATATGGAGACTTCTCCATTCCGAAGATCCTGTGGTAGGAGAACTCCGCCACTGTCCTGTAAGACTGGGGATAACAATTCAATGGCTTCCGTCTGGAGTGACTGTCTTGTGGAGGTTCCAAGAAGACCAAAGGAATCATGTTATTCCAGTGTTATATTTGCATCATAGACAACAATTAGCAAGGATGATTCAAATTTAAGTGACTGAACTTATGGGGAGGATGCTGAGCTTCCCAGTAGTTTTCAGCATCCATATTTTGTTTTGATTTTTTTTTTATTTGTTATATGCCAAGATTGCCCATATATTACGGCAGGTAGTTTACTGGATATTCTAATGAAAGGAGAGCATTCTAGAATCCTGCAAGAGTTGGAAATGCTGTCACCTGAAGATGAAGGTCACAACAGGATACTTGACACAGCAAAAGACATGGAGGCTACAGAAATACAGCAGGTCAACTGCTGTCTAACAACCAGGATGGGTTTGCAGCACTCAAAACAGTAACACCTTTGGTGCTCTGGCTGAAGTTTTTTACTCTGATGAGTTCTGGAAAAAACTCACCAAAAGAACAAATTGTTCAAGGAGTTCCAGGAACCTAGAATAAGCATCTGAGCACCAGGCCTCTCTCTGCATGAGATATCTCCTGTGACCTTCTTTTTTTTTTAATTTTTAAATTTTTATAAAGACAGGGTTTCACCATGTTGGTCAGGCTGGTCTTGAACTCCCAACCTCAGGTGATCTGCCTGCATTGGCCTCCAAAGTGCTTGGATTACAGGGGTGAGCCACCACGCCCGGCCTCCTGTGACCTTCTTACTGTGAGATGCATCTTGAAGGGCAAGGCTTATGTCCTTAAAGAATTTGTGCAAATAACTCCAGTATCACAAGCATGTATGGAGGTAGAAAAACAGTGGGGGATTTCCATTCCTTGCCCCATCATAGAAAACAACAGAAGATTTAACAGAAGAGTTTGAAGAACTTTCAAAAGACTGGTCTTGTGGATTGTTGACTGCGGACCCGATCTAATAGAAACTATCTGTGTTTAATGATATATAATATGCTTTATTTTTCATTCTTAACTTAGAAATGCTTTTCAGGAACTATTACACATTGGCATTACATTAGATGTTACATACTAATAAATTTTAATTAGTCAAATTTAGAGGAATCGGTGTTCTAGACATTGGAAATGTGTCAAGTAATAAAGCTGAACCTTGAATATGGAGAAGAAAAGAAACATGACCCCTAGATGTTGTCTACACTAAGCAACTGTTGATATGATCAATATTCTTCACTCTCTTCCTTTCTGGTAACAGTGTCAGCCTGTCTTCGCTGTGGATCTGAACAACCCCCATTCTACATGGTAGGAAGAGCACCCTGGCCAAAGGCATAGAGCTAGGCTTGGTCAATCAGGATATGCCATCTATTATTTGTCCACAATGATGGGTCCAGGGGTGGGCATATGATCCAAACAGGGCCAACTGGAATCTTTCCCTGGATTTCACACACAGATGTATGAAGAGAGAAGCTCTGTCTTTCCTCTTGGGGTTACTTGTTCCATAAAGGAGGTCATCTATTGAAGAAGGAAGGAGACCAATCTACAGAGAGAAGCAGGACTGAGGGAAGGAGTTAGAGAGCCCTAATGACTTTGAGTCTTTGAAGCCGGTCATGCGCCAGGCAAACTTCATCCCTGCCAATGACTCAACGCTGCCAAGAGCTAATGAATCCCCTTTTTCATTAAAATTAGTTTTGAGTTGAACATCTGACACTTGTAATTCAAAGAGCCCGTATTAATCCACAGTTGGCTATACCAACTTTGACAGTCGTCCACACCTGACACTGCTCCAGGGAATGTGAGATCGTACTATGGATGGAACTAATGATTCTGATCTCCAACAGCATACTCACACAGTATTACCATAGTAACCACCAAAGTAAGAATAGCCAACATCTTAGAATCAAAATCTTATCAAAATCACTGTGCTAAGTGCTTTGTGTGCATCATTTCCTTTACTCGCCGCGAAAGCCCTACACAGCATTATTTCCTTCCACCTCCCTACTTTTAATTCGAAGAACCTAAGGTTTGGAGAACTTGAGAAATTGTTCATGGTTCCACCACCAGTAGGTGTTGGAGAGAATGTTTGAAGCCAGGCAGTCTAACTCTCTGGAACATGTGCTGTTGGCCTTACGTTATATTACTTCCTTCCTAGACAGTCTCCCAAGAACATATGCTGTTGGCCTTTCGTTATATTACTTCCTTCCTAGACAGCCAAGGAAGGTCAATCTGAATTCCACGGTGCCATTTATCTACCAGTTGGGCAGCCACTATTATGAGATAGTGAATGATGCTGAGGGGGCATTTTGTATTAGGATTATAGAGTGAACCCTTTCAACAATGCAAAAAGATAGGAATGAGTGTTCTAGTTTAAGATTAAATTTCTAAATTAAGAAACTGGAATGGTTAAGTGACTTGCTTATGGTTGTGCTGCCCCAAGTGCTGACGTTGGGAAAGGCTCCCAGAAATGTGTGTCTTCATCCCCCAAGAGGACTGAAAAGAAAGTGTTCTGACATTGGAAGGTATACAGAAATCTAAGGATTCAGGTCGATGGGGTGAAGCGTTTGTTTTAGTAAAAAAATATCTCTTCCTTGTTTAATCAGTTATTTCATTCTAGGGAGGAGGCCTCGTCTAGGTTTCCTTTTTTATGGAAAGGTCAGCCGGTGGGTCAGGCAGCTGGGGAATGTGTGCCTTTTCATGAGTTCAGGCTTCCTGATTCATGGGGTGAAATTTTGCTTTCTTATTGCCTCTCAGAGAAGGATGAGCTCATTGGTGGTGACAAGAGCAGCCTTCTGTCCTTCCTGCTCCAAATGCTGAAAGAAGTGGGATGTGAGCTCTCAAATGTCACAGAAGCCTACAAAACGCTGACTCCCGGATGCCAGGCATAACTGGGGTTGGCGCAGAATATGGAGACAGGGCAACACCATCATCTGCTAAGAATCCATTGTTCTGTAGCTTGCCCTGGACACAATGGCAAGACTTGAGACAGGAGGAATAGATGTGGGGGCGGGATGGGGCAGGCAAGCTGGGTGTGTCTCTGCAAACACAGCCTTCTTGGGGGGTGGGGAGAGAAGCAGTACAGGATTAGTTAAGAGGCAGACTGTGTGTGGGTTTAGGGCACCAAGAATCAGTGACATGAAAAATCTCAGCAAAACAAAGCAAAACATAGCAAAACAAAACAAATGCCCGAACAAAGAAAGGGAGTGGAGCATTTGTTTGGAAAGGTTTTGACACTGACTGCTTTAAAAAAAGGATTGAAATAGTCATGGGATATATAATTCATAACTTGGTTTAGTATTTTGAATCACAAAGGGTGGGAGATTCAAATGACTTCGCAGAGCCAACGTGCTATTTAGATGACAAGTTCTCTGGATTGGATGGCCCCAGACTCTTCTGTGGGCAGAAGGGCAGCTGATAGCCTGATTGGGTATGCTTTGAGTGATCCTGAACAGACTCCTGATTCTTTCCAAAAACCACTGGAAGGAAGAACTCCAGAGGGTTAGCAACTGAGGTGGTATTGGAGGTTATTTTATTTGCCTCTATGTTCTTTGCATGTTTTCCAAATTTTCTTTTGTATGTGTGTATACATACACACACATATACACGTTTTTTGAGACAAGGTCTTGCTCTGCTACCCAGGCTAGAATGCAGTGGCACCATCACTACTCACTGCAGCCTGACCTTCCGGGCTCAAGCAATCCTTTTCCTATCTCAGCCTCCTGAGTAGCTGGGACTGCAGGTATGTGCTACCACACCAGGCTAATTTTTTATTTTATGTAGAGACTGGGTCTCACTATGTTGCCCAGGATGGCCTCAAACTCCTGAGCTCAAGCAATCTTCCCACTTTAGCCTCCTGAAGTGCTGGGATCACAGGCATGAGCCACTGTGCCTGGCCTTGCACATATATTTTTAAAACATTAATTGTATTAATGTAAAATTATACAATTAACATGTTATTGCATTCTTTTTATACAAAATTACTATTTCATGGTTAGAGTAAACTGTCCCCTTAACCATCACTTCTTTCCTATGTATTCACATTCATATATAGAAACACATGAATAAGAATAAGATTGTTTTGTGTGAATGGCTTAAAAAATCTACAAATGACATTGGGCTGTACATTTCTTTCTGCAACTTGCATTTTCATTCAACAGGTACTTGTTGGGTGTTATGGCAATGTGGTCTACTTCATTCTTTTAACTATAGCATACTAGTCCGTAGTGTGGCTTTAAAAAAAGCATTGAAGTAGGTAGGTATGGAGAAATTGAGAACTATATACGTGGCTATTCCTTTTCTCATGGACATTTAGGTTATTTCTAATTTTAACCTATTGCATATAATGCTTCAGTGAACACTCTTGAATGTAACTCCTTGGTCACATGTGCAAGCATTTCCCCCAGAGCAGATATGGAGGAACTACTGGGCTCTAAGGTTTTTTTTTTTTTAGATGGAGTCTTGCTGCGATGCCCAGGCTGGAGTACAATGGCATGATCTCGGCTCACTGCAACCTCCGCCTCCTGGGTTCAAGTGATTTTCCTGTCTCAGCCTCCCAAGTAGCTGGGATTACAGGCAAGCAGCATCATGCCTGGCTAATTTTTTATTTTTTTAGAGACAGGGTTTCACTATGGTGGCCAGGCTAGTCTTGAACTCCTGACCTCAGGTGATCCGCCCGCCTTGGCCTCCCAAAGTGCTGAGATTACAGGCGTGCACCACCGTGCCCAGCCATGCCTGGCTAATTTTTGTAATTTTAGTAGAGACAGAATTTCACTATGTTGGCCAGGCTGGTCTCGAACTCCTGACCTTGGGTGATCCACCCACCTCAGCCTCCCAAAGTGCTGGTATTACAGGCATGAGCCACCACGCCTGGCCGGGTTCTAAGATTTTAATCTTCAATAGATATATCAATTTGCCTTCCAGAGGGGCTGTAATAATTGATATTCCCAATTGTATTACAGTAGTGTTTCCCATAACTTTGTCAACAGTGGATCAAAAGGAAAAAATTATCAATCTGTGGAATGAAAAGTGATATCTCACTGATTTTCTTTGGCATTTTCCTGATTACCAGTGAGGCTATTTATATCTTTTCTTTTCTTATTTTTTTTCCAGTGGAAAATAACTTCTATTGAGACCCCACCAGCTGCAAAGTCTGTTCCTGGCATTATGCTCCTTCTTCCTTTGCAATTCGGTCTTTCTTGAGTGGCCCCATGAATGCTTGCTTCTCCTCCATGGTCTGGAAGCAGCCAGGGCCAAACTTGGAGGTAGTGTCGATGAACTTGAGCCTCAGTCTACTCCAGAGCCCGCCGCTTGGTCTGCACCAGCAAAGAGTTGCAGAGGGTGAGCACTTGCTTCTTGGTTCCCACCACACAGCCTTTCAGCATGACAAAGTCACGGGATTAGGTCTGACTGCATGACCCCAAATCAGCCAGTCCATTGGCTGACTAGAAACCAGCCAATGGTTTCTGTGAAGTGTCACTGTAGTGGACAAACCACCCAGAGGGTTGATGCTCTTGTCAGACGGGTCATAGTCAGTGGAGGCATTGTTCTTTGATCAGTTTGCCGTCCTTGATAAGGTAGCTCTGGCCTATCTTACAGATCTGTTGTTGATCTCAGTGCAGTGATGGTAGCCTTTCTGCTCATTACGTGCCACAGAGAAGGCCACATGGGCAGGATGCCATGCCCCAGTACAGGCCACCTTGTACAGGCCTCAGTGGGTTTTGCTGGGGCAGCTTCTTGGTGTGCCAATGACTGGTGACCCCTTTGTAGCCTTTGCCCTTGGTCACCCCGATGACATTGATCATCTCCTCCTGCCCAAACACTTGGCTCACAGATACCTGCTGCTCCAGCCTCTCACGGGCCCAATCCAGCTTCTTGGCCACGGTGCCTTGGTTCACCTGGATCTCCATCAGCTGGGCCTCTTCTGGTGTAGAGGAAGCAGGTGCATCTGGGTGTGGGCAATGACCCGGATGACTTGGCAGTACTTCTTCATGCTGCTGAAGTCCTTCTCCAGCTGCTTCTTGTCATCCTCATCCTGCCATTTCTTGCAGTACTTGGTAAAGGCCTTGGTCTTAGATTTATGCCAGTTCTTACAGAAATGTCTCTTGCACTCATCGATGATGTGCTCAGAGAAGATGACCTTGAAGGTCCGGGGCCTTGAGGGGTTCCCATGTAGCTCACAATGGCCACAACCTCCATGGGTGATGTCTCCACAATGGTCACAGCCTCCACCACCTCCTTCTTGTTCACTTTGGATCCTGGCCTGTCAACTTCCCACATGATGTGGGTCATGCCAGCCTTGTATCCCAGGAAGGCTGTGAGGTGGACCGGCTTGGAAGGGTCATTCTTAGGGAAGCTCTTCACCTTCCCACGATGCCTGCTGCTGTGTTTCTGAGGCAGGGGAGCTGAGGGACCCATGTCTGGGAGTGGAGAACTTTTTGTGAGACATCGCACTGTCAAGTCCCGCTGGTTGAGAGGCTATTTTATTTCTTCATCTTTTCCTGTACTTAACTTTTATTTTTTTAGGAGACATGCACTACTTTCATAATATTGAAAGGAGTTCTCCTCCCTCGTTCTTGTTAGCACACAGATGAGGACTATTTGCTTTGATGGGACCATCTTAGGTCAAATGCCTATTTCTGAACCCATCACTATTAGGAGCTGAAAGAGTCTATCACTGTGGCCAGGTGAGTGGGATTCACCTGATTGGCTCCCCAGTCCTCTTCTGGAGCTGGGCGGGGCCAATCCCATGGTCCTCATAGCCACTGCTGAGCAGGGGAGGGGTTGTTTATTGTACAGTGACCTTTTTCAGTTCTAATGTTCTTTGACTCTAGAAGAAATGACATTCCATCAGTTTAATCACTGGTCTTTTGGTTGAAATGAACAGAGACCTAATCAAGTTAGATCAAGTGATAAGAGATTTATTTGAGGGAAGAGGAAACGGGTATCTCTCAAAACACAAAGGCAGGAAATAGAGCTGGCCTGGGGCAGGTAGTGGAATGACAGCAGAAACAAAGGCCACTTTCTCTTCTCTGTTTTTCTAGGCATCTCTGCTTTCTCCCTTTCCCCTCCAGGCCAACATCTTTTATGTGTTTGTCATCTTAACTTTGATTTAATGTCTTTTCTCCATAAACCCTCAGGCCACCTATTTCCTATGGTCTCTGGGTCTCCTACTTCAATTTTCAGAGGATAGAAATATAATTGGTTTCTAGCCAGTCAATGGACTGGCTGATTATGGGTCATGCAGTCAAACCTGATCCAATCAGCTTGTTCATTTGTGGTGAAGAGCAGAGTATTGGCCATAGAGGCCTGCCTTTTCCAGAGTCTGAGGGTGTGGCAGTTTTTCCGGGAACTGCCTGGGCAGTGCAGGCAATGGAATGTGCCTACTGCAAAGGTGTGGTCTTTTTTTTTTTTTTTGAGATGGAGTCTTGCTCTGTTGTCCAGGCTGGAGTGCAGTGGCACAATCTCAGCTCACTGCAACCTCTACCTCCCAGGTTCAAGAGATCCTCCTGCCTCAGCCCCCCTAGTAGCTGGGATTACAGGCACACACCATTATGCCTGGCTCATTTTTGTATATTTAGTAGAGATGGGGTTTTGCCATGTTGGCCAGGCTGGTCTCAAACTCCTGACCTCAGGAGATCCACCCGACTCAGCCTCCCAAAGTGCTGGGATTACAGGTGTGTGCCACTGTGCCCAGCCAAAGGTGTGGTCTTTTTTTTTTTTTTTTTTTTTTTTTTTTTTTGAGACTGAGTCTTGCTCTGTGGCCCAGGCTGGAGTGCAGTGGCCGATCTCAGTTCACTGCAACCTCTGCCTCCCAGGTTCAAGCGATTCTCCTGCCTCAGCCTCCTGAGTAGCTGGAGACTACAGGCATGCGCCACCATGACTGGCTAAGGTTTGTATTTTTAGTAGAGATGGGGTTTCACCATTTTGGTCAGGCTGGTCTTGAACTCCTGACCTCATGATCTGCCTGCCTTGGCCTCCCAAAGTGCTGGGATTACAGGGATGAGCCATCTCGCTCGGCCAGGTGTGGTATTCTAAAATCTGAGGAGTTGTGTTGAATTCTAAAGCATGTCAGCATGAGCAAGAATAAAATGAGCTCCCCTAAATTGTTCCCTTTTCCCTTCCTCCACCTTTGACCTTCAAACCTCAGTTCTGGAAATCTAAGTTAAGTTTTACGCATGCAGATGTTTGATAAGTACTATATATGACATTGATAAATAGAAATTAACAAAATGTCCTAAACTCAAGGAATGGCTAAATAAAATGTGCATTCTATGGCATATTATATGCCATTGATGCTTTAAAAAATTTAAAATAACAAGGGAAATGCATAAGATATAATGGTAAGTGAAAAAAGACTATATTTGTGTATCTACTATGATCACAGCTTTAGAAACAAGAATTATATATATATACACAAACACACATATACATACATATGATGTGTCAGTATGCTAGTTTTAAAATGAGTATTTCTCTCCTCTACTTTTTTGTATGTTTAAATGCAATAAACACACATTGCTTTTGTGAAGGAAAAACTAATTAATGAATTTTAAAGACAGCTTGGGCCTTGTGAACCCTGGGCTATGTGACTGACAACTCTTCTTAATAAAGTTTAAAACCCAGACTCTGAGCTCTGGGACAACAGGGAATATTCTTTTTTTATTTTATTTTTATTTTTTTGAGACAAAGTCTTGCTCTAGGCTAGAGTGCATTGGCGCAATTATAGGTTACTGCAGCCTCCAACTCCTGGGCTCAAGCGATCCTCCTGCCTCTGGCTCCAGAGTAGCTGCGATTACTAGCATATGCCATCATGTCCAGCTAATTCTTATTTTTATTTTTAGACAGAGTCTTGCTCTGTCAACCAGGCTGGAGTGCAATGGTGTGATCTTGGCTCACAGCAACCTCCACCTCCCAGGTTCAAGCAGTTCTCCTGCCTCAGCCTCCCAAGTAGCTGAGATTACAGGTGCCCACCATCACACCCAGCTAATTTTTTGTATATTTAGTAGAGACGGGGTTTCACCATGTTGTCCAGGCTAGTCTTGAACCCCTAGGCTCAAGCAATCCTCCCACCTTGTCCTCCCAAAGTGCTGGGACTACAGGCAATAGTTGCTGCACCTGGCCCTGATAATCTTTATTTCACCACTGTATCACCAGGGTTTAGCACAGTGCCTGAATGCACTGGATACTGAGCAAATATTTGCCAAATGAATGAGTAATGAGTGAATCCCTAAGCGGGGGGTGGTTGTGAGGAGAGAGACGTGGTTAGTGGCCATGAAGCCGTGGGAGTCCAGGCTCTTCACTAGTAAAGTGGAATCAACCCCTCATTGTTTCCAAACTAATAATCCTCATCTGAGAAGAGAAGTTCATTTAGATCCCCATTGTCACCTTCTCAGGGCCACCATGGAGTGTATGCTCATCGGGGACTTGAGAGACCACTTTGGCTCACCCCTGCACCCACCACTTTGCTAACATCCAAGGGGTTGGGGGCCCCAGTCTGAGGAGCTCAATCCTTCCTCCATGCCTGAGATCAGTAGCTTGTCCTATTCCAGTTCTCTACTAAAAATTGTGTTTCTACAGTTCTTTGCATAGCAAAAATAAAAAAAAATAAAAAATCATGTTCCCTGTCTTAGGATGGTGCATTTCTGCAGCTGGACTGAGGTGTTACTAAAACCGGAGTTTTCTATTCAGTGAGAGGAGAGGGCTCAAGACTTCCAGTGCAAGAGAATATATGCGTGCATGTATGTGTCTGGAAAGAAAGTTCTGAGGCCCCCCCCGCCCCCCCCCCCGGGCCCCCCCCCCCGCCCCCCCCCCCCCCCCCCCCCCCGGCGGGCCCCCCCCCCCCCGTCCTTCTGGCTCCAGCACCACCAGTTTACCAAGGAGATTCTTGACCTCCAGGGGCTACCATGCCATTTCTCATACATCCCTAGAAACCTCCTTTCACAGCAAGCAAGGCTTCATCCCTGTTAACTCTGTTACCTTCTCCACCAGAGCCAGAGATGTCTCATAGTGAACACTGTTTGGAAGAGCTCTGGGCTGCCTAGGAGGAGCTTCAAAATTCAGTAAATACTTACTAAAGCCTTACTATGTGTCAGGCATGTTTCTCGGTGCTGAGGCCGCAATAGTGGACAAGGCAGAACTGAATCCTGCCCCAGTGGAGCTCACTTTTTACTAGAGGACACAGACATCAACAGAATCTGTGCACAATGACTGAAGCTCTGTTGTGAGAAAAGCCATGAAGTACAGGGTGCCCCAAGAACAGCATGGGATCCACCTGAGTCAGGGAAGGCTTCACTGAGAGAGTGAGAGGGTGAGTGTGGGTTGGGTACGTGGAGTGAGGAGGGCGCGGTGGGCAGTGCTGTAGGTCAGCACTTTAATGGGCATTCCAGTCACCTGGAAACCTTGTTGTGGAGTGGGGCCCAAGATTCTGTTTCTAACAAGCTCCCAGGTGGCTCCAGAGTTGCTGGTCTGGGAACTCACTTTAAGTAGCAAGTTTCTACACCAGTGACTCTCAGCCTTAATTGTGTATTGACATCATCTGGAAGCTTTAAAAAATACTGATGCCTGAGTGCTATCTCCAGAGATTCTGATTTACTTGGTCTTAGATGTGGCCTGGGCCTTGGGATTTGAAAAAACAAACAAACAAAAAACCTCCCCCAGGGTATTCTAATGTGCAGCCTGGATTGAGGACCCTTAATCTAGGCAAGGCTAACAGCACGTGTAAAGCCCTAGGACATTCAGACAAGAGCCTCTCTGGGTAGAGGGTCAAGCACTTGAAGTGTCAGGAATCCAGGCAGTTGCGATAGGGAGGGACTAGTTCACACAAGGTCTTCTAGTTTATATTAAACTAAGTGTTTAATATAAACATCTTCCTTATGCTAAGAGCAACAGGAAACTATTAAGGGTTTTAGGCATGGGATTGAGTCTATTTTTGAAAAGATCACTGTGGCTGCAGAGGGGGATGGAATAGAGGGGGAAGATGGATAGTAGGAAAACCAGCTAGAGTAATAGACTAAGCTGGTGAGAAAAGACAGTTCGTTGTTGCAGTTTGGATTCCTGGGAGCAAACACAGAGATGGAGTTTGGTGGACAGAATATATATTCATTCTTGTGGAAGAGGGGGAGAGAAAGCAGGATTGGCAGAGAGAGAGAAAAGAGAAGTCAAAGTGCAATGCAGGTAGGTCAAAGCCTTGGCCAAATCTGGGGGAGGGGGATCCAGCCTGCCAGGTGTCCCTTGTTAGCACAAAATGGCCGACATTCATGCCCCTGCCTCGATTGGTCATTGGGTGTGGCCTCCCTGGAAAGGTGGCTCTCTGCAGCTGAGACAGTGTGCTGACATCTGGGCACCTGTTTCTGTGACAGTAGGAGGAAGAAGGAGCTGACTAGATGGATTAGCTACGGGAGTTCAGACATTCCTTCATTTGCTCAACAAATATTGACTGAGACCTATTATGTGCCAGGCACTGTTCAAGGCATCGGGATTCAACAGTAAACAAAACAGGTAAAAATCGCTGTCCTCATGGGGCTTACCTTACAGTAAGGGAGACAGAATAGCTCATGTAAGTGAAATACATAGAATTTGATAAATGCTCAGAAGAAAAATAAAGCATGGAAGGAGGACGAAAGGATTCAGGTGCTTGTGAGTGTGGGGTGTTGCAATTTCAGGTAGGGTGGGCAGGGAAGGCCATATTTAAAAGGTGACTTTTGGGTAAAGATATAAAGGAAGTGAGGGAGATTGTCTTGTGGATATCTAAGGAAAAAACATTCCCAATGAAGAAACAAGTACAATGACTCCGAGTTTGGAGCACACTGTATTTGCTTGAGGGTTAGCAAGGAGGCCAGTGTGGCTGGAAAACAATAAGGAAGAGGGGAGAGCTATTGCAGATGAAGCCAGAGGGGGGGCCAGGGGCCCCAGACTGTGTAGGGCCTTGTAGGTTATGGGTAGGACTTATTATGGTAAGGAGTTGCCAGGAATGAACCCGTGGTGTCTGGCTGGCACACAGAGAGGACGATGGTGCCACTCACTGAGACACGGAACCCAGGGAATCCTGGAGAAGAGCCAGGAGAAGGTCATGAATTCATGTGTAGATATGCGGAGATCAAGGGGCTGAAAGACATCGGAGTGAAGGGTCCACTAGGCAGCTGCTCATCTGCCTGGAGCTCAGAGGCACATTGTCAGCATAGGCTTGGTGATGGGGTCACCAAAGCTAAAGAGACCACCCAGGGAGAGCACAAAGTGAGGAGAGGAGAGGGTGAGAACTGAGTCTTGGGAAGCCCCACATTTTTATGTCAGGACAATGGGAATGAGAAGGAGTGACCAGGAAGATGAGAGGAAAATGAGGAGAGTACAGGTGCTGGAAGCCATGAGAATAGAGTTTCAAGGACATGGGAGTCACATCTGTGTAATCCTGCCGACAGGGCCAGGAAAACAAGGACAAGAAGTCCTTTGGATGTGTTGACAGAGAAGCCATTGGTAGTCTCAATGGGTATTTTGGGGAAATGATAGGGAAGAAATAAAGATTATCTTTTATTATTGAGCTTAGGAGTTCTTTATATACAGGTGATTTATAGGTACAAATCACTCTGGATATTTTTAAAGAAAATTGTTATTGTTAGTTTATGTGCAGAGGTGTGGAACTAAATGAGTTTTCACAAAGTGAACACATCTGTGTAATCAGGACCCAGATCAAGATATAGAATTCTACCAGCACCCTCTAAGCCCCCTTTGTGTGTCCTCCCAGTTACTATTTCCCACCCCAAGGGAACCACTATCCTGTCTTCAAATGAGCATAGACTAGATTCAAAAGATAGCACAGGAAAATGTCCTCATGACCTTGAAGTAGGAAAATATTTCTTAAAAAGGACACAACATTAACCATAAAGATTTATACAATGAACTTCATTAAAATTAAGAACTTCTGTTCATTATGAGAATGAAAAGAAAAGCTTGGGATGGGGGAGAAGATATTTTTGATCTCTCTCTCTCTCACACACTCACACTCATACACACGATTGATCTCTCTTTCTCTCTCTCTCTCACACACACACACACACGATTTAGCCCTAAACTCTAATCACATGATTTAGCTCTAAACTCTAATCATCTGTTGTTAAATAGGAGGCAAGGTCATCTGCTGAGCTTGTGGGAGGAGGTGGGAAGATGAGAAGTCTGAGGAAAGTGGAGAGTAATTGAAATAGTTATGGTAGAGAGTTGACCAGAGAAAATAGTTGTTTAAAGCAATGTTGAGAGCTCGCCTAAGGTTGATGATCATGAATTTGTTGTAGGACAATTCTACTCATTGGACAATTTCTTCAGCACCTTTCAAGTGCCCATCCTAGACACCAGAGAAGGTATATCAATGGGTTTATAGAGCACTGGAGTTTTACCAAATAGGTATTACAAAAGAATAGAGGAACAAAGTAGCTTAGGATGTTGGCAGGAGTGTGATAGAAACAATGGAATATGAAATTACAGCTGTAAAGAGAGGAAGTAACACAGAAGGGAATTAATAGTTAAAAAGGCTGATGGAATCAAGGTTTCCAAAAGGTTGACGATGGCCGTAGTGTGAATAATTGGGCAAGCAGGCTGGGAAGTGAGGGAGTTATGGTTGGAGTGGGATGTTTGAGTTGACAAGGTAGGGCAGGGTGACAAGGTTCAGGGTATGCTTGTGGGGGACAGGTGGCTGAGGGGAAAATGAGGATGTCGAGGAACTGTGAGGTCAAGGTTTTGGATGGGCAAATTTTGTGAGTAGACGTCTAACTCACCTAAGAAGTGGAGAAAGGTTGATCCAGGTGGCACATTCTTCAATAAATATGGAATTCACAAGAGGTAAGTGATGCAGAAGGGAAAAGGGTTGTACTGATGGGAGGGGTGAGTCTCAGAAGAAGGGTCAATAAGTTACAACTTTGTTCAGCGCCCCAGTGCTTGGCTTGCCTGAGATAAAGGCTTAGACAACGTATCCTTCTCAAGAGAGTTTAACTTCCATGTATGTAACAAACTATGATTAGTAATAGCTAATATTTATTATGCTCTTATTACGAATAGAAGCTGCTCTGAGCCAGGTGGTCTGCTAGGAACTTTACAGGTATTATTGCTGATGCTCACTAACACCTGAGGTCATTTTATAGACGCTCAGAGAAGCTGAGTAGTTTAGGGTTACTTCACTAGGTAAGGTAGAGCCTGGATTTGAACCTAAGATCTATGTGACTCAAAAGATGGTTACTCAAAACTAGCATTCTATATTGTGTATGGAATCTAGTCTTGTTATGATATAATTAGCTAACATTTTTATAGAGCATACAATCTAAAAAACTACTTTCATATACAATGTCTTTGCTAAGAGAGAAGGCAAATTGGGCTGTGTGATAGTTTGGGCATTAATTTGACTAGACTAAGAACACCTGGAGCATTGGTGAAGCACTACTTCTGGGTATGTCCTGAGGGTGTTTCCAGAGGAGATTGGCATGTGAGTCAATGGACTGAGTGGAACAGATGCGTCCTCAATGTGGGTGGGCACCACCCAATCAGCGGGGGGCTGGGATAGAGCAAAAAAGGCAGAGAAAAGATGATTTCCTTCCTCTCTGTCTCCTGGAGCTGGGATGCTCTTCTGCCCTTGGACATTAGAATTCCAGGTTCTCTGGTCTCTGGGTTCCAGGACTTACAGTAACCACGCCCCTCCCCCAACAGCCCTTTGGCTTGAGACTGAGAGTTACACTGTTGGCTTCCCTGATTCTGATGCTTTCCAGACTGGACTGAGTCACACTACCAGCATCCCAGGGTCTCTAGCTTGCAGAGGGCCTATTGTGGAACTTCTTCAGGCTTCATAATTGCCTGAGCCAATTCCCCTAATTTCCTCTTATCTATATATCTATCTGGCTAGTACTAGCTGTTTGAACATGTCTTAGAAAGTTAATTGAAGGCCAGGCATTGTGGCTCACACCTGTAATTCCAACACTTGGGAAGCTGAGGCAGGAGGCTTACTTGAGTCTAGGAGTTCAAGACCAGTGTGGGCAATATAGCGAGAACTTGTCTCTACAAAAAGAAAACAAAATTAGCTAGGCGTGGTGGCATGTGCCTGCAGTCCCAGCTACTCAGAAAGCTTAGGTGGGAGGATTGCTTGAGCCTAGGAGGTTGGGGCCACAGTGAACTGAGATCATGCCACTACACTCCAGCCTGGGTGACGGAGACCTTGTCTCAAAAAAAAAAAAAAAAAAAAGTCATTGAGAATGTAGACTATTTTCTGTAAAATAATCACTTTTGATTGAGCAGCATATTTAATGCAACAAAGCCAGCTTCACCAATATTTTCCTACAAAACTAATTCTCAGGAGCAAACTAATAGAGGTGGGGACTGCCAGCTTTGAGGTCTCCTCTGAATTTTCCTCACTTCTGTTCCATACCCATCCTCACCTTGGGCCCCCTGGAGAAATAACACAAATATTCTGTACTTTAGCTAAGTTCCTTTGCATATGTGTCCCAGGGAATTGAGAGACCAGGATTGGAAAGAAAGATGACTAAACTTTTAATCTATTGTCACATAAAGTTATTTAGAGAAGTGATTAGAGGTAAAGATAATGGAAGGCCATTGCTGTACCAGGAAAAGAGGAAGCAGGCAGAGCCCACAGCAGGGAGTCCGGGGTAGCTGGTTTTGCCACTTCTGGTGATTACTGAATGGTGGTGGGCTTGTGAAGGAATGGGTTAGTGGGTCTGGCCCCAGGCCCCAGGGTCCATGATTTCAAGGCAGAGTCACTGGAATGTGAATGGCGGCCCAAGCCTGGGGTGTGGGGCATGCTGGGGCGAGGTAGGAGCCCGGGGTGGGCACTTGGGCTTAGCATGTTGGTTCCAGGTGACAGCCAATAAGATGGTTCTGATAATCTATTGCTGCATAATAAACCACCCCAAGACTTAAGTCAATAACAAACAATGTATTATTTCTCAGGATTTTATGAGTTGTCATGCAGCTCTTCTCTGATCTTGCCTGAGTTCACTAATGCTGTAAACAGTTAGTGGTACCTCAAATAGCTGCATGGGCCAAGCTTGCCTCATTCACACATCTGGAAGGGGGTTCCGGCTGTTGGCTGGGGCACCTTGGCTCTCCAAATAGCTTCACATCTGAGAGTATGCTAGGCTAACTGGAGGGCATGAGAGCGAGGGTGGGAGCTGCAAGGCCTTCTGAGGCCTAGGCTCTGGAACTCGCATAGAACAATTCCTCCACATTCTAAGTCACAAGGACCACCCAGATTCAAGGGGATGGAGACATAGACTCCATCACCCCTTTATTTTATTTAACTTTTTTTTTCTTTTTGTGGAGATGAGGTCTCATTATGTTGCCCAGGCTGGCCTCAAACTCCTGGGCTCAAGCAATCCTCCTGCCTTGGCCTCCCAAAGTGCTGGGATTACAGATGTGAACTGCTGCCCTGGGCGCTAGACTCCACCTCTTGATGAGAGGACAGGAGCCATAACATTGCCACGGGGGCTGGGACCTTTGCTATAAAGATTTGCACCTGACTCGGTGGCTCATGCTTGTAATCTCAGCACTTTGGGAGGCCGAGGTGGGTGGATCCCGAGGTCAGGAGTTCAAGACCAGCCTGGCCAAGATGGTGAAACCCCGTCTCTACTAAAAATACAAAAATTAGCTGGGCTTGGGGGTGGGCGTCTATAATCCCAGCTACTTGGGAGGCTGAAGCAGAGAATCGCTTGAACCCGGGAGGTGGAGTTTGCAGTGAGCCAAGATTGTGCCACTGCACTCCAGCCTGGGCAACAGAGCGAGACTCCAGCTCAAAAAAAAAAAAAAAAAGGATTTGCTACAGTGATCCAAGCAGCAGCTACATAAGGACCCTATGTTCAGAAAATGGAGTTTTGACTGGGGATGGAATCCCTGTTTAATCTCTGAGGACTGGAGTCTCATAGTGGTCTCAGACTGCCTGCTCAGAATGCAAATTTCCTACCTCAATTTTGCCCCGGTGAGATGGTGAGGAGAGAACCAGGATGAGAGGACTGATGCTTTCCCCCACCTCCATGGTGTTTCCTGCCTGCCTGACCCCATGGTGGGATTAACCTCATGGCATTCCATCCTCCAGGGGCCCTTTCCATACATAGCTGCTCTCTGGCCAAAATTAGAGGCCAGGAGCAGTTTAGACTCCACAGACAGGAGGGTCTTCTCAGCAGTGGGCAGCTTTCATCACGGTGGGAATGGAAGGAGGGAGGGCCTCCTGACGATCAGTGCTGTCTCTTTTTCCCGCCAGAAGTCCACCACAGTTAGATGTGCTCTGAACTTTTCATCTTTTAGCAGGGAATTCAGGACTTTGTGTGAAGATCTAAAGAAGTGAGAGGAAGTGGGAGTAGTATAGCGACACCAGAGCCAAAGACAAGCCTGGAATTTCACAGAACAGCCCTGACCTGCCTCCCCACCACCTGGAGGGCAAACTGGGCAGAGCCTTCTCTAATCAGGGCTGTAGATTTGGCGACTGGGCGGTACCTGAGAACTGAAAGGCGAGGGAAGAATCTTATTCAGCTGCTGCTAATATAGACCTGTAAGCTGCCCTGTTACCAAGGCAAAGAGGAGGGACTCTCTCCCTGCTCTCCCTCTTCTAATCTTGCTGCACTTACCCCAGCAGTGCTCACAGAGAGCCCATGGCCACTTATTTAGTCTTCTTTGTAGTCGACATTCAATCTATTTATTTATTTATTTATTTTTGAGACAGAGTCTCACTTTGTTGTTCAGGCTGGAGTGCAGTTGTGCTATCTCGGCTCACTGCAGCCTCCATCTCCCAGGTTCAAGTGATTCTCCTGCCTCAGCCTCCCGAGTAGCTGGGATTACAGGCACGCGCCACCATGCTCAGCTAATTTTTGTATTTTTAGTAGAGACAGGGTCTCACCATGTTGGCCAGGCTGGTCTCGAACTCCTGACCTCAAATGATCCTCCTGCCTTGGCCTCCCAAAGTGTTGGGATTACAGGCATGAGCCACTGTGCCTAGTCCCATTCAGTTTATTTTAGATGAAAGGTTGTGGTCTTTCCCTAGCAGACATAGGCCCAGTTCTGCCAGTTCTAGCTACTCCCCTGGCCCCAGGCCCTGCTTCTACCAGGAACTGCCTGATCCCACCCTACAGCCCCCTCAGCCCAAAGCGGGTGGACAGAGGAAGATGCCAAAGCCAATCCCAGGTGGCGCTCCTCCAGGAGGGTTCAGGGACCACTCCTTTTAGGCTGGGCCACATGGCACTTCCTGTTGCAAAGAAAAGAGGCTTATTGTGGAGGGGCTCCAGCAGCTTGGTGCTGGCCAGTAGAAGAGGTAAATATAAAGGAAATTATGGCCTGCAACTTAACTTTTCTTGACATGCAAACTGGGTTAAAAATCCCAAGGAATGTGCTTCTGGGCACGGCTAGTTTGAGATGTGCTGGATGCCAGGATGCTGGGTGGGGAGAGGGTGTGGGTGGGCCTGCGTGTGTGAGAGGTGCAGGGAGAATGAATTCTAAAGAAGCAGGAATATTTTCTAAACCTTTGATGGCCGCTGAGTGCCCTTTCCTCTGCTTCTGGGCTCTGCATCTTCCAAAAACCTCCTGACTGAGGCTCACAGGGCTGCTTTGACCTTTCTTTCTTTTTTTTTTTTTTGAGATGGAGTCTCGCTCCGTCACCAAGGCTGGAGTGCAGTGACACGATTTTGGCTCACTGCAACCTCTGCCTTCCAGGTTCAAGCGATTCTTCTGCCTCAGCCTCCCACGTAGCTGGGATTACAGGTGCCCGCAACCTCACTCAGCTATGCTTTGACCTTTCTAGGAGCAGAATCATCAGAAATGGAATTCCTAAACTTTTCTAATTCAGCGCTCAGTTTGCTGAGCCTTGACTTCTAGCTTTGGCTGGGTCAGCCGAGTACCCAGCTCAGGCATTAGTCCCTGTTTGAGAGGATGGGTCCTCCCAGGCCTAGTTCAAGACCTGCCCAGGCTCCTATTGGGAGTACCTAATTATGAAATCTCTCACTTCCAGCAGCACTAATTTAAGTCATTCTCTTTAGAAGGGGCAGCTACAGTGCCAACATCTTAGCTTTCTCTTTGCTATGAGATGAAGGATTTTCTTCCTGGCTTGAAGATGACGCCTTTCTCGCTGTGTGCTTGTGTGGCCTTTCCTTGGCGTGTTTCCGTAAATGTAGAGAAGGGGAGAGAGGGCAGCTCTCTGGTCTGCTTAAGACACTGATTCTATGAGACCAGGGCCCCACCCTTATGACCTCATTTAACCTTAATTATCTTCTAAGGCCCTGTCTCCAATTACAGTCACATTGGGAGTTAGGGCTTCAACATAATTTTTTTTTTTTGGGCGGGGACACAGTTCAGTCCATAGTAAGTGGTATAAATGATAAACATGAATATTTTAAGTATTGTGCCAAGTGAGAAATGGCCAAGATGAGCCCTTTCAGCAGCCTGGGGCCTTGCTGAGTGCTGCCAGTTCTCCCCAGCATCTTCCACCTAAGCCTCTTTACTCCGCTTCCTGCCTTGAATCTTCTCCATCTCTCTGTGAATTAATTTTTACTTAGGCAAAAATGAGGTAGGAGGCAGAACTCAACTCTGGAGGTGCTCAGACACGAGACCAAATTGAGGACTAGCTAAAACAGGGCTGGAGCAGAAGTAGCTTTCCAAAGACACGCCCACCAGTGTGCCACATCAGTTTACCATTGCCATGACAACACCAGGAACAACAC
Source organism: Ateles fusciceps (assembly GCA_036589455.1). Lineage (NCBI taxonomy): Eukaryota > Metazoa > Chordata > Mammalia > Primates > Atelidae > Ateles > Ateles fusciceps. The sequence goes on from JAZHEH010003205.1 coordinate 38,926,537, forward strand.
CCAGGAGTTACCGCCCCTTTTCATGGCAATGACCCGATGATCCAAAAGTTACTACCCCTTCCCTAGAAATTTCTCTGCAAATGACCCCTTAATCTATATGTAATTAAAAGTAGGTATAAATATAACTGCAAAACTGCCCTGAGCGGCTACTCTCTGCCTATGGGGCAGCCCTGCTCTGCAGGAGCAGTCACAGAGCTGGATCACGGCCACAGCTGTAACACTGCAGCTTCCATAAAGCATTTTCTTCTACCTCCAGTTTGCCTTTGAGTTCTTCCCTGGGCAAAGCCAAGAACTCACATAGGCTAAGCCTCAGTTTGGGGCTCACCTGTCCTACATCAAAAGTAAGGAAGGAGTCATTTAAATTGCTCACAGGTGAATCACAGTTGATTCCAATGCTGACTCTCTTCTCCCTGCCCAGAGGTGGAAGAACTTGGGGTGAAGGGAGGTTTGAGTAGCCTTTTAATTCCACAGGGTCACCTCTGTCGCTGCCTTTTGTCTTTCTTATCTCTTGATACTGCAGTGGCAACTGTGAGAGGGCCAGCCTTGCATCAGACACAGGGGTAGTGGGAGGCAGCTGGGCTTTGGCCTAAGAAAAGCACCTGACATACATGTGTAATTTTATTATAAAGGAAGATATACAAATGGGGGTAAATGAACTCATTTTACTACCTCGTTTGAGCATTGAACTTTATAGGGCATGTGTCTTTTTGTGCTAGTGACTGTCATCTGTTAAACACAGATTTTGGAATATTCTGGTTTGAGTATTTCTGCAAAGTTCTGGAATGTGGCTCTAATAGGCTTCCTAAAGAAAGACTCTAGGCTGGGTGGGCTTGGTGGCTCACGCCAGTAATCCAAGCACTTTGGAGGCCAAGGCAGACAGATCACCTGAGGTCGGGAATTCAAGACCAGCCTGACCAACATGGTGAAACACCATCTTTTAAAAAAAAAAAAGAAAGACTCTGATCCTGTCTCTGACAGGGACATTTAATAACTATTCACCGAACTACCTAATGAGGATCTCAGTTCTCAGTAGAGATTAAAGGTTAAGTAGGTGTTTTTCCAGGCTCTATGTATAATTTAAATTTCAATCGTTATTTATTTTACAATGATTAATTTAGAAGTTGTTAGAAGCAAACATGGAGCCATGCATATTTCCATCATAAAAGGAAAAATATAATATCTGCAGACTTCGAGGGGCCTTCAGCATCCTGGCACCCTGCCCGTTCCATCTCCCATGTGGAGGCATCTGGCTTATGATCTTGCAGGGACTGTTCTGTCTCCTAAGTCCTGCTCTACCTGTTTCTCAGTGTCTTAGTTCTTGCTTTTAGGAGAGAATATACTTTATTCTTTCCTCTTCAAAGATTTTGTATGTGTGGCTATGAACGAGCAATTCATATTCATTGTAAAAACATGCCAAATGCAGAATGGTATAAAGAAGCTGCAACAAAAAACCCTCATAAATCTTAGTACCTACTGGCAACCCCTATTCATATTTTGCCTCATTTCTTTCCATTAGATTTTCTTTGTGTTTCTGACATCATTGAACCACACTGTATTTTTTATTTTTACTTTTTGAGATGGAGGAGTCTCACTCTGTCGCCCAGGCTGTGGTGCAGCTTGGCATAATCTTGGCTCACTGCAACCTCCACCTCCGGGGTTCAAGTGATTTTCCTGCCTCGGTCTCCCAAAGTGCTGGGATTATAGGTGTGAGCCACCATGCCCGGCCACACACTGTATTTTTATTTTATTTTATTTCTTTTTGAGACAGAGTTTTGCTCTTTTGGACCAGTCTGGAGTGCAGTGGCGTGATCTCAGCTCAACTGCAACCTCCACCTCCCAGGTTAAGTGATTCTCCTGCATCAGCCTCTGGAGTAGCTGGGATTACAGGCACACACCACCACATCCAGCTTATTTTGTATTTTTAGTAGAGACGGGGTTTCACTGTGTTGGCCAGGCTGGTCTCGAACTCCTGACCTCAGGTGATCCACCCACCTCAGCCTCCCAAAGTGCTGGGATTACAGACATGAGCCACTGTCCCCGGCCACACACTGTGTTTTTCAGTATTGCATCTTGTTTTCTTCACTTGACATTATTTCTTCAGCAGTCTTACTATCATTCAAGCAAAATGCTCTGTAAACACACTTTTAAGTGTCTGACATTCTCTCCTGCACATTAATGGATAATTTTTCAAAGGTAAAATTATGATTTTCATATCAATATAAAATTAACACGTCAAAGATTTTACTTAGATGATTAGTTAATGAGGAAACCAATAAGATACTACAACTGGTTCAAAAGGAAGAATTTAAAGAGCTAAAGATATATAGATAATAAAGAATGCTGAAATGAATTTACAAGTACAGTCGATGCAAAACTGGACTCCCTAGAGAGCGACAATCAATTACACCCTACTTGATACAGTCTGTTTGCATTTCTATGGATACAGGGAATTTGCAGTTATTTCCAGTTTTCTGCAAGTTGCATAATTGTAAAATAGCTTAAAGACAAAGAAAAGTAGTTATAACCCTGTTATCTTTTTTGGCCATGTGAATGTCTTTTACAATTTTTCCTGGTAAGATGTAATGTGATTTTACGTGGATGTTAGGATTGCACGTGTCGTGTCCCTACATGAATGTGTGTGCCACAGGAGGCCTGGCTTTCTACTCATCTGAGTGAGAGGCAGTAAGTCACTGAACCTCATGGGGCCCACAGGCCCTCATCTGCAGAGTGAGGGTGGTTGTATGGTCCCTAAATGCCTTTCCTGAAGCTCTGATGTCCACAATCCCCTAATTACCTCTAGGCAAAGGTCCGCATGGGGACATGGCTGCTGCTTTGTCTCTTTACTCTTATCATTCCTTTTAGCAAGATTATACAGGTAGGATATTAGTACTATATTTGAATTTAAGCCAAGAGTAATAAGATAAAAATCTATGTTTAAATTAGTTTTCAACACTGGGTACAGTGGCTCATGCCTGTAATCCCAGCACCTTAGGAGGCTGAAGCTGGCGGATCACCAGAGGTCAGGAGTTCGAAACCAGCTTGGCCAACATGATGAAACCCCGACTCCACTAAAGATACAAAAATCAGCCAGACGTGGTGGCAGGTGCCTGTGGTCCCAGCTATTCGGCAGGCTGAGGCATGAGAATTGCTTGAACCTGGCAGTTGGAGGTTGCTGTGAGCCAAGATTGCACCACTGCAATCCAGCCTGGACAACAGAGCAAGACTCTGGCCAAAAAAGGAAAAAAAATTAGTTTTCCAAAACTCTTCCAGATGCTAGGGAGATGAAGTGAGCCAACTCAGAGCCTTCTGGGGGCTGCATGAGAAACGTACCTAAAGCCCTGAGAGACCACTGCCCATCCCATTGGTTCTAATGGATCCACAGAGGTCATTCCAAGGATGAGAGTGGCCCTATAAAGGATGCGGGAAGGATCTTTGTGTGCATGGTTGACTGTGGGCCTTGGATTCAGTGAGATGAAAAGCAGCAAATAGTAAGTGTCAGGCTGCAATAACTAAGGATCTTAGTATTCTGCCACTAATATTGCTTTTACTTTCTCTTGTTTAAATTTGGAAAGTTTGAATTTTTCAACAAATATTACTTGGGGAGGTATTTACTTATTTTTATTGTGGTAAGATACACATAAAACTTGCCATTTTACATCAGACAACTCAGAGGCAATTAGCACATTCACAGTGTTGTGCAACCATCACCAATACCTAGTTCCAAAACATTCCCATCACCCCAAAAGAGAACTTCATGCTTAGCAAGCAGTCACTTCTCATTCTCCACTCCCCTAATCTCCTAGCAACCATGAATCTATTTCCTGTCTCTATGAATTTACCTATTCTGGATTTAAATTTAATATAAGTGGAATCATAGAATATCTGTCCTTTTGCATCTGGCTTTTTTCACTTAGCATAATATTTTCTAGATTCATTCATGTTGTAGCATGTATCAGTATTTTATTCGTCTTTATGGCCGAATAATATTTCCCTCAGTGAATAGTGACAGTTTGACTTCCTCCTTACACATTTGGATACCCTTTATTTCTTTCTTCTGGCACATTTCTCTGGCTAGGACTTCCAGTACTATGTTGAATAGGAGTGGTGAGAGTGGGCATCCTTGTCTTGTTCCAGTTCTCAGGGCGAATGCTTTCAAGTTTTCCTACAGCATAATGTTGGCTGTGGGTTTGTCATAGATGGCTTTTATTACCTTAAGTTATGTCCCTTCTATCCCCATTTTGCTGAGGGTTTTAATTGTAAAGAGATGCTAGATTTTGTCAAATGCTTTTTCTGCATCTGTTGAGATGATCATGTGATTTTTGTTTTAAATTCTGTTTATGTGGTGTATCATATTTCTTGACTCGCATATGTTAAATCATCCCTGTATCCCTGGTATGAAACCCACTCAATCATGGTGGATTATCGTTGTGATATGTTGTTGGATTCAGTTAGCTAGTATTTTGTTGAGGATTTTTGTATCTATGTTTGTACCATTTTTTTTTTTTTTTTTTTGAGATGGAGTCTTGCTCTGTTGCCCGGGCTGGAGTACAGTGGCACAATCTCGGCTCACTACAACCTTCATCTCCCGGGTTCAAGTGATTCTCCTACCTCAGCCTCCCGAGTAGCTGAGATTACAGGCATGCACCACCATACCCAGCTAATTTTTGTTATTTTTAGTAGAGACGGGGTTTTGCCATGTTGGCCAGACTGGTCTTCAACTGCTGAGCTCAAGTGATCCTCCCTCCTTGGCCTCCCAAAGTGCTGGGATTACATTTGTGAGCCACTTTCCCCGACCTTTACTATCATTTTTAAGGCTAGAAAGTCCTTTCTAAGCCAAAGGTTTGTAATTCCCTTCTAACTTTCCCCTTCCACATGTATTAGTCAGGCTTTACTGGAGAAACAGAACAGGATGTGTATACCTGGAAAGATTTATTATAAGGAATTGGCTCATATGACTATGGAGGCCGAGGTTGCAGTGAACCACATGGCCCAATGTCTTGAAGAAGCTGGTCATTTTCCCTCTACAGAAAAGAAAAAAATAAAATAAATTTAATCTCTGGCAGGGTCCTACTCAACTAGGATACGCCACATGAAAACAACTAGAGAATATGATACAATATGATCAGGGATTTGACTTGTGTGTTCCAGCAAAGTTGGGGATCAGGATGGGCTATGTTTTGGTGGCCACATCATGGACCAAGAGGGTCTGAATATTTGAATGGTAGTAAGATTTGTCCTGGAAAAGCAGATAGTGGGAGTCTAAGAGGAACATTCGAAGTAAAGTGGAAAGTAAATTTGATGGGTGAAAGTTGTAGCCTTAGAACTTGTTAGGGAGTCAGGTGAGTTATCAGGTGACTTGTCTCCATTTCTGGATCTGTAAAATGGATACTTTTCCACCTTTCTTCAGGAGGAGGGGGTGCCACGTGGAGAACCGAGAGAGTATTTGCTACATGTTTGGAGTTCTTTAAAGAAAAACCAAAGGGCACTACAAGGCATTTATTCATTAAATATGAAAACCTTTCATCCCCCATCCCCACCCCCCAAGCTGGAGACCTTGGTTATAAAGAACTAATGTAATAACTGTTGCAATATGTTTTTCCTCTGGTCTGTTTCTTATTCCTTTGGAGTAAGAGGCACGGACATTTAGACCTCAACTGAAGGCATTGATTGGAAGGGTTTCTCCCAGAGTTGGCCCACTTGGAAACCAGGTAATCGGAGCTGGAGGAAAAAAAGCAAAAACCCACAGCCTGTTAGCACACACAACACAAGGCTTTTAACTCAGATCAGAGTTCAGCTGGACTTTCCATGTGAGCTGGGGGCTGGAGGCAGTTGAGTTCGGTTGGAAAGGGGGTGGTGGGCATGTGCTTGCTTTTCCTCAGAGTCAAAAGTCTGCTGAGCTGGGGAGACAGGGGAAGGAGGGAAATTTGCCAAAATGGGAAAGAAGCTAGAGATGAGTGGAATGTGCTAGGAATGTGCTGGAGATTATCAGAAGCTGAGGCTTCCCCTTCATGAAAACCTGGCTATTGGGTGGTTGATGTTTTTCTGAACTCCTGACTCCTGTGATTCAGGACTGTGGCTTTAGTAATTAGCAAAGTACTACTTTGCCCTTGTGCATAAATGGCCAATTACCTTGAGCTGTCAGAAGGACTCAGAAGTCTCAAATAAGGATCAGTTCCCCAAAGTCAGGGAATGGACTAACCCAATTTTGAAAAGTTCCAGGCATAGATTTGGAGACAGCATGTCTTTGTGTGGGTGTACAGACATGTATGTAGGGGAGGAATGGAGCCTCCATTTGTGATTTTTTTTTTGAGACAGAGTCTCGCTCTTGTCACCCAGACTGGAGTGCAGTGGAACGATCACAGCTCACTGCAGCCTCGACCTCCCAGTCTGAAGCAGATCCTCCTACCTCAGCCTCCCAAGTAGCTGGGACTACAGGTGTGTACCATTAAGCCCAGATAATTTTGCATTTTTTGTAGAGATGAAGTTTTGCTGTGTTTCTCAGGTTGGTCTTGAACTCCTGGGCTCAAACAATCTGCTCACCTTGGCCTCCCATTGTTGGAATTACAGATTAAAAGTGTAAGGCACCATGCCCAGCCTGGAACCTTAATTTTTTTTTTTTAAAAAAAGCTCGATTGAGGGGGTTATCGAAGCAGCTGGCATGATGCTGGGGTCCCTGGTGTTGAGGAGAAAAGCACCAGTGGCATGGCTACTCCTCTGGCTGCTCAGGTCCCCGATGCTCCAGGGCCATGGAGGTGCTACCGGCTGGAATGTGAACATTGGAGGTCTGGGGGAGCCGCAGTCGCTGAAGGCAGCCGCCGGGAGGCACCCTGGAACATCGCTGGCCTTGCTCTCTGGGCGTGGGGTGGCACCAGGGAGGACGCTTTGATACCAAATGCCTTGTAGCTGCCACTTGGAGACACCTTCCTGGCCCTGAAGAAACACTCCCAGGACAGGACAGCTGGAACAGAGTCCCCAGGAGGGCCAGACTGGGCATGTGGGCCCTGACCACAGTGCTGGTGGTTCATTGCTACAGCAAGAGTCCGTCCAACAAGGATGCAGCCCTGATGGAAGCTGCCCGTACCAACAATCTGCAAGAAGTCAGCAGGCTGTTGTCAGAAGGTGCAGATATTAGTGCAAGGCACAGACTTGGCTGGACAGCACTCACGGTGGCAGCCGTCAACTGAAACAACAGTCTGGTACAGCTCTTGCTTGCTGCCAGGGCTGATCCAAACCTTGGAGACGATTTCAGCAGTGTTTACAAGACTGCCAAGGAACAGGGAATCCATTCTTTGGAAGTCCTGGTCACCCGAGAGGATGACTTCAATAACCAGCTGAACAACCGTACCAGTTTCAAGGGCTGCACAGCCCTGCACTATGCTGTGCTTGCTGATGACTGCTGCACTGCCGAGGAGCTGCTTGATGGAGGAGCCAACCCCCTGCAGAGCGGTGAAATGGGACACACACCCTTGGATTATGCCCAAGAAGGGGAAGTGACGAAGCTTCTGAGCACTTCTGAAGCCAAGTACCAAGAGAAGCAGCAGAAGCATGAGGCTGAGGAGCGGTGCCGCTTCCCCCTGGAGCAGCGACTGAAGGAGCACATCACTGGCCAGGAGAGTGCTATCGCCACAGCGGGTGTTGCGATCCGGAGGAAGGAGAATGGTTGGTATCAGGAGGAACGCCCTCTTGGTCTTCCTCTTCTAGGGATCATCTGGAATAGGGAAAACAGAGCTGGTCAAGCAGACAGCCAAATATATGCACAAAGATGCTAAAAATGACTTCATCAGGCTGGACATGTCCGAGTTCCAGGAGCAACACTAGGTGGCCAAGTTTATCGGGTCCCTACCAGGCTACATCAGCCATGAGGAGGGTGGCCAGCTGACCAAGAAGTTGACGCAGTGCCCCAATGCCGTGGTACTCTTTGATGAAGTAGACAAGGCCCATCCAGATGTGCTCACCATCATGCTGCAGCTGTTGGATGAGGACCGGCAGACAGATGGAAAGGGAAGACCATTGATTGCAAGGACACTATCTTCATCATGACCTCCAGTGTGGCCAGTGACGAGATTACACAGCATGTGCTGCAGCTGACGCAGGAAGCTTTGGAGCTGTAACCATATTGTTGAAAACCTGGGGGATGTCCAGATAACTGATAAGATCACCATCCTAAAGAACTTCAAGGAGAATGATTTGCCCTATCCTGAAAGTTCACTTCCAGAGGGATGAGTTTCTGGGACGGATCAATGAGATTGTTTGCTTCCTCCCTTCTGCCACTCGGAGCTCATCCAACTCATCAACAAGGAGCTAAACTTCTGGGCCAAAAGAGTAAATATTTGTGTGCAAGTTTTTGTGAGGGAGTGTTTTCATTCTCTTGATATATACCTGGTAGTGGAATTGCTGGATCATATGGTAACCCTATGTTTAATCATTTGAGGAATTGCCTGACTATATGAGGGTTCCAATTTCTCCACATCCTGGCCAACACTTGCTCTTTTCTTCTTTCTTTCTTTAAAAAATAGCCATCCTAGTGAGTGAGAAGTAGTGTTATGGTTTTTGTTTGCATTTCCCTAATGACTGATAATCTAGAGCCATTTCTAGATGTGCATATTGGCCATTTATATATCTTCTTTGGAGAAATGTGTATTCAGATTTTTTGCCCATTTTAAGATTGGATAATTAGTCTTTTTACATTGAGTCATAAGAGTTTCTTTTTTCAATACAGACAAGGTCTTGCTCTGTCACCCAGGCTGGATTGCAGTGGCTTGATAAAGCTCACTGTAACTTCAAACTTCTGGGCTCAAGTGATCCTCCTGCCTCAGCCTCCCCCAGTAGCTGGGATTACAGGTGTGCACCACCATGCCTGGTTAGTTTAAAAATTTTTTTATAGAGACAAGGTCTCACTATTTGCCCAGGCTAATCTCAAACTCCTGGCCTCAAGCAACCCTCCAACCTGGGCCTCTCCAACACTGGTATTACAGGTGTAAGCCCAGGCTCCTGGCCCTGGATCTTACTTTTAGCTCTTTCTTTTAGATCTTTCCTCTATTTTGAGTTAACCTTTTAAAATTGAGGTATAATTTATGTAACATACTGTTAACCAGTTTAAAATGTACAATTCCGTGGTATTTAGTGCATTTATAGTGTTGTAAAACCACTACCTCTCACTAGTTTCAAAACGTTTTCACCACCCCAGAAGAACAACCTATATCCATGAAATAATCACCCCAAATAATTAAATCCCCTGTTAACCACTAGTCTACTTTCTGTCTTGATGAATTTGCCTATTCTGGCTATTTTATATAAAAGGAATATTCTAATATGTTACCTTTTGTGCCTGGTTTCTTTCAGTTAGCATAATATTTTAGAGATTCATCCAAGTTACAGCATGTATCAGTACTTCATTCCTTTTCCTGTGGCTGAATATTCCATTGTATGTATATAGTGCTATTTGCTGATATATTCATCCATTGACAGGCATTTGGGTTGTTTCTACCTTTTGGATATTATAAATAACACTGCTATAAATATCTATGTACAAGTTTCTATGTGGGTATATGTTCTCATTTCTCTTGTATGTATGTGTGTGTATATATATATATGTTATATATATATACACATAGAACTTTGTATATATTTATATACACACACATATATATAATACACATACACACACACGAGTGGAATTGCTGGGTCATGTGGTAATTCTATATTTAACTTTTCAAGGAACTGCTAAACTGTTTTCCGTAGTGGCTGCATTATTTTACATACCCACCAGCAATGCATTAGAGTTCTAATTTCTCCACATCCTCATCAATACTTTTCTTCTGTTTTTTAAAATAAGTTATTACGGCCATCCTCACAGGTATTAAGTAGTATGTCACTGTGGTTTTGATTTACATTCCTAATGACCAATTGAGTTAATTTTTTCACATGATGTGAGGGGAAGGGTCCAACTTCTTTTGCTTGTGTCTACTCAGTACTGTTTGTTGAAAAGACTCTTCTTCCCCACATAGCAGTCGTGGTACCCTTGTAGAAATTAGTTGATCATAGGCCAGGCGCGGTGGTCATGCCTGTAATCCCAGCACTTTGGGAGGCCAAGGTGGGTGGATCATGAGGTCAAGAGATTGAGATCATCCTGGCTAACATGGTGAAACCCTGTCTCTACTAAAAATACAAAAATTAGCTGGGTGTGGTGGCGCGTGCCTGTAGTCCCAGCTTCTTGGGAGTCTGAGGCAGGAGAATCGCTTGAACCTGGGAGGTGGAGGTTGCAGTGGACTGAGATCGCACCACTGCACTCCAGCCTGGGTGACAGAGCAAGACTCTGTCTAAAAAAAAAAAAAAAAAAAAAAAAAAAAGAAAATTAGTTGATCAGAGATGTATGGGGTTTCTTTCTTGGCTGTTAATTTTATTCATCGACATGTCCTTGTGCTAGTATTACACTGTCTTGATTACTTTATAGTAACCAGGAACCTCTGTAGTAAGTTTTGAAATCAGGAAGTGTAGTCCACCTACTTTGTTATTTTTAGGATTGTTTTGGCTAGTCTGGGTTCCTTGAAACTCCATATGAATTTTACAATCATTATGATTGTAAAATTGGGTACAAGACCCCATGATTCCTATGAAGAAATCAACTGAGATTCTGATAGGGTTTTTGTTGAATCTGTAGATCAGTTTGGGAAGTTTCACTATCTTATCAGTGTTAAGACTATTGACTCATAAACAGGGAATTTTTCCATTTATTTAGATCTTCTTTAATGTCTGAAACAAACAGGCCATTTAGAAAGCACATTCATGTAGTCGACTTTCTGTGACTTACAGTTTGAACCTATGAAACATTCAGGGAAAGAAGTCCGTGGAAGGTGGGGGAAGGGTATAATGAATTCTGGCTTGCTGCCTCATTCTTAAATTCCCCAGAGGTGATGAGGATCTCCCCTTCTGAGCTGCGCCCTTTACAGTAAGTCTCAGTGGCCTTCAGGAGAGGGCTGCTGAGCAGGCTGAAGAAACCTGCTGGAAGTCCCTGGTTAACTGCCCTGGAGAAGGCAGGGGCTGATTCCTGCCCTTCTAGGGAGGCTGCTTTCTGGGGTGAGGGAGAATGAATCACGACCCTCTTGGACCCAATCAACCTGCCTATGAGAGGTTGTGATGAGTCACCCTTACTTACTAACGATAATGTTTAAATGACTCTGAATGACCTCAGAGGTTTGCCTCTACTCTCCTAAAAGTTCAAATTTATAGAATGATGCCCTCTGGTTTCATAACTAAACAAAATGCACATCAACAGTTAGGGAGAGAGAGAGAGAGAGAGAGAGAGAGAGAGAAAGTGAGGAGAGAGAATATACCATGCCTTCATGAAGTTTCTCTAATTAATAACCCATGACATAGAAAACTCCCACCAATTCTTTAGATGTGACTCCATTTTATAAAGAAATTGCTTTTTCTTTTCCTTTATTTCTACTGCCATTCTCTTCTCTGCTACAGGAAGTCCTTATCTGTCCCCTGAATTCCCAGTTTAAGTTTTTCCCCCTCTTGGTGAATCTCCTCTGACTGTCTTTTCTGCATTTCTGGTATGTGCGGTCAGAGTTTCTACCCAACACTTCCTCACACGCAGTTGGGATTGCTTTCTGATAGTCCCCGGCATTCATCACCTCTTCCCTGTGCTGGCATCTCCACAAGGGCAGGGCAGGGCTGTGCTGCCGACCTCATCTGCATGCCCTGGGGTATTGGGCTCACACTGGGTGCAGCAGGAAGTGTGGCCCCAGTGGAATGTTCTGACCCATTCCAGTACAGGATTGCGACTTTCCTGTCCTCATCCAGGCTGTGGAGGTTACATTTAAACCTTTCCCACACCTGGGTCTCTGCCTCAGTTGTTCTTGCTGGTTGTGTTGGTTCATCATGCCCTGGGCATTCCTAAGGCCATTAGAGTGTGTCAGGTCTGGGTCTTTATCTTGATTAGAATACTAACTTCCTGAATTTGGCCAGTGGGCAGCCTTTCCTTAATGAATGAAAAAGAACTGGAATGTTACTGTAAATGAGTATCTACCCCATTCTCTTTCTGCAGAAATATTAGCATTTTGTTGTTATGAAATTTACTGGTTATCTAGTTGGATGTATATTGCTAGAGTGCTTCTCATTTTCTTTGTTCTGACATCAAGTTTCATTTTAATGATATGGGAGAAAGCTAATCCTTTTAATTAAACCAACATGGATATTAACTATTATCAATGACTTCTAGCAGAGAAATCTTACATGCAAGAAACAGGGCAGACACCTCCTGCACTCCCTGGGTAGCCTGTGGGGCAGCCTCTGGGAACTCAGTCTCAAAGGGATGAAGGGCCCATGGGTGTTCCTAGTTCCATGGAGGATGGGGACTAGTATGGATCATTCATTTATTCACTTTTAATTGCATGTTTGCTAAGTCCTTACAAATAAGGTGTAAACCAAAAATAAGATCCTAAGCACCCCCTCGCCACCTGCCCTTAACTGAATGGATCCCTTTTGGACCAAGTGGACCCCAGAGAAACATGAAAAACTGAATTCCCAGTGTGTTATGTTAGTCAGGGTTCCCTAGAGGGACAGAACTAATAGGATATGTGTGTATATATACATATATATATATATATGTATATATACACACACACTTAATAAATTCCCCTATATATACACACACACACACACATATGTGTATATATATATAAAGTTGTATGTGTGTAGTGTGTGTGTGTGTGTGTGTGTGTATATATGTAAGGGAGTTTATTAAGTATTAACTTACACAATCACAAGCTCCCACAATAGGCTGTCTGCAAGCTTGAGGCACAAGGAGAGCCAGTTCAAGTCTCAAAACTGAAAAGCCTGGAGTCTGATGTTTGAGGGCAGGAAGCATCCAGCACGGGAGAAAGATGTAGGCTGGGAGGCTAGGCCAGTCTCACACTTTTCACATTTTTCTGTCTGCTTTATATTTGCTGGCAGCTGATTAAATTGAACCCACCAGATTGAGGGTGGGTCTGCCTTCCCCCAGCCCACTGACTCAAATGTCAGTCTCCTTTGGCAACACCCTCGCAGACACACCCAGAATCAATACTTTGCATCCTTCAATCCAATCAAGTTCACAGTCAGTATTAACCATCACACCCAGCCATGATGGGAAGTAATATGGTCTGGCTCTGTGTCTCTCACCCAAATCTCATGTAGAATTTAATCCCTACGTGTTGGTGGGAGGTGACTGGATCATGGTGCTTTCCCTCATGGTGCTCTTGTGATAGTGAGTCCTTACGGGATCTGATGGTTTAAAAGTGTGTGACGGTTACCCCTTTGCTCTCTGTCTCTTGCCACCATGGAAGACATGCCTTGCTTCCTTTTTGCTTTTCCTCTGTGATTGCAAGTTTCCTGAGGCCTCCCTAGCCACAAATACCTGTGAGTCCATTAAACTTCTTTTCTTTATAAATTACCCTGTCTCAAGTAGTTCTTTATAGCAGTGTGAAAATGAACTAATACAGGAAGGAAGGTCAGACCACCTCATTATAGCTGCTTCCTTTGGAGTCTAGGCACAATTGACCAGCATTAATATTAAAATAGAGATCATAAGACTAACAAAGCAGACTCTGGCAATAAGACACCGAATGCCAACCTAACTCTGGTTAGCATCACAGGACAGATAGCAGACCCTGAAGGAAATAAAAAGATTTTATCCCAAAATATATTTCTTTGACATATTTTGAAATGATCCCACAAACCTGTCTTTTAGGGGAGGAAATTTGCATCTGCTTGAGAATCTCCATTAATGCAGACGGGGCTTTCCTGAATTTAGGAGGGATAAACACCTTCCAAGGTCCAAAAAGAGATATTCACCACCTATTCTCTCCAAAGACTACTACCTATGAGGCTTCATCTTTATAACAGAGCCCTGGTTGCCACAACCCCGCTTAGCTTAACAAGACTTTTTTCTACTGGCAAGTCTTTACACAAAGTTGAACTCTTTCGACCAATTCTGCAATTAGAAAATCTTTGAATCTCCTATGACCTCCTAACGTTCCTGCTTGAGATGACCAGCCTTTCTGGGCTGAACCAATATATACCTTACATGTATTGATTTATGTCTTTGCCTAAAACTTTCATGTCTTAAAGTGTATAAAACCAAACTGTAACCTTGATCATCTCAGGCACACTTTCTCAAGACCTCTTGAGACTGTTCCCTGGGGCCTGGGTACTCATATTGGCTCAAATAAATCTCTTTAAATATTTCACAAGATTTGGTCTTCTTCATCAACAAAGGACACAACGTTTTCTCTCTGTACATTCAGGTATTGTTTTCCACACATAGATTTTGGATTTTCAGACTTAAAAATTCCTACATAGCATCTGCCTGGTTTACTGGCCCTATTTAGAATTTATGTGCAGGCTGGGTGCAGTGGCTCACGCCCGTAATCCCAGCGCTTTGGGAGGCTGAAGCAAGAGAACTGCTTGAGCCCAGGGGTTAGAGATCAGCCTGGGTAACACAGTTGTAGAGACCCCAGCTGATCTATAAAACTTAGCCAAATGTGGTGGTATGTGCCTGTGGTCCCAGCTACTTGAGAGGCTGAGGTGGGAGGATTGCTTGAGTCCAGAAGGTGGAGGCTGCAGTGGGCCTGATTGTGCTACTGCACTCCAGCCCTGGGTGACAAAATGAGAACCTGTCTCACAAACAAACAAACAAAAAAACAAAACAATCCAAGAAGCAAACAACGGAAAGCTATGTGCAGTTGAGACAGAGAGGGAAACTTTTACATTATCCAAAGCAAAACACACCTTAGGTACTAGCCATGGGAGCCATTTGCTATCCTGAATATGCCATGCTTCTGATAAGGGCAGTGCTTGGTGTCCCCAGGGACTCGCTAATGTTGAATAGTCAATGGGAAGTAAAGAGCCATCAAGCTCTGAGCTTGGGAAGGCACCTTAAATAATGCCAGGGTATCTTTTGTGACTGGACTACTCCATGACTTTGTCAAGGAAAGACCAACAACTCCAAGGGTATGAGAATAAGGAAGGCTTGGGGGAGTTTTTGGCATTTTGCCTTGTGCCCTGTGTCATCGAGTCTTTCTGACAAGCATGGACCAAAGGCTATTTGACCCTAGATACAGCAAGTGACCAAAGTTCATCTCATTCTTCACATTTATAGGTAGACAGGGCTCATTTCTAAGATGATCAAGTGAGTCTAGGACAAGGTCAGGAAAAGCATTTTTGATGTTCCTTTGATGTTTGTTGTCCTAGGAGTTAGACAAACCTGTCTTTCTCTAAGTCCCTTGCTACAGGGGGCACAATGGTTTTGTGCTTTTTTAAAGGATGGGGTCTTGCTCTGTCACCCAGGCTAGAGTGCAGTGGCTCGATCATAGCTCACTGCACCCAACAAATGCCTGAGCTCAAGAGATTTTCCTGCCTCAGCCTCCTGAGTAGCTGGGGCTACAGGCATGCATCACCATGCTTGGCTATGTTTTTGTGTTTTTGCTTTTTTGTTTTGTTTTGTTTTTAGTAGAGATGGGGTCTTGCTATGCTGCCCAGGCCAGTCTCAAACTCCTGGCCTCAAGCGATCCTCCTGTCTTGGCCTCCCCAAAATCTTTGGATTACAGGTGTAAGCCACCATGCCCAGCTAGGCTTTAGACTCTTATTTGGTCCTTCCTCCAAAGTGGAGCATGATTTATAACACAGTTCTCATGCCCTGGCCTTTTTTTTTTAAATCACCACACACTTTGCTCCCAGTGACATAATTTCTGTATTATCTTTATGGTCAATTTTTTACATAATCAAAAGACTATTTTTCAGACTCGAAAGAGTGTTTTTCTGCCAATTTGGATGCTGTTTTGCTCTTTACTTTGGTGGGTTTCCAAGCAGGCAGGCACCAACCGATTTCCTGCAACCAAGGAAGTGGCTGCAGATGTGTGAAGAATCTGAAGAAAATGTGAAGCCGAAGGGAGGCACTGTCCCACGAGCTCATCCCTGCGGGATAGGCCAGGCCAGGCCAGCTGGGGTGGCAGCCGTCTCTCCAGCCTCAGGGCCCGAGGACGCTGCTCACTTGGGACCAGGCCAGGGCCACCGTATAACCTTCATCTCCATCACAGTTCCCTCTACTCTTTAACCCAGGAGTTCTGTTCCACGTGAATGGGCCAAAGGCCAAACTGCGTTTCTTTCAGAAAGTCTCCTGTTTATTCTGTACTTGCATGTGGAGATCCATGGAGATTGGTGAGAAGAGTGTGACAAGGGCATGTGGAATGACTCAGGGCAGTAACTCCTGGGAGGTTGGCTCATGGCTCTTCAGGGAGCCCTGCGGTCCTGCTCTAGTTGCTGGACTGAGAGGCCCCAGCCCCGCTGTAGCTTCTAGGCCAGTGTGCCACCAGACTAGCCCAAATGCCCCATTGGAGGAGGAGGAGGAGAACTGGACAACTCCCCACTAGTAGATTCAGAATGAAATGTTATTGGATGCTATCGGCTGAATTGTGTCCTCCTCAGATTCATATGTTGAAGTCCTAACCCCCAGTACCTTGAGAATGTGTCTGTATTTGGAGATAGAGACTTTAAAGGGGTAAGTTAGAAAATAAGATCTTAGGGTGGATCCCAATCCAATAGGCTGGTGGCCTTATAAGAAGAGGAGATTAGGATTCAGAGAGCACATAGAGGGGTGATGACCATGTCTGAGCACTAGGGAGAAAGCCACCATCTACAAGCCCAGCAGAGAGGCCTCGGAAGAAGCCAAACTTTTTGACACCTCAAGTCTTAAACTTCTGGCTTCCAGAGCTGCGAGGAAATAAATTTCTGTTGTTTAGGCCCCCTAGTCGGCTGGGCGTGGTGGCTCACGCCTGTAATCCCAGCACTTTGGGAGGCCGAGGTGGGTGATGCTTGAGCTCAGGAGTTTGAGACCAGCCTGGTGAAACTCCGTCTCTACCAAAAATTCAAAAATTAGCCGGGCATGGTGGCACACACTTGCAGTCCCAGCTACTCAGGAGGTTGAGGTGGGAGGATTGCTGGAGTCTGGGAAGTCAAGGCAGCAGTGAGCCGTGACAGTCACTGCATTCCAGTCTGGGTGACAGAGTGAGACCCTGGAACTACATGTCCTAGGCTCCAGGAAGCTACAGTTTTCCCAGGAAGATAAGTTACTTACATGAAATAATCTAAGAATAGTCAAGACAAAAAGGCCATGGCCTCTGTTGGGCTGAACAGAGGCTCAAAGAAAAAGCCCCCAGTCTGTGGGTCTTCAGTGATAGCACCCCTAGCAAACACACACTGGGTCTGGTGGGCACTATAGATACTTCTGGCAACAATGAGCTCTGCAACCCACTCTAGCTGTTCTGTGGAACTGTTCTGTTGCCGTTCTTTGTGAGTTCTCAAAGGATATTGTCCTTCTCACCCATCAAGTTTTACCACAGAGTTTGTCCCTTATTTTTTAATTCTTTGCATTATTTTCTTCTTGGGAAATGGGAAAACCTGCGGACTGGGAGTTTGGAGGCCAAAGCCCCAGCTGCAGGAACACTGTGATGACACGGTGTGGCCTTGGGAGGTCGTCCAGTCTCCAAGGCCTCAGTCTCCTGGCTGTTACCACTGGCAATGGAGCAGGTGCTCTCTGAAGCCCCTCCCAATGCTGGCAAACCCTCCAGAGACTCCAACACTAGCCTCACACTGTATACTCTGTAGCACCGACGTCTCTCAAGTTGCTTATTTCTTCCACTCATATAGTGGCCAGAAAGTTTTTTTTTTTCTTTGAGACAGAGTCTTGCCCTGTCACCCAGGCTGGAATGCAGTGGTGTGATCTTGGCTCACTGCGGCCTCTGCCTCCGGGGCTCAAGCGATCCTCTCACCTCAGCCTCCCGAGTAGCTGGGACTACAGGTGTGCACCACCATGCCCAGCTAATTTTTTTTTTTTTTGTAGAGACAGGGTCTCCCTATGTTGCCCAGGCTGGTCTTGAACTCCTGGGCTCAAGTGGTCCTCCTGCCTCAGCCTTCCAGAGTACTGGGATTACAGGCATGAGCCACTGTGCCTGGCTAAAGGTTCATTCTTGCTAACATCTGCAAGAGAGGCCATTAGAAAAAATGCCCTTTTTAGAGTTCAAATGTGCTGGTGAGAGAACAGGGAAGCGTACTTCCAACTGCAGGGAGTAGACCTGGAACCCTAGGGCTGTCAGTGAAATTCCCAGGGCTACCTCTGACTTATATTGTTCGATTGGGTAAGTTGATGAGTTATTTGTTTCAACAAAGGTGGGGGTTGAGGTAAAATCCGGTGTCCTTTGAAAACCGGATGATGATGAGATATAGAATTAAAATGACTAATGGACAGCTAATCTGGTGAACTTGGCACCTGTTCCAGGGAAGTGTACCATTTGGGCAGCCTGGCTTGGACTCTGGCTTGATGTTGAGTCTCAGTCCACATAAAGCATGGATCTCCTCCCTCTTCCCTCTGCACGTGCAGACTGCTAGTCCAAAACCTCACAGCACTCTGTAGCTTACCTATTGCAACAGGTACTGGCCCATGTGTTATTCTGCCTTATACCTTGGGGCCTATCCTAGGCATTGCTCACCTGAAATTGATGCCACTGAACATTTTCCTGATGAGTGCCCAGTGATTTATCTTTTGTCATATGCCTCCCTTTGATTCTGTTCAGCTCATTGCAACTTCATAAAAAACATTTCCTGTGTATTCAGAACCAAATATAGAACATTGTATATGACACAGTGTCATATACTAAAGAACTACATGTCCTAGACTCCAGGGAGCCTACAGTTTTCCCAGGAAGATAAGATACTTACATGAAATAATCTAAGAATAGTCAAGACAAAAAGGCCATGGCCTCTGTTGGACTGAACAGCAGAGCTCAAGTATTTAAATGGATGATACTGCCCGTAAATTTCAAGACTGGTGAGGTGGGAGGGAGGTAAGAGAGATGGCTGCAATTTTCAGGAAAGACTCAAGGAGAGGGATGTGGGCCTTGCTTTGTTCTTGAGTATTTAAAATGGGACCAGTGATACTAAGTTTATGCAGCAATTCAGGCTCTTAAAGGATCAGGAAGAATTCCTTAGATTCTTATAGAAGTGGGACATTGGGTTGAGGGGAGAGAGGTTTTAGGAGGGGGTAAGAATAAGTAGAGAGACAGGGAGAGATGGAAAGTAGACTTGAGCAAACAGCCTGTTTAATTTGGACTGTGTGAGATGGTTTCCAAACAAACATCCCTCTCCTTTCTCCCTCCCGTGCCTTCTTCAGTTTCCAGTCCCTGACGTCATGACACGGTGCAGCTGCAATTATGTATCTTTTCCTTTCTGCTTGACCCCCAGCTAAAGTATCACTTTCTTGGCACCCATAATGGAGGGCACTGCCAGTGGAGCGGATGAGAGATTGATTTTGGACCACCAGCCCTGATGGAAAGCTGAGGACTGTTGCATGACCTTCCCTGAGGCAAATATGCATGGAAATGGTGTGGGATGGCTCTTCTAAGAGATAGAATTTTGGGGTGCCCCTAATGAATCCTTCTCTAGCAAATGGAGACTGGTAGACATCCATCCTTCCTGAGTCAGTCAGAACTGAGACCTCTCTTTAGATAAAGTTCTAGGTCTCATTCCCTTCCAGGAGGACAGAGATGGCATTGTCTTGGGAGTTAATGTAATAGGTAAGCTGGTGAGGTCGAGGGTTCAAAAAAAGAGAGGGGTGCTGGGTGGGGTAATGGTCCATGTGGAGCTATTACAGGAAACCACAAATTTAACAGGAGAGAACAGATTCTTTTTTTTTAACACCCTTGGGAGAACCACCTCCTGGGAGGATACCAGGGAACCCATGGCACCTTTATTATTGAAAATATCAGGAAGGATTCTGGGGTGAGCTTTGGTCTGTCCTAGGTGGAGGACGGATATGACCTAAGGAAGTGGTACCTTGTGCCCAGAGCTCTGGCACACTTCTGTAAACTAATTCACCCGGGCCCATGCCCACTTCTTCCCAAGACAGGTGAAACGTAGGAAAGACCCACAGAGGGAAGACCATTAGTTGACTGAAAACACAAGTTGATTTCCTTTGCGATACTGCCACCATCTATATCATTCTTGGCAGTTAAGGGCTGCATGGCTGGTATCCACTTCAGTTGTTCTTATCTGACTCTGATAGCACATCAGGGAGAGATGACCTCAGTGACCCAGTCAGCTCAGAAGGGCAGTTTTGCTGCTTTCCAGGAGGTAACTGAATAATCCAAGTCTGATAAGAGAATCTGGGCTCAATGCTTTTCCTTGTGAAATTTTGACTTAAGAGGAAAACAAGCAATTTACTTATTTTGTGACCTTGTGAGAGGCAGTCTAGCATAGTGGTGAAAATCAGGGGCTTTGAATAGACTAGGTTCAGGTTCACAGCTTGTGTCCTTTGCTTAACAGCTGTATAACCTGGGCCAAGTTTCTTAGCTTCTCCAAGCCTCAGTTTCTTCATCAGAAAAATAGGGATAATAATACAAATTTGAGATGCTTTAAGAACTTGATGAGATAATATATACATACCACATGGTAATCAATCAGTAAATGATAGCCAATAGTAGTCATTATTAATTACAACTAAGTTTGGGACAGGGAAGATATTTGGTAGGTTTAATGAGATGGGCCTTTTGGCAAAGAAATTGATGATAATACTTGTTATTTAAAACAAAGAAACAAATGTGTAAGTAGGATAGATGCCCTTGATCTCCCCTATCCTGGTCACACCAGGCAATAACCTCTAACCCCTGGGGAGCAGACTAATGCTAGCTCCCTGGCTTACCCCACCCCATGACTGTGAAAGCACAGTACCTTTTGTCTTGCTGGTGTCTAACAAAGGTCCAAGATGGAAACTATAATAGGTGCACTCAAAGAATATTTGCTGATCTGCTGTATGTCAGACACTTTTAGGAGCTGGGGACCCAGCAGTGCATAGGCAACATCCTGGATCCCAGGGAATATACACAGAAATTAAACAGTTGAATAAATTAAGTTAACAAGGTCATTTCCAATGTTGAGGGCTGAGACATCTTGTTTTCAAACTGGTGTGTTGGAGTCTTTACCTCCTGATAATGTTGAATGTGGCTTTCAAGGCCACCAGGGCTGATTCAATTGTGCCTGATTCTAAGGCCCCATATCCTCTGAGAGGCAGAGTGCACTGAGTGTGGGAGAGCCTTGGAAAATTCTGTTTCCCTCCTCCTGGGAATATGTTAACAGTACTTATATCCCAAAGGGCCTCTTTGCAATAAAATCAGATGTTTCTGCCCAGCTCAATACTTCCTTGTCTCTCTCACTTGGGCAGGTCTCTGGGCCATTTGAGGGCTTAAAATTTTGTAGAGCCCTTGGGATTGCATGTTTACTAGTCAAACAAATATGTTCCTCTTTTTTCTTTCATATAGAAATGTATCTCTGGAAACATATACCAACCACTGCCAAATGCCTGGGAGTCAGGAATAGCACTACCTGCCAAGCCTTTAAAGTTTGATTCGCTGCCATCCAAAGTGCAAATTATGGAGCTGGCTCTTCTCATTTTTGGATCTGTGACACAGGAAGCTGAGTGGAGGTTGAGTTAGAGGCCAGGGGACCCCAAATTCTCTGGAGGTTATTAGCCATGAACATTGGGTAAATTATGGAATATCTTTGGGGCTCAGTTTTCTCGTCTGTGAAATGGGGCAATTCAAAAGTTGTTGTGGAGGGTAAAACAAGATAATGGCTACTTTCAGTGCCTCAGCTGTGAAGGAAGCAGGCTATCAGCAGAGGAGGAGCCAGCTAGAGGGTGAGCTAGAGCTAGAGGGACTTAGAGGTAGTGGTATTTGGATGTCAGAATCTTAGAGGGAACAGTGACCTTCAGTTTGGGCCAGGCTATGCCAACATCTTTTGAGTTGTGGTTAGTGACTGAGGTGAGGCAATAGGGGGTTCTGAGTGAGGCCTTAGTTCTAGAGAGGTGTTTGGGAGGCAAAGCAGGTTATAACCAGCAGGAGAGGGTAAAGGTAGAATGCACCAGGTTCCAGAGAGGGGACTAGCGAATGCTAGATGAGGAGTCAGGGGCGAGAGCACGCTAGACAAGGAGTCAGGGCTAGTGCATGCTAGGCAAGGAGTCAGCGCTAGTGCTTGCTAGACAAGGAGTCAGCTCTAGTGCATGCCAGGCAAGGAGTCAGGGCTAGTGCATGCTAGGCAAGGAGTCAGCGCTAGTGCTTGCTAGACAAGGAGTCAGCTCTAGTGCATGCTAGGCAAGGAGTCAGGGCTAGTGCATGCTAGGCAAGGAGTCAGCTCTAGTGCATGCTAGACTTAGGAGTCAGGGTTAGTGCATGCTAGGCAAAGAGGGCTAGTGCATGCTAGGCAAGGAGTCAGGGATAATGCATGCTAGACAAGGAGTCAGGGCTAGTGCATGCTAGACAAGGAGTCAGCTCTAGTGCATGCTAGACAAGGAGTCAATGCTAGTGCTTGCTAGGCAAGGAGTCAGGGCTAGTGCATACTAAGCAAGAAGTCAGGGCTAGCACATGCTAGATAAAGAGTCAGGGCTAGTGCATGCTAGGCAAGGAGTCAGGGCTAGTGCATGCTAGGCAAGGAGTCAATGCTAGTGCATGCTGAGACAAGGAGTCAGGGCTAGGGCATGCTAGGCAAGGAGTCAGCGCTAGTGCTTGCTAGACAAGGAGTCAGCTCTAGTGCATGCTAGGCAAGGAGTCAGGGCTAGTGCATGCTAGGCAAGGAGTCAGCTCTAGTGCATGCTAGGCAAGGAGTCAGGGCTAGTGCATGCTAGGCAAGGAGTCAGCTCTAGTGCATGCTAGGCAAGGAGTCAGGGCTAGTGCATGCTAGGCAAGGAGTCAGCTCTAGTGCATGCTAGGCAAGGAGTCAGGGCTAGTGCATGCTAGGCAAGGAGTCAGCTCTAGTGCATGCTAGACAAGGAGTCAATGCTAGTGCTTGCTAGGCAAGGCGTCAGGGCTAGTGCATGCTAGGCAAGGAGTCAGCTCTACTGCAGGCTAGACAGGAAGTCAGTGCTAGTGCATGCTAGGCAAGGTGGGTCACTTTTAGCTTCATCAAGGGTATACTCAGAAACCGAAGGCAGAGGATGAGTTGCAGAGACATTGTTCAGAGTTAGAGGGAAGATTACACGTTGCAGTTTGGGGCTGTACAAATTTAAGGCAGAAAGAACAATTCAGGAACCCACCTGTGCAATGGGGGTAGGGGAGAGGAGGGTGGGGATTGGACCCTAATATACTGCCAGGTCTGGTTAAGGTCAGCTCAAGGCCTGCCATGTTCTGTCACATGATTCCATATACTCTTCACATGACCTATGATATATGGTCTTTATTTTACAGATGAGAAAAATAAGCCCCAGGGAGATAACTTGTTCAACATCTTACCAAAATGGTAAGAGGTACAGCTAAAATGAAAACCCAGGTCTGTCCTATGCCAAAGGCTACTCTTTTAACTTTTGGAGACTGGGGCTGTGATCTCTCCCTTCTTTGAGAAATACGTTTTTTTTTTTTTTTTTTTTTTAATATGGCATTTCACTCTTATTGCCCAGGCTAGAGTGCAGTGGTGCACTCTTGACTCACCACAACCTCCACCTCCTGGGTTCAAGCGATTCTCCTGCCTCAGCCTCCCAAGTAGCTGGGATTACAGGCATGTGCCACTACACCTGGCTAATTTTGTATTTTTAGTAGAGATGGGGTTTCTCCACATTGGTCAGGCTGGTCTCAAACTCCCAACCTCAGGTGATCTGCCTGCCTTGGCCTCCCAAAGTGCTGGGATTACAGGCATGAGCCATTGCCCAGCCCGATAAATGTGTTCTTAAATTAACACACTTGTTTACAGAAAAGTAATGGCACTTGAAGGAAATCTAAAGCCTGTGTATCTAGCACTTAGACCAGGGCCCTTTCCTCTCACTGTTCCCTCAAGTACTGTGACCTTTGCAGCCCTTCTTGTCCCCAAACCAATTTGGCATTAAAACTTATTTGGAAACACATATTTGTTCTATCTCTGGATGGCTGAAAATAGAAATTAAAGCTGAAGAGACTTCTGTCAGAAACAAGGAAAACCTTATCTGCAAGGAACATACATTTTTTTTGAGTGAGAACAACATAAGAATGGAGTGGCTTTGCCTGGAGGTTTTTCTGAAGAAAACAGACTATAGCTGCTGGTCTTTGTTAGTTCAGGGTGACTACAATCTATCAGTGACATCAACCAAGACCCTAACTAACTTTTTATTCTTAAATATAAATTCCGCATTGCTATGATCTGAACGTTTGTGTCCTCCCCAAAATCCATGTGTTGGAACCTAATCTCCAATGCAAGTATTAAGAGGTGGGGCTTTTAGGAGATGATGAGGTCATGAGGAGGACTCTGCTGTCATGAATGTGATTAGGGTCCCTTGTTAAAGAGGCTTGAAGGAGCTTGACTTTCCTTCCACCTCATCAGACACCAAATCTGCTGGCACTTGATCTTGGACTTCCCAGGCTCCAAAACTATGAGCAATAAATTTCTGTTGTTTATAAATTGCCCAGGCTAAGGTATTTTGTTATAGCAGCCTGAACAGACTGAGACATTTTGTTAACTTATACTACTGAGAAGACTTGATGCGTATTTTATAGATAGTATTTACCCACTTAGTCGGTTGTGTGCAAAATCCATTTTATGTGTGCACGTGACACTATCTTTTGCTTTAATGAAAAGTTAATTACTCTGTATTTGTTTCAAAGTTTGCACACCCAGCCTGCAGGTCACTGTCATGGGTGTGGACAAACTCATCTTCTAAATCTCCATCTAATCCCTAGAACTTTCTCGTGCTCTGCCCAAGGCATCTGTGGATGTGGTAGGTTACCTGCACAGAGAAAGACATGTGTCTCCCAAAAGAATGTGGAGAACAAAATAAAGTAGTATTAGATTATAACTCGGAGTATAAAATAAATATTTATGAGTTCATACTAATGTAAATAGATGACTGAATAAATAATAAAGTGGGCAAAGAGGCAAATCTCCACTGCAGAAGAATTTCAAATTATTTACATAGACACTGCACCCTCAAGGATGTGGAACATAACTCTCCACATAGTTTCTGTGGCTTCTGTAACAAATTGCCACACTTGGTGATTTTCAACAAAGATCTACTATTTTCACAGTTATAGAGGCCAGACATCTGCAATCAGTATCACTGAACCAAAATGAAGGTGTCATTAGGTCTGTGCTTTCTCTGGAGCCTCTGGGGTCTCCTTGCCTCCTCCAGCTTCTTCTACTTGCTGGCCGAATTTCTCCAATCTCTGCCTCCTCTGGGATCACATTGCTTTCTCTTCTTCTGGGTCGATCTCCCTCTGCCTTCCTTTTTTTTTTTTCAACTTTTGTCTTAAGTCCTGGGTTACATGCGCAGGATGTATAGGTTTGTTATAGGTAAACGTGTGCCATGGTGGTTTGCTGCACAGATCAACCCATTACCTAGGTATTGAGCCCAGCATCCATTAGCTATTCTTCCTGATGCTCTCCCTTCCCCCTGCCCTCCTTGACAGGCCCCAGTGTGTGTTGTTCCCTGCCTGCACCATGTGTCCATGTGTTCTCATCATTCAGCTCCTACTTATAAGAGAGAACATGTGATGTTTGGTTTTTCTGTTCCTGTGTTAGTTTGCTGAGGATAATGGCTTCCAGCTCTGTCCATGTCCCTGCAAAGACATGATCTCATTCCTTTTTACGGCTGCATAGTATTCCATGGTGTATATGTACCATATTTTCTTTATCCAGCTTATCATTGATGGGCATTGGGTTGGTTCTATGTCTTTGCTATTGTGAATAATGCTGCAGTAAACATACATGTGCTTATATCTTTATAATAAAATGATTTATATTCTTTTGGGTATATACCCAGTAATGGGATTGCTGGGTCAAATTGTGTTCTGCTTCTAGATCTTTGAGAGATCGCCACACTGTCTTCCACAATGGTTGAACTAATTTACATTCCCACCAACAGTATAAAAGTGTTCTTTTTCTCTGCAACCTCATCAGCATCTGTTGTTTCTTTACTTATTAATAATCGCCATTATGACTGGTGTGAGATGGTAGCTCACTGTGATTTTGATTTGCATTTCTCTAGTGATTCAGTGATGTTGAGCTTTTTTTCATATGTGTGTTGGCCACATGAATATCTTCTTTTGAGAAGTGTCTGTTCATATCCTTTGCCTACTTTTTAATGGGGTTTTTTTTTTCTTGTAAATTTAAGTTCCTTGTACAGTCTGGATATTAGACCTTTGTCAGACAGATAGATTGCAAAAATTTTCTCCCATTCTGTAGGCTGTCTGTTCACTCTGATGATCGTTTCTTTTCCTGTTCTGCCTCCCTCTTTTAAGAACACTTGTGATTGCAATTAGGGCCCATTTGGATAATCCAGGATAATCTCCATATGGTGAAATCTTTAATTGCAACTATGAAATCACTTTTGACATATAAGGTGTCATTCACAGATTCTGGGGATTAGCATGTGGACATATTTGGGGGCATGTCTACGACACTCCCTACTCCTTAAGTATGAGCTTTGCACAGTGACTTTTGTCCAAAGTGTACTTTATGAGAAGGTGGGGGGGGGGTGGGGTGAAGGGGGAAGAGTAACTTTATAGTGGAGAAACCTGACAAACACTCTCGGAGCCGGTGACCAAGTCAATATCAACAGTGATAAGTCATGTTGGTAGTGTGTACCTTTGACATAATGGGATGAGAATGGCATGTTACCTCTGTGGTCTTCCTCCCCAAACCACATAACTCCAGTCTCAACATGAGAAAAACATAAGACAAACCTCATGGAGGTGCATTCTACAAAATACCTACAATCAATTAAACCTGATGTAATAATTTTGGATTTTAAAGGGAAAAGGTCAAGGTATTGATCTTCTTCCTCCCAGAAAGCTCCTTGTCCTTTTGGCAAATTTGCCCGCTTATTCCCCAGTAACATCTAAGTTTCTTTTATTAATGTGTGTTGGGGGAGGGGCAGCCTAATTCTTATTTGCTTATAGAACCGAGCCCAGGACTTTGCCATGCAAAACATTAATCAACCAAACAAAAAGATACAATTTTTGTCCTTTATCTCTCCAGAACCACGTGTGCTTTCTTGTTTTACATCAACATAACTGAAAGGGGCTACTCAAGTGTTTTTTTCCCCAAATAAAAGTCTGTTCAAAGATTTCTTAGTATTTCCATTTAAACAGGAAAGACTGATAACCTTTTAATGACCAAGCTGGTGGTTAAAAATCAAATGCCTAGGCTGGGTGCGGTGGCTCATGCCTGTAATCCCAGCACATTGGGAGGCCAAGGGAGGCAGATCACTTGAGCTTAGGAGTTCAAGACCAGCCTGGCCAGTATGGTGAAACCCTGTATCTACTAAAAATGCAAACAAATTAGCTGGGTATGGTGGTGCGCACCTGTAATCCCAGCTACTTGGGAGACTGGGACAGGAGAATTGCTTGAACTTGGGAGGCGGAGGTTGCAGTGAGCCAAGATTGTACCATTGCCCTCCAGCCTGGGCCTTGCAATGAGATTCTGTCCCCTCTCCCGTAAAAAATCAAATGCCTAAAGTTTGATCTCACTGGGCACCATCCCATTACAAGGTAAAAGAGGAATAAAATGAAAGTCACCATGACAGATTGTATTTTCCAAAGATGGCTGCATCAATATATTCCATCTCGCATTGCAAACTTTTCTGAGAATGTGAACTTGGCACTCCTACATTGAAAGACGGGGTCTCTGCTCTGCCTCCTTGAGTCTGGGTGAATCTGTGACTAAAGGAGAATGAGGCCATGTGATTACCAAGGCTAAGTCATGAAAGCTGATATAGCTTCTGCCTGGTTCTCTTGGGATACTCACTCTGGGAACTCAGCTACTATTCTGTGAGAAAGCCAAGCTGCCCCAAGATGAGGTCATGCTTAGGTTCTCTGGTCACAGCCCCAGCTAAAGGCCCAGCCAGCATCAACCATCAGATGTGAATGAACGAGCCTTCAGATCACCCCAGCAGACACAGAGTGGAGCGGAGACGAATTGTCCCTGCTGAACTTGGCCAACATTGCAGATTTGTGAGAAAAATCAATGTCTGAGGCCACTGAGTTTTAGGGTGGTTGGTTATGTGTCAACAGATGGCCAGAAAATGTACCTTTATACAACCCTACTAACATTTTGGGCTATTTTCTAGCAGTCCTTTGGGAAAACTTTTCAGACCACAGCTCAAATTTTGATAAGCAAAGAGCTACAGTAGGTATTTTCCTTACGTTTCCTGTTTCTAAACCATTTCTCCTCATTCCTCCTTTGAATAGACAAAAATCAACCTTTTAACCAATGAACAACTAAAACAAACCAGCTTCTCTGAGGTTTGGGCTATCTTGCCATCCCATGTGTTTCCCCCTCCTCACGGCTGAGATTTCCTTCCCTTACTGACAACTTTAGCGCTGTCTTCCTCTCCATCCCTGCCTTTGTCATCACTGGCAACAACATCTAATGGCACGATCCATCCAACACCCTGGCTTTGTTATTCCTTAACCTTTGAACAGAGTCTCTTCTTTCAGTCCAGCTCAGCTTTCCACCCTCTTGATTGCACCATAGATTGTGTTATCACAAGCAATTGCTCTCACCTCTAAAGTTTGTTTCCAAGGATCCCTACTCTGAGAATGAGCTACTCTTTTTCTTGCTTCCTCACTTTAGTGCCCACATTGAAGAACACCCTGGCCTCCCTGAGACTGCTCATCCATTGACCTTAGGCTCTCACGATTCTTCATTTATTATTAATATTTCTTTTAGAGACAGGGTCTCACTCTGTTGCCTAGGCTGCAGTGCAGTGACGTGAACACAGCTCACTGCAACCTTGACCTTCTGGGGCTCAAGTGATCCTCCCACCTCAGCCTCTATCAAGCGGTTTATGTGCTAGGCGCGGTGCTAAAGGCTTTATTTTACTATCTCATTTCATCCTCACCACACACTCAAGAGGCAGGCACTGCTTTACGCATTTGACAGATGGGGAGTCTGGGGATTAGAGAGTTTATATAACTTGACCAGGTTTTTCAGCTGGTTAGTGTTTTTTTCAGGCTCAGATCAAGACCTTTCTGACGCCAGAGCTCATGGGCATAACCAGAAAACAACACTGAGCTTTAGCAATGTAGTCATGGTCTGTAGGGGAAGCCCATAGAGCCATTTTCAAAAAATCCATTTTGAAGAATAGCCAGGGGAACTTTTGGGAGGCTTAACAATAGGTGCTAAAAAAACACACGAAGAAACAAAAACAGAAGGAAACCCTCTGATAGCATTCTTTCCCTTCCTGGTGTTCTCTTCCACTGGCTCTGGCTGGGGATGAAGCAAAGCCAGCAGAGGACAAGAGAGGTGAGAACCTTGGGCAGCTGGGGAGGGACTTGGGTAGCTGTGGCAGGGGACTCTCTGGCACCACCCTTTAGATCTCTATGTCCTACTGAAAGTGTTTCTGACATGCTTCTTGAATCGGGCTCCTCTCTGTCCCCACCCCCATGGCAGTAGTTTGGGAGCTTGTTGCATCTTATCCTGAGCAATGGACATGGGCGCTGTTCCTTCTGCCCTCCAGAATCCAGCACATCCAGGGCTTCCTTCCTTCTGAGGCTTGCTCACTCCTCTCCAGAAAAATTCCCACGGTTTCCTCTGGTCCTGGCCAGCCTGCTGTTCCCACGCTGCCTCCAGCCTTCATCTCCAGCCTCAACTCCTGCCCACCCTTGACAGCCCTCTGCCCCGGCTCCTGTCAGATCCATGTCTACTTTTTCCAGCCACGGTATTTTTGCAAATGCTCTACCTTCAGCGTGAAATGCCTTTCTTCACCTGACAAGGAGTGTGATTTCCTTGCTCAGAATCCCAGTGGCACTCTGCAGATGTCCCTTGGGTGCAGCCCTTCAGCACTGCAGAGTAGTGGACTAATTTGGCTGTCTCTTCTCCTGGTCCATGAGCTTTCGGGGGCTCTTATTCATTATTGTATTCAGAAAATCTACAGTGCTTGGTGAGTAGGTGGTGCTCAGTAGGTATCTGTTGTGTGAGTAAATAAAGGAAAGAAGGTGCTATATGTGGCTTCTCTTCTCCAAGTACATGCCAAGGAAGAGCGCGGTTCTGGTGCCATTGAGAAAGATGTGCCTCTAAACTGTCCCTGTGCCGGGCACTGACCAGGCTTTTGTTTGCCTCCTCTTAGGTGAAGGAAAATAAACTTGTGAGTGGCAGCTAGGGTGAGACACTATGTTTTCTCTGCTGAGAGTTGGCATGAGATACAAGGAGAACCCTGGTGGCAAGGACTCTCCAGCCTGGGAAACCTCAGGAACTCATCTGTACACAGGTGAGGTCATTTGGTTGCACACCTGTAAAAATGAAAGGTAGGGGTTAACTGCAGCTTGCTTCTCCACGTCTTCTTGCCCAGCTCCACCTTAATGTGGTACTGATGGGCTGTTCCCAAAACACTTGCCTGAGGGTGGGTGATTGTGTTTGCTTAGAAAAAGCTCCAGAAACCAGGCTTGACATTGGCAACAAGCATCTAGCAGCGGTTCTCAAGCTTCACTGCACTTTGCCATCACCTGGGGGGCTTCTGAAAGACATGGATGCCTGGGCCCATTCCCAGAGATTTTGATTTAATTGGTCTGGGTGGAGACCAAGCGTGGGATTTTTTCAAAGCCCCCTAGGTGATTCTAATGTGCAGTCAGGCCTAAAGACCCCTGTGCTAAATGGATTAGACAGCATCGGGAGTTCTTATCCCACTCAGTTGAAAAAGGCTGGTCTGCAGATATGCTGAGGACTGGTACTGCCGGAGGCTCCAGGCACAGCCCTACCCAATGCCTGGGAACCCTGTCAGGGCTTTTGCTCCAAGGCAAGAGTCACACATTTTTTTCTGTAGAGGGCCAAATTGTAAATATATTAGGTTTTATGGGACTTTCAATCTCTGTCATAACTATTTAATGTGGCTGTTCAAGTGTGAAAGCAGCCATAGGGTTGGGTGCAGTGGCTCATGTCTATAATCCCAACATTTTGAGAGGCTGAGGAGGGCAGATCACTTGAGCTCAGGAGTTCAAGACCAGCCTGGGCAACATGGCGAAACCCTGTTTCTACAAAAAATAGGAAAATTAGCCGGGCATGGTGATGTGTGTCTGTAGTCCCAGCTACCTGGGAGGCTGAGGTGGGAGGATCACCTGAGCCTGGGAGGCACAGGTTGCAGTGAGCCGAGATCTTGTTACTGCACTCCAGCCTGGGCCACAGAGTAAGACCCTGTATCAAAAAATAAATAAATAAAAGGCAGACATAGACAATAAGTAAATGAATGAGCATGGCTATGTTCCAGAATACTTCATTTATGGACATTGAAACTTGAATTTCAAATAATCTTCACATGCCATGAATATTCTTATGTTCTCAGCCATTAAAAAAATGTAAAAACCATTCTTAGCTTGTGCACTGTAGAAAAGTGATCAGCTGAATTTGACCTGCCAGATCTCTGCTCCGAGAGATGAGTGGCAACCATTCCTCACAACTTGATAGATTGTAAATGCTTCCTCATCCGTTCTCCTCCCGAGATCCTCTCATTTCTCCATTGACAATGGCCTACAAACCAGCTCTCACCCACAATGGGTGCCAATCAAGATAGGAATGTTATTTATTTATCTGTCAACTTTATCCTGAGCTAAAGGTGCTCAAGTGCACGTGGGCAGGTGATTGATAGAAAATATAAGGCTTAGTCTTTTTTTTTTTTAACCTGTTTCAGTCACATATTTTCTCCAAGGAGCTGAGGACACTGTAGTAAGAACTGTGAACAAACACTATTTCTTTTGGCATCCTTAGGAAGTGGAAGGAGAAACTTTAACTACGGTGAGAGATTCTCTAACCAGGCTTAGAGTTTGGAGCAGACTTGTTGGCTGATGCCCACATCCTGCTTCTTGCTGTCCACCTTTTTATCTTCAGAGGGGCCTGGGCCCCATGTCCAGTTCTGTAGGGTGAATCATGAACTGTCTAAGTCAAGGACTAGATACAGAAGAAATGGTCCCTTTCTCCTTCTGGATGTTGTCGTGTGTGCCTGTTGATGCCTGGAATTGCAGCAGCCATGTTGGGACCACGAGGGGAGCTGGTCTGGGCAGGACACATGAGGATGGTTGAATGGGATGTAGAAGCAGCCTGGATCCTTGCTGACATTGCTGAGCCTCTGAAGAAGTCAATGCTGGAGCTGTGCTCCTCTGGACTTCTTGTTATAGGAGCTAAATTCCCCTATTGTTTAAAGTTGTTTTAAATTAGGGTTTCTGTTTCTTGTAGCTGAAAATATTAAAATTCATACAAAGGTCTGGAAAGAGACAGCCTACACAGAATCGCATACTGGGCACATCGTGGGTTCTTAGTTGATCAACTGAAGGAACAATTTTATTTTCTTTTTTTTCTTTTTCTTTCTGAAGGAACAATTTTAAATACATGATCCAATTGTTGTTTAGCAAAGAGACTTTTTATAAAGAAATCCCTTTGTAAAAGGACTGTCTTCTTCCAGCATCTCTGGCAGGTAGCCATATCCAGTTTACTTTACTTGAAATCTCGGTGACAAATAATAAATGGGGGGACCCAGAGCCCCTTTCAGTATATAGCCCACTAACTGATCCTATCCCACCCAGGTTGGTAACCAAGCCTTTGCTAGTGAACCCAGCATCTCCTGAGAATTCCATAACTTTGATAGAAGGGCCAATCAAATCAACACACAATGATGCAATCACATATTTTCAAAGTCACCTTTGTAATAGGGGGCTCTAGTTATAGTTTGAGATGCCAAGACTATCCCTCCCTTCGGCTCCAGTTACTTTGGCTGTGTAACAAATTATTCCAAAACTGAGTGGTGTAAAGCAACCATTTTTTGTGCTCACCAGAACTTTAGACAGGACACAGTGGGGTAGGCTCATCTCTGTAGAGCAGTTTGAGATCTGGGGCTAGAATAATTTGAAACATTACTCACTCATAGGTCTGGTGTTTGATGCTGGTAAGATTCTAAAGACCTAAGGGCCTTCTAGCCTCTTTTTATTTCTAACCCAACCCCACCAATCTCTCTGACTTCTCCTCTTTCCTCTCTCTGCACTCTAACCAACTGGCCTTCTTATTCTCTTCAAATCCAGATATGTTCCAATGCCTCAGAATCTATGCATGGGCTGTTTGTTTCTGTCTAGAATGTACTTCCCCCATATTGTCTTATGTTTCCCCTCCCTTTCCTCATTCGGGTTGTAAGAGTTCACAGTCAGTGAGACCTTCCCTGACCATCCTATCTAAGATAGCCTTCCATTCCTGTGGCTCTCTAACTTTTTATCCTGCTTCATTGTTTCCTCATAGCACTTATATTTATAGTTTATTGATTGCTTCCTCTACTGGAATGTAAGGTCATGAGACCAGAAGCTTCCTAACTTTTTCAGCATTATGTTTCCAGTGCTAAAACAGTAACTACACTAGTAGGTACTCAGTAAACATATTTGAATGAATACTAGAATTTAAAAGGGTAATTTTTTTCTGTCATGTTATTTCTTTGTTTAATTATGTTATCAACCTGTGAGGTAATAATGAATCATCTGAAAAGAAAATTAGGAAAACTCCCATTTACAATAGCACTGAAAAAAATATTTAGGAAGTGAAAGACTTGTATGCTAAAAACCAAAAAACATTGATAAAAAAATTAAAGAAGACAGACTGAGGAAGAGAGAAAGAGGAGGGGGAGGAAGAAGACAATTCAGGGAACAGGAGCTGGGGGAGCCTTTCTGTGCTACAGAAGTAGAAGTAGAGAAACTTGAGATTATGGAAGAAGGGAGGCAGGACTAGATTGCAGCTCTGACTTGGATTGACAGAGCAATGTATGGAGGTTTGCATCGTGAATTTTAGCTCCAAAATGACTGCAGGAATAAATCAGGAATCTCAGAGGACCCACAGACCCTCTGAAGGAAGAAGACTGCTCTTGCAGGACCTGGGAGATACCCCAAATATCGTGAGTGCCCAAACTGTGGGAAGTGGGAACGGGAGATCATCTGCCCCCAAACACACACTCCTACTGGGAAAGCTGAAGGTCTAGTTTGTGGTAGAGATTCCAACCTTACCTGGAGCTGAGTCAAACTGGAGAGCCAAGCAAAGCACAGGGGGTAGAGGAAGCAGTGGGAAAGGCCCTTGGAGTTCGCTGGGTCCCCAAGGAGTCCATTCCTGCCTAGCATCACAAGGATCCTTCAGGAGGGTGGCCAGTGGCATGGGGGAAAATGCCACAGGGAGAAGGAAGTCTCCAGCAGAACTTTGTAATGATTTGAACTGGTCTGAGAAACCTCTTGGCCAGAAGTTGGGGAGGGCACATATCTGGTATACAGACTCCACAGGTGGGGGGAAGAAACTAAAGCCCTTTTCTTTTGCAGATGGAAGGCAGGTAACATGGGGCAAGTTCTCAGCCTTGCTTGCCCACTGCCTGGAAACAGAGTCAGTGCTGTTGGAAGGAGGGGTCATGGTGGGAATGAGACCAGCCCTTTGAATTGCATGGGAGCTGGTTGAGGCCTGTGACTGCTGGCTATCCCCCACTTCCCTGACAACCTGCATGTCTCAGCAGAGGCAGCCATAATCCTCCTCCACACAACTCCATTGATTTGGGAACTTCATCCCCATTCCCCCACAGGAGCTGCAGCAAGACCCACCTAAGGAGAGTCTGAGCTCAGACACGCCTAGCCCTGCCCCCCACCTGATGGTCCTTCCCTACCCATCTTGGTAGCTGAAGTCAAAGGGCATATACTCTTTGGAGTTCTAGGACCCCACCTACTGCTTGTCCCTCTCCATACTATCACAGCTGATACTCTCTGGAAAGCATCACCTCCTGACAGGAGGCCAACTAACAAAAAAATAGAGTATTAAACCACCAAAGCTAAGAACCGTCACAGAGTCCATTTCACCCCCCTGCCAATTCCACTAGAACAGGTGCTGGTATCTAGGGCTGAGAGATCTATAGATGGTTCACATCACAGGACTCTGTGTAGACAACTCAAGTACCAGCCCAGAGCCTGGTAGACTTGCTGGGTGGCTAGACCCAGAAGAGAGATAACAATCTCTACAGCTTGGCTCTCAGGAAGCCACATCCATCGGAAAAGGGGAAGAGTACATAGTCATCAGGTTATCTAAAGTTAAGATGAAGGAAAGAATCTTAAGAGCCATGAGACAATAGCACCAGGTAACCTATTAGGGAAAACCATCAGATTAACAGAAGTTTCTCAGCAGAAACACCACAGGCTAGAAGGGATTGGGGCCTATCTTCAGCCTCCTCAAACAAAACAATTATCAGCCAATAATTTTGTATTCAGAGAAACTAAGCATCATATATGAAGGAAAAGTGTAGTCTTTTTCAGATCAACAAATGCTAGAGAATTCACCACCACCAAGCCACCACTACAGGAACTGCTAAAAGGAGCTCTAAATCTTAAAACAAATCTTGGAAACACATTAAAACAGAACATCTTTAAAGCATAAATCTCACGGGATCTATAAAACAAAACTACAAGTTAAAAAGCAAAAACAAGAAACCAAGGCACACAGGCAACAAATAACACAGTGAATGGAATGGTAGCTCATATCTCAATACTAACATTGAACCTAAATGTCCTAAATGCTTCACTTAAAACATACAGAACTGCAGAATGGATACAAGTCACCAACCAACTATCTGCTGCCTTCAAGAGACTCACCTAATATATAAGGACTCACATAAACTTAGTAAAAGGGTAGAAAAAGGCATTTCATGCAAATGGACACCAAAAGTGAGATGGGGTAGCTATTCTTATATTAGACAAAACAAACTTTAAAGCAATAGCAGTTAAAAAAGACAAAGAGGGACATTATATAACGGTAAAAGACCTTGTCTAACAGGAAAATATCACAGCCTAATCATGTATGCACCTAACACTGGACCTCTCAAATTTATAAAACAATTACTAATAGACCTAAGAAATGAGGTAGACAGTAACACAATAATAGTGGGGGAATTCAATACTCCACTGACAGCACTAGGCTGGTCATCAAGACAGAAAGTCAACAAAGAAACAATGGATTTAAACTATACCTTGGAACAAATGGACTTAACACATTATATATAGAACATTCCATCCAACAACCACAGAATACACATTTTATTCAAGAGTGCATGAAACTTTCTCCAAGATAGACCATATGATAGGCCACAAAATCATCCCAATAACTTTAAGAAAATTGAAATCATACTAAATACTCTCTTAGACCACAGTGGAATAAAACTGGAAATCAACTTCCAAAGGGAACCTTTAAAACCATGCAAATTCATGGAAATTAAATAACCTGTTCCTGAATGATCATTGGGTCAAAAACAAAATCAAGATGGAAATTTTAAAATTCTTTGAACTGAACGACAATAAAGACACAACCTATTAAAATCTCTGGGATACAGCATAACTGGTGCTAAGAGGAAAATTCACAGCCCTAAATGCCTACATCAAAAAGACTGAAAGAGCACAAACTTACATTTCTAAGGTCACATCTCAAGGAACTAGAGAAACAAGAACAAATCAAACCCAAACCAAGCAGAAGAAAGGAAATAACCAAGATCAGAGCAGAACTAAATGAAATTAAAATAACAACAACAACAAAAAGTACAAAAGATAAATGAAACAAAAAGCTGGTTCTTTTGAAAAGGTAAATAAAATTGTTAGACCATTAGCAAGATTAACCAAGAAAGAAGAGAGAAAATCCAA
Organism: Ateles fusciceps; assembly: GCA_036589455.1. NCBI lineage: Eukaryota > Metazoa > Chordata > Mammalia > Primates > Atelidae > Ateles > Ateles fusciceps. Next base: position 38,963,205 of record JAZHEH010003205.1, read on the forward strand.
ATAACCTCAATAAGAAATGAAAGGGGAGGCATTACAACTGACACCACAGAAATACAAAAGATCATTCAAGGCTACTATGAACACCTTTATGCACATAAACTAGAAAACCTAGAGGAGATGGATAAATTCCTAGAAAAATACAACTCTCCTAGCTTAGGAAGAATTAGATATAATAAGCAGATCAATAACGAGCAGCAAGATTGAAATGATAATTTAAAAGTTACCAACAAAAAGAGTCTAGGACCTGATGGAGTCACAGCAGAATTCTACCAGACATTCAGAGAAGAATTGGTACCAATTATTTTGACACTACTCCACAAGGTAAAGAGGGAATCCTCCCTAATTCATTCTATGAATCCAGCATCACCCTAATATTAAAACCAGGAAAGGACATAACCAAAAAAGAAAACTACAGATTGATATCCCTGGTGAACATAGATGCTAAAATCCTTAACAAAATACTAGCTAACCAAATCCAACAACATATCAAAAAGATAATCCATCATGATCAAATGGGTTTCATACCAGAGGTGCAGGAACAGTTTAACATACACAAGTCGATAAATGTGATACACCGCATAAACAAAATTAAAAACAAAAATCACACTGTCTAAAATAGATGCAGAAAAAACATTTGACAAAATCCAACATCCCTTTATTATTAAAACTCTCAGCAAAATCGACATACAAAGGACATACGTCAATGTAATAAAAGCCATCTATGACAAACCCACAGCCAACATAATACTGAATGGGGAAAAGTTGAAAGCATTCCCTCCTGAGAACTGGAACAAGACAAGGATGCCCACTCTTACCACTCCTCTTCAACATAGTACTGAAAGTCCTAGCTAGAGCAATCAGACAAGAGAAAGAAATAAATGGCATCCAAATAGGTAAGGAGGAAGTCAAAATGTCACTGTTTGCTAATGACATGATCGTTTACCTCAAAAACCCTAAGGACTCCTCCAGAAAGCTCCTACAGCTGACAAAAGAATTCAGCAAAGCTTCTGGATACAAGATCTAATGTATACAAATCAGTAGCTCTCCTATACACCAACAGTGAACAAGCAGAGAATCAAATTAAGAACTCAACCCCTTTTACAATAGCTGCAACAATAACAACAACAACAGCAACTTGGGAATATACCTAACCAGGGAGGCAGAAGACCTCTGCAAGGAAAACTATAAGACACTGCTGAAAGAAATTATAGATGAGACAAATGGAAACAAATCCCATGTTCATGGATGGGTAGAATCAATATTGTGAAAATGACCATACTGCCAAAAGCAATCTACAAATTCAACACAATCCCCATCAAAATACCACCATCATTCTTCACAGAATTAGAAAAAACAATTCTAAAATTCACATGGAACCAAAAAAGAGCCCGCATACCCAAAGCAAGACTAAGCATTTTGAACAAATCCAGAGGCATCACATTACCTGATTTCAAACTGTACTATAAGGCTATAGTCACCCAAACAACATGATACTGGTATAAAAACAGGCATATAGACCAATGGAACAGAACAGGGAGCCCAGAAATAAACCCAAATACTTACAGCCAACTGATCTTTGACAAAGCAAACTCTTTTTAACAAATGGTGCTGGGATAATTAGCTACCCACATGCAGGAGAATGAAAACTGAATCCTCATCTCTCCACCTTATATGAAAATCAACTTAAGACGAATCAAGAACTTAAATCTAAGACCTGAAACTATAAAAATTCTAGAAGATTACATTGAAAAAACCCTCTCAACATTGGCTTAGGCAAGTATTTCATGACCAAGAACCCAAAAGCAAATGCAATAAAAACAAAGACAAATAGATGGGACTTAATTAAACGAAAGAGATTTTGTACAAGCAAAGGAACAGTCAGTAAAGAGACAACCCATAGAGTGGAGAAAATCTTCACAATCTATACATCTGATAAAGGACTAATATCCAGAATCTACAAGGAATTCAAAACAAATCAGCAAGAAAAAAAAATCCCACCAAAAAGTGGGCTAAGGACATGAATAGACAATTCTGAAAAGAAGATCTACAAATGGCCAACAAGCATATTAAAAAATGCTCCACATCACTAATGATCAGGAACATGCAACTCAAAACCACAATGCGATACTACCTTACTCCTCCAAGAATGGCCATAGTCAAAAAGTCAAAAAACGGTAGATGTTGGTGTGCGTGTGGTGATCAGAGGACACTTTTACACTGCTGGTGGGAATGTAAACTAGTACAGCCACTATGGAGAACAGTGTGGAGATTCCTTAAAGAGCTAAAAGTAGAACTACCATCTGATATAGCAGTCCTACTACTGGGTGTCTACCCAGAGGACAAGAAGTCATTATTTGAAAAAGATACTTGCACACACATATTTATAGCAGCACAATTTGTAATTGCAAAATCATGGAACCAACCCAAATGCTCATCAATCAATGAGTGGATAAAGAAACCATGGTGTATATATATATATATATATACACAACGGAATACTACTCAAACATAAAAGGAATGAATCAACAGGACTCTGACCTGGATGAGATTGGAGACTATTATTCTAAGTGAAGTAACTCAGGCAGGAATGAAAAACCAAACATAGTATGTTCTCAATGATATGTGGGAGCTAAGCTATGAGGGTGCAAAGGCATAAGAATGATAAATGGACCTTGGGGGCTCGGGGAAGGGTACAAGGAGGGATAAAACACTACAAATCAGGTGCAGTGGATACTGCTTGGGTGATGGGTGCACCAAAGTCTCACAAATCACTGCTAACGAACTTACTCATGTAACCAAATGCCACCTGTACCCTAATAACCTATGGAAAAAAAATTAAAGAAGACAAATAGAAAGACACCCCATGTTCATGAATTGAAAGACTTATTAAAATGCCCATTCTATCTAAAGCATCTACAGATTCAATTCAATCTCTATAAAAGTCCCAATTGCATTTTTTATAGAAATAGAAAAAAAGGTTAAAATTTATATAAAACTACAAAAGATCCTGAAGAGCCAAAACAAACTTGAGAAAGAACAAAGCTGGAGGCATCATACTTCCTGATTTCAGAATACTACAAAAATTTAAAACAGTCTGGTACTGGTACAAGGATAGACATACAGAACAATGGAACAGAATAAAAGAGAGTGCAGAAATTAATCCACACATGCATGGTCAACTGATCCTCAACAAAGATGCCAAAAATACAGAATGGGGAAAGGATAGTTTTTTTTGTTTTTTTGTTTGTTTTTGTTTTGAGGCAGAGTCTTGCTCTGTCACCAGGCTAGTGTGCAGGGGCATGATCTCGGCTCACTGCAACCTCCACCTCCTAGGTTCAAGTGATTCTCCTGCCTCAGCCTCCTGAGCAGCTGGGACTACAGGTGTCTGCCACCATGCCCACTTAATTTTTGTATTTTTAGAAGAGATGGGGTTTTGCCATGTTGGCCATGATGGTCTCAATTTCTTGACCTTGTGATCCACCTGCCTTGGCCTCTCAGAGTGCTGGGATTACAGGCGTAAGCCACTGCACCTGGCTAGGATAGTCTTTTTAACAAATGGTGTTGGGAAAACTGGATATCTACATGCAAGAAAAAAATTTATTTTTATCTTACACCATACACAAATAGATGAAAGACTTAGATGTAAGACCAATTGTAAAATTCCTATAAGAGAACATAGGAGAAATCTTCATGCATTGGTCTGGGTCATGATTTTCTGGATATGTCTCCAAAAGCACAGGCAACAAAGGCAAAAGTAGAACGGTGGGACTACATCAAACTAAAAAGCTTCTGCACATCAAAAGAAGCACCTAATAGAGTGGAAAGGCGGCCTATTGAGTGGGAGAAAATGTTTGTAAACCATATATAAAATAAGGGGTTAATTCCCAAAATATACAAGGAAAACAACTAATAACCAATTAAAACATGGGCCAAATACTTGAATAGACATTTCTCCAAGAAGACACACAAATGGCCAACAGCTATATGTGAAGATGCTCAGTGTTACTAGTTATCAGGGAAACACAAATCAAAACCACACTGTTAGGATGGCTATTATAAAAAAGATAAAAGATGACAAGTGTTGGAAATGATGTGGAGACATTGCAGTACTGAACACTGTTGGTGGGAATACAAAGTGTTACAGCCTCTATGGAAAACAGTGTGAAGATTCTCCCTAAAATTAAAGCAGTCCTATTTCTGTGTATATATATACATGTATACACACACACACACACACACACACACACACACACACACACAAAGGAATATGTATATATATTCACAAAGGAATTCAAATTAAGATCTCAAAAACGTATTTGCGCTCCCAAACTCATTGCAGCATTATTCACAATAACCAAGATGTAGAAACAACCTAAATGCCCAATGTTGAATGAATAGAAAGGAAGTATGGTTTATAGATGCAATGGAATATTATTCAGCTTTAGAAAAGAAGGAAATATTTCCATTTTCAACAATGTAGAAGAACCTGGAGGACTTATGTAGTGAAATAAGCCAGGCACGGAACGACAAATAGTGCATGTTCTTACGTATATATGGACTCTAACACAGTCACGTTTATAGAACGAGAATTGTGGTTACCAAGAGGAAATGGGGGAGTTACTAATTACAACAGGTATAGTCTTCATTACACAAGCTGAATAGGTTCTAGGGCTCTGTACAACACTGCTCCTATAGTTAATAATACGGTGTTGCACTCTTAAGCATTCGCTAACACAGTAGATCTAAGTGCTCTTACAACAATTTAAATTTGTGTGTGTGTGTGTGTGTGTGTGTGTGAGTGAGATGGAGGTTAGTGGCCCTAAGTCCTAGCCAAATACTTGTTCATGGTAACCAACAAATACATCTAGGGTTGGTGAAGTATCTTGGAATTCAGCTGAATGCTGACTAAAGTAACTGAGGGTACCTCTCCTACGAAAACATAATTAGGAAGGACACACAAGCTGCCTTTAAATGTTAAGAAGTATTATGTCAACGAGGGTTTAGTTTCATTCATTATCCCTCTAAAGCTCTATTCTCTACATTTAAAAAATTGTTCATCCATAACAGTAAAATACTTTCAGCACTCTTCTGGTAAGTGTATATTTATTTACAAGTTATATGCACATTAATTGTTAGCAAAGTTGAAGTTCTTTTTTGTTTTTAAGATGGAAAAGAAACAGTCTCTGTATTTCCGCCCCTACTCTGGAGGATGACTTGTGCTGCCTCTGGAGTGTGCACACCCTGATCTGGAGACCATGGTTTTGTGGGGAATTAGTATCAGCAGGGGAATTTTAAGAAAGTTGATTCTGGCCTTGCTGGATTGTCATGGCTATAGACATGGGTATAGCCCCACGAATTAATTTTTCAAAGAGCAGTTATTTCCGGGGTTGTGTGATCCCCAACACCTGATTAGACCAAGGTTGGTGCCCAGGCCAAAGCAAGCATGGATAGAGGGCGTGAACATAAAAGAAGCTGTTGCATATCAGGTGGCATGTGAGTTGGGCCCTTCAGGAAACAGATGCCCAGATGGAATTAAAAGAGCAACAGATGTATTGGGGGAAATGTTTGGAAAGAAAAAAGGGGAGAGGAAGCAGGAGAAGAGAGAAAGATCCTGCAGACCATGAAGCTTGTCTGACACCAGAGAAAGGAGAGAGGGAAAGGAGGATGGTGTAGGAAGAGCCTCAGGCTGCAGGACATCTGAGAAAATCTTGCTGGGTGGATGGGGAGTCTTCAGATGGGGTTGGCTGCTGGAAGAGTCCTTTGTCAGGCAACAGTGGCCTAGCTCTGCTTCCCTTGCCGTGTTGAGTGACTGATCGGGAGTAGCCCCTATGGCGTGGGGCTTGTGAAGGCTGTGGTGGGTCCTTAGGTGCAGCAGCTGGAGGCTGTCCACTGACTACAGCCTCCCAGCAGGGACGTCTGGAAAGAGCATTTCCACGGGTTCTGCGTTGCCTACTGACAAACTGACCCAACCAGATATGCTCCCTTAGGAAGAACAAATGCCTGCTGCTGAGGACAGGCAACTCACTGGGTCCTTGGGAATGCTTATAGGACTTCAATGACACTTGGCTTTTGTTTTAGTTCCCTCTGAGTGACTCCTGCAATCCAGGCACAGAGTCCTGTCTTGGAAGTCCTGCCTTCTCCCTTCTGCATGTGACCTTACCCTACTCCCTCATCACCTAGGGTCATCTGAGCACATGCCTTCCCAGGACCCAGAGGAGCCTCCCCTGAAACACTGTTAACTCAAAGGAAGAACTTTCTAATGCTAACAGCTGCGTAGCAGTGGAATGTGCTGGCCCCTTAGGAAGTATAGATTGTCCTATTGCCGCACTTGCTTTCGCTCAGGTGGCATAGTTTCCTGAAAATGTGGTGTTAATTGGAAATTTGGACTTGACCAATGCTTCTCCAAGAGTGTACCACCTGCGTCAGAATCGGATATATGTGGGAAGAGGGGTGGTTAAAAATGCACATCTCTGCACCTTACCCAGACCTCTCAATCAGCATATCTTGGGGAAAGATCCAGATATCAGCAAACTTATGTTGAAGTTAGCTGGAGAAAACATACTATGAGGTCCCTCCCCACTCTTGAGAGTCTGCGATTCAATTTCTAAAGCTGTTTATTAACTGGGACTGGCTGGAAGCCTTTGGGGAAGTTAGTTAAGCTTTGGACCTCAGTTTTGTCACCTTTGAAACGGAAGTTCAACTATAGTCTCTCCAACTCTGGAGTCCATGCCTCTTATCTACTTTGTCTCTCTTGATTTGAAGCTTTGCTTGTGTCTAGGTACAAGTGGGCATGTGAAAAAAAAAAACTGTTGCAATGAAATAAAATAGTAAGTACTCAATAAATTTTTGTTGACTGATAGCTTGGTTTGGGTTAGTCAAAGGAGACCATTCAAAACAGGAGGAAAGCCACATCTTAAAAGCTAGGAGCTTCCCAAACCTTGGCTCACTTCAGAGTCTAACATGAAAGCTGTTATTTAAGTTGTGCTTCTGAAGTGGGCTGGAGGCCAAGGCAGTGGCTTACACATCACAGGACTGCTGCAGGCCAACAAACGCTGTGCTAGTGATGCTCATTGCTTGAAAGAGGTTTCCCCTGTGTGGCTTTATCAAAGGTCACAGGCCAGCAGCTGGATATGCAGAACTGTTCCTGTGTGGACACAGAGGCTCTCTGTCAGACTGCCCCTTGCAGGAACCACCCCTTTCAACCACAGGATGAAAACCACAGGGTTGGTTTTCACCCCCTCTGTAGGGAGGAGGATGGATGAGGAGGCGAAGGAGGAGAACTGTGGGGTTTAATCCAGATCCCAGAAGTAGCAGGCAAGACTCACAATCACATCTAGGGATACAGAAGCCTCAGACTGATGGCTTTGGCTACAGTGTCTCCACCTACCTTTTTTTAAAAAAATAATTCAGATGAGGTCTCACTATGTTGCCCAGGCTGGTCTCAAACTCATACGCTCAAGCGATCCTCCTGCCTCTGTCTCCCAAAGTGCTGGGATTACAGGCATAAGCCCCTGCACCTGGCCACCATCTACTTTGGTTTTAGGAGAACACTTAGGAAAACGGAGAGCTGTATTTGAGTCAAGGACATTGTGTGCTGCTGGGAATCCGATAGATGTCCCTGCCTACATGGGGCCTGCATGGCTCCTGTCAGGTAAAGGTAGCTATTATCTGGGTCAGATTGCCTGGGCAGGGGGACCCTGGGCTCTCTCATCAGAGTCCTCTTTCTTCCTTTTCTGGAGAATCTGTCTTCAGAAACATCTGGGTAAGCCGTTTCTGCTGACAGTCATCCCCATGTTTGTGACCTTGTGAGATACCCAGCAACTCTCATCTTTTGGCCCCAGGCTCTGATCTAACACAAGCCTTGTCCAGCCTCATCTTGAGTTTCAGGTAGGACCCTTTGGTTTAGTCCCTTACTTGTTCTTCCTTAATTCTACTGCCTATAGAGATTAACCTCCGAGATTCCCCAGGGAACTCAGGACTGGATGACATCCTCAGTGTTTTTCTACACATGTTCTCCCAAGGGAAAAGAATTTGCAGTAATTCAGACCCACTGTGTGTGAAGCACCCCCTATGTGTCTTACATGAATGCTCTCTAAGGTGGGCTGTGAGATCCCCAAGGACGACCCACTGGAGAGCAGGAAGAGCATGCCGGGATTTCTACTTATATTTATTTTCCAATCCAAGAAACAAGAAAGAGATTAAATTTACTCACATTGAGTGGAAGCTAGCACTTTCATGCCTGGCGTGTAAGGTATCTTGAGGGCAGAATGAGGGTTCTAATCACACAAAAGGCTAACAGTGACATTCTTGGGCTTTTTTTTCTTTTCGTTCTTTCTTTTTCTTTTCTTTTCTTCTTCTTTTTTTTTAGCATACTAAGACAAACTACAATGAACATTAGTAGATTAATAAATTATGAAATAATGCTCACAAAGTGGACAACTGGCTTAAAAACAAGGCATAGGTTGAAAATAATACTAAAAGGTAAATACAAGCAAATCTCCCACACACATACACACACAGAGAGAAAAAGGAGGGGACATTTCTATTCCCTCAGTGAGCTGTGTTGGGCTAATTGTGTCACAAAGTAAAAACAATGATAATCCAATCAGATTTGAGAAGTTGGTAAAGAAGAAAGCTGGTAAAGAAGGCAATTTGGAATGTAGATTTACATTCACAATCTTTAAGGTGAGCCTCCAAGTTTATTTCATGCTTCAAGAGACTAGCAAATGGTGATATAAAACCATCACACTTAGCAGTGTGTTTAAAAACTAAACACCCAAAACATGAAGACATGTCTCTATAGTTTTTCAGCAATATTTAAATCAGGAAAAAAAATCGATCAAACTGGTTCCCGGCCTTTTAGAGACACCACAATGACCAGTGATAAGTTTGGCTCTGTGTGCCCATCCAAATCATGTCAAATTGCAATCCTCAATGCTGGGGGAGGGCCCTGGTGGGAGGTGATTGGATCATGGGGATGGACTTCCCCCTTGCTGTTCAGGTGACAGTGAGTGAGTTCTCCGCGAGACCTGGTGGTTTAAAAGTGTGTAGCACTTTCCCCTTCGTGCTCTCTCTCCTGCTTTGCTGTGCGGAAGTGTGCCTGCTTCCTCTTCACTTTCCACCATGATTGTAAGTTTCCTCAAGCTTCCCCAGCCATGCTTCCTGTAAAGCCTGTAGAACTGAGTCAATTAAACCTCTTTTCTTATAAATTACCCAGTCTCAGGTAGTTCTTTATAGCAATGTAAGAATGGACTAATACAACTGGCATCCTTAGTTCATTTCCAACCATTCCTCTAAATTTAAGGGACGGGGGAGAGAGGAGAGTCAAAGGGCCTTGGGTGTGGGTGTGCCCTGCTTGGGTTAGGGGAGCTCCATTTGAACAGTGTCTCCACCATTCAAGAGTTCCTTTAGGAAAATTGTTCCTATACCGAAGACCAGGCTGGGGTGGGGGAGGGAGCATGCTGTTTGTGAAAGTGATAAGTTACCACACTGCTAATAAGTTGAACAAATCTTTAATTTTATTTGCTAAGCTACATAAAAATTCTAAATGGCCATACTAGAGGCACACTTGGCCCTTAAGAATTCATTGAAATTTCTTCTTAAAAATTTTTTTTTTTTTGCAAAGGTGAAATAGTTCATGTGTTGTATCTTTTCTCAGAGGGGCTTCTCACCCCCCTGGTATTTAGTTAACCTGGTTGATTTGAGACCTCAGCTCCTTAATGAGCTCAAAACATTTAATGACTTATCTTTAGCCAGCTTTTTCTCATTACCTAGGGTGGAAGCAATGAGCTGCTGTGACTTTCTGTATTCTAAAAAAAAAAAAAAAAAAAAAAAAAAAAAATTGTGGTATTTCTTTATTGAAGTAGAATTTTGGAATTACCATAAGCTGACACATCTATACTTCCATCTAACAGTTTAACATAAAAAACCTCTCACGTCGAGCAATTCATTTTAATACTTCTTGCTTCAAATTTTAAGCAATGTTTTCTAAGCATCATTCAACAATTTTCAGTGTTCTTTTTCTAATAAATGAACGCATCTTAGTTTTTTGCCATAGTTTGTTCTATGTATTTCAGCCACAAACTTGGAGTACTTTCCAGTGTCAGGAAGCATTCTTCTAGTAGTGTACAACTTTTTGCCTTTTGTTATTGCATAAAAAACCTCAAAAGAGACTAAGCTGGGAGTGGTGGTCACGCTTGTAATCCCAACATTTTGGGAGGGCACAGAGGGAGGATCACTTGAGCTCAGGAGTTCAAGATCAGGCTGGGCAACATAACGAGACATCATCTTTACAAAAAACAAACAAAAAAACCCTAAAAATTAGCTTGTCATAGTGGTGTATGCCTGTATTCCAAGCTTCTCAGGAGGCTGAGGTGGGAGGATTGGTTGGGCTGGGGAGGGCAAGGCGGGCAGCAGTAAGCTATGATCACACCAATGCACTCTAGCCTGGGGGACAAAGTGAGATCCTGTCTCCAAAAAGAGAGAGAGAGAGAAACTTTAAACATGTATTATTATGTTTAATAAAATTTTCTGAATTTGGAGTCCAGAGTGTTCACCATTACACCGTGGAACCATCTGTGTTTAATAAAATTTTCTAAAAAGATTATCACCTTTGCTGATGCTATACACATGCCTAGTGCTTTCCCACACCTGGGCCCTTTCAATCTAGTTAACCTAGGCAATAATTATTATTTTCATCTTACAGCTGAGGAAACGGAGGCTCAGATGCTCAAGTCAGCTTCCTGGAGACATGGGCTGGTAAGTAGCAAAGCTTGGAGTTGGACCCAGTTGATCCAACCTCTATTTTTTTCTGAGGGGGTGAGAGACATGTGTAAAGAGGGTGGTAGGTTTCATATGGGTATGGAGCCTTTAGGGGCACTGTGTGAAGAGCCCAGGGAAGGGTAAGGTGGGTGGCTAGACCAGTTCTGCTAAGGAGAGCCAGAGTTTCCAAGAAGGGAAAATGTTTTAGATGCCTCTAAAACATGTTCCAAAATTCAGCCGTCCATCAACATCATCCAGAGAAATTAAATGAAAAAAAAAAAGGCCAATTCCTGTGCTCCTCCTCAAATCCTATCGAATTAGTACTGGTGTGAGGAAAGAGAATCCACCTGAATTTTTTCCAACAGCTTTGGTGAAGGCAGACGGAGACTTCTAGAGGGCTGGTGGGATAGGTCTTGAGCTAGGGACAGCTCCAGGTGGTGTCTTTGCATCTCTATCCCCTAGGGAAGGGGGGTTTGAGGCATTCTGGTTGGAAGGCAAGGGTTCTGTCTGCTACTCTGGGCACCTAGCTGGGTCCAGAGACCAGGGTGGCATTGACAGAGCAAGAGCTACCCCGTGATATGACCTGAGCCATACCGTCTCGTTTACTGCCATCTGCCTGAAGACAGGTGCTTAAGGAACAATTTCTTTGTCAAAACACACAACAGAGAGCCTGCTTTGGCCCCAGGCTCCTGTTTCATAACTCTTTTTTTATTGGAGCAGAAAGAAGCAGCACATTATTGTTCTCTTGCTCCACGTTTTCTCATGGATCAAGAAAGCAACAAGCACTTTGTGCAAATAGAAAAGCCTGCTTTGTTGTCTGAGGACAGGGAGGTGAGGTTGCAAGGAGGGCTTTCACAGATCGTAAAAGGGACACTCCACACAAAGCAGGCTGGAGGCTGACTGGCAGGAGGGCCTGGGAATGAGTGCAAAGAAATCATTTGCACGTATTCATTGGCTTCATGGAGCTTTTACACATTTCAGTAGTAAAAACAATCTTGGCAGGTGTGTGTCAAAGACTCTGGCAGAGCTGTTTCTCCTAGAAGGTTCATTCTAGGCTGATGTTACGCAATAATGGTGCTTCTGAAAAATGGAGTCAGTGGATCATGTTGTTGAGGGCACTGTTTAAGAAACCTTGGTACTAGGAATATGACAATTAGCAGTGAGCTTTCCAGTGTGTCACCTGCTCCTCCATATGACCTCTGAGGAGACAAGGTACTGTTGCTATCCCCCAGTCACAGATGACACAACCGTGGCTCAGAGACCATGAGCTCCCTTCCCCCAGCTCACACGGCAGAGCCAAGTTCAATTCCTGATGTGTGTCTTTATTTTCCTTTATTCTGATGATGTCATAAATCATTCAGTAATATAAGTATCTCCCTTCAAACCTTGGAATTTTTTAAAGTTGGATTTTCCTCAAACAGTGCAGAAGTCAGTTCTGATAAAAAGTCAGTTCAGGAGATGGATACTCCATTCTCTGTGATATGATTATTACACATTGCACGTCTGTATCAAAGCATCTTTTGTTGGGGGGGGCATCGGGAAAAGCATTAGGGGAAAGATGCTCTTTTCCTCATGGATGCTGGGCTTAACACCTAGGTAATGGGTTGATCTGTGCAGCAAACCACCATGGCACACATTTACCTATGTAACAAACCTGCACATCCTGCTCACGTACCGTGGAACTTAAAAAATAATAAAATAATAAAAATAAAAAACATCTCATGTATCCCATAAATATATACACCTACCATGCACCCACAAAAATTAAAAATAAAAAAATTTAAAAGCCAATTTAGCTGATAAGTTGCCACAACCCAATAAGATATGTACATGACTTTGAGAAGCATCCCTCATTAAAAGAATTAAATTTTTTCCCAACAGTTTAAAAGGGAATAAACAATTAGAAATTTTCTTGTAAGCTACATGTCTTCTCTCCCCACCTTTAGATAAGTGCTTTTTCTGGAACAGTGATGATCAAATTTTTAGTGAGCACTGGAGCCACCTGGAGGGTTTGTTAAAGTGGATTGGTGGGCCCCACCCCTAGGGATTCCAATTTAACAGGACTAAGGTGGAGCTGGAAAATTTGCATTTCTAATGAATTTCCAGGTGAAGCTGATGCTGTTGGTTTAGGAACCTCACTTAAACACAGTTCTATAGTTTTTTTTATGTGTCTACACAAACATGTCTGCCTCTGTATTTCTACATATATATATATAACAGATTGTTAAAAATGAACCACCCATGCTTTACTAATAATTTTGAAATTTGTTCATTTTCATCTAACAAAATATCCTAGATGGCACTTCTCTGCTGATTTTCTACATCATATCCTAGATTAGGGATTTCTATCATTCTTTTTAATGGCTGCATAGAATTCTATTGTAGTTTTGCACCATTTAACTGGTGTCTCTTGTTGGAAATTTAGATTGTTTCCATTTTCTCTCCCCAAAACAATGCTGCAACCCTTTTGCTTATATCTTACACACTTGTGCTAATATTTCGGAAGGATAAATTCACAAAGTGGAATAGATGGGTGATAGTGTATACGTGTCTTAAAATTGCATGGAACTATTAAGTTCTCTATTCCCACATAAAGTTTGTTCCAATATTCCTACCAATAGAGTTTGAAAAAATCCCTAACTACCACTATATATTAAGAATCTTTTTTATCTTTGCTTATCTGATGGGTGAAAAATGTTACATTGTTATTTTAATTTGCATGTCTTTATTAATGAAGTTGAGCATATGTTATTGACCAGTTTAAAATATTTCTTCTTAGGTGATATGCCTGCTTATATCCTCTGCCTGTTTTTAGAGAAAAGGGGTCCAGAATGGCAGAAAGATGCATGGCAATTGCCTCATTGTGTGAGGCATGGCTTGGGTCCCTGTACTCTACTGAAGAAATTTGGAGGTGCCACAGAAGTGAGCCAAAGTAATTAAAGGTGAGGGTGTAGAAAAGTGAAATGAATAAAGATTGTTTAGGCCAGAGAATAGAAGACTAAGGCAAGGGGAAACAAGGCAATCCTTACATTTCTGAACGATGAGTGTTGTGGTTTGTGTGGCTATAATAGAATGCCATAGACTGGGTTATTTAGTAATATAATAAAGAGACATTTATTGGCTCATAGTTCTGGAGGCTGGAAAGTCCAAGGTCAAGGTGCTGGCAGGTTTGGTGTGTGGTGAGGGCCTGGTATCTACTTCTAAGATGGCGACTTGAATGTTGCATGTTTCAGAGGAGAGGAACGCTGTTCCTCACATGACAGACGAGTGGAAGAGCAAAGAGAAGGCAAGAGAGAGGCAGGGACTGAACTCACCCTTTCATAAGGAGCCTACTCCTGAGTTAACGAAGCCACTCCTGCAATAATGGCGTGAATTTATTCATAAGGCAGAGCCCTCATGACTAATCACCTCTTATTAGGCCCACCTTCCAACTTCGATGCATTGGGAATTAAGTTTCCAACAAATGAAATTTGGGGGACACATTCAAACCATAGCATTGAGTCTTTTGAGAAGGATGGCTGATGTATGCTCTTTCTGCCAAAAACATGGACCAATGTGAATTCCATAAGTGGGCTTTATTCAAAGTAAGTTCCAGTTATGATCTGCATTTCCACTCATACAGACATTTCAACTCAACTGGAGATAATTTTGGTGCACACTCCTACACTTTAAATCATGGAGCACAATCTTCCAAATACCTTTGTGTTCCTTTTTTTGGGCTAGAGAATTTTAAAATACAGTGAATGGTCAAATCAAATTGATTTCATTTAATTAAATATTGGGGCCAGAAAACCATGGCATTTTCAACTCCTCCCAGCCCCTCCCCACCCCCCACATCCTAGTAGTGGCTAGACAGTTGATCTTACCAACTGTCTCTGAAATACTATCTGTTTCATCTTCATTAGCCCTGCCTTAAGCTATCCTTTCTCCTTTTCTTGAATGAATCCGTTGGCCTGCTGGCCGCCTCCAGTCATGCCCTCTTCCAGTCTGTTTATCATCTGACTATTTGTTCATTCATCCATCCATCCATCTGCCATTTTGTGAGAACTGACTTTATCTTTGTGCCAAACTCGAGAAATGCCACAAGACTGTGGGTTATTAATTACAAAGAAGATACCCAGGAAGTCAGCCCTCTTGGTTGAAAGAAATTGGAGGTATCCAGGGTGGGGTTCCAAAGAAAGACAAACTTGAAGTGGGCCTTGAAGTGTGCATAAGATAATACAGAAAATGCTTCGAGTCAGCTATCCAGCTGTCATTCCCCACTTTCTTGGTCAGTGATGCTATTTGTTCACCCTCTCATATGCTCAGGGAAGTAGCTTCCAACTCCAGTCAGAGGAGGTCAGTCCTGATTGATTCAAACAAATCAAGGTTTTTCTCCTTGCAGTGATTAGCTTAGGCAACAAAATCTTGAAGGGAGAGGCTGCTGGGAGGCAGAAAAAGAGTGACCCCTCTAAAGGGTATGGCTGTGTAGACTGTTAGTTACTGTATGGGATTCCTGGAGCACTATGATAGGTCTTCTGATTTTTCATGAAAAGATTGAAATCTGATTAAAAATAATTTTTTTGATACATCCCTTTGCTTGCTGAGCATGTGCTGGTGACATATCTGGAAGCAGAATCCAGGAACAGAGGCATTTCGGCTTAGAGGTGCAGAGTAGGTGGATGAAAATGCAAGGAGGTAGAGATGGGAGCTGGCTTTTGATGGACAGATGTGGAATTCTGGTCTGGGTGACAAACATGATAATGAGGTTAATGAGCACACTTTACGAAAATGCAGAAAAGGCCTGGGTGAGGTGGCTCCCGCCTGTAATCCCAGGACTTTGGAAGGCTGAGGTGGGTGGATCACTTGAGGTCAGGAGCTCGAGACCAGGCTGGCCAACATGGGGAAACTCCGTCTCTACTGAAAAATATAAAAATTAGCCGGATGTGGTGGCATGCACCTGCAATCCCAGTTACTCGGGAAGCTGAGGCAGGAGAATTGCTTGAACTCAAGGGGCAGAGGTTGCAGAGAGCTGAGATGGCACCTGTGCACTCCAGCCTGCGTGACAGAGTAAGATTCTTCCCCCCCCCAAAGAAAAAGAAAATGCAGGAAAAACACAAAGAAGAAAATGAAAAAGCACTCATTTTAAATCTTTTTCCATATAGTCTTTTTTCCTTTCCTGATGTTAGATTGTGAACATTTTCTTCTCGTCATTAAAAGGCTCTCCATGTCTAACCTAACCTAAACATTCTAATTTTGTTGGAATACAACTCTTTCTTGAATCTTGGCTGGTTGCTCTGTTTGCTGCATGTATGTTAAGCGGAAATGTCACCCGTGGTAAAATGCCTGCATTCCATTCTGGGGGTGGGGTGACAGGAAAAATAAACCCAGCAGAGAGAGAAACCTAGGGAGAAGAACAAGGCCAAAGCAATAATGCAGATCTTTAAGTGGAACTTAAGCCATCAGTCCAGTCATGCCCTGAGTCTGATTCCTCTTAGGGAAGTGTAATTAAATGTGTTGAACTCTTCCTAGGTGTAAGCCACGAAAGCTCTGGGGAGTCTTAGGGGGTCTGGAAGTGAGCAAGAAACTTCTTCACTCTCCTGCTGCTAATTTCACTTTCAGGCGGCCTGGATAGGCATGGAAGAAGGATCCAGGCAAATGCAAGCCCAGCCTGTAAGATTGGCTCAAACCCTAGCTGAGCAGCAATTTCCAATGGCTCATCAGCCAGCACTCCTGAAGCCCTGTAGCTGTCTGCTCTAGGGCAGGTGCCCCAGGGGCCGGCAGGAAGAGGTGTGAGATGGGCCTGCTGGAGACCCTCAGGAGTAAGGTTGTCATACTGCCTTTTGAACCCCATCGTTGTGTCTGTCACCTCTCACTGCCCTCTGGTTTGGGGGTGGGGGACCCTGGCAGACACACTATACCTGCTTTGTGACTAGGTGTGCCTCCCTGAGGGTGTGTTCCTGTGCCTTGTGCAATCAATGACTGCCGAGTCGCTGGGCACAGATCTGAATGCGTTTCTCAGGCAGCTGCTGGTGAAACCTGTGATGAAACCTGGCTGGCCTAGCTCCCCTCCGAACACTTGGCTCCCCTCGTCTCTACTGTATTCCCACATTCGACACTGTAGTGGGAACCGGCTTCAAAGATCGTTCACAACACACCTGTGTTGAGTGAGATCTTGCTTTGTGTATATGTAACAGAATTCCCAGGGATCGATGAGGCTGAAACCAACAAAGCAAACAGACGAATAATGCAGGTTGTTTGTATTGTTAATAATAGTTAATACAATAGCTATTGATTGAGCATTTGCTATGTGCCAGTCTTTGGGCTGAGAGCATTAACTCATGTAAGCCTCACAAAACCTCTTTGCATTAGATATGATTAATACCCTCATTTTACCATGAGGAAACTGGGGCCCAGAGAAGTTAAGTAACCTTCCTAAGGTCCATGGTGGTAGAGTGAGGACTTAATCACAAGCCTATGCATGTGACCATGACTTCTTATATCTGTGATTTGTTTTTTATCTGCCCCTCATCCTTGTAGTTCTAGGGTAAGGCCTGCTGGTTGTAATGCCTTTTCTTATAATACATTTCAAATTAAAAACCTAGAATTTTATTTAGGATTTAAAAAATCTCCATTTATAAATGAGATTGAGCTTTATAGTTCCGCCACCCCCTAATGTTTGAACACCTAGTCATATTTGCCTCAAATTTGAAATGAGTAGCTTTCTGAGCTCTGGAATAATTTTTAATTCATTAGGGGAGAAGTGGAATACTTTAAGACAAGAAACCCAGAACCAATTTAAAAAATTGACGACTACATATATAACAAAAAATTCCATAAATGAAGTCAAAAGACAACAAGATTGGAGTTAGGAAGAATGAATAAAACCTAGTATTTAGTAGCACAACAAGGTGACGGTAGTCAGTAATAATTTAATTGTACATTTAAAAATGACAAGAGTATAATTGGATTGTTTGTAACACAAATTATAAATGCTTGAGGGAATGGATACTCCGTTTTCCACGATGTGATTATTATGCATTGCATGCCTGTATCAGAACATCCCAAGTATCCCATAAATATATACACCTATATACCCACAAAATTTTAAAAAAATTTCATATTTATATGACAACAAGATTGGGAAAGTATTTGTAATACAAATGACAAGACAAATAGTTACTATCACACAGAAAGATTCTACAAGCTATGAGGAAAAGAAAATTAAGTCAATTAAAAATAAAGAATATGAATAGCAGCAATTAGAGAAGAGGAAATCCAAATTGCCAATTATTACAAGATTCTCAACCTCATTAATTGTTAGGAAAATACAAATTAAAACAATATTAATATACTGTTAACATATCAGACCAGTAAAAATAAAAAAGGTTTATTATATCTAGGGTAGACGAGGATTCAAAAAATGGCCACTATCCCTGTGGTAGAAATGTGAATTACCACAATTAATTTAAACCGTCATGACAATTTCCAGTTACTTAATTTCCCATGCCCCCTTGCAACTATCAATGGTTATGTAATCCAGTTCTGGTCAATGAAATGTAAGGGGTCAGGCATGGTGGCTCACATGTGTTATCTGGCACTTTGGGAGGCTGAGGTGGGTGGATTGCTTGAGTTCAGGAGTTCAAGACCAGCCTGGGCAACATGGTAAAACCCTGTCTCTATATGAAATACAAAATTAGCCAGATGCGGTGGTGTATGCCTGTAGTCCCAGCTCCCGGGGGAGGCTGAAATGGGAGGATCGCTTGAGCCTGGGAGGTCAAGGTTGCAATCAGCCAAGATCATCACTGTACTCTAGTCTGGGTGACAGAGACCCTGTGCCAAAAAAAAAAAGAAAAATGTAAGGGAAAAACTGGTGCTACAGGATCTCTGGGAAGGTCTTTGCTTTGCTGATGTAAGGTACAGATGAGGCTGTTACTGCTTTTCAACTTTACTTTGAATTTGAACATGATTAATGCCTGGAGCTGTGGCAGCCATGTAACCATGAGGAAACAAGCATGAGAACAACACGCTAAGGATAACAGAGCAGAAAAATGTATAAGCCTGGGATTCTGAACTAATATCCACTACTACTACTGCCCTCTAAGCCCTTGTTATGGGAGAACAAATCATTATTTTTAAAAATTTTTTTATGTTTTTATTTTACTCAGATACATATATACCCTTAACCCAGCCATTCCTACACGTGACTCCATCCTAAGAAATGAAAGTACCAGTAGGTAAACATTCATGTACAATTTATGTATAACATTGATTTTGGAAGCAAAGAACTAAAATGGAATGTCTATCAATAGCCATAGGGTGAAACAAAATGTCATATATTCATACAATAAAACATTATATAGCTATTAAAAACAATGATTTAGACTAATGTCTATTGACCTGGAGGGATGTTCATGATGTATTATGTAAAAAAAAAAAAAAACAGTAAATTGAGTAGTTTTTTTTTTTTTTTTGCTTATAATCCCTTATTTGTGGCAAAATCTTTATATGTGTAGATGTTTGTATATGTCTCCACCAGCATAGAAAAAAGGGTGAAATACCTGCAGGGATGAGGGAAGTAACTGAGTGAAACAAGCCTGGTAGGAAAGATAAGCTGTCCTAACTATTGTAAAACTTTATTTTTATTAGACTATGAAGAGACGCATCCAGTATGATATAAATACACATGATATTGTTGATTATATTTTCAATATGGAGTTGAGTAAAAGAAAAATTGTACAATAAAATGTTTTTGCTTTCTCATAGTTTCTTATTCTTTGTAGAACATGGATTCCAGTATTATTTCCCTTTGTACTGAGAATTCAGACAGGTCTTATTTTCATTTTTAATGATGCAAAGGTGGAATTCAGCCTTGAATCCTTTACTTGGAGGTAATGCTTAACTTTCAAATAAAAAATGTCTAATTAAAAGGGTGGCATTTCTAAACAGATACAGTGTTTTCACAGTGTTTATAAAAATATATATAATTAGGGTCACCATCAAATAAACATTTATAGGATTCTGGTACACCCATGTCTTCTTTCATTTCAGTACTGGATTTTAAAAGCTTTTTGTAGTTCTTCATCCACATTATTAATATATTAGTTGAGAAAAACAACTGAGCAACGTTAATTCATTTTCATAACTTTAATAACAGGGGCCCATTAATGGAATTCAATCTTTACCTTCTCAATTTAAGAATAAACTTGGGATCATCACTTTGATGACTAGAAAACTAATTTTTGTGCAGGAAAGTCAACTAGGTTACTTCTTGCCAAATAAGTTTCCCAAAGACACAATTTCTCTGGAATGAAACAAATGAAATCATACGTTTGAGGAACTACTTGTGAATTGCCCTTCAAAGGCATTTTGGAGGTGTTGTCTTGACAAGGGAAAGTACCAAGAATTGATCCAATTTTATTTGAGGAGCTGAGGTGGGGACATTTCCTCAGATAGCATGAATGATGCCATTTTCTTACCCATAGTTGAAAAAATTGCTTTTGTATGAGGACACTAGTTAGCCAAATAACCTCTGTGCAGTGCAGCAGACTGCCATACTGTGCAGACAATTCACTGTGCATTGAACTGTCTGGGTCAAGCCAGAATGGGAATCTTGTGTACAGAGTTAATTACTACAGTCATCATGCATTCTCTTTTTAATGCTTTACTGACAAAGAGATTCCTGGTGAATGACACAATGGATTTAAATCCTGTTTCCTTGCTGAGTGATGCCACCATGGAAAAGTTTCATAAGAGATCCCATGTTAGCACCAACATCACAGCAGCACTGTTTATATTTATATTGACTAATTTTGACCTGTCTACATTTAACTTCTCAAGAATGTTCTCTATGCAAAATAATTTATTCCCTAATGTTGTGTCTGACATGGGCACATGTCCAAAAGTTCTTTGCTCATGTTAAAACAAAAAACCAAAACCAACAGCACATATTGGGTTCCATGAATAAGTATAGTAGCTGTATGATATTATTTATATCGATGCTCTCATCAGCGATAAGAAAAAATCATAGATCACCTAATGGGTTCCTGCTTTGTCCTGTATATTTTGAATCCTATCTTCATCATGCTGCACAACTAGATTTCCAGCAAATACATACTCGTATTGAGATAAAAACAATGAAAATTTCTGTCCATTTCTTCAGCTCAGTGACAGTTTCCTTTTCATTTAACTGATTATTTTTCCTTTTTTTCATAATGGGGTCGATAGTTGTCTTTTTTGTGTTAGGAATAGTTTTATCGAGATACATTTTACATACCAAAAAATGCATTCTTTAAGTGTACAATTCTTTCAGTATACAATTCAGCCGTCTTTAGTTAACTGGCAATGTTGTATAACCATCACTACTTCTTAATATTAGAACATGTTCAACATCCCCAAAGAAACTCTACTCATTAGCAGATGCCCTCTCTCCCTCTCCCCCCAGCTTGTAGCAACAAATAATCTATGGATTTGCCTATTTTGGATAATTCATGTAAATAGAATCATATAATATGTGGTTTATTATGATTGACTTCTTTCATATGGTATAATGTTTTCTAGATTCATCCATATTATAGCATGTAACAGTATTTCATTTTTTTGGCCAAATAATATTACACAGTCTGGGCCACATTTAAAAAAATCCATTCATCAACCGATAGACGTGTGGATTGTTTCTATTTTTTTGCTATTATAAATACTCCTGTGAACATTTATGTGCAGGTTTTCGTGTGGACATATGTTTTCATTTTTTGTGTGTGTATATATACCCAGGAGTAGAATTTCTGAGTCATATAGTAACTCTATGTTTAATAATTCAAGGAACCACTAAACTATTTCCAAAGTGGCAGCATCATTTGACATTCCCACCAGCAATGTATAAGGATTCTAATTCTTCCACATCCTTGGCAACACTTGATATTATCTGACTTGATTCTAGCCATGCTAGTGGGTGTAAGGTGGTATCTCATTGTGGTTTTGATTTGCTTTTCTCTGTTAACTAATGATGTTGAACATCTTTTCATAAGCTTGTTGACCATTCGTATATCTTTGGACAGATGTTTATTCAAATCCTTTGTCCATTTTTAAATTGGGTTATTTGCCTCTTTGTTGTCATAAATTTATTTTAGATACTTTTAGTTACATAATTTGAAAATATTTTCTCCCATTGTGTAGATTGTCTTTTCATTTTCTTGGCGGTATTCCTTGGAGCACAAAAGACTTTAGTTTCAATGAAATTCAACTTATCTATTTTTTCTTTGGTGTTATATTTAAGAACCATTGTTTAATCCAATGTCACAAAATTTTATGCCTATATTTTCTTCTAAGATTTCTATATTTTTACCTTTTATATTTAGGTATATTATCTGTTTTGAGTTATACATGATTTGAGATAGGAGTCCAACTTCATCTTTTACATGTTATTATCTAGTTGTCTCAGCACCATTTGTTGGGAAAGAATATTCCTTCTTCATTGGCTTGTCTTGGAAACTTTGTCAAAGATCAGTTAGCCACGGAGGTATGGTTTTATTTCTGGACATTCAATTCTATTCATTGATCTGTTTTTTAACTCAGATTTGTCTGTTCTTGTGCCAGTTTCACACTGCCTTGATTCTCATTGTCTTATGGTAGTTTTGAAATCAAGAACTATAGGTCCTTTTTTCTTTTGTCAAGATTTGGCTATTCTGGATTCCTGGCAATTCCAGGATTTATTTTTATTTTTATTTTTTGAGACAGAGTTTTGCTCTTGTTGCACAGGCTGAAGTGCAATGGCGTGATCTCGGCTCATTGCAACCTCTGCCTCCTGGGTTCAAGTGATTCTCCTGCCTCAGCCTTCTGAGTAGCTGGGATTACAGGCACCCACCACCATGCCTGGCTAATTTTGTATTTTTAGTAGAGATGGGGTTTCTCCATGTTGGTCAGGCTGGTCTCGAACTCCTGACCTCAGGTGATCTGCCTGACTCGGCCTCCCAAAGTGCTGGAATTACAGGCCTGAGCCACTGTGCCCAGCACCATACGAATTTTAGAATTGGCTTGTTAGTTTCCACAGAGAAGTCAGCTGAGATTCAGATAGGGATTGCTCTGAGTTTGTAGATCAATTTGCGGAGTATTGCCATCTTAACCATTATAAATAATCCTTCTCTTAACAGTGTTAAGTCTTCCAATCCGTGAACATGGAATGTTTTTTCATTCATTTAGATCTTCTTTAGGGTTTTTTTTTTAGACGGAGTCTTGTTCTTGTCACCCAGGCTGGAGTGCAATGGCACAGTCTTGGCTCACTGCAACCTCTGCCTCCTGGATTCAAGTGATTCTCCTCCCTCGGCCTCTCAAGTAGCTAGGATTACAGGCACCCACCACCACGCCTGGCTAATTTTTGTATTTTTAGTACAGATGGGGTTTCACCATATTGGCCAGACTGGTCTCAAACTCCTGACCTCGTGATCTGCCCACCTCAGCCTCCCAAAGTGCTGGGATTACAGGTGTGAGCCACTGCCCCCGGCCCGTCTTTAGTTATTTTCAACTTTTTTTTGTAGTTTTCTGAGGATAAATTTTGTACTACTTTTGTGAAGTTTATTTCTAAGTATTTTATTTGCTACTGTTGTGTGTTTCCTTAAGTTTATATTTGGATTGTTCATTGCAAGTGTATAGAAATAGGATGTTTTTTTCTTTGAAATGCTTCTTTTTTGATTTTTAAAAATAAGTTCCTTGTTACATGTGCAGAACATGCAGGTTTGTTACATAGGTATACACGTGCCATGGTGGTTTGCTGCATCCATCCCCCCTGTCATCTACATTAGGTATTTCTCCTAATGTTATACTTTCCCAATTTCCCCACCCCTTCCTATCCCTCCCCAGCCCCCCGACCCCCAACAGGCCCCAGTGTGTGATGCTCCCCTCCTTGTGTCCATGTGTTCTCATTGTTCAACACCCACTTATGAGTGAGAACATGTGGTGTTTGGTTTTCTGTTCTTGTGTCAGTTTCCTGAGAATGATGGTTTCCGGCTTCATCTATGTCCCTGCAAAGGACATGAACATCCTTTTTATGGCTGTATAATATTCCATGGTGCATACGTGCCACATTTTCTTTATCCAGTCTATCACTGATGGGCATTTGGGTTGGTACCAAGTCTTTGCTATTGTAAACAGTGCTGCAATAAACATACATGTGCATGTGCCTTTATAATAGAATGATTTATAATCCTTTGGATATATACCCAGTAATGGGATTGCTGGGAAGGTATTTTTTAAGCCCCGGGGAAACCCCACCCCCCCCACAGGGGGGAAAATCCCCCCGCCAGATTCCTCCCCCCCCCCCCCCCCCTTCGCCTCCTTTTTTGGGGACCCCTCCAGGGGGGGGATATCAGTGTGGTTTTGATTTGCATTTCTCTAATGACTGTGATGATGAGCTTTTTTTCATGTTTGTTGGCTGCAAAAATTTCTTATTTTGAAAAGTGTCTGTTCATAGGCTTCACCCACTTTTTGATGGAGTTGTTTATTGTTTTCTTGTAAATTTGGTTAAGTTCTTCATAGATTCTGGATATTAGCCCTTTGTCAGAGGGGTAGATTGCAAAATTTTTTCCATTCTGTTAGTTGCCGGTTCACTCTAATGGTAGTTTCTTTTGCTGTGCAGAAGCTTTTAAGTTTAATTAGATCCCATTTGTCTATTTTTTAAAATTATACTTTAAGTTCTGGGGTACATGTGCAGATCGTGCAGGATTGTTACATAGGTATACATATGCCATGGTGGTTTGCTGCATCCATCCCCCCCATCACCTACATTAGGCATTTCTCCTAATGTTATCCCTCCCCCAATCCCCCTATCCCCTGCTATCCCTCCCCTAGTGCCCCCACCCCACAACAGGCCCCAGTGTGTGATGTTCCCCTCCTTGTGTCTGTGTATTCTTTGTTCAACACCCACTTATGAGTGAGAACATGTGGTATTTGGTTGTCTGTCTTGTGTCAGTTTGCTGAGAATGATGGTTTCCGGCTTCATACATGTCCCTGCAAAGGACACGAACTCATCCTTTTTTTATAGCTGCATAGTATTCCATGGTGTATATGTGCCACATTTTCTTTATCCAATCTATCACTGATAGGCATTTGGGTTGCTTCCAAGTCTTTGCTATTGTAAACAATGCCACAGTGAACATACATGTGCATATGCCTTTACACTAGAATGATTTATAATCCTTTGGGTATATACCCAGTAATGGGATTGCTGGGTCAAATGGAATTTCTATTTCTAGATCCTTCAGGAATTATCACACTGTCTTCCACAATGGTTGAACTAATTTACACTCCCACCAACAGTGTAAAAATGTTCCTATTCCTCCACATCCTCTCCAGCATCTGTGGTCTCAAGATTTTTTAATGATTGCCATTCTAACTGGCATGAGATGGTGTCTCAATGTGGTTTTGATATGCGTTTCTCTAATGACAAGTGATGATGAGCTTTTTTCATGTTTGTTGGCGGCATAAATGTCTTCTTTTGAAAAGTGTCTATTCATATCCTTTACCCATTTTTTGATGGGGTTGTTTTTTTCTTGTAAATTTATTTTAGTTCTTTGTAGATTGTGGATATTAGCCCTTTGTCAGATGGGTAGACTGCAAAAATTTTTTCCCATTCTGTTGGTTGTCGGTTCACTCTAATGGTAGTTTCTTTTGCTTTGCAGAAGCCATTAAGTTTAATTAGATCCCATTTGTCTATTTTGGCTTTTGTTGCCATTCCTTTTGATGTTTCAGTCAGGCAGTCCTTGCCTATGACTATGTACTGAATGGTATTGCCTAGGTTTTCTTCTAGAGTTTTTATGGTGTTAGGTCTTATGTTTAAATCTTTAATCCATCTGGAGTTAATTTTAGTGTAAGATGGCAGGAAGGGATCCAGTTTCAGCTTTCTGCACATGGCTAACCAGTTTTCCCAACACCATTAAATAGGGAATCCTTTCCCCATTGCTTTTTTTTCAGGTTTGTCAAAGACCAGATGCTTGTAGATGTGTGGTGTTACTTCTGAGGCCTCTGTTCTGTTCCATTGGTCTATATCTCTGTTTTGGTACCAGTACCATGCTGTTTTGATTACTGTAGCCTTGTAGTATAGTTTGAAGTCAGGTAGTGTGATGCTTCCAGGTTCGTTCTTTTTACTTAGGATTGTCTTGGCTATGTGGCTCTTTTTTGGTTCCATATGAAGTTTAAGGTGGTTTTTTCCAGTTATGTGAAGAAGGTCAATGGTAGCTTGGCAGGGATAGCATTGAATCTATAAATTACTCTGGGCAGTATGGCCATTTTCATGATACTAATTCTTCCTAACCATGAGCATGGAATGTTTCTCCATCTGTGTGTGTCCTCTCTTATTTCCTTGAGCAATGGTTTGTAGTTCTCCTTGAAGAGGTCCTTCACATCCCTTGTTAGTTGTATTCCTAGGTATTTTATTCTCTTTGTAGCAATTGTGAATGGGAGTTCGCTCATGATGTGGCTCTCTTTAAGTCTGTTATTGGTGTATAGGAATGCTTGTGATTTTTGCACATTGATTTTTTATCTTGAGACTTTGCTGAAATTGCTCACCAGCTTAAGGAGATTTTGGGCCAAGACAATGAGGTCTTCTAAATATACAATCACGTCATCTGCAAATACAGACAATTTGACTTCCTCTTTTTCTAATTGAATACTCTTTATTTCTTTCTCTTGCCTGATTTCTCTGGCCAGAACTTCCACTACTATGTTCAATAGGAGTGGTGAGAGAGGGCACCCTTGTCGAGTGCCAGTTTTCAAAGGGAATGCTTCCTGTTTTGCCCATTCAGTATGATATTGGCTGTGGGTTTGTCATAAATAGTTCTTATTATTTTGAGGTATGTTCCGTCGATACCTAGTTTATTGAGAGTTTTTAGCATAAAGGGCTATTGAATTTTGTCTAAGGCCTTCTCTGCATCTTTTGAGATAATCCGTGGTTTTTGTTTTTGTTTCTGTTTATCTGATGGATTACATTTATAGATTTGCATATGTTGAACTAGCCTTGCATCCCCATGATGAAGCCTACATGATCATGATGGATAAGCTGCATATATATATAATTGCTCTTTAGGTTCTGGGGTACATGTGAAGAACATGCAGGATTGTTGCATAGGTACATACATGGCATTGTGGTTTCCTGCATCCAACCCTATCACCTATATCTGGCATTACTCCCTATGTTATCCCTCCCCAACTCCCTACCCCCCCCACTGTCCCTCCCCTGGTCCACCCTGACAGACCTCAGTGTGTGATGCTCCCCTCCCTGTGTCCATGTGTTCTCATTGTTCAACACCCGCCTGTGAGTGAGAACATGCAGTGTTTGATTTTCTGTTCTTGTGTCACTTTGCTGAAAATGATGGTTTCCAGGTTCATCCATGTCCCCCACAAAGGGCACAAACTCATCATTTTTTATGGCTGTATAGTATTCCATGGTGTGTATGTGCCACATTTCCCCTGCTGTCTATCATCAATGGGCATTTGGGTTGGTCCCAAGTCTTTGCTATTGTAAACAGTGCTGCAATGAACATACGTGTGCATATGTCTTTATAATGGAACAATTTATAATCCTTTGGCTATATAACTAGTAATGGGATTGCTGGTTCAAATGGAATTTCTATTTCTAGGTCCTTGTGGAATTGGCACACTGTCTTCCACAATGGTTGAACTACTAATTTACACTCCCACCAACAATGTAAAAGTGTTCCTATTTCTCCACATCCTCTCCAGCATCTGTTGTCTCCAGATTTTTTAATGATCGCCATTCTAACTGGTGTGAGATGGTATCTCAATGTAGTTTTGATTTGCATTTTTTCTAATGACCAGTGATGATAGGTGTTTTTTCATGTTTGTTGGCCTCATATATGTCTTCTTTTGAAAAGTGTCTGTTCATATCCTTTGCCCACTTTTGAGTGGGCTTGTTTGTTTTTTTCTTGTAAATCTGTTTTAGTTCTTTGTTATTTTGGATATAAGTCCTTTGTCAGATGGGTAGATTGCAAAAATGTATTCCCATTCAGTTGGTTGCTGGTTTACTCTAATGATTGTTTCTTTTGCTGTGCAGAAGCTCTGGAGTTTAATTAGGTCCCATTTGTCTATTTTGGCTTTTGTTGACAATGCTTTTGGTGTTTTGGTCATGAAGTCCTTGCCTATGCCTATGTCCTGAATGGTTTTGCCTAGGTTTTCTTCTAGGGTTTTTATGGTGTTAGGTATTATGTTTAAGTCTTTAATCCATCTGGAGTTAATTTTAGTGTAAGGTATCAGGAAGGGGTCCAGTTTCTGCTTTCTGCACATGGTTAGCCAGTTTTCCCAACACCATTTATTAAACAGGGGAATCCTTTCCCCCATTGCTTGTTTTTGTCAGGTTTGTCAAAGATCAGATGGTTATAGATGTGTGGTGTTGCCTCCGAGGCCTCTGTTCTGTTCCATTGGTCTATATCTCTGTTTTGGGACCAGAACCATGCTGTTTTGATTACTGTAGCCTTGTAGTATAGCTTGAAGTCTGGTAGTGTGATGCCTCCCGCTTTGTTTGTTTTTGCTTAGAATTGACCTGGCTATGGGGGCTCTCTTTTGGTTCCCTATGAACGTTTAAGGTGTCTTTTTCCCAGTTCTGTGAAGATGGTCATTGGTAGCTTGATGGGGATAGCGTTGACTCTGTAAATTACTTTGGGTAGTGTGGCCATTTTTATGATATTGATTCTTCCTAACCATGAACATGGAATGTTTCTCCATCTGTTTGTGTCCTCTCTTATTTTGTTGAGCAGTGGTTTGTAGTTCTCCTTGAACAGGTCCTTTACATCCTTTGTTAGTTGTATTCCTTGGTATTTTATTCTCTTTGTAGCAATTGTGAATGGCAGTTGGTTCTTGATTTGGCTCTCTTTAAGTCTGTTATTGGTGTATAGGAATGCTTGTGATTTTTGCACATTGATTTTGTATCCTGAGACTGCTGAAGTTGCTTATCAGTTTCAGGAGATTTTGGGCCGAGATGATGGGGTCTTCTAAATAGATAGTCATGACATCTGCAAATAGAGACAATTTGACTCTCTCCTTTCCTAAGTGAATACCATTTATTTCTTTTTCTTGCCTGATTGCTCTGGCTAGAACTTCCAATACCATATTGAATAGGAGTGGTGAGAGAGGGGCATCCTTGTCTGGTGCCAGATTTCAAAGGGAATGCTTCCAGCTTTTGCCCATTCAGTATGATATTGGCTGTTGGTTTCTCAAAAATAGCTTTTATTATTTTATTATTTTGAGATACATTCCAGGGGGGACAAATCCAAGATGGCCGATTAGGAGCAGCTCAGGATTGCAGCTCCCAGCGAAAGCGCGGAGGGTGAGTGGATGCTGTATTTCCAGATGGATTTTTATTGCCCACAGACCGGGAGATTCCCAGGCAGAGAAACCCCACGGGTCGCCAGTGCGGCTGTTTTGGCCTGTGCGGCTGTTTTGGCCAGCACCCCGGCCTGGCTGTTTTGGCCGGTGACCTGGCGCAGTGGTTCTCCATTCAAAATACACGGGTCCGGGCACCATTTTAATTGGCTATTGGAGGTCCAGGAAGACAGACTCAGCCATTGAACTGATAAAAAAGGGGACTGAAACAGAGAGCCAGGCCAGGAGATTCCCAGGCAAAAAAGGGCCACGAATCTCAGTGTGGCTGTTTCAGCCACTGCAGTGGGTCGCCGCACTGGAAATCACACAGATCCCGGTGCCTTTTCAACAGGCGACTGGAACACCTGGGAGACAGTTGACGGTTCAACTAAAAAAAAAAAAAAAAAAGGCTCTGAGGCAGGGAGCCAGGTGATCAGGCTCGGCTTGTCCCACCCCCCCACAGAAAAACAGCAATTGGAAATGCTCCGGATTGAGAGTTTCACAGCAAGCACAGCTGAACTTGGGACGGTCCATCTCTGTGGGGGAGGGTCATCTGTCATTACCGAGGCATTCCACCACTACGGAGGTGGTTTGCCATTGCTGAGGCAGCCCGCCGTTGCCGAGGTAGCCCTTCATTACAGAGAGAGTGCGCCATTACAGAGGTGGGCTGCCATTGCCAAGGCAGTTCTAACTATACCTGTATAAACAGGACTGCAGGGAAGTTCACACGGCAGCTGGGCATAGCCCACAGCAGTTCAGCAAAGCCTCTGCAGGCAGACACAACTAGGCTCCCTCCCTGTTGGGTAGGGCAGCCCTGAAAAAGGCAGCAGCACAACAGAAACTTACAAATAAAGCCCTAGCTCCCCCAGGACAGAGCATCTGGGAAAAAAGAAAGGTGGGGGCGGTTATGAGTTCTGCTGCAACAGACTTAAATGTACCTGCCCAGCAGCTCTGAATGAACAACAGAGCTCACAGCTCAGCACTTCAGCTCCTATAAAGGACAGACTATCTCCTCAAGCAGCTCCCTGACCCCCCTATATACAAAGAGACACCTCATAAAGGAGAGCTCAGACTGACATCAGGGGGGTATCCTTCAGGGACAAAGATAGCAGAAGAAGAAACTGGCAGCAACTCTTACTGTTCTGCAGCTGCTGCAGGTGATCCCCCAGGCAAGAAGGGCCTGGAGTGGACCTCAGCAGTCCTGCAGCAGAGGGGCCTGACTGTTAGAAAGAAAACTAAGAAACAGAAAGAAATAACTTTATCATCAACAGACTGGGACGTCCACTCAGAGACACAATCTGAAAGTCAATAACTACAAAGATGACAGGTGGATAAATACACAAAGATGGGAAGAAACCAGCACAAAAAGGATAAAAACACCCAAAACCAGAACACTTCTCCTCCTACAAGGGATCACAACTCCTCACCAGCAAGGAAACAAGGCTGGATGGAGAATGAGTGTGATGAATTGACAGAATCAGGCTTCAGAAGGTAGGTAATAAGAAACTTCTGTCAGCTAAAAGAAAATGTTCTAACCCAATGCAAAGAAACTAAGAACTTGAAAAAATATTTGATGAAATGCTAATGAGAATAAACAACTTAGAGAGGAATATAAGTGAATTGATGGAGCTGAAAAACACAACAAGAGAACTTCGTGAAGCATACATAAGTTTCAACAGCCAAAGTGACCAAGCAGACGAAAGGATATCAGAGGTCGAACATCAACTCAATGAAATAAAACGAGAAGGCGAAGAGTAGGGAAAAAAGGGTAAAATGGAATGAACAAAGTCTCCAAGAAGTATGGGACTATGTGAAAAGACCTAATCTACATTTGATAGGTGTACCTGAATGTGATGGAGAGAATGAATCCAAGCTGGAAAATACTCTTCAGGATATTATCCAGGAAAACTTCCCCCAACCTAGCAAGGCAGGCCAATATTCAAGTCCAGGAAATACAGAAACACCACAAAGATATTCCTCAAGAAGAGCAACCCAAGGCACATAATCATCGGATTCACCAGGGTTGAAATGAAGGAGAAAATGCTAAGGGCAGCCAGAGAGAAAGGTTGGGTTACCCAAAAAGGGAAGCCCATCAGACTCACAGTAGATCTCTCAGCAGAAACCCTACAAGCCAGAAGAGAGTGGGGGCCAATATTCAACATCCTTAAAGAAAAGAACTTTAAACCTAAAATTTCCTATCCAGCCAAAATAAGCTTCCCTTTACGAACAAGCAAGTACTCAGAGATTTCATCACCAACAGGCCTGCTTTACAAGAGCTCCTGAAAGAAGCACTAAACATAGAAAGGAACAACCAATACCAGCCACTCCCAAAACATACCAAATGGTAAGGAGCATTGACACAATGAAGAAACTGCATCAACTAAGTGGCAAAACAGCCAGCTAGCATCAAAATGGCAGGATCAAATTCACACATAACAATATTAACCCTAAATGTAAATGGGCTAAATGCCCCAATCAAAAGACACAGACTGGCAAATTGGATAAAAAGCCAAAACCCATCGGTGTGCTGTATCCAGGAAACCCGTCTCACATGCAAGGATACACAAAGGCTCAAAATAAAAAGATGGAGGAAGATTTACCAAGCAAATGGAGAGAAAAAAAGCAGGAGTTGCAATTCTCATCTCAGATAAAATAGACTTTAAACCAACAAAGATCAAAAGAGACAAAGAAGGACATTACATAATGGTAAAAGAATCAATGCAACAAGAAGAGCTAACCATCCTAAATATATATGCATCCAATACAGGAGCACCCAGATACATAAGGCAAGTTCTTAATGACTTACAAAGAGACTTAGACTCCCACACAATAATAGTGGGAGACTTTAACACCCCATTGTCAATATTAGACAGATCACTGAGACAAAAAATTAACAAGGATATCCAGGACACTCAGACCTGGACCAAGCAAACTTAATAGACATTTACAGAACTCTTCACCCCAAATCCACAGAATATACATTCTTCTCAGCACCATATCGCACCTACTCTGAAACTGACCACATAATTGGAAGTAAATCACTCCTCAGCAAATGCAAAAGAACAGAAATCATAACAAACAGACTCTCAGACCACAGTGCAATCAAGTTAGAACTCAGAATTCAGAAACTAACTCAGAACCACACAGCTTCATGGAAACTGAACAACTGGCTCTTGAATGTTGACTGGATAAACAACGAAATGAAGGCAGAAATAAAGATGTCCTTTGAAACCAACGAGAACGAAGACACGACATACCAGAATCTCTGGGACACATTTAAAGCAGTGTCGAGAGGAAAATATATAGCAATAAATGCCCACATGAGAAGCAAGGAAAGATCTAAAACTGACACCCTATCCTCAAAATTGAAAGAGCTAGAGTAACAAGACCAAAAAAACTCAAAAGCTAGCAGAAGACAAGATATAACTAAGATCAGAGCAGAACTGAAGGAGATAGAGACACAAAAAAATCTTCAAAAAATCAATAAATCCAGGAGCTAGTTTTTCAAAAAGATCAACAAAATAGACCACTAGCCAGATTAATAAAAAGAAAAGAGAGAATAATCAAATAGATGCAATAAAAAGCGATAAAGGGAATATCACCACAGAATCCACAGAAATACAAACCATCATCAGAGATTATTACAAACATCTCTATGCACATAAACTAGTAAACCTGGAAGAAATGGATAAATTCCTGGACACTTGCATCCTCCCAAGCCTAAACCAGGAAGAAGCCTAAACCCTGAATAGACCAATAACAAGGGCTAAAGTTGAGGCAGCAATTAAGAGCCTACCACCCAAAAAAAGCCCAGGTCCAGACGGATTCACAGTCGAATTCTACCAGACATACAAAGAGGAGCTGGTACCATTCCTTCTGAAACTATTCCAAACAATCCAAAAGAGGGAATCCTTCCCAAATCATTTTATGAGACCAACATCATCCTGATACCAAAACCCGGCAGAGACTCAGCAAGAAAAGAAAACTTCAGGCCAATATCCATTATGAACATAGATGCAAAAATCTTCAAGAAAATACTGGCAAACCAATTGCAACAGCATATCAAAAAGCTTATCTGCCATGATCAAGTAGGCTTCATCTTGAGGATGCAAGGCTGGTTCGATGTACGCAAGTTTATAAATGTAATTCACCACATAACCAGAACCAAAGACAAAAACCACATGATTACCTCAACTGATGCAGAGAAGGCCTTTGACAAAATTCAACAGCCCTTTATGCTAAAACCTTCAATAAACTAGGTATTGACGGAATGTATCTCAAAATCATAAAAGCTATTTATGACAAACCAACAGCCAATATCATACTGAATGGGCAAAAACTGGAAGCATTCCCTTTGAAATCTGGCACTCGACAGGGATGCCCTCTCTCACCACTCTTATTCAATATAGTACTGGAAGTTCTAGCCAGAGCAATGAGGCAAGAAAAAGAAATAAAGTGTATTCAAATAGGAAAAGAGGAAGTCAAATTGTCTCTATTTGCAGACGACATTGATTGTATATTTACAAGACCCCATTGTCTCCGCCCAAAATCTCCTGAAACTGATAAGAAACTTCAGCATTGTCTTAGGATACAAAATCAATGTGCAGAAATCACAAGCATTCCTATACACCAATAAAAGACTTAAAGAGAGCCAAATCAAGAACCAACTGCCATTCATAATTGCTACAAAGAGAATAAAATACCAGGGAATACAACTAACAG
This sequence comes from Ateles fusciceps, assembly GCA_036589455.1. Classification (NCBI taxonomy): domain Eukaryota; kingdom Metazoa; phylum Chordata; class Mammalia; order Primates; family Atelidae; genus Ateles; species Ateles fusciceps. The sequence continues at coordinate 38,997,033 of JAZHEH010003205.1, forward strand.
AGCATGTAAAGGACCTCTTCAAGGAGAACTACAAACCACTGCTCAAGGAAATAAGGGAGGACACAAACAGATGGAGAAACATTCCATGTTCATGGTTAGGAAGAATCAAGATCATAAAAATGGCCATACTACCCAAAGTAATTTACAGAGTCAACGCTATCCCCATCAAGCTACCAATGACCTTCTTCACAGAACTGGAAAAAAGACACCTTAAACGTTATAGGGAACCAAAAGAGAGCCCGCATAGCCAGGTCAGTTCTAAGCAAAAACAAACAAAGCGGGAGGCATCACACTACCAGACTTCAAGCTATACTACAAGGCTACAGTAATCAAAACAGCATGGTTCTGGTCCCAAAACAGAGATATAGACCAATGGAACAGAACAGAGGCCTCGGAGGCAACACCACATATCTACAACCATCGATCTTTGACAAACCTGACAAAAACAAGCAATGGGGAAAGGATTCCCTGTTTAATAAATGGTGTTGGGAAAACTGGCTAACCATGTGCAGAAAGCAGAAACTGGACCCCTTCCTGATACCTTACACTAAAATTAACTCCAGATGGATTAAAGACTTAAACATAATACCTAACACCATAAAAACCCTAGAAGAAAACCTAGGCAAAACCATTCAGGACATAGGCATAGGCAAAGACTTCATGACCGAAACACCAAAAGCATTGTCAACAAAAGCCAAAATAGACAAATGGGACCTAATCAAACTCCACAGCTTCTGCACAGCAAAAAAACAAAACAAACAAACAAACAGACAAAAAAACAGTCATTAGAGTGAATCAGCAACCAACAGAATGGGAAAAAATTTTTGCGATCTACTCATCTGACAAAGGGCTGATATCCAGAATCTACAAAGAAGTAAAACAGATTTACAAGAAAAATCAAACAAGCCCATTCAAAAGTGGGTGAAGGACATGAACAGACACTTTACGATAGAAGACATACATGAGATCAACAAACATATGATAAAATGCTCATCATCATTGGTCATTAGAGAAATGAACAAAACTACATTGAGATACCATCTCATGCCAGTTAGAATGGCGAGCATTAAAAAATCTGGAGACAACAGATGCTGGAGAGGATGTGGAGAAATAGGAACATTTTTACACTGTTGGTGGGAGTGTAAATTAGTTCAACCATTGTGGAAGACAGTGTGGCGATTCCTCCAGGACCTAGAAATAGAAATTCCATTTGACCCAGCAATCCCATTACTGGGTATATATCCAAAGGATTATAAATTTTTCCATTATAAAGACATATGCACACGAATGTTCATTGCAGCACTGTTTACAATAGCAAAGACCTGGAACCAACCCAAATGCCCATCAATGATAGACTGGACAGGGAAAATGTGGCACATATACACCATGGAATACTATGCAGCCATCAAAGTGATGAGTTCCTGTCCTTTGTAGGGACATGGATGAACCTGGAAACCATCATTTTCAGCAAACTGACACAAGAACAGAAAATCAAACACTGCATGTTCTCACTCATAGGTGGGTGTTGAACAATGAGAACACATGGACACAGGGAGGGGAGCATCACACACTGGGGTCTGTCGGGGAGAAATAGGGGAGGGACAGTGGGGGGTGGGGAGTTGGGGAGAGATAGCATGGGGAGAAATGCCAGATATAGGTGCTGGGGAGGAAGGTAGCAGTTCACACTTTCATGTGTGTACCTATGCAGCAATTTTGCATGTTCTTCACATGTACCCCCAAACCTAAAATGCAATAAAAAAAAAAGATACATTCCATCAATACCTAGTTTATTGAGAGTTTTTAGAATAAAGGGCTGTTGAATTTTGTTGAAGGCCTTTTCTGCATCTGTTGAGATAATCAAGTGGTTTTTGTCTTTGGTTCTGTTTATGTGGTGAATTATGTTTATAGATTTGCGTATGTTGAACCAGTCTTGCATCCCTGGGATGAAGCCTACTTGATCATGATGGATAAGCTTTTTGATGTGGTCTTGCAGTATTTTCTTGAAGATTTTGCATCTATGTTCATCATGGAAATTGGGCCTGAAGTTTTCTTGCTGAGTCTCTGCCAGGTTTTGGTATCAGGATGATGTTGGTTTCATAAAATAATTTGGGAAGGATTCCCTCTTTTTGATTGCTTGGAATAGTTTCAGAAGGAATGATACCAGCTCTTCTTTGTATGTCTGGTAGAATTCGACTGTGAATCCGTCTGGACCTGGCCTTTTTTTGGGTGGTAGGCTATTAATTGCTGCCTCAACTTCAGCCCTTGTTATAGGTCTATTCAGGGGTTTGGCTTCTTCCTGGTTTAGGGTTGGGAGGGTGCAAGTGTCCAGGAATTTATCCATTTCTTCCAGGCTTACTGGCTTATGTGCATACAGTTGTTTGTAGTAATCTCTGATGGTGGTTTGTATTTCTGTGGAATCTGTGGTGATATCCCCCTTTATCGTTTTTTATTGCATCTATTTGATTCTTCTCTCTCTTCTTTTTTATTCATCTGGCTAGGGGTCTATTTTGTTGATCTTTTCAAAAATCCAGCTCCTGGATTTATTGATTTTTTTGAAGATTTTTTTGTGTCTCTTTCTCCTTCAGTTCTGCTCTGATCTTAGTTATTTCTTGTCTTCTGCTGGGTTTTGAGTTTTTTTGGATCTTCCTCTTCTAGCTCTTTCAATTTTGATGATAGGGTGTCAATTTTCGCTCTTTCCTTGCTGCTTATGTGGGCATTTATTGCTATATATTTTCCTCTAGACGCTGCTTTAAATGTGTCCCAGAGATTCTGGTATGTCATGTCTTCATTCTCGTTGGTTTCGAAGAACATCTTTATTTCTGCCTTCATTTCATTGTTTATTCAGTCAACTTTCAAGAGCCAGTTGTTCAGTTTCCATGTAGTTGTGTGGTTCTGCGTTAGTTTCTGAATTCTGAGTTCTAATTTGATAGCACTGTGGTCTGGGGAGACTGTTTGTTATGATTTCTGTTCTTTTGCATTTGCTGAGGAGTGATTTACTTCCAATTATGTGGTCAGTTTTAGAGTAGGTGTGATATGGTGCTGAGAAGAATGTATATTCTGTGGATTTGGGGTGAAGAGTTCTGTAAATGTCTATTAAGTTTGCTTGGTCCAGGTCTGAGTTCAAGTCCTGGATATCCTTGTTAATTTTTTGTCTCGGTGATCTGTCTAATATTGACAGTGGAGTGTTAAAGTCTCCCACTATTATTGTGTGGGAGTCTAAGTCTCTTTGTAAGTCATTAAGAACTTGCTTTATGTATCTGCGTGCTCCTATATTGGTGTGTATATATTTAGGATGGTTAGCTCTTCTTGTTGCATTGATCCTTTTAGCATTATGTAATGCCCTTGTCCCTTTTGATCTTTGTTGGTTTAAAGTCTATTTTATCAGAGACTAGGATTGCAACTCCTGCTTTTTTTTTGCTGTCCATTTGCTTGGTAAATCTTCCTGCATCTTTTTATTTTGAGTCTATGTGTATCCTTGCATGTGATATGGGTTTCCTGGATACAGCACACCGATGGGTTTTGACTTTTTATCTTATTTACCAGTCTGTGTCTTTTGATTTGGGCATTTAGCCCATTAAGGTTAATATTGTTATGTGTGAATTTGATCCTGCCATTTTGATGCTAGCTGGTTGTTTTGCCCATTAGTTCATGCAGTTCCTTCATTATATCGATGTTTTTTTACCATTTGGTACATTTTTCGCATGGCTGGTACTGGTTGTTCCTTTCTATGTTTTGTGCCTCTTTCAGGAGCTCTTGTAAAGCAGGCCTGGTGGTGATGAAAATCTCTGAGTACTTGCTTGTTCGTAAAGGATTTTATTTTTCCTTTGCTTATGAAGCTTAGTTTGGCTGGATATGAAATTCTGGGTTGAAAGTTCTTTTCTTTAAGGATGTTGAATATTGGCCCCCACTCTTTTCCGGCTTGCAGGGTTTCTATTGAGAGATCTGCTGTGAGTCTGACGGGCTTCCCTTTGTGGGTAACCTGACCTTTCTGTCTGGCTGCTCTTAGCATTTTTTCCTTCATTTCAACCCTGGTGAATCTGATGATTATGTGCCTTCGGGTTGCTCTCTTGAGGAATATCTTTGTGGTGTTCTGTGTATTCCTGGACTTGAATATTGGCCTGCCTTGCTAGGTTGGGGGAGTTTTCCTGGATAATATCCTGAAGAGTGTTTTTCAGCTTGCTTGGATTCATTCTCTCCATCACATTCAGGTACACCTATCAAACATAGATTAGGTCTTTTCACATAATCCCATATTTCTTGGAGGCTTTGTTCATTTTTTTAATATTTTTTTCTCTAATTTTGCCTTCTCATTTTATTTCATTGAGTTGATCTTCAATCTCTGATATCCTTTCTTCTGCTTCGTTGATTTGGCTATTGAAACTTGTGTATGCTTTGCGAAGTTCTTGTGTTTTTCAGCTCCATAAATTTATTTATATTCCTCTCTAAGTTGTTTATTGTCATTAGCATTTCATCAATCCTTTTGTCAAGGTTCTCAGTTTCTTTGCATTGTCTTAGAACATATTCTTTTGGCTCAGAGAAGTTTGTTATTACCCACCTTCTGAAGCCTGTTTCTGTCAATTCATCACACTCATTCTCCATCCAGCCTTGTCCCCTTGCTGGTGAGGAGTTGTGATCCCTTGGAGGAGGAGAGGCATTCTGGTTTTGGGTGTTTTCATCCTTTTTGTGCTGTTTTTTCCCCATCTTTGTGGATTTATCTATCTGTGGTCTTTGTAGTTGGTGCTTTCAGATGGGGTCTCTGGATGTCCTTTTTGTTGATGATGAAGTTATTTCTTTGTTTCTTAGTTTTCCTTCTAACAGGCAGGCACCTCTGCTGTAGGACTGCTGAGGTCCACTCCAGACCCTGCTTGCCTGGGGATCACCTGCAGCAGCTGCAGAACAGTAAGGGTTGCTGCCAGTTTCTTCTTTGGTTGTCTTTTTCCCAGTAGGATACCCGCCAGATGTCAGCCTGAGCTCTCCTTTATGAGGTGTCTCTGGAGATATGGGGGTCAGGGAGCTGCTTGAGGAGACAGTGTGTCCCTTATAGGAACTCAAGTGCTGAGCTGTGAGCTCCGTTGTTCTGTTCAGAGCTGCTGGGCAGGTATGTTTAAGTCTGCTGCAGTGGAACTCATAACTGCCTTTTTTCCGCAGGTGCTCTGTCCTGGGAAGATGGGGCTTTATTTTTAAGTTCCTGTCATGCTTCTGCCTTTTTTCAGAGATGCCCTGCCCAGAGCAGAGGTAGCCTAGTCACAGTCTGCCAGCAGAGGTGTTGCTGAGCTGCCATGGGCTCTGCCCAGCTGCTGTGTGAACTTCCATGCAGTTTTGTTTATAGGGGTATAGTTAGAACTGCCTCAGTAATTGTGGTCTGCCTCAGTAATGGCGGACTGCCTTGGTAATGGCGGATGCCCTTCCCTCCACAGAGCTGCACTGTCCCAGGTCCAGCTGTGCTTGCTATGAAGCTCAATTCAGAGCGTTTCAGATTGCTGGTCTTTGTGGGGGTGGGCCTGGCTGAGCCAGATCACCTGGCTCCCTGTTTCAGCCCCCTGCTTTTTTAGTTGAATGGGCGACTCTGTCTCCCAGGCATTCTAGTTGCCGGTTGAAACAGTGCCCCGATTTGTGTGAGTTTTTGTGCGGAAACCCACTGTGCCAGTGGAAACAGCCATGCTGGAGACTCATGGTGCTTTTTTGCCCAGGAATCGCCTGGTCTGTGGGCAGTAAAAATTCATTTGGAAATGCAGTGATCACTCACCCTCTGCATTTTCACTGGGAACTGCAATCCAGAGCTGTTCCTATTTGGCCATCTTGGATCCTCTCACAATGGATAAGCTTTTTGATGTGCTGTTGGATTCAGTTTGCTGGTATTTTATTGAAGATTTTTGCATCAGTGTTCATTATGGATATTGGCCTGAAATTTTCTTTTTTAGTTGTGTCTCTGCCAGGTTTTGGTATCAGGATGATGTTGGTCTCATAAAATAACCAATGAGAACGAAGACACAACATACCAGAATCTCTGGGACACATTTAAAGCAGTGTGTAGAGGGAAATTTATAGCACTAAATGCTCACATGAGAAGTGAGGAAAGATCTAAAATTGACACCCTATTGTCATCATTAAGAGAACTAGAGGAGCAAGATCAAACAAATTCAAAAGCTAGAAGAAACAAGAAATAACCAAGATCAGAGCAGAACTGAAGGAGATAGAGACATAAAAAACTTCAAAAAAATCAATGAATCCAGGAGCTGATTTTTGAAAAGATCAACAAAATAGTTAGACTGCTAGGCAGACTAATAGAAAAGAGCAAAGAATCAAATAGATGCAATAAAAAATGATAAAGGGGATATCACCACTGATTCCACAGAAATACAAACTACCATCAGAGATTACTACAAACACCTCTATGCAAATAAACCGTTAAATCTAGAAGAAATGAATAAATTCCTGGACACTTACATCCTTCCAAGGCTAAACCAGGAAGAAGTTGAATCCCTGAATAGACCAATAACAAGGTCTGAAGTTGAGACAGCAATTAATAGCCTACCAACTAAAACAAGTTCAGGAACCAGATGGGTTCACAGCCGAATTCTACCAGACATACAAAGAGGAGCTGGTGCCATTCCTTCTGAAACTATTCCAAACAATACAAAAAGGGAATCCTTCCTAACCCATTTGTCTATTTTAGCTTTTGTTACCATTGCTTTTGGTGTTTTAGTGATGAAGTCCTTGTCTATGCCTATGTCCTGACTGGTATTGCCTAGGTTTTCTTCTAGGGTTTTTATGGTGTTAGGTCTTATGTTTAAATCTTTACTCCTGGGCCAGGCATGGTGGCTTATGTCTGTAATCCCAGCACTTTGGGAGGCCGAGGTGGGTGGATCACAAGATCAGGATTTTGAGACCAGCCTGACCAACATAGTGAAACCCCGTCTCTATTAAAAAAAAAAAAATCTTTAATCCATCTGGAGTTAATTTTGTGTAAGGTATAAGGAAGGGATCCAGTTTCAGCTTTCTGCATAGGGCTAGCCAGTTTTCCCCAACACCCATTTATTAAATAGGGAATGCTTTTCCAGTTGCTTGTTTTTGTCAGGTTTGTCCAAGATCAGATGCTTGTAGATGTGTCGTGTTATTTCTGAGGCCTCTGTTCTGTTCCGTTGGTCTATATCTCTGTTTTGGTACAAGTACCATGCTGTTTTGATTACTGTAGCCTTGTAGTATAGTTTGAAGTCAGGTAGTGTGATGCTTCCAGGTTTGTTCTTTTTACTTAGGACTGTCTTGGCTATGTGGGCTCTTTTTTTGGTTCCATATGAAGTTTAAGGTGGTTTTTTCCAGTTCTGTGAAGAAGGTCATTGGTAGCTTGACAGGGATAGCATTGAATCTATAAATTACTCTGGACAGTATGGCCATTTTCATGATACTAATTCTCCCTAACCATGAGCATGAATGTTTCTCCATCTGTGTGTGTCCTCTCTTATTTCCTTGAGCAATGGTTTGTAGTTCTCCTTGAAGAGGTCCTTCACATCCCTTGTTAGTTGTATTCCTAGATATTTTATTCTCTTTGTAGCAATTGTGAATGGGAGTTTGCTCATGATTTGACTCTCTGTTTGTCTGTTATTGGTGTATAGAAATGCTTGTGATTTTTGAACATTGATTTTGTATTCTGAGACTTTGCTGAAGTTGCTTATCAGCTTGAGGAGATTTTTGGCTGAGATGATGGGGTCTTCTAAATATAATCATGTTGTCTGCAAATAGAGGCAATTTGACTTCCTCTTTTTCTAATTGAATACTCTTTATTTCTTTTTCTTGCTTGATTACCCTGGCCAGAACTTCCAATACTATGTTGAATAGGAGTGATGAGAGAGGGCACCCTTGTCTAGTGCCAGTTTTAAAGGGAATGCTTCCAGTTTTTGCCCATTCAGTATGGTACTGTCTGTGGGTTTGTCATAAATAGCTCTTATTATTTTGAGATATGTTCTGTTGATACCTAGTTTATTGAGAGTTTTTAGCATAAAGGGCTGTTGAATTTTGTCTCAGGACTTCTCTGCATCTATTGAGATTATCTTGTAGTTTTTGTATTTGGTTCTGTTTATGTGATAGATTATGTTTATAGATTTGTGTATATTGAACCAGCCTTGCATCCCAGGGATGAAGCCAACTTGATTGTGATGGATAAGCTTTTCGATGTACTGTTGGATTCAGTTTGCCAGTATTTTATTGAGGATTTTCACATCAATGTTCATCAGGGATATTGGCCTGAAATTTTCTTTTTTAGTTGTGTCTCTGCCAGGTTTTGGTATCAGGATGATGTTGGTCTCATAAAATGAGTTAGGAAGGATTCCCTCTTTTTGTATTGTTTGGAATAGTTTCAGAAGGAATGGTACCAGCTCCTTCTTGTACCTCTGGTAGAATCTGGCAGTGAACTCATCTGGTCCTGGACTTTTTTTAGTTGGTAGGCTATTAATCGCTGCCTCAATTTCAGACATTGTTATTGGTCTATTCAGGGGATTCAACTTCTTCCTGGTTTAGTCTTGGGAGGGTGTAAGTGTCCAGGAATTTATCCATTTCTTCTAGATTTAATGATTTATTTACGTAGAGGTGTTTGTAGTAATCTCTGACAGTAGTTTGTATTTCCATCGGATTGATTGTGATATTCCATTTATAATTTTTTATTGCATCTGTTTGATTCTTCTCTCTTTTCTCTTTTATTAGTTTGGCTAGTGGTCTATCTATTTTGTTGATCTTTTCAAAAAACCACCTGGATTTATTAATTTTTTGAAGGCTTTTTTTTTGTGTGTGTGTGTGTCTCTAGCTCCTTCAGTTCTGCTCTGATCTTGGTTATTTCTTGTCTTCTGCTAGCTTTTGGATTTGTCTGATCTTGCTTTGCTAGTTCTTTTAATCGTGATGTTAGGGTGCTGATTTTAGATCTTTCCTTGCTTCTCATGTGAGCATTTAGTGTTGAAAATTTCCCTCTAGACATTGCTTTAAATGTGTCCCAGAGATTCTGGTACATTGTATCTTTGTTCTCATTGGTTTTGAAGAACATCTTTATTATTGCCTTCATTTCATTTTTTTATCCTGTAGTCATCAGGAGCAGATTGTTCAGTTTCCATGTAGTTGTACAGTTTTGAGTGAGTTTCTTAATCCTGAGTCCTAATTTGATTGCACTGTGGTCTGAGAGACTGTTTGTTATGATTTCCGTTCTTTTGCATTTGCTGAGGAGTGATTTACTTCCAATTATGTGGTCAGTTTTAGAGTAGGTGTGATGTGGTGCTGAGAAGAATGTATATTCTGTGGATTTGGGGTGGAGAGTTCTGTAGATGTCTGTTAGGTCTGCTTGGTCCCAATCTGAGTTCAAGTGCTGGATGTCTTTGTTAATGTTTTGCCTTGTTGATTTGTCTAGTATTGACAGTGGGTTGTTAAAGTCTCCCACTATTATTGTGTGGGAGTCTAAGTCTCTTTGTAGGTCATTAAGAACTTGCTTTTATGTATCTGGTTGCTCCTGTATTGGTGTGTATATATTTAAGATAGTTAGCTCTTCTTGTTGCATTGATCCCTTTACCATTATGTAATGCCCTTCTTTGTTTCTTTTGATCTTTGCTGATTTAAAGTCTGTTTTATCAGAGACTAGGATTGCAACTCCTGCTTTTTTTTTTTTGCTCTCCATTTGTTTGGTAAATTTTCCTCTATCCCTTTATTTTGAGCTTATGTGTGTCTTTGCACATGAAATGGGCCTCTTGAATACAGCACACTGATGGTTCTTGACTCTTTATCCAATTTGCCAGTCTGTGTCTTTTGATAGGGGCATTTAGCCTATTTACATTTAAGGTTAATGTTGTTATGTGTGAATTTGAGCCTGCCATTTTGATGCTAGGGTTGTTTTGCCCATTCGTTGATGCAGGTCTTCACAGTGTTGATAGTCTTTACAATTTGGTATGTTTTTGCAGTGGCTGGTACTGGTTGTTCCTTTCCATGTGTAGTGCTTCCTTCAGGAGCACTGTTAAGGCAAGCGTGGCAGTGACAAAATCTCTTAGCAGTTACTTCTCTGTAAAGGATTTTATTTCTCCTTTACTTAGGAAGTTTAGTTTGGCTGGATATGAAATTCTGGGTTGAAAATTCGTTTCTTTAAGGATGTCAAATATTGGCTCCCACAAGAAAATATGTGTTAATCTTGTATCCTGTAATCTTGCTGAACTCATTTATTCGTTCTGATATATATTTAGGTAGATTCCTTAGGGTTTCCTATATATAAGATCTGTAATCTGTTATATGAATAAAGATCCTTTCCAATATGAATTCTTTTTTTTTGTTTTATTTTTCTTTCTTAATTGCCCTGGCTAGAACCTCTAGTACAATGTTGAATAGAATCACAGAGAAGTAATCTGGTATCCCTGACTTTCTCACACAGATTATCAAGAAAGAAACAGGAAGATTTCAGACTGCATTTGGGAGGAGGGCTGGGAAAATATGTGGGTTAGATTTGTCATAGGGTCTTTAACATGTTATCTTTTGCTTCAAAGGCTAGGAAAAAAGCCACAGAAGTGCCATTCGCCGATTGTAAATATTAATATTTTCTCTGAGCATAGGAGACTTCTGTCTACTTTCAGGGTGGGCCCAAGAAGTTGGTTCCCCTTATCTCCCCTCCAGTTTTGTCCCTGGAAATTAAATGTCCATGGGTAGAAATGTTTTTCTGCTTTCTAAACAGTACCTTCCCTATTAGGGAGACTCCAAACTCTGTTCATTTTTCTTTATATGTTTTGAATACCTTATGCTATTAGGTATGCACACACAGATTTTTATGTATTTTTATGTCTTCCTGGTGAATTTAACCTTTTATCATGAAATGTCTTAAAGTCTACTTTATCTTATGTGAATATAGCTACACTAGATTTCTTTTAGGTGGTATTTTTATAGTCATTTTTTTCTATCTTTTTACCTTTAATTTTTCTGGATCCATATTTTTCAAGTTCGTTTCTTATAAGCAGTACATAGTTAGGTTTTTTTTTTTTAATCCAGTGTTTGAATTGTGATTGGAATGTTTAGTATGTTTACATTTAATGTAGTTACCAATTTAGTTGGGTCTAAATATTTCATTTGTCCCATTTTTTAATATTTCTTTTCCTTTCCTTTCTTGCTTTATTTTGGTTCAATCAAGCTCTTCTTCTTTTCCCACTCCCCCCCATTTAGACTATTGGTTATACATTATTTTACTTTTAATAGTTATCTTAGAGATTACAACATGCATTCTTGAGTTATTAAGGTCTAATAAAAATTAATAGACTTACTACTTTCTAAGCAATGGAAGAGGTCTTTGAACACTTTAACTCTATTTGCCCGTGCACCTTCCCTAGTATATATGTTATTGCTGTTGAGTATTTTAGTTCTTTAAATATTTTTATACCCCACAAGACATTATTGTTTTTATTGCTTTATATTCATTTATGGTTATTGTTTTTTTGAGACAGAGTCTTTGTCGCCCAGGCTGGTGAGCAGTGGCGGGATCTTTGCTCACTGCAATCTCTGTCTTCTGGGTGCAAGCAATTCTCCTGTTTCAGCCTTCCAAGTAGCTGGGACTTACAGGCACCTGCCAGCATGCCCGGCTAATTTTTGTATTTTTAGTAGAGATGGGGTTTCACCACATAAATCAGGCTGGTCTTGAACTCCTGACCTCAGGTTATCCACCTGCCTTGGCCTCCGGAAGTGCTGGGATTACAGGCGTGAGCCTGGTCGTTTTCGGTGATTCCTTCTGACACTGTTTATTCCTTTGTCATCTCATGTGAGATCATGTTCCTGTTTAAAGAGTACCATTTAGTGTAACTTGTAGTGTGTAGCTTTTTCTGCTGAATTATTTCCCCTTTTGTTTGGCTGCAAAATGTCTTTATTCCTTATTAATTTAGGGTCTTTTCCGTGGATATAGAATTTAGGTGCAAAGGTTCTTAAGAAAATACCAGTAAGTGGAATCCTACAATATTTCTACAGAATGATATACTATCTGGTAAATGTATCCATCCATTTTATCCAGGAATTTAGACGTCCATCCATCTGTCCATGCATTTATTCATCCATCCATCCAATATTGTTGTCTGCTATGTGTCAAGTATTGAGCTTGATGTCGAATATTTAGTGGTGAAGAAGACAGACATAATTCCTACCCTCATGAAACTTACTATCTAGTGGAGGAGACATACTAATCTAGTAAAAGATACACACATAATATAAATTGTGGTAAGTGTAGTGAAGGAAATGAACATTATACTGGATGGAGAATAACTAGAGTGGAAGGGGGGTGGTCAGGGTAGGTGGAGTGGACTTACATGTAGGAATCTCTTGAGGTGACTTTTAACTGAGGCCTAAAGGAAAAGGAGCCAGTTATAGAAGGGTTAGGGTGGAGTGTGAGAAACAATTTTTTAGAAAAGCAAGGTTTAATGTTAATATAAGTTAATTCTGATATAATTTAATACTGATAATAATGTGTTGCCTTACAAATAATAGTGTGGAACCCATGTGATTACCTTAAGAGATACTGAAGAGGCATTTGTTCTAGTCCAGACTCTCTTGGTTTTAGGAAATGAAAATGTATTCAAGTTGGCTCAGCTGAAAGAAGATTCTTTTTTGTTTGTTTTTTGAGACAGTCTTGCTCTGTCACCCAGGCTGGAGTGAAGTGGCAGGGTCTTGGCTCATTACAACCTCTGCCTCCCAGGTTCAGGCAATTCTTGTGCCTCAGCCTCCCGAGGAGCTGGGATTACAAGTATGCAACACCACACCTGGCTAATTTTTATATTATTAGTAGAGATGGGGTTTCCCTACATTGGCCAGGCTGGTCTTGAACTCTTAACCTCAAGTAATCCACCTGTCTTGGCCTCCCAAAGTGCTGGGATTACAGGCATGAGCCACTGCCCTGTGCTGAAAAGAGGATTGTTGTAAAGGCTCAGGGCTCAATAGAGCAGAGCTTGCTGTGAGCCAGGTGTCGCAAGAACAAGAATGGGGAAGTGCTTGGGAATGGGTGTGACTTTCTCACTTCCTATTAGACGTGCTCTTTCTTTTTCTCTGTGAATCTGCCTCATTGTTTCCTTTTGCAAAATGGCTTCCTCAGCTTAGCTACCTGCTTGCTCATGGCCCACCATCGATGGCTACGTTCCCTCAGCCCCATTTTTTTCTGTCACAGACTTTCTCTTCAAACGAATTCATGGACTAACCGGAGACCTGTGACTTGTGTGACCAATGCATTGAACCCCCAGGGTCCTCAGGGCCTGTAACTGGGTCTGAAACAAAGAGACAGCTTATCTTGGAAGAAGGGAGAATCTCTAGCCAACATCTTGGAAGGTGTTAGAGGCACACAGAATCCACATTTGGCAGAATGCCAAATGGCCATTGCTTGAGTCAGTATTCTGTGACATCAGAATATCTCCATCTCCAAAAGAAGTTTTAAGGTTATGAGAAAAGAATCTGAATTTCATGAAAAAGCTGATTATTACAATTTTGTTAAAAAGTAATAATTGTAGCAGATGCTATTTTTGCCACATCATATGCCGCCAGACCACCTAATTTCAGTTGCAGCTTTGGAAAAGCTTCCCATGCTCACTATCAGTGTCACGTATCAGGCCCCTAAAATCTGTGCTGTGTGTGTGTGTGGTGTGTGCGCGTGCAGTTGGGGTGGAGGATTAATGAGTCTATGGCAACTTTCACCATTGATGGAAGTCAATAGTTAATGCCCAGCCTTCTGACCTTCAGAGGCTCAATTCAGAGGTGGCATTCTACATATTTCCTCAGTGGGTGTCCAGTAGGATTGAGCCCTAATGTTTACATACTGGTAGCCAGCTCACTGCTAATTTCCTGTTGCTGGCTTTTCCTCATTCTCTGTTTCACTCTTCTTAGTCTCTCACTCCTGCTTCCTGAGATTGCCTCCAAAATAAAACATCTGCCCTCAAGTTATCATCTCAGGGTTCTTGGGGTAACCAGATTGAAAAATTTTGTATTATAGAGGAGGGACAGAATTCTGTAGCAAAGTCAGTTGCTGGGTCACTCTTACACTCATTGTACTGCCTATTCCTAACACTAAATAGATGTTCTGTTTTGGCTGATATAGATTATATTCACATCATTGCCTGTTTGGATCAGAGGCCTCTCAAGGGAGCAGATTAGGCTTCATAGAAATCAATCACAAGAAGAAAATCTTGTAGATGAAAGCTTTCTGAGAACCCCCTCCCATCTTTCTCCTCTCCTTTGTCTTCGTGTGCAGGTTCCTTCTCTCTGGTCTGAATTCAGGGGTCAGGTCGGGCTGCTTCCTGTGAGAAGGTTGCTGGGATGTAGACTGTCAGTCAGCAGATAAAAAGAGCTATGAAATTGTGACCATTCTCCAAAAAGTTAACTCTTCTGCATGAGACTAACACAGAGGGTAGAATGGGTGTGGTTAAAAATGTTTGTCAAATCCACATACGCTGCGACAGAATTCTTGGTAAGTCATGGGTCAGAACTTACAATGTATTTTTACCTAGGAACAAAGCTCCTCATGGTAGATAGGAAACCAGGGAGGATTGCAAAGACCTACTTGACCTTCGAGGGGTCCAACTGCAGCAGCCAACACAACCTACCAATAATGCAGCCCCACAAGACCCAGGGATCGCATATGACGTTGCTCTCCCGCCTCCAGAGACCTACGATGGTCCACCTAAAGCCTCACATCTCTGATGATTTTGTCCACAGAATGTTGCCATGTTACCTACCATGCCTCAGGCATTGCACTAAGTGCTAGGGCTATGAAGATCCCCAGAGATTCCTTACCTTGAAGAGTTCAAGACTTGGGGCACAGAATGGCCAGAGGCACAACATAGCTCACAGAGGAGTGACGAGAAGTCCAGCACCATGAGATGTGTATTCTAACACAAGTATGCAAGGGGCCTTGGGGTGGGGGCATTATCTTTTCATGCTCCAGGAAGGCTTTAGAAGAAAGCGAGATGTGTGTGAGCCTGCTCTTGGCAAAGACATAGAAAAAGTCTCTTCCAGCAAAGAGAACTATGAAGGTAGAGAGGCGTGAGGGGCCTAGCAGAGCCTGAGACAGGCAGACAGCTTAAGAGTGGTGGCTGCTAATGAATGGTGGCCTCTGACAGATTGTGCTGGGGCCAAGGGTGGTTTCTAAACTTCAGCCACCCTTAGGAATGGAGATATTTTATGAAAAGATCCAGATTTTCTGCTTCTCTTGGGAAAAAAAGTAGCAAAACTCACCTCCCTGCTGGAGATTCACTCTAGACTGGGACTGAGACGTGACCTCTCCCTTCAGCAGCGGTCAGTGCCTGCCAGTACGTCACCATGTCCACCACAGCCCTGGAGTCAGACACACTCGTGGCTGTTCATGCTTTCATCAAGCAACTGCACTAATTCAGATGGCCTGCTTCACTCCAGGAGGCGTTTGACTTTTCAGCCTCTGGGTAAGCATCATTGAGTGCTATAGAGACAGGAGGGGGAAGATAGGCAGGGTTAAACTGGCAACTATGGGAAGGCATTACCACCCCCCGGACTGAAGGGGCAAGAGGAGGATATGGTGTCCTGAAGCCTGGTGGTAGCGGGGCTGGGGAGTAGGAGCCCAGGGAGCCTAGCCTTGGGGACACAGGTGCTGCCAGGGATGCCTCACTGGAGCAGGGAGGGAGCAAGGTTGACAAACCCCCTTGTCTCTCCTCCTACTCCTACTCTGGTCTCCTGCCAGTGACTTCCACTGGCTGAACTGGAAGCCAGAGGACAAGAGAACCCTAGGGAGGCGGTTCACAGGGGTCAGCTTCTGGGCACAGGGCACGGGGAGAATCGATCTGGGAGTGGCAAACGACTGGCACACATAGGCACCTAAGGAGTGGAAAGCCCCAGAGAAAGCCCTCTCCTGAGAGTCACTTGGGATGTGGTCCCTGTGTGGGGGACCATCCTGAGGATGGCTCTGATGTTAGGAGATGGGAGGTAAGGGGACTGAGCAGGGCCTGAGATCCCCCTCCATCACTGAGAAGCCCTAGGAGGACAGAAGCTTAAGTCTGGGCTCACAAAGATTATTCCAGAAGGGTGCAGTGGGGAGGTGGAGGCTTGGAGCTAAATAGGGGTAATCCATGGACTCGTAGGTAGGAGACCATGGTCAGATGCCCCAGGTCTTCCAGCTCATGCTCTAGTTCACCAAGGGATCCTCTGTGTCCTGGTTGGCACCCACTTCTGTGTGATCACTTTGGAGTTAGGGGGCACAGTTGCCCAGAGGACAGCCAGAGCCAGCAGGTGGCTCTGACAATGAAAAAGAAGCTTCTACTGAAACAAAATTGACCTGTCTCCTGGCCCTGCCCCTTGAGGTCAGACCAAACCTCCTTATGTCTGATCCTCATTTCTCTGGGTCACTAACCACTTCTAAAAGTGATGTCCTGAGACCCTCACCCCCTGAGTGTGGTCCCATTTGTCACTGGATGTATGACAATATTTCTCATGAGTGCCCCCCCCCCTCCCAGCTTCTTTTGCCTTGAAGTGAAGGTCTTTAGGGGACATGGGGAGTGGGATCTCCCTCGAGCTGGACAACATATTGATAGCATTTAGGATCACACCAGATTTTTTTATTCCAAAAATCAGGCTATGCTTATGAGATTTAGCTCACAACTCTGGGCTAAATTGGTGAGAATTAATCAGACAGGCACAGGAGGCTCAGAGGGAACCAGTAACACCCCAGGGTGGCATAGCCAGCAAGAAGCAGGGCCATAGTGAAACCCAGGGCCTTTGCCTCCAAGCCTCCTCCCACCACAGGGGCTCTGGACCTCTGTACTCTGGTTAGGGGTCTGCTTTCACATGGGTTGGTGGGAGAGTCATGCTGCAGGGGAGGGGCGTGGCTGTTTGCTCTAATCTAGTAGGACAGGGTTTAAGTGATGCTGGCTCCTCACAGCCCAGTTCTAGGATGTCACATGTCCAGAATCCCTTCCTGCAATGCGCAGGACCAGCAGCTGAAGGCCCAGCCCCAGGTTAGTGGAGATGTCCTCCTGCCTAGCTCTCAATTTCACCTCCCTTCTAGAGGGCTTCCCCTGCAGGTCTTGGGATGGAGGTCCTTATGGACTCTGGTCCCAGGCACCTGTGCAGACGCACAAGCCTGAGGCTTCCATTGGAGCAAATGGTCCTGGAAAGTGGTCTCCCCTTCCCACCTTCTCTCCTTCCCTTTCAGCATAAGTGCCCAACTTTTATTCCCAAGTGTAAAATTTGGCTTCTAAGAAGCCACTGCCTTGAGAGGCCAAGGCGGGTGGGTCACTTGAAGTCAGGAGTTGGAGACTAGCCTGACCAACATGGTGAGACCCCTGTCTCTACTAAAAATACAAAAATTAGCTGGATGTGGTGGCTGGTACCTGTAGTCCCAGCTGCTCAGGAGACTGAGGCAGGAGAATTGCTTGAACCTGGGAGGCAGAGGTTGCAGTGAGCTGAGATCGTGCCGCTGTGCTCCAGCCTAGGTGACAGAGTGAAACCCTGTCTCAAAAAAAAAAAAAAAAAAACACACAAAAAACCACTGCCTACTTGTGCATGACCTATGACCTCAAGCACCAGCCATAAGGCACTCCTTACAGGAGTACCCACAGGAGATTTTTCACTTCTCTGTCTTAGGTAATCCCACTTGAGAGGAGGCCCAAGCCTCTGTCTCCCAGCGGTGAACATCTGCTGGATATTAAGGAATATCCTTGAGGATGGGCCAGGGTGGGGTGCCCTGGGTGAGCACCAGGTGCTCTTAGCTCCAGGCATCACACTTCTCCCATGCCACCTGCTCCCTGGGACCTGGTGTATTTGAGAGGGGAGTAGGGTTTGGATTAGAATCACCTGGAGAGATTTTTAAGTGATGCCTAAGGTCCATCCCCATATATTCAAATTCCTTATTGATCTTGGGTGACAGACATCACCCTATGAAACGCGTGTTGCTAGACAGCTTCTGTGACTACGGGCAATTCACTTTTGACTTCTGGAGGTGAAAGGCTGTGGCAGAAACCTCAGAGCCTGCCGGAAGTAGCAAGTCCTGCAGAAAGCAGTTGCAGAAGAGGAGTTTCAGGAGATGGGGGAAAAGAGTGCTGGTGGTGAAGTTCTGAGCTAGAGAGGAAGCAAGGCAAGGGTTATACTCAAATGTCTCTAAACAGAGCCAGGCGTAAGTCAGGGCAACCAGGAAAAACAGGGGTCTGAAGTTTGGGCCAACAGGATCCAAAAAGGTTGGACCCAGAGCATCCAGAACATGGCTTTCAGGTTGTCAACTTCAAGTCACCTGGATGAGGAAAGGTCTGGCTTGATTCAAAGTTGATTGATGCTTTCTCCTGGGATGGTTCCTCCCTACCACAGACAGTCCAGTGCACCTGACCAGGACAAGGGGCAGTCATCAGACCTTGGTTCTGGCAGGCAGGCAGCCTTGGCAGGTGGATGGCTTAGAAGTTGGGAAGGAGGAGAAAAAATGGGGACTAGTGAAAAATCCCACTGGTTAGGAAGAAGGCCTGGAGATGTCCCTGAAGACTGAATTAGGGTCATGAGGAGGAAGACCAGGTATGGGTAGCAAGTCTCCCTATTCTCTCTAAGAGGTGGGGAAAGACTTTATTGAGGGTCAGATGCCAGGCCAGGGAGCTTGGGATGAAGAATTGCTTGAGTTTCCATCTTGCTGTAAGTTATGCCAATCCTAAGCCCTCTGGGGTCTGGACAGCAAGCTACACATGCTCGTCCTCCCTACAAAGAACAGAACCTTCTTTGGGGACCAGGATTTTATACTATGCAGCAACGATTTCACCCTCCACTTCTCCATGAGCTCTTTATATGTTGCACATGTGAATCCCACACTTGGGTTAGAAGTGCAGAGGCCTTACTATGGGCTTGTAAGACCTGGTTGACAGTTTTAGAATACATCCTTATAATTAGAGACTGGGTGGTGGGGAACGGGGGTGGGTGAGCCCGGGGTAGTTGGGGGTATAGTGGGAGATGGACAGATCTATTTTTTTTCTTCAACTAGGCTGAGCAGAGAAGACTCAAATAAATGCAGCCCTTCATTCAAGGCTATTTGAACTCCAAGAGCTAAATTGTGTTGTTTCACTTCTTCTGCAAAACCTTTTCAATGCTTTCCCATAAAATTGTAGTTCAACACTAAGTTGTCCCTTCAGTGAGTCCTACAGTGCAGCGGTTCTCAAATCTGAGCATCAGCCCAGTGCAGTGGCTCACGCCTGTCATCTCAGAACTCTGAGGCCACAGTGAAGGATCACTTGAGCCCAGGAGTTTGAAACCAGCCTGGACAACATAGGGAGACCCTGTCTTTCTATAAAATTAAAAAATACGTAAAAATTTTGAGCATGTATTAGAATCACCCAGAGTGCAGAGAGACCATGGCGCACCCCTACAGTAGAGTAGGTTTGGGCTGGAGCCCAAAGATTTGCATGCCTAACAAGTTCACAGGTTATACCAGTGCTGCAGGTCTGGAACCATGCTTTGTGAACCACAGCTATTACCATATACTATTTACCTTATAATTTCATGGCTTGCTTGTATTGTCTAGAAATAGTCCAGAATTATTTTCAGCACATCAGTCTGTCTTCTTGACCAGAGTTCAATTCCTGCAGTGGCAGAGATTGTATATATTTTCCACCACATCAATTAGTATTATTGGACACATAGTCTACCAAGTACTTTTTTTTTTTTTCTCCCCCGAGATGGAGTCTTGCTCTGTTGCCAGGCTGGAGTGCAGTGGTGCAATCTTGGCTCACTGCAACCTCTGCCTCCCAGGTTCAAGTGATTCCCCTGCCTCAGCCTCCCGAGTAGGTGGGACTACAGGTGTGTGCCACCATACCTGGCTTTTTTTTTTTCTTGTATTTTAGTAGAAACGGGGTTTCACCGTGTTGTCCAGGATGGTCTCGATCTCCTGACCTCATGATCCGCCCTCCTCAGCCTCTCAAAGTGCTGGGACTACAGGCGTGAGCTACCACGCCCGGCTCTAAGTACTCATATATTGGGAAGAGCTTCAGAGAACTTGAATTCTTTAAGGAGACAGGGATCAACTATGGTTAATTATAGGACTTCCACACTTTGCAAAAGATCATCTAATTTTTCCTTATCATTCACATTTGCAGGGAAAAGTCTTCGTTTCCTTCAGCAATATCTGAGTCTCATTAAAGAAACACTCCAGTCTTGATTTAGGAAAAAAAGATTCATTCCTTCATCCTTCCAAGTAAGGTACAGTACAACTGAATAACAATGCACATTACTGAAAAACACAGCTGCATCTTATATTGCTCACTACTCTTTAAGTATAATTCAGATATTAAGGAAAAGAACTGCTAATCACATTAGCACATTACAGAAATCAAAATTAACTTACCACACAAAATAAATTAAAACATTAAATATTAACCTTTTCAGTGCAACATATACAGAAGTCAGAGTAAGGAGTTCTAAAAAAAAAAAAAGCATCAGGTTTATTATCATAATGAAAAGTTGACCATTTTAGTACATTATTAAGACTCGGAAGAGGAGTTGCTTTTTCAGTGCTCTCTGTGCTGTGAACCGCTAGATCTTTCAGAAAGCCTGGTAAGTCAATGACTAGAGAGAACAGGTCTTGTGTTAGAACATTGAAAAATAGACACGTTTGTCTTACTTCTGCAACATCCTCTTGGTTATGGGCATTTGAGTCATTCCTCCCTCTGTGACTGGGCAGGTCGGGAGAGATCAAAGCCCAGAACTAACTAGAGGGCAGGGGTCTCCTGAGCAGTGTTAGAGCCTCATGAGTCCATCCCTGCCAAATTGACTGAAAAAGCAACTGGTGGCCCATGTGCCCTGGAAAACCTGGCTTGAAGATAACAGGCAGTTTTCTGTACCTGCAAAACACAATCCCTTGAGAAGCTCCAGAAGCATAAATTCTCCTCCCTTACCAGTGTGGGTGGGTGAGGGTCAATCCCACCTTTTCCTCCTTTCTCAGGAGAAAGGACTCCAGGGCCATTCTGCCCACCTCTCCTGCAGGAACACAGTAGCCAGCTCATCCCTGGCTCGGGTCCACGTGTGTCCAGCTGGAGCCCTGTCTTCCAGATCAGGGTTGGCTGCTATCTATCTTTCCACGTAGAAGAAAACATTTCCTGCCAGATGCTTAAAAAAAGTCAGCCTGCAAAGCAGTGGGGAAAATCCAGGCTCCATAAGAATATTGGAGGCCTTTTAAAATATGTTATTTTTTTAAATGGGGGCTTTTCATTGTCTCCTGAGCCACTGGAAACAGTGATGCTCCCCACTGCCAGGTGTGTGGCAGCTTACCAGGTCAGGATGTTAAATGATTCTCCAACTGTGAACAATTCATTTTCTAAAGGGCAAGGAAACACAGGGATCTTGCTGAGATGGATTAGAAGATGCATTTTTAACCTGAGAAGGGAGCATTTTTATAGCTAACCAAAGACTACCACTGCCATTAAATGGTAGAGGAATCCAATGCTTATCAGTCATTTGATTTCTAGAAGAAAAATCGCCAAATAAGCCACGCTCTCCTATCCTGGGGCATGGATGATGGTCCAAACAGGCCTGCCTTGATGCAGCCTCTTTTTCAGACCTGCTGTTTTCCAAAAGACTGACTTGGAAGGCACTTCTAGGGAGGCGTACATTGGAGACCTCTGCATGTGTGTTACAGGTATAAGCATGAGGGCACTGGCAGGTGTGACTTGCTGGACCTAGGAACCAGAGCATTCACAGACACTAAATCTCAAGTTTTTGCAGGGAACCTCTGCTTCCATCATCTGTTCAGCCTCATCTTCTCACACCTCTGCAAAGTCTCTTGGATGCTAACTACTGATTGACAGGGGTCTAAAAACCGGTGTCCATTAATTGGTCTCTAAGCAGGATGCTATAGTCAAGCCTCAACCCACATATCTGCTGCTGTGGGACTGGCCCAAGGAATGCAAACTTGAACCTATTTTAATAATTTAAAAACCGGGAGCTGTGTCAACGACGTTGCTAGGGGGCCGGCTCTGAACAGATCTGAGGTCTGCATTTAGTGCTTCAGGTGTGGCATTGTTACATAAGAGTGCCAAAATGAAGACACGGGTCATAGAATTGTCTGAATTATTAAAAAAAAAATCATAGAAATGGTTCTTCCAGACCAAAGAAGAATTAGGGGGAGGACAAAATTCTCTGAAAATTTCAAGCCGATTGACATATTTTAAATGTCCCTTTCATGATGTAATAAGCTAGATGCACTTTAGAGTTAATAGGTAGAAATCTTTCACTTTTCAAATATTAGTAGAGTTTCCTCACCTAAGGAGTTAACAAACATATAATTTGTTACTCTGTTTCCAAATTTTAATAAAAATTCCTAGGGATTAGCTACCGTGATCCCTATGTATTTGAAGGGACCCACTGCTTCCCACAGGCAGGCCCCATGAGTCAGATGGACCCAGATACTCAGGGAACAATTGCTCCTTCTCTTGAGGGGGAAAGCAAGACCCACATGGTGGAGATGACTTGTTAGAATTTGTGTTAATAAAAATGGCATCCTGAATGGAAATGAAGAAAAACAATTACTGGAATAGTTTTCCTAGTGCTTGAAAATAAATAGCAAAGTTAAATTTCTCCTTTTAAAAATGAAGAAACAAACCAACCAAGCAACAAAATGGAAAATAAGTGACTGGTCCCCCCTTTCACGCATTTGGCCTGAAATGCCCATGGCTCCTGCCTAATGCTTTATTTCTAAACATTCTCTCGGAGGGCTCGCTAGGAAGTGAACCCATTTAATCACTGAGCAGTACAGTACGTATTGGGTTTATCCTGTGCAGACATGCACATACTCTCTTCCTCTCTCCCCAGCAGAAGGGACAGATCCCTGCTGAGGGATTTGCTAGAAGTTTTCTCTCAGAATGTACTGGGAACATTTACTGACTTTGTGGCTTAAATGGCACCACCTCTGAACCCCTACCTACCTTTCTTCCTACCAACCAGTAACCCAGCCTCTGGTTCCATCTTTGCAACCCTGGCTGACTTTTCCCAAGCCTTAGCTGTCTCAAAGAGGCCAGACGTTTCTAATCAGTATAGCTTTTCAGTCAGCAACACATACATCATTAATGTAGAAGTCTGAAGGGGTTTTATGCTTTTTACATCAACTTAAGAGATTAAAAATAAAACCATTATCCATCTAATAAATAAGACATCTCCAAGGGTGGTGATAGCTTGGGACAGTCTTCAATGTCATGTGTCCATGGAAGATACTGGGCTGGTTGAGGGTCTCGTGGTTACAGGATACAGCTTCTCTTAAAACTGGGATCGTCATGTGACTTTAAGCAGTTTCCCCTCTTCTACTTCTTCCCCAGTGAGCGGATGACAGAAAACGATAACTACAGAAATCCCGTGTTGGGCAGAATTCTTGTTGTGGAAAGGTGGGCCATTAAAAAGAAACATGGGGCCCGGAATCCACGCCTGGCGGAAGACAACTACAGCTCTGGACTCAGATGCCAACTGAGGCACACAGCTCACCTAGGTGAGCAGGAGTCAGTCGCTTTGCAGTTCTTCTTTAACCAGACTTGAAATCGTGGTCCACCAATTTCTTCTTTAGGTCACACTGAATAACCCCAAGCAGACAGTTCTGGACAGTTTTGAAGGCCCGCAAAAGACAAAAAGGCTGCTCAGGTGATTGCAGGCCAAGGAGGAAGGTCTGCGGCATGTGCCGGCGTCTCTGGCAGTGCTCTCCTGAAGAAGCCTTTCTTTATTGATCTGCCACAGTCCACCTGGCCAAGCTCCTCCTCTGGGCTCTTCAGACCACTGGCAGGAAGGAAAAACAGGTTAAGCACTGTGGGCCACACCCTGGCCACCTTGGGAAAATAAGCTTAAGAAAGAGACTTGGAGATGGCATAGCCAAATGTCACCATGTTCTCTCGGGCAGTTAGCCCGAGTCCAAATTCTGCTGGTTCAGTCTTGGAGACCGCAACCTCTGACATTGTGCTTTCAGTGCCAAAGGAAGCTAGAAAGACTGATAGAAAGTAAGAGGTAGCAGAAGGAAGGCAGATTGGGGGGCGGCGGGGATGCATCCTGTTGTGAGGGCCTCATTTCAGTCTGGCCTGTGGTCATTTCCCCTGTAAGGGGTGGCTTGGTGGGCGGCTCTGGTGGCAGAAAGGCTTCCCCTGAGGCCATACAAGAATGGACCCATTTATTTTTCAAAATGGCTAGGCCCTGAGGGGATCCCTTGCTGTCTGTCTTGGTGAGGCAGCATGGCTCAGTTCCTGAGTTCAGCTTAGCCTGGACATCTTTCTAGGTCCCTACCACGGTTCCTCTGGAGGTGCTCACAGGTGAGCACCCCTGGTTCACCCATCCTTTAGGCCCAGTAGGCCTGGCTGGTGCTACATGAGGTTGTGATACATGCCATCTCAGGGGAGAGGGACTTCAGCTCCAGTTGCAATATCTAAAGGTCTGACCTATCCCCCAGGATTAGAACTAACTTCTCAAATGTGGGTAGAGAAGAAGTGCCATTAACAAGAAACTTACTTCACCCCAAATGACTTGGTTGAGGTTCAGACAAATGCTACAGAATCTATTACAAATTTTCTTAAAAGACTAAAAACATTTTTCTATTGGTGCTAAAAGAAAAAATAATCCATTAGCTCAATGGATTAGCCCAAGGTAGGTGAAAGACAGGGTTTTAGAGGCCCTGGTTCTCATCCTCAGTCCCCCACTCACTCAAGCAGGCTGAGTGGGCCCCAAGCAGGCTGTCAGCAGACTCAGTTTACCCACATCACTCATGAACCATCCTCCTCTTAAGGCCACTGCAAGGCCGAATGGATTTGCATCCTCAAGAGCTGTGACTCCTAAATCTCGAGTGCTGCTCCAGCACAGTCTGTGTGCTCATTTACTGCACACAATTGCTATGGTTATTGAAATGAACAGACGCATGGCATTCTAGGGCCTTCAGCTCCCTCCAGATGACCATGAGCTCTAATGAACGTGTGTGTCCAGCCTCCCAGCAGCCTTCCTCCCTACCCTCTCCATGTACCCTGGAGCTTCTGAACGCCAACTGTTGACTAGGGAAGGACACCTCTGGGTGGATTCACTTTAATGACTGTCTGCTGACCCGCTATGTCCTCAAGAAGAACTTTATGATGGGCTTTCGTTAAAATAGCATCCCTGAAAAGCTGGCCGATGTGAGACTTTTCTGGCCTTGTTGGGATGAAGCAACTCTTTACCTCCATGAGCCCAGAGCCAGAGATGCTCCGAGGAGGGCTCCTGAGGTGCAAGCTGGGCCCACGTCCTAATGTCCAATCTCCACGGATGTTGGCGAAAATATCCAGGAAACAAGGTAAACTTAATGAAGCTCACAGGATATAAGGGTTTGAAGGTCCTTAGAGACCTTGCATAGGCCAAATTCCTCATTTTACAGATGAAAAAGGGGAAGTGACTTTC
Source organism: Ateles fusciceps (assembly GCA_036589455.1). Taxonomy (NCBI): domain Eukaryota; kingdom Metazoa; phylum Chordata; class Mammalia; order Primates; family Atelidae; genus Ateles; species Ateles fusciceps. The sequence goes on from JAZHEH010003205.1 coordinate 39,022,386, forward strand.
TCAAGAGAATGAGCATCTCTTGAGTGCCGTCAATTTGGGTGATACGCTAGGTATTTTATATCAGTATCTTCCAATTTGCACAACATCTTTTTAAGAATAAGGAAACTGAGGCTAGGCCGGGCATGGTGGCTCACGCATGTAATACCAGCACTTTGGGAGGTCGAGGTGGGTCATCTGAGGTCAGGAGTTCGAGACTAGCCTGGCCAATATGGTGAAACCCCATTTCTACTAAAAATACAAAAATTAGCTGGGTATGGTGGCAGGCGCCTGTAATCCCAGCTACTTGGGAGGCTGAGGCAGGAGAAGCACTTGAACCTGGGAACCAGTGAGCCGAGTTTGCACCACTGCACTCCAGCCTGGGCAACAGAGTAAGACTCCATCTCAAAAACAAACTGAGGCTCTGAGAGGTTGAGTAACTTGTCAAAGGTCCCACAGCCACCAGCCAGGATATAAGGGCTCCCTACTAAGTAAAAGGCACCTATAAATAAACTAATCCTGACTTGGTAGAATAAAACAGTCTCTCTCTTTCTCCCCCTCTCTCTGCTCCATAGTCCAGGAACTTCTGCCCTGACTTGGAGAAGGTAGTCGTTTTCTCCACCCCATAGTGTCTCCCACCAGAGAAGAGGCTCCTTACCCGTTTCTGAGTGGCAGCAAGCAGTCCTTCCCTTCAGGAGGGCGCTGGGCTTCTCGTGCCGGCAGATGAGGGCCCGGCACCACTCACAGTGTTTTGGACCTGACAGCAGCTGCAAAGACACAACAGACCCAGTCTGGGCAGGAGGGCCAGGGTGGCACAGCATCTACCCAACGGGCCTGTGGGCAGCTCCGGCTCTAAACCAGCTCCCCATGGGGGCTTCTAGCAGGACCAGCACTGTAGGGGCTGAGGGCATGATTGATAGGGCAGTGGTTTTTTGGGGCAGATGCTGGCCAACAACAAAAGCATCAGTTGACTGCCCTAAAGTATTCACTCCATTTCTGCTAGCTGACCTGGCTCCAGCTTCCCCCAGCTGTCAGAGGGGACTGGTCCTGCACCTGGCTTTCTCAATAGAGAACAAGGTGGGTAATTCTACATGTATAGTAATGGCCTCAAAACTGGGACAAAGGACTGGGATAATAGTGGCCACCTCCAGCTGGCAGGGCTGTGGGGGTTGAGGAGGAGGTTATTCATCTGGTATTGCCAGGAGCAGAACAGGGAACTTGGATGGCTGAATTGACCATGGAAAAACATGGAAGAATGAGTCATGGATCTCAATGGCTTTGAATTCTCCTTTCAGGACTAAAATTCTCTAGTTTTGGAACATCCACCCTCTCTGTAAACCTGTGTTACCTGGAGTCCTGAGGCATCAGGTTATAAAGGCTCCTGCCTTCCTCTGTGAGCAGGAATGGACAGTTTTCAGAGTTTACATGAAAAAAAGCCCCAAAAGAAGAATCGAAAGAAAGCACTGAGTAGAGAGAAGTTACCCACAGACACGGCCAGCTGTTTCCCTTGGGATAGCACATAGACCTTCGTTTCCACTCATTCTAACCTTAATGCATATATAATTTATGTGTCCCTGGGCAAGGGCTGGAGTTAGGAGAACTTTCCTGACTAAGGTGAGCCAGGTGGTGGAGATGAAGAAATAAGCCTGTTGCTGGGCTTCTCCCTTGGTATCTGGTGGCATTTCCACGATTCCTCTCCCAGCCCCTGTCTTGATACTGTCCTGCAGTGAGAAGCTGGGAAGGTTCCTGGAGGCCCTGAGACCTTCCTGCCCAACCTGCTTTTGTCACAAGTGAAAACTGAGAGCCCAGAGCAGTGTGCCTGGGCCTGAGGCCCTCCTGAGTTACAGTCTGGGCTGGGAACAGCATATCCCATGCCAGGGGGTTCTGAAGGCCTTGTTTCCAGATCCATCGATGCCTGCTTTCTCACAGCCAGCCAGGTGGGCTTGTCCTCATCACTTCCCAGGCAGGAGCGGCCCAGGGCAATGGCATCAAGGCCTCTAGATCCCTCCAGCATGGGACAAGCTGGTCCCAGCTTGGACCCTGCAACTCAGGAGGGCCCTAAGCCCAGGAAGTCGGCAGCCCGGCAGGAGTGAGAGCATAGTCTCTGGCTCATGGATTCTGAACTTGGTGTCTGGCAGGGAGACCAAGGCTGGGAGGCGCCACAGGAGAGTTGGGACTGGCTGCCTCCCTGGAAATGAGAGATGCTGTCTAGGTATCTAGATCATTCCTGTCTCCACAGAATCTGGCAAAATTAGCTCTTAGGTCTCTGGGGAGGCCCATGTGGGCCCCCAGCCTTGTTCCTAAGTCCCTGTGACTCTCCTGGCCACAGAAACAGGACTATGGAAGGATGGGGAAACACACCCAGCTACTGGCCATGAGAAGCAAGGCTGGCAGCCCACTAGCTTGCTCCGGCTCCTCAAGGAGGGTCCTCCTGAGTGGCAGAGCCCGGGCTGTGCCCGGTCTGAACCAGAGCTGCTTGTCTTCTCCCAGCAAACATTTTTTCCAAAGTCCCTGGAAGCAGAGTGGATACCGCTTGGGGAGGAGGGAAGGCCAGCCCAGCTCAGACCTCATCCCTCAACACTCAGTGCTGCCTCGGTCCAGGAGAAGGATGTGAGCAGGCTATGGCTACTGTCAACAAGCTGGGGCTCTAAGGGGTGCCCTGTTGTTACCAGAACCAGGGGCATGTGTTTCAGATGTCCCAACAGTCACAAACCAAAGGGACAGTTTATCTGTCCAAATCTTAGGCAACCTTGGAGGGTGTAAGTCTGGCTTCCTGCATCGACATGTAGCTACTGACCGCAACCTTGCCAGAGGGGCCCATCCACTGACCGTCTCCATCATGAGTTAATCTACACTGAATTGAGTGGCAGCGTTTAACTGTTCTGTGACTTCCTTGTGCATATCCAATTAGGTATATTAGGTTGGTGCAAAAGTAATTGCGGTTTTGGCCTTAAAAAGTGATGGTGAAAACTGCAATCACTTTTGCACCAACCTAAGAAATTCTCTAAGACTCAGACTTCAGATATTTGGTCTCTGATCCTGCAGAGCAATCCAGTCAGGATATATGGGCAAGCAAATGGGGCCAAGACACACCCAAAAAGGGGTCTCCTGGTGTCTAGGCCTCAGGGAGGCTTCCTGGAAGATACAACACAGCAACTGAGTTTTGGAGGATGAGGAGGGACAGAGAAGCGGACAAAGAGGAAGGGCTGTGCAGAGTGATGGTCATCAGCCTGTAACAGCAACAATGGCCCTTGACATGGTTTAGTATTTGCAAAGTGAGTTCTGCAGAGAGGAAGTGCTGCTGCTGCCTGAAGGAGGCTAGGAGCTGTCTCCTGTCCTCTCTGGAGCACCTGCCCACTTCATCACTATTCTGAAGACTCCAACACAGCAGTGGACAGAACGGGCATGCCTTTGGTTCTGCATCAGCTTCTAGCAGTACACAAAACCACCAGCTGGGGACCTGCACAAGGCCTTCACAAAACTTGGCTGCTGTGCCATGCCAACAGCTGTCAAAGCAGCATTTAGCTTTGCCGACCCCACTCAGACATCACAGCAATAAGCTGTGCTGAGGTGGCCTTGTTTTCTGGACATACTGTAGATGTCCCTGGTAGGAAAGGCTCTAAGGGGTGCAGGAGACCTGACCTTAGGGGCAGCAAGTACTCACTGTATCAGCACACATGTGATGATAAGGACAGCAAGGGCCACCATGGAGACCACCACCAAGGCGGTGATGGCCTGCTTCTTCTGGCTGGCGGCCACCACGGCCAGGAGGTCTGCATGCTCACAGCGTGCACCGACGTACCCAGAATGGCAGCTGGGGAAGAAAGGAAGATCAGTGCACTCTCCTGACAGAAGGTCTTGTTCCCCTAGCTCTCCAGGGAGGGTTTGCCTGGAGGGACCCAGAGCCTTCAGGTAAAGCGCAAAGGGACCCTGCCAGCTTTTGCAATTGGAGGCAAAGTTGTTAGCAAAATGCCTCCTATTTCTGGCCGCAGGCACCATCACTTGCTTGGAGAAGGAAGGGGAATCTAATCATCCTTATGTGAGGATGCAAACTACCGCTGAAGCCACCCGTGACTATTGTGACTGTGTCAAATCCTGGAGGAATCAGGGCAGCAAACGTCTTCATGACACAAACTTCATTCTGGCATTTCATAAAAATCCAGGTTATTTTTAAACCAAGTGTGTATTTTCAGAATTCCTGATGATGAGAAAGAAAACACCTGAAACCAGTGGAGGCCTAGGCTGTGGTTTGCCTTTTTATCTTCTTCATTAAGTTTAATTAGTTCTTCAGGTATTTACCAGGTTACCCAGCACCACTACCTGGTCATTGTAGGACTGGAGAAGTCACTACTCTTCTGTGAACCTTGGTGTCCTCCCGTCCTTTAATACTTGGCCCACCTTTACACCAGGCTTAGTAAAGGCACAAGCAAGGTCATGTTGGAATGTGCGTGTAGCCTGGAAAGTGTGGCGCCAACACCAATTGATGTAATTCCTGGTATTGCTGCCATTCAGAGGTTCTTTAGCATTAACTTTTCAGTCACAGCCCCCTGTTATGCACGAGTGGGTCCCAAAAGTGCTTCAGGATGTGTCCTGGCCATAAGGATGGGATGGTCATTTTCTTTCACAGGCATCCCCTGATCCCTGAGCCACTAATCCCCCAAGCATGTGATTCTTCTCAATAAAACATAACTAGCTTAGACAGGTCCTTTTGTATGGAGTAACATTCTTATTGTCGATAGAAATGTAAGCCTACCACCTCCTTTGCCGGTGCGGTGGCCTCCTTCCCACTGGGGACTTCTTAGCGGAGCAACCCCATATCACGTGCTAGATTTAAAGTTTAGTTCTGTTTCTCCCCCAGACATGGCAATGATAGCTAAACTTTTAAAAAGTTTATCTTTTGATTACTTAGCCTCTAACCTTCACTTTTAGATTAAAAGGCCTTTGAAGACCACGCACCCTGAGAGGGGTTAAGGTCCTAATGTGCCTGCCGTCATGCTGGGCTGGTCCCAGGGGCATTACATTTGCGATTCCCCGAATCCTGTGCTCCTGGGCTGGCTGACCCCCGATATCCGAAGGTGCTTGGAGCCACAGAATACACATACTATATTTACCTGTAGCATAGATTTTGCCCAACTTAATAAAAATTTAAGCATTTTAATGTTAAATAAGTCTTGTAGGAGTTTAAGGTTCATGGCAAAGAAGAGATGATGAAAAAACTGCTGCTCAAGGCTACAGCCTGGGATACCTGGGTAGACAAGCTTTCTGTCTTTCATGTTGCTTAATGGATAGTCTTTCACTGACTCTCCCTGCAGGCACTGACCCTTTCCTCTGAGGGGGAGGCAGAGAGTAGACTAGAGTCCAGGCTGAGAGGTGATAAGCAACAGGCTTAGGCAGTGCATAAATCTAAGCCATCCATCCATGTCTCAAGAAAACTCTGCAAAGGTCCCTCCCTCTAGCTCAAGTTTTCACCCTGCACCTAGATGGCTCCCCAACCTTCCAGATGGGGTCCCTGAGTTGTGTGTTTCCTCTGTGATAGCTAGCCCTCTCTCCCGCAGGGCCCTAATCCACCCCTCTACTTATCTCCCACCCACCTAGGTTCCGGTTCCAGCCAGTCTAACTTGTTGCCACCCCCAGCCCAGAGTTAAATCCACACGCTGCCCCTAGCACCATTCCCAGCGTGTGGGCACTCAGAACACACCCACAGAATGAAGGAACAGCTACCCTCCCTTGCCCATCCCAACTCTGGCTACCTTCTCCACCTGGAATATCATTCCTCACTCTCCTCCTCAGGCTCCATTCCAAGGACTACATTCTCCAGGAAGATGTAAGTTACAGACTCATTCACATTCATTTTTGTCGCCCATCCATCCATTCTTCCATAGCTCACTGGGATCTCCCTAACCTCTCCTCCTTGAACCCCCAAGACTATGCCCACCTTTCTGACTGCTCTTCTCTGACCAGCCTCACTTCTGGCCCCAGCCTCCTTGCTCTTGCAGGGCAGGGCTTAGCTCTACAGAAACTTGGTGAACCACTGAACAGAATGGGGCTGGAGAGCCTGGGCTTTAGAGTGGATTATCAGATTTGTAAGCAGGAGTTGTAGCCAAGCCAATGGGACTTCTCTGCAGAAGGGTTAGGGTTAGTCCTCCTTTCTCCTGGGGAAGGGTAGCATAATGAGGATTTGAAGAGTCTTTTGTGAAATGCTTATGGTATAGGAAGGCAGGCAACCCATGACAATTTCACACAGCTTGAAATGTTCCTACTCTAACCAGCAGACCCTGGGAAAGAGGGATTCTAGCACCTCACCTATTATTTGGTTCTAAAAACACTATGATTTAACACATCAATACTGGAGACCCCAGTAAACTTCATTTAAATAAAATAGTGGCAGCCAACTGCTAATTACAACACATAACATTTACTGTAAGCACTAGGCTAAACTACATGAATCATCTCTTTTAATCCCAACAATCACAACTGTGGCTATTATTTACCCTGTTTTACAGATGAAGAAACAAAAGCTTCTAGAGGTTTGGGAACTAACAATCTCACCCAGTAGGGCTACGCTTCCCGGTTAATGCAAATTGGTTGGAAGATACCCTGGGCTAGTGATTTAGTGGCAAACACAAACCTGATCAGAAAAAAGGAGATGGGCTACTGACTGTCCTGTAGAGAGGTCTCCTTGCTGTCAGTGCGGCAAGGTGCAAAGGTGTCTCCAGACGGTGCTGTCTTAACGTACCAAGGGAGCTAACCCCCTGGGCTGGGGCACACCTTGATGACTTTCCATGTTTTTTCTACCAGGGGAACATTTGCCATTTGTGCTTACTGGCCCCTGCAAATCAGCTCTGCTTTAAAACTGCCCCAGCAGAAGCTCCAGCGCCTTAGGAAAGTCTTCATGCCAACAAGAATGCCTGTCACTCTAGTGTCATAGCTGCAAACACTCAACCCCCAGGCCCACAGAGTGAAGGAGCACAACACGCTTCTGAGCGAACACTTCCTCAAGGTGGGACACACGGGGGGCACCTCATCGTGGAGACTCCAAGTCATGACCTAGAGGATCTCTGAGAACAGCGTGTCTTAACCTCAAGCAGCCCAGTGGGTCTCACCTACAGCTGGGACCTCCCAGATCAAAATCTCCCTGCAAGTGGGCCCTGGGTATTTTAAAGAAAGGGCCAAAAGGGAATTATTATGACAAAGTTAGAGTTGAAAGGCAACATGAAGTTTTTAACAGTGAAACCAACGTTTCTCAACCTTGGCTGCCCATTGAAATTCTCTGCAGAGCTTTCAAAAATCCTGATGTCCAGGCCACACCTTTAGATCAACTAAATCCAAATCTCTGGGAGTCAGTCCTGGGCATCAAGATTTTTAAAGCTCCCAGGTGATTCCAGTGGGCAGGGGAGGGCGATCCTTTCTCTTCCTAATTGTAATAATGGGAATGCTTCTCAGTTGCTCTTTATAACAGAAAAAGAAAAAGGTCTGGTGATATACTTAAAAAAAAAAAACAACTTCCAAAGCTTCTACTAATATTAGACTTAATTACGCTGATTATTTTAGGTACAAGTCACAGAAGGATTGGGAAGAGTCACCTCGCCTGGCTGCAAATGAATCACCCTTGACCCAGCTGCTGTTCCCTCCTTGGCCTCAGGTAGGTGCTGGTTTCCACCTGGCTGCACATTCCACAGGACTATGAGGCAGTGGGTGCACTAGGACCAAGGGCATGTGTATTGGGCTCACCCATTCTCCATCTTTCAAGAACAGATTCACCAAGTCCCATAACCTCTGTGCTCTAGGGGCTGGGGGAAGAGAGGGCTAGAGTAAGCTCAGCCCCACTTTCATACTCCTTCCAGCAGGGCCTCACAACATCCACTGGCTGCAGTGATGGTGCCAAGGGCGGCCACAATCGCAAACACAGCATATGCGGTGCTGGGGAACTGAGCTTGAATGTTCTCCAGTGCTGTCTAGTAGAACTTTCCATGATCATGACAGAGTCTATATCTGGGCAGTTGAATACAGTAGTCACTAGCTACCTTGAGGTATTGCATCTTTTTTTTTTTTTTTTTTTTTTTTGGTCTTGCTCTTGTCACCCAGGCTAGAATGCAATGGCATGATTTTGGCTCACTGCAACCTCCGCCTCCTGGGTTCAAGCAATTCTCCTGCCTCAGCCTCCCAAGTAGCTGGGATTATAGGCATGCGCCACCACACCCAGCTAATTTTTGTATTTTTAGTAGAGACAGGGTTTTACCATGTTGGCCAGGCTGGTCTCGAACTCCTGACCTCAGGTGATCCACCTGCCTCAGCCTCCCAAAGTGGTGGGATTATAGGCGTGAGCCACCACGCCTGGCTGAGGCATTGCTTCCTTAAAGTGTGGCCAGTGAGACTGAGAACTAAATTTTAATTAAATTAAGTAGTCTCACTGCTTAAGAGCTCAGTGGCTCTGTCATAGGCAGCAATTGCTCTATATACATTATCATCACTGAGTCTCCATTACAGTTCTATGAAGTATTAGTATCCTCATTTTGTGCACAAAGAAACAGGCTTAAAGGGGCCAAGTCACTTGTATGACAGACTCAGTGGAACTTTATCTTGGGTCTGCCTGACCTCCAATCCATGCCTTTAACTGCAGTGTCCTCCTGCCTGGTGTGGGACCCCGACTCTGGCTTCCAGTAGGAAGAGAGAGGGAGGACCTGCACTTTCTCCAGACCTGCAGGATGGGAGTGATGTCATCCTTCCTAACCCTGCCCCCACCACCTGCTGATACATCTACAAAGGGGGCTCAACAAGAAATCTGCCCCCAATCCTAACCTCTTGGGAGGCACCACCTTGGTCACACAGGGCAGCAGGCTATGCACTGATGGTGGTCAGGTCTCTCTGGGTGTTTAACTCTGTTCAGATTCCACTGGAATGTTCTGTGGCCGGGGCCAGGTGGAATGTTTCCCTTGGCAGACAAGAATTTGCTTTCATACTTTGCTGTGGGAAAGTTGTCGGGAGTTCGGTCACCAAGGATCATTTGGAACAGGTGAGAAACTTCAAACTGGTTGCCAGGGGTAAACTTGTCACCTGGGGTGGCTTCCTTCAACCGTTTTCCTTTGTTTGAAGGCTTCTGCAAGCAGCAGACCAATGGTGTGAGGAATCTGCCCCAGGGAAAAAGCGTTGAGAGTCCTAACCTTGCATTTCTATAGCTTTACTGTCTTTGCAAATTCTCTTCCCATTAGTTTTCTGATGTGGTTGGGAGCTAGGGGATTTATTAAAGGGAGCTGTAAAATACCATCTAGGGTTTACCTGAAGCATAAACATCTAAGGGTAGTTTTCACCACCTTTGGCAGTCTCTGACTGGTTATTTGTCTTAACTTTTTTTTTCCCCCCTCATTTTATAGCATGAGATGTCATTTTAGGTTCTCTGGAAACCTAAAGACTGTTGTTCGTTCGTATGGAAGACAGAATTTAAGACTTACAATATTTTAGAAAGTTCTCTCTCCTCTCTCTCTCTCTCTCTCTACTGTGAGTTTGCTTTATGAGGCCATGACAGATGGGACCCGATCTCAGGGTATGTCAGTTTTATTGACCAGAATGTGTTTGTCAGCTTCCCAGGGCTAGGCGAAGTCACAGGAACAGGGACAGAATGTTCTGCTTTCTCTGCATGCACTCAAGAGTTTCTGGTCTAGTGGGAATTCATTAATTAGAACATTCTTTTGGGTACCGTAAATACAAAAAGGGATAAGGTGTGGTCCTGTCTTCCCAGAGCTTACAAGCCATTGGGGGGGTAAGGAGTGCCATCAGAGGGTCCTGCAGAGGACCCTGTCCCAGGCTAAACATAGGCAAGCCCCCAGGGGTCCCGCGGATGGAAAAGCAAGCCAAGTGAGCTGGTGTAAGCAGAGCAGCTGGTCCTCTTGCACCAGCAGGGGCAACAGGTGATCAGGGACCCATGTTCCACGTCGCTGTTGGGCATAGTGGGGAGAGATAGAGAATGAAGGACTGGAGAGGGCGAGCCTGTCTGGGGCGGCACACCTGAGTGAATCCCAGCTGAGGGGCTGTGTTGGAAGTTCAGGCCCCCTGTTGCCATTCTGCTAATTCAAGAGGAGCCGTGCATCTGCATGGAAATGTTAGCATTTCTAAAATGCTGACAACCGATTAAAGCCACCTAAGAACAGTGTGGCTCATTATCTACTGCCATATGAAGCATTTCTGTTGACTGAATACTGCCCCTGGGCCATCAAGATCCAGGAGGAAACTCAGGTAAAGAGGCGTAATGGCTTGCATGGATGGGCCTCCCCCAAGATGGTCAGCTTTTCCAGATGCAAGTATGTCTCAGCTGTCTCTGCAGCCCCGCATTGACCCATAGGAAAAACTTTTTAAGAGTCTGTGGTCAAGGGACTGAGCTTGGGGATGACCCTGACCTTTCTCAGGAGGAGGGTTAATTTGCAGGGGGAAGATGCCAGCACCTTTCCTGGAAACAAAAGAGCTGAGTGGTTTGAGGTGAATTTTGCCAAGCGGAGGCACAGTACCCTCTGGGCAGTAGCTGGGAGCATGGGTTCTGGTGCTGGAATGATGGGTCCAAACCCCACCTCTGCCAGTGACTAGCTCTGGGACTCTGGGCAAGTTGCTTACCTTCTCCAAACCCCAGCTTTCTCATTGATACAACAAGGGTAATAATCCCTACTTGAGAGGAGAGTTGTGAGGAATCCATGGTTATGGTATGCAGAGTGCTGAATACGATGCCTGCCATGAACTCAGCTTTTATCGAGCACTTACTATTATTATTAATAGTAATGTGTATGATGTGAATGCAGAAAGATGGCCAGTCACCCTCATCATTAAAGTGTACGGGGGTGTGAATATGATGGACGATTGTAAATATCTCCCTTGGGCCAAGAGCAGGGCTTGGGACAGAGGGGAACAGGAGAGCAGCCACCCACCCCCAGCTTTCAGAAGGCTTCCCACAGCCGAAGAGGGGGTGCTCTCAGCCACACAGATGGTTGTAGCTTGGCTCACCTGGCTGCCGGCTCTTGGGTAAGTTTGCACTAGCCCTGATCTGGTGGGAGAGCACCTGAGGAAGAAAACTGAGCTTCTGACTCCCTTTGGGTCAGAACTTGGTAAAAGACCTGTCCTTTCTCTCCAAAGAGGATTCTCTCAGCTCACAGCACAGTGCACAAGAGGCTGTGTTTGCTTGATTCTGGGCTGAGCCCTGGACATGGCTGGTGGGAGCGTGCCTTCTCCCTGTTATTCAGGAAAGCTTCCTGAATATTTGGGTCAAGAGGCCAAACTTCCTTCAGGGCCAGTGTTTTTCCACAATGACCAGGCCACGATGAAAACAACCCCATGAGTCCCCCAGGGGCCTCTAGTATGTTAATTAGTAATTGTTAATAAGAATGATAATCATGAATAATGACAGCGTGCTATGTATTAACAGGGTGCGGAGGCCTGTCATCTGGGGGGAGTTTCTTAGCCCTGCAGTGTTCCCAGGAGGACGGCGGCCAGTGTGCTTCTCCTTCCTCTCCAGGTGAGGCTCAGGGCCACCCTGAGAGGCCTGCCCAGGCTCACACAGCTGCACCTCAGGCAGAGGAAAGCCCTGGCCACACCACCTACCGCAGCAGGCTCCCCCTGGTCCCCAGGCTCCTGGGCTGATGCATCTGATGGCTTTAAGCATCATGGCTAAGACTCAGCTTCAGGAGCCAGAGAGGCTGGTTTGAATCCAAGCCCTGCTATGCAAGCTGGGTATAGCCTCTCTTTCTTCTTCATGGGTCAGTATGATTAAATGAGTTAGCACATGGATTGTGCTTCAAACAGTAGCTGGCATGAAGCCAAAACCCTAATAGAGGCTAGTTTTTATTAACAATTAGTATGAAATTGCTGATCCAAAACCATTTTTGACCTATAAAAATGGCAATTTCATATGGATCCATGACTCCTAACTTGGAGGCAATTCTGCCCCATCAGAGGACATTTGACAATGTCTGGAGATATTTTTTGACTGTCACGGCCAGGGACAGTGATGCTACTGGCATCTAGTAGGTAGAATCCAGAGATACTGCTGACATCCTTCAGTACACAGGTCAGCATCCACAACAGAACTACCCTGGCTCCAAATAAAATACGTGCCAAGTTTCAATACAGGTCCACCTAACAGTATTCTATTATAGACAGACTAATTGTCTTTGAATTTGTCTTTCTGAAACTCATGTGGCTTCCATTGCCTAAAGAATAAAGACAACTTTCAACAGGCTCTGGCCTCCAATTTGTCTCTAATCTGGTATCCTCCCTGTCTCCCTGGTGTAGCCATGCTGATTTGCAGTAGCAGGTCCCCCGGGGAACGTGAGGCCTGGAACAACCTCTCTGCTCTTCCCAACTGGTCCAACCCTGACACCCGCTCTGGGAAGCTTTCTTCGAGTCACTTTCTTCCCCAACCTGGCTGACTGTGGCAATCACCAGAGCTCTTAACTAATGTGATTCCCAGGTCCCACTCCGGGAGATTCTGATTCTGTAGGTCAGAGCAGGGTTCAGTAATATTTAAAGAAGTCCCCCCCCCGAGAGGATGATGCTCAGCCAGGTATGGAGACCACCATGCATGGCCTACATCTCTATTTCTAAGCTACTCCTGGTTCTGTTACCAATTATGTACACTAGGCCTTCACCTGTGCTTCTGGCTTGTTTTATGAGCTGGAATGTGAAGATGCTGGAGGGCAGAGACCACATCTTAGAGGATTTGGCCACTCAAAGGTATCCATCCCAGTGCCTTGTGCTCCAGAAATTCTAAGCCATGAATTAAATTTGAATCCAAGAGTTTTCAGACTTTGCTAAACTTATGAGTGATCTGAAATGCTTGTTAAAAATGCAGAGCCCCAGACTTGAACTTCTGGGGGTTCTACCTCAGTGGCTCTGGGCTGGGGGCCCTGGAACCTGGATTTTTAGTCAGCTCGTTTTGGAAAAGGTGTCTCTCAGTCCACACTTCTAATCCTCTGACACATCTGGCTCCAAGGGTCTCGGGGGCCTCTGGCAAGTCTTATGGAGGTAAATCCTCTTCTAATAGGATGTTGGACTGACTCCAGCCCCAGACCTCCAGGAGAACAAGGGATACTTACACACATGCTGGCTTGTCCTCTTGCACCAAAAACCTGCAGGTTCCATGGAAGCAGAACTGAGTGTGGGAATCTGGGCAGTCATTAAAATGGGACACCACTGCTGCGGCCACGGGCGGGTCTGCAGGGGGAGAGGAAAGATGCGGGGCTGAGATCCAGGAACAGTTGACATGTACACCCCGCAACTCCCACCCTACCAGTCAAGAAGATGGAGCCCGTGATGGTTGGGACTTTGGGTTCCCACCTGGGCACCCCCCTCCTCAGCTCTCACTTACTTCCTGAAGCCTAGGATGGGCCTAGAGCTCCTCTGCATAGTGTGCTTTCCAGCTTTTTGTTTTTGTAGACAGCAAAACAATTCCTCCCCCCCCCATTAATGTAATTCAAAGATAACAGAACAATTTTACTATTTCAACCCGAGAGCTACCTAATTTCACTTTTGCAAAGTGACAGTGACTTTTTTTTAAGATAGCTTTCATAAAACTCTGTTTTGAAAGCAAGAGAACAGCAGAAAGGTACAAAGGAGTATTCTGTAACCATTAAATTGATGCAGAGGCAGAATAGTTAGTGATGCAAAAAGGTGCTTATGATACACTGTAAGTAAAGTAAATGGGTTTCCAGTATGGTTTGTATAGTATGCTCCTCCTTAAAAAAAAACACACCACCACAAATAGAAATCGGACATGAAGGAGTCTGGGAACGATATACAGTAAGATGGTAGCAGGGCTTCTCTTGGTAGGATTAGGAGTGATAAGGCTATAAAGATTACTTAAAGCCCCATTACTGGGTATATACCCAAAGGAATATAAATCATTCTATTATAAAGATACACACATGTGTAAGTTCATGGCAGGCTTATTCACAATAGCAAACACGTGGAATCAACCCAAATGCTCATCAGTGACAGACTAGATAAAGAAAATGTGATACATATACAGCATGGAATACTATGCAGCCATAGAAAGGAATGAGATCATGTCCTTTCAGGGACATGGATGAAGCTGGAAGCCATCATCCTCAGCAAACTGATGCAGGAACAGAAAACCAAACACTACATGTTCTCACCCATAAGTGGGAGCTGAACAACGAGAACACATGGATACAGGAAGGGGAACACCACTCTCTGGGGCCTGTTGCGGGAGGGTGTGGGGAGAGCATTAGGGAAAGAGCTAATGCATGCTGGGCTTAATATCTAGGTGATGGGTTGTTAGGTGGAGGAAACCACCATGGCACACGTTTACCTACACAACAAACCTACACATCCTGAACACGTACCCTGGAACTTAAAAACCATTAAATAATAAAAAAAGATTACTTAGAGTAAGAAGCCCATGTGAGAGCAGCACAGTCAGTGTTGGGATATTCTTTTCTCTTTCCCATAATGGGGAGAGAGAAAAAGGGGCAGAGTCAGGGCTGAGACGGGTCCCACTCAGAGTCCTGGTACCATGACTCAAGAGCTGGGGGTGGTCGCCAAACCTCTCAGCGTTTTCCATTCTTGGCTTTCAGACAGGAATAAAAATAGCCAGCCAATTCAGGAGCACCATCATGCACAGCAGACCTGCTGACCAGGCAGCACTTTGGACTTATTTTATTCCACTCCCACTTTGTCCAAAGTAAATTTGAGGCCCAGTATGTAGCTATTTCAAGACAGCTCCATCCATGCAGACTCCATAGCTTCTTTCAACAGGTCCTCTTATGCTCGTATTTTGGGTATTTCAACAGTGGGTCTTTCCCATTTAGTTTTTTGGGAAAAAAACCCATGTTCCTGGAGCTCTTACTCTCTGAGAAAGGACAGAACATTTCATATCTTGGGGGGATTTTAGACCATCACTAAATATTAAACTCCTGTTGCTATTTTTCTATTCCTGAGCTGCTTCTAGAAGTGTCATCATTTTAGAAGTCCCATAATTCCAGAGGGAAAAGCAGAGCCTAAAAATACAACAGAATCCTCGACATTGAAGGAGACACTGTGTAGTGGTTAAAAGCATGGGCTTTGGAGTCAGAGACATGGGTTTGAGTCCTGCCTCTGCCGCCCTGGATGAAGCAGCTGGCCTCTCCTAGTCCTGCAGTTACAAGATGGGGGGTACCCTATCTCCTGGGTGGCTCTGCGGTTGAATGAGGTAATGCTTGTTAAGTTCTGTACTCGAGATTGTCTGGTATGACACTCAGCTGTTAGCTCTTCTATTGTCATCACTGACAATCCCAAGATACGAGTGAATATCCACATGTGGTAAAACCGCTCCAGTATGTAATCCTCCCATACATTCAGTGAGGCGGAACTAAAAGTCCAAGTGTCCCCTTTCGCCCTTAATGACAGTTACTGTCTTTCACACATGAGGACAAGCAGAGAAGCCCAAAGCTAGGTGGAGATATCGACCTGGGGCTGCCGGACCCTCCTCTGAGCAGGAGTCTGCGGGACTGTTGGGTCCAGTTGCCTGCGCTGGTTACAGTCACCTGCATGTGCTTGGCCTGAGTGGCTGAGGAACAGGCCCACTCACTGGCTAACCGTGGATGCTGGATATAGAAGTGAGACAGGAAGGGTCTGCTGTAGTTTGCATAACTGGCTTCTCTGCACTCACTGAACTTGTCAAGGAGCAAATACAGAGAGATGAAGGAGCTGGACTCTAGAGGCCAATGCGGGTGGGCAAGGCAGCAAAGCTTCATCTGTACTTACAGCCGCTCCCCCACTGCTCACATTACCACCTGAGCTCCGCCTCCTGTCAGATTAGCAGTGACATTAGATTCTCACAGGAGCAGGAAACCTGTTGTGAACTGTGCATGCGAGGGATCTAGGCTGCATGCTTCTCATGAGAATCTAATACCTGATGATCCGTTACAGTCTCCCCATCACCCCCAAATGGGACTGTCTAGTGCAGAGAAGCCAGCTCAGGGATCCCACTGATTCTACATTATGGTGACTTGTATAATTATTTCATTATATATTACAATGTAATAAGAATAAAGTACACAATGAATGTAATGTGCTTGAATCATCCCGAAACCAGCACCCCTCCCAAGTCTGTGGAAAAATTGCGTTCCATGCAACTAGTTCCTGGTGCCAAAAAGGTCGGGGACTGCTGGGCTAGTGGATCTAATTTAATGCACATGTTTAAAAAGGCTTTTGACAGGCTCCACGAAAGGCCGTTTAAACTACCAAGTCCAAGTGGCTAGAGAAAGTCCCTTGTCAGGGCTTTGAGCTGGGTTCCTCCAAGTGTGAACCGTGGACAGACAGCTTCACATTCCCCTGAGTCTGCCTGCTACCCCTACCCAGCCCAGACTTACTGAATCAGGATCTCCCCCAGCAATCTGTGGGACAAGCTTGCCAGGTGATTTTTTAAAGTCAGGCCTATTGACAGAGAATTGTTATACTGTAATGTCTGCCCTGCAGGTGATTTTTTTTTTTAAAGACAGGGTCTCACTTTGCCATTCAGGCTGGAGTGCAGTGGCACATTCATGGCTCACTGCAGCCTTGACCTCCTAGGTTCAAGCAATCCTCACACCTCAGCCTCCAGAGTAGCTAGGATTAACAGGTACGTACCACTACACCCAGCTAATTTTTGTATCTTAGTAGAGATGGAGTTTCACCACATTGCCCAGGCTGGTCTCAAACTCCTGGGCTCAAGTGATCCACCAGCCTTGGCCTCTCAAAGTGCTGAGATTATAGGTGTGAGCCACCACGCCTGGCCCCCTGCAGGTGATTCTGATGCACATTAATGTTTGAGACACAGGCTTGTGTCACACAGAAGCAAAGGATAAATGGGCTCTTGGAAAAGTGGAAAGGCCAGGGGTCCTTTTTGGAGCTGATTATCTCCCAGCCCTTCAAACTCCTGTGCGATTCTAAAGCCTTAATTCTTGCTGCGGTTCTTCCTGATAAAGTATTAGGTCAGTAGAAATACACTCAAAGAAAGAGAAAACTCAGAATCTGTCTTTTTGGAACATTGCTCTCCAAACTTGATTAGAGAAGGGTGGACTCTGCTATGGTCTCATTTCACCCCTACTGATGGATACCTCTGCCTCTTCTTATAACTGACATGAGGAAGTATTATAAAAATAGGTGCCATAAAAAGGCAATGCAAACAAGAAATAAGTGTGTGTGGGAGAAAGAGAAGGAGAGAGACGGAGGGGCATAAAAGGGAAGAAGGAGGGAGGAGAGGGAGGGGGACAGAGTGGAGAGAGATGGTGTTGAGCGAGTTGAGAGAGAAGAAAGAAGAGAGAAGAGGGGAGGGAGGGAGGGATAGAAACAGACAGGAAGTAAGAGAGGGAAGGAGAGATTGGGACAAAGGAAAGTAAGGTTAAGGAGCGGCAATGAGCAAAACAGGCACCAGGTTAATACACCAAGGTGGACAGCAGAAAATCACACGCACACGCCAGAGTGAAGTGACAAATCCAACGCTATGCCTCCTGGCAGTCTAAGCAAGCATGCATAAGGTTCATTAGCTAGGAATATATATGCCCGTTCTGCACAAGCAGGACAGGCTCGGCTTTTCCTAAGCCTGTGGTTGGAGAGCAATGGTCAGAGAGCAAGTTCTCTTCTGCGGGTGTTTTTGAAGGAGACTTCATGTGCTAAGGTGGATGACATCCCAAACAATTTCCCAGAGAAGCATCTGCCAGTGTAAAACATCAGTTCCTTCACTTCACACAGCTCACTAAGAAGCCAGAAGAGTCCAAGTTGTGAAGAAACTCCATGCAACAAAAACAGTAACAGTGATGGCAGATGACACGTGGTGGTCTCACTCTGTGTATTCAGAGACCAGAGTGGAAATGAGGAGCCTGAGGCTTAGCGTGTAAGCTTCTTGTCCTCCGTAATTCCACCTGTCTGCCTTAGCCCAAAGGGCACAGAGGGGATGAAGGGAGCTTGATGCTAGTGGATTATCATTAAAAGATCCAAAAAAAAAAAAAACTTTTCCTAACTACACTCATGATACATTCACTCTTGAAACTTTTTCAAATGTTTCAAGACATTTTCTAATTACAAAAGTGATACACTTTAGGAAACTAAAATAAATCAATATATAATAAGTACCATATTAGAGAATAAAACCCACCTGTAATCCACCAGGTAGAGAGAACAAGTACACACTGCATACAAGCACGCATCTAAGCTTACTCTTTCTGTTCTGTTATGCGCATTCCCCCATGCCTCTCCTCACCGCATCTAACCAAGTATCTTAAAAACAAGCATTTAATTCAAGTTCAAGGCTCTTTGCACAGGCTGCTGTCCTGGAGAAGTTCAATGTGCACCATGTGCAGGATGGGTCCTGCGTCCACCGGCATACTGGGCAGCTTTGCAGCTTGTCATGGGTTTTCTAATAGGGGATGTGATTCAAACTTGAAAAGTAAGTGGACAGGGGGGAGTGGGTCAAACCACAGTCCCAAAGGCGAGCCACACTGTGGCCGCTCTGCTCTTCCTGTGCACCCTTGGGGTGAGCCAGTCGTAGGAGGGGTGGTATCAGGGCTTATGTGTCCCTAGGGTGCTGTGCAAGCCTTATGGGCTGATGTGCTTTGCTAAAGCCATCTGCAACAAGTGAGGGAGGAGTAACTGTTCTCGTTTGGGGGCCTTTAAAGGTGTTTGTCTTAGATCCTCCCAGACTCAGCAAAGAACACCCCCAATACTACAGCAGGCTCAGCCCAGGCAGACAAGGTATTCCTATGAAAGGCACTTTGGTGAAGGTGGCGGAAGGCAGGGATGGGGGTGCCACTTACTGAGTGCTTGCTAGGTGCCAGGGGCTTTCCTTACATCATCCCCCAAGTTAAGGCAGGGTAGGCGGCCTGCCTTTACCTAAATAGTCTCTATTTTTTAGATAAGAAAATGAAACTGAAGCTTAGATAACCTTGTCAATGGACAAGGGTTTGCTCCCATAACTTAGAGAACCATCTCCTCCTTGGGGGGGCAAAACTGCCTCTAGTTATTTTATAAAAATGAGCATTACAAGGAAACCCCCAAATTCCTGGTATCTTTCCTGAGAATGATTCTCTCAGTCTCTCTCTCAATCTCTGAGTCTGCCTTTTTCTTTCCTTCCTGCTTTTCTCTATTTTTTTCTCTATCTCCCTTCACTCTCCCTCTCCCACTCTTTTTTTCTGAATATTCAAGAAAATAGCGAGTGAGGGAAGGAAATGTCTAGAGACTTACAATTTTTAAAAAATCACTTAGAAAAGGAAGGTGGCAAAGGCCAGCAGGAAGTGTTCAAAGAAAGTCTCCCCAAAATGTGCCAGCTGAGGGCAGAGGACTGGTCCTGGCCCCCAGAGCTCTGGCCCGCCTCTTCCAGACACCAAGTCTGAGTAGCACTCCGGGCTGACGATAGGAAAAGCAAATGTTCCAGTTTTCGGAACAGATCTCATACCGAGAACACCAGCAGCTGGAGCTTCAAAGCCACTCAGTTCCTGTTGCCATGAAATTTATGAGAGTCCCCTCCAGCATGTTAACCAAACGCACATCTTGCAGACACCACTGCTCTCTGGGGAAGCTGTGAAAGCTTTGCCCAGAGACCACAGATCCACTAATAGGGCCTGGGTCCAACCCCACTCACAGGAAGAGGGTCTGGAATAGCAATTGAGGGGCAAGGAAATCCCCCCATCCAATTCACAGGAGAGGTCTCCATGGTTCAGAGGAGGCTGGGAGACAGCCATCTGGACAGCTCCTTCCAACAGTCCTGCTCCCCCTGGGAGCAACGTCCACACCACTCAGCACAATCACTCCCTTTAACAGCAGCCCTAATTGGACTTCATGCTGTGCTGGTCAGTGGGGAGCTGGCTGAGCTCGTGGCTCTTAACTCTCTTCCCCAAATGTCAAAAGTTGTGAACACGTTTGCCCACTGCAGAGCTTACATCATTTATAGGCATTTCATAACTTCCTCAGATATCGTGGCTAACTTTCTGACAATTTAATCATGACGTCTGGCTTTTTAGTAGGAACTTTCAGTCAAAGCTTCTGACCTGGGACTAAATATTTTGTCTTCAGATACTAAAATGGCAAAGCCGACTAATACTTTTTGGATGTCTAGGAGAAAAGGCAGTAGATTAATTTAGTAAAAGATGGGAGTCAACAGTAGCTACCGGGGAAAGTGAGGGGGGTATAAATCTGATACTCCCAGGTATAAGGCCTCCATTCCACCCCGAGGCCAGGCTGGAGTCACCCAAGGCTCTGGACTCGGCTCTGGGATCGGAGGCTGGCTTCAGGATGGCAGCAGGTCCAGTTTAGGCAGGTAGAACTCCAAGCTTGGGAGGTGATGCGTGAACCTGCAAAGCCAGCTGTAGAGTGAAGGAGGCTGGTGGGGAGGCTTACACTCGGGTGGCACAACTGCTAAGCCAGAGCTTAGAGAAGTAAATGGTCTAGAACCCAGTGCCTGTCCAGAGAGACCTGGTGAGCAGGGGCATGTTGGGGGAGGTGAGAATAATTCTTAATTTTTATGAATGATCCCGAAGAGGAAGGGCACTGTCAGTATCTACTGTGGCAATGCTACTGACCTTGGCAGAGAGAGCAACGCCCCATCAAGGAAACTGATCGATAGGGGCATTTCTTGGGGTTGTGTGTTCGGCCAGAAGAACAACAGAATTTTCAAGTGAGCAGCGGATGTCAGTTGAGTTACGGAAAAGGAATCCTTGTCACATTTAGAGTAGGAAATTGATCTCAAGTGTTACTAACTAATGAGGGAAACTCAATTTTGCTGTCTTTGTGGGATGGTGGAGATTAGATAAATGTAATCATGCAACTCATTCATTATTAAACCCAAGAACACCGAATATCTTTTAAATGATGGCTATAAAACCGTTTGAAAACAGAGTTTAGCCTTGCATTACCATCATTTAAGAGACAAGGGGTCTTCATTGTAGTTAAGCAGTGAAAGAGAGAAAGGTAACCTTAGCGCTACAGTTCTCTTGCTGTTCCACTTGTTCAGCTGGGTGGGGGTGGGGCAGGGCCATTTTTGTTATTACCATCCCCCAACCCCGGATTCTCAATTTACTGAGAGAACTCCTTTGCTTAAAAGAGAACATATTTTTCCTATAACATAATCCCTGAAAAATGTACTAATTCTTCAGTGATCTTTTCCAATATTGACCAATTTTGACCCCATTTGATTTTTACCTTTCCCTGATCATATGCTGACCTCAGATCCTACCCACCCCCTCCATCCCCCACCGAAGGGCAGGCCTCCATATTATCTCACTAAACATCAAAATCATCCTGTGGGGTTAGCATTATTCGTCTCTATGTTTAAGATAAGAAAACAAAACTGAAGCTTAGATAATCTTGTCAATGGACATGTAGCTGGAATGCAGTAGAACTGAAATTTTATCTCTGTTCTCTGATATTGAGAGACTGAAGAGCTACAGAAAATTAGGATGCTATTCAAGTCCAGAAAGACAAATGCTGAGAAGGCACATGATCCCAACCCACAAATCACACTGGCAGTGAGGAAGGAGAACACTTCACTTGTGAACATCTTCTAGTAATCAGAAAGGGGCACTTTTGGGAGAAACAAGAGGAAGTATGACTTTATTTGGGGGAGGAGTGGGGGAACTATACATATGGAACTTATTATTCTCACAAGGGAGCAGTGGTTGAAAATATAGATGCAAAAGAGATTTCTACATGTCCAGGGATGATGGCTAAGTGAGGAGTTGCTGGAAGTAGGGCGGTGGCTGGTACATGAGATGCTATCAGGCCTTCCACTAAGCATGTCCCCCATCAGGGCAGGAACCTCTGGGCTACACAGTGCTCTTGTCCAGGAGCCCAGAGCAGGCCTAAGGTGGACTTCTGAATTGGTTTTGCAGCTTTGAACAAGATGCTGTGGGGGAAACCTAAGGGAACATCTGACCCATTGTAATTCCCTCTGATCATTTCTCCCTTTGGGAAAAACCCAAGGGGCATCAGATGGGATGGAACCAAATGCAAACAAAGATATTGGTAAAGAAGCGGACAATTTAGTTTCTACTTTCCTACAAAGACACTGGTTATTGATAACATAGCAGCCACGCGTGAGTGTGTATACTGGGAAAACAGATACAATCAGAGAAGCCCCAGCGAAGTACATCATGCTTATTTTGAAGGCAAAAGCAGAGTTTGCATAATTTTGGTACCTTTTTTCTTTTCCAACAAAGAGAAGAAAATCAGATAACATGAACACAGAAGTATTTTGCCAGCTTTCCAGTCCATCTAAAGTACCTGGGCTTAGAGTTTTTAACCCAAGGTAGAATTTGCTGAGGTTGGACTTGCATTAGTAGCTGCTACTACTACTAATTGATGATGATGATGATGAGGATGATATTATCATTAGTAGCAGCTACTATTAGATTGTCTACTAACTGCAAGTGCTATGCCCAGCATTTTATAGACAGAATTCTATTAATCCCCACAAAAATCTTGCAAGGGAGTCCTCACCATCTCATCTTACAGATGAGGAAAGTGGAACAGATAGGGGTTACGCTTGTTCAATGCCGCGAAGTCAGCAAACGGCAGAGCTGAAACCAGAACTCATGGTTGGTTTTCTCTAAAGCTCTCACCCTTTCGAATACAGCACACTGTCACTTCAGAGGGCGTGTGTGGATGTGTGTGTGGGTGCGCGTGTGTGGATGGGTGCGCCTGTGTGGATGTGTGCGTGTGTGTGGATGTGTGCGCGTGTGTGGATGGGTGCCTGTGTGTGGATGTGTGCGCGTGTGTGGATGTGTGCACGTGTGTGGATGTGTGCGTGTGTGTGGATGTGTGCACGTGTGTGGATGTGTGCGCGTGTGTGGATGTGTGTGTGGGTGCGCGTGTGTGGATGGGTGCGCCTGTGTGGATGTGTGCGTGTGTGTGGATGTGTGCGCGTGTGTGGATGTGTGCGCGTGTGTGGATTGTGTGTGTGGGTGCGCGTGTGTGGATGGGTGCGCCTGTGTGGATGTGTGCGTGTGTGTGGATGTGTGCGCGTGTGTGGGTGTGTGTGGATGTGTGCACGTGTGTGGATGTGTGCGCGTGTGTGGATGTGTGTGTGGGTGCGCGTGTGTGGATGGGTGCGCCTGTGTGGATGTGTGCGTGTGTGTGGATGTGTGCGTGTGTGTGGATGGGTGCCTGTGTGTGGATGTGTGCGCGTGTGTGGATGTGTGCGTGTGTGTGGATGTGTGTGTGGGTGCGCGTGTGTGGATGGGTGCCCTGTGTGGATGTGTGCGTGTGTGTGGATGTGTGCGCGTGTGTGGGTGTGTGTGGATGTGTGCACGTGTGTGGATGTGTGCGCGGTGTGTGGATGTGTGTGTGGGTGCGCGTGTGTGGATGGGTGCGCCTGTGTGGATGTGTGCGTGTGTGTGGATGTGTGCGCGTGTGTGGGTGTGTGTGGATGTGTGCACGTGTGTGGATGTGTGCGCGTGTGTGGATGTGTGTGTGGGTGCGCGTGTGTGGATGGGTGCGCCTGTGTGGGATGTGTGCGTGTGTGTGGATGTGTGCGTGTGTGTGGATGGGTGCCTGTGTGTGGATGTGTGCGCGTGTGTGGATGTGTGCGTGTGTGTGGATGTGTGCGCGTGTGTGGATGGGTGCCTGTGTGTGGATGTGTGCGCGTGTGTGGATGTGTGCACGTGTGTGGATGTGTGTGAGAGCGCTGAGGGTTAAGAAATCCTTATGGGCATCTTCCACATACACAAAATGACTCTTTCATTTGGAAAATAAACAAATCAGGAATTACCAGGAAAATTTAGGGGTATTTTAGAATTAAAAGGGCTAAGAGTACCAAGGCAAATGGCTTTAATTAGCAAAAAGGGTTTAGGAAATTAAAATAAAACCTCAGTGGAATCATGTTAAGTGTGGGCTAAAGCCAGACCCTATCCATCTAAAGATGCACGGCATACATATTTCAGCCTGGCTTCTTACCTGTACCCCCCACCTCCCCCTGGGAACACCACCACCTCCCCCAAAGGGCATAAGGAGGCGAGAGGCAGGTGTTAGACTCCACAAGCAGCCTGCCAATCATCATTCTACATTCATTATGGGTTAAAATGCAGTGGAAATAGATGGGAAATGTACTGAAGATCACACTCTCTTCTTCCCCTAAGCTCCTCTTCCTCTTCATGACCCCATTCTCCAGCTCCCAAGTTGCTTCTTCTATTCCTACCTTGGCCTTAGTAATTTTAAGAAAAAAAATTTAAGAAAATTACAGGTAATGATTTTGCTTTGAGGACTGGAAGCAAAGCTTCCCCCTTTTCTTTTAATATGTAATAATTTGATTTCAAAGAGACAAATCATTTCCTTCTTTCATATCTTCAAACCAGAAAGCCCCTTATTGTAATTACATACTTTTGGTGTCAACCAGCATTTTGAAAATACTTTACTTCCAAGTTCCATTCACAAAGTAAACAAGTAGATCTATGTTTGTCTCTCATCAGCTGGCTTTGAACGAGAATGTGAATGGCTCTGGGAAGAGGAGCCCAGTCCTGCTGGGTGGGGAATTCTGTTCTGGCTTTGTTGGACGAACAGCCCCGTTAGAGCCCAGGGCTACCTGCTTTGCAGTCTCTGTGTGCCTCTCTATTCTCCTTATAAATATACAAATTGTTAGGTAAGTGGTTGGCAGGAAACTCTCAATCCACCCTTAGGAAAAAAATGCTTCCTCTTGTTGAGTCTTTGAACCATAATCCCTTTAAACTCTCTACACTGAGCACATATAAGCACTATTGGGATGATTGCTTTTCTAGAACATTTTATGTCCTCAGAGCTTTTGACAGGTGCCCTTTTCATCTGCAGTTTGCAGATGTAGTATGGAGGGGAAGAAGGATACTCCTCATTTTAAGCCAAGAAACTGAACAATACAGAGGCAAATTTAAGGCAAAGCTCAACAGTCTTAAAAACATAGAAGTGAATTTGTAGTTGGGACTACGCCGCATGACAAAAATGTGACCCTCTTTCCTATTCCCTCTGAGTTTTGTACAGATTATTTTGGTTGTCCTTAGATAAAAGCCTTTCAGTCAAGATTATATTCAAGAGGAAAGAAGCTGAGGTGTTAAGAGAGTAGTGGGATTATGGACAATTATTTTCTTTTATAAATTTTCAAATTTCACGAAGTAAACATTTTAGAGTTTGAACACAATCGTTATTTAAAATTAAAACTCCACAACATTATAAACACAGTTAAAGCTTAACCAATTGTTATTTGTAATGTTTTATTCACAGACAGAATTGTAGTGTTATAGAAGGTTGGCCTTGAGGAATCTAGATTTAATCTGCACAAGAAAAATCATGTTACTTTCTCATGTTTTATCATTAAAAAGGAATAAGGAGGAAGGAGACAAAATAATCATTTAGAGAAGACAGAAGATGCTCAGAAGAAAGACGTTTGGTAAGAGATGACCTCAGGCTTGGTCTCTAGGGACAGAAACCTCAAACACTCCCACTGCAAACAACAACAAAACCCCAAAAGAGCACAGCCTATCTGATCCATTCCATTTCCAACCACTATACTTATGTCACTTTTTTTTTTCATTTTAATTGAAAGAGCTCATCTGGAAATCTGTTCTCTGAAGGAGACAGGGAACACACAAAAGATAAAGTATGGGACAGAGACTCCCAGGAGTTCCCCTAAATCTGGAGTCCTTTTCTCTCCTGAGAATACAAACTGCATTTCCCAGCCTTCCTTGCAGTTAGGTGTGACTATGTGACCAGGATATGGCCAATGGATCTGAGTAGAGGTAAGCTCCTCTTCCAGGCTGGGACTGTAAGAACCAACCTGTGTGAGCTCCCTTTGTCTTTTCCCAGCTGTTGCCTGAATAGAGAGGCTCCTGCAAGGACATGGAGGAGAGAGGAGCCACAGGATGGAAGGAGCCTGGGTCCTTGATTATGCACATGGCAAGAAGTCTGCAGGGCCAGGAAAACCTGCAAAGCCTTTGACATGAGCAGGAAATAAACAACATTCAGGGTTTATATGTTATAGCAGGGAGTGTTACTCTAATGCTAAGCCTGAAGCCTGAAACAATGTTTGGGAGTTGGTTAGAGAATTTCTAATATGGGATGAATCCTCACAATAAATTATATCCTATTCTCTCTTTCTCCCATTGTCTTTTCTGGGAACAAACACCCAAACACCAACATGCCCTGTGTTTGCAATCTGAATTCAATCTGGTTCTGACTTGGAGGCTCCACTTTGAAACCCTGGTCCTCAGCTTAATGTCTGTTCTGTCCATTTTTCATGCTGGAAGGATCAGGTCAACCGTCACAAACCTCTCCAGGGGTAGTAACAGTCTTTTGGGGTGAGGAATGAGATCAGCTTTGTAATTGAACGAAGTGTGGAAGAAGCAAAGACTGCTTCTGCAACTCTATAAAACAAAATATAAAGTGGTGCAACCACAATTGACAGCAGGCAGGGCACAGCTGTTTTAACAGAAATGATGTATAGCTGATATAAATTTACTGCATTCTCAAAACCCTCTGGGCAGAAATCATGAAGGCAGGACAGCATGGTCACTACTATAACATCAATCTTCTTGACATAGAAGATGAGTGCCCTATGGTTCTCCAAATGGCCATGATCATGTATCTTACCAGCTGCAAAATCTTAAATCGATACCACTGGAAAAAAAATGCACAACCATCCTGGCCCAGATCTTGATCATATCTTATTATCACTGGGAACTTCTCATCCACCCAATCTTTAGTTTTACCAGTAATGTGTTACGCGTCAAGTAACTTTTTCTAACAGCCCCCACAAGAGATTTTATAATTTGTTATTTAAAAAGTTATACATGTTCATCGTATAAATTTTGGAAATACAAACATCCTAAGAAAACGACTTGCTGTCTTATCACTGAGAAAGAAATAACCTGCTTTTAGAAAACATTTTACAAATGCTTATTTTTAGTAGTTTGTCTTTTTTGCCTTTTGTATAAAAGATCATGTTTCGTTGACTTCTTTCCTCTTTTGTGATGATTTATAATATACATGCTCTTCTTAATGTATTGATGTTTAAATTTTTTAAAAATTGAATTTATTTTCTCAATTATCAATGTGAAGAATGAAATCTGATCTGTCATTAGTTAAATTAGCTTACTTGCTTCCTCCTTTTTTCCTTCCCAGTTACCAGTTTTTATTACTGTCATCTGATTTCATATCCTCATTATTTTATATATAACTTCTATTTCAATAATTTTGACATCTGTACTAGTATAACTAAATTGACAACAGTTACTTGGATACATTATCACTGTTTTTTTAAAAATTATATCCTCCCTATTTGGGGTTTTTTGTCTGATACAGCTGTTATCTAGCTGAAGAGGCTCTTTGGACATTTTTTTTCTGGGAAGGACATGTGAGAGGTATACCTAATGAAATATTATATGTCTGAGAACATCTGTCTATGTTTCGATCATGTATGTGGCTTTGCATATGAATGACAACTTGGGTCATGAGCTGTGGATCCCATAGGCTTCCCACCACTGACTTCTGGCTTGTAGTTGATGAAAAAACTGAAGCTAGATTTACCATATTCCTTTGTAACCTGTTTTTATTTTCATCTCAGTGCTCAGAAGACCTTTTCTTTGCAATGAGAACTGGTTAAATGACACTGAAGTTAATGCTTTCAATCTTAAAGACAAGTCTTTTTCAGCTTAAGAAAGTTCTCTTTAATGATCTTTGATGATTGTGTCAGCCTCAGTTTGTTTTCTTTTTCCCTTTGGAATTATCTGTATATTGGATCACCTGGTTCTTTTTTCCTTTTTTTCTCATTATTTTTGTCTTTGAGTCCTGAATTTTGCGAGAAATTTCCCAGCCCATTAAAAAAAAAAATTACTGATTTGGTTTATTGTGAAAGCCAATCTTCTGCTCATTAGTGCATTGTGGATTTAAAATTGGTCACCATATTCTGTCATCTCTTTGCAGCTGTTTCTTGTTTCATAGATGAAATGTCAGCTTCAGTCTTGAAGACATAAATTAGATTATTCAATATCTTTACCCATTTCTTAGGAATAGAGGCATTTGTTGAAATTCCTCAAGAACTCTCCTCATATGATGAAATCCTTTCTTGTGGGAGCAATATCTTCCATCATCATCTTTACAGAGAATGATCTGCTTTCATGTAGCATCATGGGGAGTCAAGGTGGGTTCCGTCAGAGACAATGGCTCTATTCAATATTGTGGGCCCAGATAAAGACAGAAAAGGGGAAGTTCAATTGTAGTACCTTCAAATACCTAAGAAATCTATTTGGTAGAAGCAGGAGACAACGTACGCAACAGAGTTTTCTCTTTCCCCAGTGTTTTCCAGAGAGTCGCTCCATGCCAAGAGTGAGAGCTGGCTGAGTTTGTCACTGATTGTGGCCTTGACTGTATCCTTTATTGAGGCGCGGACAGGATCCAGATGGCCTGCCCTCACCCTGATGCCTTGGCTTTCCAAGGTTGGGCTGTTTGGATGATTCTGCTGCTGACAATCCTGCCTTCCAGAGGAGTGGTTGTTGGATTGCGGTAAGAGGGCTGCCCCCGAAGCATGTTCACTGGCAGAAATTCTTCAGAGTTTCTAGTACTGATATGCATTTAGAAACAGTTTCATATTTCACTGATCATTTCAATGAGTGTCCAAGGGTGGACTGGGAAAAGGAGGAGTAAATGTGGTATGTTCTAGTGTTCCTTTAATTTCCCCCGGAAACCCTTTTCTTATGGACATTTTCTACATTATGTGCCCACATGGTGACCAATATAACAATGCCTCACCACCGCGACCAACCACTTAAAAAGTTTTTCCAGGAGGCTATTTTAAAAGCAAGTGCATTCTCAGTTCTCCCTGTGGGAATCCCCAGCAAAGCATCAGCTTGTATTTTTGCATACTCAAAGAGTGGACTGATTTCCATTGGTGGATATTTGAGTCTTCCCCGGACAATATCCCCAGAGCTGCAACCCCCTCCTTCTCTCCAAGGTGTGCCAGGATTCCCAGTGAGGAAAGCTCAATGCCAATATTCCTGCCTCTTCCATGATCTAAAGGCTCTGCCTCATAAAAAAGTTGGGAATTCCTGGTTTAAATGCCCCGGGGCAAAGTGTAAACCAAACAACTTGGAACTCTGCTCTTAAAAAAAGAAATGTTAGGGGATTTCAGAAACACCAGGGTCATTTTACCTCCCGATAGTTTCTCCAATCCATACTGATTCAGAAGCAAAGACCTCATAGTTCCATGAAAAATTTGTTTTTCCTCAAAATTAAAAGAAATGAAGCCCTAAGGGTCTCATTTCGCAAAATTCTCTCTAACCCAGAAGTGAAATATCAAAGAATTGGAGGTACTCACAGCTAACTTTTTCCCCCAGTAGGGCCCTGCATATGGTGTCCCTAGGTGGGGGCACCCAGCCTGTGCTCTACTCTTCCAGTACTCAGAGGCTCAGTCTCTAAGGTAGTACTAAGTACTACTGCCCCAAATAGAATGAGCTGCCTTAGTACTGGCATTCTATTTAGGGCAGATTATTGTTAGGAGGTTCTTCCTTAAACCACATTGAAATCTGCCTCCCAGAAACCTCTGTGTATTGTTTTGAATTCCATCCTTGGAAGCCACACAGAATAAGTCTCCCTCTTCTATACAACAGTCCTTTCCCATTTCTGTAGTCAGCCACCAAACCTCTGGGTCTTTGCGGTTCTAAACTTCCCCTTGACATCTAGCATCCAAGACAGCTCCCAATTATCCATACCTCCTGGTACCCACAACTTTGTGAAGTCCCCTCCCATACCGTCTCAGGGTTGGTCTGTGTGACCAATGGAATATGAATGGGATATGACTTCAGAGACTAGGTCATAAAAGGCACCATAACTTCTGCCTTGTTCTGTTTGTCTCTCTCTCGATTGCTCACTCTGGGGGAAGCTAGTTGCTAGGTCATTGGGACACACAGTGGAGAAGTCCATGTGGAAAGACTGAGGCCTCCCACCAAGAGCTGTAAGAGAGCTATTCTTCAATCCCACTCAAGCCTTCAGATGACACCGTAGCCCCAGTTGCCATCTTGACAGCAACTGCCATGAGAGACCCTGACCCAGAACCTCCCAGCAAAGCCACTTCTGAATTCCTCTCAGACCCTGTATGAGATAATAAATGTTTATTGCTTTAAGCTGCTAAATTTTAATTTGTTACATAGCAATAAATAACACACACTTCAAGTTTCTATAAGTATTCTTTAAGCAAGAAAGCCTGCAAACCTCTTACCTCAGGAAAAGTTCTGATTCTTTTTTAGTGCCTTTCTTAAAATAGTCTACTATAGAGTAATGGTGACAATAACAATAACCACAAAACACATTTACCAAATACTCTGGATGTTGGCCTTTGTGCTAAGAGTTTTATACTACCTAAGTTACTTCTCATAAAAGCCCTGTGATATAGGTTCCATTATTCTATCCATTTTACAGATGAGGAATACAGGTTTAGAGAGGTTAAAAGCCTTGCCTAAAGATGTAGGGGCTAGAAAGAGGCAGAAGGGAAGTCCAAAAACAGGCAGTGTGACCTCAGAGTCCTAGCTCTAAAGCTCTGGGTTACAGGAACAGAGTACAGTAGGAAAACCATCTCCCATGACCTGATTTCTAGATTGATATAACTTAATTCTCCATCAATTTTGCTAGTAGTCCTGGAATGCTGTTGGATTATATAAGCTTATGGTCAACTAAGGCCTCTGGGTGTTTCTCCACTTAACCTACTGTCAAATATGGCCTCATATCTTCCTAATTAAATCATTATTCTTAACCTAAATACTAACTGTTATTATAAATGTGTTACTGTTCAATTTAACTTGGTTGGTTGGCTGTGATCCACTGTTTTGGCTCAGAACTTTTTTTTCCTCTCGAGTTTTTTCTGTCATCCAACACTTCAGCTATCATTTTGGGCACTGTGTCGTCTCTAAATTTTATCAACTTTGCCTTACATGTCTTCCTTTGATTTGCTGATAAAATTCTCAACAGGAAAGAAGGATAAAGCCTGCTGGCACACCCAGGAGGCCCCCTTCTAGGTTAATATGAATACATCAACAAATGTTTTCTGAAGGTGACCTAAAAACATCCTGCCCTTCCCAAAAGCTCATAGGTGAACCCATGTCGGGTATGCTTGGAGATCTGTCCGTTTAAAGAGGTCACTAGCATTGTTCCAATTCACCAACTAGCCGACTCTGAACTCTTGTAACTCATATTTCTCCATTTTGTCCAACTGAATACTTTGATTTTGTCACGTGCCTTGAACTCAACTTGTATTATGTCATACAGCTTTATCCTGGTGGCACTTCCCTCATTAGTCTTACAATGCTGAAAATGAAGTAAAGTTAATCTGCTGTGACTCATTTTGATGGATTTACTCAAGGCCTAGGTTTTCATTCTCTATTTGCTGTCATAAATTGGTCTAATGTTTTCCTAGGAGTGTCAAGTTTTATCATCTACATTCTAAACAATCTTCAGGCATTTTTACATCTTGTAAGTCAGAAACGTATTTGTCTTTCTCCATTCTCTGAGAAATTTTTACATTTGCTGCTATTTCTTAAAAATCACCAACAGGGATGGAGTGATTTTTGCTACAGGTTTCTCAGTACATTGAGGCAAAATTCATCTGTACCCTTGAAGAGTGAATTCATCTGTAGTAGTAGGTGGTCTTTTACTAAGATCCTCACTCAACCTTCTATTTCATATTTACCATGTTTGTTTTATTCCTTTTGACAGAAGATATAAAAGCAAAATTATGTCAGTAATAGTCTTTTCCTGGTTCTGCACTAACCTTTTCTACCTGCTACAAGAGTTGGACTTATTCCTTCCTTTTTTACCTGTCTGTTCCCAAAGACATCCTTAGAAAGTCACTGGTTTTATGTGTGGCCAATAGCCACGCGGGCAACTCTAGTTCTTTCTGTCCTTCAGTTTTCCTGACACTTTTATAAACACCTGCCACCTAGGAGGCATCAACATGCTTGTTCACTCAGCAAAGTACCCTTCCATTCTATTCTTTGTCACCTGTTGGGCATGTCCTTCTTTTGATGTTCTTGCATAACTTATTAGATTATGTATTAGAGAATTCCTTCCGCAGCCATGCTTGGGTTCTTTACAGTCTCTCTCCTCTTTACTTTCTCATGTACCCTCCAACTACAAACTCAGAACTATATGAGCCTCTCAACTGGCCTGGCCATATTCCCTTTCAGAATCATGCTTGTGGGATCACAGCTGGTTTTTTTCCTGAATTTTTGGACACTCTGATTGCCTGAAGTTGAACTATGCCTACAGTTTCCTTCTCTCACTGCTATAAACCTTAGCACAGCACATGTAGATACCAACTTGTTACCCTTTCTGGTCAAGACTGCATTCACAGAAGCAGGTGTCCCTGTTGTCTTCTTTATCTTCTGAGTAATACATAACAAACAGGCATGTAAAGAATTTTTCAGGTGTTCCATTTGTGGTATGCTGAGATTTCCAGAAAATGTACCCAACTGAAGTTTGCTGTCAAACCACATTCTATCCTTATGACTACTTTGTCGTTGCGATCCAGACAATATTAATTTCTTAGATTAAACCATCTATCCACAGAATTGATCTATGATGATATAACTTTTGATATCCCCTTTTATTTTTTCTTGAAACAACTGTCCATGTTATTATTGAGTCCATTTGTTTATTTTGGGGCTGCCTCGCAAACATTTCTCTATTTCCTAGCAGCACTCAGGTTTTTTTTTTTTTTAGGGAATTACCTCTTCCGCTAGAGGTTAACACTGGCTTATACCACGATCAGATGTGCTACCCGCCCTTCTGTCCTCTCTACCTAAACTATGAATCTTGATAAGACAGACAAAAAGATAATGCTGATGGAATTCATGCATTATAACTGGGCACGTTGAGCACAGTTTCTGTTCTGAGATGGAATCTGTCATTCCCGATTCCTGGCTTCCTGGAGTCATCTGGGTTACTGTTCTTTTCTAAGTGTGATTCTCCAGCTTTCCTACAGATTCTGTGTGCTTCCAACAGCCTTCCTACAAGGTTGCTTTTGTTGAAGTTAGCTGGAATTGATTGCTGCAACCAAGGAACCCTAGTTGATGTATTTGGAACAAGGTCTGTTTTTCAACTGACCTCCTATAATGCTATTCCTTCTCACCAACTCTCCAGTGCCCACAGGATCATGGAATCACCCATTCAACTCACTGCAACCATTCATTTACTTCAGTTTTCCAAAAGCATTTCTTCAACAAGCCCGCAGGCAGAAACTGAATTAAAATGTCAAGTTTCATCTATTCACTGCCCCCAAAGCGAACTGTAAGTCTGTAGTTAACCAAGGTGGTCAAGTATTGTTTATAACAATGCTGTGTTCTGTATCTGTAGCCTTAACCGCTCTTCCTTCTTCACTCAAGCTCACCTTTCCTAAATTGATACACATACCTTCACAGTCCTTTTTAATGTTTTGTGAAATTAAAAGATACATCCAGTATCACCTCTGAGGACTGAGAATCAGAGAATCAGTCCAAAGGAACTGAGCACTGCTTAGTTTTCAAACCACCCCTGCTACCCTTCCATAGCATCTGGCTTGACCATTTTGAGTCTTTTTTCTCTCCTCGCAATTTCGGCCTGGGGATACAGATCAGCTCAGTGGCTTTTTTGCCAAACATGTACTTACTTACTTCCCTGCCTTTGTATGCTATAAAGACATCATAGCTGAAATTATATTTATATATTATGTTTATGCAGGCAACCACCCCACTCTGGTGGCTATCTGTGTTGGCCCTTCTCCATCAAGTCTCAGATGAACAGTCAAGAAAGACTGGATACTTACTAATTGGCTACATCAGGGGCAACACTCTATCCTTCAGCAGGAAGTCACAATTCACAGTCATATTGCCTCCTCCTGGAACTGAGGACTCTTCTACACTCCCAGGTGCCAAGCTGATGGTATTTGAAAGGCAAAAGCTCACAAAGTGTATATCTTAACTACAATGTCCTGAACATATTTTCTAGCCTGCTACACCAGGAAGTCATCGCTTTCTACTGCCCACTGGAGTGGACCTCTCTCACCTACCACTTGTGACACTCTTCTTGCAGATGGAGGTATATATTTTGCCTACAGCCCGTGTGGCAAAAATGACCTCTGTAGTCTTAGATGGTGAAACAATGAATATTCTGACCTATTCCACAGTGGCCTTTAAGGGACGAAGGGCACAGAGAACAAAGGCAGGATATTTTGCCTCCTTCCATCCGTGTCTGAGTACCTCTAAGGTATATTCCTCTTGGTTGTATAAGACCTCAACCACAAACACCTAAGCTGTCTCTTAAAAAATCTAAGGAAATTCCAACAAGATTCTTACAATTGCACCCCCTGCCTTTATTCATTTCTTGTGGGTTTTTTTTATTTGTTGTTGTCCTTTTTTTTTTTTGAGACAGGGTGTCACTTTGTTGCCTAGGCTGGAGTGCAGTGAGGCAAACACAGCCTCCTGGGCTCAAGATATCCTTCCGCCTCTGTCTCCCAAGTAGCTGGGACTGTAGGTGCACGCCACCATCCCAGTCTAATTCTCGTGTTCTCTGTAGAGAGGGGGTTTTATATGTTTCCCAGACTGGTCTCAAACTCCTGAGCTCAAGCAATCTGCCTGCTATGGCCCCCCAGAGTGCTGGAATTATGAGTGTGAACCACATCTGCCTATTTCTTGTTTTTAATCACATTTGAAATTGCAAAAGCAATACATGTTTAAGAGAGAAAACTTGAGAGAACAGAGAATCACAGAGAAAGAATAAACCCAAAGCATACAAAAGTCATTCACAGATAACCACTATTAAAACTTTGGAATATAAACATTGTCTTTGTGTTCTCCTGTGTGCCTAACAGGGAATAAAATGATACCACTCATGAACATTTCCCCCAACTCAATAAATATTATGCTACAGGTTGAGTATTCTTTATCCAAAATGCCTGGGAATGGAAGTGTTTTAGATGTTTTCAAATTTTGAGTATTTGTATATACATATATGAAATATGAGATATCTTGGAGATGGAACCCAACTGTAAACGTAAAATTCATTTGTTTCATATATACCTTATACATGTATCTTGAAGGTAATTTTGTACAATATTGTAGATAATTTTTTGAATGAAATAAAGTTTTCATTACAATCTGACTGTGACCACATGAGGTCAGGTATAGAATTTTCCATTTGTGGTATCATGTTGGTGCTCAAAGAGGTTCAGATTTTGGAGCATTTTAGATTTCAGGTTTTGGGATTAGGGATGCTAAATATGGACATGGTAATCTTTGATGGTTGAAGTTTTCATTTAATATACATTATTAAACCAATCTCCTCTTATTGGGCATTGTGATAGTTTCCCAATATCTCACTATTATGAAGTATTATATGAAACTGAATATCCGTCTATGTGGATCTTTGTTCATGCATATTTATGATTATTTTTCTGAGAGTAGAATTAGTTTAGCAAAGGAATGCTCATTTTTCTGAGACACATTGTCAAGCTGCATTCCAGGAAATTTGTAACAATTTACACTCCCCTGAGGAGATGTTTTTCATAACTGCTCCAATACTAGATATTTTTCATTTCCCCTTTTGTCAATTTCATGGAGATGTATGGGAATCTCTTATGTTAATTGCATTTTCTTGATGTAGATTTTTCATATGATTATGAACGCTTATATTTCAACTTTGGTTAATTAGCTGTTTATATATCTTTTGCCTACTTTTCTAGTGATACGTTCTTGTCTATTTGAAAGTGTTCTTTAAAATATTAAGAATAAGAACTCTGTATCCTGTTACATATGTTAGAAATAATTTGTGGTTTGTGTCTTCCTTTTGTTTATGCAGAAGTCACCCTGACATTATTAGAGGCCTTCCCTTTATTTAAAAAATTTTTTTACACAGAGTCTCACTCAGTCATCAGGCTGGAGTGCAGTGGTGTGATCTCAGCTCACTCAGCCTCCATCTGCTGGGTTCAAGCTATTCTCCTGCCTCAGTCTCCTGAGTAACTGGGACTACAGGTTCGTGCCACCATGCTCAGCTAATTTTTAGTAGAGAAGGGGTTTCACCATGTTGGCCAGGATGGTCTCGATCTCTTGATCTCATGATCCACCCGCCTTGGCCTCCCAAAGTGCTGGGATTACAGTCATGAGCCACTGCACCCAGCCCCCTTCTTAAGATTATATAAATATTTATCTATGCTTCCTTCTATTATTTTGTTGTTTATATTTAATTCTACACCATCTATATTTTAGTACATAATATGTATTTTATTATTTTCTAAACAGCCAACCAATTATCCTAACTCCATTTGTTGAATAGTTTATCATCTCCTTATTGATTTGAAATGTTACCTTTATCGTATGCTAAGTATTAACTTTCAGTCTTTCTACTTAGTTCCATTGAGATTCTATTTCTGTACCAGCACCAAAGCATTTATTGACTGTAACTTGTGATATGTTAAATATCTAGCAGTATAAATTTGTCATCTCACCTTGCCCCTACCCCTCATCTTTTTGAAAACATTTTGACTATTCTGCCGTTTGTTTTTCTCAATGACCATTAGAATCATTTATAAGTTTCTTCCCCCACATCCAAACCTTTAGGGGACTGATGTTGTAATTATACATTAAGTTAGAGATAACTGGCTCATTTTCAACCAGGAGTTTTCCTGGTCACAAATGTGCTATGCTTCTCCGTTTACTTGCATTTCCGTGGTGCACCCTGCAGTAAAGTTCCATGGAAGTCCTTCCTACATCCACCACCTCTGGATTTATTATTTCTGTGTAACACCCTCAAGCTTACTTTTAACTATCCCTGACAGAAAAAGAAAAGGCCTCCAGCCACCAAACCCTACTATAATACCATACATTGGAGGCTGGAAGGGTATGCCAGGGCTGGAAAGAAGTCACAAAAGATTCCGAGTCGGCAGCATGGGCCCCAGTAGCAGCTCTGTCACGCTCACGCTGAATGACTTTGGCCAAGTCCTTCCCATCCCTGGGTCTCAGTTTACTTCTCTGTAAAATAAGGAGTTTGGTCTACACAGCCAAGATTCCTTTTAGATTGAAATTCTTATTCTATCAAAAAAGAGACAGAGGATGGGAGAGTCCTTTGAGGAGCCCTGTGGGAATTCAAATGTTATGCCCACTATTAATGGAATAATGGTTAGGTGCTGAAGGAATCAGGAATAAAGTGGTGCTTGTTGAAATGCAGCCAGTTTAATGTGAGAAAACCTGGAGACAGTGAGTTTGAATGTGAGATCTGGAAA
The DNA here is from genome assembly GCA_036589455.1 of Ateles fusciceps. Taxonomy (NCBI): domain Eukaryota; kingdom Metazoa; phylum Chordata; class Mammalia; order Primates; family Atelidae; genus Ateles; species Ateles fusciceps. The sequence goes on from JAZHEH010003205.1 coordinate 39,059,569, forward strand.
GACACAGCAAATACGTGGACTCAGTCTCCCAACGTAGAATATGTGCGCAGAGGTGCAGAGGCAGGGTGGTGGGGGTGTTGGGGTGGCACATGAGATCCGATGTGACTGGAAAGTAGGAATTGAGGTAGACTCCTGACTACAGAGTAGTGATGCAGGAAAACGGAGCTCGAGCAAATTTTTATGCTTGTTTGAGCTCCACCTGGGGGTGGCAGGTCTACAGAATCCATTCATTCGAAACACAGAGGGCCTAGTTCTAAGATTTTCTGGTTCAAAGGATAATCAAAGACTCCAGTTAAATTGACTCAGGGGTCTTGGTCTTAACTTAGAGCCTCCTAGGAGCTGAGAAGGCATGGGAGGTACAGAGTTAGATCATCTTTCCCGGTACATGGAAGGAGACTTTTTGTGAAGGGCTGGGTGTGAGAGGCATGGGTAGGAGCTGCCCCCTTGTTCCAGGCCCCAGAGTGAGGCTCAGACAGGCCATGTACCCAGAGCCACGCCAGGGAGGCAGGGCCTCTTTAAGCACTTGTGTGCACATGCATCCTGGTGGCCTGTGCTGCCTGTCTGCTCCTGGGGAGAAGGTGCCTTGCTCTATCGCCACAGGCAGAGGCTCCCTGGGCAGGTGAGCACCTTCTCTCACCAGCTGTTAGAGAAAGGTGGGCGTTGGAATGCTGCTCAGAGGCACCCTGGCTTCGCTCAACCTGGCGTTTCACATACCCATTCCTTAACCTCATTCTCTCCCTATTTCATTCTTCCTCCCACGTAGTGTTTACTAAGATCTCTCCTCCCCACCAGATGAAGCACGAGACCAGGATGTTCTGGGTTGCCTGGGGAATGTTCCCACAACGGTGAGCTGCTGGGCAGGGGAACAACACGGTCGCCACCCATTCAAGGCGGGGGCGCCCCAGCCTCCAACTCAGGGGTCACTGATGTTGTCAGGGACAGGAAAACCATCAGGCAATGTCTGAGAGAGGGGCTTTTCCTTTGGTGCTTACAAACAAAAAACAAAAATCCTCACAGGAAAAGGAGGATAAAGGCTGTGGTGGATTGCTGTTTGTTTACAAAGCAGTCAAGGGACAAGTGAGAACCTGTGTGGCGTTTCATATTCACTGCGACTGCAATCTAGTGTCTAGCTATATGTTCTCTTTTATAGTCTAGGATCTTGCTGCTCTAAGTGTGGTCCACAGACAAGTGGAACTGGTGTTACCTGGTAGCTTGTTGGAAATGCAGAGCGTCAGGCCTCACCCGTGAGCCTCTGAAGCTGAATCTGCATTTTAATCAGGCCCCCAGGATAGTCCTCTGTACATTGTAGGCTGAGACATGTGGCTCTGGTTTACTGCCTCTCAACCTTCCATGCGCATTGCAATCACCTTGGAAAAGTACCATGCCAGGGTCCACCCCCACACCCAGAGATAACGATTTAATTGTTATGGGGTGCAGCCAGGACAGTGGGATTTTTAAAAACTCTTCAGGTGATTCTAATATATAGCAAAGTTTGAGAACCACTGGTCTAGTATACACATAAATAGATTAAAAGAAAACACGAGAAATCCCTTCCTGGACTATAAATAGAGTCATAGCAAGTTTATAAACAACTATATTTACTGAAAATAAATTGAACATATCGCCACCAATCTGATGTCCTTACCATATAGTGTCAATAAATGATGTACTTGAGAAAATCATAATGAATTGCACCATTCAGAGAAGATAAAAGATAACATTCTCTCTCCCATCTTCTTTCCACCTTGTGACTAATTAAAACAAAACCTCCTCATATAGTAATTTCTCAAATCATGGCAAATGGGAATATTTTTGTGCTTCAGCCTTAGCACAATTTTCCTTTAGCACTGGAAATTTCAGTCTGATAATGCGCTCCGCACTACAGTTACATAAGCACAGTGGAAGTTCTTGTGTTCACTTGTAGAATACAGAGTTTCCTTTTACTCACACACTCCTTTAATGTAGTTGGACATCAATCTTTCCCGCTTAGAAAGGAGGTTTTATTTCACTGCCAGGGGATAGAACTTCCAAAAAACACAAATGTCTTTCAGCATCATGTTGAGTAAATAATCAAGGGGGTATGAATTGGTCTCTCTTTAACTTCCTGCCTTCTTTTGCTTTCAGCTCATAGGTCAATTATGAAAAGACATCTGCCCTAAGGTTCCAGCCACCTAGGCAGGATGTCAGCTCCAAAGACAAGTCTCAGCTTATGGTGCTTCCCATGCTTTTTTTTGTTTATCTGGTCCTCAGGTTCGCTAACAAAACACAACGTGTAGCTACGTCTGTGGACCAATTAGTGCTTTTCCATTCAATTCAAGCCATTCATAAAATTGACTCAGGAAAATAGAAAGTGATTCTTGGTTCAGGTTTCCCCCAATCAGATCAGGTTTTATATAGGATATGACCATATTCAGTGGAAATTGACAGCAGAAAAACTGACAGCATTCTGTAGTCCAAGCCCAGAGGCAGCACAAATTTCACCCACCCACCTACCCATCCACTTTTAATTGAACTCCTATAAAGAAGGCACTGTCAGCTCCCACGGCCCCACCAGAAACCCAGCAAATTCGCTGAGATTGGGTCTGAGGATAATGAGCGAAGGTTTGGGATGGTGCTTCTTTCAGGCTATTCAGCAGCCTGGTATGTAGTGTCAGGGATGGGGTTGGAATGGGGTCCCCCAGGACAAACCCATGTTGAGGCAAGGCAACAATAAGGTATGGAGAGGTTGGCCAGGACCAATGGCTTTCAGTTCAGTAAAGTGTAAGGGACCAAAACCCTTCCCAACCCAAACCAAATTTTTCAGCTTGGCATGATTCAGGAGAAATCATATCACACCAGGCAAGGAAAGCCCACTCCACTCAAGATGGCTTCGCCAAAGCCCACCTGTGCTTCCGTGAGTCTCTTTGGATTGTGAACTGGCCTATATGAAACTTGGTTTTTAAAAAAGTTTATTTCCTTTATCTTCTTGAAAATTCAAAAAGGACAAAAGTATACAATATCAAGTCTCTCTCTTACCCTGTCCCTAGCCAGCCATGCCCCTTCCCCTGGAGACAGTGGCATAACAGGGTCCCATGCACATGACTGTTGGCACTGCCTTCATTCTTGGAAGGGCTCTTCCTTCATGAGCAAAAGACACTTTTTGCTGTCCTCCGGCCCCCTAAGGAAAGGCTCCCATATGGCTTCCCTACCCTGTGCAAGATTCCATGGCTCTGTTTCCTACCCTCATCCCTTGGGAAGTCCTGGGGCAGTACTCCACATATCACAGCGTAGGAGTACATAAAACCCAGTAAATGAGCTGCACAATGGCACATCTCCAGCTTCTTGTAGGTGGGACCTTCAATTCTGCACTTTTTATTTCTTACCAAATATTAACTCGGCTCTTTCCTTGTGCAGGAAAACTTGGCTAGATGCTGCAGAAAAGAAAAACCATGAGCAGGTCATGCCTTATGTTCACAGGATCTTAGACCTGCATGAGGTTGGTACCCACACTCCAGTTTATGGTGATACATGGAGAGGAAAAAGTATCAAGAAGGGAAGAGATGGGGGAAGGCAAGAATATAGACAAAACTTTGGGACCTGACACAGCCAGGGGTTGGGAAGGAAAGAAGAGAGAGGAAGCTTGTCCTATATTGATTTGAGCTACCCTATAGCTTATAATTGCACCTTAACAGGTAGCTGAAGTGGCATTTCCTTCTCCACACCTGGTGAAGGTGGAGCCCAGGGGGAGAGGATTCTAGAGCATGAATTAATGGGCTCTGGCTTGGATCATGGTCAATCGAGCATGGCCCTGGCATCTTCTCAGCTGGACTGTGGCCCCTTGAGGTCCAGTGTGGACAAGATGAGTGGCTGCATGCCCCATTTCTCACTATCGTCAGGCAAGCAAGCATTATTTTCCCATTTCATAGACAAAGAAACAGAACCAAGAGGTTAAGTGACTTGTCTGAAGATGCTCTGCTGCTTGGAACCAGGGCCATGCGAGGATCCCAGGACTGTCTGGTGATTCGAAGCGCAGGCTTCTACTTTCTTCTCTCACTGTACGGGGCTTTGTTCACCTTGATGTTTCTGGATATCCCTTTTGATTATTGAACTGAATTTGTGTAAAGTAGGGGTTTTCCATATTCTCATCTTTAACTTCAAAACCCAGGTTCCATTTCACAACCTTTCCTCATATTGGATTAACAAGTCATAACTACTTCAGATGTGCTCTGAAAAACAAAGGTGCCTTTCATTTTATTCCCTCATAAAAAACGAACTTTACATTTTAGTATGAATGCTAAATTCTATAGCAATTTGTGTCCAATGGTTATAAGATTAATTCATTCTCTCTCTCTCTCTGTTTTTTTTTTTTTTTTGAGACGGAGTCTTGCTCTGTTACCAGGCTGGAGTGCAGTGGTGTGATCTTGACTCACTGCAACCTCTGCCTCCTGGGTTCCGGTGATTCTCCTGCATCAGCCTCCCGAGTAGCTGGAACTACAGGTGCATGCTACCACACCCAGCAGATTTTTGTATTTTCAGTAGAGATGGGGTTTCACCATGTTGGCCAGGATGGTCTCAATCTCTTGACCTCGTGATCCACTCACCTTGGCCTCTCAAAGAGCTGGGATTACAGGTGTGAGCCACCACGCCTGGCCTAATTCATTCTCCTTTTAAAACTTGTTCTCATTTAAAAATTTTTAAATGTAGCCCTGCTTCCCTATAGGCACATATATAAATATAAAAAATATATGTATATATTTATCTTTAATATATTAAACTCAAATGGTAATGAATATTATGGTTCCTGTGCTTATATATAAATGAAAGAATGTATATGATAAAACCCAAATGCTCCATGTACCAAGTTATTGAGCATACCATATGCCCTGCAGTATCAAACAGTAATTCTCACCATTAACATTTCAGTTTCCTTCAGCAGCACTGACTGTGGCTTTCTGCGGGTCAGAGAGCATGTGAGGAGACTCAGGAGGCCCACCTTCCCTTCTGGACAAGTGACTAGGGAAACCTGGGCAGTTCCACTGCATGGCCTTGATGTGACACTATAGCTTCAAACTTCTCATTCTGTATGTGCAAAATTTTGCAGGGATTTGGCGTAGAAGTCTGGGTAGGAGGGATCTTCCAGGACATCTTTGTAGAAAGATCTAGGACCACTATGGGAGACTCTGTGAAGCCTCTACTTCCAATTTGTTTTGGTTCTGATGGCTTCTAACCTCTGTATATGCCTTTGTTTGCCTCCACAGTACCCTCTGAAATGTTCCAGAATCCCCTATATGAGAACACACCACGTACCCAAGCACACACTCCAAAAAGGAAAATGCTAACAACAGTGTAGCCAGCTTTCAAAACAAATAAACTAAAATCTACTCAGCAGCCTCACCCATCCTTACCAGTGCCATAACAATGACGTATGTAATGATGGTAAACAAATGCTTAAGGAAGAACAGAACTTCAGAGCAAGAAGGGAATCTCAGTGATGAAGAAAAGGAGCTCTAGAGAGGTGACTTCCTAAGTCTGGGACTTGAATCTAGGCCTCTGAACTTTCCACTCAGGACCAACTCGTGCATATGCTCTACATTAGTAGAAATCTGATTTTTCCTCCTTTTCTAAATTCACCATTGCTGCTATAACAGATTACCACAAATTTAGTAACTTAAATCACCCACATTATCTCATAGTTCTGGATGCCAGAAGTCTGAAATGAGTCTTACTGGGCTCAACTCAAGGTGTCATCACTATGAGGGCTGGTTCCCTCTGGAGATTATAGGGGTGAATGTTTCATCTTTTCCACCTTCTAGAATCTGCTTGGATCCCTTGGCTTGAGGCTGCGTCACTCCAATCTCTGCTTCCCTCATCATATCTTCTCTTCTGTTTGTGACCCTCTTCCCGTCCTCTTATAAGGGTCCTGTGATTACACTGGGCCCACCCAGATAATCCAAGATACTCGTCCCATTTCAAGGTCCTTAACCCCATCTGCAAAGTCCCTTTTGCCATGTAAGGTAACATAGTCAGAGTTTCTGGAGGTATGAGGTGGACATCTTTGGGGGACCACAATTCATCCTTCTGCACCAAATGAAAAGAAGTTCCTTCTGTTTGTTCAATCATCTGTTTGTTATCTGTAGAAAAAATATTTTTCCTGTTTGATATCCCTTCTAAAATGCAAAACAAGTTAGAGAAGTAGGAAGAGGAAATCTGCACTTTTTGTTCATACAATTATAAGCCAAGGGCCAACACAAGTCAGAAATTTGAGCAAATCTCTATGTCCGCACAAACATAAGTAGGTGTGCAATGGCAAAACTGTAGATGAGAAATTTGGCCCCAAATCCAAAGTAACTTGAAAGATACAAACTTGAAAAATCTTCATCAAAACGGGGAGAAAAAACACCCCAAACAATAAACTACCAAATGCATCATTGCCAATTACATGTATGCTCATTCAAGCCTCTGCTGGTGACTTGAGCACAAGATGTTCTCCGTGGTCCAATAACATCGACACAGGCCCTGCTCATCCATTCCAAAGCAATGCGAACCCTTCCCCAGCATCTCTTATCATCTCAGTGCTTGGCGTTTTCCTGATAAGTATCTGGCTGCAGTGAACACTAAGCTAAATTTTGGCACAAATCCACCCATGCTTACTTCCTTAGGATAAATTTTTAGGTGTTATTTCTGGGCCAACAGATAAGCAGGGCTTATTTCTCAGCCTTATAAGTATTATCAAATGGCTCTCATAAACGTTGTACAATTTATACATCCAACAAGCCTCCAACCTTATCTGCTTTGTATGCCAACGCTTATTTTTATCTTCACTAATTTGAGCAATGAAAATGCTATCTCATTAATTTGCATCTCTTTGATGACTAGTAAGGCAGGACATCTTTGCTATGTCTATTGGCTGTATGTAGTTTTTCTTTAGTGACTTGCGTATTCTAATAATTTGCTTATTCTCTTACTGATGTGTTAAAATTGTTGTTATTGGTGTGCCAGTGTACTTTACATATTAAGGATATAAATTCTCTTAAGGATTCAAACACTAGCAAATATTGCCTATGGATTTTATTACAGTGGTTTTCAGGAGATGTTCAGAAGATTATAATTTTTATGTATCTATTTTTCTTTATGGTTTCTGTCTTTAGCGTTCTGATTAGTCCTTTTGTGTAAGCTATATAAATATCCACTTATTTCTTTGGAGAAATTTTGTGCTTCCATTTAAAAAGTATTTCAATCACTTACAACTTATTTTAGAATGCCACTATGTTTTTAGATCTAGATTCTTTTTCAATGTTTAACCTACCAGCTCAGAATCATTTGTGACATGATCTGCTCCTTCCCTATGGATGTGAAATGCCATTACTGTCACATGTCAACTTATGCATAGCTGGGTTTCTTTTGGAGCTTGCCATGCTGGCTCATGAATGTGTCTATTCTTGTCCCAGTGTTGCAATGTTTTAATTATTTCAGCGTTTTAATGTTTATTAACATTTGGAGGTGCAAATCCCTCCACATTTTACATCAGCATTTTCTTGTGCCTTAAAGGTGAACTTTAGAATCATTTAGTTACGTTCCCCCTTATTCAGCCTAATCCTGCGGAAAGAGTAACTAGAACTGTCTTGGGTGTCTAAAGTAACAATGGAAAGAACAGTTTTATAACCTTTTACTTTCCCAGGGGCACAGGTCTCTCTATTAGTCAAATAAATTACCTTAAAAGGAAAAGTTTTATGGTATTCTTCAAATAGATTCTGACACATCTTCTAAAGATTATTCCTACTTGGTCTGTAGTCTATATTTTATAACTATTTTGAAGCTGATTCTCTCCAGTATATTTTTTTATAGTTACTATGATTGTTTTCATTTGAGGGGGATTCTTTTAAGTGTATAATATTATATCATTAACTATAAGCACAATGTTATACAGCAGATCAATAAACGTTTTCATCTTGCATAACTGGAATGTTCTACCCTTTGAATAGCATAATAATTCCCAATTCCTCCCTCCTGCTCAGTATATTTTTAATTGGTTATTGATAGTTCATAGGAAAACTACTGAGTGTTTTCTTAATTGTACCCTACTGGCTACTTTTAAGATTTCGTAGCCATTTGTGGTGGTTTGTGTGTGTTTACTTGATACATAGTTATATAATTTGTAGAAATAGCAATTTATCTCTTTTTCTAACCAGAGGTTCCTGAGCACTGGGCAGCCTGGCTGCGGTGGAGATCTCAGCAACACTGCAAAGCTGCTGCCGCACCGTGTGCACCTGAAGGTTCCGAGACGGCAGGGAAGGAGGTGGTGTTACCAGAGCATTGACACTGTTATCTGAAGCTTGGGCACTGCTTTCTAGTTGCTGCCATAAACTATTCTTATTATTTTCTAAAAATGAGACTTTAAGACACATATTGCTTCTCAAATAAGAGTCATTCGTAATCTTCATGCTCAAGCAGATCTCCACAGCTCCCTCCAAAATATGCTTCCACCAGAACCCTTTCTTGTTACCACCAAGTTCTTTTGCAGAAAACAGCAGGAAAGGACCTATTTCAAAGGCCATGGACAAAACACTGTGAGCCACAGGAAAAAACAGGTTATGGTTCAATGGAATTTTTTGCCTCTTTCTGTATCTTCAGAGGTATATTCTGAAGAATGCTTCCTGCTAATATACCTCTGAAGATGCAGAAAGAGGCAAAAACTTCAACTGAACCATAACCTCAGACCCGACTCTGCCTTTGTAGGCAGGTAAACCTGAGATCAAATCTTGGCTCTTTGTAACTTACTAATTCTGACCTTGGGCAAGTCACTGAAACTCTCCGGGGCTCAGTTTCCCCATGTATCAATAGGGAATGTTACAAAGGTGAAATGGGTGATATAAAGCACTTGGTATGATACATAGTGTTCCTTCTTTACTTCCTTCATTCATTTACTCACTCAACAAAATATCAAGTGTCTTGTATGTGTCATGCACTGTGCTGGGCACTGGGGATCCATTAATTAACTAGACAGACAAGGTCACTGCCCTCAAGGAACTTAAGTCTAATGGAGGAGGCCGGCAAATAAGAAGTAAATAAACAAACGAAATTATTACAGACAGCACTGGGTGCTATGAAGGAAATGCACAGAGACGTGATGAAGAGCTACTTCCAGAATCACCATGTGGGGAAGACTTCTCTGAAATGGTGAAGCACATCTGAGACCCAAAGGACATGAATGAGTTAGTCACTGGAAAAACTGGGGCAAGAGCATGCCAGGGAGAAGGAAGAGCAAGTGCAAAGCCTAGAGGTTAGAGAAGGATCCGATACATCTGGGAAAAAGAAAGGAGGCGAGGGAGCTGGGGCATAGAAAGTAAGGAGGAAAGAGGTATGAGCTACAGATGGAGAGGGAATGGGTGTTGCCCCCGGCAGGGCCTTGCAGGGCAAGGGAGAGCTTGGACTTTACTCTGAGAGTATGTTACTATGGCGGCTGTTGTAGCTGTTGATATGAGGGATGCAGTATTGGGTTTGCTGTTTAAACCAGAAGCTTACACACATTTTTAACTATTTCCTTTGCAACACAGTATATGACATAGATCTGATCTTAGGAAGCTCATTTTAAGATTGCTAAGCATTTTTGTTCAATTCAGTGAATCTCCAATGTCCACAACCAGACCTGATGCCACGCACAAAAATAATGAAAAGCACTTTCTGCACCTATTATATGGGAGGCACTGAAATAAGAAAAGCCTGCACCATTGGTCCCTGCCCACAAGGAGCTGAGCTCCTTGAGCATCTTCTCCTTTGGGCACGTTGCATCCCAGCCCTGCTAACTTCTGATTAAGAACTAGCTATAGAAAGGAGGGTCAGGCTGGTGGGTAGGACAAGAGAAAGTGGCCTCCAGCTTTTGAAAAGGCGGTGGCCTGTGATCTGCTGCTTGACATAAAACTTCCACTGCTGAGCACCTCAGCCATGTCAGCCTGACCAGTAAGAACCATTTTACAGAATTATATCATAGCTGTCCAGGCTGAGCAATTCTTTTCGTATTTTTTAAAGCTAATTCATATCAAATGCACAAATCTGTATTTTTATAAAAGGTGTTACAGTTATTTACTTGAGGTACTCTTGCATTCATCTGCCTTGAAAATTGTTAGACACAAGAGGAAAAATAATTAAAAACAGCTTATTCCAGTATTAACTGTTAGCTCTGCCAATGGAAGAAAGCCAATGTAGTATTTTTATAACCAAATAAAACTGACCGTTGGTACAATTTCCAGTTTACATAACAGTAGCATTCCAAGAGCTTGTTGGCAAATCATTTGGTGAGAACTCAGAATCTACAGGAAACAGATTATAAAAAGTGGGTGAAAGAGCTTGACCAGCTCATAAAAGCTGGTCTTACCTATTGCATACCTCACCTCTCCAACAGAATGCTGCTGAATCTGCCATTCTCAACAATACCACCATGGACAACGCTGGGCACACATTTTCTGAGAATATGGATTCCTTATGCTGTTCAAGCCATCAGCTTGAAGGCCCCCCCCACAGCCCTGCCTTTCCTGGATGGCATGGGACTAGGGTGGCAGGTGGGAAACAGGCTGCAGAAAGAGGAGGAGATGAAGTTGCAGAGGACCAGAGGTGTGAGGCTCCAGGTACAGGTTGAACAGAGAGTAAGGGGAACAGGGCCTGGGCTAAGCATTTTGGAACAGGCTGGAGAGAAAAAAAGCCAAGACATGGAATGAGTTTTTTTCTTCTCTTTATCCCCTTTGTTATCAAGATAAGTGGAGGGGAGGGGAAGTAGAAGGGACCACCCATTTACTGACTATAAAAGGTGGCAGGTGCAAATGTGTGGTGGACACTGCCCCTCCTCTCCTGGTTTTGTGTGTGGCAGTGAGATCATGTCATGCGTACATGACAGCTTGCACAGATCTAGTCTGCATAAAAGTTCACACCTGTCAGTGTATAATGGCCAGTATTTGTTCTGTATTATAGTGGACAAATGCTTTCACATTCATTTGATCTTTACTGCCATCAACATACATGCAAAACCAGATTCATTCTGTGTTGGGGTCGGGATTCAAGAGTCCTTTCCTCTTTTTTCCCTATACCTGTGGTTTTCAACCCTGGTCTCATACTAGAATCCCTGGGGGAGGTTTTAAAGAATACTGATGTCTGGATGCCATCCCCCAGGCCCTGTAAATTAGAATCTCTGGGGTGAAGCCAGGATACTGGTTTTTTTTGTTTGTTTGTTTTTGTTTTTCCCAAAACTCCCCAGGTAAGGCTGAGTGTGGTGGCTCATGCCTATAATCCCAGCACCTTGGGAGGCTGAGGCAGGCGGATCACCTGAGGTCAGGAGTTTGAGAACAGCCTGACCTACATGGAGAAACCCTGTCTCTCCTAAAAATACACAATTGGCCAGGTGTGGTGGTATGCACCTGTAATCCCAGCTACTCGGGAGGCTGAGGCAGGAGAAACGCTTGAACCAGGGAGGTGGAGGTTGCTGTGAGCCAAGATTGTGCCACTGCACGCCAGCCTGGACAACAAGAGCAAAACTCCATCTCCAGAAAAAACAAAAAAACAAAAAACCAAAACAAACAAAAAAACAACTCCCCAGGTAATTCTAACGTGCAGCAATAGTTGAGAACTCTTGTTCTACTCAATGGTCCTCAAACTTACTGTGGATGTGAATTACCAGGGGAGTTAAAAATGCAGATCCCCAGGCCCCACCTCAGAGATTTGCATTTGGCCTGTGAAGCAGACATTCCCATTGCTTACCAATATACACTCACCTCTACTTCTAGGTACACAGAGACCTTCCCCATCTCCTTGGAGTTAGGTATGGCCATATGAGTTGTTTCAGAGAATGAAATGTGAGCATTGACAAGTGACACATATCTAGGTGGGAGCACTCAGCCTGTTGATGGATCCCGTTTGCTGATATGGAGGTCTAACCTGAACTATCAGTTTTCCTGGGGAGTGTCCCAGGGCCCACAGTGGACACTGAGTGACTGAGAGTTAATCCTGCTGGTAAGCCAGTAAATTTTTTTACTGCAGCATAACCTAACATCTCCTGACTTAACCTTTTAGTCTGGAGTAAAACTTGTAAAACTAATTTTTATAAGCATCCTGGGTGATTCTTAGGCCAACAGCCTGTGGCCTGCAGTTTTAGAAGGAAGCCCAATGCCATGTTAACTTTCTGTACTTTGCTTTATAAAGAAATTGGTGAGCTACAGAGAGCTAGTATTCATTTATTCACTCAACTTTTAGTTTGGATCTGTTGTGTCAGACATTGCACTCGGGGCTCATTCCCATGCAGAGCATTTTCACAAGTACAGGGACAGGAGAAAGCACTCAACAGCTGGCTGCAGTACAATATTGAAACGAGATTGAGGAAAGATGACCCTGGGCTGGTGTTTAGGGAGAAACCCAGGACTGAAGGAAAGGATGTGAGTGAAAACAAAAGTGTTGCAAGGTTCTAAAACTGTGAAATAATGTAAGCCGCGAAAGTAAGTCTATATGTCTAGTAGCCACCTTTAGGATAAAAGGGTGAAATTGATTTGAATAATGTATTTCATTTAACCAAATAAGGTCAAAATAGTGTTATTTCAATAAATAAGCAATGCAAACATTTATTGATAAGATATTCAGTTTCAGTGCACTAAGTCTTCACAATATTACCATCTCGGTAATATTGGTATCTATTTCCAACACATCTCCGTTGGAACTAGCCATGTGTCAAGCACTCCACAGCTGCACGTGGCTGCCATATTGGACAGTGCAGTTCTAGACAGAGCTGCCAAAGGCTTCTCGGGACAACCTCTTCAAGGAGGTACCACATGCAAGTGGCGTGGGCATCAGGAACTCTTTTACTTAAAAACAAAAATATTAACTGAGAATCCTCCCGCGGCCAGATTTTTAATAACATCAGTCTTTGAACCCCAATAAAAATACACTGATATTTTAAAATACTGGTTTCAGCAAAGCTCTCCCTAAACAACATCCTGGTTCAGGGGCTATATCCAGTCACAAAGTTATACTACTTAAGCCAAGTTAAAAAAAAAAAAAGTTAACTTGTAGTCTTAATGGCAAAATGTACTTTTGGAGAATTCCTGTGACTTAATGAGTCAATAATATTTTTTCCAAGAGCAACTATTTGAATAGCCCTGTAGTACCAACCCTCTTTACCAAGACTGATCATTTTAACTTGAAACGTGACCAGTAGGGAGGAAGAACTGCCCAACTTAGCTCCTTCCCCCAGTGCGGTAAAACAGACTGTCTGGAGCCGCCTCCACTGTATCCTAAGTCAAAGGGGCTCTCTCTGCTTCTAGAAGAGCCGACCCTGGGCACCCCTGCTGTGAACCATCTGAGTTCCATAGACAGGGACTCCCTGTGTAGGCTTCCATATAAGCCCCCTTATCAGATGTATGGTTTGCAGATATTTTCTCCCGTTCCATAAGTTGTCTCTCCACACTGCTGATTGTTTCCTTGGCTGTGCAGAAGCATTTTAGTTTGGTTTAATCCTTTTCTCTGTTTTGTTTTTGTTGCCTGTGCTTTTGGAAGTATCTCCCCCAAAAAAAAAAAAAAAAAAAAATTTGCAGAGACTAATGTTATGGAGCTCTTTCCCTGTTTTCTTCTAGTAGTTTCACAGTTTCAGATTTTACTTTTCAGTCTTCGTCCATTTTGAGTTGATGTTTGTATTTGTTATAAGATGAGGGTCTTAAGTATGTGAAATCATACATATGTTAATTAGCTTGATTTAGCCATTCCCCAATGTATACATAAATTGGAACATGTACACCACATAGTTTTTGTCAAAAAATTTTCAAAGAAAAAAAACTTTTTTCTTATATATATATTTTTTATTGCATTTTAGGTTTGGGGGTACATGTGAAGAACATGCAAGATTGTTGCACAGGTACACACATGGAGAAAAAAAATTTTTTAAGTGTTCTTTGCTTACAATTTTTTTTTTTGTTTGTTTGCTCTTCCAGGGAAACTTCTTCAGTGCCCTCAAGAGAGGACAGCCTACCTCCTTCCTAACAGCATTTTGTTCACAACTCTGGCAGGCAGTCATTTAGTTCAGGCAAAGCTTTGCAGTTCTATTCTTCGCCTTCACCACTGAGAAGAGCCCAAGGGCACTGACTGTCCTTGGTCCATCTCTGATGCCCAGCACAGCCCTCCGCAGTAAACCCTCCCGCTCACTCACAAAAATGCTTCAACAAGAAAGAGAGAAAGTCAACTTAAATTGGGCCAAAGAGCCCTTCAGTATAATAATACCCTCTTTCTCCAGGGTACCAAGAACTTTCTTTTTCTTTTTCTGAGCAGGTATGATTTTCTTCCATGTTGTCCCCCCCCGATGGTTAAGAATTTAACCCCAAACAGCGCTAGTTCCTCAATTAGGTATACTCTCCATTTAACAATCTAATTATTTTCCATCTTTATACACTTCTAACCTGTACTCCCACCTAGATTCTTACAGCATTAGCATCAAAAGGGAAATTAGGCGCTAACTTTTCCCACATAAAGTGCTATGAATAGTCTCTACCTGTGATCATCACCGCTCCCTGAACCTTTCACACCAAAGGAGAGCAACCTGTTTGTATTTTAAAGAACAGTGTGAAAAGGGCTTCCGTGAAGCAAGCGAGCAAGTGAGAACATGACTTCCTCAAGCACATAGTCCTTTCCACCTCTCTGGCCTTCAGCCTTTCCACACAGCAGCCCTGGTGGTTCCCTACAGTTTCTCCCTCCAATTTCTCAATGTCCCTCCTGAATCTTGTTGCTCAGAATAGTGCAAAACTGTCCACGTCTCGCATAAGTAAAGGAAACTACCTCAGGCCTGTGTTTTCTCGGCTTTGGTGCCATAATTCTAAAAGTAAAGCTCAGTGTTTTGGCATCTGCTGGAATAGTGGGTTCCGTGACCCCACTTCCCAACAGCCAAGGTGTGGCTTCCTTTGATCTGTTTTTTGGTTTGTTTTGTTTTTGAGATGGAGTCTTGCTCTGTCACCCAAGCTGGAGTGCAATGGCATGACCTGGCTCCCTGCAACCTCCGCTTCCCGGGTTAGAGTGGTTCTCATGCCTCAGCCTCCTGAGTAGCTGGGATTACAGGTGTGAGCCACCATGCCTGGCTAATTTTTGTATTTTTAGTGGAGACGGGGTTTCACCATGTTGTCCAGGCTGGTTTTGAATTTCTGACCTCAGGTGATCCTCTGCCTTGGCCTCCCAAAGGGCTGGGATTACAAGGGTGAGCCACCACACCCAGCTGATATGTTCTTTAAGTGTCGAAAATAACACCTTAGTGTTGAGTTATGCGATTGACCCTGTCATGGCCCTTATGACTTTAAACTCAAATCATGTCCCTGCCACCAATTGGCTCGGGCCATCTTGGTATTTCAGATGCCATTTCTTACTTGTATGTTATTGCTTTCTATCTTTGTGAATCTAAATGAAAAGAATGAAATGAAAAGAATTATAATGAAAAGAATTATAACAAATACTTACATAGGACTCATCTGTGTCCTGTGTAAGCCTGGCCCTGTTCTAAGTGCTTTACATATATTCTCTCATTTCATTCTCACGAAGACCCTGTGAGGTAGGTTCTGCTGTTATCTCCACGTTACAGATGGGGGACTGAGGCACAGAATGGTTAAGAAACTTGCCTAAGGTCATAGTCCCCAAGGGACACAGTTAATATTTAAATCTAGGTCATCTTGCTCCTGACTTTAACCTCTGTATTATCAAATACTTATGGTTTTTATTTTTAGGTAACTTTTTATCAAGCAAAATTTAAATAATAAAAAGGCATGATGTCCTCACATGTTAATGAGAAGTGGAAATCAAGCGAAGCATTTGTTCTGACCTAGAGGCCTCATCCTTGGACGTACACCCAAGGTGGCTAGCAGATGGCAAGCTCTGTGCCCGGAATCAAGCTAAGGAGAGGGAGGACTACGTTTTCATCCCCCACCGACTTTGTGATTTTAGAGTCTGATAGGTTTAATCCCCTGTGCTTCATAAGCCTACTGACACAGTCATCTTAAGTCAATTCACGAAAAGATTCTGTTAGGAATCTTTGTGACCAGATTTGTGCAGAAACATTTACAATAACAAGAACCTAGACACTGCAGAACAAAGTCCATCTCAGTAAACAAGTCAGTGTTTGTTGAATAGAAGAAAATGTATACAGGCTGGGCGCAGTGGCTCATGCCTGTACTCCCAACCCCGGGAGGCTGAGGCAGGTGGATCACTTGAGCTCAGGAGTTTGAGACCAGCCTGAGCAACATGGCAAAAAATCACCTCTAAAAAAAAAACACAAAAATTAGCCTGTGTGGTGGCTTGTGCCTGTAGTCCCAACTACTTGGGGGGCTGAGTTGGGAGGATTACTTGAGCCCAGGAGGCGGAAGTTACAGTGAGCTGAGATAGTGCCACTGCACTCCAGCCTGGGTGACAGAGCAAGACTCTATATCAAAAACAAACACAACACAAAACAAATATATATTTATATATACACATATATATATGCAAAAGATTCCATAGTTTTGTGATAAGATAAAAATAAAAGCTTATATATACATACATGCATATACTCACATGTGCATATGTATATATGTACACATGTGCACATTCACACATGTAGTTATACACACACATACCTGGCTTTAAGGTATATGTCTAAATTTTCATAAAATGAAGGATTAAAAACCCAAGAAAGTGGTTTCCAATTTGTCTTGGAGAAGAGGAAGAAAGAGAGTCACACAGTTATTTAATGCAAAGTATTTGTCAATCTCCCCCTCAAATAACATCTGTGGGTCTGAGTGTATGTGTATCTGTATGTTTTTAGAGCATAGTGGTGAAGTGCTTAGAATTCTGCAACCAGTTACCTGGGTTTAAATCCCAGCTCTGCCACTTTCTAACTAAGTGACCTTGGACAAGTTACTTAACTTCTCTTTGCCTCAATTTTGCCATCTGTAAAATGGGAGCTAATAGTAGTACCTTCTTCTTAGAGTTGTTGTAGAAACTAAATCAAGCAAAATGGAAAAGCACTCAGTATACAGGGAGTACTCTGTAACTGTTAGTTCATATTACTATGTAAATTCTATTGTGATTCATAAAATACAAATTCATTTTAAAGTGTCATTGAGTTCTCATAGCAGCTTTTGTTATGTTTATTAATTCATTTAATATAATTTAGGTTAATAGTAAAGGCACAACTACTCTCTATGGGGTCTCACACAATTCTGATGTTAAAAATGGATCTTTATTCTGAAAAAGATTGGGAAGAGCTGAATTCTTGGGAAATTGCCCACAATGGCAACTACAATCCGGTTATCACTTGGTCAGGTGTGCACCGAGGTTTCTAGAGCCGTTCACTGTGCTGGGCTGTTTATTTAACAGGATATCATGTAGAAAGCCTGCTAGAAACTGAATTTTATAGAGGCTCCCATGGACTGTTAAGTGATTAATTATATTTGTATTGTTTATACATAAGAGCACCAGAAAGACTCATTTGTGGCAAATTTCATAGCAATAACTGAGATGTTTCACTTTCAAGATCTTAAAAACACCTTTCTAAAGGCAGGAAGAGATGTTCATTAAATCCAAGCCTCTAAAAGTCAAAACAAAAAAGGACCCAAAAAGAGGGATTGCCCTGAGGCTGCTGAGTGACAACTAGGAAGAAAAAAAAAACACAAAAAACCAACTTTCTCCTTTTGAGCCCCAGGCTACACTGTGAATAGCACTGAGGCCCTCCATTCTACTTCATCTAATCCATTTTCTCCTGTGTTTTGGTATTTAAGAAACATTTTAGTCAACACAGCCTGGTGATAAAATGGCCAGATGTGTGAACTCACTTTCCATTACACATTCTGATAAGGGAATTGGGCCATAACTTTCAAGACAGGAAACGAAGAAGGGAGATTCTGAACAAATCCATAAGCAAACAGTGGCAGAGCCTGCTAGTGGGGGGCATCTGAGCCTGGCTGGATTAAAATAGCTGCAGGTCTCTTCACCAGTAAATAACCAGATGTTCAGTCTATCTCTGAACTCAGAAGCCAGGAGTTTGGGTTTGCACAGCCAGAAAACAGAGCTGATGTTTTACCAGAAAGCCACTGTGTTCATCATTTCATCACAGTAAAGCCAATGAGAGAGAAGATGTTTGAGGTTTGAGGTGGCCCAAGTTCTGAGGTTTCTGACTTTTCTTTCCCAAAGTCCGGGGTGAATACTAGAAAGTCAGTCCTGGGACACACACATTTCACAGACTCCCAGCGAGCAGCACTGTCTGGCTGAGGTAGAGTGAGATCTCGGGGGATGGGAAAGTGCTGTCACCTTCAGGTGACAGCGTCTCAGCCTGTGAGGACAGGTACCACTCAGCCTCGTCTTCCCATCGAGCTCTAACAAAATGTGGTTGATGACTAAAAATGCAGATTTCTGGATCTCGCACTGCAAGGGCCCAGGAATCTACATTTTAACGCAGTCAGCAGGATGACTGTTACGCACACTGACATGTAAGACCACTACCATAGGACTTAACTCCAGGTGGTAAAAAGTAACCATAAAGATACAGCTTTGCTTCACACCATATGCATCACCAGTAATGATAGTAAGGGTAGTAATAGCAGCAGCAGCAGCAGCTAACACTTAGAGTAGCTGCTGGGTATACAAACAGTTCCAAGTGCTTTCTTTACAGTCAACTCTTGTCACATCAACCCTATGATAGGCACTATTATTATTCCCATTCTACAGATAAGGAAGCCAGGCACAGAGAGGTCAAGTATGTTGCCCAAGGTCTCACAGCTAGTAAGTGGCAGAGGTGGAGTTTGAAGTTGGACTGAATGGTTTCAGAGTCTTCACATTTGAGAGACTGACCATAGACCTGGGTGCCCAGAAAGGCCCAACCTCTGTTGAAACCTAGAATTATTAAGTACTTGAAATTTCTGTGAAGTGGATCAAGATTTAGGAGTCACGGGCACTGAAGAAGAGTGTGGATGAGCATTCCCAGATCTCTGCATTAAAGTGGCAATTGCTGGGGCCAACTCATCCAGACAGCAAGGTCCTGTGAGGGCTACTGTGCAGGCGAGTGAGGCCTGGGAGCCAAGCTCCAAAAACGGGTGGCCCGCATGCAAGGCGCGACTGTTTCCCCATGCTCTAGAAACAGCAGTACTGCCCAAGCCTCGGAGACAGCTGCAGTCACTGGACTGCAAGGCCAAGGTATCCTGCACTCAGTGCACACTGGCCAACAGACCTGCAGGGCAGCCACTGACTTTTCTTTCTTTTTAGATACTGGAAAAACAGGAATGCACAATAGCAAATGAAATTCACATACAATATCATTAACCAGAGATCATTAATGTGAACACCAGATGCCCTGTATTTTTGCATCTGTGTGTATAGATTATAAGTTCGAGTTACATCATTCAGTTTTATATACTACTTTTTCTATGTATATATCATGTGCATTTTCCCACATCCTTAAACATTCCTCATCACTATGATTTTGAAGGGCTGTATAGTAGCCTGTCTATCTACCTGTTCCATAACTGTTTCCCTCTTGTTGACATTGGCTACTTTTCACTCTACTGGATAATAACCTAATATCTGATTGTTCTGTGAAACAGATTCCTAAGTGCAATAGTTGAGTCACAGGGCATAGACAATTTTTAAGTTTTCATTTACTAATACTAAGGAATTCAGTTCACTATTAATGTTAAGCCATTTTGCAGAAGATTGTGCCCATATCCACATCCATTAGTTTTGTCATTTGCCTTGCCTCTTTCTTTTTTTCTGAGACAGAATCTCACTCTGTCACCAGGCTAGAGTACAGTGGTGCAATCTCGGCTCATTGCAACCTCTGCCTCCTGGGTTCAAGCGATTCTCCTGTCTCAGCCTCCCAAATAGCTGGGACTACAGGTATGTGCCACCACACCCAGCTAATTTTGTATTTTTAGTACAGATGGTGTTTCACCATGTTGGCCAGGATGGTCTCCATCTCTTGACCTCATTATCTGCCTGCCTTGGACTCCCAAAGTGCTGGGATTACAAGTGTGAGCCACCGCACCCAGCCTGCTTTGCCTCTTTCAAAGACGGTAGATGCTCTATTAACTGAGCTTTACTTAAACCAAACCCCGGATTTACCCAATCCCATACTCTCCATTTCTTTGCTAAAGTATCTAGACCAATGCCTTCAGCATGCAAAAGCTCAGTTGGCTACTCTAGTTTATCAGCCTATTTTTGTTCTCAACAGTTAGGCTAAATATTTACCAAGAGGCTATTTGCATTTGTTCCCAAACCTGTTTATGTCAGCTGTACTCATTATTGTACTTATGTAACTTAATTACATATTATGTAAGTCAGTGAAATATCTGTGCATAAGGAAAGAGCTGTTGTTTCTTTAAGTAGAGAGTTTTGGAAAAATGAATATGAACTGCTGTCAAATTAGGAGTGGATAAGGCAACTATAAAAGACTAGGGAGGGGTAAGGGGGAATGTTATAGGTCTAGAGATTTATGATGCTTACTCTGCAAGTGTCTAATCTCTTATTTATGAATAAATAAAATCTGGAAATTATAGAAGAAGCAATATGGATGTAAGTCACGCAAGCAGAGTGGTGCAGAATGCCAACATATGAATCTATTAATAACTAAAACAAGAGTCATGAAATGGCACTTGCTCCTCCTCCACGTAATGCACTCTGAAATTCTCTAAACTATTCAATTCCACTTTTAAAAATGGTGGTTGTGACCCATAAAGTGATTCTGTAACTCAGTGTGAAAAGACACCGACTTCATTCCACTCCTTCATTTTATTGATGGGAGAACTGAGGTTCAAGAAGATTTAAAAGCTCTATTAAGGTCTTGCAGCCAGTGAGTCAGAATTACGATTCTTGATTTCATATCCGTGATCTGTCTACTACCCTGAGCAGACTTTGCTCAAAAAGTACTGACCCAGCACAATTTCCTTTGCAAAAATAGAAGGTGAAATGAGAATGTGAATGGCAAGGATACATCTTGGAGAGGAAAGGAAGAATCCCTCATTCCCTCCTAATGCTCTTCTAAGCATTCTTTAAAGTAAGCACAAATAGGTATATGTGGTTTTATCCCCAAACTAAGACATACCAAGTGTCTTGTGTTATAGACACATATTTGGAGCAGGTGAGCTATGTAGAACACATGAGCCTTCTAATTTTAGAATGACTTCAGCTCCATGTGGGAAAATTCTAGACAATGGAACAGGGAAGCAGTTTGCAGTTCTGAAAAGCTTTTGTTAGGTGAGATGAGCAATAGCCAGATCGCCTGCTTGCTGGCTGACACACGTTCTACCTGTTTTCCAAACAAGTAAAGCCTTCAAAGACTTTTCCCTCTAATCTCATCTGCCTTCCCTCTGTGTACCCCCAGCTCAAACTTGCCACCTCAACATATTTAAGCCCAGAGTCACCACTGAGATCTGATCACCATCTCCCTAAGCCAGCTGATAAGGGTGACATTCCCCATGAATAACCACACTGTAAATTTCCATGTTCTTTCATCATCACCTCTGAAAAGTCTCCCAGACACTAAAATAAGCAAGCCTTCAAACATGCCTTGATTCCAGGTGGGTGTCCCTAGACACAGGCCAGAGGAAGGAGCAGAAGTTCAGAGATTTAAAGTGCCGCCCTGAGTACGCAGCTCATGCAAGGCAGCTAGCAGATGGAAGCCTGGAGGCTGGCTCCCAGGCGCCTGAGTAATGTCCTCACCACACCCCCTTGGTCATTAGAGTGAGTCTCATGAAAATATAAGAACCAGATGGGCAGCCTGGGAACAGTGCAACATTTCTCAGGGTTAAGCAAGTAGCCACCCAACGACTTCTTAGCTAGGGTGCATTCTGTACCTTTTAAGGGGCATTTAAAAGTGTCTTTTGAAGATAGGTCATAACTCCTTCCTTGAGAGGGTGTGACAGGTGTGCTAAGCTATAGGTGCAGCCACCCTTGTCCTGCCTCCAGCTAATGTTTCTCTGCGTGCTTTACAAATTGACAACCAACCTGATAAAAATATTCCGTCCCAAACCATGCTATTGATTTCACTCCCATGGCAATTATTTTCTAAATCATGCACTAAGCAGTCAGCCAAGGTTGCGCGTATCGTGACACATTCACCACGGGTTCCCATGCTGTCTTTCTCACCTGCACAGTAGGCTCCTTGAGGGCAAGGCAGAGAAAGCCTGCTCCTTTGCACAGTTCCAGCAACTAGAATCTTTGAACCTGAATGCAAAAAACCATCGAGTTCCAAGAAAATCAAATACATATCAGTGACATTACCACTTCCCTATCTTGGACCTATGACCCATGGATCAGTGCAGTACTTCCTAAAACCTGCAGTCAGCCTTATAACCCTTCTCACCCTGGCTCTCCAAGTCATCTCTACCAATCCATCAGTGTGGTCACGTGAAAAATCTCACGGACCATTTCTGATTCAAGTACCATAGAGGAGGAAACAAATCCAAACAGGAACCAGAAAACTAACTTGTCCAGGGATATGAAAAAACTGAGATCAAATGACTCAAAACCCATGATCCCTGACCTCCAACCTCAGGCACCACATCCCTCTGTTGTCCCACTCAAATTGTCTGAGAAGCGTTTACTAATGACAATACCAGTTTCCTATGACTCTGGCATCATCTGTCCTCCATATTTGGGGATCTAAGAGAAAGGAAGAAAGGAAGAAACCAACGAAATGTCAAGAAGAAAGGGCAAGAGCAACGATCAAGTAATAAGAACACAGAACTCTTCTTTTCAAAATACACAAGAAAGGCCAGGTGTGGTGGCTTATGCCTAGAATCCCAGAACTTTGGGAGGCCAAAGCAGGAGGACTGCTGGAGCCCAGGAATTTGAGACCAGCCTGGGCAACATAGCAAGCTCTCATCTCTAAAAAGAAAAGAAAAAAAATGCACAAGAAAGCCACATGGGATAAGCCCCATGTCCTTTTGAGCCCGTCTGACACCCTTGATTAGCACATGGAGTTTGCAATTTTCTCTCCACAATGTTCCATTAAAGCATGAGGGCTTCACCCTGAGTATTCCTGTTGCCCTATGCTCTAGTGCTGTCACTCAGGAATGTATCAAAACCTATCTTAAATCCATTATTATTTCTCATTCCCATCAACTCTTAGAGTGAGAAGACCTGCAAATTTACATCATGGGTAAAGTCCTTACAGCTTTTGTTCTAAAATTACCCATTTTCACACCTAATTGGTAGAGATGGTTTCACGCCATTTACATTTTTCTGGATGGTTTGTTTCTGGATTGATTCTGGGATTGAATAAAGGAGCCCATCAACATCCAGAGCATTGGGGGTTAGAGGCACTCAGACGTGAAAGTCACCCAGCAGAGACATGAATACATTTTATGACAACAGTGTTCACCTGAAAAGAAATATAAGTAGAAAGCAAGATACAAAGACATGAAAGTGAACGCAAATTAGAAAAAAGTGACACAAGATTAGATACAGCATCATCTACCTTCTGTATCTGAGGATGTAACAAAAAGGAATCATCATTGCCGTTGCTGGTGCAGTAATGGAATTGCGGTGATGTTTTAAAAGCCTTTATCTGTTAGGTATATGTACTGAAGTGTTATGAGTGAAGTGGGCTTTGCTTTAAAATACCCCAGCAGAGGGAAACATTAGAAAGATGAGGGAATAGATCAAAGAAAAATGACAGAATGATGCTAATTGTCAAAGCTGGGTGTTGGATATACAGGAACTGATTTCACTATCTCTTCTCCTGTGGATGAAGATTTCTCTAATACAGTGTTACAGTGTTAACAGAGAGTTTTACTTATTAAATTAGCCATGAGTTCACACACACACACACACACACACACACACACACACACACACCCCACTTGCTTCAATGACCGGCAGTAAGTGTGGCTGGTGGAAGTTGGTCCTCAGTTTGAGCTGCACCAACCACAGGATCTCAGCCCTGTGTGGTGAAGAGAGTGGGTGGGATGGGGTGGGAAGACCTATCAGGGCCTGAGTAGTCAGTCCTCTAGGAGACAGGACAGTCACCCTAAAGGAAGAGAGTTAAGCATAAGCCTGATCTAGTCATAAAGCCCCAGCCTTTGGAGGCATGACTATAACAAGGTCATCACCACCTGGACTTTTCTCCTGGCCCAGCCCGCTCTAGATTCATGTCTGGGTCTCGTGGGGCAGGGCAGAGAGTAAGTAAAACTGGAAAGAGCAATTTCATTAAATTTCTAAGGCCCTGGGGTGCAAGTTCTATAGCTCAGTGACCCATCACACAGAGAGAAACAGAGAGGGCAGACGGGCAGCTACCTCCCTCCTCTGCAGACTGCCAGCCAACCCGGGGGCTTGAAGCTCTCTGGTCTTTAGAAGGTGTGGCACTGCCTCTGCTCTCACAGACCACCTCAGCCCCCAGAGATGGTTACAGAGTAATATGCAACACAGCAGGGGTTCAACTGCTGTTTTCTGACCACACGTCACAACGAGGGGAAGTAAACCTCAGAGACATTCTCACAGAAAGAAGTTCAGGAAGGAAAGATGGAACAGAGGTTGTTCACGACTGCAAAAAGAATAGTCCCCTTCTGGACAAATTTATCAGGTCTGTCCACACCTGCCCAGCAGGGCCTGGGGAACCCCAAAAGGCCTACGCAGGAGCTATGCCAGGCTCCTGGGGGAACAGGCTCAAGGGCGACATCTCTAGGCTTTTCTCATCTGTCAGAACGGACGGAGACTTGGAGGAGGGGGTCAAATGACCAAGAGTACCCGCTTCTCCATGGATGGCAGTGGCGGCACTTGCCATCATTGCAACCTGTCACCTGACTCAGTGGAGAACCTGGCTCTTGGCCTACCCGGTCTTTGAGTGTGAAGGAGGAGCAGGAGGAAGGCTCCGCCAGAGAGCTGGGAAACTAGGGATAGAGGCCTGGGGGAACAGGCCTCCATCTTCCTCTTCTGGCTCAATCTCAAGACCTTTATACTTCAGTTCCACCCAGTTAGGCTTAAAAGAGTGCAGGGAGAGTGAGGAAAACAGGAGGCTTCTCAGCCTATGGGGATGCCTGGAGATAATGGTGACAAGTGTCAAAGTGGTAACCCCCAAGTGGCCCAGTATCCAGGTTCTCTCAAATGATGCCCAGTGTGTAAGTGTTGCTGGAGTATCAGTACTTTCTAGTGTTTGGGCAAGTCACCAGAGGTCTATCTGTAGGAGGGGCTGAAGGTGAACCTTGGG
The DNA here is from genome assembly GCA_036589455.1 of Ateles fusciceps. NCBI lineage: Eukaryota > Metazoa > Chordata > Mammalia > Primates > Atelidae > Ateles > Ateles fusciceps. The sequence goes on from JAZHEH010003205.1 coordinate 39,084,725, forward strand.
GTAAGTGCATTCTAGAAAGGGGGTTGAGGCAATTCTGAAATCTGCATGATGGAGTTACTAAGCTATCCTATTTTCCTCCCTATATGTTCATATCTGAGCCCTTTGTGGATGAGAGGCAATTACAAAGTGAAAGAACTGCTTCCTGGAAACCCTGGTAGACCCTGGACTCCAGAATCACTGCTTTGTGTGGACACAAACACACACCCTTCCACCTCCAGCCCCAACAAAGCATGACATAGAGTGGGAGAGGCATTTTCTTCTGTGTCATCATGGACCACTAAGTGTCTGAGGCACCTTCAAGCGCATCAAGGATAACAGTAGCAAGGCGGGCTGGTGGGGCTGCAGCAGCAGTGGTACCCAGTGGGACTGGGAGTGTCGCCTCCAGTGGGTTTGGAGGGGAAAGGCCTGGAGGAGAACAGCAAGGTACCAGGGACACAGTGTGGCTGCCTAGGGAATTTATGAGTAGATAAGAAACCCACCCCCTCCCACTGGAACCTCACTGAAATAACTATGGAGACACAGCAGGAGGCAAGTGCAGTAACAGATGGGAGCAGAAGTTAGTGAAACACACTCCATGCTAACCAGGGAGAGGTGGGACTGGCGTGCTCACACACTGCTGGTAAAAATTGGCACCATTCACCCGGAAAGCTGTCTGGCAGTTGGTACCAAGAGTCATAAATCTGTATTTATTCCTGCTTCCGGAGACACATTCTGAGGACAGAATCCAAAAGGAGGAAAAGCTTCTAGGCATGAAGAGGTAGTATCGTAACTTAAGAAACTAGGGGCACCATAAATATCTAATGGGGAATGTTTCATGAAATCACACATGTTCACTTTAGTGGGACAGCCTGACATTTTAAGAGAACAGATTTCAAGACTTTCCAGCAACATGGAACAATGCACAGCCCCAACACTTGAGCTTAAAAGCAGGAATCCACATTGTTTCCTCACCAGGACTAACCGTATAAAAACATGAACACACATGGACCAAGGCCAAAAGCAATGTGCAAATCCAAGAGAGGTCGCTTCCCTGCAGTGCTGAGACCACCCTGGTTTGCCTCCCATAGGTCCCAGCCTCTCCACTATTTTGATCTAGGATCTTTAAAATTTAAAAAAAAAAAAAATGCCACTTTTTTTTTTGTTTGTTTGTTTTAAACTACAAGTATCAAAATGCAAACCAGAAAATAACTAAACAAAGGTCACCAGGCAGAAAACCAAATGGGGTTCAGGAATTTGGGTTCTACTTCCGGTGGACTATCACCGGAGCGGGGAAAACGTGGCTGGCCCCGAGCTCCTGCAGGCCCTGTCTCGGCGCATTCGCCCACAGGAATTGTCTGAACAGCTGAGGAGAGACACAGAGGGGAGGCCCCTGAGGGAGCCAGGAACAGCCCCCTTGGGCCTGCCATTCAAACCTTCCAGTGAGCGCCACCTCACCCCTGAGGAGCAGGCAGAGAGGGCTCTGGGACAGGCGTGTGCTCGGTGGGCGGGAGGCCAGGTTCCACACAGCAGCAGGCCCACTCCCTTCCCACATGCCATCCACACACGCAGGGCAGCTGTACTCACCGCTCAGGGGGGACGTGCTGTTCTCCAAGGCCTGGCACACGGCCAACACGATACCTGTTGGGTGGAGGAGAAGAGGGAAAAGGTCAGAGTCTGCTTGGCAAGTGATGTCCTCGGAGGCTTAAAGGGCAGGCCCTGTGACAGGCAAAGCCTTGGTGGTTTACAGAGTGGCCCGTAAACAGGCTCGGCGACATCATTTGTGGGTATCAGTGCAGAATAAGCACATGGGGCCCCTTGTTAAAAAGCAGGAAGAAAGTGCCCATGGAAAGCTCTGAAATGGAGAGCCTTCCACTTCTTCCAGCCTCTCTCTCCATCTGTCATGGTGGTTTTGGCTTTGTTTTTTCTTAACACCTTATAAATATTTTTTTTATGGTGGGAAAATATACATAACATAAAATTTACCATTTTAACCATTTTAATTGTACATTTCAGTGACATTCACCCTGTTGTTCATGTCATCATGTTTGCTTGCTGTTTACATCGTTGCTGTCCTTTGAGTGTGAGGATATCTGCAGGCTGAGTGCAGCCCCTCACAGGTGCCCCCCCAGGGACAGAGTGTGCAAGGGAGCAAAGGACCCGCTGCCTCTGGGCTTTCCTTCCAGCCAGCAGCTGGACCAATGTGCTGTGACCCAGCTGGCGGTTGAGGGGTCTAGTCAGGTATCTCTTCTTTCCAGGAACTGGCTGTCCCAACCCAAGATGGATGGGTGACCCCTTAAGGGTATTGCCTCCTCTCTGCCAGGATGTACTAGGTACCTGGATCAGGGGGAGTCAAGCAGTTCACCCCTCTCTAGTTGCCCACTGAAGATGCCATGGAGCTACCAGTCCAGGATGGGGACAGCTGCCACCATGCCCTACCCTGAGATGCCATGCACTTAACCCCAACCCTTTTTGTGTCCAGGTCCCACCAGGGGCAGAGCATAGCAGGAGAAAGAAAACCTAGGGGAGGCAGGGGAGACAGTAATAGGCAGGACCATGGGAACCAAGGCTCTAAGCACCCCCCGTGCACACTCTATTGTCCTAACGAACTTCACCTACAAGACACAAATTCAAAGACAAAACTACACAAATTTCAAGACTGCAACTGCAGAGTGTTAAACCTCAAGCTCAGGGCCCTTGTGAGCACAGGGTCCTGTGCGACTACACGGCTTGCATGCCCATAAAAAAGCCAGCCCTGCCAACCGATGACCTTTCTGTGCCCTCGGATTACAGTACTCAAGGTTTCTGGAAACAGCAGCAACCTTCCAAGGAAGAAGGAACCTCTTCTGAGTTATGCAATCAGTATGAGCCACACTAGAATGACTTCCCAAAACTGAAATGCAAAAAGATGCCACAGTTGCCATGCCGAGGGGCTAGGCTTCTGACAGGTTAGCCCAGGAGGCAGATGAATCAAGTCCACACAGGAAATAAGCAAAGTTCTGTCTGTTACAGGATCGATGCAGCCCCCTCCTCTGCAGGCTGTGAGGGCTCCTTGCCTCTTTTCACTTAGGGTGTACACACAGAAGTCCTGACTCTCAAAGGAAAAAACACACTTGGAATAGATAAAGCAATCATGCTCCCGATGTTCCTTTCAACCTCTGAAATGAGGAACATAAGTACTTTAGACTGCTTTTACTGGAGGTCTGGCATGGACCTCCCAAAGACTTTTACAGAATCCTGAGCCAGGTGTTTGGGCTGGAGTTGGAGGCAGGGCAGGGGGACAGGGAGAGAAAAATCAGTAAAATCATGCATTGTCTTCCCTATGCAATTCCTTCTTGCTGTCCGATAGATGCTAATTTTGGAAGCAAGGCTCCCAGGGCTCCTCTGTCACCCACACACCAGTGTTAAAACAAGGCATCCCCATCCAAGCTGGGAAAAGTCAGTGGTTCTTGAAGCTTCTCTGACTTCACTGACACTGCCACAAACCACTCTGGGCTGAAGTCAGCCAGTGACCCATAATAGTGTCCAAAGATGACACTGGGGATGCTTTGCATACTCGGAGGGGGAAGCGTGGCTGGCCTGTCACAAACTGCCCCTGAACTAATGAATTATCTTCATGTCCTGTTCCTGCTCCATATCCTGTCAGTCAGGGCGAACCCAGTCAGCACAGTTCCTGGGCTCCATGGTGGCCCCTGCTTAAGCGAAACCCAGACAAGAAAGCAAACACTGTACAACTGAATCCAGGATAAGGCACTGATGAGCAGCACTGCTCCAGGAAGATGAGGGTGTGCAATGGGGGCCCACTCCCCAGCCTTGGGGCAAGTTACTTCACCTTCTGTTCCTCACCTGTGGGCTTGCAGCTGCCAAACTCACAGAGGTGTTTTGGGAATGAATTAAAGTTTGCAAAACCATGGTATTCCATAGATGAAAGACACTGGGTTTTTCATTCATAATTTGAGCAGCACGAGAAGAATAGGTCCTTTCTATACCCTCACGTTCCCATGGAAAACAACTTTTTGATGCCCTGGGCTTCACTCTGCAATCTTGACCATGCCCAGCATCGGCTGAAGCCCTGTGATGAGCGGCGAGGCCTCTGCTTTGTCTTCACTATGTGGTGAGCCTAACAGAACCCTGGACAGGGCTCAGGCCTCTCACTCTGCAGATGGATGTGCACCCCTTATTGGCCATGAACAAGACCCAGGCCCAGCGCTAAGGTCTTCCATGTGTTCTCTTATTAGTCCTCATAACAACTCATGACATAGGTGTCTCCCAGCATTCTGGTCCAGCTGGTAGAAATGCCCAATCATACAGACGAAGAAACTGAGGCTTAGAGAGGTTAAGAAATGTTCCCAAGCTTCTGCAGCCACATTCAAACTCAAGTGTTTCCAACTCCCATACACAAGACAGTGCCTAATTACCAGACCACACCACAGTTCTGACCGTAGCTGATTGTGACACAGGTGTGTATTCAGCAGTCACAAACCCCAAGTGAGTCCAAACAACAGACTCTGCAGGCCCAGCGGCTGAGCCTTGATCCCTCTTTTCCTGAGTGCCATCCATTGCCTCTTGGGTATCCCCCCCACTGCCTCCAATCTCCCTGCCATGAGCATGGTCTACTGAGGGGCAAAGGTATGAGCATCCAGGCTCACCAGCTGCCCACGCCTCTGGCCATACGACTGTGCTTAGAAAGCCGGGCTGTGTTAGGGCCTTCCAGAAACATGTGGCCTTGCAGGCTCCAGGGGTCATCCGAAACAAAGGAAGGATGGGGGGAGCACGGCCACAGGGACCGTGGCCACATGCAGTGAGTCAGGGAGACATGCAGTGTACAGGCCTGGTGGCCCATAGCCACAGGCTCCTCCTCAGTTTCAAAGCTGACCCTTGCCTGCCGCAGGCCCTCAGGACAGGGAGGCTGGAATCCCCCTCTAGGCCACTCCTGCTGGCATCCCATTTCTGTTTAAATAGCTCCAAAGAGGGGGAATCCCAAGACTGTGGACTTCAAAAGAAAAAAGAAAAGAAGGGAGTGGTATCAAGGGGAAAACCACATGCAACGGAAGAAAACCCTTGTGAAAGGCTGAGCCTGTGCCCCTCAAAATACAGTGGGAACCTGGCCTGCCCTGAAGGAAGGACAGGTGTTGCCATGCTTATAGTTCAGCTCTTTGGTACTCAGGTAAAAGTTCCCAACAGAAACAAGATAAAAGGGAGGCTCACGGATTTAGCTCATGAATCCCCAGAAGTGGAGCCATCCCAAAACCTATGTGCTGACTGCCAATGGGATATGCTCTTGAGAAAGGCTGGACACCCCTCTCCCCTGGGCTCCAGAGCAGGACGCCCCCACTCCAACCCCTCGCTCGGGCACTTCGCTCAGGCACAAGACTAGCAATTCTGCACAGATACCCAGGCTGTGCCTTCAGCGTCGGACACCCTTCATCTTCAACCACCCATTGGCCTGGTGACCACTTCTCCTGTGGACACTCAGCTATAGTGCCTGGAGCTGGGAGGAGCATCCTCTGGCCCCTGGTCACCCCAGCAGAGTGGACCATGTCCTGCTCTGGCCTCCACTGGAGCTGGTATTTGCTTTCAGGCCCCTACCTACTCTACTGCATGGATCTAGAATAGCAAGAGCTCTACCTTTCACCTGCATGAATAGGTGAAGGGTGAGTTTTTGTTTTGGGGGGGACATGGGAGGATGAAGAGCTGCAGCAGGTCCTTTGGATGAAGGCTGCTGTGGATTCAGAAGAGGTGGTGAGAAAAGGCCTTTGGATGAAGAACACACAGGGCAGGAGGATAGGTGTTGTGCTAGAGGGCCGGGCAGAAGGGAATGTGGGCATTCAGAGGGCAGCAGGTGTTCCCCTTCCTCCCCTACCATTCTTAGAGCTGGCAGGTTCTGAGGAACAGGGAGTAGAGAGTGGTGCGTAGAGGCTGGGAATCCTGCTGCTCAGGGAGAGGTCTGCAGAGGCTCCCATGCGGGCACAAACATACAAAGAAATGGGCCACAGAGAACCCAGGGCCAGTCAGTATAAGTATGAATTATACTTATATATCCCAACATTTAATGAATTATATCCCAACATTTAAATTTGTTTGCAAGCATGGCAGGATTTTAACTACCTAGCAAAAATTACCACATTGCATGATTTCATCAATACTTTTAAATTCAAGAGGTTGACAGCTAGGTGAGGATGCTGGCTTCAGGGCAAGAACTGATTAAGAAGGAAAAAGGGAAGGCCCTACAAGCAAGGCTGGTAGGATGCGTGTACCACGGCCTACCCTTGACCTTGAGACTATCCACAAACTGATTAGGACATTAACGCCAAAAGCAGCCATGTGGCATCCCCACTAGACAGCAGCAGGTTCCAACTTGATAAATCTCAGGAAATACTTCATGACTGTGACATCACAGGAAATGATCCAGCATTACCTGAAAGCTCACAGGAATTTCCCATATCCATCTAAACATAGCTGACAATAGCAAAAAACCAAATATTCAGAATGAACCTTCAGGATCAGGGAGGCAAGAGAAATGGGCACACAGGTGCCCACACCACAACCCCCTACCACTTTCTAGCCTGTCATGCCACAGCAGAAAGGGGCTTTGCCATCAGGCCCGGGGGACAAATCCTGGCTCTGCCACTCCTTCACTGTGAGACCTTGGCTCTAGTATGTATCCTTGCTGACCCTTGATGTGCTCATCCATAAAATAAGGATAACAGCTCTTCATGGGACTTGCAAGGATTAAATGAAACAAAATGTATAGAGCACGTGAGGCTCATAAGTCACTGTGAGCACCCACTGAACAGCAGTTGATGGCGCTTTGTCTCAGTCCTGTTTCATCACAACTTTCAGGAATTTCAGGATGATGAGGAGGTCATGATCCTCCTCCTTTTGGAAGGCACTAAGAGGACTTCAACAAAGGGTTTTATTTGAGGCTCCAGGGTTGCTCGGCTGTAGGCTACTGGTATTCTAAGGACTGATCTTGAAATAGCATGCTTTTTGAGGGTTTAAATGGCCAACATGGCAAAACCCCATCTCTACTAAAAATACACAAATTAGCCAGGTGTGGTGGTGGGCACCTGTAATCCCAGCTACTTGGGAGGCAGAGACAGGAGAATTGTTTGAACCCGGGAGGTGTGGGGGTTGCAGTGAGCTGAGATTGTGCCACTGCACTCCAGCCTGGGCGACAAATCGAGACTCCCATTCAAAACAACAACAACAAAAAATGTTAAAAATGTTGTTATTTACTTATGTTAACTAATCAAATATTTATTGAGCACCTACCTACTGTGACAAATTAAGGAAAAAAAGAGAAATCTGTGACTTGTGACTTTCCCTTAAAATGTCCAAGTCACATGGGACAGCAACTACCAGAGAGACTCTTCCACACTTCAGCAAAGGCAGACAAGAGTGGGCTGCTGAAGTCATCGCTACAGCCCACTAAGGCACTGGACTGACCCTACAATCCCGCAGATGCTTCCTCTGCTTCCATGCCCAAACACTATCTCCAGCCTCCACCACTCTCCCCAAGCCTGTACCCCATATCATGTGTTCAAAATGAAACTCATGTCTTCCACCTCTTCCTCGGTTCTGGGCGGGACTGATATCCAGGCAGTCATTGTCAGCCCCTCCATCTCCTTCACCCAGTATCCAAGCCAAGCCCTCCTACACACCCAGCCTCCACACAATCCATCCTATCCATCCCCCTGCATCCCTGCTGCCACTGCCCCAATTCAGGCCCCATCATCTCTCCCTGCACTATCACAATAGTTGTTAGACTGGTTTTCTTGCCAACAGCTTAAAAAAAAAATCTTGGCTCCTACTGCGAGACTAACCTTGCTGAATGAAATCACTCCTTTTCTCTAAGCTCTCCATGGACTCCTTACCACTCACAGAACCCAGCCCCAAGTCCTGAGCGGAGATTTAGCATACATAACCTGGTCTGAGACCCCATTTCCACCTAAACTCCGCCCATGCCCTCCTGTCAGGTCCTCTGACCCCAGCTGCCCAGCACTGCCCCTTTTCCCTGCACAAAAGCTGGCACTCCCAGCCTAGTGCTTTGGGCTCATACTACTAGGATCCCGACCCAGCTTCTTACGGCTGCTGACCTTAGCTGCCTGAGCCTCAGTTTCCTTCACTGGAAAAGCAGATAAAGAGATCCAACTCCTGCACAGGGCTGTTTAGAGATTATAAAAGGGACACATAAGAAAAATGTGGTCTCTTGAGTGACACACAATAAATATGCAACAAATGGTAGGTGCTACCGTTGATAGTTTTCATTTATACCATGCTGCTCTCTCAAGTTGGCATATCCCATCCTCTACCCATGGGAATCAAATTGGCCTCTCAAAGCCTTGCTCAAATGTCAGAAATAATCATTTCTTCCTCAGAGGAATCTTTACTTTATTCTGCCTTGCAGTTCATAAGGTTTTACGTTTTATCTGTCTCCCCCTCTCTAGCATGGTCAGGAGATGTGGCTAATTCATCTCTGTCCTCGCACCTAGCCTAATGCACCTATATAGGATTTTAATACATGTATGTTGAACTGAATTTCTCTAAAGGTCACCAGCTTGAAAACAGAGGTAAAGTCTTATCGAAGACTTGGACCAGGGGCCGGGTAGTGAGTATTGAGGGTATATAGATGGGGAATGGGAAAACCTGCGGATCCTCAGGAATTCCTTTCTTACTTCTATTCTAGATCCCTGCACCACAGCTCTAGGTCTTGGTTCTTACTCTAATTTCAGTGGAGATGGGAAGCACTTAATTTTTACTTCCAACTTTTATTTTTTATTTATTAATTTTGTTGAGATGGAGTCTCACTGTGTTGCCCAGGCTGGAGTGCAGTAGCATGATCTCGGCTCACTGCAACCTCCACATCCCGGGTTCAAGTGATTCTCCTACCTCAGCCTCCTGAGTAGTTGGAATACAGGTATGCGCCGCCACACCTGGCTAATTTTTTATATTTTTGGTAGAGATGGGGTTTCACCAAGTTGGCCAGGCTGGTCTTGAACTCTTGACATCAAGTGATCCGCCCTCCTTGGCCTCCCAAAGTGCTGGGATTACAGCCAACTTTTAAGTTCAGGGGTACATGTGTAGGATGTGCAAGTTTGTTACATAGGTAGATGTGTGCCGTGGTGGTTTGCTGCACAGAGCCCTTGAATCCTGACATTCATTCATTCAACAAGTGCTCACTGAACACCTGCTGCGCCATTAGCAGAACATTGTTCTAGGTGCTGGGCAGAGAGCAATGAATGAAAAGTCCTTTCCTATAAGAAAGAATCCTTCAAATTCTGAAAAACCATCGAACTCCATTATAAATAGCTGTGCCATTGTTCAGTTGGGTGGTAAGTTAAATCTGTGTTTTTCTATCTAAGTGATGATATTAAATAGTCCCACTAGAATATAGAAAAATCCATGAGGAATGAAGGGACTGTCATCCTTATCCAAAGCCTGGAGTTAAGTCTGCTGAAGTGGCCTGTTAAGTTGATCCTGAGTTGTTTGGTCACCTGATGAGGTGACCACTGCAATGTTTTATTTTCCCACTCTTAATTCATTTTGTTGGCTTTCTTGAAACTTTTATGAGAACACAAAGACTTCCATCCAGTGAACCTAAAGAGGCCTGGCCATATCCCAAGGAGGCTAAGACAGGGAATGAATGCTCATTGTGAATGCTATGTGTCCCGGGGCTCGTCAAGCAAAGGCAGGACTTGCCACAGGGGGTTTACAATCCAGATGATTGAAGCAAACACACTCAGTGGTGTTCCTGTATCTCTGATGCTCCCTATTCCAGCTCTTTCTTCCACCCAAATGTGTCTACCTGGTCTGGGTCTCCTACATACACTAACTCCTCCTCTTCTGAGTAGAAAAGTCTCCTCACTGCCTGATGTCATTTCTACCTGGCCTTCCAGGTCCAGCTCAATCCCCAAGTCCTCCACGATGTCCCCTGATCGCTCTGGCAAGCAGCGCTCTCTACCTGCATCTCCTAACACCCACCAGCACTGGGCTGGGTGTAAGATTGGGTCACTCATATGGACCAGTATCTCCTGTCCCTCCTTCTCTTAGGCCAGACCTCGTTTCCCACCATTATTACTCTAGGAGAGCTGGTCACTATCTTTCCCTACTTCAAGAGACAAATGAGAATATTGGCAAAATGCTTTGAACTCTTTTGAGTCCATGCCCTAACAAGTGCGTAGAACTGATAGCACAGAAGTAACACAGTTGTTATATACAACCTTTTGCAGCTATGTTACTAGAGATGAAATGCTTTTCCTGACATCTGGAAAAGCATGCAGAAAAATAAACGACTCATTAAAGAAGGCACAGAGACCCTTGCAGGGGGAGCCAGGTGCTTCCCGTTGAGACACTTTTGTTTCTAAGGCCCGGCCATTGTGATGCAACACCCACATTGCCATACAGACATCTTCCTCTATTCTCCCCAACATGTTACCCACTTCAGAGCCTTAGAGACCAAGGCTGCCTACTGATCTGGTGGTCCGAGAGAACCCTCTCCCATAAAGCAAAGCAAATAGCAGACAGGTAAAACATCTTCAGCCAACAATCAATTAACCAGGATGCAGTGAGCACCTGGCTAGAGGCGAGGAAGGCCCTGTGCTCGCTCCCACCTGTGCAGATCTATGCCGCACCCGTTTGTGCCAGGAGGAAGCAATTGTCTCTTCTGAAGAGTTAAAGCCTTATCAAAGACCTAGAGCAGGGGCTGGGTACTGAGTCAACCTTCCTCTTCGCCAGGCCTGCTAGCACACTGGCTGGCTGAGGGCCCCCATCCAAATTCCTGGAATTGCAAGGCAACAGGGCGAGTATCACCGAGCCCTCTCGGGCTGGCTGGAGTTCCCCAGCTGCTGAATCACCAACAGGCTCTACCAGGGCTGAATTCTGAAGTTGCAGAGAAGCCGTGCCAAGCTGAGGCACTCTGAAAACCTGTTCCAGGTGACTGGCACTGTGACTTGAGGCCTTGAGGTGTCTCTGGAAAGGGTGACGCTTGATCACGTGGAGTTCGGGAGGGAGGAAGAAGGGGTTGGGGGCGGTGGGCTAGGGATAAGGCTGGGGATAATGTGGTATATTATGCCATAGCTATATCCACAGGCCCCTCGGCCCTCTGGACTGTGAACCAGCTGAGCAGAGGCCACCTAGCTGCCAAAAAGTACAGGAACCAAACACCACCTCTGGAGGAGCCATGGGGATGTTACAAGTCCCTCCTTATCTGCGAAGGCCCATTGGCCCCATCTCAGCTTCCCTGGCCTGTGATGTCTTAGAATTGCCATCCTCTGGGCCCAGGTGAGCAGTGGTTCTGCTGGTGTGGACCTCGGGCCAGCAAAGTTAGACTCTTGGTGACTGAAATCAAACCAAGCTCATCCTCTTTGCTCAGTCAAGGCCATCTGTGGGCATTATTCACACGAGTGGCTTGGAAGTAGGGTATGATCAGGGAAGAGGTAAAAATAAGCAATCCTTGAACTCTGTCCCATTTCCTCCATGTGAATAGCTTGGTGATGACAAACTCATCCCTGCCCCCTGCTGCACGACACCCCGGGTACCCTGGGAACCACCCTGCAGAAGGCATTGTGAGGCTTTGGGTTTGGGCCAACATAAATATCAGTGTGACTTGGCAGAATCTCAGATCAATGCAGCATCAGCCTGGAAGCAGGGGATGGAGGAAGGGAACAACGCTGTCCCATCGCTAATCCCCACCGTCCACCTTGGAGGCTGGACACAGGACACGCCTTAGGGATGCTCATTTGACTTGATAAGGGCAGCTAATTAAGAAGCAAGTTCAGTCCAGGAAACAAATCCCCAGAACTACAGGTTTTCAAGAGTTAAGTTAAGGGGTAAATACACTTACTTCTTGTAGCTCCACATTTCTCAACCCACATCACACCGCAAACTGGCAGAATCTCTAAGTTCTCCTCCTTGGGCCGCAGAAGCAAGGGGGAGGAGGAGGGAGAGGGGCGAGTAGGGCAGAAAGGCCTGGGCAACACGTGCAGGCTCCAGGTGCTGAAGAGCAGGAGTGGAGGGGGTGGTGCTCAGATTCACTCGCTTTCACTGGGAGACCCTGACCACACCACCCACTAGCCCAGGGGTTCTTACTGCTGGTAGCAGTTGCCCCTTGGGGAGCATCTGAGAACCTGTGAAGGGAGGTGCTTTCTCACTGTCACAAGGACTAAGGGGTGCTTCTAGTACTTACTGGTGGAGCCAGGGATGCTAAGTTTCTGATTTCTGTAATGCACAGAACCTTGTCTTTCTTAAGATATTGATAGTGCACTCTGTTGGGAAATTTTGGGCCCCAACAGAGAAAGTCCCTTTAACTACAGGTTACTTAGTTTCCAACTGTATATCGGCAGATGTACCCAAAACTCAGGGGGAAATGGAACAAGATGGTAGTTACGTGAGCAGACAGGGCCACTCAATAGAGACTTGCAAATGGTCACAGTGGGACCACGGTGATCCAACCTTCCCCCATTTACCTGGAATGCTCTCTTCCCTGTCTGCTCTTCCCTTTATTCTCCAGGTCATCGGCCTGTGCCTGTCTTGTCTGTCTCCTTGTATTGACCCAAAGCATTCAGGTTATACATCATGAAACCTATTTATAAAGTAACGAGACTGACAAGTCACAAAACCCAGTCCAGGTGTTTATAGTTGTGGGGTTCCAATGAGACTTGGGAGCCCCAAGAGGGAGGAAACACATGAGGGTGATGCATTTGACTTTTTCTTGGTCCACTGCCAGATTTTAGGGCCCCTAATGTAGCTCCCTAAGGTCAATACATGTTCTTACGGTAATGTGTAGCAGCGCTGTTCAGTTAATGCCCAAATGCACTTAGTTGTCTGGGCAGAATCTCATTTACTGACTCAAGACAAACTAGTAAGGAACAAGGCATGCCATCCCCAGGGCTGTGGGGCAGAGACATCATGTACCTTTTAGCAGTGTCAATTTAAAGCATTTTAAAGGAAAACAAAAATCCCGGAGAAAATGCAATAGCTCTTCTATGGGAAAATGGGAGTGGTATTTCCCCTCCCAACCCTGCTCTAGCCCATTTTCCCCTTTAACTTTTGTTGGGGGAAAGGGCAGTGATGAGAAGCAAAAGGGAGGGGAGAGGGAAAAGAGGAAGTTTTCTGCTAGGATGGGTTGGTTCTAGTAAAAACAGAGACCAGCAGAAGACTACGGAAAGAAGAATGAAGGTGGCAGCATTTCACGTTTAAGTCCCATATAAGAGCGCAGTGAGAAAAGGGTTTCAGGTTATTAATAGTCAGTGCATTTCTGAAGTATTTCCTGGAAAAATTAGACTCATCTAAATGAAAGTGGTTCAGAGTCAAAACCAGTGACAAAGTGGTCCAGACACTTTTAGAAGACAGTTTTGCAGTTTCTTAAAACCAAACATACCCTTATACAATCCAGCAATAGTGCTCCTTGGTATTCATCCAAATTCGTTGAAAACATATTCAAAGAAAAATCTGCACACAGATGTTTATAGTAGCTTTAGTTATAACTGTGAAAACTTGGAAGCAACCAAAATGTCCTTCAGCAGGTGAATGGTTAAACAAATTGTGGTATATTCATACAATGGTATATTATACAGCAATGAAAATAAACGAGCCATCAGGCCACTACAAGACATGGAGAAAGCTTAAAGGCATATTACTAAGTGAAAGAAGCCAGTCTGAAAAGGCTGTATGTACTATACGACAGTCTGAAAAAGGCAAAACTGTAGAGATAGTGAAAAGCTCAGTAGTTGCCAGGGGTTTGGGAGAGGGGGAGAAATGGATGAATAGGTGTAGCACAGGCAATTTTTAGGGCAGTGAAACAACTCTGTACAATCCTATAATGGTGGGTATGTCATTATAAATCTGTCCAAACACATAGAATGTACAACTACAAGAGTGAACCCTAATGTAAATGAGGGACTTTAGTTTATATCTAACTTTATTAAATAATATTAACTTTAGTTAATAATGTACCAAAATTGACTCATCAGTTGTAACAAACATATCACACCAACGCAAGAAGTTAACAGGTGAAACTATGCAGTGGAGTAAAGCTCTCTGAGCTTCCTGCTCAATTTTTCTATAAACCTAAAGCCACTAAAAAAAATATTCTATTACCAGCTGATGACAGTTACAGCACTGTGAAGCTGGATTACTTTACTCTGGACTCTGGATTGTTTAGTCACACTGTTTCCCTAGCCTCAAGTACACACCTCCTTCTAAGGAGGTCATGGCAGGAGCAGCTTGAGTTGGACATTTCTGGAAATGCAGAGGAGACACTGCTCAGTCGTGGACCAGCCGCCTTCTACAGAGCACCGTGGCTCTCAGCTTCATCTGCCGCCCTGTTGGCTTGGCTGATTGCAAAGAAAGACAAAGCTCACTTCCAGCCTTTGCCATCACTAGGAATTCTACCCTGCTGAAAACAGAGAGGGCAAGAGCATGCTTAAGTCTCACCTATGGTGAAAAGCCTTGGACATCTAACTTTAGTAACATCAGTAACATAACTTTAATCAACTAGTCTTAACTTTAGTTAATAATGTATCAATATTTAGATACATTAATATTGTAACAAAGATACTATAATTGTGTGTAACTAACATACAACAATTGCTCATTGATTGTAACAAACATACTACATCAATGCCACATGTTAATAACAGGGGCAGAGTAGCATGTATTCACAGTGGCTCCGAGGGAGAAGCAATGACCAGCTTCGGTCAGAAGCTGATCTCAACGGGCTGCGCCACCCTGTACCCCAAGCCTCACTCCCACACTGGGAGCATGTCAGATGAGAGGAGGCTGAGGAAAACCATGATCCCTGTGGAAATAAGCATGGAAAAGGCAGGAGTGGGGGGGAGTGGGGGAGGGAAGGGTAGAATGATGTGGGAGGGGGTCTTCCAGAGCAGTCGTCTAGTAGAGAGGTTGACAGGCACACAGTCAGGAATCTGAGCAGCCTTTGAAACAAACAAGAAAAGCTAGTATCCTGGTTTCAGAGCAGCTGGCCTTGCTTGTGTGGTTTCACAAAAAAAGATGATGTGTCTTAGGTGAACTGGCTCTCAGCTGGGGATAAATTATCCATACAATTTTTAAAAATCTGTTGTTAGTGAGTTCTGTGACCAAGAGGGCAGAACCCAAGAGTTACTACACAGACACTGGAGCATTTTTCATCACGGGTGTGTGTGTGTGTGTAGATAGATAGTCACCAGGGATGTCTTTTCTGAATAGGTGACAGCTGACAGAGGCCTGATGGGTGGTTTAATCAACTTCTTGACCCTCCAGCTACGTAAGGGCTCTCAAGTGGGTGTCACACATGGCTTTTATCATAAAATGAAGCTACATCTACAGAGACCCCTTCCAGCCTCCTCTTCCTGTTCCTTCTTACACTTCAGGAGAGAAAGGAACAAGAGAGCACTGGGTGGAGGAGGCGGCTTTAATTGTCCAGCATCCACCTCTGGTGAAAATGTGAAGCAAGCAGCTCCCCTCCCATCCCTGGCTTTATCTTTGTTCCCAGCATTGTCACAACCTGACATTTTACAGTATGTATATCTGTTTATTTTCTGTCTCCTTGGGATGAAGTGAGGTGGGTGAGGGGGAGGGGGAGTGTTTTTGGTTCACCGTATTCTCATTGCCCAGAACAGTGCCTGACATACAGACAAGCTCTCAACAAATACTTGCTAAATGAATTGTTTCTTTTCAAGCCAAACCTGCCAGGCAGTTCCACAGAGACATCCAGGGAGAGCATGAACTACAGGAGACAATACTTGGACTCCTATCTGAAAAGCAGCACTTTATAATGACCTTGTGGAATCTAGGTAACTTCCATGTGGAATAAGGAGACACCGTTTGAACCTTTCTGTGATGACAGTTCTCCAACAAATAACACAGACACTGAAGCATTTTTCATCACGGGTGTGTGTCGATCAATAAATAGTCATCACGGATGTCTTTTCTGAACAGGTGACATCTGACAGAGGCCTGAATGAAATGAGGGAGCCAGACCTGGAAATATCTGGAGGAAGAGCATGTGCAAAGGTCCTGAGGAGTGAACCCCACCAGTCCCAGAAAAGAACAAGTGGCTGCTGGGGCTTGGGGAGGGCACACTGTAATGAGGCTGGAGAGATGCTGGGAAATGGGGCAGACAACTCCAAGGGGAGCACTAGGGGCCTGGACTTTATTCCAAGCTGGGCAGCCCCTAGAAGACTTTGAGCAGAGGAGCAACAACATCTGATGCATGTATCAGAAGAGACACTAGGGTCCTAGGGAGAGAAGAGGCCTTAAGGAGGCACAAGTGGGAACTGAAAGAATGGGGTGAGATCGCTGCAAAAGTTCAGGTGAAGGTCATACTGGGGTGGCCGCTGGGACATGAGAGTTGTCAGATGTAGAACATAACAGAAACAGAGCCACCAGAACTGCCTGAGGGACTGAACGTGGGGGGTGCACCTCGGCCTCATTCTTGCCTCTGCCTCTATCTGCACTATCCCCTGCCTTCTCCTTCTCTGTCCTAGGCCATGTTCAACCTCCAAAATCAGTTCAAGTATCAATGTCTTCAAGAACCTTTCCTGACCACCTCGGATGGGGACTGTCTCCCTCAAAAAAATTTAAAAAGCAAATACATGAACAAGTAGGAACACAATCTTAGAGACACCCATTAGCAGGCTCAACTCCTGTGAGAGTCAGATCTACATGAGTAAATCTTATCTTGGTCTGGATAGTTTAACATTTCTCTAAAGCCCTTTCAGGTTCCCTTCCACCATCCCTGAAATATTAATACTTCAGGGTGCTGCCACCTGGAATGAAGCCTTCGTCCTTGGTCATTCACAGACAAATCCTTGAGATCTCCATCTAAGGCAGGGGTGTCCAATCTTTTGGCTTCCCTGGGCCACATTGGAAGAAAAATAATTGTCTTGGGCGATGCATAAAATACACTAACAATAACTGATGAGATTTTTAAAAATCACAAAAAAATCTCATAATGTTTTAAGAAAGTTTACAAATTTGTATTGGGCCAAATTCAAAGCTCTCCTGGGCCACAGGCGACCTGTGGGCCATAGGTTGGACAAGCTTGGTCTCAGGTAACCCCCAGGTTTACTTATGAGACACGCATTAAACACCCAGGAGAAATTAACCTCCAGATGATAACAGCTATGCCCAGGGTTTTCTGGAAGCTCACATAGTGTCTTGTTTGGCTCAGCACAGACCTCAGCAATATCACCTGCATGCAGGCCTAACAGCAACGCAAGCTCAGAGGTGAAAGGCCCACGAGGAGCAAAGCAAACAGGCTTACTGCTGAGCTGGTACCAGAGCACGTGCAAGCTGCAAATGCCCAGCCCAAGACTGTGCTCTGCTCTAGATTTCTATGTCCTCAATATACCACCTCTGCAGCAATCCCTGAGGCCCCAGATCTTCAGTTTCCTTCATATCTCCCCACAGTGCCTATGGGAAAGATTTTAACAGAGATAGTCACCCCTACTGAAGTGGGTGTGATGATGCTGAGATGGCTGCTCGGGGCAGGAGCACTGAGATATGCCCTGTACCCTCCAGGGAAAGGAGTCCTCCCCCTCTAAGAAAAGGTAGAAGGCAATGTTTCTTCTGACTAGGAGTCAGACAGAACACTCCTGTGATAACTTAATAAGGGCCCAAGGTTGACAGACCTGAACATCCACAGAGTGTGGTCATTCACATTAGCTGCGATTTTCTGCCTCTTACTTCGAGGGGGAGGCAAATATCCCAGTGTGTCCTGAAGGATGACAGACATACCAATCAGTCCACACCCTCGTGGGCTCCTTGCCTTGCTGGGATGCCAGTCCTGTCTAACAGAACTCAGTAGTGCTTCTCCATGGCTATGGTATTAGACTTATGAAACACCTTTTAAAGTACCAAGTACTATATTTTAAAAAAATTAAAAGGCATGAGATATAAGCAACATAAGTGGTTATACCTTCAACTAATTCTTAGAAACACATATTTTCCACATTCTTATGGCAAAGAGTCTACCATCTCAAGCAAGAATGCAAATACACTGTGCTTGTATTACCACCTCCATTCAGAACCCACAGCAGACATTACTAACTGATCACAGCACTACTTCCTGCTGAACTCAGATGCAACTTCAAAGTTCTTCTAAACAACCACTTCCAGGTGATCCCAGGTGGCACAGAAGATGGAATATTTCCCTTTTATGCTCAAACAATATCTGCTGCTATGTCAAGGATGTGGGGGGAAGGAAGAAAAGAGGGAAGTGAAGAGAGACCCAAGGGTAAATTATTTGTCATCAATGAAAACACATTGGTCAACCCTTGAATATCACTGCAGAAGTTGAACATAAGGGCAAGAGGAAAGGTGAAATAAAAGGTCCATGAAGTAGGAAATGAAACCTCTACACGAAACACACCCATACTGCCACATACACACACAAAATTATTGCAATGGAGCAAGAGGTCCTCCAGAGACACCCGGTGGTATTGACTACGAAATGACAGTGGATTCTTCCCCCTCCAGTATAAGTGAGACAGTACACAAGAATATCAACAGCTATTCATACCGATCTATCTACCTCCTTAAAGCAAATGGTTTTTATATAAACAAAGCTCCAGGTTTTCAGAAAAGTTCTGCCTCTGAAAATAGCTCATCTGGTGACAAACAGCCCAGGTGAAAACAATGAAACCATTTATGGAACAAGCTAAAATAGAGAAAACCCAAACCAGCACATAGCTAGAGAGTTTAGAACGATCCAGATTTCCTTTGTGCTTTCTAATTATCTTACTGGGAACCTAAACATGAGTTTTCCCAAAGTTAATGACTTTATCTTCAAGGCCAAGCAGGGAGGCCATTCATCCACTTTTGCTCTGCCCCGCTTGGAGTCAGATAACATCACAGTCCACAGAGGGCAGGCACGCTTGGCTGTGCCTCCAGCCTCTGGGGCCTCGGCAACCTCAGGGAAGAGGAGCATGCACACAAGGATAGGGATTCCCTTTCCAACCCAATCCTCTTCCTTATTCACAAGCACGGCTGGTGCCTGACTTGTTTAAAGTATATTCAAGGGAAGATGCGTATCATATCTTATTTGCTGGGATAAAAAACATACCCTACCCTCCTACGCCTGTGATTCATTTCTCAAGGCTGGGAACTCAGATAAACTGCCCATCCCCTCTCAGCCCGTCCCCGTACTTGGCCTGTGAACAGTCACCGCAAGAGCAGAACCCTCTCCCTGCTTCAGGCACTTTTTCCCACAGAGAAGCCAAAATCAGCCAAAAAGTGCTGTTCCCTAGTTGCAGGTGAAGCACATCTCTGAATAATTAAGCAAGTTTCTTTTCTTTTTTTTTTTTGAAACAGGGCCTCACTCTGTTGCCCAGGCTAGAGTGCAGTGGCACGATCACAGCTCACTGCAGCCTCGACCTCCCTGGGCTCAGGTGATTCTTTCACCTCAGCTTCCCGAGTAGCTGGGGCAACAGATGCTCACAACCATGCCCAGCTAATTTTTGTATTTTTTTTGTAGAGACAGGGTTTCACCATATTGCCTGGTCTCGAACTCCTGGGCTCAAGTGATCCGCCCTCCTCAGCCTCCCAAAGTGCTGAGATTACAGGTGTGAGCCACCACACTCAGCAGTTTATTTTCTTTACTGCTAGAAAACTGTTTTTCCCTTGTTATCACTCACCAGCTCTGTGGAATTTGGGCTCCTTGTGTCCTGAGGTACAAGCTGAAAAGATGAAGAAATTTTGACCCAAAGGGACTGCTCTGTTCTAAAAGGTTAAAACTTTTCCCCCACACACCCCCAACGCCTGCTGAATGTTACAGCTGAAGCACATCAATCAAATGAGGAAGAAAAATTTTAGATCATGGGTCACAAAGATTAGCTGACCCAGATGAAGATCAAGGAAGCCTATAGTGCACTGTGGGCAAAACCTGCAGAAAATATAACAAGGGCCTCTGGTCTGAAAGCAGCAGAATTTTTAGAAGAAGCTGCTATCTGTGTGTTTAAATCTCAGGAGGTAGTTCAGTTTCTCAGCTTCTGAAAAGATCAACTCTTCCTTCCCCATGGTCCAGCAGGATGGGCTTTTACACAGTTAATAAGTAGTCAACTTTTGTTGAGGAGATGGGTGGGCATTGCAGTAGATATAACCTGCTTCAGGTAATCCAGAGATGTGAATGATATGGAATTACAAGCAAATTAAGGGAAATTCTCCTAAAAGAAGATCATAAGGTCCTTTAAATAAGAGACAGATGTTTAATCCCCCCCCCCCCCTTTTTTTTTCCAGAAGCTCATTCATTGCAAAGAAGTCTGTCTCACTGGTTGTTTTTTGTGTTAGCAATATACTGTTTGCTAATGTGTACAATTCTCTTTATCTACAGGAAAAAATAAATACACCTTTAACAAACATTTGTAGAATGCATACACTGTGGCCCTACTCTAACACCTGGGAATCCAGACCCAAACCAGATACTGAAGTGTCTGTCTATTTGGAGGTACAAAGACCACCCAAAAATGTTGCCAGCTGAATGGAGTTCTTACATACAAGTAAAAGAGCAAATGCTATTTTTGTTCTCATCTGCTATTCCATCAAGTCAGTGGAAATGCCTGTGCTTTTTGTAGGTACATGTCATCGCTAAAGTTGGTGGGGACAAGTCTGAAAGCAAGCCAGCTATTAGCAACTGTGCTCACGCAGGTTCTATCTTTAGTTAGACTGTGAAGAACTAAAAGTGTTAAAGTAAAAGTGTTAAAGACTCTGCTGCCTTCTGCCATTGTTTGGGGTAAATGTTGACTGGGAGGTGTAGAAGGGGGATGAGGAGGAGGTGAAGCCAGTACCCCAGCAGCTGCAGCTCACAAGCTCCATGACTTCCAGGTGTGTCACTCACTGGGGGGACAGACTGCCTACATCAACAGATCACTCTTCAAATCCAACACCTTTTAAAAAGTTTATAGTAGAAAAGCAAACAGGCCCCCATTAATGAATTTATTATTAGAGGTTCCTTAGTCATAATAAAGTATGTTAAATAGCATGCCTCATATGTTCATTGGAACATCTGAATTGCTGACTGAAGAAAGGAAAAAACACTCTACCATACTTGTTTCTTTATGATATTTCCTAGCACTGGGAAGGGCAGTATTTCTTTTTAAGCAGCATGACAGCCACCTATGTGGGAATGACTCTCACCACGGTAAATACGGCGGAGAGTGGCTGTCTGAAAGTCTGGCTGCATTTAGACCAAGACTGCTATGTGATGGTGCTCTCACACACACAACTCCAGGCACCTCAGCATTCTCCATGGCTGACATGGAGAATCAGAATGGAAGGGGGTGGCTAGGATGGCAGGCAAGGGTCCTGGGCTCAAATCCTCACTTTGCTACTTGCTGGCAGAGGGAACTTGGGCAAGTCACCTAACGACTTTGTGCCTCGGTTCAGTTTTTTAATCTATAAAACGGAGATACCATATCTCATAAGATTGCTAGGTGGGTTAAAGGAGTTTGTATAACATGTAAGGTACTTGAAGAACTATGAGCCAGGCATCCTTATAACTGTTGGCCATTATCTTTTAGAAGAAAGCACCATTGCCCTGTCATAGCAAGAAGGTGTCCAAGGTGTCCACTGTGTACCTTGCATCATATTATGAAAGAACCGTGTCTGCTCCTGCCGAAATCTATAAGAAATTCAGGAGCTGGGGGCAAGGGCTAGGTCATGGTCTCTTTACATTAATAGCACCAGACCCAGCAGAGTATCTGATACACAGTTAGATGTTTACTAAAGTGAACAATCCACAAAATAAATCACCAAAATAAATATGTAGATACATAGCATCTCCCACTTTGTGCTGATCTTAGTTTTGTTATTCACTTCATTGCCTCTATAACACAGCATTAAGTAAAGAAAGTAGCTACCTCAGGTGAATTCAGCACCAAATACTGCGTTAGGCCTAGTTCACAAAAATCACAACTACTGTTTGATCACTTAGATATATCCTATATGGGATGATAGCAGAGATATTCCCATGCTTCTGCTCTATGGAAAAAAAAAAACGCCCTGCTTTTTATCTGAAATCCAAAAAATCCAATTTAGTTGAAAGGACTGTTTTGTTTATTTTCCCCTCTGTTGCACAGTATGGGAAAGAGAAACTTCACAAGAAAGTAAGCTCGTGTTACATAGTGAGTTGATGTTGTTTTCCTAAGTATAAATCCCTAACTTTCAAGTGGTTCACTGGTGCAAAGCCAGTCTGTCAGCCAAAATCATCTACAACCCATAAAGGATTCAAAAAAGAATTTATTTGAAATTATGACCTCCATAAAAGAAAGTCCCATTATCTTGACCCTAGTAGAACATTTGTCCAGGAAATTGGAGTAATGCTTTTTTTTCCCCTGTCTCCACAATTAAAGTTAAAATCGAGCAGAGTTCTGTTTAAGTCAGGAAGAAAACTGAACTCACTGGAACTTCTCATTCACAAGTAATGAGGGAGACTAAGTCAACTACAGGTACCACATGAGCACAAAGAGTTTATTAGAGAAGACCTTTACTGAGAGACTCAGAAATAGCTTCTGAATCATTAAAGAATGACAAAGTTACTTTACAATCCTTAATGTATATGTGGGCCTAACAGTGTCAAAATCCATGAGACAGAAACTAATAGAACACCCAGGAGAAATAGAAGAATCCACTATTATAGGTAGCGACTTCAATATCCCTCTAGCAGAAATGGTTAGATCCGGCAGACAGAAATCAGTAAGGACATAGTTAAGCTCTGGCAACAGCAGAATACACGTTCTTCTCAAGCTCCTGTGGAACATTCACCAAGAGAAACTACATTCTGGGTCATAAAATATACCTTACCACATTTAAAGGAATAGAAATCATACAATGCATGCTCTCAGACTACAGTGTAATTAAACTAGAAATCAATAACAGAAAGACAGCTGAAAAATTCCCCCAGTACTGGAGAGGAAACAACACACTTCTAAACAACACATGGGTCAGAAAGGAAACTCAAGAGCAGTTAAAAATATTTTGAACTAAATGAAAATA
Organism: Ateles fusciceps; assembly: GCA_036589455.1. Classification (NCBI taxonomy): domain Eukaryota; kingdom Metazoa; phylum Chordata; class Mammalia; order Primates; family Atelidae; genus Ateles; species Ateles fusciceps. Next base: position 39,107,693 of record JAZHEH010003205.1, read on the forward strand.
AAAATACAACTTATCAAAATGTGTGGGATGCAGCAAAAGCAGTGCCTAGAGGAAAATTTATAGCACTTACTGAATATATTACAAAGAAGAGGCATCTAAAATCAATACTCTAAGCTTCTACTTTAGGAAACTAGAAAGAGAAGAGCAAATGAAGTACAAAGTAAACAGAAGAATGATGAAGTTATTCATTTTAGTTACTGTTTTGCTCTGTGCTATCTGAAAATTAGTCATCCACATGGGATAGCACAGGTATATTTCATTTTACAGATGATCCATTTTCCTTTTTTACAAATTGGAAGTTTGTGGCATCTATTGGCACCACTTTTCCAACAGCAAGCCCTCATTTTGTGACTCTGTGTCACATTTTGGTAATTCTCACAATTCATTATTATTATAATATCTGTTATGGTGGCCTGTAATCTTGGATGTACTATTGTTATTGTTTCAGGGTGCCATGAACCACACCCATAGAAGATGGCAAACTTAGCTGATCAATGGAGCAGTGAAAACACAAAACATTTATCAGTCATTTCTCCATCTCTTTCCTTCTCCTCGGGCCTCCCTATACCCTGAGACACAATAATATTAACGCTAGGCCAATCAATAATCCTACGGTGTCCTCTCAGTTTTGAAGTGAAAGGAAGAGTTGCATGTCTCTCACTTTAAATCAAAAGCTAGAAATGATTGCACTTAGTGAAGTCTGCATGTTGTAAGCAGAGACAGGCCAAAATCTAGGCCTCTTGCTCCAAACAATTAGCTAAGCTGTGAATGCAAAGGGAAAGTTCTTGGAGAAAATTAAAAAGTGCTACTTCAGTGAACACACAAATGGTAAGAGAGCTAAATAGCCTTATGGTTGACATGGAAAAAGTTTTAGTGGTCTGGAAAGATCAAACCAGCCAAAACTTACCCTTAAACCAAAGCCTAATCCAGAGAAAGTCCCTAGTTCTTTGATTCTGAGAGAGGTGAAGAAGCAGCAGAAGAAAGTTGGAAGCTAGCAGAGGTTGGTTCAAGAGGTTTAAGGAAAGATGCCCTCTCTGTAACATGAACGTGCACAGTGAAGCAGCAGGTGCTGACATAGGAGCTGTAGCAAGTTATCCAGAAGATCTAGCTAAGACCACTGATGAAGGTGGTTACCCTGAACAACAAATTTTCAATGCCGATGAAACAGCCTTCAATTAGAAGATGATGCTATCTAGGACTTTTGTAGCTAGGGAGAAGTCAACGCCTGGTTTAAAATCTTCAAAGGACAGGGTGATTCTCTTGTTAGGGGCTGATGCAGCTGGTGACTTTTGGTTGAAGCTAATATTCATTTGCCATTCCAAAATTCCAAAGTCCTTATGCTAAATCTACTCTACCTGTGCTCTACAAATGAAACCGAGCCTGGTTACAGCATCTCTCTTTACAGTATGGTTTATAGAATATTTTAAGCCCACTGCTCAGGAAAAAAATTATTTCCTTCAAAATATTACTACTCATTGACAATGCACCTGGGTCACCCAAGAGCTCTGATGCAGCTGTACAAGGAGATTAAAGTTATTTTCATGACTGCTAACACAACATTCACTATGCAAGCCCATAGATTAAACAGCAATTTCAAAATTCAAGTCTTAAGACCTACATTTTGTAATGCTATAGCTGCTACAGATTTGTGATTCCTCTGATGGGTCTGGGTAAAGCAAATTAAAAATCTTCTGGAAATGATTCACCATTCTAGGTGTCATTAGAACATTTGTAATTCATGGGAGTAGGTAAAAATGTCAACATTAATAGGAGTTTGGAAGAAGTTGATTCCAACCTTGAAGACTGATTTTGAGGGGTTGAGACTTCTGTGGAGGAAGTCACTACAGGTGTGGCAGGAGTAGCAAGAGAACTGGAATTGGAAGTAAAGCCTGAAGATGTGATTGAATTATTGCAATCTCAATAAAATTTGAACAGATGTAGAGTTATTTCTTATGGATGAACAAAGAAAGTAGTTTCCTGAGATGGAATCTACTTCTGGTGAAGATGCGGTGAACCTCAGGAATCTATTCCTGGAGAAGATGCTGTGAACATTGTGGAAATGACAACACAGGACCTAGAATATTCCATAAACTTAGTTGGTAAGGCAGTGGCAGGGTTTGAGAGGACTGGCTTCAATTTTGAAAGTTCTACTATGAGTAGAATGCTATCAAACAGAATCACATGTCACAGAAAAATATTTCATGAAAGGAAGAGTCAATTAATGTGGCTAATTTCATTGTTGTTTTATTTTAAGAAATTGCCCCAGCTACCCTAACCTTCAGCAACCACCACCCTGATCAGTCAGCAGCCAACAACATCAAGGTGAGATCCTCCACCAATAAAGATTATGCTTTGCTAAAGGCTTAGATAATTGTTAGCATTTTAAACAATAAAGTATTTTTAATTAAGGTATGTAATTTGTTGAGACATAATGCTATTGCACACTTAATAGAACACAGTATTGGGTAACATAACTTTTATATGCACTGGAAAACCAAAAAGGTCATGTAACTCACTTTATCGTGATATCTGCTTTATTGCAGTGGCCTGGATTTAGGCCTGCAATATCTCTGAGGTCTGCCTATACTTCTCAAACTTTTCCATCAAAACCCCCATAAAATGGCAAAGAGAGGGAACTCATACCAATCCCTCTAATCTGGGAACACAGCCTGAAGCAATCCAATGGAAGAAAAAAAAAAAATCACAATTTACATAAAGTCTTATCTTTTATCCTAAAAATTAACTTTGATAATTCTTTGATATTTCTTTTTTTTTTTTTTCTGCAACCTCTGCCTCCTAGGTTCAAGCAATTCTCCTGTCTCAGCCTCCAGGTAGCTGGGATTATAGGCACCTGCCACCATGCCCAGCTAATTTTTATATTTTTAGTAGAGTTTGGGTTTCACCATATTGGCCAGGCTGCTCTTGAACTCCTGACCTCAAGTGATCTGCCCACCTAGGCCTCCCAAAGTTCTGGGATTACAGGCATTAGCCACTGCACCCAAACAACTTTGATATTTCAATCTTGCACTCTATTCATTAACATATCTGAGTTTAATATAGAAAACAATGTTATGACTTGCCAGTTAAGTTCCTTTTTTATTCTCTAGTTGTTCCCATGCCAGGTGTGGTCTGTGGTTTCCACATATGCCACGGCGTACTCCACACCAGTACTCCCATTTGAGAAGGGGACATGAAAATACAGTCTCAGAGTTCACTAGAATGTGGAGGATTGCAGGCCTGCCTCGTGACCTGGCCCAATTCTTGCAGAGCACTAAGTTCCAGAAACAACAGGAGAGAGGATAAGCAGGTTTACCCTGCCTTTCAGTGCCAGGAGACCCAGTGCCCACCAGTCTCTGGGCAAGCGAGGGAATGAGGTAAACCACCAGCTTCTCTCCAGGGAGAGAATGTGGTAAGTAATCCTTCCCTTCAACACCTCCTAGGTAGAAGGGAAGTCAAGGTCTCATTATGAGGGTTAGAAGTGATGGGTATCCATTGTAATACACTTTATCTTCCTGGTTCTGAGTATTTTCTGCCTTAATTTTCTGGTACAATAACACAGTCCATCTCATAAGAGTGGTTCATTACAGCCATGATCCTCAGATCAATGGGACAGAACAGAAACTTGCCAGACAGACCAAGTGCTCCTAAGAATGTATCAAGTGACAAAGTGGGATTTGAAATCAGTGAGTGGAGAATAAACTGTTCAGTGAATGATGTTAGAATAACTGGGTCATTGTTTGTTAGATGTTTATCCCACATCTTACACCAGAATACATACCCAAAGAACTAAAATTTAGATTTGAAGGTAACTACATAAAGGTATGAGGGGAAAGTGAGAGATCAAAGAGTCACAGAAAATCCTTCCTACCCCAAGACTAAGCATTATACAAAAGTAAATATCATAAAGGAATTATGAACAGATTTGTTTAGTCCCTAAAGGTTAAAAACAAAAATCACACTTTTAATAAACCCAAATACAACTCACATAAATTTAAACGGCAAGATGACAAAAAACTTTCAGTGCATATTTTTAAAAACTGCTTACAAATCAATAATAAAATCGCTAACCTACCCAAAACTTGGCCTAAGGACACAAACAGGTAACTCACAAGAAAATAAGTTTAAATACTCAAACATGAAGCAGCATTCAATCTTCTGAAAACCAAAGAAATACAAATTAAAACAATGAGATACCATTTTGCCAAGATAATTAGCAAAGTCTAGAAAACTATAATATTCACAATGAGCAAATCTAGCAACAAATAGGCATTCACACATAGACAATAGAATTATAAATGTGTACAGCTTTTCTGGAGAGCAGGTTGTCAAAATATATTGAGACAAGAAAAAGTGGGAAATTTTTGACCTAGTGGTCAATTTCTGGTGATTCATCCATAGAAAATAATTCTAAAATGCTGGTACTAACTCAGTGGCAAGAATTTTCATTTCAGGTTTGAACATTTAAAAGTTTAAAGCAATCTATATCTCCATCAATAAGGGATGGATTAATAAGTGGCAGAGTTATATAACAGAATACACTGTAGTCACAAAAAATTAATAATTTATAGATATATTTATATGTTTGCCACAGAAATATTTCCCCCATATACTGTAAGCAAAAAGCAGATTTTAAAACAGAATCTAGCAAAGTTGTGAAGGGAAAAAAGTGACTATATAAATATCTGTATCCTTGCCCAGAAAGAAGGATGGTAGGACACCTGTTAGTGAAACCTAGTAAGAGGATGTCTCTGGTGAGTCAATTTGGGGGTGTTTTTACACTGTGTTTGCAGATTCCTGTTTGCAGATTCTGATTTCGGCTTCATTTTGGGAAAACAACGTGAGGATTTAACTGAGGCTGGTGGAAAAGGAGCATGTGGTGAAGAGCTCACACAGGGAGATGGCAGCAGAGGATGCACGTGTTCTATGAATGAGAAGTGGCTGGCGCTGTGGCCAGCACAGGGGTGTGCTTGTTTTGAGGGTTTCCTTTGTTGGGGAGGAGGAGTGCTTGACGGGATTCAGAGAGAGTCCAAATCCAGAAGGATTCTCCATCTGTGTGATCTATGAGTTTACCTCACATTCCTAAAAACTGCTCAGGCCCCAGGCTTGCTTTCATTCCAGTTCAGGGACCTATGATTCATCCCCTGAAACCCTAATTATAACACCCGAGGTCTGCTATGTGCAAAAAACATCTGTCATTGTTTAAATTTGCTGGCAGGGAGTGTGTACAGCACGCAGACCGGCCTGATGATGCATCCTCCATTGCAAAACTTAAAACCCAGAAACCATCCCAAGGTGAGAAGCGTTCCAGCCCAAATTTCCAACTGTGCTCAGTGACAAAGAAGATAGACAGGTTATGTCCACCACAATTCATACGCCAATTCCTCAGGGCTGCTGCCATGGCATAAGTTACAGATCTTAAGCTCTGTCAACCAAAAAAGTATCAATATGAGTTTTCCTTGTTAGTTCCTAAGAACTGGCAGAAGGAAGGGAGGGAAGTGTGTAATTGCAACCCTCTTGTTTATCAGCTTCAGCCGCTTTTGTGTGACCATGTTACCTGAACTGTTTAGCCAGTTAATCTCCAATGCCCCTTGGAAGTAAAGTAATTACAAAGAGAATGCCTCAGACCTGGCAAGAGATGGCAAAAAAGAGTAAAGGTACATCTATCCTCTCAGCACCCAGGAGAATCTTTACTGACCTCATTCAAACTCAGATTTAAGCCCCTAAGGAACCCAAGCTGAAGATATGGTCTCACTGTAAGAGTCTAATATTTTAACCCAGAAGTACTCATCTTAACAGCACAACAGAAAATAAACAAAAAACAACCAACAATAAATTCTCTCACATAAGCATTGGTTGTGCATCTAACAGACACAATAGTGTATCTGGAGGTTTTTAAGTTTTTTAAAGTTTAATGAAGCATCAAGACGCTGCTTAGCAGCCTCAGCTACAAATTACAATGCCATTTACTCTGGAAATCAGAAATGGCATTGCTGTTACAACATTTGGGGAAAAAACCCACACGTTATCGCCTCCTGCTTTAAAAAGCTAACAAAACAAAATGCCAACTCCTTTAGTAAATTATGATGAAAAACATGTTTTAACATGGTAAAGAATATATGTGTATATGTACCTATATATAACAAAAAATTCAGATTCATACTTAACTGTTAAATGCACAAACATTATCCGTAAAGCCATGAAAAATACAAGAATATCTACTGCCTTTTAAGAAACTATGCCTTTAAAGTTCTAGTCCGCACTATAATAAGAGATTAAAATATTAATAATATTTAATAAGGAATTAAAATAAGATATTTAATATGAGATTAAAATATTAATATTTAATAAGATATTAGAACCTTTCCTAAGAGATTAAAATATTAAAAGGAAAGAAGCAAAGTTAAAAAAGCTTAAATGATCATCTACCTAGAAAACCTAAGAGGATCAGCTGAAGGACTATTAGAATTAACAAAACTCATTAAGACATAAATATGAAACAAAAAGTTTCTATATACCAGCAATAACCAATTAGAATAGATAGCAGGAGGAAATGTCTCCCATACTAGAACACAGGTCCATGAGAACTGGAACTCTACCTCATTCTTGGCTGAATCCCTAGCATCTAGAAGTGGTCCCAGCACAGAAGACGTGCTTAATAAATATTTGTAGAATAAATGAGTGAACACATTCATAATAAGGGCAAAAATGCAATATAATCGAACCAAACTGAAATTCCATAAACAGATTCCAATACTTAAGGATTTAGCATATGAAAATAAACCAGGCACAGAAAGACAAACTTCACATGTTCTCACTTATTCATGGCAGCTAAAAATGAAAACAATTGAACTCAGGGAGACAGAGTAGAATTGCTGGTTACCAGAGGCTGGAAAGGGTAGTGGGAGGCATGGGGGGATGGAGGTGGTTAAAAGTGCAAAAAGTAGAAAGAATAAGATCTAGTATTTGATAGCAGAACAGGGGACTATAGTCAATAATAATTTAATTTTACATTTTAAAATAGCTAAAAGAGTCTCATTGGATTGTTTGAGGATAAATGCTTGAGGTCATAGATGCTCCATGTATCCTGATGTGATTATTACACCTTGGATGCATATGTATCAAAATATCTCATGTACCCTATAAATTTATATACCTACTACATACTCACAAGAATTAAAAATTATTTTAAAAAGTTGGAAGGAGACTTTTAAAAAGAAGAAGAAGAAAGCATAGTGTGTCTCATGTTAAACTTCTAGTAGGGCAGAACTGAGATTTGAATCCAGAGTTGATGAGATTCCAAGTCCTGTGTGCTTAGTTCCTATGCTACAGTATGTTCCAGATCTTATCATTTTACAAAGAAACTATTTTAGTTGTTAAAAAAAAAAACAGAATTTATCATATGATGAAAATGGAATTTCAAACCACAGGGGGAAGTGTAGATTATTCCATAAATAGCATTTGAGACCACTAACTGGTTGACTGTTTCAAAAAGTGAAAATGAGGTGCATCTCACAACATATACTAGAAAAATTATAGATAAAATATTTTAATATCTCATAACACATCAGACTACTAAAGAATTATAAGAAAAAAGGTAAGAAAATATTGGCTGTATCTTGGAATAAGAAAATGTTTTCCTAAATATATAAGTAAAGGTAGAAAGCTAATGGGAAAAGATGTATAGTTTCTGCTACATAAAAATAAAAACCTTAGATATGTTAAAATACCATAAACAAAACAGTGAGAGATAAAAAATAAATGGGGGAAAACACTTGCAATATATAACTGAAAAAGGATTACTATTCTTTTCATATAAAGTGTTATTATAAAACTCCAAGAAAAGGATAATCAATCAATAAGAAAAATGTTTTAAAGATTAAGATGCAAATAGCAAAATTACAAATGGCCAACAAATTTGCTGACCCTAACAAATACTAAATATGAAAACTAAGCCGAGATTATTTTTCTCCAATCAACTTGGCAGATGTTAAATCTAACTTACAGTGTTAGGGAAGAGTCAAGAAAGTGAGAAAAAAAGGCCAATTTCTAGAAATTTATTCTAAATATTAAAAGATGTGAAAAACATTTATGTACAAGAATGTCGGCTGTATTACTTATCTTCCTTGACTTTAGGCACTATAAATTTAATATATGCTTCTTATAAAAAATTAACCAATTCAGAGCAAGACACTACACTATACATATAGCACTGGAACCTGCACTTTTAAATTTAGTGTATTGTGAAAGCCTTTCATTTTTTTATTTTACTTTTATTTTTAATGTCAAGTCAGCTTTTATTTTTAGATTTGGGGGGTACATGTGCAGGTTTGTTACACGGGTATGTTGTGTGATTCTGAGGTTTGGGGTATGATTTATTGTTACCCAGAGAGTAAGCATGGTGCCCAGTAGGTACTTTTTCAACACTTGCTCCCTCCCTCCATCCCAGGGAAAACTTTTTTTTTTTTGAGACAGGGCCAGGCTGGAATGCAGTGACTCAATCATGACTCACTGCAACCTCAACCTCCTGGAGGTCACAGGAGAGTGCTCCAGTGATACTCTTGCCGCAGCCTCCCGAGTAGCTGGGACTGCAGGCATGTGCTACCACACTCTGCGAATTATTATTATTGTTATTATTTTTTTTGCAAAGATTGGGAGAGTCTCTCGCTGGGAGCTGCAGACCGGAGCTGTTCCTATTCTGCCGTCTTTGATCTGGCCACAGGGGTGGAGTCTCACCATGTTGCCCAGGCTGGTCTTGAACTCCCGGCCACCAGTGATCTGCCTGCCTCAGCTTCCCCAAAGGGCTGGGATTACAGGTGTGAGCCACCTTGCCTAGCCAGAAAACCTTTTAATAGCTAAATCTTTTAAATAGCTACACAGTAAATCATTGCACTGACATAGAAAAATAATGTATTTTTAAAATCTCCTTAAATAATTATAGGAGTGTGGTACTAGCAACTTGTTCTTACAAACAATTCAACAGTCACCATCTTCTATATTTTTCTTTGCACATGTCAACATGCATTTATGTAGGATATATAAAAAATGGGAACTGAAGACTCAGAAGTTATGCCCACTTAAAATTTGTAGCTATTCTGACTTTAAAAAAAGTTGTATCAGTTAATATTCCCAGCAACGATGTGGATTATTCATAATAGTGACAAATAGGAAAAATCTATATGGTCAAAGTGCTTCAAAATTCGTTATAATATATGCAGTCAAGGGAATATTTCCCAGCCACTAGAAATGTTATAGATGAATGTTTAATGACACAAAAAATGTTTGTCGGCTGGGTGTGGTGGCTCACGCCTGTAATCCCAGCACTTTGGGAGGCTGAGGCGGGTGGATTACCTGAGGTCAGGAGTTGAAGACCAGCCTAGCCAACATGAAGAAGCCCTGTTCCTACTGAAAACACAAAAATTAGCTGGAAATCACTTGAACTCGGGAGGCGGAGGTTGCAGTGAGCTGAGATGGTGCTACTGCACTCCAGCCTGGGCAACAGAGTGAGACTCCAGCTCAAAAACAAACAAACAAACAAACAAACAAAAACTGTTATGAGTGATTAAGTTACAAAAATAAGTACATTAAACAGTGTGAACCCACTGGAATTCATATATTCTTTTAAAGAATAGATACTTATACTATCTATTTAATAGTATACTATAAAGAATAGATCCATCAAATTCTAAACAAAATGTTAATCAGTTATCTTTCAGTGGTGGAATTACACGTCAGTAAAACACTTTCTTACACTCGTCTTAATTTTCCAATTGTTCTAGAGAAAAATATGTTTTGCCATTGTGAAGACATTAAATTATAATCTATTTTTTTTAAACAATAAAACACCATTCTGAAGACTACCAGTATTAGTGATGCAAGACTTTATATGCAACCACCCTTGATTGTCATAATAAAAAATTTTCCAGGATTAACATTAACACCACCAAGTGTTTGCCAACTGAGTGCCTCACAGTATCCTGCACTGAGTCCCCAAGAGGTCATCAAATACTTACTGGTCCCTGCTGAGGCTTAGCCTGTGCTCAGAGGTGCCAAACACAGAGATGAAGAGGAAGAAGCCCTCGAGCTGGTAGAGGAGACAGGTTCAGCACCAACCAACATTAATCCAAACCAGAACATAGAAAGGGGTTCCGTCTTGAGGAAACCCTAACCAGCAGCAAATACTTTAAAGGTACAAACATGAAGTCATAGAGAATAGAAAGCCTTTCACAGTAAGGGTACAACAACAGCAACAAAAACTAAAGCCAAAAGTGCTGGGGATAGAATTCACCTGACTAGGGGAGCAACTCCATGTGAAACAAATTTGCTTCCTCTGACTTAGAGCACCAGCAAAATACATTCAATTCCATCTCAATAAACTTCCAACTTTTTCTAGGCCCAGGTAGCAACTATTTATTTCTGAAGTCATATGTAGTACAACAAATCTTTTAACAGAATTTACCTTTTTACCCAGTTTTTACCTGGATTTTTAGTGTTATTCTAAGGGGAACGTGCCTTGAAGAGGTCTTAACATGGTTTTGGTAGTCTAGATTTCTGGTGTGAGTCTATGAAAGATTTTTATACTTGACATTTCATAGGGGGAAGAAAAGGCTAAACAAAACCAGATGCCACTGTAAAAGTCTCCCAATCTCCCTCTATTTAGGTGCAATCTTAAACATATTAGCTCTTCAGCAGAGAACTATGTTCACATTTTTTAATTAGGTTAAAAATATTTGAAATGGCAGCAAAACAATGGCAGCTTTTGGCAATCCAAAGGGAAAAAAGGAAAAGGTGACATGATTAGCATTGGTAAGCTTAAGTTTAATAACATGGGATCATTAACATTTTCCATGAATAAAGACAAGAGCCCTTACAATTAAAAGGTCTCAGCAAGAGTGCTAACTCTGTCCTGGTCAGCAAGACAGACCTTAGACGCTCCTTTAATCATAGCTTGTAAATTCACAGTGACATTTACAAACGTCAAAACGTACTTTAGGTAAAATGCAATTGGTTCAGCCAGAAGTTTCCTTAACAGCAACTGACTGAAGAGCAGTGGTTCTCCCAGGGTCCCTTCTGCCCTCATCCCACCAGCAATATAAGCCACACCTGGGAACTTGTTAGACATGCAAACCTTCCACCCACAGAATCACAATTGCAGCGGAGTGGGGCCTGCCAATCCATTTTAACCAACCCTCCAGGTAATTCTGATTTAAGGCCAGCTGTAGAAGATACTACAGAGGTTTTGAGTGTGACATCAAGCACAAGATGCCTAATTCAGTGTGTACAAGCCATTTTCATTTCCCTTAACCAAATCTCTTCCCATGGTCCATCCCTTTTAGAGGGCATGCAAAGAGTGGGACCTTGTTCAAGATACACTTTGAAAAGGTCCTTAGACAGGCCTAATGGAAAAGGCATCTATTTTCATGTTACCACGGTAACAGTAACAAGAAGCATCATTTATTCCTATAAGAAAAGTCCCCTTTGCAGGGGACATTGAGTATTTACAGAAAGATCACTTTATCCTGAGGAACTCAAAATTTGGAAAAGCAAATATGGAAAACTTGGCCTCTAAGACTTCCATGTACACCTTTACAGGCCACGTTCTGAACAAACACTCCCTAATTACAGCTGCCCAATACGGAAAACATGTGTCCTAGGAAAACCTCCACCATCTACTCTGAAAGACATCATGTCCATGTAATAGAGAAAAAAAAGTCTTATTTCATCCCATACTGGTCCCTCAGTCTTGACTTAAACAGGGAAGGTGATCTATTTCACCTCTGCCCATCCTTAATTCTACTTCGGGTCCTCTTGACATCCTTCTTTAGGTCCACATTCAGTCTTTACTTATGGGAGTTGCAATAAAAATAATAAAGCTTATCTCTGGATTATAAAACTATTTTTGTATCATAAAATCAATTGCATTTTGTGTGCAGTCCTTGTTTTTAGTTTATAAATAGCGTCCATATTTACCATCTCATTTAAGTCTTACAACAGCCTGTGAGCTGAACACAGTTTTATTATTCCCACTTTACAGATGAGAAAACTGGAACTTAGTGCTAACCTCAACAAACAACTGATCACTGAATATTAAAGAGGAGATACAAATGCTTTGCATAAAAAATTAAAGAATTCATGATGTCTAAAAGGACCTCCAAATTTGCTTGAATTTGTCATCAGCCAAATAATATTCATCAGAAATTACTTAGGTAGGTTTTTAGGTTGAGTGATATTTTTCTAAGGAATGGTAAATAGCATGGAGATGAGATAAATGAAAGCCTACAAACTCTCCCAGTTATACAACTCACATAACCTACAATGATGTCTGAAATTCTGTAGGGCTCAAAGTAACAACAATGGTGATGATAAGATTAAGCTCCTTCTCATACCAGGCACTCTTCTGCATACATTAAATATATTCAACAACCCTATTAATATCCCCATTTTGGAGGTGAGAAAAACAAGGCACAGAAAAGCTAAGTAACTTGCCCAAGATCACACATGTTGCTCCGTGAACACAGAGGAGGAAATGTAACTGGAAGTGCCAAGCCCCTGTGCGGTCTGCCTGCCAGTGATGGAAACCTGACATGGGAGGGCAGCTACCACAGGAACCTGGGTTATGTTTCCAGTGTTGCCATTTGGGCAACAGTCTTCACATTCTTACTCGAAACATTAATCAATGCTCAGGTTCCAAGTAATTAAACATTAACTGAGACTCCTAACAGCCAGTTCCTTCTCAGACTGTCCCCACAAAGGTTTCCTAGATCTTGGGTAGCAATGGAACACTGGTTGATTCTCCTGGAACTGCCTTCAACTATTTAAGAAAAACCAGAGGGGGAAAGCAGCTTTGGAGGAAACGTGAAAAGTAAAGCTACATGTGGGAGGCAGCAGTTCTAGTAAACGTACAGAACTCAAGGCTCTGATTTTTCTTTTAAAGACATAAATAAAAAGGAGTCCTCACCGGTATAAATTACTCCCGCCTTTTTTTCTCCACTGTTTTCAGCTGCTCACATTTTGGAACTGTGCGAGTCAGTTTTACATAATGATCAATCTTTTAAAGTTTATGCATCATCTTCTTAAGGAAGGAAACAAAGATCAAGCTGAAAAGAACACTCAGGCAAAAGAGAAAAATTACATGATAAATAAATGCAGTCTTCGTGGGCCAGTATACTGTGATGGGAGTGTGGGGTGTAGGGACAACTTTCCAACACCTACTCAAATGTGCTTATCTTCCTCATTTCCTGCCTCTAATTTTTACCAAATAACCACCTTGAGATCCCAGGAATTCAAAAGGAAACCCAATTTAACACCAAGTTCCAGGGTATTCCACATAATCTCTCTTTAAGGCAAAGTCCCAAAACTGAGAGATGGGACTATAATGACCACAAGTTAGGTAACATTTCACATTCACATTCCTTTCACATTCTTTGACAATCCTGGTCCAACAACTTACTGTGGACCCTGTGTGCTTTACTTTCTTCTGCTGTATAATGAGGATAATATTAATACCTTCTCTCAGGTTGGTGTGAAAACTGCATGAATTAGCAAATGTAAAGTACTTGGAACTGTGTCTGACACAGAGTAAAGTGCTGAATAGCGTCAGCTGTTATTACTACTACTTACTACTATTATTTACAAAGACACTACAACGGATAATTATATCCAGGAAGCTTGCATTGTATTAGTAATATTTTATTGCTTTTTCTAAAACTGAAATCAGAGCAGCAGTCAAGACATGCACACAAAAAAAGGTAATTCTTCAAAAAAGTGGGGGAAAAGCCCTCCCATACCCCCATACCCATCTCACCTGCTGGTGAGTTTCAGGTAAGGGTGTAGCTGGGAGCATCCATTTCCACAGCTGCCTTGTATTTCTCTTAGACGATGCCTCCCCTTCTACTACGGTTTTTAATCAGCGTTTCAAGGGCAGGGTTGCAGGCGGGGCCGCGAACCCCCTGAAGTTGTACACGGAGCTGGGTGAGGCTGCGGCTCTGGGCATTTCTGGGGAGGGGTTCCATGGCTTTCCACAAACTCTAACCACCCGGTAGCGAGCCACATGCTATCCAGGGTTAAACTCGGGGCATATCGAGCGAACACTTCACGGAAGACTGTAGCAATAACCCCGACACCTGCGCTGTTAATCAGCTATCTCAACACCAGAGAGACCCGGCAGCACAAGGGGGGAAGAGCTGGCCAGGAGGCGCACGGCGCTGCGCCCTCATCGCGCCCAGACAGACCTGTGAACTTCGCCGCCGGAGAACGCACCGCTCCGCAGACCCGACCCGGGAGAGGGGTTTCACTTCTCCCCTTCCCCATCCCTCCTTCATTTCCAAGAACAAACTCAAAGGAAACTGGCAGTGCTCGGTCTAGAGTTTCACTCCTGCCCTCGGCTGACACCGAAACCAGTTCTCCCAGGGAAGTTAATTAAAAGAACCATTAATCTGCACAAAAATCCAAAACCTACCCCAAAACTCAAGAGCTCTGAAAGGAGATTGAGGGCGCCTCTGCGGATTGTGAACATCTCCTCTGCTGGTCGCTGGGGCTTGGGGGTGGGCAGGGGGGTGCCACAGGGGCGCAGGCAAGACCCGGCCAGAGGGTCGGACGCCGGCCCCGGTTCCGAGGCGGCCCGGTCTACACGCCAGCGACGCCGGCGGAGCCGGGCTTGGAGGCGGCCAGGTAAGCAGGTAGGTGTGGGCATGTGTCTGAGCAGATAGCCGCGGCGGATTAAAGTTCAAGCCCGTTCACACTCCGCTTCCCTCCCCTTCCCAGGCGTTCTCACGCACGGCCCAGGCAGCCACTTTCCCCGGGAAGCCTGGACGCTCGTCCGGACAGTCCCCTCTTTGTCATCCTTAATGACTCCCCTTCCCTTCCAGACGCCAAGCCATTGAGATAATTCGCCTCTCTCCCCCTCTCCCAGGCTGGCGCATAAACCCCGGGAAAGGAGAACTCGGGGGGCCGGGGGAAGCAGGGTGTCACGGGGCGCAGGGGGCGCCGCAGGCGGCGTACGTACCCAGCGCGAACAGGGCGAGCTGTCCAGCCGAGGGGACCATTGTACGTGAGGGCGGGCGGGCGGGCAGCAGGCGCTGCAGCCTCCTGCCCTACCTGCGGTGCCCGAGTGGCGGAGCGGCGCCGCGGTGCGGGGGAAAAAGGCGCTGGCGAGGAAGGGCCTGCCCCCGGCGCGGGCGGGAGGGCAGAGGGAGGACCGAGCGCCTCTCTACTGGCACTCGCTCTGCAGCGCTGCCCGCCGAGCGGAAATAGGGAGGCGGCTACCGTCACCTCCTTGCCACTCGGCGACCGGGGCACGGCTGACCCCCTCCCGTCCCGACGGGGGTGCCCCCCTGAGGGCACAGAGGGTGGGGGTTTGGGGGAAAGGGGCGGGGGACGCCGAGCGCACCGAGCTGCGTGCAGGCGGCGGGGCTGGGCGGGGCGACCTGGGATCCTGGAGCTCGGCGGCGCAAGCCGGGCACCCGGGCCCAGGAAAAGGCAGGAAGCGCCTGACTTGAGACACCACCCCCGATTGCCAGCGCCGTGCGGCCACGGACTCCCAACGTGCGGAGTCGGCGCCAGCAGCGCAGCAGGAGCGTCCCGGGCCGCAGTGGCGGCTTCCAGGCTCTAGGCGGCGGAGCGGAGCCGTTCGGGCGCCTGTTACCTGCACCGAGGGGCCGCTCCTGGAAAGCGGCGAGTTTCGCCGGCCAGGAAAGGGACCTGCCACTTTCGCCGACTTGGCTCATGTAAAGTGCTCCCCCGAATCAATGAAGAATTTGTTAAACCAGGTTTCCCACCTGTGCCCCATCCCCATCAATTCTGGCAACGCTGCTGCCTTACCTCCCAGGCAGGCCACATCGTTAGCATCAGTCCTCGTAGTTCTGGCCTGGGGCTGATAAAAAGATGGGTCTCTGTCGATGTCGAATCTGGTTATACAGCACCACCAGCTGAGGCCAAGAGCCAGCTAGCGTGTCACCAAGTGTACCCCAAAAGAGGGGTGTGTGGGCCCAAGTCACCTGGATGGTCCTTTCAGGATTTGTGGCTCTGAGGTGGCCCCTGGTGCTTGAAACTGGGTAGGTGGAGGGGATAGAAGGAAGACATTCTGGGCGAAGAGTGGAAGATCCTTAGGGGACAGTACAACCGGGAGAGTCATATTCTCCGGGTACCTGGAGCTCACGCACTGACCCTCTTCTGCCTCTTCTGGCCTAGCTGCTCCGGGTAGATCCACTTTCCTTGGACGTGGGGGTGGGGGAGCGTTGGACCTGGAATCTCTTGCTGTTTACTTGGCGGGAGGTTCAGACACTCAGGATTAACTTTTGCCCAGTTTGTTTCATGTAAGTAGAGCAGCCTAGTTTCAAGAAGGAAGCATCAGGCTCAACATTCGGGCAGGAAGCACCAGTGTAAATCATACCTTTCAATACATTTATTTGTCGGAGCATACTTTGTTCTTTTAGGGTAAGTCTTTTCCTTGGTCCACGCCATGCATGTATAAAGAACACATGCACTTCCTTCAGCAGGTTGTCCCTGACTCCCACTTTCTTCAGGTTGATCTTGACCTGCTCTGGTGGTTTTCTTGTCTCTTCCCTAAAGTAGCCTGCCTTGGTCACAGAAGGGGGAGGAATCAGGGGTTCCCCCACCCTTCTCCTGTTCCCCGGGACTGGAGAATGGACCTGTCTCCTTGCTTCCTCCTGGAACATGAACATCAAGCTCACTGTGACTGAGGGATGGCTGCCCAGCCAGCTGGGAGTCATGCTCAGCAGTTTCTGCTTCTCTCCCCCACTAGTCCCAAAGTCAGAGGTGGAGGGAAGTAGCAGAATCAAGCCAAGGAGCTTGTTTCCTTCATGATTGGAAAATACTTTAAATCAAGAGGTAACTTGCAGGCCAGGCGCAGTGGCTCACACCTGTAATCCTAGCACTTTGGGAGGCTGAGGCGGGTGGATTGCTTGAGCTCAGGAGCTTGAGACCAGCCTGGGCAACATGGTGAAACCCCAGCTCTACTAAAAATACAAAAAATTAGCCAGACATAGTGGCGTGCACCTGTAGTCCCAGCTACTTGGGAGGCTGAGGCATGAGAATCGCTTGAACCTGGGAATTGGAGGTTGCAGTGAGCCAAGATTGTGCCACTCCACTCCAGTGTGGGTGACAGAGCAAGACTCTGTCTCAAAAAAAAAAAAAAAAAAAAAAGATAATTTGCCATCTTGCAAACTAAAGAGTATCCTAATTAAAGTACATTCTAATGCTTGAAAATCATTAATCTCCCTTCCAAGATTTTCAAAGGCTGGTCCATATCTGCAGTTTTATAATCTTCCAATTTATTCAAGTCAAACAGGCAATCAGGGGTTGAGTGTTTTTTGTTTTTTTAACTTAAAGATCATTTTTTGGTAAACTGAATTGAAATGATTTTTGAACATTTAGTCATAGAACAAGGAGGAAACCTAATATCCTAAATCGTTGATGCTGTAGCTCTTGCATTTTATATATCTCATTTAATTCTCACAACAACTTTATGAGATAGACTCCATCTCCCTTTTATAAGAGAAAAATCAAGGCTGAGTGAATTTAGTAACTTACCCAGAATTACACAGCCAACAAGGGGCAGAGCTCGATTTTGAAAGCAGAAAGAGCTGGTTCCAAGGCTCATGTGCTGGCTTCTATGCTATGCTGCCTTGGTTTCCACATTTTTAATAAGGATAATGCTTAACTCATTGAGTTGATGTGAGTACTAAATGCATCCGTAGTACAATGTTTGACATCAACAAAACTCCTATTATTGAAAAGAAAACTCCCTCAGTGGACTCACCTTTCCCTTCTCTTAGTTCCTTACCACTATCTTTACGTTATCATTTTCATATCAGTTCCTTTGTTTGAGCATATGGGTGTACATGCACGTGCACACCTCTTCCTATGGGAAATATTTTCACAGGTAAATCAGGAGCTATGAAGCTGTTTCTCAGCCTATGGTGTGAAAGAAATTAGAAAAAAAAAAATTGGCAGAATGCAATTTAGAGCAATGCAATCATTTTCCCTAAAGGGTGGTGTGACATTTTGTATTGGAACACCGCACTCTCTGAGCCGAGTGAAATTCCAGCTGTAGCCCCTTGAAACTGTGTGGAGACTCAGGTGTGCTCCTTTACCTACAGACACTGCACCTGTCTCATTTGGCCACTGCAGCTCCTGTTTCTTTGCATGTGGAGCCTGATGATTATGTGGGCTTCCCACTAAGAATCTGCCCAGACTGCTTTTGCACACACTTGCTGCAGCTGGCCTTGAGCTCTGTATAATCTCTTCTGTGAGAAGCCAATCACAGCCTCTCCTCCCTGTGCAAACAAGAGAACTGTGTTATGCTCTACTAAGAGCCAATAAAACCCCCTGTCAGTTTTCCCTTTCCTTTCTCCTACATGCTTATTATAGAGGGTATGTTTAAACAGCCCCCTTCTTCACTGTGATCAGCTTCCCCTTCCTTCCTGATTCATTTGTGGAAGTAATTGTGGGGCTGTGAGCACCAGAGCCTTCCCCTGAATGATTCAGGCCAGCCAAGCTTGCTGTTTTAGATCAGCAGTTACCCAAGATACTGGGGAGTGAACAGCCCAGACATTCTTGAGAGGAAGCACAGCCATGGGCCCAGCATTGAAGGAATTACAGTTTCCACAGTCAAGCCCCAAGGAGTAGTGACTGGGGCTGGCTTCAGGTGGCTGCAGGACCTTCCTGGGTGACAGCAGCAGACAGCCGGGCTGAGAGGGAAAACAGGAAGGGGGAATGGTACAGTGGGAGGGCAAAGGAGAAGATGTCATCTGTGTATGAGAAAGAGAAGTTTTATTAAGGACTCTGGAGAACTGTGTTTAGGGAGAATGGGGAGATTTTAATGTGTTAAGGGATTTTGAAAAAGAAATCTATCGTCTAAATATCAGCTCCCCCCTGGGGCCTCAGCTATTAGTGTGTTCCTTATCTCTTGCCAAAGGAAAAAGTAGGAAACCTTATGCTGGGCTCATTTTTACAGTTTTCATCACCAGCATAATGGGCGAGGTAAGAAGAGATAAGAGGCATTTACTTCGTTCTCAGTTATCTGGGTGATTTTCATTGCCAGTATTGTCCAAAGACCGGTCTGACCTTCTGCGTAACATCTTCCATCCCCCAGCTCTCAGGGCTACCTTTGGAATGCACACTGAAGTTGAAAATTAAGCTTGAATCTTTCATTTCCAGAGGCGATTTCACAGAATGGCTCTAAAGCCCAGTATTGAAGTCTGCAGGTTGGTGTTCCACTAGTGGTCCACACAGCTCCGTGTCCTAGTCAAGGCACTAGGTCAGAGACTCTAGGGATCAGGGTCACCAGGTGGCTGCCACATGAAAGACATTATATAGTTTGTGAACTTCCCAGACGACAGGATGCAGTAGTGGTACCCACAGGATTCAGCACAGCCGCTGTGAAGCCATTCCATTAAACGTGCTTGGAGGCAGGAGAACTCTGCATTCAATTCTGTCCTCCTGTCTTTGCTACTGTCCCCAGCAGTCTCAGCCACACAGCCATACCCTTCTGGAGGCTGGGAGATTGCCCCAGCGTCCTCAGGAGTACCCCTGGGAAAGTCCTAAATCAAGTGCCCAGAAATCCTTAGGCAAGTACACTTAGTGATGTTGATGGAAACAGGGTAGGGATGATCAACAGAAGCAAAAGAGAGATAGGGGGAAGAAAACGTGAAGAATTGAGGAAAGAGAAATCAAAGAACTACAGAGAGCTGAAAAGGTGACTTAATAGTTTATTTTTCAGTGATGGGTCAGTCTGCCTGATAAACTCAAGAGATTCTCTCCAAGCTCAGAGGAAAAGGGGGAAGAAAAATTGAGAGAGCTAAAGGATGAGACAAAGTGAGAAAATCCAAAATACAAATGGAGCACTCAGAAAGAAAGCAGAGAGCTGATAGAGGAGAAACTTCTTATATCTCCCAACAGGAGGGACTAGTGATGGGAAGAGGGCGTTATATATCCCATAGGTTCTTGTTTAAAGAGACATGAAAAGTGCAAGGATAAACTTCCATTCTGTGACAGACATCCAAACCCTCACATTGAACTTCTCATCCCACCCCCTCGCTTCCAAACTCCCATTGAAGATCCAAAAGAAAATAATGTTAGAGGAAAATCTTGTCATTGTTCAAAACGGAAAGAAGAATTCCACCCACATGCCAGACGTTTTAAGGAATTTCTGTAAGACAATGCAGATGAGGCTGGTTTGAGAGAAGGATTTGACAACCTTCAATTCACCTCAGAGAAAAGCCTCTCCAGGGAAGGACCCCGCCCCCAACCCCAGACACAGTAATGCTCCCAAGTTGATCGTGACAAGAGCTGCAGGCAAAAAGAAACCACAGAGGCTGGGCACGGTGACTCACGCCCGTAATCCCAGCACTGTGGGAGGTCGAGGCAGGTGGATCACCTGAGGTCAGAGTTCAAGACCAGCCTGGCCAACACAATGAAACCCCAACTCTGCTAAAACTATAAAAAAATTAGCCAGGTGTGGTGGTAGGTGCCTGTAATCCCAGCTACCCGGGAGGCTGAGACAGGAGAATCTCTTGAACCTGGGAGGCGGAGATTGCAGTGAGCCAAGCTTGAGCCTCTGCACTCCAGCCTGGGCAACAGAACATGACTCTGTCTCAAAAATTAAAACAAAATAACGTAGAAAACTTATGTGGGGCAAATCTCCATCCTCTTGAAACATTTAGAAGGTGCCCAGGTACTGGAGTGCATACAGAGCAGGGATCCCACTGAGGGGCCCACATTTGGTGCTTGGTGCAGAGAAAACATTGCTGTGGGGGGTAGTGGTGAAGGCAGCCACACAAGCTCCTTGCTGGCTTTATGTGTTTACATATAAAGAATCCACAGAAAATATTCCAACATGCGGGGAAAAGAAAGTCTTCAATCTGAAGATGAAACTCTGCTCTCTTGGGGACCCCACAGAGCACCACTGGCTCTAAATAATTTTCTTTCATCTCTTTATTCCACACGTGTCCATTGCAAGCCTGTTAAGTTCCAGGCACTGGGTTAGGCACTAGGTATCCAACAGTGGACAAGTGAGGGGTTTTCTGTTTTGTGGAGCTACTCAAGCAAAAGAACCAAGTTACCTCCAAAGTTAAAAAAAAAATCATAATTGACATTGACATTTGACATAATTGCCAAAGTCAACAAAGCAATATCCATGGAATTTTGAAGGGAAATGACTGTGACCCAAAATTCTGTTTCTTGCCAACGTATTTCAGATAATCTATTAAAAAGCAGACCATTTATGTACCACTCCAAATGAAACAAAAGAATTCACAGAAAATATTCCAGCCAAGCAAATAAACTCAATAATGTTAAAAAAAAAAAAAAAAGTCAGTGAATGATAGCAGTAAAATTTAATGCTGAACCTAACTCCTGATTTTTAATATGTTGTACTGCTCACTGCAGGTTGTCAATAGGATGGAAATTTTCCTTTCCTTCCTGCTAACAGAATTCCAGTTTTGTTTGGTCAATAGCGTGCCTCAGCCCACAGGAGGAGGAAGACAATCCCTTGGCCATTGCTGATGGGGGCAGGCACATGACTGAATCTAGCCAATGAAATGTCAGGGGGAGTCTTCTGTTAGGCTTTTTGGGCAGGCAGCAAGGTAGCTTGAGGTTCTGCCTTGGAGTTGGTTGTCTAAAGATGAAATAGCTGGAGTGTGGCGTCCATCTTGTGATTCTGACGAGGAGACCAACAGAATCTGAGAGATGCCCACTTGACCTTGAGGAGCTAGCTGCTGAACCAGTCCTAGACCTGTTTCTTTCACCCATGTTTCTATGTGGGATAATTACATCTCCATAATATCTGAGCTATGGAAGAGAGTTCTAAAATAAAACATAAACATGGATTAGGAGTGGGGGATTAAATAATAATAAATTTAAAGTCCAGTATTATTATCTTAGAAACTGGGAGGACAGGGTGGCGTAGGAGAAGGGAAGTAAAAATGTACTTGTTTTCTTACCACCTTTTTTTATCTGAGATGGAGTCTTGCTTTATCTCACCCAGGCTGGAGTACAATGGTGTGATCTTGGCTCACTGCAACCTCCACCTCGTGGGTTCAAGTGATTCTCCCGCCTGAGCCTCCCAAGTAGCTGAAATTACAGACATGCACCACAATGCCCGGTTTATTTTTCTATTTTTGGTAGAGATGGGGTTTCACTATGTTGGTTAGGCTGGTCTCAAACTCCTGACCTCAGATGATCTGCCCGCCTCAGACTCCCAAAGTGCTAAAATTACAGGTGTAAGCCACCACACCAGGCTCATCTTTCATTAAAGAATTAATAGCTACTGTGAAATCTTTCCTCTGATAGAGAAATTTAAAATTTATTTTAAAAGTGAAAGGTAACTAGTAATAGAATAAAAATAGAATTTATCCAAATTTCTAAAAGAACAAAGAGAGTGAGCAAGAGAGGTTGTGTGTAATATTAATGTAGCAGGAAGAAAGAACAAGGAAAATCCCAAGATAGAAAAGCCAGGAAGCATATATAATATGATCAGATGGTAGAAGCAAGCACAAATATATCTGTGTTCCCGTTAATCATGTATAGGTTTAATTCCTCCTTTAAAATACAAAATCTGACTAGAGGCTTATAAGAAACACACCCAATAGTGATTTTATATCATTATTAAGCAAAGATTATTGCTCAGGAAATGCAAACCAAACAAAACCTGAGGAGGTGATATAATTAGAAGAAAACTAAAATTCAAAACAAAAAAGAAATTAATGTATACATAGGATCATTTTAGTCAAAACTGTTAGAAATATGGCCAGGCACAGTGGCTCATGCCTGTAATCCCAGCACTTTGGGAGACCTAGGTGGGCAGATCACGAGGTCAAGAGATCGAGACCATCCTGGCCAACATGATGAAACCCCATCTCTACTAAAAATATAAAAATTAGCTGGGTGTGGTGGCATGCACCTTTGGTCCCAGCTGCTTGGGAGGCTGAGGCAGGAGAATCTCTTGGACCCAGAAGGCAGAGGTTTCGGTGAGCCGAGGTTGTGCCATTGCATTCCAGTTTAGGCAACAGAGTGAGACTCTGCCTCAAAATAAATAAATAAAAAAAATAAAATGGTTAGAAATATAAGAAAAACTACAAAGATAAATTATAATTCCTTTATATTGGTAGATTGTAATATTAATGGCCCCCAATGAAGCAAACTTCCCGTTACCCCGTCCTTGTGTAGTCCCCTCCCACATGGACTGTGGGTTTGGCCATGTGACTTCCTTTGGTTGATGGGACGTGGGTAAAGAATGATGCATGCAGAGACTTCATAAACTCCTGTGCATTAGGGCTTGAGGTCTTGGAATGTTTCTGCATCACGAGCAGCTGCCAATCCAGTCTACTAGAGGCTGAAGGGGCCACATAGAGCAGAAACCAGCCCCTATTAGTGAACCCAGCCCCCACCCCACCTACCAGTTGACTTTGGCTGTAAGGGTGAACCCGGTCAACCCACAGAATTGTGAGAAATAATAACATGCCATTGTTTTAAGCCACTACATTTTAGTGGGGCTTGTTATACAGCAGTAAGTACTGACTACATTTGGTCAAACCTGAGCATCTCTTTCTGTCAGTGGCTCCTCAAAAGAAAAGAAATTAAGTAAAGTTACGATTAATTTGAATAATTTGTCCAATATAACTAATACATACAAATCAAAATTTTCTGCTCTGTAAGTATATATTCCTTTCACGTACCTTTAGAAGACTTTTAAGAAATGATCTGGCTGGCGTGGTGGCTCCCACCTATAATCCCAGTGATCACCTGAGGTCAGGAGTTTGAGACCACTCTGGCCAGCATGGTGAAACCCTGTCTCTACTAAAAATACAAAAAATTAGCCAAACGTGGTGGTGCATGCCTGTAATCCCAGCTACTAGGGAGGCTGAGGCATGAGAATTGCTTGAACCAGGAGGCGGAGGTTGTAGTAAGCCGAGATCGTGTCATTGCACTCCAGCTTGGGCAACAAGAGCAAAACTCCATCTCAAAAGAAAAAAAAAGATCATATGCCAACCCTCAGAATCTTAAGTAATTTGAAGAAAATACTTTTTAGGTTATAGCCATTGACTATAATAATTAAATTAGAACTTTATAACAAAAGGACAACTTAAAGATTCAATCAATTGGAAATAAAATTTTTTATTGGATCAAAGAGAAAATTTATGCTACAAAATGGTTATGAAAGCAAAATCAAGACATTTGGGATTCAGTTATATGCAAAGAAAAATTTGTACATACAAATTTTATTTTACTATCAAGAAATAGAACCACTAAAGTAACAGTGTAACTGAAATGGTAAGGAAAAAGCAATAAAGTAAATTTAAGGAAGGCAAAAATATGGGGATACAATTAAAGCATATGAGTGAATGTAAAAATTGAAAAAGAAATGCAAAAGCATTTTGAAAATAATAAAACCCTGACAAGAATAATCATGAAAAGTAGTGAGAACATGTAAAATGCGCAGTGTTGGGAATGAGAAGTAGCATAGAAAAGATATTTTAATTATAAGAAAATATATAATTCTATGTTAATGAATTTCAAAATTTTATTAAAATTAATAAATTTTCCAGCAAAATATAATTGCTAAATTGACTCAAGAAGAACTAGAAAACTTG
The DNA here is from genome assembly GCA_036589455.1 of Ateles fusciceps. Classification (NCBI taxonomy): domain Eukaryota; kingdom Metazoa; phylum Chordata; class Mammalia; order Primates; family Atelidae; genus Ateles; species Ateles fusciceps. The sequence continues at coordinate 39,132,301 of JAZHEH010003205.1, forward strand.
AAAAGACTAATAATCAAAGAAGAAAGGGAAATGTTGTTAAATAATTTCTGTATAAAAAAGGCCTGTTCCATAGAATTACACCACAGATTTCTTTTCCCTCAAGAAATTTAATATTCTTGCTGTTTAAAATATTCCAGAACATTAAAAAAGAATGAAAATGGTTCCAATTCAGTTTTTGAAACTAAAGTAATCTTGATACCCCAAACTAACTAAATTAGCAAAAGTAAAAAGCAAAAAAAAGACTGATCTGACTTAAACTCCTAGATGAAAAAAGGTAAATAAAATGTTAGCAAATCAAAACTAAAATGTTATTTAAAATAATACACTGTGACCAAGTAGTTTGTTCTAGTAATTCAGATAATGTTTCATTAATATAAATAATTACATCTTAAAATGTAATTTTAAGCGGCTGAAAAATGTCTTTGTTAACTAGAAATTGGGTATTTCATTTATGTAAAGAATACCTCTGTCAAATCAACATTGATAAAATTCTTCATATTAAGACATTCAAATTATTCCCGTTAATGAAACCGAAGAAGAATGCCAATTTAACCACAATTATATAATATTTTCCATACAATTTGATTTGGTGGTGAAGAATCTTAAGGTTTTTTGATACTGAGTAACTTTATCTATCCTTTCCCCACTTCAAATAAGGTATTATTTGAAAGAATACTTTATCATATGGCAAATTCTTTAATATTCTTGGTTACACCCCCCCCACCAGGATTTATATTCTGTATTAATTATTTGTCTATCTCTGCCCCCTCCTATTACTTCACACTGTTTTACATTAGTTTAACTTAATAATGTGTTCTTATGGCTATTTTATCTCACACACACACACACACACACACACACACACACACACACACACCCCCCTACAGAAAAGTTTTACCAATTAACATTACCAAAACCCAGCAGAGACTCAACAAGAAAAGAAAACTTCAGGCCAATATCCGTGATGAACATAGATGCAAAAATCTTCAATAAAATACTGGCAAACCGATACAACAGCACATCAAAACGCTTATCCACCACGATCAAGTAGGCTTCATCCTGGGGATGCAAAGCTGGTTCAACTTATGCAAGCCTATAAACGTAATTCACCACATAAACAGAACCAAAGACAAAAACCACATGATCATCTCAACTAGATGCAGAGGAAGCCTTCAACAAAATTCAACAGCCTTTATGCTAAAAACTCTCAATAAATTAGGTATTGACGGAACATATCTCAAAATAATAAAAGCCATTTAAGACAAACCAACAGCCAATATCATACTGAATGGGCAAAAACTGGAAGCATTCCCTTTGAAATCTAGCACTAGACAAGGATGCCCTCTCTCACCATGCCTATTCAATATAGTATTGAAAGTTCTAGCCAGAGCAATCAGGCAAGAAAAAGAAATGAAGGGTATTCAAATAGGAAAGGAGGAAGTCAAATTGTCTCTATTTGCAGACAACATGATTGTATATTTAGAAGACCCCATCGTCTCAGCCCAAAATCTCCTGAAACTGATAAGCAACTTCAGCAAAGTCTCAGGATACAAAATCCATGTGCAAAAATCACAAGCATTCCTATACACCAATAACAGACTTAAAGAGAGCCACATCAAGAACAAACTGCCATTTACAATTGCTACAAAGAGAATAAAATACCTAGGAATACAACTAACAAGGAACGTAAAGGACCTCCTCAAGGAGAACTACAAACCACTGCTCAACGAAATAAGAGAGGACACAAACAGATGGAGAAACATTCCATGGTCATGGTTAGGAAGAATCAAGATCATGAAAATGGCCATACTGCCCAAAGTAATTTATAGATTCAATGCTATCCCCATCAAGCTACCAATGACCTTCTTCACAGAACTGGAAAAAACCACCTTAAACTTCATATGGAACCAAAAGAGGGCCCACATAGCCAAGTCAATTCTAAGCAAAAAGAACAAAGCTGGAGGCATCACACTACCTGACTTAAAACTATACTACAAGGCTACAGTAATCAAAACAGCATGGTACTGGTACCAAAACAGAGATACAGACCAATGGAACAGAACAGAGGCCTTGGAGGCAACACCACACATCTACAACCATCTGATCTTTGACAAACCTCACAAAAGCAAGTAATGGGGAAAGGATTCCCTGTTTAATAAATGGTGTTGGGAGAACTGGCTAGCCATGTGCAGAAAGCTGAAACTGGACCCCTTCCTGACACCTTACACTAAAATTAACTCCAGATGGATTCAAGACTTAAACATAAGACCTAACACCATAAAAACTCTAGAAGAAAATCTAGGCAAAACCATTCAGGACATAGGCATAGGCAAGGACTTCATGACTAAAACACCAAAAGCATTGGCAACAAATACCAAAATAGACAAATGGGACCTAATTAAACTCCAGAGCTTCTGCACAGCAAAAGAAACAATCATTAGAGTGAATTGGCAACCAACAGAATGGGAAAAAATTTTTGCAATCTACCCATCTGACAAAGGCTCATATCCAGAATCTACAAAGAACTAAAACAGATTTACAAGAAGAAACCAAACAAGCCCATTCAAAAGTGGGCGAAGGATATGAACAGACACTTCACAAAAGAAGACATACATGAGGCCAACAAACATATGAAAAAATGCTCATCATCACTGGTCATTAGAGAAATGCAAATCAAAACTACATTGAGATACCATCTCATGCCAGTTAGAATGGTGATCATTAAAAAATCTGGAGACAACAGATGCTGGAGAGGATGTGGAGAAATAGGAACACTTTTACACTGTTGGTGGGAGTGTAAATTAGTTCAACCACTGTGGAAGACACTGTGGCGATTCCTCAAGGACCTAGAAATAGAAATTCCATTTGACCCAGCAATCCCATTACTGGGTATATATCCAAAGCATTATAGATCGTTCTATTATAAGGACACATGCACACAAATGTTCATTGCAGCACTGTTTACAGTAGCAAAGACTTGGAACCAACCCAAATGCCCATAGATGATAGACTGGACAGGGAAAATGTGGCACATATACACCATGGAATACTATGCAGCCATAAAAAACGATGAGTTCGTGCCCTTTGTAGGGACATGGATGAACCTGGAAACCATCATTCTCAGCAAACTGACACAAGAACAGAAAATCAAACACTGCATGTTCTCACTCATAGGCAGGTGTTGAACAATCAGAACACATGGACACAGGGAGGGAGCATCACACACTGGAGTCTGTGGGGGGGCAACTAGGGGAGGTTACAGCAGGGGGTGGGGAGTTGGGGGAGGGATAACATAGGGAGAAATGCCAGATATTGGTGATAGGGAGGAAGGCAGCAAACCACATTTTCATGTATGTACCTATGTAACAATCTGGCATGTTCTTCACATGTACCCCCAAACCTAAAACGCAATAAAATAAAATAAACATTTCTACTAGCTATGTGGTAGGCTGTCTCCAACACTGGGCATTCTCCCCAACACCCAAGCCAAGTTACTATGAATTATTGATTCTTTGGGTCACCTACACCTTCAGAATCTGATGAAAACTATGAACTGTTTTGTCTGCTACTCCCATATATATTTACATTTATATCCATGTCTCTATATACCAAATTGCACATAGTATTACAGGTGTTTAAAGACTCTCCGAAGTTTATGATGGATCCCAGGTTAATAACATCTGCAGTAAATATTCATCTATATTTATTCTAGCACATTTACATTTTACATTTTTAGCTCTTTAATTCAATGGAAATTTATTTTGATGACTATTTATAATATATTCCTAAAAATGTACAATTTTTGTCCCTCCCCCATAAATGTTATATGCATACATAGAGAAACAGACAGAAAGCTACAGATATAGCAAAATGTTTCAATATTATGGTGGTAAAATTGAGTGATTCATTGTGTATTCTTCTCTGCTTTTCTTTTCTTTTCTTTTTTTACACCACCACTTGTCAGCAGAGCTTTTCTGTATTTAAGTTATCCACAATGAATATATTTCGCTTTTGTAATAAGAAACAGATTAATTTCTTTCAGAAGGAAAGGCAGTGAGAATGGTTTGGTTGGTTACAGAGCTATAGGGAATAAGAGTTGGGAGAGTTTCTCTTCCTTTGTGGGTAGAGATGATGAGGGGGGTCATGGAGAGTGAAGTTTGAATGTCAACTGTTTGCACTGCTGCACCAGGGCAGGCTGGAATCAGAGGCTGTCTGGGCCAATCTCACTGCCTGGACACAGGCGCCTCAGTGTGAACTGGGGCCTGTGATGGGCCGATACTGCTCGTTCCTGGAACAAGGGCCCTGTGTCTTCTACTGTCCAACACAAAGGACAGAGGTCCCCTGTTTACTTTGGATTAGAAGTGTTCAAATGAAGGACAGCAACATTTGAGGTTTTCCTCTTTTTCAGTTTCTTACAAAAAAACAAATTGTCGTAAGTCAGGGATTTTTTTGGCAACTTCCGTGAATAAAATCAATCAGATTAGATTGCTGAAGGAGTCTTAAAGAGCTTCCCTTGTTTACTATGCTTTTTAGAGTTATGGCTTAAAGCTTAAGAAGTAGCAGTGACTGACTGGGCCTCTGAATTGTCCATTTATTTCTGAAGAAATGGGGCATTCCCAATTCCTTGGTCAGCTGGGCCTGACCTTTGATCTTTTGCAATAAGCTCATTCTGGGCTGGAAGTACTCATGTAATTATGGAAACACTCTTCCTCTCTTTCGTCCAACCTCCCACACTTCAAAATACTCCTTTCTTTTCAGATGCTCATTCAAAACCCCCCTCAATTAGACCTGCCAAGGCATAGGGGTTTTTATCAGACATAGAGGTCTTTGAATCATAAAAGTGTAGGTGGTCCCACATTGAAAGACTGTGCCTGAGACTATAGGAAATAAGACCTTGAATACCATGGTGGCAAGACGGAAACTGTGTGGACTTTTGGGATGTCTGGACCCAACTCTTAACTCCAGCACTAATGGCTAAGGACAACTTTCTGAACGTTTCTGATTGCCAATTTCCTTACCTGTAAAATGGGGATATGATAATACCCAGCACATAGAGTCATTATGAAGATCAGATGAGATTATGTGTGCGAAATGGTGTAAGTCAGAGCCTGGCACATGCAAACCACTCAATGCACAGTGGCTGCCATCACTGCTGTGACTTGCAACTGTTGTCACCACACATAGAATAGGCGGTTATAGCATTTGCCCAGTCCAGGAAGATGGGGCTAAACTGGTGTGTGTATAGGACTAGAAAAGTAGTTTGCCAGGACAGTGATTTTCTGTCTGATACTGGCTTGTTGTTGGGTAACTACCATAATATCAGCAATTACCAAAGGAAGTGGATATGGAAATCTTGGGGAAGGGCTTCTGCACTCCATATCTGCCCCTTCTCTTCCAGTACTGTGAGACTGAGAACGCCCGTCTGTGATGAGAGATCCCCCCGACAGGGATGTGGATGTGCGCATGAATTATACGGAAAGGGGAAAGGGGAACCTGCTAATTTTTATCCATTTTGTCATCTTCTGCCCTGTTACCTCTAACCCATTACTAACATCAGCAGGGGCAAATACCCCAAGTGATATTTGCTTGTTGCATCCCAAATCCTAAGGGTTCCTCAGTGTGACGGTTAATCTTATATATCAACTTGATGGGGCTAAGGGATGCCCAGATAGCTGTGTGTGTCTGTGAGGGGTGTTTCTGGAAGAGATTAGCCTTTGAATCGGTAGACAGAGCAAAAATCTGTCCTCATCAATAAAAGTGGGTATCACCCCACCCAACAGGCCTGAATAGTATTAAAAGGTGGAGGAAGGGCAAATTTGCTTCTGACTGAGCTGAGACATCTGTCTTCTCCTGGTGTTGGACATAGCATTCCTGGTTCTTGGGTCCCCTGACATGAATGGGGGCTTACATTATTGGCCCTCAGTTCTTGGATCTTTGAACCGAGACTGAGACTTACAACCTTGGCTCCCCCCGTTCTCAGCCCTTAAGGCTTAGACTGGAACTACACCACTGGCTTAGCTGGGATGGCAGATCTGGGACTTCTTAGCTTCAGTAATGGTGTGAGCCAAGCCCTCCTAATTAATCTCTTTCTCTGTATCTCCATAGCCCCTACTGTTCTGTTTCTCTGGAGAATTTTGAGTCATATACTCAGTCAGCCCTTTTGGGGAAGCTATGCAGAGCTGAATCTCCAAAGATCTGACACAAGGAGTGGAATCATAAGCACCATGGCAGGGCCTTCCCACTTCTTTTCATACCGAGTTTCTATTGGCCAGCAGAAATACAGAAAGATAAAGTGTAGTAGATCCTCATTTAACATCATTGATAGGTTCTTGGAAACTGCAACCTTAAGAGAGATGACAAATAACCAAACCAATTTACCATAGGCTAATTGATATAAACAAGAGTTAAGTTCTCACGGCATATTTCTGGCTACAAAAACATCGCCAAACTTCTGAATAAAGACCAAAACACTTCTAGTATTAAACACTGAAATAAGTGTGAGCTATATTTACATTTAAGAAAGATGAATAAAAACAAGTAAGATTATTATTTACCCACTTATTCCAGTTCAGGGGGGCAGGGATGGCTGGAACCCATCCTGGCAGCTCAGAGCACCAGACCGGAACCAGCCCGGACAGGGCACCAGCCCACCGTAGGGCGCTCACACATACACCTGTGCTCACCCACTGAGGCCCTGTGGACACAACACAAACCTGACACGAACATCTTTGGGATGTGGGAAGGAACTGGAGAGCCTGGAGAAAGTGTGCAGACTCCACTCAGACAGTGGCCCCAGCCAGGAATGGATTTTTTTTCTCATCAACATTATAATAAAATGACAGTGAATATTATTTGAGTACTCACTGTGAGCCAACAGATTTTAAGATTTTAAGATATAGCCAACATCACACAAAGAAAATCCCCTAAACATAAGCCATTTCTTTATACATCGCATTTTCCGAGTTCCAGTGAAAACAAGCACTTACTCCCCCACAGGCAGATGAGTGATGATGAGAGCAGAAGTGACTGCTCTGAGAAACTATCAGAAAACCAGAGTCAGTAAAGTCAGTAATTGATGTGGAGATTCATGCTTCAGGGGGCAGGAGCTGTTTGTTGGGCTCCACGCTCACTTTAGAACCTCTTGTTTTTTCCTTGCCCTGGGCTGCGTCGTCTCTCTCCTTGCCGCCCCACTTGGCCTCACTCTCTTGTCACCTTTTCCTTTCCCTCTTTTCCTATTTCTCATTTTCTCTCTCTGTTTACCAGCAATAGGAGAAACTAAGTGCCCATAAGATTTTTTATGTAATGTCAATGTTCTTGTTTAAGAGATTTTTTTTTGAGATGGAGTCTCGCTCTGTTGCCCAAGCTGGAGTGCAGTGGCACGATCTTGACTCACTGCAACCTCCGCTTCCCAGGTTGAAGTGATTCTCCTGTCTCAGCCTCCCAAGTAGCTGGGACTACAGGCATGTGCCACCAAGCCCAGCTAATTTTTGTATTTTTAGTAGAGACAGGGTTTCACCATATTGGCCAAGACGGTCTCAAACTCCTGACCTCAGATGATCCGCCCACCTCGGCCTCCCAAAGTGCTGGGATTACAGGCATGGGCCACTGCGCCCGGCCTATTTTAAGAGGTCTTTATGTTGTCATTTTTTCTTGTTTTAATTAAAAACCTAAATTTAGTTGACCTTTATTCAGATGTAATTCATTTAACTTTTTTCCCATTGTGTATGCATGTATTTTAAATTAACAACAATCCTTTGACTTCTATCCTGATCTGAAAGGTATTTTATTCTGCCATTTTATTTCTTACAGTTAGATAACTGGACCTCTAGTGTGTGTGTTTGTATGTGTGTGTCGTGTGTGTGTGTGTGTATGTGTGTGCACGTGTGTTTTCTTGCAAGCATTTGTATAAACTTGACAATGTATGTTTGCAAATATGGTAGTAAGTAACTCAGCATAATCCAGTTCTTGTCCTGTGACACAGCCTCCATCTATGCTCTGAGACTGCAACCCAGATCTGAGAAAACTGTGCCTGCCTGGTCCTTGACTTAGATAGCACTAAAGATCTGGGCAGTAGTCCTCTTCCTGATGCCAGACACAAGTCAGGTGAGTAACCTGCTTCTTCAGTTGAGCAGGACCTTGGGATTCCCCCTGGATGAGACTCCTGGGTGGGATAGGTCCCCTGATATTACTGTTGGATCACACTGAATGAGATAACCAAAACTTCCTTCTCACGGTGCCACTTACAAAGAGCTTCTGAATAATTATCTGTTTGATCCTTACACTAACCCTGGGAGGTGAAGCTACTAATGTCATCCCAATTTAAAGATGTGAAAACTGAGACTCACAAAAACTAGGTAACTTGTCTAGGGTCACACAGCCAGGAAATGTCAGCATGAGAATTGGAACCCTGGCCCTCTGAACTTCAGATCCAGGGCCTGGCACAGAGTGGGCCCAGGAGACGCTTCTTCCTCCCATAACACCTGCCATCAGCTAAAGAAAAGTCAGCACTCTGTCTTGTAGGACCAGCTCTCCAGAGAAGGACATCCCCACCACCAGGACCCTTGGCAAAGAGGAATGAAAGACCCAGTCCTGTTGTGATGTTCATTAGTCAGATCTTGGAGCTCTCCTGGCCTCTTTGGATATCCCCTGTCAGCTCAACTGATGAGACTTTATGTACCACTGCATGAAAAACAAAAGGGAATCTCCTATTTCTCACACAGGATAACAGTTGGGCGTCATTACCACAATATAATAGACATTTTAGCAGCCAGGTTCACATAAGGACTAAGCAGCCCCCTGAATCACGTAAGACTTGGCTACTCGTAGGACGCTCCTCTCTGTGGTTTTCTAGCTAGCAGAGAGGGGAAGCTAAATGGTAGTTTCTAGTAACAACTGGGAAGGCTTTTTCTTTTTAATAACAATGGAGTTGGCACCAAGCTTGGAACCAAGTTTAGAGAAAGTAAAGTGTATGTAGAAGGGCTGTGACAAACATCAAACTTGGCTGCGTTCTTTGTGAACGCTCCAACTTGGGAAGGTTAAATACCATAATTTTTTCATTTGTTCTGTATTTTGATCCTGAAAAGAAAGCTGAGTTTGCCCATTTATGATTTTAAAACCTTGGGGGCAAGGAGAAGAAAGGGACAATTTTTAAGAAACTGTTTGAAAACATTACGGCCAAAGAAGCTACATAGGATCTGGGTAGAGAACGTAGTGACTAAGAGAATGAGGAATGGCCAGTATGCCTCCTGTGGGAGGGGCTCTACCTGTGCCGCTTTTCACATACGGGAATCTTGACACCAAACATGTTCTCACACGTATGGTGCTGTGAATGATTTGAAGGAATTCACGGTTAGTACAAGGAAGAATCTGGTACATGTTTAATGATTTACCCCTGGAGATCATAATAAACGATGTAAAATTTGGGAGACATCTCTGAATTCCCTGACTCTTGCAGAATTCAGCTGGGCAGTAAGAACCAGTACTGTGCCCTTGGGAATGTCTCTAGAAGTCCCAGGAAGATAAGAGATATCTAGACATGAGACCTGGTTGAGGCAACCCTACTCACCAGCTATGCTCCCAATCAAAATGCCATCCTTCTAATTCTATTAGAATTATTCCCACACTTACCACATTCTCATATTCTCAGAAGCGCATGCGCATGAGCGCGCACACACACACACACACACACACACACACACACAATCTTCCATGCTGCCAAGTTTAATCATTCGTGTTAACTCTTAGTCACCCATAAGGGCTCAGCCAAAACCTCACCTTTTCAGGGACCCCTTGTTTCCTCAAACATGGTCAGGGCCACCTATGAACTCTGATACTGCCCTATAGACCTCCCGGTGGCACTCATAGCATTTCCTTTGTCCCCATCTCGGGATGTTTAGTCTGATCCTACAATACAGATATGGATGCCCTTCCACCCCAATATACCTTTCACTAGATTCTCTTGGCCTTGCAAGCATCCTGGGGTGTTCAGTGGAAGGATCCCCAGAAGGATGTGGAGATTGTGTGCCTCCTGGGTGCAAGTGGGAGCCAAGCTGGACATTGGAACCTTGGGGATTGGGCTTAGATAATAATATTGCTGATTCTGTGAGCTCAACCTAATGGCGCCGTCTTCCCTGCAGTGATAAGGCCTCTGATGGAGAGCTGCTAAGGCGCTGTGGAGTCCAGGCACTAAGCTGTGAACTTGGGTCCCTCAATGGGGGGTTGCCATAGTTAAGCATAGAAAGAGGGGCTCCTCCACCGAGGCCAGCCACTGTGGGAGCCACCCAGCCTGAGGAATAGGGCTCTACCTCATTTTCCTGGATGACATCGTCCCAAGGTAGGAGGGATCACCATATGAACATCAAAGGCCTGGGCTTCTCAAGCCAGATTTAAAGGGTCTTTTCTTTCATCTAAGTTTATAACTGTTATGCCCATACCACAACTATAATTACATAAGGACTTCCAAAATTGTTGGTTTTCATGTCTATCTTCCTCTGTTAGAAGTGTATATACCTAGCACAAAGTCCAGAAGGTGCTTGATTCTCAATCAATATTCATTCAATGAATGAACTCATTTTTGAAACATCCTTAAATCTCTCAATAATCTCCAACCCTTCTGTTGGAATCTTTGACCAAAACAAAATCATAAAATCACCACTACCCCACATGTCTTTGAGAACTAGTCTATGTTAGCCTTGCAAGTCTGAAAGCATAGGCATTTTTTGTTTTGTTTTTAAATTTTTTTCCACACAGTGTCACTCTCAGGATATAACAGCATAGTTTTTGAAAAACAGGTTGTTGTTGTTGTTTTTAAAAAAGGTAAGAAGACAACAAGGAGGCGGCCTCACACCCTACGGATTAGATTTCTTAATCAAGCGCTCACCCTGCACCTCTGGTGGTCCTACCAGATCATCCTTTTCTCTTGTGGTTTTCCACATTTAACTGCCTGATCACATGGTTTGACAAGAATAAACTCAGGAAGCAGAATGAGGAATGAGCAGCTGAGACTGGAGTGTTCACTGTGCAAAGAACATACCACGAGGAGACCTGCACTCTAGGAGGTCTCGGCAGATGGGGAAGATGCTAGCACAGTGTCCTATGGTCAGAAAAGATGACCTGGCAAGAGGGGACGGGGGAGGAGAGGCAGGAAAGGGGATCCCTTAATGCTGAAATCAATGCAATGGTATCTGATATATAGAGAAAAACAGGTCTTATGTAAATGTCGTTACAAGTAACAAAATAATAGTGTTCTCTAGTGTTTGGATTCTATTTTTTTATGTCATTCTGCTCAACCAAAACAATCCTATTTTGTAGATTTCTGGCACTTTGCCTCTTCCCCTAATGACAGCTCTAAACGCACATATAAAAATAGGTGGCCACAAAGAAGTAACTTCTGACTTTAAATGTCATTTGGCTAGAAATGTCTCGGGCAGCCTCTCCCAAGTTTTCTGTGATATCTTTGAAAACAAGGAAAAAGACAAGAACTCAAAACAACAAGCACCAGAAACTTTGACACAACCATGACTTACCCCAGATTCTTGGAAGCATTGTTGTTAATTATAAGGCAAGAAACATAGGACTGACACAAACCTATCCAAATTATGCCTCATGTAACAGAGGTCAGTGGGAAGCCAGCTGCCCCTATTTTCTTAGAGACACAGAGATTCAAGGTCTGTATCAACCACAACATTAAGCGGGCACCCACGTGCCATGAAAGTGCTGCTCTTTGAGGATACCAGTCCCACATCTATTTGGAGATAGCACCTCCCAGGAAATAACTGGCCAGGAAGTGTGTGTATATGTAGGGGAGGGGTAGGAAGAAGGAGAACTAGCAATTTGTTCTGTATCTTGGGAGGTGTAACTTTAACTTTATAAGCTAAACACTACAGGCAAGGGTGGAGACAGGAAGATCCCTAATAGGCAGGGCACTCTATCAATTGCAGTTTTGCAGGTGACTCTATGGGTCACAAGAATAGAGAACCAGATGGGGGAATGTGCTACCTCAGTAGAATGGAACTGTTATTTGGTACATGCCTACCAGAAACTGAAACATGCATGGTCTGCACTCATGCATGTCAACTTGCACTCCAGGTCTGAAAAGGGGGATGCGTACGTATAAAATTCAATAGAATATACAAATAATTAGGATTAATAAGTAACTTTAGCAAGGATGCAGAATACAAGGTCAATTAATTTCTATGTACTGGGAATAAATAATTTTAAATAAAGTAAAAATACCATATACAACAACATAAAATCATCAAATATTAAGGAATAAATACAACAGAATATGTTTAAGATCTCTATATTGGAAACTACAAGACACTGAAGGGAAAATATTTAAAAGACCAAAATAAATGGAGAAATAGACCATGTTTATGGATCAAAATATACCATATTGTTAAGATGTCAATCCTCACTGAATCCTATTGTAATCCCAATCCAAATCCCAAATATTATTCTACAGTATGGCTTTGCCACTGCCCCATCAATAGAAATTTAGTTTTTCTCTCTTTGAATCTAGATAGGCTTGTATGCTGGATGGCTTCCTCGGCGGGTGATAAATGGCAATGCAGCTTCTACCTGGATACAGGAATAGTCAGTTGTTTTAGACTTCAACTGTCATGCAAGCAGTCCAGCTGAACTGAGGCACCATGATGTGAGGAAGCCCAAAGTCAGCCTATCTGGAGGGATCTCATGGAGAAGTCCCAAGACTACATGAAAAGAAGCTGATATGAATGCCTGACCAGCCTCCAGCTGCTCTAGTTCCTTGATGTTCCAGCTCCAGCCATCCTCCAACTGAAATTGCATGAGAGACCCTGGAAGCATAGAGCTGAGCCCTTCCCAATTCTTTCCCACAGAAACCTTGAGAGATAATACATGACTGTTGTTGTTTTCAATCACTGTTTTGAAATTGGTTGTTAGGCAGCAAGAGCAGCCAGAACAGGGAGCTTGGAGTACACAGAAGTTTCTTAACCAGGATACAAACAGAGCTAACCACAAGCTTTTAAAAATTATATACTGAATTTTGTTAAAATTAAGAACTTCAGTTTATCAGAAGATACTAATCAGAAGAGAGTGAGAAGGTGAGTGACAAAATGGGAGAAGTTTTCACAAAACATATCTGACAAAAGGACTTGTATACAGAATGTAAAGAACGCCAAAAAACTAAGAAGAAAAACACAACAAACAACCCAATAAAAATGTTCACAAAACCCTTAAACAGTTACTTTATAAAAGAGAATGTCTAAATAGCTAATAAGCATATGTCAAGTTTTCAATATTATTATTCACCAAAAAATAGGAAATGAAACCACAATGAGATATCACCACACACTCGTCAGAATGGCTAAAATCAAAACAAACTAGACTAAACATTGGCAGTGATGTGGAGAAATTGGAACCTCTATTTACGGCAGGTAGTAGTATAAAACAGTACGACCAATTTGGAAAATTGTTTGGCAATATCCATTAAAGCTAAATATAGTTCTACCTTCTGACCCAGAAATTTCACTGCTAGGTATACACCCATTAGAAAAGAGTTCATATGTTCACCGAAAGGCATATACAACAATGTTCACAGTGCCTTAATGAATAACATCCCCAAACTGGAAACAATGAAAATGTTCATAAACAGAAGAATGGGCAATAAATTATAGTATATTTACACAACAGAATACTCAGCAAAAGGCTGGGTGCGGTGGCTCACGCCTGTAATTCCAGCACTTTGGGAGGCCGAGGTGGGCCAATCACGAGTTTAGGAGTTCAAGACCATCCTGGTCAACATGGTGAAACCCTGTCTCTACTAAAAATACAAAACTTAGCTGGGCGTGGTGGTGGGCACCTATAATCCTAGCTACTGGGAAGGCTGAGGCAGGAGAATCACTTGAACTCAGGAGGCAGAGGTTGCAGTGAGCCGAGATTGTGCCACTGCACTCCAGCCTGGGCAACAAGAGTGAAACTCTGTCTCAAAAAAATAAAAAAGGAAAAAAAGAACACTTGGCAATAAAAGAACAAACTACTGATACCACAAAAGCATGGATGAAGGTCCCACACAATACACTGAGCAAAATAAATGGGCATGAAAGAATGCATACTCTATGTTTCCATTCATAGTAGTCCCCCCCCTTATCCGTGGTTTTGCTTTCTGCGGTTTAGGAGCCAGTGGTCAAACTCAGTCCAAAAATAGGTGAGTAGAGTACAATAAGATATTTTGAGAGAGATGGGGGGGAGGGAGCAAGAGAGAGACAGAGACCATATTCACATAACTTTTATTACAGTGTATTATTGTTCTATTTTACTATTATTGTTAATCTCTTACTATGCCTAATTTATAAATTAAACTTTATCATAGGTATGTAAGTACAGGAAAAAAAGTATTATTGATAAAGTTTGGTATTGTCTGCAGTTTCAGGCATCTACTGGGTGTCTTGTAACATGTACCACATATCAGGGACTACTGCATGTGAAGTTCAAGAGCAGACAAAACTAACATGATAGAAGTCAGAATAGTGGTTACTTCGCAGTAGGAGAAACAATGGAGCTTTTGGGGATGTTAGAAGCATTCTGTATCTTGATCTGGATGATAGTTACACTAGAAAATATACATGAAAAATTCATTGAGCTATACATTTAAGATTAGTGATTACACATATTTTACTGCATGTATATTATACCCCTACTAAAAAGTAGAAAGAAAAAAACAGAAAAAGAAATGTCAGAATACCAAGTGTACAACCAGACTGTCCTGAGAAAGCTGGCATATACCACCACCCTATTTTTTAGGGAAAGAAACAAGAATGACATAAGGAACTTTTTAATGGAAACTAAAATGTAATAAATTAAAATCCACTTTAAGTTCAGTAAAAAGCAGAATTAATGCTGAAGAAAACTGAATTAGTTATGAGAATGAAAAAACAGGAAAAACCATCTCATAATTCAGATGAAAGGGGCAAGTCATAAAAATGATGAGAGAAAATAATTGGTATAGATTGATGGCCAACATTCCGTTAACTGGCACTATTCAAGAAGAACCAGAACAAAGTAGACCGGAAATAATCAAAGATATGACAGAAGAAAAGTATTTGAACTCTAGGTAATAGCAGAAGAATTCTTTGTGTCTCACTCAAAATTTGTGAACAGGAACCCATCCATGGCAAAGCTGCCTAACTGACCACCCTTTCCATGGCACAGAGATGTCAGCAGGCAGCTTCCTAGACAGAACCTATATTTCCCACCTTTCCCCATATCTTGAACAGGCCATGCACTAGTTCTCATTAATGAATGTTACACATATTATTTCCAGACGCTTGTAGTTAAAAAGTCATTATACCTTCTCCTTTTTTCTGCCAGGGAGCTATTGATGCTGGTGACCTTAGAAGCCAAGAAGATGGCATGTGTTCCATCAGCCTACATCCCTGAATGACTGTGTGGAGCACAGCCTTCTCCTTGAGCCCCACTACAAATAAGAAACCCCACATTAGACACTTCTATTGTGTTAAGATACTGAAATTTTTGGATTTATTTGTTTCAGTAAATATAAAGCAATGGGAACTCTTATAGTTGGCTGATTGGAGAGGTACAACTGCATTGGAAAACTGTTCAGATTACCCAATAAAGTTGAACGTGTAGATACTCTTTGACCCAGCAATTCAACTTCTAGTTATTTATCTTATATGCAGTGAATGTTTATAGCAGCCCCATGGTTTATAGTAGTGAATAATAGGAAACCACTGAAATTTTCATCAAAGGTATATGTCAGATGAGGCCTAAGTGCAGTGTCTCATGCCTGTAATCTCAGCGCTTTGGGAGTCCAAGGCAGAGGGATGACTTGAAGCCAGGAGTTCAAGACCCACCTGAACAACATAGCAAGACTCTGTCTCTACATAAAATAAAATAAAGTAGGTCACATGAATTGTGACATATTCATAACAATAGTAAACTATAGAAAAATAAGCAAAACAAATTACAGATTATACAGTACCATAGATAAATATTAAAAACGTAATATTTAGTTAAAGCAATATGTTCCATAAGAATATATATGATATTATTCCATTTATATAAAATAAAAAGATCAGGCAAAAATAAGCAATATATACCTACATCTTGCTTAAGGACTGTAACCCACTCTTGCAAACCCTACTGCTAGGTAAAAAGCCATTAAATAAAAATATTTTTTCATTTATTAACTTTCGCTAGAAATATGATATACTCCATTGCAACCCAAGATACTTAAACAAATTGTATAGATAGAAAATATGTTGATCAAGCAATGAAAAACAAAAGCTCTAAAAGTAATAAACACCAGCTTGAACGGAAATTAAAACTATCTTAAATGTATGTGATGACATTTATTGCATTCACAGAGATTGTAGAGAAGTCCATTTAGAAAATGTTCATGTATTTAAATGGTCTTAGAATAAGAAAGGACAGAACATTTCCCAAGGCATTTCTCAAAGCTGGTATAACCCTGATACCAAACCTGACAATGACTATGGAAAAAAAAAGATAGATTATTTTAAATTATTGATCTTACCTATGAATATAAAATTTTTAAAAATCATAAAGAAAATACTAGCAAATTAAAATAATCAAAATTTGAAAGAAATACTCTATGACCAAGTAGACCTTGTTGAAGTAATGTAAGAATGGTATAATTATGAACATAAATTCTTAATTTATCGCATTGTTAGGTCAAAGAAAAAAACATGGCATTAATAGATGTCAAAAGTAATTTGATAAAAGTCAATAATTACGTTTTATTAATCTTCTAGTAAATTGGGAACAAGGGTTTTTTCTTAATATATATTTAAATAAAACTGACTGCCAATATTATTTTTAATAATAAACACCAGAGGCATTCCATTCAAACTGGGAAAAAGACAAGGAACACTGCTATTCTTATCACTTTTCTGGAAGTGCTAATCAATGCAATTAGATCTTTAAAGAACTAAGTAGTGCAGGTTGGAAAAGCAGAGAAAAATGATCATTTTAAACATTATCAAATTTTCTACCTGGAAAAACGTTAGATGGATGGAGTGGTCGGTGGAGTCTTCCCTGAGTGCAGGCAGTAAGACAGTGTATTTGCTGTGGAGAATTTTAAAACAATGATAAATTCACTAAAAGTCTGCCTGCTTTTACAATCACTTAACAGGCACAGTTCTAAACAATGCCAGTAATAAAATATTCTTCCTCCTAAAGAATACTCTGACTTCTAAACAATTGTTGCAGCTATTGTTGAGTTTAAATAATCTATGTTTCCACTTAGCTGATTTTCATTACTTATCCGTTAATAAATATTGTGTCCTACATGGAAATTGAGACCTCTCAGGTAAACAGTCAGCCCCTGATACACATAGATTTACTTACACAGGTTGTTTGGAAAGTAAGTTTGTAACAATTTAGAGTAATTTAATCCTGCTTCAGAGGCACTTTGTGTCTCTAGTTCTGTGACACTACATAATCCTACACTGAAAGAGATTTGCAATAAACATTGATGACACAGTGGCTGTAAGGATAAAGAAACAGAACTGGAGTTACTTCAATTTGGTCATGTGACCATTACCAGAAGAATTCAGAAGGGCAAAGTTTGAATGTCTTGATCATTTTCACCAAGAATAGAAACTCTTTTTTTTTAACTACCCCATGGGAAGTGCACTGAGAGGAGCCTTAAACATTTTATTTATTTATTTATTTATTTATGAGACCGAGTCTTGCTCTGTTGCCCAGGCTGCAGTGCAGTCACATGATCTTGGCTCACTGAACCTCCGCCTCCCAAATTCTCCTGCCTCAGTCACCCGGGAAGCTAGGATTACAAGTGTGCACCACCACAACCAGCTAATTTTTTGTATTTTTAGTAGAGACAGGGTTTTGCCATGTTGGCCAGGCTGGTCTTGAACTCCTGACCTCAAGTGATCCACCCACCTTGGCCTCCCAAAGTGCTGGGATAACAGGCGTGAGTCACCCTACCTGGCCAAAAATGAAAACTTGTTTTAAAGAAATGGATCAAGTCATGGCAATGTTTGCTATCATCCACCTATTTTCTATGATTTTTGCATAAGAAGAAAAACTGCGTAGATTTTTATAAAATGTAATAGAAATATATGATGAATTTCTTGGTGAAGGTATTTTCATGACAGCATTGTTGTTTCTGAAAGTATAATTTCTATCAAATTCATCCTTGCCTTTTCCAAATTATTCGTATATCTGGTGCTTCATGTGACAAAAACTTTTGAAATTAAAATGAGTTAAAAATGGGATTTTTTCAACTATGAACAAAGATTGATCAATCTGGCCATATCATCCAATGAATATGAAGATGCACTAAAACCATTTTTGATGAGGGCAGTGACAAATTTGTAGAGGTTGAGTTTCAGAACCAGAAACTATTGTTATTATTTTATAACTCATTTCTGTGCCAGACCACTATGTATGTATGTGTTTTCTCTCTTTTTCAAAAAATACATTGTTGTAATTAAAATGTATTAATTTATTAAATTTTTCTTTGTTGTATTTTATAATAATTTTTTTACTGGTGTGATAATATATAAAAGATTCAATAAAAAATTTCACTGTTTCTGCTGTCATTATTATCTGTTTCATGATAAATTAAAATTTAATACTATTAAAAATAATTTAATACTATGAAAAATAATTTCATTGTATATAGGAGAGGAGGATTTTTTAAAACTCAGCCATCTCCAGGTATCAAATGCACTAAGTACCCCAATGCTAGGTACACTAATGCCAACATTTTGAGGATATCAAATTAGTAACACAGCTTTCTCTGAGGATCAAGCCCACTCTGTTGGTTCTTTGTCTCATAGTCTCCATTATCTGCACAGAGCTACAATAATTTGAAGTTAGTATGGGTTTCACATAACCTAGATCCTTGGCTGTTCTTTCTGAATGTAGAAAATGACTCTTGCTTCCAGGAAACTCCATAAGCAACTTTACTGGGAGCAATTTTAAAGGTTCAAATGCAGCAGATGTTTAAGGCTTGGTTCTTTAGGTGCATCAATCCTCTGCACTGTGACATAATGTCCAGCTCGTTTTCTGAAGTGACACTTGTCTCACAGTACAGCCTCTACCATAATACTTGGACTTACAAACAATAAATGCAAATTTTCAAAATAGCACAGGTGAATTTCTGAATGAACAAATAAATATTAAAGGCAGCCTACACCCTCAAAGCATCCTGATGTTTGTCCTTGAATGTATGCGCTGCACAGATATAGGGTGACCAACTGTCCCAGTTTGTATCCAGTTGAGGGTGTTCCGGGAAGGCAAGACTTACACTGCTAACACTAAGGAAGTCCAGGCAAACTTAGATGACTCAGTCATCCTAAATTAAGTTTAGTTCATCTGCTCTGTATATGCATTTATAAAATTTGGGGATGCTTTTGGTGGCCAGTAATGTGAAACCCTCTTGATTGTTGCATAATCATAGTAGGTATTCATTTTCTCATATCACAAGCGGCTGGAGGTTGGGAGATCAGGCTGCTATGCCACACACAATACCATTCCTGTTCCAGGTCCCTTTGACATTTCTGGTTCACTGTGCCTCACATCTTTTCTTTTGATTTTGTGATTGCTAGAATGTTTGCTATACCTCCAGGCATCTTTTTAATCCCAAGGCTGGAAAATGGTGGACGGGAGACGAATGACACCAGCAGACTTCTGCCTTTGTCTCATGAGCCAGATCGTGTACCTGGGGCCCCCACTGGCCGCAGGAGTGGTTGGTAACTCTGGAATTTGCCTTATAGCCTCTAGCACAGGGAAAGAGAGAAAGGGGCTGGAAATGGGCTTCGATAGGAGTGGAGTTACTTCAGTTTGACTTGCCAGAAGTCAAAAGGGCAAGGTTTGAATGTCTTGATCATTTTCACAAAGAATGAAATTTGTTCTAAAGCAATGGATCAAATCATGACAATGTTTGCTATTGTCCACCCATTTTCTATGATTTTTGCATAAGAAGAAAAACTTCATAGGTTTTTATAAAATACAATAGAAATTTATGATGAATTTCTTGGAGAAAATATTTTAGTGACAGCATTGCTGTAACAATAGATGCAAGGAAACCAGGGGAGGATCCCCTAGCGATAATCTAGGTGGAAGGAGATGGCTACTTGGTCCAGGGTGATACTGGCGGAGTTGGTGAGAATTTCGGGTGCATAGCAATGATAGGAATGGCAGGACTGACTCGAGATCCACACAAAGGATGTGTGAGAGGAAGAGATTTCTGGCCTGAGCAACTGGGTGGTTGGAAATGCCATTTACTGCCATAAGGAAGAAAATGAAAGGAACAAGCTTTTTGGAGGGTGTAGAGGTTAGTTTTGGACATGCTAAATTTAAGGGTAGATATCTAAGCAAACTTGCCAAGTAGGCAGCTGAATACACCAGTCTGGGCTGGAGGTATGGACTTTGAACCCTCATGAAACAAGAGGGTCTGTTTCATGAGCTGGGATCTTCTCCTATCCATGCTGAAAACCAATGACCAACGTCATAATTAAAATCTTTAGGATTAGATGATTCAGCTTGGATCACACAGCTGTAAAGAACAGACTGCATCTATTGGGGGGTGCCACCATGCTTTGGACTGCAATTGCGTTAACGTCAACATCCTCAAGAACTGCTCTGTAGCACATTGACATGTGATCCAGAAATGCATCAGTATCCAGTTTTTAACTAATGTGATGTCAGTGAGTTTGTGACACAGCTGAATCTGGAAAGCCTCCTCAATATCAATAGATTCAGGGAGGTCCCCCCATAGATGCCAGAGGCCTTTGTTATAGAACCTGAGCTCATCAAGAAACAAAAAGTTTTTAATATTGTTCACCCATTCTAAAATTGTTTCTGTGCCTTTTGGAAACTTTTTCCTTTTAAGAAAAAGCCATGAGGGGCAAGGTCAGGGTCAGAGGCCCTCCAGCCGTCTATGTGGTGATAATGGGTATGCCTGTGGTAGTTCCCCAGTCTCAGCCTTGCTGTCTCTGGCTTGTAAAGCCTGGTTTTCGTACCAAGAGCAATACTAGGGTTTTCTGAATACAACTATAACCTACAATTAAGAGCAACCCAAAAGACAATTGGCAGCTATGGAAGTCATGCTGCCCCCTGAAACTTATGAATGTAACTACTTTTTACACTCCTACCAGCATTCTGTATGGCCAACTTTAATTTGCATTTCTTTGTATCCTAGTGAAATTGATCATTTTCTGAGTATATTCATTGGCTGTTCTTTTTTCTTCTTTAAATCCTGTCTCTTTTAACCAAAATTCTTGATATGTGTAGTCTATTGGTTTTATTTATAGCAGTGCATGAGTTGAAATTGTTTACTCCATAAGAATTTCTATTTTTTTCTGTTCTGTTCTAAATGATCTCTGAAAACATCCTTAATATTATCTTTGAACATTTTATTTCATTTCTGGTGGTAGCACTTTAGGGGTATCCTGAGGTTTAAACCAGCTAACTTTTTAACCCCCTCCCTGTGAATGGCCAACTGGAGTCAATGAAGAAGGCTTCATTCAAATCTCCTCCAATATTGATGCATTTGCTGCATTTGTGGGATTTGTATAACCCAACAATGGTCAAGCCAAGCCTTTTCTGTGTGGTTTCCTAACAAGATATATCTGCACAATGCTTTTTAGCCTTATTTACTTGGGCATTTTGGATTCTGCGCCGTCTTCAAAAGTGAATGCCTGAAACCAAACACCCAAGTCACTCTCCACACACTTTCTTACATCATGTATGCATTTTGACATGGTGGATGGATGTGAGCGTGGGGGATGAGGAAGTGACGGCTAGGGCCCTGAGGTTGTAAATGAGGTTTCTAGGGAAAATACAAAGCTATTTTAAGCAGACCAGTTGCTGTCACTCTAGTTTAGGTTAAACTCTACAAGCTCCTCTGGAGTTGTGACTATCTTTGCAGAGTTCGGGTAGCTGTAAAGTAATAGGGCCCCTCACACAGAGCACATGTAGTGTTGGACTCTTTCATATCAGCTCTAGGGTTCTGCTGGGCTTATAGACACTGTCACTCTTGTGATGTTCAAAACAAAGCCATTCTGACCGAGTGTACCCTGACGCCACAATTTACGTAATGTCATAAATTCATTCATAGCTAATGTAACATTTTTATAAGCTGTCTATGATGTTGAAAGCTTGCTGATAGCATGAAAGAGGACCACACAACCACCACCACCACAACAAAAATCTACCCGTCATCATCACAGCAGAAAGCACGGAGTCTTTGAATCTCTAACTAAGAATAGTTCTGCATCAAATCGACAAGTTGTCTACCTGGTGCTAAGACAGAGAGAGAAAAAAAGTGGATGGCACTTTAAATTCATGAAACCATCTTCAGTTTGGGAGATGATGTTTACAGATGCCCTACTAGGACTTCAGTGGGACCTAGGGAGCCTCAGCAGCCCAGTGAGTCCCACAACGAAATCTCTCCTAATATCTCCCAGTCTGTGGCTTCTCAAATAAAGCAACTTCATTTAACTGCATAAAGTTTATCCTCATATGCAGGTTGAAAACTATTTTCCTGCATTGATCTCTGTATCTGTGCCAACAAAAGGAAATATATACATATACTTGTAAGCGTATATGTGCTTATATGTATCTATGTATATGTGTGTACATATATTCCTCCCCACACCAACTTATAAGATAATAAAAATATTATTCTGCCAAACTTCAAGCAAATGCTTAAAGTCTGAACATAATTCTAGCCCCAAACATCACCCAAGCACATTAGTCCACCAGGAAGCATAAAGCTGATAATTTTCTCTTCCTGTGATCACAGCTGATTCAGCATTTGTAGGATATAGAGGGAAGAGGAAAATTTAAAAACTTCAAATCAGAAGACAGAGCTGCAGCTTCTTATGACATTACTATGCAGTGCCTAGTAGTTTGAATTTTTAAAGTGGGCTGTGGGTGTCCTGCAGTGACGGTAGCAATGGGGGAGTCTATGCATTGTGATAAGGTGTTGCCTGGTTGCTGAAGGGGCTTTCCTACCTGCTTTCTTCTAGCACAGGCCCCCTTTCCCTCTCTCTTTTCCCGTCTCCTTTCCCCACCCTTCCTCCTTATCAGTCACATTTTTCCAAACATTTTGCTCTGCGGGTAATTCGTTTCCCATCAGGTGACCCTAGCAGCACGCGGAACCATGCTCAGATGTGTATTCTGCAGGTCACAGTGGGCAGCGGACCTACTCGTCCTCCTCAAACCCTTTTCTGTGCTTTTCTCTTATAGACCTGCGTGATGAAGAAGCTACAACAGGAAAAATGTGTGGACATGAAGGGAGCTTGTGAGTAGGTGCTGCTGAGTACATGCATGTGTGTGGACACATGCTAGAGACACCTACCAGGGAGGTCCAACCTGATAAGGGCTTCAAGTAAGATTCTGATGGTTTATAACTTCCTGTGGGGACTAGTAAAATTGTCTTTATTTCTACTTTTCTGAGCATTTTCAAAAAATCAGACTGTGTGGTTTCACGCTTAGGAGTGTGACATGGTGTTCTCATCTCTTTGGAAAAGCTTCTATCCCTGAGGGACATGCGTGAGGAGGGAGTGGTGCAGGAAGGGGCGGGGGTGCTAGGTGTGAAGGCTTACGTTGTGTTTGGAAATCAGCCTCAGCTTTGGTGTTGCACATTTTTCTGAGAGTTTTAGAGCTAGTGTTTCTTAATTTTTGAGTCTTTTGGAAAATATCATCAAACAGCCAAGATTAAGAGAGAGATGGGTCCAGGGAAGGGGGTTTGAGGCTGCTGAAGCCCCAGGTTCAGATGTAAACCCCAGAGGGGTTTCAATTCAGGGACTGCAAACCCTTACCTGAGCTTTATTTCTACTTTTCAGAGGGGTTCCTCACCACTCATTCTACCCCACCCACAGAAATAGTCATTTCAGACTTACTGGGGCAGAAGCCTTTTCTGAGAACCAGGTTGGGTACTGGCAGTTTATGGTACAATCTTTTAGCAAGATAGGGCTGTAAGGCCGGTTGCCTCGCCGGGAGCTCGGACATGCCCGTTCCTCCCAGCGTCTGGGAATTAAGTCGCCACTCCGCAATCAACATTTAACTCCGCCACATAGCCTCCCCAACACCCACCCCTGAAGCAAACTCCGCACCCAACAGCTAGCCCGCCACTGGAAACCCCTGCCCAGAAATTTTCGGAAAGCCCCAACAAACCTTGCCCAATAGCACTTTCTTGCCTGATAGCACTCCCTTGCCCGATAAGCACTTTGCCCAGTCAAGGTCATTTTTCCCCCAAGGCTGCCCACTCACCAAAAATCCTGCCTGCCCACTAGTAACAGCTTGCCTCCTCCACGTCCTGTGTTCCAATATCCAATCAAGTGC
The DNA here is from genome assembly GCA_036589455.1 of Ateles fusciceps. Classification (NCBI taxonomy): domain Eukaryota; kingdom Metazoa; phylum Chordata; class Mammalia; order Primates; family Atelidae; genus Ateles; species Ateles fusciceps. Next base: position 39,156,640 of record JAZHEH010003205.1, read on the forward strand.
CTTATGCTTTGTCTCCTCAGTTCCCAATTAAATGCCTTTACTCCCTATAAAACCCCTTGCCCTAAAAAATTAGGCGCGACTTCTCTGGCCCCCTCCCGGACCATAAAACCTCGCCCGGTAGCTGAATAAATTAGTTTTTCATTTTCTTATACTGGTCTCAGTTTCCTCATTTTAAACTTGGCAATAACCCTTACAGGGCTATAAGAGATCTTAAACATCTTGGTTTAGTTTAGACTTAATGGCTGCAATCTTATTTATGGAATGAAGATTAAAAGACATAACTGGAAAACATTCCTGAGGCTAGGCTGAAGTGGGTTGCTGATTAAGAGATTAGCTTGATGACATTGAGATGAAAGTGAAGGGGTGAGGGGAGGTGGCTGAATTAATGAAAAGCATATGGCCAGTGTAGTAGACTACAGATGTGTTTTCACAGTTTAAGGCTTCTGTTCCTGGTAAGAGATTTAATGAGAATATAACTCTTCAGGATATAGTCATTCCTTCTGTGGCTCTTTGCTTTAGTTTACGTATTTAGCAAACAGGATACAAGACTCCTACCCTGAGAGTCTGTTGGGGAAAGCGAGTATTGGCCACGGCACGCATCTCAGGTTTGGGACCCACCCAAATTGTCACATCCTTATGGAATTCTCCCTGCCTCCACCGCATCCCTTGGGAAGGCTTATCATTGGCCTCCAATTGCTGCATGCAGGGTTTCTGCCTAAGACATCCAGCACCCCTCTCAATTCGATGTGGGGCTGATGTTATTCTCAAACCCTCATCACGGATAACAGTGAGGTGAGTAAGAAGCAAGGGCTTCATTTTTTAAAACAATCTATCAGCAGCTTTCAAAGTTGAATCTCAGGTCTTGTCCTCCCCTAGACTTTAATGATCTCTGATAAATGGAATTAAAGCACATCACGTGCTCATTCAGGAGCACATTGGCCTCCTTATCCAAAGACACTTGCAAAGGGTGTAGGAGATTGGCCTAGTTTAGTAGCATCCAGGCACAGTGAGGATGTGGCATCATTTTGGCCTTCAGCCTCCTGCAGTCTCTAAACCTCAGTATCTGAGTCTGTTAGGGCTGCTATAACAATATGCCTCACACTGGGTAATTTATAAACACTAGAAACACATTGCTTACAGTTATGGAGGCTGGAAGTCCAAGATCAAGGCACCAACAGATTTGGTGTCTGGAAAGGGCTTGCTTTCTGCTTCAAAGATGGCACCTTCTCACTGCCTCTTTTATAATCTCATCATGAAGGCAGAGCGCTCATGACCTAATCACCTCCCAAAGGCCCACATCTTGATACTATTGCATTGAAGATTAGAATTTAACATATAGATTTTGAGGGGAAACATACATTCAGGCCATAGCACTGGGTTAGCCTGGATTCTTTAGAATTGGGCCTGATGGAACAAGAAACAATATTTTAAACAGTTAAAATAAAGGTGGGGGGCGGGGCAGGTGCGGCGGCTTGTGTCTGTAATCCCAGCACTTTGGGAGGCTGAGGCGGAGGGACGGCTTGAGCCCAGGAATTGGAGACCAGCCTGGCCAACATAGTAAAACCTTGTCTCTACAAAAAAATACAAAAATTAGCTGAGCTAATTGAGTAGTCACGGCTATCTGAGAGGCTGAGGTGGGAGGATCACTTTAGCCTGGGAGGTTGAGGCTGCGGTGAGCCATGATTGCATTTTTGCACTCCAGCCTGGGTGACAGAGCAAGACCCTGCTTCAAAAAAAAATAAAAGAAAAAATAAAAAAAGGAGATAATGCTAGCTACGGAGATGATCAAGAGACTCACCTTCACTATAGGCTTCTGTTCTAAAATCTGACTGTGGTAATGGCTTCACAATTTTGTAAATATACTAAAAAATATTGAAAAGCATTACAGCATGGGAATCATACCACAGTAAAGCTGTTCAATAAAAAGAAAAAAACTGTGGATCACAGATACCTACTTTTCCTGGTGGATGAACTACTGATGACTCTAGCATAACCCAACGCTGCATTAGAAAACCCTAAAAATTATGTTTTCTCTGAACAAAGCCAGTGAGCAGAAATTCCAAGGATGCAGATTCTGCCTTAAGAAGGGGCCTTCTGACTATTACAAAGGGCCCGTTAGTGAATGGAAGACTGTGTCAAGTTGTGCCCTCCCTAGCCCTAGATTCATAATACCCAGCAATCCACAAGGGACGGAGGACCAAGGACTCTGCATTGAGCAGGTGTTGTGATGCCTCCTGGGATGATTCCAAGCTCTAAGATCAGGGACCCTAGTGTTGGAATGTGGCAAATCCCCTTTCCCTCTGAGGCTCAGTTTGTCCATCCAGAAGCTGGGGATGGTTTCTGCTGCATTTCTAACTCATCTGTCTGGGGATGTTTATGTGATGCTCTGAGATGTTGATCAAAGAGGCCAGAGGAACACAGATTCCCTGAAGACTTAGACTTAGGTAAGAACAGGAACCCGGCAACTGACAGACTACAATTGTGTGTCCATAATAATAGTAATTAATGCAAGAATAATAACTTCATTTTCTATTTCCTATTGCCACATTTGTTCTGGGCAGCTCACAAGCCCAGTAGAAAATAAATTTGGCCATTTCTGGGGTGTGGTCTTATAGAAGTGTTTTAATGTTTGTTTTAGCATCCATTGTTTAAAAAAATTATAAAAGTGCTATGTTGCCTGTAAGAAATTTAGGAAAGGCAGGAAGCAATGAAGGTAATGTAAATTAAATGAGAATCCCACAAGCCAGTGATAACCACTATTAACATATATATTTGTTGATTTTGGTATGTGTCTTTCCAGTCATATAGAAATATATAGTGTTAAAAAAGTATAATGTTTGTAAGCTAATTTCTAATTTAACAATATACTGCAGCCTTTCCAGGTTGTTAAATATGCTTTTAAAATTATCTTTAATGGTTGCACAGTTTTGTATTATGCTCTATAGGTTTATCTATTAATAGAAAATTAATATATGATGTGTATTAATAATTACATCAATAAATTAATATATAGTTCATGTTAAGCTATAAAATTATTTTATATTAACATATTTTATATATTACTATATATTAAAAGGTAAAATTGATATATGTTAATATATAAGCATGTATTAATATATTTAATCTATTTCCTATTATTGTAGCTTTAGGTTACTTCCAACTGTTTCTGATCTTGGCAATAAAATTTTTTAGGTCAAGATTTTGTGCATATAAAAATATGCATTTTTTTTTTTTGAGACAGAGTTTGGCTCTTGTTGCCCAGGCTGGAGTGCAAGGGGTGAGCTCGGCTCAGTGCCACCTATACCTCCCGAGTTCAAGCAGTTCTCCTGTCTCAGCCTCCCGAGTAGCTGGGATTACAGGCATGGGCCACCACACCTGGCTAATTTTGTATTTTTAGTAGAGATGGGTTTCACTATGTTGGTCAGGCTGGTCTCAAACTCCTGACCTCAGGTGATCTGCCTGCCTCGGTCTCCCAAAGTGCTGGGATTACAGGTGTGAGGCACCACACCAGGCTGATAAAACCACTTTTCTTGAACAGTTTATATAGGAAGCACAGGCGATAATGTGACAACTCTATTTACACATTCTCTTCTGGCTGTGCCTCGTCCCAGGCAACCCCAGGTAAGACCTCTAGTAATTTTGATGTCAATGCATGTTAGGAGTTCTTATCACCCTACTTACTACCAGCTATGAAGACTGATGGCCATCTGACCCAAGAGTGGCCCATCTAAAGTCCCACTTTCTAGGACTGCTCTTACTACCAACTGTCTTAACCTGAGTTCCCTCAAAGCAGAGTTTGAGACCAAGGCTTATGTATGATTGTTCATTTGGGAGTGTCGATCTAGGGGTCAGGACAGGAGCAAGGGAAGAATAAAAGACATAAACAGGGAAAAGAGGGAAAATCACAACAAGGATGTGTTATCAAGTTGAACAACTGCTGCCAGGTGCTCAATCCCAATGAACAGGCTGAGATGTGTTGTGACATGTGGCTCAAGGCCTTACTTCTGGGAAAACAAAGGGGAAAGCATTTATCCACTGCCTCCCCCTTTCTCCCAGTTCTTGGTTGAAGGTTGCCCCAAAGGACATTAACTACTTCTCATCTTGGTTGAGCAGGCAGGGTGCCACTAACATCCCACACTGAGGAATGTCAGAGAAACCCAGGGGCCGGGTGAAGCAAGGTGCTGTTGAATTGCACCTGCTGGAGGCTGTTCAAAGCCAGAGCAAAGCTGGTAGCCATAGTGGCAGGTAAAATAAGAGCTGAGGCCCAGAGGACTAACAGTAGTACCCACAGCTTGGGTACCCACAGTTTGGGCACTACCTTTAATTCTCTAGAACTAAACACTGTTATTAGGAGTTTTGTTTTACAACCTTTAAAATGTCTGAGGTGGGGGGGATTACTTGAGGTCAGGAGCTCGAGGCTGGCCTGGCCAACATGCTGAAACCCCCGTCTCTACTAAAAGTACAAAAATAGCCAGGCATTGTGGCACGCACCTGTAGTCCTAGCTACTCCGGAGGCTGAGGCAGGAGAATTGCTTGAACCCGGGAGGCAAATGTTGCAGTGAGCCGAGATTGCGCCACTGCACTCCAGTCTGGGTGACAGAGTGAGACTCTGTCTCAAAAAAAAAAAAAAAAAAAAGTTAGTGATATAATCAGGCTTTCTATCTCCTATTGAGTTCATTTTGGTAACACATATTCATTTGAAAACCATTTCATCTCATTAAGATCTTCAAATATGCTAGCATGATTTTCTCTCTTCTTCCCTCTCTTTCACTAGACTTTTAAGAGGTTGCCTAATTTAGTGTTATTTGCTTTGGGGTTTTTTTGTTTTTTTTTTGAGAAAGACTCTCACTCTATCTCCCCGGCTGGAGTGCAGTGGCACAATCTTGGCTCATTGCAACCTCTGCTTCCCAGGTTCAAGCAATTCACTTACATCAGCCTCTCTAGTAGCTGGAATTGCAGGCGTGTGCCACCACGCTTAGCTAATTTTCGTATTTTTAGTATAGATGGCATTTTGCCATGTTGGCCAGGCTGGTTTCGAATTCCTGGCCTCAAGTGATCTGCCTCGGCCTCCCAAAGTGCTGGGATTACAGGCATGAGCCACTGTGCCTAACTGTTTTTGTTTTGAAGGGTTTTTTGCTTTTTCTTTTTATAAAAACCAGGCTGGATCGAATTACTAGTGACACTTTTCTGTTTTTCAACTAATCAAGTTCTGCTTTCATTATATGAATACTTCTAAACAGCTTTATTTTACATTAAAAAGCTTTCCTTTTGAGATAAACAATTCATTTGTTTTCATTATTTCTTTTTAAAAATAATAGCATTTTAGAATATAATTTTTTTCTGACTATAGCTGTCATCTGCCAAAAGTTTTGAAATCTGGTGTTTTATTATTGTTATTTTCAGAACAGTATTTAATTATATGTTTTACTTCCTTTCTTACTCAAGAGTTATTTAGAAAAATATTGCTTAATTTCTTGGTATTTTGATTCTACTATTTAATATTTTTCTCACTAATTATTTGTGTTGTGATTATGGCCAAAGAGGGTTTACATTTTTAAGAATTTATTGACATTTCTTTATGGCCTAATATATATCTCAGTTTATAAACTGGCCATTTAAAAGGAATGTTAATTAGGTACTCACAGAATCTAAATGTTGAAAAGCTTATTGATTATTTAATTCCCTTATGTGTCAATTTGATCCATCATAGTCCATGATTATAAGAAATGATAAATGTTACCACTAAGATTATAGTCTTATCAATTTCTCCTTGAGTTTTAAGATCTAACTTTTAATATTTAGCTGCTATTTTATGCAGGACATAAATATTTATCAGCTTATCTTCTTTGTGGTTTGCATGTTGTATTGATATGATATTCCATATGCTTTTTCTTGAATTCTTTGTTCAATTTTAACATTGCCATTCCGAATTTAGTTGTTGCTTTGTTTTGTTTTCATTTATGTTTTATATTTTTGTACATCCTTTTAAAGAAGAGCTTTGTGGGTCAGTTTATTTTAGGCCTGCAATTTGTAAACACTAAATATGACTCAGGTTTCTGTGGGAGGAAATAGAAAACCCCTATATGTTTTACATGGAAAGGGATTTAATATAAGGGATTATATGCTTACAGAAGCATTAGGGTAGGCTGAAGAAATGAAGAGGTTGGTGGCCCCCACTGGACTACTGATTTCAAGTTCACAGCATCACATCTGCTACCATGGGTCGAGAAGTTATTGCTGCTGCTGCCAGCACAACTGCCTCTTAGCCCTGGAAGCTGGTGACCAGGCACCGGAAGGCAGGTCTGGCTGCCACCAACAGTCCTGTCTGTCCAAACCTGTTTCCTGTCAACCTTCACCTCCACCTGCTAAAGCTCCCTCGAATGCATCTTATTGGCCCAACCTAATTTGCACCTAGCATCATTTGGAAGGCCTTTGAAAAAGGTAATTTTTAGTTTTACAATCCCTCTAAGTAGGAGGATGGAGTGGCAGTCAGGAAATCCAATCCAAGAATCTACCATACAGTGTTGAAGTTAGCCTTTTGAATTCTGGGAACCCTTATGTTTCAAGAGGAGAGTGTAGCCCAGTCACATTTATTATAAATAATATTGATCTAACTTCTTTATTCTTATGTTTATGTGCATTTCTACTTTTCTTTTTAATCTTTTGGCATATGCCAAAAAGAAATGCACATAAAAATAAGACTTTTTAAAGTAATTTGCAAGTTTTGCATCCCATTTTATTCTACTATTGATTATCTTTAGATGAAGTACACATAAACAAATATATATATTTAGATTATGTATATCTTTAGGTTAAGTATATAATTCCATAATTTGTACATATATAATATATATGTACATATATTTTTCAAGGTCAAGCATGAATTATTATCTATCAACCCATGTAATGGACAGCCTAGTCAGGGGACTTTTGCTGGCAAATAAGAGAAGGCTTCTGTCAATTTGAATAGAAGGTGATTTCAATGAAAGGATACTTGGTGGATCATAGAGTCGGTGGGAGGCCTGGAGAGCCAGGCTTGGGGAGTGGGCAGGTGGCAGGAAGCTAGACCAAGCCCCACCCAGGAGCAGACTGTTTAGAGGCCTGCTGCTGCCACTGCCACAGCCCCAGGGCACAGGCCTCTCCTCCTTACCTCCCTTCCTCTAGGTTCAGATCCTGAGCAGGGCTTCCTAGTAGCTCAGTTTAGGCCACCCACCTGGACTCTAGCTGTTAGGGGTATGAGAGGAAAAACATTTGGCCTTTTTTTTTTTTTTTTTGAGATGGAGTCTTGCTCTGTCACCCAGGCTGAAGTGTAGTGGCTTGATCTCGGCTCAACTGCAACCTCCTCCTCCCAGGTTCAAGGGATTCTCCTGCCTCAGGCTCCTGAGTAGCTGGGATTACAGGCGCGTACCACCACACCCGGCCAATTTTTTTTCTTTTTTTTTTTTTTTTGAGACAGTCTCGTTCTGTCGCCAGGCGCCAGACTAGAGTGCAGTGGCGCAATCTCGGCTCCTGCAACCTCCGCCTCCTGGATTCAAGCAATTCTCCTGCCTCAGCCTCCTGAGTAGCTGGGATTACAGGCGTGCACCACCACGCCCAGCTAATTTTTTGTAGTTTTTAGTAGAGACGGGGTTCCACCATGTTGGCCAGGATGGTCTCGATCTCTTGACCTTGTGATCCGCCCGCCTCGGCCTCCCAAAGTGCTGGGATTACAGGCGTGAGCCACCGCGCCCGGCCCCAATTTTTGTATTTTTAGTGAAGATGGGGTTTCACCATGTTGATCAGGCTGGTCTCAAACTCCAGACCTCATGATCCACCCACCTCGGCCTCCAAAGTTGCTAGAATTACCGGTGTGAGCCACCACGTGCGGTCATATTTGGCCTTTTTAACTTCATCTGTGAAAAGCTGGCCCCTCATTCCACCAAGACTCCCACAGTGGCTGATTCCTTGAACCTAGGAAGGAGTCAGGTGCTGTACCCCCAAATTGAAGTGTCCACTGTACATATCTCCTCATCGTAAAAGACGAGAGATTTACTCTGTCTTCCCTTCTTCTTTTCAGTCTGATCAAGTATTTATTGACTGCTTTGTGTGAATTAGAAATTGTCATAGGCACAAATTATGCAAATCAAAAGGCCAGTTCCTATCTGCAAGGAATGTATAGTTTGGTAAGGGAGAGTTAGATACTTAAAGGTGCTGTTTTACTGTGATGGGACACCTACTAGGAGCATGGATGTTCACAGGGTGTGATTGGAGCAGCAGAAAGAGATACTTAGCTCTATCTGAGTGGGAGAGGATGAGTCTGATCTGATCTCAAAAGAGGATCATTTTCCAGGTTTTCAGGATAGGGGAGAAAAGACACAAGGACTTGGATATGTGGAACCACATGGTGCACTTTGCTGTCACCAGGATAAGTGTCATCATAGGCAGAACCAGAGGAGCTGGAGCTGGAGAGGTAGATGGGGTCACCTCATGTTAGAGGTGACCAATGGAAGGGAACCCAGTAGAACATGACCATCCCAACCCCAGCCACATTAGAGGCTGCTGCTTCTGTCTTTGAAATTTGCTGAGTCTTGGACCCACAGAGCTTCTAACCCTGCTGGAGCCTGGAGAAGAGGAGTTGTGGGGGAGCAAAGAGATGGCGGAGCTGTGAGAAGGGTGCCAAAGGATGTACCCCGCATCTGGCTCAGTGAAGACATGACCTTTTCCCACAGTCCAGTAGGCACTAGAGAAGGTGGCAAGGCTTGAGTGGCCTTTAGGGTTCCTTAAGGGGCCCCTGGGGCATTTTCTGAAGGGAGGACCCCCCTGTGTCAGGGAACTTGCATGGGGGAGGCCTCCCTGGCCCAAGAGAGTACAGCATTTGGATGGCTAACCTTTAGGGGCCACTGAGGACTCACTGGTATTAGCCAGAGAAGTAGCAATACCAAACAGAGTGACCACAAGAGGGACCTTTTGAAAAGAAAGAAGGAAACAACAGATGCTGGTGAGGATGTGGAGAAATACAAACACTTTTACACTGTTGGTGGGAGTTCAACCATTGTGGAAGACAGTGTGGCAATGCCTCAAGGATCTAGAACAGAAATACCATTTGACCCAGCAATCCCATTACTGGGTATATACCCAAAGGATTATAAATCATTCTGCTATAAAGACACATGCACACGTATGTTTATTGCAGCACTATTTACAATAGCAAAGACTTGGAACCTACCCGAATGCCCAGCAATGATAGACTGGATAAAGAAAATGTGGCACATATACACCATGGAATACTATGCAGCCATAAAAAAGAATGAGTTCATGTCCTTTGCAGGGACATAGATGAAGCTGGAAACCATCATCCTCAGCAAACTAACACAGGAACAGAAAACCAAACACAGCATTGTCTCACTCATAAGTGGGAACTGAACAATGAGCACACATGGACACAGGGAAGGGAACATCATACCCCAGGGCCTGTCGGGGGGCGGAGGGACACGGGGGGAGCATTAGGACAAATACTTGATGTATGCAGGGCTTAAAACCTAGATGACGGGTTAATAGGTGCAGCAAACCACCATGGCACATGTATACCTATGTAACAAACCTGCATGTTCTGCACATGTACCCCAGAACTTAAATTAAAATAAAAAGATAAAGAAGATCTGGGGATCTAATGTGCAGCATGGTGACAACAGTTAATAATATTGTATTATAGGCTTGGAATTAGCTGAGAGAGAGTTTTTTTGTTTTTTTGTTTTTGTTTTTGTTTTTGTTTTTGAGACGGAGTCTTGCTCTCTCACCAGGCTGGAGTGCAGTGACGCAATCTTGGCTTACTGAAATTTCTGCCTCCTGGGTTCAAGTGATTCTCCTGCCTCAGCCTCCCAAGTAGCTGGGACTATAGGCATGCGCCACCATGCCCAGCTAATTTTCAGATTTTTAGTAGAGACGGGGTTTCACCACGTTGGCCAGGATGGTCTCGATCTTTTGACCTCATGATCTGCCCGCCTTAGCCTCCCAAAGTGCTGGGATTACAGGAGTGAGCCACTGCACCTGGCTGAGAGAGTTTATCTTAAGAATTCTCACCAAAAAAGCAAAAATTAAAAATGGAAACTATGTGACTTGAGGGATGGGTATGTTAATTAACTTGACTGTGGTAATCATTTTACAATACATATCTACATCAAAGCTTCATGTGGTACACTTTAAATACATACTTTAAATTTGTGGAAAAAAATAAAAGAAAGAAAACCCTTCACGTCTATGCTTCCAATGGGGTGAGACTTCTCAACAGCTTTGGCATTTGTTCGTGGCTAGTTGAGGACGCCAAGGAGGGGAGATCACTACAGGGCTTGGAACACAGCAGTGCTTCCTTAAAATTCTCCTTAGAATCTCTTTTTCCTCCCAGCTGCTGCTCAGATCCCACCCTCTTCCACCACCTCTTAAATCTTTTCCTGCCTGCATTTTCTTACCTAAAGCAATCTACTACTGCCATACGTTCATTCACCCACCGGAACCTGTCTTGCCAGGACCTGACCTCAGGAGACTGAGTCACACCTGCATCATCCCTGCTGAGGCCCAGGTCTCCATCCCACTTCCGGCCCCAACCCCACTGTTAGCTCCATCAGGTTCTCTGGGGCAAGCCAAGGAGGCCGTTTTATCTCCTTTTTTCTAAATTAGATCCCCAGAAGCAAGACATCAGGCTTCCTGGGGAAATCTAACTTTGCTCATGAACTTGGCCATTCATTGTTGCTCAGTTAACCTGAGCCCAACTCTTTCTGCCTTTTCAAACGTCACTCAGCTGTGCCCTTGAATGAACTGGGGCAGAAGTCCTCAGGTCCTGATCACACACGCTGTTCCCAACTTCCCTTCCCCTTGACATGCTGTGGTGAACTCTGAATTCCAGCACGTCTCCACTCTGCTGTAGAGCCTTTCTAGGGCTGGCAGGCATTCTGCCACAGAGCTGGTCTTTGTGGCTTTATGCCCACAGTAATTACTAGGGCTGGGTCATGCAACCCTCTAACCTCTTCAATTTACAGCCTCCAGGATCTGCCACCCCTGCGGCGTTTGGAGGATGTCTAACCACAGACCGGATGTGCGTGGTAGCAGGTGGTCTGCTTGATTGCTGGTCCTTCAGTGACCCCTCTGCTCTCCAGTGGCCAGACAGGGATTCAGAACATGCCCATGCACATCTGCTACTGACATCCTCATCCATGAAATTCCCAATAGCTGCAGAAATTGTATATTTGTACATGTTGATTCTGTAATAAACACTGACCCCCCAAGCCTGTACCACAGACAGGCTTCCTTAGCCTCTCAGTCTAGCTTCTGTAAAGCAGCATAAGTGTGGTTCTCCATTTCACATATCGAGGCCCTTAACACTCCATGCCCTCATGGTTCTAATTCTGATTTTGGAACAGACCCCACCATTTCCCTCTTTTTGAAGGTGACGTTGCAAGGATCACATAACTCCTGTTGGGCCAACTTCCTTTCCCTTGTACAATGAGCATAACCACTAGGTGGTCCCCCTGAAAGCTCATTCTTGTCACAGTTCTGGGGGTATCAGTTACCTGAAGGATACTCAGGTTGAAACCCCAGATAAACCTTACTAAATATGACCTGAATGTTCCAGGCTGCCTTGTAGGCCCTTACTATGGTATCATATCCCAATAAACACAATGACACCTCAAAAGAAAAAAAGAAAGGTTGATAAGTAATGCAGGTCTCTACTTCTTCTAAACCCAGAAGAGAGGGTTACATAGCACATCAGACAAAAATGTCTCTTAAAATCCTTTCAAAGCTATTCTTGTTATGCCCAAACTTTGATTTTTCATCAATTTCTTATGAGTATCCTATACCTAAATCCCTCCAGTATTCCATTTCTCTGCCTGTCTGTTCCTTTCTTTCTTTTTCCCTCTCTCCTTCTGCCCTGTTATTACATTTCCTTAATGTTTCATCACATCTGCTTCTATGGACAACAAAACAAAACTATCTCCCTTGAGGCCCATCCTTCTTTGAAGCACCAAAAGGATAATTTTTTTTTTCTGTAGTTATTTTTTAATTAAACTTTCTTTGTTTTGTTTTGTTTAGATGGAGCCTTGCTCTGTTGCCAGACTGAAGTGCAGTGGCATGATCTCGGCTCACTGCAACCTCCACCTCCCGGGTTCAAGTGATCCTCCTGCCTCAGCCTCCTGAATAGCTGGGACTACTACCATGCCCAGCTAACTTTTTGTATTTTTAGTAGAGACAGAGTTTCACCATGTTGTCCAGGATGGTCTCACTCTCTTGACCTTGTGATCCACCTATCTTGGTCTCCCAAAGTGCTGGGATTATAGGTGTGAGCCACTGCGCCCAGCCTAATTAAACTTTTTATTTTGAGATAAATGTAGGCTCACATGCAGCTGTGAGAAATAATACAGAATCATCCCCTGTGTGCTCCCCCAATGGTAACATCTTCCAAAATATAGCACAATTTGATATCGTCATCGATATAGTCAAGTACAGATCATTTCTATCACCATAAAGATCCCTCATGTTGTCATTTTATGGCCATACTTACTTCCCTCTCTGTCACTCTCCTTAGCCCCTGGCAATCACTAATCTGTTCTGCATTTCAGTAATTGTGCCATTTCAAGACTGTTATATAAATGGAATAATACGGTAGATAGACTTCCAAGAGTGTCTTTTTCACTGAGCATAATTCTCAGGATTCATCCAGGTTGGTGCCTGTATCATAGTAATAATTCCCTTTCATTGCTGAATAGTATTCTACAGTAAGGATATACCACAGTTCATTTAGCCATTTACTCCTTGAAAGACATCTGGTTTGTTTCCAGTTTTTGGCTGTTGGGAATAAAGCTGCTATTCATGTACAAGTTTTTGTGTAAACATAGGTTGTCATTTCTCTGGGATATATATCTACCCAGGAGTGCAATTCCTGGGTCATTTGGTAGCTTCATGTTTAATTTTTTTAGAGAAACTGCCAAACATTTTTCTGGAATGACCTTTCCATCCTTGTCAGCATTTGGTTGGTGTCATAATTTTTTAATTTTAGCCATTCTGGTAAGTGTGTAGTGACATTTCATTGTGGTTTTAATTTGCATTGCCTTGATAGCGAATGATGTGAAATATCTTTTCATGTGCTTCTTTGCCATCTGCATGTCTCTTTCCATATCTTGTGCCTATTTTCTAAGTGGACTGTTTGCTTTTCTACTGTTGAATTTTGAGAGTTCTTTATATATACTCAATGCTAGTCCTTTGTTAGATATGTGATTTGGAAATATTTTCTCCAACTCCCTCTCTTATCTTTTCACCCACTTAAGAGGGTCTTTCACCAAACCAACATTTTTAAGTTTGATAAAGTCCAATTTATTGATTTTTCCTTTTGTGGATCATGCTTTTGGGATCAAGCCTAATAACTCTTTGTCTAACCCAAGACGTCAAACATTTTTTGTGTTTTTTTTCTCTAAAAGTTTTGTAGTTTTACATGTTACATTTAAGTCCATGATCCACTGTTGAATTAATTTTTGTATAAAGATGTGAAACTTAGACAGAGGTTTGTTTTTTGGCCTTTCATGTCCAGTGTCCCAGCACCATTTGAAAATGTTGCAAAGCTATCTTTCCTGTATTAAATTGTTTTGCATCTTTGTCAAAAATGAGATGGGCATATTCATGTGGGTCTATTTCTGGGTTCCCCTGTTTTATTTCATTGATTATGTGGTCTATCTTTGTGATACTTGCCAATGTCACCCTGTTTTGATACTGTGGCTATATAATAAATCTAGGAATCCGGTAGACTGCTTCTACTTTATTCTTCTTTTTCACAGTGGTTTGAGGTATTCTAGTTATTATGACTGCCCACATAAATTTTAGAATAATCTTGTCTGTGTCTTTAAAAATCTTGCTGATATTTTGATAGGAATTGTGTTAAAAGTGTACATCAATTTGGGGGAGAATTGAATTTGTTACTATGTTGAGTCTTCCAATTCATATTGGAAGTCTTCTATTCATATTTCAGTATATCTCTTCAACATTATATCTCTCCTATTATATCTTTGGTTTCTTTCATCGGCATTATATAGCATTCAGCATAGAAGTCCTATGTGTTTTGTTTGATGTACATCTATTTCTTTTTTAGTGATTATAAATGATAGTTTTTTCATTTCAGTGGCTGTGTATTCATTGCTAGAATACAGAAATACACTCTTCGTATGTTTATCTTGTATTCTGTGACCTTGCTGAAGTCACTTATTAGTTACATGAGGGTTTAAAAATATATTCCTTAGGATTGTCTGTGTAGACATCTGCAAATTGGGACAGTTCTGTTTTCTCCTTTCCACTCGGTATGCTCTTCATTCCTCACAGTACCCCATTATATTGGTTAGAACTTTCAGCACTTGGTAAATGAGAGTAGAGCAGACATCATCCTTGCCTTGTTCCCAATCTTAGGAGGAAAGCATTCAGACTTTTCTCTGTTAAGTATACCATTAGCTGTAGGGTTTTTTTGGTAGATGTTCTTCATCAAGTTGAGGGTGTTCCCCTCGACTCCTGTTTTTTCTGAGAGCTTTTATCATGAATCTGGGTCAAATGTTGTCAATGTGTTTTCCGCAAGGATTAATCATGAGATTTTTCTTCTTTAGCCTGTTAATATGATGGATTACATTGGCTGACTTCAAATAGTGAGCCAGCCTTGCTTGCACCCCCTGGAATAAACTCCTTCACTTGATTATGTTACATAAATCTTTTCATGGACTGCTGAATTCTACTTGCCAATATTTTGTTTAGAATTTTTGCATATGTATTCATGAGGACTATTGGTCTGCAGTTTTTAAAATTTATACTTTTTCTGGTTTTGGTAACAGGGCAATATTAACTTCATAAAATGAGTTGGAAAATGTTTTCTCCTCTCTGTTTTCTGGAAGATATTGTGTAGAAGTGGTGTGAATTCTTATTCAATGTTTGGTAGAATTCCCTAGTAAAATAATCAAGGCTTGGGGCAGGAGTTTTATAACAACCAATTAAATTTTCTTGGTGGGTAAAAGGCTATTCAAATATGTTTTGTATTGGGTGAGTTGTGATAATTTGGTTTCTCTGAGGCATGGTTTTTCTCAGAATTTCTGAGAACAAAATTCTTTTCTTTGAGACAGAGTCTTACTCTATCACCCAGGCTAGAGTGTGGTGGCACAATCAGGACTCACAGCAGCCTTGACCTCCTAGGCTCAAGCATTTTTTTGTAAAGACAGGGTTACGCCATGTTGCCCAGGCTGGTCTCAAACTCCTGGGCTGAAGTGATTCACCCGCCTTGTCCTCCCAAAGTGTTGGGTCCACCGGTGTGAGCTACTGCACCTGGCCAGTATTTTCTTGTTTTTGATGTCTGTAGAGCCTGTAGTGATATCCACTGTTGATTCCTAGTATTGGTAATTTGTATCTTCTCTTTGTCAGTATCGTTAGAAGTTTGTCCATATTATTGATATTTTTCAAAGAATCAGCTCTTCCTTTCATTGATTTTATCTGTTGTTTTCCTGTTTCCAAGTTTATTGATTTGTGTTTTTTTTTTCTTCTGTCTGCTGCAGGTTTATTTTGTTCTTTTTCTTCTAAGTTCTTAAGACTTGGAGCTTAGGATTTTTATTCAAGACTTTCCTCTTTCCCCTCCCCCACAATTATATACATGTAGTGCTATACATTTCCCTCTCAGCAACTTTAGCTATGTGCCACAAATTTAATATGTTATATTTTCATGTTCATTCAGTTCAAGGTATTTTTAAAATTTCTCTTGAGACTGCATCTTTGACCCATGTATTATTTAGAAGTATGTTATTTTGTTTCCAAGTGTTTGAAGATGTTCCTGTTATCTTCTTGTTATTGATCTCTGGTTTGACTTCATTGTGGTCAGAGAACTCTGTATGGTTTTCCTTTTTATATCTGTTGAGATTTGTCTTATGGTCCAGGATATGATCCATCTTGGTGTATGTTCTGTGGGTACAGAATATACATTCTTTTTGAATGTATATTCTGCTGTTTTAGGGTGGCATATGCTATAAATGCCAATTTGATACTTTTGGTAGATGGTTTTGTTAAGTTCTTCTGTATCTTTGCTGATTTTCTGCCTGGTTTTATGAAAGTTTCAGGGGTGATGATGATGAAGCCTCCAACTACAATTATAAGTCTGTCTATTCTCCTTTCAGTTTTAGCAGTTTTTGCTTCACATGTTTTGTAGCTCTGTTGTTTGATGCGTACATATTTAGGATTGTTATGTCTTCTTGATGAGTTTACCCTTTTATCATTATATAATGTCTCTCTTTTCTCTGACAAATGTTTGCTTTGATGTCTACTTTATCTGATATTAATATAGACAATTTTGCTTATTTTTATTTTACCATTTACATGATATAGCTTTCCCCATCCTTTAACTTTTAGTCTGCCTATGTTGCTATATTGGAAATGAGTTTTGTTCTTGACAGTAGTTATAGCGTGTTTTAAAATTTACTCTGCCAATCTTTCTTTTATTAGGTGTGTTTAAACCTTTTAATGTTATTGTCGATATGATAAGGCTTAAGTTTCCCATTTTATTTTTTGTATTCAGTTCATTCTCTGTCATTTTTTTTGCCTTCTTTTGAGTTACTTAAACAATTTTTTAGAATTCCATTTTGATTTATCCATGCTGTTTTTTAATGTCTCTTTTTGTATAGATTTTTTTTTTTTAGTAGTTGTTCTAGGTAGTACATTATATATACATAGCTTATCACAGTGTGCTGGTGTTTTCATTTTACCAGTTTGAGTGAAGTACAGAAACTTTACCTACTTTTACATAACTTTATCCTCTCCCACTTATAGTTGTCAGTATTTCTTCAACATACGTTTGAAACCACATCAGGCAGTTTTATAATTTTTGCTTCAATCATCAAACATAATTTAGTAAATTCAAGAGGGAAAGGAAAGCCTAATATATATTTATGCTTATACAAATCTTTTTTTTTTTTCTGCTTATACAAATCTTCCTTTCTCTCTCTTTTTGATGTCCCAGTATTTCTTCTTCTACTGCTTCATTTCTATTTATAGAATTTCCTTTCGCCATTTTTTTAGGGTAGGGTTGTTGGCGTCAAATTGTCTTAGTTTTCCTTTATCTGAGAATGTCTTCCTTTCTCTTTAATTCCAGAAGGACTGCTGGACATAGGATTCTGGGTTGGCAGTTTTTTCTTTTTCAGCCCTTGAAAACTATTGTGCCACTTCCTTCAGGCCTCTGTGGTTTCTGATAAGAAATCCTTTGTCATTAGAGTTGTTTTTTTCTCTATTGGTAAGCTTTTCATCTGGTTATCTTTCAGATTTTTTTTTTTTCTTTAGTTTTCAAAAGTTTAATTGTAATGTGTCTTGCTATAGATTTCTTTGGTTTTATCGTGTTTGGGGGTTTATTCAGCTTTCTAAATCTGTAGGTTTATGTCACTCAGCAAATTGAAGGAATTTTTAGCCTTTTTGTTTTTAACTGTTTTTTCAGTCTTATACTTTTTCTTCTTTCCTTCCAGGACTCCAGTAACATGAATATTAGACCTTTGTTATAGTTCCATAGGTTTTTAAGGCTCTGTATATTTTTTAAGTTAATTTTCTCTCTTTATTCATATTGGCCGGTTTCATTATTCTTTTTCCAGACCATGAATTCTTTCCTACATCCCTCCATTCTGCCGTTGAGTCCATGTACTGAGATTTTTATTTCAGTTATTATACTTTTCAGTTCTAAAGTTTACATTTGATTGTCTTTATCTTCTCTTTCTTTCCTGAGGCTTTCTGTTTCTTTGCTGAGGTTTTCTGTTTTTTCATGTTTGAAGTATATTCATAATTTCTTGTTGAAATATTTTTATTATACATGCTTTTAAATCTTTGTCAAATACTTCTAACATCTTCGACCTCTTGATAGTGGTGTGTATTGGCTTTTATATAATTCAGTTTGAGATCTTCTTGGTTCTTGCAAAACAGATGAATGATTTTCCATTAAAATCTGAACATTTTTGTTTTGTGTTCTGAAACTCTGGATATTCTCTTTTAGCTGGCTTGTTCTGACACTGCTATGGCAGGTTCCTTAGGTCCCAAGTCCCTGGCTAGTCTGCCTTCTTCTCTCCCCCTTTTAGAATCTTCTTATCCTTATTTTACATGTAACGGCCAATATTTTTAACTGTGATTTGCAGGAGGAATAAGAAAAAAATACATCTATTCCATCTTCCCAGAAGTTTTTGTTTGTTTCTTTGAGACAGAGTATAGCTCTGTCACTTAGCCTGGAGTACAGTGGCGCAATCTTGGCTCACTGCAATCTCCACTTCCTAGGCTCAAGTGATCCTCCCACCTCAGCCTCTCAAGTAGCTGAGACTACAGGTGAGTGCCACCAAACCCAGCTATTTTTGTATTTGTTTGGTAGAGGTGGGGTTTTGCCATGTTGCCCAAGCTGGCCTTGAACTCCTGGGTGAGGGATCTGCCCACCTCAGCCTCCCAAAGTGCTAGGATTACAGGTGCGAGCCATCATGCCTAGTCAGAAGTAGAAGTCAGGCAATAATTTAAAACCATTACATGTAAATTATTGTCCCTGTCACACATAGCATCAAAATAATATTTTTTGTTTTACACAAACTGTTCTAGGGGCTATACAGCGGGTGGATTTGAGCATAACCCAAATGGAATCTGGTAAGTTTTAAAGTTATTGACAGAAATGAAAAGAGATAGTGGTAGGGTGGATGGAGAGAAGGGAGAATTCTAGGAATACGATAATGTGCTGTGTAATAATGTTTCAGTCAATTAGGGACCACATATGGAATGGTGGTCCCATAGGATTACAATATCATATTTTTACTGTATCTTTTCTATGTTTTCATACATAAATACTTACTGTTGTGTTATAGTTGTCTCCAGTATTTAGTACAGTAACATGCTGTACAGATTTGCAGCCTGGGAGCAATAGGCTATACCATACAGCCTAAGGGTATAGTAGGCTATGCCATCTAGGTTTGTGCAGGTACACTCTATGATGCTTGCACAACAACAAAATCACCTGACACATTTATCAGGCATATCCCCAGCGTTAATCAATGTATGGCTATATTTAGGAGATAAAATAGATAGGACTAAGTGATTTTTTGAATAGAGGGAATGCATGAAAGGAAAGAGGGAGGCTAGACCATTGGGTTTACATCTTGGGATCCAATATAGTGGGTTCATTATAAGACTGGAAACACGGGAGGAGGAGTAGGTCTCGTAAAGAGGAGAAGGAAGAAAGTTATGTTTGGTTTTAGACATGTCGAGTTTGAGATGCTCACAGATCATCTGAGTGGAGATGCCTATCAAGCAGTTATATACAGCAATGTAAAGAAGTCCAGGGGAGAGGCCAGAGCTGGTTCTACTTGTTTGAATGTAGAACCTCAGCACAACATGGTAGTAAAACCATGAGAGAGGGACAAGACTTGGGTAAGGACAGAGAAGGAAGAGCAGTGTGCCAAGGAGCAGGAGCTTGAATGTGGAGGAAAAAGTGGGAGGGCAGAGAGTGGAGAGAGCAAGTGTAGACCTGCTTCTCACAGTTTGGTGCACAGGGAAGGAGAATGCTAGGAAAGGAGCTACGTAGTGAGGCTTAGTATTAATTTTTCGCTATGCTTATAGGATGAAGAAAAACAGCCAGTAGGGAGGACGTTGAAGATGTAGGAGAGAGGGGCTGACTGGTGGGCCAAGGGGCAAGCAATCAATTGGGAATGCAGGAGAAGGACTGGCTTTCAGCCCAAGTCCAGATACTAGATCCTTTGAGTCTGGAGAAATGGAGATGAAGATGAGGGGGGATGTAGATAAATCTTCAGATGGGGAGCAAGAAAGGGAAGTTGTTTATAGATGCCCTCTCCAATTATCTTAATGAAGTGGGTGGTAGGTCCTTTCCTGGGGTAATAGTGAGGGGGAGCTTGGACATGATGCTACAGACTTGACAAGAGAGCAGGTGCTGACTATGGAAAAGGTAAGGGATTGTCAGTTGGGTCTGAGGACTCAGCTCAGTTTGGACACATGGACCCTGCAGTGGCGGCCCCACTGTTAAGGACTAAGATGATTTTCCAACTGGGTACACAAGTCAGCCCTAAGCATATTTTAATCTGTGTAATGTGGGCCAGAAGAGATATGTTCTTGGCAACAGAAAAAAATGAATAAGACATCTTACTGATGGTTTTTTACTGCAGAAAAAAAATGTTAATGTGAAATTTGGTCTATAACACATTCATTTGTAAATACCACTGGTAACTGACTTGTATGGTTTGTGTTGTGTAATTAGTGTGAAAGAAAGAAAGGAATTCCATGAATTGCCTATATTTCACTGCTTGGGCACAGAATCAACTGAGGTCAGGTAATAATAAGCAGTCTTGCTACCAGCCTTATTCATTGAATCATCTCTTTTGCTGCCAAGACAATGCTGCTCTTTATGCCACATGGAGGCCTAGCCTCTGTGATCGTAGGAGACTCCTGCCAACTCAGCACTTGGCTTGGTGACCCGAGGGTTCTCAGGCCACATCCTCAGAGACAGCCGGTGCCACAGACACATCCGTCGTCTTGTTGCCACACGATAGCCATTGAAAACTCCAAGGTGGGGACTCACTGCAGAACTTCTATTCAGTCCACGCAGAGCCCCAGGGAAGGCAGGGCTGACGTCAGCCTGGGAGGTGAGAGGCCCAGACCCAGAGAAGGCAGGCTGTGTTCCAGGACGTGACAGTTTCTGTGGAGAGAAGATGTTATGTCCTTTCTCTGCTACAGGATGGCTAAAGCTGGAGGAGCAGTGAAGCTGAGCCCTCTAAGGAGTTCAGTTCATGCATTATTCAGGAGGTGACTGAGAAAGGCTGAGATGGCAGAGGGAGACAGAAACACATTTATATTTCAAGCTGAAGGTTCCATTATGAAATCAAATTCTATTTTGTTGAAGGCCTGAGCCTGATCGTCCAAGTAAATCCAGGAGTAAGAGGAGCCCAGCATGGTCCATCTATCCCCAGGCAGTGTGAAGAGTCTGCTATTGGTCCTAAACTGGCTTGCATCATCTCTTCCTTTCACTAAAGAAAGAACAAAAACAAGCATTTATGGAATACCTTTTGTGGTTCACCTTCTTGAATAGGCCTTCCTTAATCTTCGCAACAACTTGTGAAGAAAATATAAGCACTTATCTTTTATAATAGAGGAGAGTGAGGAGTGGAGGTGGTTAAGGAACTTTTATAAGTGGTGGGGCTGGGATTAAGACCTAGGTTTTGTCACAAGGAGCCTATAAATACTCTTCCCATTGTTTCCAAAGAAACCAGTAAAGTGATCTTCTTTGTGTTTCTGTCTACTCAAGGTGCCTACTTAGGCATCCTAAGAACTTGTAGCTCAAGATTGAATGACCTTAGAGGGCAAGTGGGCATTTGCCCAATGGCGTAGAGGGTTGGAGGGTCATTTTTCACTTTAATGGATTTTTGAAAAGGCACAACTCAATGTCTTTGAATTTGATGTTGTTCCCTGCCTAGAGCATTCATTTTACACTTGTTTATATCCTGACGCAGGTAAGTCTCGGGAGCCTGGACCTCAGTTGCGACATCATTTCTGTAACGGGGAGTTGAGGTGTTGGCTTTTTGGGATCTGAAAGTCAGGACACATGGTCTAACCAAAGCCTGTTTATCATTTATAAACATGTACGTATAAAAGGAATATCAACGGAAGCCCATCTATTTGTACCTGTAATAAATGATTTTTATGGAAGGAGTCACAGTTGAGTCATCCTGGCGGAATCTGCCGTGACAGCATCATGCTGAGAATGGGGGAATACTCAGGACACCCTTGCTGAGTAGAACTGATTTTAATTGAGCCGCATGACATCCTAGCACACAGAAATGCCCTTGTCAGCTTTTCAAGTAGATGTTCTGCCCCTATTGCTGTCAAAAGGTGCTACAAGTAGAAACACCTTCTGTTAATAATCCTGAGTGGGTCACACATTGGATGTTTTCCTTCAGTAGTGGTGCTAACCCTCTCATGAAGTAAGCCTCTTTGAAGCTACCGACTCTCCTTCCCAATCTCCAGGGCCTGATGCTGGTCTCCTCGGCACATGGTCTTCAGGTACATCTCCTTGGGGTACCAGAGTGGCACGCCCCCTGCAATCCGCTTGTATTCACAATCTGCTTGTGAAGTCTGAGCAAAGACTTCACGCTGCTGACCAGGCCCATGGCCCATGTGCCCTGTCGGGCATCTGCTACTCAGCCTGGCCACAGCCTTGATGTCACACCTGTCCCTCCATGCCATTCTGTGACTTCTTCTGTGATTCTTTCTTCCATGGATGATGCTCTGCTTAACCCTTCCCAATAATTGGAATAATCCCTTAGAATATTGATCCGTTGTAAATCACTGCTCACAACCCCATGTCTTCGGGCTTTTCACAGAGCCTCCCTTCCACTTCCTGCTTTGAATCGCTCTCTCTCTCAAGAAAAGCTGGATCCTGGCACCCACACGTGTAGCCTGGGAGGTTGAAAGTTTGTGAAGACCCACCTCCAACACAGCAGCTGAGAGGTGCTATATTCATGGTTGAATGAGGCATCAAGGTGGGTAGACCTGAGGACAGTTTCACAAGGTATGTGTCCCCAGTGTGGTGCAGGGAGGTGTCTAGATGATCAGCACAACCAAAGAGGTCCTGTCCTTGGGACAAGAAGGACAAAGGCAGTGTCAACCCGACTCTGGTGGCCTCACCTCAGTAGCAGACAAAGCTGGGAAATAAGACGATGCCAAGCTCCCTTGGGCAAGCTGACCCTCAGCAGAGGCCAGTGGGTCCCAACAAAGGTCAAGGGCCATTGTGGTACCTCCCTCTCAAGTCATGAGGGTGACATCTGAAAATAGAGAACATTTTACTTCTTCTTTTCTAATCTGAGTGCTTTGTATTTCTTTTTTCTTGCCCAGTTGGCCTTACTAGAAGCTTCCAGTACATTTTTGGAAGTTTTAAGTGTTGCCTTGGCTTCTTCCAAGCCGTTTCCTGTTGGGTGGGCAGGGGATGAGCAGGCCATGTTACTGCCCCTTCCTGTGGCCATGATTCTCCGAAGCCGTTTCTATTAAAGACACATTTATGGCAGGGCACGGTGGCTCACGCCTGTAATCCCAGCACTTTGGAAGGCCAAGGTGGGCAGACTGCCTGAGGTCAGGAGTTTGAGACCAGCCTGGCCAATACAGCAAAACCCTGTCTCTACTAAAAATACAAAAATTAGCTGGGCGTGGTGGTGGGCACCTGTAATCCCAGCTACTCGGGAGACTGAGGCCAGGAGAATCGCTTGAACCCAGGAGGCGGAGGTTGCAGTGAGCCAAGATTGCGCCATCGCACTCCAGCCTGGGCAACAGAGTGAGGTTCCGTCTCAAAAAAAAAAAAAAAAGACACATTTATAATGATCTATGCTGCATGAATCTGTTTAAATAGGCTTTAAGAACTTTCCAAGTTTTAGTTTTTCTCCTAGCTTTACACCCCCCTGTTTCCTTCCAGGTGGGAATGAATGAGAGAGACTTTCAGAATGGCCATCCCACAGCCACCTCTAAACCCTGGAAGATGTTCCTGGAATACTGCCCAGGGGACCCCTGGGGTTACATTCCTAAGGACAGACTAGGGAATCAAATGAGCAGGACTTCTTTCAGCTGGAACACTGCCCAGGACCCTCTGACAGTCCCCTCTGCCTTGCATGTGGATGGAGGGCCATTGCATCCCCAGCTGCTATAAACTATTGGGTAGTTTAAGGTGACTGGTCATTTTGTTGATTTTCTGTAGATTAATCTGGAGTCATCTTCTCTAGCACAAACCCAAAGGAGGGAATTCCTACCAGAACAGGATAATGTAGAAGAAGGAGGGAAAGAAGGTGGGAGCCAAAATGTCTAGTTCGCCCCCACTGCCAAGCACCACCCTAAGGTTGTGAAGGCTGCACATGGCAGTAGCTCCAGGACTTACTGCATGAAAAGGGAGAGCAAAGAGGATACAGAGAGAGGACCTGATGCTCTGGAAGTTCACACTCCTTGACTACGTGGTGCCCATGGAAAAATCTGAGAAGGGATGACTGCAACTTAGAGGGGCCATGGTTTAGGTCTGATCCTGCCACATGGGATGAAAGGGAAATCCTGCAGGCTGAACTAAAAAGAGCAGAAGATGGGTGGAGGGTTAGTGGAAAGAGATAGTATTTGACTAGAAGATCCAAGGGAAACCTCAATTTCATCTAACCATCGCTTCTCCCTCTGTGAGGCTCCTGCAACAGCTGCTCAAACAAGGAGCAAGAGCAGAAAGGCACTCAAGTGTCATGTGACAGCTGGACCAGAGCCTAATCCCTTCCAGAGTAGGTCAAGGCTCGGGTGAAGCAGGTAGCTTAGCAGCTCCCTAAGCCTGGGTCTAAGTCTTGGAGTCTTGTCTTCTTCTGGTGGGTTCCATGGTATGGGAGGCCAAAGCAATAAGCAGTGTGGTCAGGACAGTCCTCAGCGGGAATGAGGCATGGTGTAGCCCACGATTCTGGTGCATTAAGTGAAAGTGAGAACAGAGCCTGGCTGTGCTGTCACCTCTGTAACGATGCTGCCCACTGATTAGCAAGACCCAGGCAGTTCCCTCCATGTTGACCAATCAAATTAGCAACTTCTCCTTTCTGGGGGAGTTAGGAAGAGGGTGGGTAGACTGGCTGATGGAGAAGTGGAAGATGTTACAGATAACAATGACAATCATTTAACTCAGACCTGGAAATTCTGAGAAAATGCCATAAACACAAACCAGACATGGGGCATGGATATTTGAAAAAAAGTTAAAAAAATGTTATTTGCTTTTGTGGCTAGAATATTCAAGAGAATTAACTAAAAAGTTATTATATAATATAAAGAAACTAGTTATATACTAGAAAATAATGTAAATACCAAACACTTTACATCACCAACAACCGGACAAAAAGATGATCCATTCATTAAAGTATAGGACACCCTAGTAAGAAATCTATATGACCCTAAAAGAAAAAAACCCTGCAAACTCTATTAAATTATATTAAGAGACAAAAAATATCTCATGCTTTTTCCACTTAAAATTATGTGATGAGCATTTTTCAAGTCAAAAATCATTCTTTTAAAACATCAGTTAGAAAAATTGCACAGCATCCCATTGAACTGATATAACAGCACTTACTCAACAAATCACTTTAAACATTTGCAACATTTTCCTTTTCTTGCAACTTTACTTGCAAAACAACAGCAGCTGTACACAAATCGTTGTCCGCTTTTCAGTTGTTTCCTTAAGGTAAATTTCAGAGGTTTTTGCATGGTTTTATCATAGAAACATAATAGCTGACTCAAAGCATGTGATATAAAGATTTCTAGAGAGCCTGGGCTCATGGTTAAGCGAGGCTACCCCTTTCACTGTTTTCTTGGTAGCGGTAAATATTATTTTTATAATTTTTGCTAAATATGATAGCTCAAAAAAAAAATAGCAGTTATTTTTGCTCATTCTTTTTTTGCATGAGCAAGTGAACAGAACAGGGATTAAGAACAAGGGCTTGAAAGCTAGACTGAGCAGGACCCAGCTTCTACCCTTTTACCTTCACCAATTTTTAGACCAGGGAGAATCTGATGCCTTTCTTACAGGCCTGCAAAGAGCATGGGAGATGATGCCTACAAAGCTTAAAACTGCCCTGGAGTTGGGAGCCAGTGCTGGCTCCTGGAACAATGATAATGAACACCCCCTTCCCAGCCTCTGGAAAATGCAGCATCTGTTGGCCTGTCTCTTATGCTTTCGGTTCTGACATCACTCCTGAAAGCTGCCTTGGGTGTGTCGCCTCCATACTCCCCACCCACCTGTGTGTGCCCCTAGGTCATGAGAAGTTCTACCCTGGCCAGAGCGGAGTGTGGAAGCTCTCTCTCTAAGATGCTGGCTGTGTGTCCCTTCACTTCAGGCCAGGCTGGGAGGCAGCTCTGGTGGGCCACCCTGGGCCTTTGCACTCTGACCACCAGTGCAGTGGAGAACTCCGTACGTCTGTTGAGATCAGCCCATCAGCATTAACTCTCAGAGTCCTCCTCTTCAATGGCAGCAGACATTGCTACACTCACACTCCTCGACTCTGCCATAACATGCTTCTCCCCCAGGAAAATCACAGTCAGCCCTGGATCTCAGAGCCACTCTTCCTAGGGGCAAGGCAAATGGATCAGCACACATTTCTAAGGATGGGTTTGGAACTGGGTTAAGTATGCCTGTCTGCAGTATCTCTCACAATATCTGTCTTCTCGATGCAGAATTACTTATGACAGAATAACTGAGCATGCCCATATTAGATCAGGATGCTCTGACGTGATGCCTTGTTAGGGGCCATTGATTGCAAAGGGACCATCCCCTTTGGGAGGAGGTGGGGTTTCCCCCTAAGGGGAGTGGAGTTTCCCATTATCAATCATCTTGGAAAGAGTTTTAACTGGGATAGGAAATGAGGAATAGGGAGGCAAATCTCAGAGTGAAGAGATTCAAAAAGCCTTTTCTCTCTCTGGGTCTTGTTGAGTTGGGTTTGGACTTACAGGCTCAAGAGTAGGGCTGTTAGTGGAGAGAAACTGGCACCTGTCCCACAGAGGTGTGATCCTGGGCCTGGGCTATATCTGGTGTTGTCTCCCCCTACCCGTCACCCCTGCCATCTCTGAACCTTCTGCTCCTGGCTTAGCCATTACTCCGAGGAATTAAGGGATGGGTGTGTGCTTGTCCTTGGGAAGAGGTGTTTCAGGCAAGGGCAGCCGGAGTCTTGGGAGATCCCCAGTGCAGTGTTGGTGAGGCTTGTTGGTGGCTCAGCTGCCAAGAATGAGACACAGGACCTCACAGCCAGCAGCACCCAACAGAGGTCTGTGGAACACAGAATCGGCTCTGCTTGAACCTCAGAAATCCTTAGTGGGGGCAGAGACAGCTACATCCAACACTGGATGCCTGCAGGAAAGCATCATGGAGGGAGGTACGGCCATATTACTTCTAGGCATAAATAGAAATGTGATCTTGTAGGTTGATGAGGCCTAGGGCATACCAGTTACAGTTTAAAAGGGATAATGAGTTAGAAGGTGGATTTTAAAAGTGGAATATTTAACCATAGACAACACATGTTTGCAGCCAAGTCCATGAAAAAAAGTTCAAAATCTCAAAGATGAATTTCTGGTAATGTGGAAAGCCAGATATCTTGAAGAATCCTCATGGCACATTTATAATAACAATTAAAAATATTAGGACCCTAGGAATAAATCCAACAAAAGATATGTAAGCTATCAGCGGATAAGATGATTAAGCTTTACAAAAGGACATTAAAAAGGCCTAAATATACAGAAACTTAGAGCGTATGAGAAAACAGCAAATCATGAAGATATCCTGTACCCACCACCTAGATTTTATGAACATTTTACTATCCTGCTTTATCATGCGTCTGTCCATCTACATATCCCTCTCTCTCCATCCATCGATCTATCTTATTTTTTAAATGTATTAGAAAGTAAGTTGTAGACATTAGTATGCTTCCTCTTAAATACTTTGGTATGCACACCATTAGTTAGGGAGGCTTGAGGATCTTTCAACCACTTGCGTAGCATGGATTCAGGCCCCAAACTGCATGATGGCCAGCTTTTATTTACAAATTCTCAGGAAAGAGAAATCTTATTTTTTTTGATTTCCTTTTTCCTCTACCTAGAGCCAAGGCTGACATGTATTCTTGCTGCCTTCATTTTTGTGGAATCAACATTTTCTTTTCTGCTTTTGTAACTGATGGTATAGCCCTGGGTAGTCACTATTTTATTTGAGTCTCCAATATGTCCTTCCACCATGGGAACATCCTGTCCTATGTATGGTCATGCACATGATGTTCCAGGTCATGGGGAATTGCCGTAAGTCCCCAGGGCTACCACCGACGGTTTCTCACTTGCCTCTCAGGATTCCCATCCCTGTTTCTTTGGGGCCTTTAGAGACTTTCCTTACTTTCTTGAAAGCATGTGTTTGAAAACATTTTTTAGGCAGGCA
The DNA here is from genome assembly GCA_036589455.1 of Ateles fusciceps. Lineage (NCBI taxonomy): Eukaryota > Metazoa > Chordata > Mammalia > Primates > Atelidae > Ateles > Ateles fusciceps. The sequence continues at coordinate 39,184,598 of JAZHEH010003205.1, forward strand.
GGCAGTGGTGGTCTGTCTTGTGCACTGTGGTAAACAGTAGGTGTGACTGTAAATCCACACCTCCCATCGAGATGGTTGCGTATGTCCTAGGAACTGTCCCCCAGAGCCGTCATTGTCTTCATCAGTTGCCATCTTAAGGTGGGCACTCTCGGGATTGTAACATTGTGACTTAACCAAATTCTAGGAGCTTCTTTTCCTTTCCTACTTCTCTTTCTCCTCCTTCCTTCCTCCTTTTGGCTAAACATACATTAGCAGAGTAGAATATTCCTCCCCCTCTGTATAGCACTCACAGAACCCCCCGCTTCCGGAGTAGTCAGGGGATCACCATGTAACAGCACACTGCTACCAAAACTTGCTCCTCCTTTATGCAGGAGGAAGATGTCTGGCCATTAAGCTGCTGGCCAAAGACCTCCACTGTCTCAGTCTGTAGGGGCTGCTGTAACAGAGTGCCACAGTCTGGGGTGGCGTATCGGCAACAAAAATTGGTTCTCAAACTCCTGGAAGCTGGAAGTCCCAAATCAAGATGCTGGCAGATTTGGTGTCTGGTGAGGACCTGCTTCCTGGCCCAATGATGGATGTCACCTAGCTCTGTCCTCACATAGCAGGAGGAGGAAGAGAGCCTTCTGGAGTCTCTTGTAAGGATACTATAGCCTCATGATACTAGCTCCACCCTCAGGACCAAATCACCTCCCAAAGACCCCACCTCCTAATACTACATTGGAGGTTAGAGTGTCAATATATGAATCTGGGGGAAACACAAACATCCAGTTTACTGCATCCACAAATGAGCCCCACTCAATCATTCATACTGTAAACTCCAGTCCCGCCTCTGCTTAGATAGACACAGTGTGTGCCAATGACCTCACATCTCTAGCAAGGCTGGGACATCCAGAGACTGGAAACACCCCACAAGCCTCTTACCTAACTGCGTGTTCTGCTGATGGTTCAGGAAATCCACACACAGTACTGCCAAAGGTTCCAGAGATCCGCAAAGCACTACGTTTACAACATGAACTGCTTCAGCTAAACTCTCTAGTCCTGTAGAGCCCAAGTCCGGTGACTCAGCTTATAAAGGATTAATTACTTAGGGAGTTCTGCTCTGCCTTGGAAAGTAAAGAAAGCAAGGAAAGCAGGTGACAGGAAGCTAATAGCAGCCCCTCCAGCTGTCTACCCAGGCAAATCTCCTATTGCAATTAGGTAGCCCTTGCAGGGTATCTGGCTGGAGGTCAGGATTCCCCTTGGAACACCCCCCTTGCTCAGCTCACTAAAGGCAGAAGGGTTCCTCCTGGAGAGCTTTTCTGGAGAAGCCGCCAGGTGTGAGCCACTTACGGCTAACCACATCCTGAGTTCAGACAATTCATCTGGTGTGAAACCCCTTCTGGGAATATTCTCCTAACTCAGCAGAGTGGAGTGAGTAATCTGCTCCCCGGTGCCTGTCACAGCTTGACAGGTCAGCCTGACATCACATCTAGAAGACAGGTAGTAAAGCCCAGGGCATGTTGCAACCTTGGTTTGCACAAGTGCAACCACAGCACGTGTCCAAGGTAGATGGAACGGAAGCACTGAGCCTGATAACTCCACAGGGCTCACTTCCGAGAGCCAGGTCAGCCTCTGGGCATGACAGGGGGTCCCACCCACTTCTCTGTGATACCGGCCCAGCCTGCCTGGGAGCCACTGCTCCCCAAGCAGGGTAGAGCATAAACAGTGTGCCTTGGACATACTAGCATGGCATGTATGGGGGGGGACTCCTCACTTCTGGATGCCCTGTGCGTTTTGTTCTCTGTGTCTTTGAGGAAGAGAGGAACACTCTGGGAATACAAGACTCAGGGAAGAAGCCCTTTACTCCTCATAGGACCTGAGCGTTTTAAGCCCACCAAGCCCTGTGGCCTAGAACCTGGGTCTTAACATGACAGAAAGATAAAGCACATCTTTTCAGAGAGGACATCAGATTACTGTGGCATGGTGCTTGGTAGTTCCTGAGAAATGTTGCATCCAGCCACCCTAAGTCTGTGTATCAAGGGTTGTGAGCCACAATCTTGAAGATCACAGTTTCTGAAATAGAAATTAAGTGACAGGGAGGTGACAGGTTATAATGTATCAGTAAAGACAAACAGATGGGGTAGAAGTAATCGACCTCAGCCTGGAAAAATTCAGACCTGCAGTTGCTGGCAAATGAGAAGGCGTCCATGGTCTGGCTGAAAGGCTGAGTTGCTGGAACACTCTGCGGAACTGTTCACAGAATTCTAAACTGAGTCCCAGTTTGGGCCTAACCTTAAGCAAGGACCGGCTTAGGGAATCTGTTTTCCACATCTTGGAAAAGGGTTTGATGATACCTACTACTTGGATGTGCACTGAAGTGTTTAATTAATGTTTGCAAAGCACTTTGAGATGCAGTTGTAGGGCCCACAGCCAAAAACATAGCCAGTTTGTTTAGTTGGCAGTAAAAAAAGTTAAGCGCTCTTTACTAATTAACACCCTATTAGTATAACAGCAATATCCATGTTGAGTTACTCAAGACCGTGTTTATTTTCACCACTCTGTGTAGTTTAGTTTCTAAGCTAAGGAAGTCTGAACTTCCCTGGTGGTGTGAGGTAATCAATTACCGAAACCTCCCTTCAAGCCAAGCTCAACCAACAAAGAAATATGCTAAGATGGGCGCATGCCAGGAAATGCCAGTCAAACAGGTGCTTGTTGGGGGAAAGACCATAACCAGAAACTCTGGCAAATGTTTCCCCAACCAAAATTTCCTGGACTCCAGAATGCAGTTCCTGGGAGGAGCCTGGGCATGGAGAGGGTGCCACCTGCTGGCACCAAGGTGTATTTTCTGTGATTTGCAAGCCCACGGGCAAGTGTCTGCAGGAATAGAATTGGAGAGAATTGGCTGAGTGCAGTGGCTCACACCTGTAATCCCAGCACTCTAGGAGGCTGAGGTGGGCGAATCACCTGAGGTTAAGAGTTTGAGACCAGTCTGGCCAGCATGGTGAAATCCTGTCTCTACTAAAAACACAAAGATTATCTGAGTGTGGTGGTGCATGCCTGTAATCCTGGCTACTTGGGAGGCTGAGGCAGGAGAGTCGCTCGAACTTGGGAGGTGGAGGTTGTGGTGAGCCGAGATTGTGCCACTGCACTCCAGCCTAGGAGACAGAGCAAGACTCCGTCCAAAAAGTTTTTCTGAGAGAATTAAACAAGCTCTAAGGAAACTTATTAGACCCACCCACATTTCTATAAATGGCAATAAAGTCCAATATAACCATTATGGGAAAGTGAAATACACAAATACAGCCCTGTGTGATGTAGTATACATGGAAAGTTTAGAAAGGAGCAGAGGTTGCTTTTTGCAGCTAAAAATCTGGCAGTAACAATGGCAGATTAATAAATTGTACCTCTGTCTGGACCTATGTTTTATCTAATTCTTTTTTTTTTTTTTTTTTGAGACAGAGTTTTGCTCTGTCGCCAAGCGCCAGGCTGGAGTACAGTGGCACGTTCTCGGCTCACTGCAACCTCCGCTTCCCGGGTTCAAGCAATTCTCCTGCCTCAGCCTCCCAAGTAGCTGGGACTACAGGTGTGTGCCACCATGCCCTGCTAATTTTTGTATTTTTTTAGTAGAGACAGGGTTTCACCATGTTGGCCAGGATGGTCTTGATCTCTTGACCTCGTGATCCCCCCACCTTGGCCTCCCAAAGTGCTGGGATTACAGGCGTGAGCCACCACACCCGGCCTGTTTTATCTAATTCTATTTAACAGATAGATGTCTCTTAATTAAGGTTTGTTGACCAGTTGAAAATGTCTACACTGGATTTGGCAGAGTAATAAATTATGTTTGCATTAATTTTCATCAATGTCTAATTTAGGGGCTTCAGAACATTTTTTGGTATGCTGCCAGCCCTAAAGAGGTTATGAAGTTGACAGTAGAAACTGTCAACACAGGCACAATCCACTAAGTAAGTGGCTAATGATTGCTAGACAATAAATCGATAAATAGCCAAATATCAAGAGTAGCCAACCTGTACACAAATAAATAAATCTCTGAATCAATCCATTAAGAAGGTGATAAAGTGAGCCATGCAGATATTGGAGGGGGAAACTGCACAAGTCAGAGGGCAGAGCAATGGAAAGGCGCTAAGGAGGGAGCAATCCTGGCATCCTAAGGAGGAGTGGGGGAGCCAGTCAGCCTAGAGCAGAGTGAATGGGGCCCTTTCAACCCGGACACATGGAGAAGTCTTGAGTTCAACCAAAAACTGGGAGTCTCATCTGGCCCAGCCTACTTCACCCAAATTACAGCCAATCTATAGACCTAGGAGCATGGAAATAAATTATCATGGTTGTAAGTCACCAAAATTGTAAGACCATTTGTTATACAGCATTATTGTAGCAATAGCTGACAAATACATTAATCTAATAATCATACAATTATTGTAGTAGTAGATGAGATCATACAGGTAATGGGGGTGAAGGGCAGATGTACAAGGTCTTGCAGCCAGTAATAGAGGAAGAAAGCCAGGAGAGTGGTGTCCAGAGGTCAGATGAAGAAGAATGTTAAGGAAGACAGCAGGATCAAATGTATCAAATGCCACAGATAAGAGAGTGACCATATACTTTACTGTACAAAGTATGGCATTTTTAAAGTCAAAAAAGGGCACTCAACAACTTTGGCAGAGCAATAAGTTACGGATGTTCTGGGTAAACTGAGATATATGGTCAAGTAAAGTAAGAATTGAGGTTTGAACCCAGATTTAGCCACTAAGGTCACTGATCATCTCCCCCAAGAGTAATTTTGGTGAACTGGAGTGTTGAGTTTAGTCCAGTTGGATTGAGTTTGAGAAAAAAATGGCAAGAGTGTGAATATAGGCAACTTTTCTGAGAAATGTTGCTGTAAAATGAGAAAAGAAAAGGGGGAAATAGCTAAAGGGAGATATGAAAACAATATTTGGCATTTTTAATGGAAGAAAGATAGAAATGTTTGTTTGCTGATGGGAATAATGCAGCTAACAGAAATTCGTGATGAGAGGGGAGAGGGGAGAAATGCTAAGCGAGGCCCTTGAGTGTGGGAGACAGGCTGGGACTTGGACAAATGAGGGTGTTGTCCTCTGCTAGGATTAGGGGCCACTCATCCAAGGAATAAGATGGAAGGCAAGGAGTAGATCCAGGTAGGTGGGTCATAGTGGGAGATTGTAGAATGTTTCTTTTAATTTTATCAGTGAAATTGGAAGCAAATTTGTCAGCTGAGTGGAAGAGAGCTTGCAGGAGGAGAGAGGGAAAAGTTTGGAATCACTGATATAGGAACCCAAAAGAAATTGTTTAGGCAGTTAGTGAGGGTAAGAGAGTCCTCAGTAACGTTTGCCTTTTAATAAAAAGCAGCCCCAAGATTATTTATTTTTTAACAAAGAGCAGCCTGAAAACTCAAGCTGCAGACATAGAAACACAAGCTAGAAGGTTGCACAGGCAAATGCCAGCAGCCGTGCTAACAGAAAAGGGATACCTGGAAGCCGGGTATGTTCAACATGGAGGCTCCTCTTCCCTTTTCTTTGTTGCCATGTGTGCAGTAAAGAAGCAGACAACCTGGTGCTGGCCAGGCAGAGGATCCATCTACGTATAAAAGATTAGGGTGGGTGGCCAGTTTCTTCCCCAAGCTACCGGTCTGACCAATCTTTTGGGCCCTATGTAAATCAGACCCTGCCTCCTCAAGCTAGTCTACGATACCCCGATACCCCATGCCTCACCTCGGAACCTGAAGACCCACTCGAGAGCCCCTCTCTCTTTGCAGGAGAGAGATTTTTCTCTTTCTTTTGCCTATGAAACCTTTGCTCTTAACCTCACTCCTCATGTGTCCACGTCCTTGATTTCCTTGGCGTGAGGCCGCAAACCTTGGGTATTACCCCAGATAAACAATGCCACCTCATCACTACCTAGGAGGTGGAGAATGATTGCACCAGGGGGGACACAGTAAGATTTCCCCACCAGTAGTAAAGGGCATGTAGTCAGGAATCAAAAGTGCAATCGGTGGAGGAGACTCCGCTTCTGCTTAAGATGTAGAAAACTGCAAAACAAAATACGTTACCCCATCCTAAGCTGCTACACAATCACAGTTTCTCTGGAAACCATCGGAGAGCTGAGGTCACAAAGCAACAAACTACCTGAATTTCAAAGAGAGGTAAGGTTTCCTGAGGAGAGATGGGACTCACTAACTATATCACTTGTGGCAAAGCTGGGGAGGAAGGAGCTCCAGAAGGGTCAAGCGGGTAAGAAGAAGTAAGCGAAAGCACTGGCCAACACCAAAGGCCAAGTGTGAGCTAGTGTGTGTGTCCCGAGTCCCCGGGAGCTGTGACCCAGGGGAGTTTGGGCTTGCTCACAAGCTCCCTCCCACTGGCTTCCATGGGCAGGGCAGGAGATTGGAGAGTGCCTCCCTCTGAGGCACAGGCAGGTCAAGCAGTTCCCCAGACCCCTCTCTTGGACAAGAGGAGAGGGCAGGGCAAAAACATACTTTCAGGGATAGTAGTCAAGAATTTTATAAAGATAATGAAATACATCCAACAACAGATCCAAAAAACTCAGAGAACCAAGAAGGATAAACACCAAAAAATACCGAAAAACCAAACCGAAACAGAAAAACACCTGGACACAGCACCATCTCCCTGCTGAAAATCACTGTTAAAGAGACAATCCTGAGGGCAGCCAGTGGGGGACGCAGGGAGGAAAAGGCATATGACAGACAAAGGAAAAAGACTCGCAGAAGAAGCTGCTCAGAAACGACACAAGCAGCAGACAGTGCAGCAACATTATTCAAATACTAAGAGCGGAAAGGTTAGCCATCCAGGCTTCTCCTTTCAGTGAAAACAGCTTTCAAAAACGAAGGCAAAATAACAACTTTTTCAGAAAAACAACCAAGAAAATTTGTTCCCAATAGACTTATGCTACAAGAAATGTTAGAGGAAATTCTCCAGGCAGGGGGATTATGGTACCAGACAGAAACTTGGATCTACAAAAAGAAATCAAGAACTCTAGAAATGCTAAAAACGAAGGTAAATTAATTCTTTTTAATTGCACTAAGAGATAATTTTCTAAAGTGTAGTCAGCAAACATTTTGTGAAAGGGCCAGATATGAATAATAAATATTTTAGGCTTGCAGGACTTAGGGTCTCAGTTGCAGCTACTCAGATCTGCGGCCGTAGCGGGAAAGCAGCCAGGAAATGTGTAAACAAATGGGCATGGCTGTGTGCCAGTAAGCTTTATTTATAAAAATGTTTGGCTGACCTGGCAGTCATGGTTTGCTGACCTCTGGCCTAAAGCAAAAATGATACAAATGTATTGTGGGGGTTAAAAAATATTTAAAAGTAAAATGGAAGACAGAAATAGCACCAAGGATCAGAGGAACAAATTGGAAGCATACTGTTGTGAGGTTCCTACACCATGCTGAGTGTATAAGATTATTTGGAGGTATTCTGTAATAAGTTAAAAATATATATTGTAAACGCTAGGGCAGCCATTAAATATTTTTTTAAAGAGGCATAAGAATAAGCCAGTAGTAGACATACAATTATATCATAAAAAATACTCAATCCCAAAGCAGACAGAAAAAGAGGAAAAAGAAGGAACAAAGAACAGATGGGACAAATTGAAAACAACCAGCAAGATGGTAGAGTTAAACCCAACTCTGCCACTAATTAGATGTGAATAGTCTAAATACTCCCGTTAAAAGACAGAAATTGTCAAAATCGTATTTTAAAAGGCTCAACCATATGCTGTCTAGAAGAAACTTGCTTTTTAAAAATTTATTTTAGGTTCAAGGGCACATGTGCAGGTTTGTTATATAGATAAACTTGTGTCATGAGGGTTTGTTGTACAGATATAGTTCCTCACTCAGGTACTAAGCCTAATACCCAATACTTATTTTCTCTGATCCTGTTCTTCCTCCCACCCACCACCATCAAGGAGGCCCCAGTGTCTGCTGTTCCCTTCTTTGTATCCATGAGTCTTCATCATTTAGCTCCCACTTATAAGTGAGAACATGTGGTAGTTGGTTCTCTGTTCCTGTGTTAGTTTGCTAAGGATAATGGCCTCCAGCTCCATCCATGTCCCTGCAAAGGACATGCTCTTGTTCTTTCTTATGGCTGCATAGTATTCCATGGTGTATATGTACCACATTTTCTTCATACAGTTTGTCACTGATGGACATTTAGGTTGACTCTATGTCTTTGCTATTGTGAATGTTCATTGTGCTGCAATTAACATTCATGTGTACATCTTTATGGTAGCACAATTTATATTCCTTTGGGTATATATCTAGTAATGGGATTGCTGGGTCAAATGATAGTTCTGTTTTTAGCCCTTTGAGGAATCACCACACTGCTTTCCACAATGGTTGAACTAATTTACACTCCTACCAACAGTGTGTAAGCGAGAAACCCTTAATATGTTTTAATATGAACATCTAGATGGGATCAAAGTAAAAGGATAGAAAAAGATATATGATGCAAATACTAACCTAAGAAAGCTGCAGTGGCTACATTCATATCAAAGACCTCAAAGGAAAGAATATTACTAGGGATAATAAAGAGGAACATTACACAGTGACCATTTCACAACAAAGCCTTAACAATCCTAAATGTGTATGTGTCTAAGAACAAAATTTTAAAGTAAATGAAATGAAGGCCGGGCATGGTGGCTCATGCCTGTAATTCCAGTACTTTAGGAAGTGGAGGCAGGCGGATCACTTGAGGCCAGGAGTTCAAGACCAGCCTGGCCAACATGGTAAAAACCTGTCTCTACTAAAGACACAAAAATTAGCCGGGCATGGTGGCGCATACCTGTAACCCCAGCTACTTGGGAGGCTGAGGCAGCAGAATCGCTTGAACGTGGGAGACGGAGGTTGCAATGAGCCAGATTGCACCACTGCACTCCAGCCTGGGCAACAGAGCGAGACTCCATCTCAAAAACAAACAAACAAACAAACGAACAAACAAATAAATAAATAAAAAGGTAAATGAAATAAATACTGAAGTACTGAAAGGAGAAATAGATAAATCCATAATTGTAGATGAAGACTTCAAAAGTCTGCTCTCATTAACTGATAGAAAATGTAAATAGAACATCAATGGCACTATAGAAGACCTGAACAACACTAACAACCAACTTGGTCTAATTGACATTGATAGAACACTTCACCTGGCAGCAGCAGAATACACATTCATGTTGAGTGCACAGGAAATGTTCATCAAAATAGATCCATTATATTTTGAACCACAGAACAAACTGCAACAAATGTAAGAGAATTAAAATAAGGTACAAATGATCAGAATGTTTTTACGCTTATATCCACCCTGAATCATTTGTGTGAGTTTACGTACGACGTAGACAAGAGTCAGATTTAACTAGGTTTGCAATTTTTCCATGTGAGCTGGTGCAAAGAGGGGGTAAAGGAGTTTTAAGGAAGTGATTATAGGATTGGACAATAGAATTTAAGCTAGGTAAGACACAAAATAAGGCTATGAGGAGCACTGAAAAATATTCTAGGATCAAAAGGCTGGAAATCTGGTAAGGATTATTGATGTTTGAGTATCAGAAAAAGCAAACTGGCTATTTACATGATGATGGTCAAAGAGTGGATGCTTCAAATAGATATGCTTGCTAAAGCCAAGGTCAGAGGTACAACCACAGGAACAAGTGACTGAAGTACAATGGAGAACATGCTCACTGAAAGAGACAGGGCCAAGGAACTGAGATGCGGGGGTACTGGAAATGCCATCTGTGTGGCTAATCAAACATCTTGAATTGTGGAAGGAGCAATGTTGAAGAGAGTGATTGTGAAATCTTTGAGAAATAGAAATGACTGGGTGGTGGTAGATGACTGCCACAAGACAGGCAGTGAGTAGTATGTAGTCTGATGACATGAGATGTTATTAGCAGGAACAGAAGACCCATCTAATACCAGCAACGAGCATCAAGGAGGCACCTAATGCCCTGCCAGGCTTAATGGTGCTAGGAAGCAAGAGAAAAACCCACTCTCAGAGGAAGGCTACAGAAGAAGCAATGTCCTTAAAAGAATGTGAGCATTCTCAAAGAGAGTCAGGTAGCATTCTAATTCTTTCCTTACTGTGAAACAGGTAGAGGAGCATGAGGATTTTAAAGTTTAAATTGGAAGGCTAAGCACACCATTGTTTTTTCCTTTCTGCCTGAGACTCCAGTAAAATGATGGTGAAGGAATAAACTCATATCCTAGATGAAGTGGGAAAGAGATCATTGGTAGGTGAGGAGTTTCAGTGAATTTCTTACAGATGAAAAAAGAATGTAAGACATTTCATGAATAAACAGGGTGAAACAAAGCATCTCAGAATATGCAAGAGGAAACCGCAGCAAAGGAGAAAGCCAATGGCCCCAGGAAGCTCCAGGAGGCCTCAGGACCAGGCCCCAGATGGTAGTTATAAAGGAGGGCAGGGGTGGGAAGGAGGGTCCTGAAAGGAAGGAGTTAATTCAAAGTGGACCCCTCTCACATCCTCTTTTCAGCTCTATTGCCAAGAAATACATTGTAGGAAGTCCAGCATTTCTTCAGGCCAAAAACTACAGGACACTTCTTTAAAGATATTGAACTTACTTCCGGGGCCAAATAGGACTCCTAGAGTTGGCAAAACCCTTGAGAGTAAAGCCCTTCCTTTATGGAATTGGGAAATCCCAGTTTAGAGGCTGACTTTCTACAGTTTATCTAAAAGAGCATTGGGCCAACAGCTGATCCCTGCCCACACTGCAGAGCTTCCAGTCAGCATATGCATTCCTAGGAGAGTCCTAGGAAGAAAAATAGACACACCTTGTATAAGCAAGGAAACCCACGGCAGTTCTGGAGAAAAGTCAACACCATTTCCCATTATTAAGTAGAACCAATCATCAGTGAGAAGACAAACACCTGAGCATAAATTGACATGGCTAATGCAAACAAAACAAATCACTCCAAAAGAAATAGGTAACTCGGTGAAGAAAGGAAAACATTTTTTTAAAAAACCCTCTAATGTATAGCCTCAGAATTTTTGAGTTGTTGTATGAATAGGGAAAAAAAACAAGAGCAGAATGCTATTGAAAAGGAATCATAAGAAAATTAATTAGGAAAAATTAATAGAATAATTGAAGGATAAGTCAAAGAAGTTTCCCAGAACATAATGCAAAGAGATGGAGTCAGAGAGAAAAGGATCTATTTACAAAGTCAATTCCACAGTGAGAAAACAGAGATAGTGGATAAAATAAATAATATAAGAAATTTTCCCAGGGCTGAAAAGAACTAGTTTTTAGTCTTAAAAAGTTCACAGTGGCCAGGTGCGGTGGCTCACGCCTGTAATTCCAGCACTTTGGGAGGCCAAGGCAGGTGGATCACCTGAGTTCAGGAGTTCGAGACTAGCCTGACCAACATGGAGAAACCCTGTCTCTACTAAAAAAAATACAAAAATTAGCTGGGCGTGGTGATGCGTGCCTGTAATCCCAGTTACTTGGGAGGCTGAGGCAGGAGAATCACTTGAACCTGGGAGGCAGAGGTTGCAGTGAGCCAGGATCACGCCACTGCACTCTAGCCTGGGCAACAAGAGCAAGACTCCATCTCAAAAAAAAAAAAAAAAAAGGAAGTTCACATAGTGTTGACAGTCACACACTCTTTAACACATTTCTGCACACTGAAGATAGGGTACATCTAAAAGCAGAGAGAGACTCAGGGGAGAGAGAGAGGGAGAGAAAGTGGCCAGTGTGGGAGAGAAACAGAAATTCTTTAAAAATCAGAAGTCAGATTGACATCAAACTTCTCATCAGCAACTAGGCTCTGGAAGATAATGGATCCAACTCTTTCCAGGTTCTGAGGGAAATTATTTTGAATGTAGAATTCTGTATCCTGCTAAGCTATCAATCAAATGTCAGGCTGAAATGAAATATTTTCAGAAATGCAGAGCAAAGAAAGTGTGGCTGCCATGGGAATGCGCTTTGCAGATCTCTGATTTCAGGAGTGTAACTGACCGTGGGACCCATTTTTGTACCTGAAATCCATGGACACATTTGCGTCATGGCTGCTGTCAGCCAAAGACTGAATGTAGCAGAGATACTAATGTAAACCCATTCCTGGGAGACCGGGGACTCTCCGACATCTCTGCCAAACCTTTCCTTTGACTGAATGGAATCCAAAACACTTCTGCCCAACCTTCTCTCCCCTCTCTCCATCACTCAGTGTCAAACCTGCATCATGCTCTGATCTCTCTCCAAGCCTTACCCGGATCTTTATTTTTACTCATGACTTGAAATCTACTTTTCAGGGGACGCAGACTAATAGAAAGTTTATCTCCTATGGAACTTCTTGAGGAAAAACCTGCAAAAACCAGAGTGAAAAGGGGGAAAGAAGCAAACAGAATGAGCAAGAAATGAGATATAAATGGCAAACCTAACCAGAGTTCAGTAAATATGAAGTTGTGCAACAGGTCTGAAAAAGAAATTACAGTGGATGGCTGGCTTGAATATGGTTGTTCAAAGTTACCTTTCTCCACTCTCTCTTCCAGGAATTTAACCACAAGCAACAAGGAAAATGAGACACAAAACTGCAAGCTTCATTTTAAAAGAAGCTTAGACACAGCTAAAACACCAATCCATATGGTAAGTGGAAGAACTGCCATAAACAGGGATCTTGATGGGGGTGTTTGTGTACAGAAAGGGTGCTGCAGAGAGAAGGTGCCACAGACACAGATCTCGGAAAAAAAAACAGCAAAATTCACCATCTTAAAGATGAAGGGCATCCTTAACAGGCAAAATCAAAACCTTGTTTTTCTAATTATGTTGAAAGAGTACTCTATCAGGAAAAGTGACCCTGAATCTAGTTTGGTTCCAAAATACAAATAAGACAGAACAAGAAATCATGCTGATAAGCCATAATAATGGAAAGTGGTCTGTCTCTTTGGCAGTGAGGGAAAAAAGAGCTCTTGCATTAAAACAAACAAACAAATGGCAAACTGGTCTTTCCTCATTAGCTGGGAAGTGATAAAAGCGAAACCAGCACACACACAAATTCCAGTTAGTCTGGAACATGGCCCTGGCCCCACTAACTCAGGAATCTCATTCAAAGAGGTGTTGCAGAAATAACTTATTTTCTGCAATGTTGAGTAATATAAAACAAAGCAGCATATAATTTATACAAAAAATGCGAAAAGAAAAGGAAAAGAAGAAAACAGGGAAAACAAAAGTCAGAGCTTGGAAATGTCATGGAGCAGATGAAATTTTGACCACAAATATTTCACCATGAATTAAAAATATATGCAATAGGCAATTATCTTTCTAAAGTAAGAGGACAAAGAAGAGATGCAAGAGCTGGGGAAGAGACAATAAAACAGCAGGAGAAGATGAAAAGTAAACTGGCAGAACCCAAAAAAGCAGTAAAATAAATAAATGAAGCCGTGATTGAAATGAAGGAAAAGAAACATTGTGACAAACAAATAAGAGAGAAATAAAATATTGAAATTAGAAAATCAAGCAATATTAAATAAAAATATCAAAATGTTCAAAAGGATTAGAGAGGAAAATTAGAGATGTGAGATACAGACAAAAGAGATCCAACATACACATGATTAGAACCCTGGACAAAGAAAATCAAAATAATGAACCAAAAATATTTACTTTGCTAAATATTTGGACATGATGAAAGGGAGTGGTCTGGTCTCCCCTTTTTGACAGAGGCCTTGCAAAATTCTAAGCATACCTCAGAGTCTTCCTTGGCTTTGAAGCTACATGGATGTGGATTTGAATCTTGGCTCTTCAAGTTGCTACAAGAGGCTTCAGCAAGTTATTTAACATCTCTGGCCCCAGTATTCTCATCTATATAATGAACCCATTAATACCTACTACATGAGATTGCTGTGAGAATTAAATGAGAATTGTGCACAGTACCTGACACATAGCAGGCAGCGTAAACAAAGAGATCATTTAACTAGAACAGAGCCATTGAAGGGATTCCTAACCACATCCCTTTTTGTCTTTTGGTAACTAGTCTTAGAATATAAGAGAGAATAGTAACATTCCTTAGGCTAGACAGTGTACAGATGTGGGGCTGAATTCCTGGGCTTGAATCCCAGCTCCACCATTTACTAGTTGGGAGGCCTTAGACAAGTTACATAACCTCTCTGTACCTCAGTTTCTTCATCTGATAACAACAATACTCATCTACCAGGACTGGTATGAGAATTCAGTGAGTTCATATATATATAAAGTAGTCAGATGCACTTATATTAGCCTCTTATTTGATGTATGATTTGAAAATATTTTCACCAATCTGTGAGTTGCTGATAATAAATACAGGCATGTGTAACATAACAACTTTTCAGTCAACCAACAGATTATAGTACAGTACTTTTACTGTAACTTTTCCACATTTAATATATATTTAAATACACAAACACTTTCCACTGTGTTACAATTGCCTACAGTACAGTACAGTAACATGCTGTATTGATTTGAAGCCATACAACATAGCTGTGTAGTAGGTTATACCATTCAGATTTGTGTAAGTACACTCTATAATCTTCGAACAATAATGAAATTAGCTAACATCGCTTTTCTCAGAAAGCATCCTCAGCATTAAGTGACAGGTGAATAAATGTTGGCTATCATTGGGTTTGGAAAATTAGCCTTGAGGAACTCAGGTTAAGACGTCCAACTGAGGCAACAAAAGCAAAAACAGACAAATGGGATTGCATCAAACTAAAAAGCTTCTACATGACAAAGGAATCAATTAATAGAAAGAAAAAGCAACCCACCGATTGGTGAAAGTATTTCCAAATCATACATCAAATAAGAGGCTAATATGCAAATAAACAAGGAACTCAACTCAATAACAAAACAACCTATTAAAAAATGCGTGAATAATTTGAATAGACATTTCTCAAAAGACGATATTAAATGGACAACAGACATATCCAAAAATGTTCAACATCTCTAGTCATAAGAGTAATGCAAATTAACCACAATGCGATATTACCTCACACCTGTTAGATTAGTTGCTATCAAAAAGAGGAAAGATAACAAGTGTTGGTGAGGATGTGGAGAAAAGAGAACTCTTACGCATTGTTGGTGGGAATATAATCAATACAGCCATTTTGGAAAACTGTGGACGTTCCTCAAAAAACTAAAAATAGAATTACCATATGATCCAGCAATTCCACTCCTGGATATACACCCAAAGGAATTGAAATCAGTAGACTGAAAACATGTCTGCACTCCATGTTTATCACAGCACTATTCACAATAGCCAAGATATGAAAACAACCTAAGTGCTCATTAATGGACAAATGGATTTTTTAATGTGGTGTATATGTAAATGGAATACTCTTCAGCCTTAAAATAACCCAGGAAATTCTGTCACTTGTGACGACAAGGATAAACCTAGAGGACATTTCAGTGAAATCAGCCAGACACAGAGAGACAAATGTGTTTTCATTTATATGAGGAGTCTCAAAAAGTCAAGCTCATAGAAGAGAGTAGAATGGTGGTTACTGGAGGCTGGGCAGGAGGTGGGAGGTTTAAAAGGGAAAGAGGAGATACTGGTCAATGGGTTTGAAGTTTCAGTTAGATAAGAGGAACAAGGTCTAGTGTTCTACTGCATAGCACAGTGACTATAGTTAATAGTAATACATATTTCAAAACAGCTAAAAGAGGATTTTAAATGTTCTTGCCCTCAAGGAATGATAAATATTTGAGGTGATGAATATGCTAACTAGCCTGATGTAATCATTCTACAATGTATTCATGTATTGAAATAACACATTTTATACCATAAATATGTGTAATTATTATTTGTCAATTAAAAATAAATACAATTTAAAAATATAAATAAAAATCAATTTTTAAAAATATGTCTATTTGAATATATGTCTGATGTCTCTTGCTAGTAAAGAAATTTAAAGACAAACCAAAAACATAAGCTCACATGGACAGGGAAAACAAGAGGAGAGAATAGCTATAAAATATTTGAAGCCGGAAAGCAGAGCGTGAGTGGTAACTGGATTAGCAGATCCAATAAAGCCAAATATTAAGTCACCTACAGAGAAAGTGAAGAACCAACTTGATTTATTCCAGAGTCCTCAAAGGGCTCAGAACGGGGCAGCACTGGGCACCTCCAGAACTGTGGGTGAACGGGGACTCAAATGAGAATAGGAAGTGAAATCTGTTGAGAAGTGATTAGATTCCCGAGTTCCCTTATTTACTCCATACTCCATACTCCTGGTGACTGCCCTCTTCCCACCCTCTCAGACAACTGGGAGATTTTCTGTACAGAGAGGAAACAAAGGCTTGAGCACTGCACAAAAATACAAAGACACTTAGTTAACACATACAACTGAATTCCAAGACCCCCGTCACTTCTCACATTCATATCCCAAAACATCAGGATCCAAAAGCTGAACAGAAGAGCCTTTCTTGAGGAATCTAAACAGCCTAAGAAGAAAGATCCTGAATTGGAGGTTCACAACACACAACCCTGAGACCACTCCACCATGAAGCTCTAATCTGTCAAGGCTTTCATACACTCAGAACTTCTTAGAGCAGGTTTTTAGACCCCAATCTTAGTCAAGAACAGACAGCCAAGAGCTTGTCAGACGCTGACAAAGTTCTCTAATGTGGAATAAAGAGACCCAAACAAATAAAAAATGGAAAGCAACCCAGAGGAAACAGTCAATGAACAAAGAAGAAAACTTAAAAAAAAAAAGTTGTTAATATTCCTGGAGAACAGGAGAGATGGCATCAATGAAGGAAGAACGGGATGTTATTTTAAAAAGA
The DNA here is from genome assembly GCA_036589455.1 of Ateles fusciceps. NCBI lineage: Eukaryota > Metazoa > Chordata > Mammalia > Primates > Atelidae > Ateles > Ateles fusciceps. The sequence continues at coordinate 39,201,374 of JAZHEH010003205.1, forward strand.
TATAAAACATTTGATAAGCAATAACAACAACAAAAAAGGCTCTTTAAAAGATGATGATAGAAACTCGATAGAACCAGAAACTAAACTGGAAGAAATTTCCTGAAAAACAGAGCAGAAAGACAAAGAAAAGGGAAGCAGAAGAGACAATATAAGAACATTAGAGGATGAGTACAACACATCCGAAATCCAACTAATTGGAATTGCAAACCAGAACAGAGAAGTCTGTAGGGAATAAATCATCAACAATAGCTGAAGAGAATTTCATATTCTTATATGACTTTCTAGATTAAAAGGGCTTAGTGAGAATCCTGCAAATTGATTAAAAACTAAAACCCTGTGAAGGCATCATCATGATATTTCGAACCTTGAGGATGGAAGAAGATTTTAAATCTTCCAGAGAGAAAAACTATACCGTACAAAGAGGAGGAGGAATCTGAATGGCTTTGGGCTTCTCAATAGCAACACTAAAAGCAAAAAGACAGTAGAACAATGTCCCCCAAATTACAAAAAGTTACTAAAAATTTTTCCAACCTAGAACATTTAATTTTTTCCAAGCTCTAATTCTATAGTTGGCCAGTAACCAAGGAAGTATAAGGGCATAATAGACACCTCTGGACATGCAGTCTCAAAATATCTGCCTCCCAGGTTTGCTTTCTCAGGAAACTATTAGAAGCTGTTGGAAGTAAAGCAAGAAAGAGAAGGACATGGGATAAAGAAAATGAATTTCAACCCAGGAGAGAAGTGAAGGAAATCACCAAAAGCACAGTGAACAAAGAACCCAGAGTGACATCTGATGATGTACAGGGCACCTGGTTCAGACTGAAGCAGTGTCCTCACGGGACAGCCATCATGAGGAAGACCATCACTGCACCCATCACTACTGAACCATCATTTTAACCTGATCAGATTATTGGAGCATGTATTCCATTAAAACAAGGTATTAAACTGAAAAGAGGAAAACATCAAAGAAACAGAATCCAACTCAAAGAGAAAGGCAAATAATAATAATAATCCCAAAGATGGCAGCAAAAAGAAATCAGTCCCAGAAAGACTATACAGCAGCCTGGCAAGCCTAGAAAAAAACCAGCCTAGATGGGAGAAGACAAATCTTCATGGGAGATGTTTCTAACAGAAAATAAAAACAAAAAAATAACAGATTGCTTGATGTTGTTGGCTTTATAGAAAAGTATCTGAGAGACTTTCAGAAGTTGCAAGATAAATTAGCAATAAGTACTAAAAATTGAGTAAATAAAAAAGAAGGCAATTATTAACCACAGATAAAACAAAAGGTAAGAAAGGAAACATAATCACAGTGCACTAAAATGTTCAGCTGTGAATAATATTTGTCCAGGCATAGTAATGTAAACAGAGAATATTAATCTGACCAAAAACTATAATCTAATTGCAAGGGGAGGAGCAGGGGACAGGAAGCAGATGGATGGGGATGACGCTGCAAGAGAACTAGATCCTCATCTAGCATAATGGGAAGTCAGTAGACAATATCTCAAATCGATAAAATGAAAGATAAACAGACTATACATGTTATTTAGAAATATAAAGATACATAAACCCAGGAAAAAAAGCAATTGAAAGTGGAAGACTCTAGGGAGGGGAACAGGTGGGGTGGGGAAGGGTGGGACAGGGAATCATGTTTTGTTATATTAGCTCAATTTGATGTTTGGACTGTGTGCACTGGAAAAACAAAAACTAATTTGAAAAATCAATTGTTTCTCTTAGCGAGCGGTGCCTCATGGCTGTCCTGGCTCAAAGGTAAGGCTCAGAAAATAATGACAATCCTGCCCCTCACCCAAAAACCCAGCCTCCTATTTTTCTGTAGCTGTGAATTTCTTAAATTACATTATTATTTCAAAGAATTATGCCCATATCAAATATCTAGGAGATGAAGAAAGTTATTCACAGGGAAGAAAATTATAACGAGGCAGAAAACACTTAAATGCAAGTTAAACACCTTCCTGAACTTCAACCATTGTAATTTATCATGTAGCTAATTTTCTTTTTGACTTGTTAGGAAATCTTTAGGTTTCCCCCAACTCCTGTTTTCTGGTTCAGCCTTTGGCCTGTTGATGGCCTTTTAGCTCCTTGGGACCTACTCTGGGAGAGCTCCAGGGATTCAGGCTCCTTCTGGCTTTAGCCTGCATCCAGTTCTTTTTTTTTCTTTTCCCTCTTATAATAGTGAGCTTTAACAGCATTTTTATTTTTTATTTTTAAATTAAGAGACAGGATCTTGCTATGTTGCCCAGGCTAGAATGTAGTGGCTATTCACAGGCACAATCATCATAACTACTATAGCCTTGAACTTCTGGCCTCCAGGGATCCTCCTGCCTCATCCTCCCAAATAGCAGGAACGACAGGCGCAGACCAGAGTGCATGGCTCCTGTACCCATTTCTTTTTTAACTGGCTTGCTCATCTTCCATTTGACAGACAAAAACATACCCTCCCTGGGAGCAGAGACCAGTTTACCACTCTAAACCTAGTACAGAACATGCCCAAAAATTGTTAGTTGAAAGAATGAACTGCTTTCCTAACCTCAAAACAATCCTGAAGCAGCTGTTAGCACTGAAGGGATCCTAGTGTACCTTGTCTAATCACCTTGTTTTGCAGAAGCTCAGATAGGAGCCAACATTTGATGAGTTAGATGCAGAGCTAAGCATATTCGTTTCCTGTGGCTGCAGTAACAAAGCACCACAAACTGGGTGCCTTTACAACATCAGAAGTCCAAAATCAAGGTGTGGGCATGGCCAGGCTCCCTCCAAAAGCTTTAGGGGGCGGGAGGATCCCTCTTTGCCTCTTCCAACTTCTGGTAGCTCCAGGAGTTACTTGGATCATGGCAGCCTGACTCCAATCTCCGCCCCCACTTTCACGTGGCTGTCTTCCCTCTTTGTCTGGGTGTCTTTGTGAATTCACCTGGCATTCTCTTTTTTTTCTTTTTTTTGTATCTTCACATCATCTTTTCATAAGGACACCAGTCATGCTGGATTAAAGGCCTATTGCTACTCCAGTATGACTTCATCTTAACTGACTGTATCTGTAATGACCTTATTTGCAAATAGTAATTCAACCTATAACAGTATGGAAAACAGATTTTCTATTCCTGGCTTGGCAGGTTTACCACTAGATTGCCTGGCTGCCCTTCTCTCTGAGTTAAATGGCCTAGCTCCATCCCCTCCCTATAAAGATGGTTCTTCCAGCTTGCTGATAGAAACACTTTAATGTAACCGCTTAAAGTAACTTTAAAAGTTTAAAGTAAACTTAAAGTGAGTTTGCACTTTAAAAGGAGCTCTTAAAAATCAGAGGTTCCAGGTCAGGAGGTAGAGACGATCCTGGCTAACACGGTGAAACCTCATCTTTACTAAAAATACAAAAAATTAGCATGGCATACTGGCACGCACCTGTAGTCCCAGTTACTTGGGAGGCTGAGGCAGGAGAATCGCTTGAATCTGGGAGGCGGAGGTTGCAGTGAGCCGAGATCATGCCACTGCACTCCAGCCTGGGTGACAGAGTGAGATTCCGTCTCAAAACAAAGGACAAAAAGTCAGATGTTCCATGGAGAACTAAATAGATGAAATACATAAGTGAGAGACAGAATTTCAAACTTGGTGAAAGGCAGTGGGGGAGGTATGTGAGAACATGTCCTTCCTGGCATCCCTCCAGCCCACTTCCTGAGTTTCACCCTCTTCTCATGAGCTCAGACCCAACAGAGGGCATTCCGGCAAAGAAAGGCTCGCCCTGCCTCTGAGAGGACACAATGTTGAGGCCACTGTCCTCTTCTGCTTCCTGTACTTCAGCACCCTCCTTACCCTGGGGCTCCAGCGATCGTTGGAAGCTTGGAGAAAGGAGATGGAACAGAATGCTCCCATAACACTCACCTTGCCCCTGTTACTTTGAGTCTGTGCCTCTCCTGCCATGTCCAATGGCCTGCTCCCCCTCCAGGTGCCACAATGACCCAACCAAGCCCGAAGTGACAGGAAAACAGGAGCTCAGGCTCATGGGTCTCTTTCTCGTATGGAAGAACAAGGATGATGGTCTCACCCTTTAGGTTGACACAATCTTTTGAGTTGGGACATGCTGTCTTTGCTTTTTTTCAAGGGCGACCGCAAGCCTCTGTGGCTAAGAGGCTGTTGGGTCATGCTGGTCCTGTGGGTGTTTGTAAAGCCAGGAAATCAATCCGATTCATGTCTTTAATGATTCATCCCTCCCTGTAATTGTGAGGGAGGAGAGTCTTGTCTTGCGGCCTCCACTTCTCCCTCCCTGGTTACCTACCCTTCTCCCCCTCCATTGCCATAAGTTGCACCAGTCCTAAAAGCAATGGTCCACACCTCTGTGGTAACACGCAACCCCTCCCAGGAGTCTCACAATGTTATAGAGCAAAGCAGTGAGGGGACACGGAGGACAGTGCCTTTGGTATGAAGAGGGCCATTTGGGGGATGGGGGTGAGGTTGGACGGCTACCAGTCCATCCTCCACTATCTCTGCTCGGAATTGATGTGGGTGGTGGGCTTTCCTGCCAGGAGCCCCATCTGCCAGCTGGAGGAGGGCCTGAAGGGCGAGGCTCAGGGGCTGGCAAGGCTGAAGGCGAGTGGAGGGCTCAGCAGAGTGGCCACAGGGACCAGATGCAGGGAAACCATCATGCGCTGCCACCAAAATAAACTTCAAAGGCAGTGATAAGGCAGACACGTTGGGTAATGACATCCTGGAGCTTCCTTTCATCTCAGCATCCGGAATCCTGAAAGCATTCATTACACCTTCCACCCTTTGAATGGAGGAGGAATCGTGTGGCTGTCACCGGCGCAGGACATCTCAGCCCCGGGAAAAAGCCCTGGGTTGGAGCCAGGAGTCCCATGGGGTTCCAGCCTCAGCCTGTCAATATAATAGTTCTTAGGCAAATTCTTTAACCTGAGTTTTGGTTTCGTTGTGTTAAAAGTGGAAAAAATAATAATAATGAATAGGAGCCTTTGGGAAGCGCTTGGCTCCATGTATCCACGCGGCTGCACTGGCCTTGTCTCGGGAGGCCCACACGGTACCTCAGGAGACCAGGGTGGTCACAGAGCCCATTCTACAGATTCAAAAGTCTGAAAGAATGATTGACTTTGCCAGTAAGTAGAGACGCTGGTGTATGGATGCAGGTCTGCTGGCTGCAAAGGCAGTGCTGATAGGCTAAAAAGAAAGTCTAATGAGTGGAGGTTCTTCCGAAAGTCCTGCCTTCCACAGAAGTCAGAGGCAGGCGAGGGACCAGAGTCTGGGCCCATCCTGCCTTCCACACCAGGTCAGGCTGTGGCATCTTAGGGCCAGCTCCCCTGCTGCTTGTGCTTGTGCAAGATCGACTCAGATTTCTAGGGACTTGCTGATGTGGGAGGAACAGCGTAGAATGTCCTAGATTCAAATGCCACCTTGCTCCTTTCAAACCCCTTGCGTGGCTTCTTAAACCTTCAGCCTAGGAAAGCCAAACTGTTCTAGCCTTCATCAGTTCTGGGAAGCAATCACTATGGGAAGAAAATTTTCACAACATTCTTCTGTGGTATTGCTTTCTACCCCCTCCCCCGGGGCTTGAGGATGGTGGAAAAAAAATTGGGGGTGGGGGAGAAGTGTCTTTTCTCCTTTTGCTATTGCAAAGAAGATTGTTTTTGTAATGAACCGTGATGCACTTCAAATTAATGCCATCAAGATTCCACAGCACCATGGCCTGATCTTTGCTCTAGGACCTGTGAATGACCAGCCAGGAGAGAAAGCCCTTCAGGGCCATGCGCCCTCTGTACAGGAAAGGCAGCCCCCTCGGAGTGCCTGTGGTTTCAGAGTTTTCTCCCTCTACACAGGTTCACTGGGCACCAGGCTGAGCAGCACGGTTACACTGGGTGGAGGATGGTGAGACCACCACATCTGGTGGGGAGCCATGGGACCACGCTTGCACTGAAGGGCCAGGTGAGGGGTAGGTGAGGTGGGCACAGGAACACAGGATGGTCAAGACACAGGACGGTGTCCCCCAAGTCCAGCAGGTGAGCCTGGAGGCACAGTTAGGGCCAGATCCAAAAGGTATCCTTGCAAGTTATGTTGAATGAGTGGTGTGCCCAGTGGGGAATGGGCAATCTTGAAGGATGTTTTTCCTTTTTTCTTTTTCTTTTTTTTTTTTAATGAGATAAGATTTCATTCGGTTCCCCAGGCTGGAGTGCAGTGGCACGATCTCGGTTCACTGCAACCTTGACCTCCCTGGCTCAAGTGGTTTTCCCACCACCTCAGCCTCCCAAGTAGCTAGAACTAGAGATGTGCATCACCAAGCCCAGCTAATTTTTGTATTTTTTGTAGAGAGAGGGTTTCCCCATATTGGTCAGGCTGGTCTTGACCTCCACCTCTGCCTCCAAATAGCTAGGACTACAGGTGTAGCCATGACGCCTGGCTAACTAAAAAAAGAAAAAAAAAATTTTTTTTTTAAGAGACAGAGTCTAGCTATGTGGTCCAGGCTAAATTTAGAAAAATTTGAAGCAAGAATGGAGAAAAACCTGGCTGATTATTGTCTGAGAAGAGCGCCCCCAGGAGGCCTCATGGCAGTACAGCTAGTCTGGGAGGGTGTTGCCGATTCTCCAAACATGAATGACTGGGCCTGATCCAATTCCCTGAAGACAGGGAAGCGTGTTATTTTTAACCTTTCTGTTCAACTTTCTGCAAAAGAAACCACTGTCTATTGAATAGTGTATGTAGCTAGTGAGAATTTAAGACATAAAACAAGATTTTCTCAAAAGATGATCATTGAAGATGGCCGATTAGGAGCAGCTCAGGATTGCATCTCCCAGCGAAAGTGTGGAGGGTGAGTGGACGCCGCATTTCCAGCGGATTTTTATTGACCACAGACCAAGAGATTCCCAGGCGAAGGAGCCCCACGGGTCAACAGTGCGGCTGTTTCAGCTGGCGCACCTGTTTTAGCTGGCGTGGCTGTTTTGGCTGGCACCGTGGCGCCGTGGCTCTCCGTACAAAATACACGGGTCCGGGCACCATTTTAGCTGGCAATTGGAGCTCCGGGGCAGACGGAGCCGCCCATTCAACTGATAGAAAAGGGGACTGAAACAGGGAGCCAGGCCAGGAGATTCCTGGGCAAAAAAGCACCAGGAATCTCAGCGCAGCTGTTTCAGCCAGGGCAGTGGGTCACTGCACTGGAAATCAAACAGATCCCAGGACCTTTCCAACAGGCGACTAGACCACCTGGGAGACAGTCGACCATTCAACTAAAAAAAAAAAAAAAAAGGCTCAGAGGCAGGGAGTCAGGTGATCAGGCTAGGCTGGTCCCACCTCCACAAAAAACAGCAATCGGAAACGCTCTGGATTGAGAGTTTCACAGCAAGCACAGCGGAACCGGGACAGTCCAGCTCTGTGGGGGAGGGGCGTCCACCATTACCGAGGCAGTCCACCACTAGGAGGTAGTTTGCCATTGCTGAGGCAGCCCGCCATTGCCGAGGCAGCCCGCCATTGCAGAGAGTCCGCCATTACAGAGGTGGGCTGCCATTGCCCAGGCAGTTCTAACTATACCTGTATAAACAGCACTGCAGGGAAGTTGACACAGCAGCTGGGTGGAGCCCACAGCAGCTCAGTAAAGCCTCTGTGGCAGACAGTGACTAGGCTGCCTCCTCACTGGGCAGGGCAGCCCTGAAAAAAGGCAGCAGCATGACAGAAACTCATAAATAAAGCCATAACTCCCTGGGACAGAGCACCTGGGGAAGAAAAAGGAGGTTTATGAGTTCTGCTGCAGCAGACTTAACGTGTCTGCCCAGCAGCTCTGAATGAATGGAGCTCACAGCTCAGCACTTGAGCTCCTATAAAGGACAGACTGTCTCCTCAAGCAGCTCCCTGACCCCTGTATATCCAAAGAGTCACCTCATAAAGGAGAGCTCAGACTGACATTTGGCGGGTATCCTTCAGGGATAAAGATAGCAGAAGAAGAAACTGGCAGCAACCCTTACTATTCTGCAGCTGCTGCAGGTGACCCCCAGGCAAGCAGGGCCTGGAGTGGACCTCAGCAGTCCTACAGCAGAGGGGCCTGACTGGTAGAAAGAAAACTAAGAAACAGAAAGAAATAACTTCATCATAGAAATAAGCCAGAGACCCAGTCTGAAAGTCAACAACTACAAAGAAGACAGGTGGATAAATACACAAAGATGGGAAGAAACCAGCACAAAAAGGATGAAAACACCCGAAACCAGAACACCTCTCCTCCTACAAGGGATCACAACTCCTCACCAGCAAGGGAACAAGGCTGGATGGAGAATGAGTGTGATGAATTGACAGAATCAGACTTCAGAAGGTGGGTAATAAGAAACTTCTCTGAGCTAAAAGAACATGTTCTAACCCAATGCAAAGAAACTAAGAACCTTGAAAAAAGATTCGACGAAATGCTAATGAGAATAAACAACTTAGAGAGGAATATAAGTGAATTGATGGAGCTGAAAAACACAACACGAGAACTTCGCGAAGCATACACAAGTTTCAACAGCCAAATTGACCAAGCAGACGAAAGGATATCAGAAGTCAAACATCAACTCCATGAAATAAAACAAGAAGGCAAGATTAGAGAAAAAAGAGTAAAAAGGAATGAACAAAGTCTCCAAGAAATATGAGACTATGTGAAATGACCTAATCTACGTTTGATAGGTGTACCTGAATGTGATGGAGGGAATGAATCCGAGCTGGAAAATACTCTTCAGAATATTATCAGGAAAACTTCCCCAACCTAGCAAGGCAGGCCAATATTCAAGTCCAGGAAATACACAGAACACCACAAAGATATTCCTCAAAAACAGCAACCCAAGCATAATTGTCAGATTCACCAGGGTTGAAATGAAGCAGAAAATGCTAAGGGCAGCCAGAGAGAAAGGTCGGGTTACCCACAAAGGGAAGCCCATCAGACTCACAGTGGATCTCTCAGCAGAAACCCTACAAGCCAGAAGAGAGTGGGGGCCAATATTCAACATCCTTAAAGAAAATAATTATCAACCCAGAATTTCATATCCAGCAGTCCTACTAAGCTTCATAAGTGAAGGAGAAATAAAATCCTTTACGAACAAGCAAGTACTCAGAGATTTCATCACCACCAGGCCTGCTTTACAAGAGCTCCTGAAAGAGGCACTAAACATAGAAAGGAACAACCAGTACCAGCCACTCCAAAAACATACCAAATGGTAAATAGCATCAACGCAATGAAGAAACTGCATCAACTAACTGGCAAAACAGTCAGCTAGCATCAAAATGGCAGGATCAAATTCACACATAACAATATTAACCCTAAATGTAAAATGGGCTGAATGCCCCAGTCAAAAGACACAGACTGGCAAATTGGATAAAAAGCCAAAACCCATTGGTGTGCTGTATCCAGGAAACTCATCTCACATGCAAGGATACACAAAGTTCAAACTAAAGGGATGGAGAAAAATTTACCAAGCAAATGGAGAGCAAAAAAAAAGCAGGAGTTGCAATTCTCATCTCTGATAAAATAGACTTTAAACCAACAGAGATCAAAAGAGACAAAGAAGGACATTACATAATAGTAAAAGGATCAATGCAACAAGAAAAGCTAACGATCCCAAATATATATATGCACCCAATACAGGAGCACCCAGATACATAAAACAAGTTCTTAATGACTTACAAAGAGACTTAGACTCCCACACAATAATAGTGGGAGATTTTAACACCCCATTGTCAATATTAGACAGATCAATGAGACAGAAAATTAACAAGGATATCCAGGACTTGAACTCAGACCTGGACCAAGCAAACCTAATAGACATTTACAGAACTCTTCACCCCAAATCCACAGAATATACATTCTTCTCAGCACCATATCACACCTACTCTAAAACTGACCACATAATTGGAAGTACGTCACTCCTCAGTAAATGCAAAAGAACGGAAATCATAACAAACAGTCTCTCAGACCACAGTGCAATCAAGTTAGAACTCAGAATTCAGAAACGAACTCAGAACCCCACAGCTTCATGGAAACTGAACAACTGGCTCTTGAATGTTGACTGGATAAACAATGAAATGAAAGCAGAAATAAAGATGTTCTTTGAAACCAACAAGAACGAAGACACAACATACCAGAATCTCTGGGACACATTTAAAGCAGTGTCTAGAGGAAAATATATAGCAATAAATGCCCACATGAGAAGCAAGGAAAGATAAAAAATTGACACCCTATCATCAAAATTGAAAGAGCTAGAGGAGCAAGACCAAAAAAACTCAAAAGCTAGCAGAAGACAAGAAATAACTAAGATCAGAGCAGAACTGAAGGAGATAGAGACACAAAAAAACCCTTCAAAAAAATCAATAAATCCGGGAGCTGGTTTTTCAAAAAGATCAACAAAATAGACCACTGGCAAGATTAATAAAAAGAAAAGAGAGAAGAATCAAATACATGCAATAAAAAATGATAAAAGGGATATCACTACAGGTTCCACAGAAATACAAACCATCATCAGAGATTATTACAAACATCTCTATGCACATAAACTAGTAAACCTGGAAGAAATACTAGGATAAATTCCTGGACACTTGCATCCTCCCAAGCCTAAACCAGGAAAAAGCCGAAACCCTGAACAGACCAATAACAAGGTCTGAAGTTGAGGCAGCAATTAAGAGCCTACCAACCAAAAAAAGCCCAGGTCCAGACGGACTCACAGCCGAATTCTACCAGACATACAAAGAGGAGCTGGTACCATTCCTTCTGAAACTATTCCAAACAATCCAAAAGAGGGAATCCTTCCCAAATCATTTTATGAGACCAACATCATCCTGATACCAAAACCCAGCAGAGACTCAGCAAGAAAAGAAAACTTCAGGCCAATAACCATGATGAACATAGATGCAAAAATCTTCAATAAAATACTGGCAAACCGACTGCAACAGCATATCAAAAAGCTTATCCACCATGATAAAGTAGGCTTCATCCCGGGGATGCAAGGCTGGTTCAACATACAAAAGTCTATAAATGTAATTCACCACATAAACAGAACCAAAGACAAAAACCACATGATTATCTCAATTGATGCAGAGAAAGCCTTTGACAAAATTCAACAGCACTTTATGCTAAAAACCCTCAAACTAGGTACTGACAGAACGTATCTCAAAATAATAAAAGCTATTTACGACAAAACAACAGCCAATATCATACTGAATGGGCAAAAACTGGAAGCTTTCCCTTTGAAATCTGGCACTCGACAAAGATGCCCTCTCTCACCACTCCTATTCAATATAGTATTGGAAATTCTAGCCAGAGCAATCGGGCAAGAAAAAGAAATAAAGTGTATTCAAATAGGAAAGGAGGAAGTCAAATTGTCCCTATTTGCAGACAACATGATTGTATATTTAGAAGACCCCATCGTCTCAGCCCAAAATCTCCTGAAACTGATAAGCAACTTCAGCAAAGTCTCAGGATACAAAATCAATGTGCAAAAATCACAAGCATTCCTATACACCAATAACAGACTTAAAGAGAGCCAAATCAAGAACCAACTGCCATTCACAATTGCTACAAAGAGAATAAAATACCTAGGAATACAACTAACAAGGAACGTAAAGGACTTCTTCAAGGAGAACTACAAACCACTGCTCAATGAAATAAGGGAGGACACAAACGGATGGAGAAACATTCCATGTTCATGGTTAGGAAGGATCAATATCGTAAAAATGGCCATGTTGCCCAAAGTAATTTACAGATTCAACGCTATCTCCATCAAGCTACTAATGACCTTCTTCACAGAACTGGAAAAAACCACCTTATACTTCATAAGGAACCAAAAGAGAGCCTGCATAGCCAAGTCAATTCTAAGCAAAAAGAACAAAGCGGGAGGCATCACACTACTGAACTTCAAACTATACTACAAGGCTACAGTAATCAAAACAGCATAGTACTGGCACCAAAACAGAGATATAGACCAATGGAACAGAACAGAGGCCTCAGAAGCAACACCACACATCTACAACCACCCGATCTTTGACAAACCTGACAAAAACAAGCAATGGGGAAAGGATTCCCTGTTTAATAAATGGTGTTGGGAAAACTGGCTAGCCATGTGCAGAAAGCTGAAACTTGACCCCTTCCTGACACCTTACACTAAAATTAACTCCAGATGGATTCAAGACTTAAACATAAGACCTAACACCATAAAAACCCTAGAAGAAAACCTAGGCAAAACCACTCAGGACATAGGCGTAGGCAAGGACTTCATGACCAAAACAAAGCATTGGCAACAAAAGTCAAAATAGACAAATGGGACCTAATCAAACTCCACAGCTTCTGCACAGCAAAAGAAACAGTCATTAGAGTGAATCGGCAACCAACAGAATAGGAAAAAATTTTTGCAGTCCACCCATCTGACAAAGGGCTGATATCCAGAATCTACAGAGAACTAAAACAGATTTACAAGAAAAAACAAACAAGCCCATTCAAAAGTGGGCAAAGGATATGAACAGACACTTTACAAAAGAAGACATACATGAAGCCAACAAACACGAAAAATGCTCATCATTACTGGTCATTAGAGAAATGCAAATCAAAACTACATTGAGATACTATCTCACGCCAGTTAGAATGGTGATCATTAAAAAATCTGGAGACAACAGATGCTGGAGAGGATGTGGAGAAATAGGAACATTTTTACACTGTTGGTGGGAGTGTAAATTAGTTCAACCATTGTGGAAGACAGTGTGGTGATTCCTCAAGGACCTAGAAATAGAAATTCCATTTGACCCAGCAATCCCATTACTGGGTATATATCCAAAGGATTATAAATCATTCTACTATCAGGACACACGCACACAAATGTTCATTGCAGCACTGTTTAGAATAGCAAAGACCTGGAACCAACCCAAATGCCCATCGATGATAGACTGGACAGGAAAAATGTGGTACGTATACACCATGGAATACTATGCAGCCATCAAAAACGATGAGTTCGTGTCCTTTGCAGGGACATGGATGAACCCGGAAACCATCATTCTCAGCAAACTGCACAAGAACAGAAAATCAAACACCGCATGTTCTCACTCATAGGTGTTGAACAGTGAGAACACATGGACACAGGGAGGGGAGCATCACACACTGGGGTCTGTCGGGGGGAAACAGGGGAGGGACAGCAGGGGGTGGGGAGTTGGGGAGAGATAGCATGGGGAGAAATGCCAGATATAGGTGATGGGGGAGGAAGGCAGCACATCACACTGCCATGTGTGTATTTATGCAACAATCTTGCATGTTCTTCACATGTACCCCAAAACCTAAAATGCAATAAAAAAAATGCAAAAATAGATGATCATTGTTTTGTGACTGCCATATAGGGCTGGAGTCTAAACTTGAGGAGATGAAATCAAACATTCATCACAGGATTTCAAAATCCTTTTCATTTTTTTAAATTGCTGTTGCTTGTTGTTCTTCATTTAGGGACTCACTCGGTGGTTATAATAATAACAACAGCTGACACAGAGCTCTTATTCCATGCCCTGCTGGGTTCTAGGAGCTTTATTGATTTATTTATTTTAGACAGGGTCTTGCTGGACTCCCCAGGCCAGAGTGCAGTAGTGCGATCTTGGCTCACTGCAGCCTCAACGTCCTGGGCTGAGGTCAGCTTCCCACATCAGCCTCCCAAGTAGCTGAGACCACAGGTACAGGCCATCATGCCCAGCTAATTTTTTTTTTTTATTTTTTGTAGAGGCAGGGTTTCACCATGTTGCCCAGGCTGTTCTCAAATTCCTGGGTTCAAGCAATCCTCCCACCTTAGCCTCCCAAAATGCTGGGATTACAGGTCACCATGCCCAGCCTAGGAGCTTTAAACAGATCAAGTTGTTTCATGTTTACAACAACCCAAAGAGCTGGGCATCACTATTGGTTTTTGTTTGTTTATTTTGTTTTTCTGAGGCAGAGTCTCACTCTGTCACCCAGGTTGGAGTGCAGTGGTGTGATCTTGGCTCACTGCAGCCTCTGCCTCCCAGGTTCAAATGATTCTCCTGCCTCAGCCTCCCAAGTAGCTGGGACTACAGGTGCCCGCCACCACAGCCAGCTAATTGTTGTATTTGTAGTAGAGATGGGGTTTTGCCATGTTGGCCAGGCTGGTCTTAAACTCCTGACCTCAGGTGACCCGCCCACCTCGGCCTCCCAAAGTGCTGGGATTACAGGCATGAGCCATCCACAGATGAGGGCATTAAAAAACCACACAGCTAGCAGTGGCAGAGCTGGGACTTGAACCCAAGCAGCCTGGCTCCAGAGCCCCGCTCACCTGCCCTCTCATTGTATAACATGCCCAGGACAGGCCAGCAGATAGCGGTACCAAAACGCAGGCAGGTTCTTTACCCAGAAGCATAAATGCAAGGTTTTGTGTCTGTGTGCATTTTCCTGGAGGGAGAGTCTAGCTCTTGGCACCTTCTTGATCTCAATGGGTTAAAAGCCTCCAGCAGTCAGGACCCCCGGTGTCTAGCCCTGGCTCTATCACTAAGCAGCAGTGAGACACTGGGCAAGCTGCTTCACCTCTACGCTTCAGTCTCCTCATCTGTAGAATGGAGGAGGAGCAGTGAACTATGTGATCCCAACAACTTCTTCCAGCTCTAATGTTCTGTTGCTCTGAATTAGTTCTATAAATGTCTGAGCCTCTACCCTGCATGAGCAAAGGCGCTTTGCTAGGTCCTGGAGCTACAAGGAGGAAGAAGAGCACCCTGCAGCTCAGAGGAGTTTGCCTTCTCATCCAGGAAAACAGCCGCTAGGTCTCATCTCCCTCAAGGACAGCTGGGGGCTGAGAGAGGAAACAACACCACGATGTTGGGATAGTGCCCTGAGGTGACGATGGAGGCAGCATCCCCTTAGGACAACGGGGGCCACGAAGCCTACAAGTGGCAGAGACCTCAGCCCCAGGCTGCTGTGAGCTGAGTTTTGGACCCAATCACCCCCTGGGTATTAGGACGACTCTAGATGACAGAGGGAAGGGCTTGCTGTTCTGCCACTCTGGCTGTGTGGAGCCTGAACAGTCAGTGGAAAGAAAGTAAGAGACATGATCCCATCTGCCCCCGCAAGCTGGCTCATGGGGTGATATTATGGGTGATATTTATAGACAATACAGCTAGGATAAAGCCCAGAGCAAAAGGCCAGGTCAACAAGTACTGCTGCCTATAGTGACAATGACGAGAACTGTCACACAGAGGCTGGGATTCGAGACCTATGGCATTCTCCCAGGAGTGGCAGTGTTTGGGAGAGGGAGATGGTTAACAGATACAAAGAAGGTGCCTCCCTAAATGTCAACAGGAAGTAGCCACCCAAAAATGCAATCTGTGGAAAATAAATTGTCATCCTGAGCCGGATCACCTCTGGGTGATCTGATAGTCCGTTTTCTAGCCCTACAAGAGGGAAAGCCAGAATGACAGTGACCGAACAACAGGCCAGCCCACTTCCTGCCCATATGTATCATGCTCCAGTACCCAAGCATGGGAGAAAGAGCACTACCACCGCTCACCATTAAGATTTTAACACCACGAGAGGGTTCCTGGTGTCACTACTTGTCATTATCACCATGAGGAAATTCTTGCAGCCTTTAGACCCCAGTGAAGGCAAAAGGAGGCCTTGCTTCTTCCAGCCCTCATTAACCCGACAAATCAACCAGTGTGTTAGACAGATCTTGGCAAGTGTTTGTCTTGCCTTGTTTATAACAAAACATTTCTCATCCAAGCCTGTGGTCAGGTTTTTTTTGTTTTGTTTTGTTTTTGTTTTTGTTTTTTGAGACAGAGTCTACCTCTTTAGCCAGGTGCCAGGCTGGAGTGCAGTAGCCCGATCTCAGCTCACTGCAACCTCCGCCTCCCGGCTTTAAGCAATTCTCCTGCCTCAGCCTCCCGAGTAGCTGAGACTACAGGCGCGCACCACCTTGCCCAGCTAATTTTTATATTTTAGTAGAGACGGGATTTCACTATGTTGGCCAGGATGGTCTCAATCTCTTGACCTCATGATCTGCCCACCTCGGCGTCCCAAAGTGCTGGGATTACAGGGGTGAGCCACCGCACCCGGCCAGGTTTTGTTTTTTTAATGAATGGGAGTGAGGATATTGCACTGCCTTCTCAAGAACTTCACAGAGAGTCACCACTGTTTCCTGACCTGTCCTTGAGACTTCAGACAGTGATACTGACCTTGGACCCCAATAAAAGGGGCTGGGGTTCTGTGCCTCAGAGGGCCCTGCCTGACCCTTTCTTTGGCCATACCTTTCATGAGGGTGGAGTCAGCAAGGCCAAGGAGACACGCTCACCTGTGCCCTGGCGATCCAGGACCCCAAATTCCCTGCCCAAACAGTTGCAGCCCTCTTCTAGGGTCCACACAGGCTCTTCCCATAGTTCATTTTCCCAGGGACTCACAGGGTGTCCAGAAAGCAGCCATTTGCCTGGGAGTATGGATGAAGCCTGGGCATGAGCTCTGGGTGTCCACATGTGCGCACACAAGGCCACTTGGGTTCTAAGGTCTTGAATGTAAGGAGACTCACCACTTACCTTTCATCCCTTTGCTGATGACAAGAAGAGACCAAAGTTTGTTATGGTACTGCTGGGGACTGCTTGCCAAAAAAAGGAAGGCGTCCTGCTTGGAACAGTTTCTGCAGAGGGAGGAGAGAAAGGAAATGTCGCCCCCTGGTGGACATCGTTGGTAGCGGCAGTAGGAGGTTGACCAGCCTTAGGTATGAGGAGGGTGTCAAGGCAAGGAGGTTTCTCATGTCCTGGTGTATCATGTTGTAACTATCCCATGGCCATTTAAAAGGAATGTGCATTCTGCTTAGAGGACATATATGCATCTATTAAATCAAGATGTTTTTATTGTTACATTCTTCAAATCCTCTATATTTATATATATATTCATGCATATGAATATATACTCTAAATTCATATATAGTCTATATTCATATATATATAGTCTATATTCATATATGCATATATTTCTTGTGTCAATTATGAGGGAGAGAGAGACATGTTAAAATCTCCTGGCTATAATTGTCATTTGTCTGTTTTTCTTCATACACCACTATGGTTTGAATATCCCTTCCAAACTCATGTTGAAATTTAATTGCCATTGTAGCAGTATTAAGAGGTGGAATCGTCAAGAGGCAATTTGGCCATGAGACTCCACTGTCTGAAATGGATTAGTGTTGCTATCATGGGAACAGTTTCGCTATAAAAGGGTGAAGAAAGACCCCCTTTTCTCTCTCACCCTCTCTTGCCCTTCCATCTTCTGCCACGGGATGACGCAGAAGAAGTCTTCACCAAATGCTGGTGCCTTGATCTTGGACTTCCCAGCTTCCAGATGTGAGTGAAATATATTTGCGTTCATTGTAAATGACTGAGTCCCAGGTAATCTGTTTAGCAGAAAAAACAACTAAGATTCCCCCCAGCTGTTTTTGCTTTACATATTTAAATACATTTAAATACAGTTTACTATTTGCAGTGTACAGTCTGTTACTCAACACAGAAAAAGGTTTTTACTGTGATCTCTTCACCATGGATTGGGTTTTTTGTATAAACCAGGTCCCTATACTATTTATACTAAACCTCTGACCCTGATATTTGACATCTTCATATAACATCTCCTGTGCTGCCTTCCTTTACATTTGCTTGTTTCTTTGCACATTCATTCATCATTTACATTTCTGCTATTTGATATGTGTCTTTTGTACAGCAAACAATGGATTTCATTTTTTGAACCAATCTGCCTCCCTTAAAAATTGTAATAGTTTAGTCCATTCATATTTATGCTGAAAACATTTAGTCATTTTTTTGAGATGGAGTTTTGCTCTTGTGCAATGGCACCATCTTGGCTCACTGCAACCTCTGCCTCCCGGGTTCAAATGATTCTCCTGCCTCAGTCTCTTGAGTAGCTGGGATTACAGGAGCATGCCAGCAAGCCTGGCTAATTTTGTATTTTGTATTTTTATTTATTTATTTTTAAATTTTGTATTTTTATTAGAGACAGGGTTTCATCATGTTGGCCAGGCTGATCTTGAACTCCTGACCTCAAATGATCCTCCTGCCTCAGCCTCCCAAAGTGCTGGGATTACAGGGGTGAGCCACCGCCTCTGGCCCAGTCATACTTCTATTTGCTGTTCTACTTTTCGTTTTAAAAGTGTTCCCTTGCTTTTTCAACCTTTTTTCTGACTTTCAGTGTATAAATTTTAAGAACTTTATGGAGGTACAGTTGACATGCAATAAATGCCATATGTTTATGTATATAAATGTATATAACAATTTTCGATACATGTATGCACCCTTGAAACTATCACCACAGGTAATGCACATCTTCCGCCCCTAAAGGCTTCCCTGTGCCCCTTAGTAATTCCTCTGCCACACACAACACCCACCCATCATCACTGATCTATTTTCTGTCACCCTAGATTAGTCTACATTTTCTAGGATTTTATGTAAATGGAATCATACAGTATACACTTTTGTCTTCTTTCTCTGAGCATTATTATTTTGAGATTCATCTACATTGTAACATGCATCAAGAATGTATTCCTTTTATTGTGGAATGTTATTCCAATGTATAGATATATCACAGTTCATTCACCAGTTGATGGGAATTTGAGTCACTTCAAGTTTTTAGCTATTACAAATAAAACTGCTATGAACATTTGTGCACAAGTCTTTGTATGAACATATGCTTTTATTTCCCTTGGGTAAATACCTGCAAGTGGAATGGCTGATCATTTAGTAGGTATAGGCTTAATATTTTGAAGAAACTGGTAAACTGTTTTCCAAAGTTGTACTGTCTACATTACCATCAGTGTATTACTCATCACATGTATGAGACTTCCAGTTTCCCCATATCCTCATCAACACTTAATATAGTCTTTGCTCTTAAGTTTAGCCATTCTAATGGATGGGTAGTGGTATCCCATGTGGCTTTCATTTTCGTTTCATAATCTTTTAATGTGCTTATTTGCTATTCATCTGTCTTCTTTAGTAAAGTGTATATTAAAATCTTTTGCCATTTTAATTGGGTTTTTATTGTGATATTATTGAGTATCCCATGTTCAGAGTTCATTATACATTCTGGATACAAGTCCTTTATCAGATATATGCTTTGCAAATATTTTCTCCCAGTCTGAAATATTCAGCCCCAAATAGTAATAGTGCTGAGTCTGAAAAACTTTGCTATAACTGTTTTATCACTTTATTGACAATTTTAGGGTTTATAGGATTTATATCTTGAACTTATCACAACATACATTCACCTTCAACTGATATTACTTCGTGTATAGCAGAAGAACATTGCAGTAGTATACGTCAATTTCCCACTCCCAATATTTGTGCTATTGTTGTCAAATGTTTTGTTTTTACAAGTTATAAACTTATACCCCAATGTCATTTTTGTTTATTCAGTCAGTTGTCCTTTAAAGAAATTTAGAGTGGGCACAGTGGCTCACACTTGTAACCCCAGCACTTTGGGATGCCAAGGTAGGAGGATCACTTGAACCCAGGAGTTCAAAACCAGCTTAGGCAGCATAGCAGGATGCTGTCATTACAAAAAAAATATATACAAAAATTGGCCAGGTGTGGTAGTGTGCACCTGAGAGGAGGCTGAGGTGGAAGGATCGCTTGAGCCCAGGAGGTTGAGGCTGCAGTGAGCCATGATGGTGCTACTGCATTCCAGCCTAGGTGACAGAGTGAGACCCTGTCAAAAAAAGAAAAAAAGAAGGGAGAGAAATTTAAATAACCCCCAATCTTACATCTTTCTTCCTGTAGTTGCCATTTCTGGTGTTCTTCCTCCTTTCTGCAGATTCACATTTCCATTGGATATTCTTCTTCTACATGAAGAACATTAATATTTCTTGAAGCGTGCTTCTTCTGATGGATTTTTCAGCTTTTGTAAATCTGAAAAAGTATTTCATCTTCACTTTTTTGTTGTTGCTGTTAAAAGCCCAGCTGTATAATCCTCTTCATTTTTGAAAGAGATTTGTACTGGGCACGGAATTCTACATTGACAGTTTCTTTTTTCAGTACTTTAAAGGTGTCATTCTATTGCCTTCTCATTTGCAGTGTTTTTGATAAGAAATCTGCTTTTATCTTATTTGTTTCTCTGTGTACAGTTTTTTTTCTTTTGGTTGCTTTTAACATTTTCTCATCATCACCAGTTTTGAGCAATTTGTTAATGATGTGCCTTGGTGTGATTATCTTCATGTTTCTTCTGCTTGGCTTGAGTTTCCTGGATCCTGTAGATTTATAGTTTTAATGAAATTTGGGGAAATGTTGGCCATTATTTCTTCAAATATTTTTCCTGCCTTCTTCTTTCAGAAACTGAAAACACACATATATTGTTGCTTGAAATTGTCCAATAACTCACTGATGCTCTGCTAATTTTTTAAAATTCTCTTTCTCTGTGTGTTTCCTTTTGGATAGTTTCTATTGCTATGTCTTCAAGTTCACTAACCTTTTCGTCAGCAATGTCTAATCTGCTGTTAAATCCATCGAGTGTGTTTTTCATCTCACACATTGTAGTTTTCATCTCCAGAAGTTTGATTTGTGTTTTAATATGTTCCATGTCTCTACTTAATTTTTTGAACGTATGGAATACAGCTATACTGTCTGCCAAATCCGACATCTGAATTAGTTCTAGGTCAGCGTTGATTGATATCTATTTTGTCTTCATGATTAGTCACATTTTCCTGTCTCTTTGCATGTCTGGTAATCTCTTGTTAGATACCGAATGTTATAAATTTTTCTTGTTGGGCACTAGATATTTCTGTATTCTTGTCAATAGCCTTGACCTTAGTTCTGGCATGCAGTTATTTAGAAACAGTTTGTTCCTTTCAGGTCTTGTGTTTAAGATTTGCTAGACAGGACCAAAGCAGTCTTTATTCTAGTGCTAATTATTTCCCACTACTGAGGCAAGACAGAGTTCTCTCAAGTGTACTCCATCCAATGATTCATCCAATGATTCATCCAATGAATCATGAGGTTTTTCAGTCAGCCTGGAAGGGACAGACACTATTCTTGACCCCATGTTGGTACTGGAGACTGTTACTTCTAATCCTTTGGGTAGGCTGTTTTCTGTTGGTTTGGTTTTTAGTCTTGGGCACTTTCCTCACATACATGTGCTCATTGGTATTCATCTGAACACTCAAAGGGGTCCATCTGCATCTATGTATGGTCTCTCTGCTACTCTATCTTGCAAACTGTAGCTAGCTTGTTCTCCCAGGATTCTCAGCTCCAGCTCCTTAACTGAGTTTGCCAGACTCTGCCTGGATTCACCTTTCCTGTGCCATGGCCTAGAAATTCTATTAAGGAAGTAAGCTGAGATAATCATAGAGGTCACTTCATGTATTTCTCAACTCTCCAGGCTCATTGTTCTTTACTGCTGGTTGTGAAGTAATTTGAAGACCATCGTTTCATATATATTACTCATTTTTGTTGTTGTTGTTATTGTAGGCAGGATGGTAAATTTAGTCTTCTACTCCATCTTAGCTGAATTCCTATTATTTTTCTCTTTAATGATTTGGAAGATATAGAGCCTTTTAAAGCCATCTCTAAGTTCACAATTGCTGTGGACTGAAGCTTATACCTCCCCTAATCCCCAGTGTGATTGTATTAAAAGGTGGGACCTCCTAATTTGGGAGGAAGTTAGGTTATGAGTGTGGAGCCCTCATGAATGGGACTAGTGCCTTATAAAAAATAGCAAGAACTCTCTCACTATCTTTCCACTCTGTGGAGATACAAGGAGAAACTGCCAGTCTACAGCCTGGAAAATGGCCCTCACCAGAACCCAGCCACACGGGCATCCTGGTCCTGGACTTTGAGTCTCCAGAACTGTGAAAAATAAATGTCCGGTGTCTGACCTACCCAGTCTCTGGCCATTTGTTACAGCAGCCTGAACTAATACAACAATTTTCTATGTAATTGAACCAATATTCTTCCAACAATTTTAAAAATTATTAAATTTCTTTTGCCAATGAGAAACTTTGCATGTTTACCTCCCTGCTGCTCCAAATTCTTATTTCTAATATACATATATTCTAATAACTGCTTTTTAAACATTTGCATTAAGTTGGTTAAATTAATGAAACATTAGACTTAGCAATACTTTTATTTGGTTTCATTGCCTGCTACCTTATTCTAGTCACATGTCCTTCTCCTTCTGGAGGTATTCACTTATATAAATTTTCCAATCCACTGGACACATGATTGTCTAATTTTTTTCAAGGGGTGGACTTGGGATCCTTCCATGTCTAGACATGTCTTTATGTTCTCATCTATGATAAATAACATTCAACCTGCTATTGACAGCTTATGCCTCGTGTTTACATATGGCAGTGTTTTTCATCACTATAAAATGGTTTCTTGACTTAAAGTGCTCCCTTTTCATAACTGGATGACCTTTTCAATAAATGGTATATTAATAGATATTTCCTTAACCTTTCTCCTGCTTCTTGCAGTAACTCAGTGCCATTGAGGACAATATGTTCTAGTTTCTCAGCTTGGTCGTCTTTTAAGCTACCAAATTGTGATGTGATTTTCCTCCACGCTTACTCTTAACACAGTGAGATCTCTAGCCAGATAAGAGTTGGCTCCTGTCAGAGATTTGTGTCCCCCCACCATGCAAAGGCACAAATGAAGAGAAAAGGAATATTTTCTATTTCTTATGGTTACATTTTGCCAGATTTGAGATCTAGTTATCTGGGTGGCAGTGGTGGAATCCACAGTAACTTTGCTGAAAGTTTCTTTCTTCATGTTTATTCGGGTAGCAAGGACTGGGGTCCGTGGCGCCCTTCTTGATCCTATCTGGATTCTGGTGCTTCACCTCCCTGACTCTTCCTCACTTCCTTGTTACTTAGATCTTGCAAACAGGGTCCGGGCCTGGCGGTGTGAAGTCCAGCGCTTTGCTCACTGTTCTTGAAGCCGGGAGGGGTCTCCATCCCATTTTCCTGATGGTCCCTCTGCCCCCGTCTCTGCTCCCTCCGAGTGGGAGCTGCCTCAGTTATGGGTCCTTCCCACTTTTTCTCCAGGCCGACTTCCCTTTCACATGTAGTGAATTGCTGGTTTCACTTCCTGCAGTTTCAGTTACCTGTGGCCAACCAGGGTCCAAAATATTATACGGAAAATTCCAGAATTAAACAATTCATACAATTAAATGCTTTTTTTTTTTTTTGAGATGGAGTCTCACTCTGTCGCCCAGGCTGGCATGCAGTGATGTGATCTCAGCTCACTGCAAACTCTGTCTTCCAGGTTCAAGCAATTCTGCCTCAGCCTCCTGAATAGCTGAGACAACAGGCACACCTGGCTAATTTTTGTATTTTTAGTAGAAACAGGGTTTCACCATATTGGTCAGGCTGGTCTCGAACTCCTGACCTCAGGTGATTCACTCGCCTCGGCCTCCCAAAGTGTTGGGATTACAGGCGTGAGCCACCGCACCTTAAATTGCGTGTTTATTCTGACTAGTGTGCTGAAATCTCTCATCATCCCACTTTGTTCAGTGCTGTCCACCTGGGGCACGAATAACGCTTTGTCAGTGTATTCCCACTGTCTAGGCTACCTGCCCATTTGTCACTTAGTAGCCTCTTGGTTATCAGACTGGCTGTAACAGTATCACGATGCTTGTGTTCAAGTAATGCTTATTATACTTTCATCACAGCACATTGTTATACTTGTTCTAATTTATTATTAGTTATTGTGAATCTCTTTCTGTTCCTAATTTATAAACTTTCTCAGAGGTATATATGTATACGAAAAAATCATAGTGTGTATAGAGGTCAGTGCTATTTAAGGTTTCAGGCACCCACTGGGGGTCTTGGAAAGTATTCCCAGCAGATAAGGGGGGACTACTGCATATGCACTGGAGAAATTTCTTAATATTTCTGGCAGATAGAGGGCACTCTGATCCTACGTTTACATACCTTTAGTCATAGTGCAAACAGGAAGAGGAGTTCAACTTGTGGGTTTGCATGACAATCTTAAACTGCAGCAAGCTTTATAAAGTGGTGTCAGCAGATTGACTATTGTCCTTGACATGATTGGTGCACACAGTTGAGAGAGCACAGAGAAGTCAGGTTCCTTACAGGTGGATTCCTGGGTGACTGCAGCAAGGGAGAAACTGATGGCTTTGGGGCACCCAAGGACCTGGGTTCCTTGTTTCCAAGTTTAGAGGGGCCGTGGGAACTTCAGGATACCCGGAAGCAAGAGGAGGAAGATGGGCTCTGCCCTTGGATACAGGCAGTCTGTAGGAAGTAGATCTGCCCACAACAGTGAGCCTGGGAGTGATGACTGAGAGTGCTCTTGTGCTTAAGGCACCCAGCAGTGAGCAACACCGGAAAGAACCAGGGCTTGGTTACCTAGAAGACCTTGGCTGGACTTGGGCTTTACCACATATTAACCTGTAGCCCAAGAAAGTCTCCTTACTTCACCTGTAAAGTGAGTAGTAATAACAGAATCACCCTCTGGGTTTTATGGGGGTTCAGTGGGGTGCTGTGCATGAGATATTTAAAAAGCACCTGCCATGTATGTGTGGATGCTCAAGGAGTACTGAGCTCCCGCAGATGTTTTTGAATAAAGAGAAGCCAAACGCTCTCTTTCCTATCTTCCTTTCTCCCCACCTAGCCTCTCCATTCCCCTTTCACCCCTTGGAGTGACTTCTTAGCCCTCTCCAAGCCTCTGATTTGGGCCCTACAGAGGCCCGACACCCTTTTCCATTCCAGCCTATAGATCTGCCGCTGCTGCCCCACAGGCAATCATCATGTTATTTCTGGAAACAGAACAGTAAAAGCCCTTCAGCCCTCAGTCCCTAAGCATTTATGGCTTCTGGAGGTGCCACTCAAGATGACTAGCTGGGAATAGAAACGCCAGAAAGCTTATGGGGAAGATTTTGCTTCTGAAAAAGTCCAGACAGAAAAGGTATCACAGAACCACAGAGCCGAGGCCAGGCCAGGAGAGAGCAATGGAGGAAAAGACTACAGTGTCCTGATACAGGCAGAGTGAAAATGACCCCAGCATTTACCTTTGTCTTCTCTGTGTTTTCAGTTGGGACACAGCTGCTGTTCCTCACAGGAACCGAATGAGGTCCTGAATCTGCTAAGGACCAGAGAAGGAAATGGGGCTCAATCTGGCTCGCATGTTCTGTGCAGAATAAGAAACCCACCACGCCCTCTGCTGCCATCTCACTCTCTTTTCCACACTCAGGTCCTTTACCAGAGTCACAAGATTTATTGACCAGATGACTCAGAGGACCCTGGAGTCCTCTGGGCCTCAGCCTTGAGGAAGACACTGCAGAGCCCTGGTCCAGGGGTTTTCTTAACTCTCAACAGGCTGTGGACAGGTTGGGCTCTAATCAGCTGGAAATGAGTTTTAAATCAGGGGTTCCCAGTACATATCAAAGGAAATTACCCATCATATGAGCACAGACTCCAAATTAAAATAGAAACAGCCATGAATGGGAAGAACATCTATAGGCCCAGGACAGGAGCAGCACTGCTCCTTTTCTTCAAGCTATAGGGGCATTTAAAATTCTGTGGATTCACAGTGAATCTCACCACCATATCTCACCAGGCATTGTCAAAATTTATGAACAGAAATGAACATAAAGAGACTAACAGTCATGAGAAAAGATAAGAGCTACAGAAATTAAATGGAGGCCGGGTACAGTGGCTCATACTTGTAATCCCAACAATTTGGAAGGCTGAGGCAGGCAGATCACTTGAGGTCAAGAGTTAGAGACAAGCCTGGCCAACATGGTGAAACTGTCTCTCTACTAAAAATACAGAAAGAAAAAATTTTCCAGGCATGGTGGCAGGTGCATGTAGTCCCAGCTACTTGGGAAGCTGAGGCAGGAGATTTGCTTGAACCTGGGAGGCGGAGGTTGCAGTGAGCAAAAATCGTGCCACTCTACTTCAGCCTGGGTGACAGAGCAAGGTTTTCAAAAAGAAAAGAAAAAAGAAAGAGAAAGAGAGAGAGAGAGAAAGGAAGGAAGAAGGGAGGGAAAGAAGGAAGGAAGGAAGGAAGGAAGGAAGAAAGGAAGAAAGGAAGAAGGAAAAGGAAAGGAAGGAAGGAGGGAAGAAAGGGAAAGAAATCAACTGGAAAGTTTTAGGGTCACACTTCAAATGTTAGAGGAGTAACATTACATAGAAATTTAGCTTACTAAAGGAGTTATATAGTTCACAATAAACAATTTAAACAAGCAAAAAGAATGAAGTTCCAAAGAGTGCAAACAAATGCTTCTTTTCTTAAAGCAGATCTCATGGTACTGCTTTATTGATCCATGAAGACACTGTCCGAAAATCTCTGCTCTCGTCAGCACTTTCAGCTCCCATTTTAAAATGCTATGGTTGTTACTTTTCTCAAACGAAAGAAAAATAAAGCTTTCACACTGACTCAAGGTGGGAAAGGGAGCTGGCCCATTTGACTTGCAGGCTCATCTTCACAGTTAAAAGTAACCAAGACATCAGAGTGGGGCAATGTCCACAATCAGTGGTGGGGCCTGAGCTCCTCCATTCACAGGGGGACCAGCCAAGAGCCATTCAGCTAGGCCACCTGAGAAAAATGGGGTCCTGCCACCCAATGGGACAACTGTTCTCTTCAGAAGTGCTTGGAACTGTTTCAAAGAAACATAACAATTACCCCCACCTGAGCCCTCACCCCCAAAATGAGAAGCAGGGGTGTATGGATTGTGCAGCAGAAATTAAGTGGTTGCCTTCCCAGGAGCTCCTACCTCTCCAGAAAGGGTTCTCTAGGCCTAGGCGTTTTTGGTCCGGCTCCTCACTCATGTGTCTCTCTGGCACTCTCTTCTTTTCCTCATTTCCCATCTAGAAAACAGAGAAAAAATTGACTTGCAGAAGAATTAAAACACCACATTCGAGGAGGGATCCAAGATGGCCGATTGGGAGCAGCTCAGGATTGCAGCTCCCAGTGAAAGCGCGGAGGGTGAGTGGAGGCCGCATTTCCAGACAGATTTTTATTGCCCACAGACCAGGAGATTCCCAGGCGGAGGAGCCCCACGGGTCAACAGCGCGGCTGTTTCACCGGCATGGCTGTTTTGGCTGGTGAGGCTGTTTTGCCAGCGCCCCAACGCAGTGATTCTCCATACAAAATACATGGGTCCAGGTGCTGTTTTAGCTGGCAATTGGAACTCCGGGAAGGCAGAGTCACCCATTCATCTGATTAAAAAGGGGACTGAAACAGGGGAGCCAGGCCAAGAGATTCCTGGGCAAAAAAGCGCCACGAATCTCAGTGCTGCTGTTTCAGCCGGCGCAGTGGGTCGCCACACTGGAAATCACACAAATCACAGCACCTTTCAACAGGCGACTGGAACACCTGGGAGACAGTTGACCGTTCAACTAAAAAAAAAAAAAGGCTCAGAGGCAGGGAGCCAGGTGATCGGGCTCAGCTGGTCCCATCCCCACAACAAAACAGCAATCGGAAATGCTCTGGATTGAGAGTTTGACAGCAAGCACAGCTGAACCTGGGATGGTCCAGCTCTGTGGGGGAGGGGGTGTCCGCCATTACCGAGGCAGTCCACCACTACGAAGGTAGTTTGCCATTGCTGAGGCAGCCCGCCATTGCCGAGGCAACCTGCCATTACAGAGAGAGTCCACCATTATAGAGGTGGGCTGCCATTGCTGAGGCAGTTTTAACTACACCCGTATAAACAGGACTGCAGGGAAGTTCACATGGCAGCTGGGCGGAGCCCACAGCAGCTCAGCAAAGCCTCTGCAGGCAGACAGTGACTAGGCTGCCTCCTCGCTGGGCAGGGCAGCCCTGAAAAAAAGGCAGCAACACAACAGAAACTCATATAAAGCCCTAACTCCCCGGGACAGAGCATCTGGGAAACAAAGAGGGTTTATGAGTTCTGCTGCAGTAGACTTAAACGTACCTGCCCAGCAGCTCTGAATGAACAACAGATCTCACAGCTCAGCACTTGAGCTGATATAAAGGACAGACTGTCTCCTCAAGCAGCTCCCTGACCCCCCCTATATCCAAAGAGTCACCTCATAAAGGAGACCTCAGACTGACATTTGGCAAGTATCCTTCTGGGACAAAGATAGCAAAAGAAGAAACTGGCAGCAACCCTTACTGTTCTGCAGTTGCTGCAGGTGATCCACAGGCAAGCAGGGCCTGGAGTGGACCTCAGCAGTCCTACAGCAGAGGGGCCTGACTGGTAGAAGGAAAACTAAGAAACAGAAATAAATAACTTCATCATCAACAAACTGGACGCCCACTCAGAGACCCAATCTGAAAGTCAACAAATACAAAGATGACAAGTGGATAAATACCCAAAGATGGGAAGAAACCAGCGCAAAAAGGATGAAAACACCCGAAACCAGAACATTTCTCCTCCTAGAAGGGATCACAACTCCTCACCAGCAAGGGAACAAGGCTGGATGGAGAATGAGTGTGATGCATTGACAGAATCAAGCTTCAGAAGGTGGGTAATAAGAAACTTCTCTGAGCTAAAAGAACATGTTCTAACCCAATGCAAAGATATTAAGAACCTTGAAAAAAGATTCAATGAAATGCTAACGAGAATAAACAACTTAGAGAGGAATATCAGTTAATTGATGGAGCTGAAAAACACAACACGAGAACTTCATGAAGCATACACAAGTTTCAACAGCCAAATTGACCAAGCAGAAGAAAGGATATCAGAGGTCAAAGATCAACTCCATGAAATAAAACGAGAAGGCAAGATTAGAGAAAAAAGGGTAAAAAGGAATGAACAAAGTCTCCAAGAAATATGGGAGTATGTGAAAAGAGCTAATCTACGTTTGATAGGTGTACCTGAATGTGATGGAGAGAATAAATCCAAGCTGGAAAATACTCTTCAGGATATTATCCAGGAAAACTTCCCCAACCTAGCAAGGCAGGCCAATATTCAAGTCCAGGAAATACACAGAACACCACAAAGATATTCCTCAAGAAGAGCAATCCCAAGGCACATAATCGTCAGATTCACCAGGGTTGAAATGAAGGAGAAAATGCTAAGGACAGCCAGAGAGAAACGTCAGGTTACCCACAAAGGGAAGCCCATCAGACTCACAGCAGATCTCTCAGCAGAAACCCTACAAGCCAGAAGAGAGTGGGGGCCAATATTCAACATCCTTAAAGAAAAGAACTTTAAAACCAGAATTTCATATCCAGCCAAACTAAGCTTCATAAGTGAAGGAAAAAAAAAATCCTTTATGAACAAGCAAGTACTCAGAGATTTCATCACCACCAGGCCTGCTTTACAAGAGCTCCTGAGAGAGGCAGTAAACATAGAAAGGAACAACGAGTGCCAGCCACTCCAAAAATATACCAAATGGTAAAGAGCATCGACACAAGAAACTGCATCAACTAATGGGCAAAACAGCCAGCTAGCATCAAAATGGCAGGATCAAATTCACACATAACAATATTAACCCTAAATGTAAATAGGCTAAATGCCCCAGTCAAAAGACACAGACTGGCAAATTGGATAAAAAGCCAAAAGCCATTGGTGTGCTCTATCCAGGAAACCCATCTCACATACAAGGATACACAAAGCTCAAAATAAAGGGATGGAGGAAGATTTACCAAGCAAATGGAGAGCAAAAAAAAAAGCAGGATTTGCAATTCTCATCTCTGATAAAACAGACTTTAAACCAACAAAGATCAAAAGAGACAAAGAAGGACATTACATAATGGTAAAAAGATCAATGCAACAAGAAGAGCTAATGATCCTAAATATATACGCACCCAATACAGGAGCACCCAGATACATAAGGCAAGTTCTTAATGGCTTACAAAGAGACTTAGACTCCCACACAATAACAGTGGGAGACTTCAACACCCCATTGTCAATATTAGACAGATCAACGAGACAGAAAATTAACAAGGATATCCAGGACTTGAACTCAGACCTGGACCAAGCAAACCTAATAGACATTTATTAGAACTCTCCACCCCAAATTAACAGAAAATTACAGAAATTGACAGAAAATTAACAAGGATATCCAGGACTTGAACTCAGACCTGGACCAAGCAAACCTAATTTCAGAATGCTCCACCCCAAATCCACAGAATATACATTCTTCTCAGCACCACATCGCATCTACTCTAAAATTGACCACATAATTGGATGTAAATCACTCCTCAGCAAATGCAAAAGAACGGAAATCATAACAAACAGTCTCTCAGACCACAGTGCAATCAAGTTAGAACTCAGAATTCAGAAACTAACTCAGAACCGCACAGCTTCATGGAAAATGAACAACTGGCTCTTGAATGTTGACTGGATAAACAATGAAATGAAGGCAGAAATAAAGATGTTCTTTGAAACCAACGAGAATGAAGACACAACATACCAGAATCTCTGGGACACATTTAAAGCAGTGTCTAGAGGAAGATATATAGCAATAAATGCCCACATGAGAAGCAAGGAGAGATATAAAATTGACACCCTATCGTCAAAATTGAAAGAGCTAGAGTAGCAAGATCAAAGAAACTCAAAAGCTAGCAGAAGACAAGAAATAACTAAGATCAGAGCAGAACTGAAGGAGATAGAGACATAAAAAACCCTTAAAAAAAATCAATAAATCCAGGAGCTGGTTTTTTGAAAAGATCAACAAAATAGACCACTAGCCAGATTAATAAAAAAGAAAAGAGAGAATAATCAAAAAGATACAATAAAAAACAATAAAGGGGATATCACCACAGATTCCACAGTAATTCAAACCATCATCAGAGATTATTACAAACAGCTCTATGCGCATAAACTAGTAAACCTGGAAGAAATGGATAAATTTCTAGACACTTGCATCCTCCCAAGCCTAAACCAGGAAGAAGTCGAAACCCTGAATAGACCAATAACAAGGTCTGAAGTTGAGGCAGCAATTAAGAGCCTCCCAACCAAAAAAAGCCCAGATCCAGATGGGCTCACAGCCAAATTCTACCAGACATACAAAGAAGAGCTGTTACCATTCCTCCTGAAACTATTCCAAACAATCCAAAAGAGAGAATCCTTCCCAAATAATTTTATGAGACCAACATCATCCTGATATCAAAACCCGGCAGAGACTCAGCAAGAAAAGAAAACTTCAGGCCAATATCTATGATGAACATAGATGCAAAAATCTTCAATAAAATACTGGCAAACTGATTGCAACAGCACATCAAAAAGCTTATCCACCATGATCAAGTAGGATCCCAGGGATGCAAGGCTGGTTCAACATATGCAAGTCTATAAACGTAATTCACCACATAAACAGAACCAAAGACAAAAACCACATGATTATCTCAATTGATGCAGAGAAGGCCTTTGACAAAATTCAACAGCCTTTATGCTAAAAACCCTCAATAAACTAGGTATTGATGGAACATATCTCAAAATAATAAAAGCTATTTAAGACAAACCAACAGCCAATATCATACTGAATGGGAAAAAACTGGAAGCATTCCCTTTGAAATCTGGCACTAGACAAGGATGCCCTCTCTCACCACTCCTATTCAATATAGTACTGGAAGTTCTAGCCAGAGCAATCCGGCAAGAAAAAGAAATAAAGGGTATTCAAATAGGAAGAGAGGAAATCAAATTTTCTCTATTTGCAGACGACATGATTGTATATTTACAAGACCCCATTGTCTCAGCCCAAAATCTCCTGAAACTGATAAGCAACTTCAGCAAAGTCTCAGGATACAAAATCAATGTGCAAAAATCAAGCATTCCTATACACCAATAACAGACTTAAAGAGAGCCACATCAAGAACGAATTACCATTCACAATTGCTACAAAGAGAATAAAATACCTAGGAATACAACTAACAAGGAACGTAAAGGACCTCTTCAAGGAGAACTACAAACCACTGCTCAATGAAAAAAGAGAGGACACAAACAGAGGGAGAAACAGTCCATGTTCATGGTTAGGAAGAATCAATATTGTGAAAATGGCCATACTGCCCAAAGTAATTTACAGATTCAACGCTATCCCCATCAAGTTACTAATGACCTTCTTCACAGAACTGGAAAAAACCACCTTAACCCTCATATGGAACCAAAAGAGAGCCTGCATAGCCAAGTCAATTCTAAACAAAAAGAACAAAGCTGGAGGTATCACGCTACCTGACTTCAAACTATACTACAAGGCTACAGTAATCAAAACAGCATGGTACTGGTACCAAATCAGAGATACAGACCAATGGAACAGAACAGAGGCCTCAGAGGCAACGCCACACATCTATAACCATCTGATCTTTGAAAAACCTGACAAAAACAAGCAATGGGGAAAGGATTCCCCTGTTTAATAAATGATGTTGGGAAAACTGGCTAGTCATGTGTAGAAAGCAGAAACTGGACCCCTTCCTGACACCTTACACTAAAATTAACTCCAGATGGATTAAAGACTTAAACATAACACCTAACACCATAAAAACCCTAGAAGAAAACCTAGGCAAAACCATTCAGGACATAGGCGTAGACAAGGACTTCATGACCAAAACACCAAAAGCATTGGCAACAAAAGGCAAAATAGACAAATGGGACCTAATCAAACTCCATAGCTTCTGCACAGCAAAAGAAACAGTCATTAGAGTGAATCGGCAACCAACAGAATAGGAAAAAATTTTTGCAATCTACCCATCTGACAAAGGGCCAATATCCAGAATCTACAAATAACTAAAACAGATTTACAAGAAAAAACAAACAAGCGTATTCCAAAGTGGGTGAATGATATAAACAGACACTTTACAAAAGAAGACATATATGAGACCAACAAACATATGAAAAATGCTCATCATCACTGGTCATTAGAGAAATGCAAATCAAAACTACATTGAGATACCATCTCATGCCAGTTAGAATGGTGATCATTAAAAAATCTGGAGACAACAGATGCTGGAGAGGATGTGGAGAAATAGGAACACTTTTACACTGTTGGTGGGAGTGTAAATTAGTTCAACTATTGTGGAAGACAGTGTGGTGATTCCTCAAGGACCTAGAAATAGAAATTCCATTTGACCCAGCAATCCCATTACTAGGTATATATCCAAAGGATTATAAATCGTTCTACTATAAGGACACATGCACATGAATGTTCATTGCAGCACTGTTTACAATAGCAAAGACCTGGAACCAACCCAAATGCCCATTGATGACAGACTGGACAGGGAAAATGTGGCACATATACATCATGGAACATTATGCAGCCATCAAAAACGATGAGTTCGTGTCCTTTGTAGGGACATGGATGAACCTGGAAACCATCATTCTTAGCAAACTGACACAAGAACAGAAAATCAAACACAGCATATTCTCACTCATAGGCGGGTGTTGAACAGTGAGAACACATGGACACAGGGAGGGGAGCATCACACACTGGGGTCTGTCGGGGGAAATAGGGGAGGGACAGCAGGAGGTGGGGAGTTGCGGAGAGAGAGCATGGGGAGAAATGCCAGATATAGGTGATGGGGGGAAAGGCAGCAAATCACACCACCATGTGTGTACCTATGCAGCAATTTTGCATATTCTTCACATGTACTCCAAAACTTAACATGCAATAAAAAAAAAAAAAACCACCACGTTCTTTACTAGATTCTCAAAGTTTCATCTTAAAAAAAATCCTTAAAAATGACCATCACAACGGGGTGAGGTGGTCACGCCTGCAATCCCAGCACTTTGGGAGGCTGGGGTGGGTGGATCACCTGAGTTCAGAGTTCAAGACCAGCCTGGCAAAAATAGTGAAATCCCATCTCTATCAAAAACACGAAAAATAGCTGGGCATGGTGGTGCACACCTGTAATTCCAGCTACTTGGGAGGCTGGGGCAGGAGACTCACTGGAACCTGGGAGGCAGAGGTTGCAGTGAGCTGAGATTGTGCCACTGCACTCCAGCCTGGGCCAGAGACTGAGACTCCATTTCAAAAAAAAGGGGGCGGGGGAGGGGAGAGACTGTTAAGTGTGCCTAGATATCTTCATAACTCATTTATTTTGTTTTCTACATATCTCAAAAGGCAGTTCCTGAATGGTGGGTAATTATCTAGGTTGTAAAAATAAAACATACTACCTCTTCCCTTGAATATAAAACAGGATTGTGGGATTAGTGCTTTTTTCTTGGATCATTGTTCAGAAAGAGGGTCAGCCCCAGACAACCACATTTTTACTGTCATGAATGGCAAGAGAAAATGTACAGCTCAATTTACCCAATGAACAAAAAGGCTCAAATGATGACACAACTTAGCAGCCAAACTCCTAACAAGTACGGACTTTGGACATACTGATCCCTCTCCACCTGCAACCGGGAACATGCACTTTGAGTGACATCATTCGAAATTACCCTGCCCAGACACATTTTTCATTGATTCTCTGAAGGGCAGTTCCAACAGACTCTCTGAGGCTTTCTCTGCATCATGAGAGGCAGTGGCTCTGCCCTTCACCTTCCTGAGGTTTGTCGCCTCTTCCCTATGATCTCAGAAGAACTTTGTCTCAGGCCAACTGTTTGTTCCTTGGGCTCTTTCACTTCCCCTAAAAATCACTTACTCCCCCTCTAAGTTGCCTCCATCTCCATCTATCTCCCTCTCTCCTGAAAAGAGGGGTGCTCGTTAAGCATCAGCCCTCTGACCCTTCTTGCAGTCTCATTTTCCGGCTGGCTCCCATGTTTATGCCTGTTCTGTGTTTTTCTTCTCCTGTTAAGCTGTCTGTTGTTAGTTCATTTCTGCAGTGGACCTTCAGAGAGGAAAGTGAAAGCTTTCCTTCCAGCCATACAACAGAATTATAAAGCAGAAAAGTTTAGACAGAATTTCCTATTTAAGTGCCAAAACTTCATACTCCATTTCTGATAAAGAGCACAAAGGTTAAAAAAAAAAACAATTATTTTTGACCCAAAGCTCTGTTGACATTCTATTAAACAAACCCCAACCTATTTGATTTTTATAATGTAAATGGCAGATATTTTTATAATTCTTATGCTAATAAATCATTTCCCTGTTTTTTGGTAAAATCCAGTATTCATAATAAAGTCCAGAACCATTAATTGTTTTAAATAATTTCTTCTTATTTGTGATTACAAGTATACCTCTACGGGAAGTTAGTATACTCTCACATAAGCTAATTTTTTGGAGGAAAAGGCCAACTGTAGAAACTCCCAGAAACACCATAGTGATAAGCATCCACAGAATGCCAAGAAAGTCAAGCCCAGGATACAAATAATCAGGTGGGAAACTGATCACCTGGAATAATAGTTGAAATAATGAAAAGGTCAATGGCATTTACAATATTTCAGTAAAAAATGATAATCTTTAGAAACCATCTACCTCCTCCAAGAGGTGACCACACCCCTCAGATATCACCAGGGGATTCCACTGCTTCAAAAAAAGATTGGAAGTTACCAGTCTCATGTTTTTTGCATGGCTGGTAGTGTTTTTAGGAATTCCAAATGTAGAGTGTCTTTTTTCTTGACGTAAAGCAGGGATATCCAATTTTTTGGCTTCTCTGGGCAATATTAAAAGAAGAAAATTTGTCTTAGGCCACATATAAAATACATTAACACTAACAATAGGTGATGATCTAAAAAATATCACAAAAAGGCCAGGCGCAGTGGCTCATGCCTATAATCCCAGCACTTTGGGAGGCTGAGGCTAGCTAATCACCTGAGGTCAGAGTTCCAGACCAGCCTGGCCAACATGGTGAAACCTCATTTCTACCAAAAATACAAAAATTAGTCAGATGTGGTGGCAGGCGCCTGGAATCCCAGTCACTCAGTAGGCTGAGGCAGAAGAATCACTTGAATCAAGGACGTGGAGGTTGCAGTGAGCCGCGATCACGCCATTGCACTCCAGCCTGGGAGACAAGAGGGAGATTTTGGCTCAAAAAATCTATCAATCAATCAATCACAAAAAAAAATTCTTTTTTTTTTTTTTGAGACAGTGTCCCGCTCAGTCGCCCAGGCTACAGTGCAGTGGCGCAATCTCAGCTCACTGCAACCTCCGCCACCTGGGTTCAAGCCATTTTCCTGCCTCAGCCTCCTGAGTAGCTGGTATTACAGGCGCCTGCCACTATGTCTGGCTAATTTTTATATTTTTAGTAGAGACAGGGTTTCACCATGTTGGTCATGCTGGTCTGGAACTCCTGACCTCAACTGGTCCGCCAACCTCAGTCTCCCAATTACAGGCGTGAGCCACCACACCTGGTCTGTCATTTTTTTATATTTGGATAACATAAGGACTTTAAGACCCTTTCTCCTTTGGGTCAATCAATGATCTGCACCATACACATTTTACAAAACAAAGGACAATACAGTCTTCATTCACTTCCTGTTCATGTCACTCCTAGTGACTCCCGTATTGCAAACCTCCCAGCAGGTGCAGCCCTTTCCTCTCCATCTGATGGGCTTCTCAGCTCCCAGCACACTGACTGGACACAGGCGCCCTAGAGGCAGCCCCCAAGAGCAGAAGACACAGATGACTCAGAAGTTCCTAAAAAGTCATCAAACCGATGACACAAAACTCAAATGACATTTCACTTTGTTTTGGTTCATTTTGTTTGAGACAAGAGTGCAGTGGGCGTCCCACTAATCTTTTTTGGAATCTTTTGTAGAGATGGGGTTTGGCTCTGATGTCCAGGCTAGTCTTAAACTCCTAGACTCAGGTGATTTGCCCACCTTAACCCCCCCAAAGCACTGAAATTACAGGCCTGCACTGTGTAATTTGCTGCATGACACAGCCCAATAACAAGGAAGAAACCCCACAGGCCCAGTGTCTACTCACGTGGGTGGAATGATGGCTGGGAAACCCCAGCAGGAGGAGCCAAAAGAACAGCCAGTGCACCCGCATGTCCTGGTCCTCTCAGGGCACCCTGAGGTGGCCAGGGCAGAGGTGGGGGGTGGCTTAGGGCTGGGGGGAGGGAAGGGGATGGGGGATGAGGCAGGATCTGAGTTGGGGGAGGGGGATGGGAGGGAAGGGAAGGGAGGGGAAGGGGGGGATGTTAGGCACATGGAGGACGGGGTCTGGGAAAGGATCTGGTTCAAACTAAGTGTTGTAAATTTCCATTTTGGGGGGGCTGTTTATTACCTACAATGATACCTAGTCCATCCTAGCAGGCACACACCATCTATTCCATGCTCTGTGAAGCAGACTAGCCTACCATCAGAACGTGAACTTGTTGTCAGGCACACGTAGGCTTCAGTTCCAGCTCTGCCTCTTATTAACTGCAACCTCAGGCATTTAACTTTAGTCTCTGAGCCTCAGTTTCAACTCTGTAAAATGGGTTGGCTATATTATCTCAAGTTGTGGAGAAAATGAAATGAAATAAAAATGCATGTAGAGCATTGAGCCCAGGGCCTGGCACAGACAGTGAGTACTGAATATTAGCCATGTAGCTTGGGAATGCATATTGATTGTTAATACCCAGACAACGCAGCAAAGTATTACAAAAAGAGAGATGTAAACTTATTTGCATATGTATTCTTTCAATCTTTATTTTTAAACAGATAGGATAAAACTATGGGCCAGGCACAGTGGCTCATGCCTGCAATCCCAGCATTTTGGGAGGTATGGTGGGTGGATCACAAGGTCAGGAGTTCAAGATCAGTCTGGCCAATATGGTGAAATCCTGTCTCTACTAAAAAATACAAAACTTAGCCAGGCGTGGTGGTGTGCACCTGTAATCCTAGCTATTCAGGAGGCTGAGGCAGGAGAATCGCTTGAACCCAGGGAGGCAAAGGTAGCAGTGAGCTCAGATCACAACACTGCCCTTTAGCCTGAGCGACAGAGTGAGACTGTCTCAAAAAATAATAAACTGTGTATATTCTTTCATAGCCAGTGTTTTTCTCTTAAATAGTATATTGTTAAAATATTTTAGCTTAAAAACAAAAGATCATTTTTGAGATTATCATTTTAAATGACAAGATAATGCTCAATTGAATGAGTAATTTAATTATAACTATTGGACTTTTTGTAGATTGCAAAGAGCATTCAAAACAAATGAAGTAGAATAAAAAATATGTATTACATGTTGTAAATATGATTTTGTTAAGTCTTTTATTCAGAAATATAGAACATATATATGTAATATATAATTTATTTATTATGAGTCACGTTAAAAAATAGTTTAGAAGCTGCTGATTTGTTTCCTTTCTAAATTTTGCAGGATAATTTGTTTTTTTTGACAGAGTCTTGCACTGTGCCCAGGTTGGAGTGCTGTGGCACAATCTCAGCTCAATGCAGCCTCCACCTCCTGGGATGAGCAATTCTCCTGTCTCTGCATCCTGACTAGCTGGGACTACAGGTGTGCACCACCATGCCTGGCTCATTTTTGTATTTTTAGTAGAGACAAGATTTCACCATACTGGTCAGGCTGGTCTTGAACTCCTAACCTCCGGTGATCCACCCGCCTCTGCTTCCCAACATGCTGGAATTACAGGCATGAGCCACCACACCCAGCCTAAATTTTGCAGGATAATAAGTAACCTTTAGGCCAAGCGCAATGGCTCACCCCTGTAATCCCAGACCTTTGGTAGGACAAGGCAGGAGGATTGCCTGAGGTCAGTAGTTCAATACCATCTTGGCTAACATGGCGAAACCTTGTCTCTACTAAAAATACAAAAATTAGCCAGGTGTGGTGGCACATACTTATAGTTCCAGCTACTCGGGAGGCTGAGACAGTAAAATTGCTTAGACTCAGGAGGCAGAGTTTGCAGTGAGCCAAGATTGCACCATTGCACTCCAGCCTGGACAAGAGAGCAAAACTCTCTCAAATAAATAAATAAATAACCTTTTTAAGTATCGTTGGGCACTTGTCTGATTGTTTTTCTTTAGGTTAACATGCCAGCAGTGATTTTTTTGAGTTTCTGACACAAGATAGCAGTTTTTATCCAAATAAGTCAACTACTCTGCCCCATCCCTAAGACACTTGTATGGAAGGAAAAGGAGGAAAAAGCCAGTGCTGTGACTGCCTACGCTTCCCCAGCATGGCCCCCTGTAAGACGTGGGGCAGCCAAAACCAGGAACTGTTCAAGGGTTCCAGGCCCCATCTGTCTGCACTCACTCACCTTCCTCAGGTACTCGCATAGGGGATGGCATGGACTTTACGTGCTGCCGCAGCTCCTTGGTGAGCTGGCCCTGGTCATGGGACAGGAACTGTGGGGTCAGGACAATAGAGGGCTTCACCACTTGCAGAACGGGAACAGAAGCCATGATGAGTGCCAACCTATTAGACGATTTTTAAAAAATGTTTGTTGAATGAGTGGAAAAACAAGGTGATGCTTGAGTCTATAGTGGTCAAGAGCATGGGGGCCTCAGAACCAAGTTCAAATTCCTGTACTTGAAATTTCTACTTCATGCCATGGAAAATTACTTTATCCCTCTTCACCTCAGTTTCCTTCTGTGTGAAATGGGAACAATAAATTTCATTCCTCAATCAGTTTCTGTCAAGGATTCATGAGATAATACCCCTAAAACATCCAACTCATTTAAATGTATCATCATTTCTGTCATAACTCGTGGGATCAATTTCACTATTATTACATATACAGTTCTGTGCCTGAAACCAACAACAACAAAAAAAAAACAAGTAAATCTTACCTCTGAAAAGTATCAGTGATTTGTCATTTTTATATTATTAATCATAACTGTATTTAATCACACAAGGCCTTG
Organism: Ateles fusciceps; assembly: GCA_036589455.1. Classification (NCBI taxonomy): domain Eukaryota; kingdom Metazoa; phylum Chordata; class Mammalia; order Primates; family Atelidae; genus Ateles; species Ateles fusciceps. Next base: position 39,240,961 of record JAZHEH010003205.1, read on the forward strand.
TACATAGCAGGTGCTCAATAAACACTTGTGGAATCAATGCATGTAAGATAATTCACCTCTTTATGTCTCCGTTTCCTTCACTATAAAATATAGATAATAAGAATCCCTAGCTCCTTAGGTTGTTGCCAGGGGTGAATGATTTAGCACATAGTAGGGGCTTTTTAAACATTAGCTATGATGATCTCCTTCCAAATCTTCCTTTTCAGAGCCACAGATGAGAGCATAGTGCCGCCTGGTGACCCTAGAGTGTAAGTACACATGATCGCCAATATACTCTCTCTACACCACAGGTCCCAGATTGGGTAGTTACTGCCTGTAGGTTTCTGCTGCATCTGCCTTCTCAGTGCTCACGTAAAGACTTATATTTTCCTCCTCTCATTCCTACAGATGGGGTTCAGGTTGCCCGACACAGCTGGGTGATCCACAGAGCAGTGACCGCCTATGTCAGCCCTGTGAGGTAGCTGGAGAATGTTCCTTCCTTCTCAAGCTCTGGGCAGATGCCAGGGCTGGGGTGACCCATGCCCTCAAGTTTCTTGCTTTGGAGGGTCACATTTTCTGTTGGCAAGGAAGACAAAGTTCACAGGAAGCCAGAGACCCAGGACCTCTCTGTGCCATGGGCCTAAACAATAAAGACCTGAACACTCTATGCTAAAAGCCAAGAGCTCAGGTGCTCCCCCAGGGCTTCTCGCCTCACGGCCTCTGCTGAGGGAGGATGAATACTATGCCCTCCCAGAGATTTGGGAGCTTGTAGCAAGCAGCCTTCCCAGCACAAAATCTCTTTGAAAACTCAAACTATGTCTAAAACATTCATGCACATTTTGCAACATGTTTCCCATATGTCAGCATGTTTTAGAAAAAACCGCAGTTTCCTAAATATGCAAGAGAAATGGGTATTGTAGGACAATGTGGCTTTTTAAAACATGCTGTTATTTAGGCCGGGGATGGTGGCTCATGCCTGTAATCCCAGCACTTTGGGAGGGTGAGATGGGTGGACCACCTGAGGTCAGGAGTTTGAGACCAGCCTGACCAACAAGGAGAAACCCCATTTCTACTAAAAATACAAAATTAGCCTGGTGTGGTGGCGCATCCCTGTAATCCCAGCTACTTGGGAAGCTGAGGCAGGAGAATCGCTTCAACCTGGAAGGTAGAGGTTGTGGTGAGCCAAGATTGCACCATTGCACTCCAACCTGGGAAACAAGAGAAAACACTGTCTAAAAAAAAAAAAAAAAAAAAATATATATATATATATATATACACACACACACACACACACACATACACACACACACACATATTAGATATATATAATATATATGTGTGAATATATAGCTATTTGAAAATCTTCCCCACCCCCTTTCTGAACTCCAAGAATGCCAAATACTTGTTCAACAAATATTATTAAATACCTACTGTAGGCCAGGTGCAGTGGCTCACATTTATAATCCCAACACTTTGAGAGGCTAAGGCGGGTGAATCACTTGAGGCAAGAGTTTGAGACCAGCCTGGCCAACATGGTGAAACCCCATCACTACTAAAAGTACAAATATTAGCCGGGTGTGGTAGTGCACGCCTGTAATCCCAGCTACTAGGGAGGCTGAGGCAGGAGCCACTGCACTCCAGCCTGGGCAACAGAGGAAGACTCCATCAATCAATCAATCAATCAAGCAATCAATCAATCAATGCCTACTATATGCCAGCCATGATTCATGGTCTTGGGCTATAGCAGAGAACAAACTGACACAGTTCCTCTTTCCTGTAACTTACATTCTTATACAATAATAAGGGTTAACATTAATTAAGCTGTTACTACATGTTAGTCATGGTGCAGTCACTCCCACACATTATTACACTTAAACCTTCTAGCAAGCTTACAAAGGACATAGTTATTTTTCCCCAAAAAACTGAGTCTTAGACAGGCATGGTAGCTCACACTTGTAATTCCAGCACTTTGTGGGGCCGAGGCAGGTGGATCACCTAAGGTCAGGAGTTTGAGACCAGCCTGGCCAACATGGTGAAACCCTGTCTCTACTAAAAATACAAAAATTATCTGGGCGTGGTAACGGGTGCCTGTAATCCCAGGACTCCAGAGGTTGAGGCAGGGGAATCACTTGAACCCAGGAGTAGGAGGTTGCAGTGAGCCAAGTTCATGCCATTGCACTCCCGCCTGGGTGGCAAGAGCAAAACTCCATCTCAAAACACACAAACAAAAAACTAAGTCTCAGAATGATGTACACTTTGTCCAATGTGACACAGCTAGTAAGCTTTGAGACCTCGCAGCCAGTCAAAGCCTATCTCATTTTAAACGCCATGCTATGTGTTCTCTAGCCTAGGGAGAATAATTTTAACACAATCAATGACATTTCTGCACAACAATGTTCTTGTCTCAAGTCCAAGAGTGCCTCCTATACCACCTATAATACTGACTTTCTGGTCAGTAAAGATGCGATTCTAATGTGTAATCAGGTGGCAAATGGAGACATGACCAAAGTCATCACGTGTGTACACCCATAACCCTGTACACACTTGTCCTGTGTTTGATTAAATTCAAGTATTCCTTTTGATTACTGAGCAAAACTGAGCTTTAAAAGGGTTAAGAGTTTGTTTGTTTTTGAGACTGAGTCTCTCTCTGTTGCCCAGGTTGGAGTGCAGTGGCACGATCTTGGCTCACTGCAACCTCCGCCTCCCGGGTTCAAGGGATCCTCGTGCCTCAGCCTTCCTAGTAGCTGGGATTACAGGCATTCACCACCATGCCCAACTGATTTTTATATTTTTAGTAGAGATGGGGTTTCGTCATGTTGGCCAGGCTTGTCTCGAACTCCTGACCTCAGGTGATCCATCCGCCTCGGCCCCCCCAAAGTGCTGGGATTACAGGCGTGAGCCACTGCACCTGGCCTAAAGGGTTAAGGTTTTTATATCCATGTAACTTTCTGTATTGCTTTTGAAGTCTCTGGTTAAATGAATATTCTTTATATTTATTTATTTTTGAGACTGAGTCTCACTCTGTTGCCCAGGCTGGAGTGCAGTGGCACAATCTCGGCTCACTAAAACCTCCACCTCCTGGGTTCAAGTGATTCTCTTGCCTCAGCCTACTGAGTAGCTGGGATTACAGGCACGTGTCACCATGCCCGGCTAATTTTTTGTATTTTTAGTAGAGATGGGATTTCACCATGTTAGCCAAAATGGTCTTGATCTCCTGACCTCGTGACCGCCCACCTTGTTCTCCTAAAGTGCTGGGATTACAGGTGTCAGCCACCATGCCTGGTCTGGATATTCTTTTAAAAGTGACCTGTGATTCTCTTCTGATCAAGTGTTTTCAAACTTGATACCTTCGATGGGTTTTGCCAGCATCAAAATCCTAAATCAAGTATTTTTGGTTTAAAATTAACTTTGGGATTTTTCAGCTGGGTCCCTTGGGGAGTCTAAAGAATGTTTCTCTGATCTTGTAGAGATATTTAATGATTAGATTTATTTGGCAGGTTGTATGGGCGGCATTGTCAAATGTGGTGATGCCGCGTGGGAGGGCATTGTCAAATGTGGTGGTGCCGCGTGGGAGGGCATTGTCAAATGTGGTGGTGCCACGTGGGAGGGCATTGTCAAATGTGGTGGTGCCGCGTGGGAGGGCATTGTCAAATGTGGTGATGCTACATGGGAGGGCATTGTCAAATGTGGTGATGCTGCATGGGAGGGCATTGTCAGACAAAGTGACAGTAGGTCTCATCTCTGTTATATTTATGGGTATACTGTTGATATATATGTTCCAAAATTATGTACATTTATACAATTTTAATATGTTATGATTTGTAATTTTGATTGTTATGCTAAATATTTGCTAAAATCATATTTGTATAAACATGTTATTAATGGCTTGGCATGGTTGCTCATGCCTATAATCCCAGAACTTTGGGAGACTGAGGCAGGTGGATTAACTAAGGTCAAGGAGTTCGAAACCCACCTGACAAATATGGTGAAACCACGTCTCTACTAAAAATGCAAAAATTAGCCAGGCGTGCTGACACATGCCTGTAGTCCCAGCTACTTGGAAGGCCGAGGCAGGAGAATTGCTTGAATCAGGGAGGCAGAAGTTGCAGTAAGCAGAGATAGCACCACTGCACTCCAGCCTGGGTGACAGAGCAGACTCCATCTCAAAAAAAAAAAAAAAGTTATTAATGCATTCTGAAGATTTTATGAAATTTATAAAAGTCTGGTGTTCTGGCCAGGTGAGATGGCTCATGCCTGTAATCCAGGACTTTGGGAAGCCGAGGCAGGTGGATCACGAGGTCAAGAGTTTGAGACCAGCCTGGCCAACATGGTGAAACCCTGTCTCTACTGAAAATACAAAAATTAGCCGGACAAGGTGATGCACGCCTATAATCTCAGCTACTCAGGAGGCTGAAGCAGGAGAATAGTTTGAACCCAGGAAGAGGAGGTTCTGGTGTGCCGAGATCACTCCACTGCACTCCAGCCTGGGCAATAGAGCAAGACTCCATCTCAAAAATGAACAAAAAACAGTCTGGTGGTCCTGATATGATACTGTTAGGATTCCAGTTACTGTCTTTAAATGCTGCACAAAAGAAATTAAATTTTCTTGTGAATTGGGAACTTTCATCAATTGTCATCATAACTACTGTTTCCATCATCCACAGTTACCATTTTGCATTCTACTCCAAAAATGTTTGTAATCAGCAATAGTCCAAATTCTCTTTTTTTTTTTTTTTTTTTTTTTTTGCGAGAGTCTCGCTCCGTCACTTAGGCTGGACACCTACTGTACTGCAACCTCTGCCTCCTGGGTTCAAGCAATTCTTCTGCCTCCACCTCCAAAGTAGCTGGGACTACAGGTGCCTGCCACCACACCCAGCTAATTGGTGGCAGTATAGATGGGGTTTCACCATGTTGACCAGGCTGGTCTTGAACTCCTGACCTCATGATCCACTGGCCTCAGCCTCCCAAAGTGCTGGTATTACAGCCATGAGCCACCGAGCCCTGCCCCCATGTTTGCCTTTTATGGAAAAAACTCTAAGGAGCCCACTTGAACACAGGTTTCTGATAACTCACATCAATGAACTACCCAGGCTTCACCACTATGTGACACAGGCATGTGAGAAACTCACACTTATACCCCTTCAATACATTACAAGTAAACATTTTTTAAAAAATCAGTGGGCCGGGTGCAGTGTCTCATACCTGGAATGCCAGCACTTTGGGAGGCCAAGGCAGTTGAATCACTTGTGGTCAAGAGTTCAAGACCAGCCTGGCTGACACAGTGAAACCCCATGTCTACTAAAAACACAAAAATTAGCCAGGCGTGGTGGTTCATGTCTGTAATTCTAGCTACTCAGGAGGCTGAGGCACGGCAATAGCTTGAATCTGGGAGGTGGAGTTTGCAGTGAGCCAAAATTGTGCCACTGCTCTCCAGACTGGGCAACAGAGTGAGACACAGTCTCAAAAATAAAAATAAAAATCAATGAACTAAAAACCAATTTCTAGAACTCTAATAAGGAAACCTAAGCATTCAAAAAACTGATAAGCAAGATCAAGCAAAACAAAAAATCTATTAAGATAATGTTTTTATAACTTGTATTTAAAACATTTTTATTACTTTTTTTTTTTTTTTTTTTGAGACAGTCTCACTCTGTCGCCCAGGCTGGAATGCAGTGGTGCGATCTCAGCTCCCTGAAAGCTCCACCTCCTGAGTTCAAGTGATTCTCCTGCCTCAGCCTCCTGAGTAGCTGGGACTGCAGGCATGTGCCAATATGCCCACCTAATTTTTGTATTTTTAGTAGAGATGGAGTTTCGCCATGTTGGTCAGACTGGCTGCAAACTTCTGATTTCAGGTGATCCTGGCCCCTCTTCCCCTCCCCATTCCCCCCTCCCTCCCCTTGCCTGGGACTCCCAAAGTGCTGGCATTCCAGGTGTGAGCCCCACGCCTGGCCGTTTACTTGCTTTGTTTTCTAGATTTAAGAAACATATTTCTTAGAAGTCATCTAGGCTGGGCGTGGTGGCTCACACCTGTAGTCCCAGCACTTTGGGAGGCCAAGGCAGGTGGATCATCTGAGGTCAGGAGTTTGAGACCAACCTGGCCAACATGGTAAAACCCTGTCTCTACTAAAAATACAAAAATTAGCTGGGCGTGGTGTCACATGCCTGTAATCCCAGCTACTTGGGAGGCTGAGGCAGGAGAATCACTTGGACCCAGGGGGCAGAGGTTGCAGTTAGCCAAGATTGTGCCATTGCACTCCAGCCTGGGCTATAAGCATGAAACTATGTCTCAGAAAAAAGAAAAAGAAAAAAAAAAGCAGCCCTGAGGTTAGAGAGGAGGGGTCTGACTTCATCAGGAGATCAAAGAAGGCCTCCCAGTGGGTTGGGAGTAGGAAGATCAATGCCCCATCAGGAGGCCTTCCTCTTAGGCTCAAGGAAACATGTGGACTCTGGAGACAGGATAGGGCACACCCAGCTCTGGCATGCTCAGGGGGACACGAGCCTGGGATGCAGCACTCTGGCAGCACAGCATCAAGAGCTGCCCTCTCAGCCATCCAGGAGCTGTACCCTCGGTCCCCTCCTCCCCTAGGTGACAGCTTAGGTGTCGGAGAATGAGACTTACATGAGACAGGACCTGCCCTGGCTCAGATGCTTCATGTCCCACAGGAGCCAATATGTCTTGCGGCAGCAGTCTAGGAACGCAGCGTCCAGAGTCCCCTGAGGGGACAAGACACTACACAGAGAGAAGTCCAAAGCTACAGCCGCTAACCAGGTATTCAGTCAATGGACACAACTTCCAGCCCAGATGCAATTTGGGGTCATTTCTTTTTGAGATGGGGGTCTCGCTCTGTCACCCAGGCTGGAGTACAGTGGCATGATCTCAGCTCAATGCAACCTCCTTCTCCTGGATTCAAGCTATTCTCCTGTCTCAGCTTCCTGAGTAGCTGGGATTACAGGCACATGCTGCCACACCCAGCTAATTTTTGTATTTTTAGTAGAGACGGGGTTTCACCATGTTGGCCAGGCTGGTCTTGAACTCCTGACCTCAAGTGATCTGCCCACCTCAGCCTCCCAAAGTCCTGGGATTACAGGCATGAGCCTCTGCACCCAACCTAGGGGTCATTTTTACCACAAGCAGTATTATCTGGGAACACCGCTGATGGGCCACCTTATCAGAAGGTTAATCCTGTATCCTCAAGGGGGAATGAGTGGAAATTAAAATTAGGCTCATATATTAAAATTAAATTAGGAGGAGGGACATGGTATCTAGGCAGTGAAAACAAATGCAAAAACCCCAAGGTTGGTGGGTTCCCAGAGTGTTTCAGGAGCAGAAAGGAGGCCTGTATGGCTGGAGGAGAGTGAGCATGGGAGGAGGCGTGTGTGAGACGTGATGAGGTCAGAGAGCTCCCAGCAGCAGATCACACAAGGCCTTACAGAAATACCTAAGGAGGTGAGTAGATCACTTGAGGCCAGGAGTTCAAGACCAGCCTGGTCAACATGGTGAAACCCCGTCTCTACTAAAAACACAAAAATTAGCTAGGTGTGGTGGCAAATGCCTGTAATCCCAGCTACTCGGGAGCCTGAGGCAGGAGAATCACTTGAACCCGGGAGGCGGAGGTTGCAGTGAGCCGATTACACCAGTGCACTCCAGCCTGGGCAACAGAGCAAGACTCTGTCTCAAAAAAATAAATACATATAAATAAAAAGAAATAACAAAGGAAGTGACAGTATATCATGAGTGACTCTAACAAGTAAGGACTGAATGTGTTCTCAGCTGCTGATAGCATTACTACCAACCAGCTCAGTGATGTTGACTTTTCCGGCCGGGAAGGCCTGCACTTGTCCCCCGGGGTTCACCTTTCTGTACACCAGGCCAGTGATGGCCGACCACAGCCTCATCTGCAGCACCTTGAGCTGGTACATGTTCTGTTGCTCAAACAGCATTTGTAGACAGAGAGAAACATCAGCATGGCAAGGAGGTAGCCCTTCCAGGCTGGAGGCTAGGGATCACCAATAAACTTCAGGAAAAGGCTTGCAGGGGAAGGAGGGAGAAGGTACAGCTGGTGAGAGGAGGTGCCCATGTGTGCTGCCTTTGCGCAAACCAGGCCAGGTGTGGAGGATCAGTCAGCGTGGTTGACTTTTTTGCAATCATGATCTCGGTTATTTCCCCCATTGTCCATGCTTCTTTTCAATCTGACTGCAGCTCCTCAAGATCAGGAGATGGTGTTTTGTCCCCCACTTGTTATGGGCTAAATTGTGTCCTCACAAAATTTGTAGGTCAAAGCCCCAACCCCCAGTGCCTCTGAATGTGACTGTATTTGGAAATAGGGCCTTTAAAGAGGCAATGAAGTTAAAATGAGGTCATTAAACTGGGCCCTCATCCAGTCTGACTGGGGTCGTTATAAGAGGAGAAAATGCAGATACACAGGGAGACACCAGGGTGTACACAGAGGAAAGACCATATGACAACACAGGGAGGAGGTGGCCGACTGCATGCCAAGGGCAGAGGCCTCAGATGGAACCAACTTGCAGATACCTGATCTGGAACTTCCAGCCTCCAGAATCATGAGAAAAACACATTTCTGTTGTTGAAGCTACTCAGTCTATGATGCTTTGTTATGGCACCTGAGCAGACACCACTTGAATCTGGGCTGGCCACAATACCACCTTTGACCAACAGAGTACGGTGGAGGTAAAGCTATGCCGGCCCTGAGCCTCAAGAGAAAATGTGGCTTTTGGCCTATTGCTTAGAACCCTCCCAAGCAGCTACATGAACAAGTCTGAGCTAGCTTTTTGGAAGATGGGAACCCACATGGAACAGAGACAGCCATCCCAGCTTCAAATACACAACTGCAGGCACATGAGAAAACCCAGCCAAGAAAAGAAGAACCACCCAGCTGAGCCCAGCCCACGTTACTGACCCACATTACCATGAATTAAGTAAATGAATGCTTGTAATTTTAAGCCACTCACTTTTGGAGCATTTTATAGCAAAAACTAATCGATGCAGTCAGGTAACAACTTACTTATTTGCCCTTCTGGGGGTCAGTCACTTTCTCATTAATCATTTCCCTTCCTCAGTATCCTTCTTACCCACTCTCCAGTGTCCCGAGCACCAAATCTATAGGCAGAGGCAGGAGAGCTGAAGCCCCCTAACCCTGGAGGGATGCCATTAAGAGACCACCAGCCTTAGCAGAGCACCTGAAGTCTGGACTCACCTAAGCAGCTTGGGGACAGAGAACCTGAAGACATCACTGATGACGAGGCTGCGGGTCCCCAGGAGGAAGGTAGAAGGGAACACCTGCCAGATGGCCCTCAGCAGTGGGCCCCACTGGCTCCTGGAGTCTCCATGCCCCTGCCTCCTTTCCTTTTAAACACTATTGCCTTGGCGTGCCTTAGAGGAAGGGAGAGGTTGGCTCTGGGCCCCATTTTAAACTCTCAGCCACCAGCAGCAGGACCAGGCATTAAAGGCTTGTTTTCCTAACAAAGGGCGTGGATGGGTGTGGATCCAGCCTGGCTCCCTCACCTGTTCCTCCTTATCACTGTGAGTACCCATTTAAGAGGCAGTCACAGGAGTTGTGGGGGAAGGGCAGGAGGGCAGCCCTGAGGCTTCTTAGATGGCCATGGGAAAGCACACATGTTGAGCATCTACTATGTGCCAGGCCCTCCGCAGTCATCCTAAGACCCCCAGCAAGCCAGATGTTGTTCCCATTTCACAGATGAGAAAACTGTGGCTCAGAGAAGCGAACTTGTCCAAGGGCACACAGCTGAGAAGTAAAGCTGGGATTCAATTTCATCTGTCTGCCTCCAGAGCCCATGCACTTTCTCTTCTTTTCTTTTTTTTTTTTTTGAGACGAAGTCTCACTGTCACCCAGGCTGCAGTGCAGTGGTGTGATCTTGGCTCACTACAACCTCTGCCTCCTGAATTCAAGTGATTCTCCCACCTCAGCCTCCCGAGTAGCTGGGATTACAGGCAAATGCCACCACGCCCAGCTAATTTTTGTATGTTTAGGAGATGGGGTTTCACCATGTTGGCCAGGCTGGTTTTGAACTCCTACTTCAGGTGATCCGCCCACCTCAGCCTCCCAAAGTGCTGAGATTACAGGCATGAGCCACCGCACCCAGCCTCCCATGTACTTTTCAATCTATCATGTTGTCAGCCTGGAGGAAGAACAGCACCACCTCTTCCACACGCACAACCAGCCAGTCTTTAGGTGGTTTTGAACCGGTGGAGAATCACAGCTGATGTGCATGGGGCCTGGGGCTCTGGCTCTGGGTGAAAGCACAGACAGAAGCTCAGGCTGCCTCAAACTCATAAGATCCCAGCCTTTGGCCATAACCAGGGGCCACAGAGAGAGCTAAAGTGAGGAAGGGAGAGGAGGTGGTAGGCGGAGGCCCAAGGGTTCCTCCAGGGAAGGTCAGAAGCCCGGGGCCATAATGGAGAGGCTGGGGCGATGCAGCTACTGACAGGTGGTTGCTGTGTGGTCTTGGGTAGGTAGACTGCTCCCCTCTCTGTGTGTGAGAGGATGGGTGTGGTTCCCCCCTCTGAGTCCCTTGTGTGCCTCTGACAATCTATAAGATTATCAGTAATTGCTTGCTTGCTTGCTTTTTTGAGACAAAGTTTCACTCTTGTTGCCCAGGCTGGAGTGCAGTGGCACCATCTGAGCTCACTGCAATCTCCATCTCCCAGGTTCCAGCAATTCTCCTGCCTCAGCCTCCCGAGAAGCTGGGATTACAGGCACACACCACCAAGCCCGACTAATTTTTATATTTTAGTAGAGATGGGGTTTCACCACGTTAGCCAGGCTGGTCTTAAACTCCTGACCTCAGGTGGTCCACCTGCCTCGGCCTCCCAAAGTGCTGGGATTACAGGTGTGAGCCACCACACCTGGCCACTTATCAGTAATTTCAATCCCCATTGCAAATCCGTGACCCAGGGCCATGTGCAGACATCAGCTCTTTACATGAAGGAGATCACTGACTTCCCCTCGACCCCCTTGCCAGGTGGGTATTATTAGACTCTCCATTTTACAGAAGGGGAAGGAAGCTGAGGCTCTGAGAGGTGACAATAGCAGACCGAGGTCACACAGCAAGGGCATAGCAGGGATTGGAGCCTAGATCTTGACTTACGGTTCCTAGAGTGTTTCTTGTGCACTAAGGACCCCCAACCCCACCATAATAATAATAAAAAAAGAAGCATAACAAAAATCCCCTTGTGAGCTCAGGTGGGCCAGACCCTTCCAGGCCATGGTCTTTGTCCCTCATTGCTGGCCTGATCTGGCGTTTGGTTTGGCATCTATGGGGGGGTTGTGGCTCAGCTCTGTTACTGAGTGGGCATGGCCTGCTGCTCACAGGTATTTTGGCATTTGGGTCTCAAAGCCAAGAAGATGCCCCTTCCATGCAGAGAGCATCCCTGACCACCCTTCCTGTCTGACCCCACCATTTCATTCATTGCCTTTACAGCCTTGCCCACGGTGCCAACCCTCTCTTTGTCTTGTTAGAACCCCGGGTGGGTAGAATTTGCCTGAGTTTTCTACCAAGATGTCCCTAATATCGAGTCCAGCTCCTGCACACAGTAGGAGCTCAATAAACATTTGTCAAATGGGAAAAGCAGACTGAGTGATATGTGTAAAAGGGCCTAACAAGAGTGCCCAGCACATACTGTTATAAACATTTATAGAAGGAAGGATGGAGCCTGGCTGGGTGGACAGAACTTGGCTTTGGAGCCAGGATGGTCTTTCACACCTGAGCTCAGGCAATTCGTCTGCCTCCGCCTGGGCTGGGATTACAGGAATGAAAGACCATGCCCGGCCTGTAGTCTTTTACGTGTAAGTTTTTAATTAATTTTGATTTAATTTTTTTTTAAGATGAAGTCTTGCTCTGTTGCCCAGGTTAGAGTGCAGTGGCATGGTTTTGGCTCACTGCAACCTCTGCCTCTTGGGTTCAAGCGATTCTCCTGCCTCAGCCTCCCAAGTAGCTGGGATTACAGGTGCCTGCCAACACACCTGGCTAATTTTCTGTATTTTTAGTAGAGACGGGGTTTCACCATGTTGACCAGACTGGTCTCGAACTCCTGACCTTGTGATCCACCTGCCTCGGCCTCCCAAAGTGCTGGGATTACAGGGGTGAGCCACTATGCCCGGGCTCCTTGATTTTTATATATGGTGAAGCATAGGGGTCTAGTTTTATTATTCACATGTAGATACCTCTCATTTTCCCAGCACTACTTATTCAGACACTGTCTGTTCCCCCAAGGTATGTTCTTGGTGCCTTGGTGAAGAATGAGTTGGCTGTAAATGCATGGATTCATTTCTGGGTTCTTTATTATGTTCCATTTGCCCATGAAATCCTTCCTTTTCAATATTATAGTCAATACTTTCCCATTTCCATTCTGTCAACCTTGCTGTGTTTGGGCCAAGCAGGGCCACTAGGACCCAGAACTTGATACGGACTGGTGAGGCCAGAGCCTTTCTAGGCTGCTCAAGAAATCTGCACTCAGGTCCTTGCTTTGCAGGGAGGACCAAATCCCCATCGATGACCCCACAAAAACACTTTTAGGGAAACCACAGTGTGAAACAGCTTGAGAAATAGAATCTGTGTCAGATCCAACATTTCCTCACACTCATGATTGCGGGACTGGGACGCCTGGGAAGGAGGAACTAGAAGAGCACCCTCTTCACTTGTGTGTCCTGGTCCCCTTTGGGTCACCAAGGGCATGAGGCTGGAACAGGGACATCTGGGATAGGGGCAGCAGGCTATGGTCAGGGGCAGTGGGGCTGGTGGCGCTGGACAGTGGGGGTGGTGGTGGTGTTAGTGAAAGGTCTGGAGCAGGGCAGAGATCAGGAGGAACAGCATTCCAGCAGGGTTCGGAGACAGCTCAGTAGGTCGGCAGACACAGGAGCAGGTGGCCTGGGACTCAGAGGAGCAGTTGGCATTGGGGGAGAAGGGCTTTGTTTTCCTCCAATCTTCGTCTGTTTGGTGCTGCATTAGCACCCACTGCACCCCCAACACTGTTTCTCCCCTGCCCTCACTCCCTAAGTCTTAGAACCCCTTCCTTATCCCCAGTACACACCTTCTTTTTTTGAGGGGGGGTGGGGGATCAAGGTCGGAGTCTCACTCTTGCCCAGGCCAGAGTGCTGTGGCGCAATGTAAGCTCACCGCAAATTTGACCTACCGGGTTCGAGCGACTCTCCTGCCTCAGCCTCCCAGGTAGCTGGGATTAGTGGCGCAGACCACCACACCTGGCTAATTTTTGAATTTTTAGTAGAGACGGGGTTTTGCCATGTTGGCCAGGCTGGCCTCCAACTCCTGACATCAGGTAATCCACCCACCTTGGCCTCCCAAAGTGCTGGGAATACAAGCGTGAGCCACCGCACCGGCCACAGCACGAACCTTCTTAAGGACAGTTCCTTTCTGGATGCTTCGTAAGATTCTGATGTCTAAATCCTTCCTATCCCAGCTCACTGTCCCCCTCCTCCACCCCCTGTCCCCCATTCTGCCTTACTTTCTCCTTTTCTGATTCCCCACCGTTTCCCACAATCTGTCCTGGCCTCAGATTCCTGCCCTCAGGTTCCAGTGTTCCTTGGGTCCTCCGTCTCACCTGATCCTCTCTGATAGGGGTGCGGGTGTGAGCTGGAATTAAAGCCAGGCTTTGTTGGAGTCCTGGGCCTGGATTCTGCATTGTGCTCCGCGGTGTCATTGCTCCTTCTCGTTTCTGCTCTTTCTGCTGCTTCATCCTCTTCATGCTCTAACCCCGCCAGCGGATGCTGACCCCGCAGGTGGAGGCCGTTCCTTCCCCGCTGCTGCTTCTCCATCTCCATCCCTCCATCTTCTGCTCCTGGCCTTTCCTGGCACAGGGTCACGAGCTCTGAGCTCTTGCCCTTTTCCAGGACGCTGTCTCCTCTTCATCACCCGGGCAGTGGCTGTAGGCTCCTCCTCCAGCTACAGCGGGCCTGGCCGCCCCGGGTCAGTGTGGCAGGGCAGACAGCGCAGTTCCCACCCCGGCGTGGCGGTGGCAGGTGCAGTGCGCCGGTGCCCCCTGTGGGCTGATGTGGGTCCTGCCTGGAGGTTGGTCAGGGCCCTCTGTAGGCTGGTGTGGGCGCCGCCTGGAGGTGCTGTGGCGCTTGTTGGTGCCCAGTGCCCCGCCTGGGACTTCCTCACTGTGTCGCTGCTGCCCCCTTCCGGGGCGGCGGGGCCGGGGTTCCACTTGGCGGCGTCTTCTCTCAAGGCACATTCCCTTCTCCAGTATCTCAAGGGTGCCCCCCCCCAGGAGGCTGCTGCTGCCCAGGTCGTCATATTCCCCTCGGGGGCTGGACGGGCTCCGGCCTTAGGCCGCTCACCCAGTTCTGGCGCAGCTGCCTCTCCCTTCCCATGGCGGGAGGAGGTGATGGAGCGACCTCCAGGCACCGGGTGGCCCGCGGCTCCCCCAGCAGCGGGCGGGGCAGAGGAGAAAGACGCCAGGAAGCAGAAGGTCCCCGCTGGCTGCTCCTTTGCCTGCCACAGTAGAGGGGAAAGGGAAGAGAGAAGAGGCTCACCTGCCTCCTGCCCTCCCCTAAGGGCCTGCCCTGACTTTCCCGCCCAGAGCTTCGGAGTGTTCCTGATTCACACCTAGAGGAAGAGGGAGTCCAGTCATCTGGAGTGCTGTTTGGGTACTGGCTTCTCTGCTTTGTGTTTGCCAGCTACCAGTGCCGCCCAGCAGACCTCCAGAGGGGTAAGTGGGGGCATGGGCCACCCCGGGAAACCAAAATGCTGGCTCAGGCCTTGGGTCCCATCCTTCTTCCTCCCGTTTCCACATATGACTTATTCTCAACTCAGCGACACACACAAGCCAGTCACTTACACTCTAGAGACACGAAATCCACTCCCGCACCTGTAATTACCCGTCATCCCATACTTTATTTATCAACACAATTTCCTGTTGTGTTACACACCCACATCATACGCTCCACTTGCCCACGGGGCACTCACTTAATGCACCGATTCATACATCACACAAGCACATGCATGCATGCACACACACACAACCTGGACAGACACACTCCTGTGTGCACACATTCCCCTACATGCACACCTCCCCTCATCTCATGCACGCACCCTCCCCATGTTCCTACACATCTATATGTACATGCTCATTCTGCATACCAACATTTCTGTTGTCCAGTCTGGGAAGCAGCATTTTTTTTTTTTTTTTTTTTTTCTGAGACGGAGTCTCACTCTGGAGTGCAGTGGCTCGATCTCGGCTCATTGCAACCTCCACCTCCTGGGTTCAAGCAATTCTCCTGCCTCAGCCTCCCAAGTAGCTAGGATTACAGGCGCTTGCCACCACGCCTGGCTAATTCGCCCAGCTAATTTTTGTATTTTCAGTAGAGACGGGGTTTCACCATCCTGGCCAGGATAGTCTTGATCTCTTGACCTCATGATCCACCTGCCTTGGCCTCCCAAAGTGCTGGGATTACAGGTGTGTGCCACTGCGCCCAGCCAGAATTTTTCTTTTTCTTTTTTTTTTTTTTTTTTTTTGAGAGGCTCCCTCTGTTGCCCAGGCTGGAGTGCAGTGGCATGATCTTAGCTCACTGCAACCTCTGCCTCCCCGATTCAAGCGATTCTCCTGCCTCAGCCTCCCATGTAGCTGGAATTACAGACACGCGCCACTACACGAGGCTAATTTTTGTGTTTTTAGTAAGACGAGGTTTCACCATGTTGGCCAGGCTGGTCTCAAACTCCTGACCTCAAGTGACCCACCTGCCTCAGCCTCCCAAAGTGCTGAGATTACAGGTGTGAGTCACTGCACCTGGCTGGAAGCAGCATTTCTATATTAGGAGACATGATAGGTCATTTTCTCTGTAAAGAGAAAAACATGTAGTCTAGATAAACTTTTCTCAACCTCAGCTTTAGTAATGCTGTGGCCAGATAATTCTTTGTTGGGAGGACGGGGTGTCCTGTTTGCTGGAGGGTGTGAAACAGCATCCCTGGCTTCCACCCACAGACGCCAGTAGCATACCATCCAATTGCAGTAACCCAAAATGTCTCCGATATTACCAAGTGTCCCTGGGGGTGGGGAGGACAAAATTGCCCACCTGTTGAGGGTCACTGGCCTCGCAGAGTGCTTAGCCAAGGCTTTGGGGAGAGGGATTATCTTGATACCAATGACCAGGCTGCAGCAGGTTGCAGATATTTTACTTTATTATTTTATTTTTATGGAGAAAAGGTCGTTCTTTGTTGCCCAGGCTGATCTTGAACTCCTGGGTTCACGCGATTCTCTGAACTCAGACTCGCTAAAGTGCTGGGATTATAGGCGTGAGCCACGACGTCTGGACTCACAGAGCATTTCTGGAGTCCAGTGGTTACTCCAACCTGCCCCTAAAGAAGGTAGAGAAACATCATCCTGTCCTTAAGGAAAAAGTTTTTATTTTTTTTGTTTGTTTGTTTATTCTGAGACAGAAGCTTGCTCTGTCACCCAGGCTGGAATGCAGTGGCACGATCTTGGCTCACTGCAACCTCCACCTCCTGGGTTTAAGCGATTCTCCTGCCTCCGTCTCCCAAGTAGCTGGGATTGCAGGCATGAACCACCACACCCAGCTAATTTTTGTATTTTTAGTAGAGACGGTTTTCATGTTGGCCAGGCTGGTCTCGAATGCCTGACCTCAAGTGATCCACCCATATCAGCCTTCCAAAGTGCTGGGATTACAGGTGTGAGTAAGCCACAGTGCCTGACCAAGGACAGAGTTTTTAAAAGAGTAACCTTTGTAACTAAGGAGAAATTCCACAGGTTATTCAGTAATGTCGAAAGGGTGGGCTTCCACAGTTGACATAAGTCAGCTTTTTGAGACACAGCATAGAAACAATAATACTGGGACCATTTACACTCTGGGGTTCCAAGCATGTGCCAGGCACGGTGGCAGGCACTTACACACCTGTCCTCACTGGATTCTCACGATAGGGCACAGTGGTGGATTCTTTTTCTTTTTTTAAATAAAGTCTCACTATGTTCCCAAGGCTGGTCTCAAACTCCTGGGCTCAAGTGATCTTCCTGCCTCAGCCTCCCAAAGTGCTGGGATTATAGGCTTGAGCCAATGTGCCCAGCCAATGATGGATTCTAACAGGCCATTTTAAAGATGAGGGAAACTAAGGCTAGGAGAAGGGAATGACGGCCTCAGGGCCACACAGCTTGGGAGTGCAGAGCCCAAGTTCATCTCATGCAAATGCAGAACAAACTTTCTGATAGAAACAGTGGGGAAAGCACTTTGGGAGGCCAAGGCAGGCAGATCACGAGGTCAAGAGATCGAGACCATCCTGGTCAACATAGTGAAATCCCGTCTCTACTAAAAATATAAAAATTTGCTGGGCATGATGATGTGTGCCTGTAATCACAGCTACTCGGGAGGCTGAGGCAGGAGAATTGCTTGAACCTGGGAGGCAGAGGTTGCAGTGAGCCAAGATTGTGCCACTGCACTCCAGCCTGGTGCCTGGTGACAGAGTGAGACTCTGTCTCAAAAAAAAAGAGAAAGAAACAGTGAAGAAAACAGTGGGAGTTTAGGGAAGTTGGGCCATATTGTCGTTGGAATATCCAATTTTCTCCTATCTGCCAAAAAAAAAAAAAAAAAAAGACACCAAAAAAAACTGGAAGAGTAAAATATCCAGTAGAGGAATTGTGATTTGAAACTAGGGCTCTGGGCCGAGTGCTGTGGCTCACGCCTGTAATCCCAGCACTTTGGGAGGCCAAGGTGGGCAGATCACAAGGTCAGGAGTTCGAGACCATCCTGGCCAATACAGTGAAACCCTGTCTCTACTAAAAATACAAAAATGTGTTGGGCGTGGTGGCGTGTGCCTGTAGTCCCAGCTACTCAGGAGTCTGAGGCAGGAGAATTGACTGAACCCAGGAGGTGGAGGTTGCAGTGAGCCGAGATTGCACCACTGCACTCCCGCCTGGGTGACAGAGTGAGACTCAGTCTCAAAAAAAAAAAAAAAAAAAAGAAAGAAAGAAACTAGGGCTCTGGTTTAAAGCCACAAAAACTCAGTTCACACTAGCTTAAGGAAAAGAGAACGTCAGAGGGAGCTCATTAGCTCATGTATTTCTTTTCATACCCATTGGATGTCCCAGGCATGACTGATCCAGGCCTGGGACTAGGTACCATCACCAGGTCTCCACTTCTGCCTCTTGGCTCTGCCATGTTCACTTGATTCTCCAATGGAGTGGTAAGAGAGCCACCAATACCTTCAGACTTATGTTCTACCACGTAGCAAAGCCAGCAGACTCTCCCAATGGCTCCAGCTCTCAAGTACCCAGCATGGGGTGCTATGTGCATTCCTAACCCAATCATGGTAGCCAAGAGACTGGAATGTATTCATTGGCCAGGCCTCAGTCACCCACCCAACAGATGAATGGATAAAGAAAATGTGGTATACACAATGGAGTACTGTGTTACCATAAAAAAGCATGAGGTCCTTTCATTTTCAACAACATGGATGGAACTGGAGTCATTTTGTTAAGTGAAATAAGCCAGGCACAGAAAGATAAACTTTACATGTTCTCACTTATTCGTGGAAGTTAAAAATTAAAACAATTGAACTCATGGACATATAGAGTAGAAGGATGGTTACTAGAGGCTAGGAAGAATAGTAATAGTGGGTGAGGGGGAAATGGGGATGGTTAATGGGTACAAAACAATAGAAAGAATGAATAATACCTATCTGATAGCACAACAGCGTGACTATGGTCGATAATAATTTGATTGTACACTTTAACTAAAAGAGGCCAGACGCAGTGGCTCACACCTGTGATTCCAGCACTTTGGGAGACCAAGGCAGAAGGATCACCTGAGGTTAGGAGTTCAAGACCAGCCTGGGCAACATGGTGAAACCCCACTTCTACTAAAAATACAAAAAAATTAGGCGTGGTGGCATGCACCTGTAATCTCAGCTACTGAGGCAAGAGAATCACTTGAACCCGGGAGACAGAGGTTACAGTGAGCCAAAATCAAGCCACTGCACTCCAGCCTGGGCAACACAGCGAGGCTCCAACTCAATAATAATCTAAAAAATGAAATAACTAAAAGAGTAAAATAGATGATTGATTGTAACAGAAAGGATAAATGCTTGAGGGGCTGGATACCTCATCTAACCTGATGTGATTATTAAGCATTGCAGGCCTGTATCAAAATATCTCATGTCATCTAGAAATACATACATCAGGCTGAGCATGGTGGCTCACGCCTATAATCCTAGCACTTTGGGAGGTCGAGGTGGGAGGATCACCCGAGGTCAGGAGTTTGAGGCCAGCTTGGCCAACATGGTAAAACCCCATCTCTATTAAAAATATAAAATTAACCGGGCATTGTTGTGTGTGCCTGTAATCCCAGCTACTCAGGAGGCTGAGGCAGGAGAATGGCTTGAACCCAGGAGGCAGAGGTTGCAGCGAGCCCAGAGTGAGCTGAGATCATGCCACGGCACACCAGCCTGGGTGACAGAGCAAGACTCTGTCTCAAAAAAAAAAAAAAAAAATACACACACACACACACACACACAATATACATATTTAATACACCTAAAATTAAAACATGTTTATATATGTATATATACATATGTAATTATATATACGTATATACATATATAAAAATACATACACATACACACAATGTGTGTATTATATATATACCTTAATTTATATATATATACACCTGCCTCAGCCTCCTGAATATATATTTATAAATATGTATAAATATATACATACAAACCTAAAATTAAAAAATAAATTTTTTAAATTAAAAAAAAGAAAATTCAGGTGTTTATGACCAGATGACAGGCAGCGGATGCAAAAATCGTGGTGACATGGCAGCAGGAGCTTCGCCATTTGGACCAGATCATCTGTGGTGTCCTTGAACAAGGTGCTGCTGCCTCTCTGAGCCTTGGTTTCCCCATGAGTCAAAGGAAGCAAGAAAACCCCAGCTGATGAGACTGTGCATGGCAAGAGTCCTGCACATGCTCAGGGGCAGAGCCAGTGCTCAATAAAACCAACTCCCGTCTCTGCAAACCAGAGAACACTGGCCAACAGGGGAGCAGGGTTGAAGACTGGGGCAGAGGGTGGAATGGGGGAAAGGATTTCCTTTGTGGCACAAAGAAGAAGGTAAAGTGATTCTTCATCTCATTGTCTCAGCAGCTGTGGCCAATCATCATGTGGCTAAGGACAAACCCCAGACACAGCCCTGGCCCACCATTTGTAGGACAGAATATTATAAATTGGGTATTTGAAAATTAGGACCTGCTGGGCGTGATGGCTTATGCCTGTAATCCCAGCACTTTGGGAGGCCAAGGTGGGCAGATCACTTGAGGTCAGGAGTTTGAGACCAGCCTGGCCAACATGGTGAAACCCTGTCTGTACTAAAAATACAAAAAAATTAGCCAGGTGTTGTGGTGTACCCCTGTAATACCAGCTCTTTGGAAGGCTGAGACAGGCGAATCGCTTGAACCTGGTAGGCAGAGGTAGCAGTGAGCCGAGATCACACCACTGTACTCCAGCCTGGGCAACAGAGCAAAACCCTGTCTCAAAAAAAAAAAAAAAGAAAAAGAAAAAAAATACAAAGTCAGTTCATCCTGTCTTCCTGCCCTTCCTACATACTCACCACAGGATGTGAGACCAAGGCTTCCCACTTCTCCACTTTTGTCTGTTACAGAACCCCTGTGCAGAGGCGGGGGCATCCTTCCCCCTCCCAAGCCATGTTCTGGTGGGTTTCTGGGTAAGTAAAGTCACAGGGAAGGGTTGGGGGGATGCCTCACCCACCTGCATTTGCTAAACTGATTCCTACCCATGGCTCTTCCCCTACAAGGCTCCTGCCATGCTCACAAAGGCCAGCCATGCTTTCTCCATCCCAGCCTCGGCGCTTTCTTCTTTTCTTCTTCATGTTCAGTGTCCACCATCTGCATCCTGTTCCCACTCACTTGCTGGAGTGAGATCTGGATTGGAATCCTGCCTCTGTCTCTTAGCAGGCCATGTCACAAACCCCTGGAGTCTCAGTTTTCCCCCTCTGTAAAATTGGATAACTCAACCTTCATGAGTGGGAAAGTGCTTAGTGCTGGCACACAGCAGGTGCTTAATAGTAATAGAATTGTCTCCACTACTTGGCTTCAGTCATTCCACCAGCATTTAATAAGCACCTACTATATGCTAAGCACCATGGGCAAGGAGATAAAGGAGCAAGTGTCTACTTTCTGGAGGCTTCCAGGCAGATGGAGGAACCAGCTGCCTCTCCACAGCCAGCTCAGTTGGCACTTGAGGACGTGCCCCCTCCTGACCACACTGCATTCAGACCTCGGAAGCACCGGACATGTGGAGTTGAATACTGGCCCTCCCACTTCCTAGCTGTGTAGCTTTGGGCAAGTTACTTAACCTCTCTGTGCCTCAGTCTCCATTCCTTCAAAATGGGATTAATAATAGCACCTACCTCATAGGGTTGTGAAGATGAAATAAGATCAGGCCTGTAAAGCACTTAGAACAGGGCCTGGCACATAATGAGTGTAAGTGGTTATTATTATTTTACATTTGTTAATTTTCTTTTGAGATGGAGTTTTGCTTTTGTTGCCCAGGCTGGAGTGCAATGGCACCATCTCGGCTCACCACACCCTCCACCTCCCAGGTTCAAGCAATTCTCCTGCTTCAGCCTCCTAAGCAGCTGGGATTACAGGCATGCACCACCACACCAAGCTAATTTTGTATTTTTAGTAAGAGGGGGGTTTCTCCGTGTTGGTCAGGCTGGTCTCAGACTCCCAACCTCAAGAGACCCACCTGCACTGGCCTCCCAAAGTGCTGGGATTACAGGTGTGAGCCACCGTGCCTGACTCACCCTCTACTTTTCAATGACTTTAATAGAAGTGGCAGAATTCAGTCCGCAGGGGCTCTGGAATGAGCCTCTGCCAACTCCTGGCATCCCAACCAACATGAAAATTACAGGACACCCAACACTAGAATTAAAAGGTAGAAACATTCTCCAGAGCAGTTTGAGAATCCTCCCATAAACAACTGACAGAAAGAAAGGGGAAGGATGGAGTTATACAAAGACCAGGCTCCATCAGCTTCTGAGCCAACCGACTGCATCCAGAGAGAACTTTGGTTTTCTGTCTGAAATATTTTGCAACCACTGGGTGAAGGGAGAGGGCATCCTCCTGAGAGGTCACGCAACAGCCACCTGCTGGTCAGGTCAGCTTCACAAGATATGTTTGGCGCACATGGGGCTTTATGGTTGTTTGTATTGTTTTGTTTTTAAATAAGTTGCCAGTATTTAAAAATTTGGAGAGATCACATAAAAATCTGGAATCCAAGGCTGGGCGCAGTGGCTCACACCTGAAATCTCAGCACTTTGGGAGGCCGAGGCAGGCAAATCACATGAGGTCAGGAGTTCGAGACCAGCCTGGCCAACATGGTGAAACCCCGTCTCTACTAAAAATACAAAAATTAGCTGGGCGTGGTGGCAAATGTCTGTAATCCCAGCTACTGGAGAGGCTGAGGCAGGAGAATTGCTTGAACCTGGGAGGTGAAGGTTCCAGTGAGCCAAGATCATGCCACTGCACTCCAGCCTGGGTGACAGAGGGAGACTCTGTCTCAAAAAATAAATACAAATACCAATAAATAAAGATCTGGAATTCTGGTCTCTCAAAGTAGATCTGGCAACACTAGGCCACATCTTCACAAGGCAGTAGGAGACTGGATTCGGGTAGAGTCTACAGCATCTGACAAGGTGTGCAGATTTCAGTTAGCCGCAGTCCCCACCTCTCTTTCCTTCTTTCTCTTTCCCTCCCTCCTTCCCTCCCTTCCTTCCTTCCTTCCTTCTCTCTGCTTCTGTCACCCAGGCTGGAGTGCAGTGGTACCATCTTGCCTCATTGCAAGCTCCACCTCCCGGGTTCAAATGATTCTCCTTCCTTAGCCTCCCAAGTAGCTGGGACTACAAGCACCCGCCACCAGATCCAGCTCATTTTTGTATTTTTTGTTAGAGGCTGGGTTTCTCCATGTTGCTCAGGTTATTAGGCTGGTCTCAAACTCCTGACCTAAGGTTATCTGCCCACCTCGGCCTCCCAAAGTCCTGGGATCACAGGCGTGAGCCTCCACACCTGGCCTCCACCACTCCCTTTTGTAGCCCCAACTCACACCTTGCCCATGCCACTCATGCATACCCCCTGCCTTGCCCCATGGTTATTTGTGAGTCCTGCACTAAATGGCCTTCAGTCCAGAGATCAGACATCAGACAGCAATCTGGACCTCTTTCTTGATGGGAGGTGAGACCTCCAGAAAAGGAAAATGCCTGCTATGGAGCCTGCAGGCTGAACACAGTGACTGTCCATGCAAACAGCTAGAACAGAACTGAGCAAAATCTCCAGCCAGGGTGATACCTTTCTAGGAGTGATATTATGAATAATAAGTGGACACCCACTGTGATATTAAAAGTAATGTTTCCCTAGTCTATATCACAGTGGGTATACAATATTTGAGATTATTCTTAGTAACCCATACTATGAATAAACTCACAGGCTGTACACACAGGGTACACACCCATGGTAATATTAAAAGTAATATCTTTTCCTAGGATATAATGAATAATTTCACAGCATGTACATCTACTGTGATATTACAAGTAATGTCTCTCTAAAATATTAAGAATAATCTGAAAGGGTGTACACCACTGAAATATTAGAAGAACTATCTTCCCAGGATATTACAAATAACATCACAGGGTGTACACACATGTTGTACACCCATTGTGACACATGTGTGTTTGTGCAAATCCACATGGCCTTTTCCTTTTCAGGGGAGTCTAGTATTTTATAACCACCCTTCCCACATCAGAACACAAGCAGACACATGTTCAGGTTTCCACATGTGAGAAATGGTCTCAAGGGTACAAGTTTCTTGCATGGTCCATGTTTCCATAGGGCCCCCTTTCTGACTTTTGCTCCTCTAGGAGCCAGGAGAACGGAGGAGCTAACAGAGATGGGGCACACACACCGGGAAGCCAAGCACGTTAGATTTACTAGGGTCATATCTGCAGGTGAGGTAACAGCACACACATACAGAAATCCACGGGCAGAGATGCCACCCCAGCATCACCGTCAGACACCAAAGCAGCAGGAGGACTCAGGAAGTGGCTTTGGAAAGTTCTCGTGAAAATCAAAGGGCAGCTTTGGTGCTCAGAGATTCAAACAGAAAACTATACAAAACCAACCCATAAATATATATATTATATATGTGTATACATATAAAATTGCAAAATAAAAGCCCAAGAAACTAACCATCAATCTGCACATCAGTGGCTCAAAAAGTGTTAGCATAGAGAAAGGCAAAACCATTTGTGGGGGGTGGTGCATACTCCAGGGGGCTGGCATTTCAGTAGCAGAAGAGTATTTACATGGAACCCCTATTTGAAACTTCACAGTACTAGGAAAAGCTAAACACAGACAACGTATGTACAAGGGAAGACAGTAAGTAGTACTCTTGCGTGACGATTGTCAGACACAGACATTTCACTGAAACCATCCATAGCTTTAGAGAACACTGCACTCGATCTAGACTGGGTTCCTGCTAGTGTGCACCCCAGCCAGGCGATCTCAGGCTCTGGACCATAGGTTCTCCCCCTCCCTGCCTCTTCCTGGAGAGGGCAAACACTGGGATGTTGGTTGCAGCATAAATGGCAGGAATTTAAAGGTGGGGCAGTCCTCGGGTATCAATCAGTCACCCACAAAGCAGGACCAACAGGTGTGAGGTGGAGTGGAAGTGTGGAGGTGGGGTTCCCTGAAATGTATTCCCATTTTATAATGTGTTTCAAGTGTGGCCCCTCTGCCCTTGGTCCAACCACTGCCCTCCTTCTGATTCACTTTAAAAAGGGAGATCTGGCCTTTGGGTTGTTAAAAACATTATACAAGATAATTTACTTGGGAGAGAAGAGTTTAGGGTCCTTCTACAGTTATTCTTCCACCACCCCCTAAACTCTCATATTTTCTTTAAACTACGTAGAGATAAGGAATTTGCCGATCACAGCTGGCCTCAGTCTGGGGCACAGTGGGTGAGGAAAGGACCCCTGGACCTGACTCTATCAGAAAACCACCAGCACTTTCTCACTCTGTGCCTCGGACTCTGGCTCTACCTGAACCCCTCACCTGCATCAGTTCCTCCCCCATCTTCAGGTCCCAATTTCTTGTAGCAATAACCCAGCTTTTGGGAAAATCTAGAAGGCAAGTGGCACCAAACATCAATATGGCCAAACCTAATACCACCTATGCGTGAACCGATGGGAACCATTGTTTCTGTATATTTAAGAACACTCCCAACTGAAGATTCTTCCTAATTGTTCCTCAGAAGAAAAGCCTATATTCTCAAGGGAACTGTCTCTATAAACACGATGACAGGTGTTGTCCACTAAAGGACACCCCCACCTGAGGTCCCCACAGTGCTTCCTGGTGAGCGTGGCTGTTCACTGAGAGAAGTAAAGGGATGTTGGGCATGCCTTGGTGACTGCGCTCTACATCTGGCCTCTCGTTTATGACAGAAAGCATGCCACATCTGAATAGGCTGGGTAGACAGGGCTTCTGGAAGTAATTACACTACCATGTATGCTTTCTACATTATGGTGCAAGTGGACATGTGCACAGATAACCAAATGTGCACATTTCATGAGCTTAGAGTCACTACATAGGCCTCTAACTTCTTGCACTAAACTATCCCTTTGAGAACAGATGTAAAAGAGATGATAGGATGCCCCACTGGCTTTTAAATTGTAGGGTGCACTGTCCTTTCTGTGGGAGTGGAGAGCTTAGATTTAGCCTCTCCCTCATTTCTTCTCAGACTCTTTGAGTGCTAAGGTCTTAGAGAGTTCAACTGAGCTCAAGTGATGAGAGAGAATGTAAAAAGACCTGTTTCCTCTAGGCTCAGAGTCAACTGCAACTATGCCAACCATCTCTAGGGCTTCTGCTGACCCACATGTGTAAAATGAGTAAAGGGTGAATGTTCTCATTTGTTCATTAGTGAAGAATTGATTACCCTTGTCCTCCTACAACTAGAACATAAAATTCACACCAAGAAAAAAATGTTAGCCGGGCACAGTGGCTCCTGCCTATAATCCCAGCACTTTAGGAGGCCGAGGTGGGCGGATCACCTGAGGTTAGGAGGTCGAGATCAGCCTGGCCAACACGGTGAAACCCCGTCTCTACTAAAAATACAAAAATCAGCCGACCGTGATGGCGAGCCCCTGTAATTCCAGCTACTCAGGAGGCTGAGACAGGAAAATCCCTTGAACCTGGGAGGCGGAGGTTGCAGTGAGCCACGATTGTGCCACTGCATTCCAGCCTGGGTAACAAAGAGCTAAACTCCGTCTCAAAAAAAAAAAAAAAAGAGAGAGAGAGAAAAGAAAAAAACATATCATGCAGACCTATCGGGAGGCTGTGTGTCTATCCTCCACATTCCTTCATGGAAAAAATTGAAAATTAGTTTTAGACTTTCAGAGGCGAATCATGATGTTGAGCAAATGGTTCTTTCAAATTCATGGTAATCAAAGAAGTGGATTTATAGCACTTTCCCCCACACTGGCAGTAGCCCTGTTACAACAATGCCAAACATCTGAATGACTTCTTGCCATGTCACCATAAGCAAGTGACGGTGTCATCCACAGGGAATGGGATTCAAGTTTAGTCTACACGGATCAGTGGGAGAGGGCAGCACTTTACAGTGGGATTCTTAATGTAAGAACTTACTGCTCTTCATCCAATTTCCCTCAAGTCCTTTAAAAAGAACTTATCTGTTCACAGAAGCAGCAGCTTGTTTTAGTTATAGGAGAGTGGAGGGGGGTCAACTGGCCAAAGTAGGACAGTTGCTTGGGTCTCCTGCAGGCCAGCAAGCACTCTTAGGGAGCCCAGATCTGGGCTACAGGATGTCTCTTCTTGCATTTTGGGGGGAAGGCCACATGTATGGATGGTTCTCCCACACTACTGTTCAGTGCAGCCAACGCTGTGCAGGGAGTTGTTGGAGCTAAGCCTGTCTCTATGCAACCATTAATCCTTCTTTTCCTCTCCCCTCCTGCCTGCCTTCCGATGGAAATAAGCTCAGAAACCTCTCCACTTCCCAGCTCGGCCAGCCACAGAGCAGCATATTGGTTCAAATGTTATCCCTTTTCTCTGGCATATCCAAGCACAGCGGCTCAACTAGACATGAACCTACTGCCTTCCAAATCTAAGCTCTTGAATACACATTTCCTCCAGTCAGATACTGGTCAAAGCTTTCAGCCAACTTTTATCCAAAGCCAAAGAAAATGCCCTTTCCCTTTCTCCTAATAGCCTACGGTTTTGTTTGGACCACATGTCTGTTTCTGTAGCATTTGGTGCATGTTCTCAAGCCTGGTGCTAAGTGTGCCACATTCTATTCAAGGGAAGAAGAAATGGCAGGATGGCTCGACACTTCTCCCAGAAATTCTACACCAAGACAAAATAAAACTGGAAACATTAGCTCTTTGAATGCTCCCCTCTCCTTGTCAAAAATCCCTCTTAAGGTGCTTTACCCAAAGACTTTTACGGAAATAAATTTTGTGTCGGAAACAATTTGCTATAGAGGAAAGATCATGTGAGGCAGGCCATCAAATATGTTTTAGTACTGACATTTCAGAAAGGCCTCATAGCTCCCAGGCCACCATCCCACGCCCATCCAGTCCACAGTCTCCATTCAGCCACCAAAGGGATTTTCCTAAAATGCAAGTCTGATCTTGACTCTATCCTGATTGAAAAGCTTCAGTGGCTCCAAACCCCTTCCATGACAAGTTTCGCTCCTCCACACTTCCTACCAGTTTCTGTAGGATTCAACCCTGCCCACCTGTGAAGGGACCCCTCAACCATCCAGCTTAGGTGTCATGCTCTGCCATTGCCACACTGCTAAGTGGACCCCATCGTGGCGTTTCATGCATCCACACCTTTGCACACGTTCTTCCCTCATTGTGGCATGCCCTGCCAACCCTCCCATTCTACTGGAAAATTCCTCTTTGTTTTAAAACCCTAACAGCCACTGCTTCTCTCGGGGTCTCTGGTACCCCAGGATAGTTAACTGCTGCTTCCTTATGCCACCTTGGTACACTCGCCTGTTTTGCAATTTGTCTATATACCTACTATGCTCATGAACTTCTTGAGGGCAGGAACTATGCCTATCCTCATGCCTGGCCCTTGACCCAAGTTCAATGCATGTTTTTGGAATACGTGAGGAATGAACCAATTGATAGTGGACCCTATCACATGAGAAATGAACATGAGGAATGAACCTATAGGTTCATCAACAGAAGTGGGCCCATGGCATAAATTCTAAGAATAATGCTGCAGCAAGACTCCAGCCAACATTTTCACCTAAGTGAGGCCTCACTGTTATCATAAAGGGAATAAACAGAGTGTGTTGAATGCAGAGGCAATCAACATCACCCGTGAACTACAACAACTCACACATGAAAGGCTGCATCAGAGGTCGTGTTCACCATTCTCACAACGTTGTTTGCCACTTATTATTCTAGTCATAACGATGGCTTTCTTTCAAGTCAAAATAATCCCTGGTGGTCAGTGGATGCTTAACAAATACCATGAAAGGATGAATGAATAAATGTGAAATCTACTTTTTAAAAGAAGGCATCAAGGGATTGGCTTTTAAAGGCATTTCCCATATGACAGATTTTTCTGAAACATCAGGGCATTGTCCCTCCTAAAATTTGACCAAATCAGGAAGTAGAACAGAGACAGAGCCGGGGGGTAGCAGTTAGGAACTTACACTGGACAGACACAGTGTTGAGTTTACCTTGGTCCTAGGTCAGTTTCTTTCCTTCTCAAGAAATAGCCAACTATGGATGGTATTTCTTGCCCCAGCAAGAAGGCTCTTGCCTCTCCTTTGTCACAGGTACACAGTAGAATCACCACAGTCCACATTGACCAGGAACTTCACATATACTGATGAGAATGAGCACAGGGAGTTTCCTACCTTTGCTTCAAGTGCTAGCATTATACAATGGAGACCAGTCAGAGAGACAAGTCCTGGATGAAAACCACCACCCCTGGGGATTAAAGTTGTCTGTTCACCATAGCTGTTAAGAGCAAGGGTTCTGGACTCAGGCTGACCTGGGTTCAATTCCAGGATCCAGATTTTTCTAGCCAAGTCAGCCACGACAAGTCAATTATCTTTTCAGGGGGTCAGTTTCCTCACCCACAAAATGGAAATGATCTTACCCACCTCAAGGGATTACTATGAGGGTTAAAGGATGTAATATATGTGAAGCCTGCACAGTGTCTAGATAGTAAGTGCTCAAAAGTGGAAAACTATGATTAAGAACTTTCAAAAATATTTTCACAATAGTTAGGTCAAAAGGAAAAATATTCTTTCAAGACACTGTGCTTTCAAGAGAATGGATTGTCTAATTTTTAGGAGCCAACAATCCTCATTAAGTAATGTCCCACGGAAGAACATGAGAAGACAGTGTTGGCATTTAAAACAATAGCTGTGGCCATTACGAGGCCCCAGGATGGACAGACAGGGATAGGGACAGGGACCCCCCAGCATTTTTCTGAGAGCTGGTGCAGGAGGATTAATCCTGAAGGGCTCATTTCTGATTCTTCTCTGCTGGACCTAGAGTGACTCAGAGTTGGAACCTCAGAGGATGCAAGTCAAGGTGCCAAGAGTAAGATGCCAGTTTCGGTCTGTAAGCAGGTGCTTCTGGGGGTGAGGGAAGGTCAGGGGACACCTGACTGCTGGACAGGAGTGAGGCAGGTGCAGCGCATTGCTCTGGGTGTCATGCAAAGCTAGAAAGTCATAGCATTCCCCTCTGTTGTTTTGATCCTCCTTGCACAACCCAAAGCCAACAGAAGACTTCAACTTCCCCAATTTTCCGCCCTGAGCATGAAACAACTTCTTCCTATGCTAAATTTGGTTTTAGATTTGAAGTGCCTGAGATGCACAATTCAAGGGGGTCAAGTTCCTGGCCTCTTATGTCGATGAAACCATACCCAATCCTCAGCTTACATGGCTTGCCCTTATGCCTACCATCGCTTACAGCTCTTCCACCCATCACTCAAGAGGTTCCATGAAGAAAGCTCAGGGTTAATGTTTGGGGAAGTACAAGCTAAGCCATCAGCCCTTGGGAACAAAGATTGCTTTCTGTTGGAGGGGTCAATTTGTCTGGTTACTTTGAGCAGCAGGGCAGGGATACAAAGTGGAAAAGAGAAGAGATTTTTAAATGTAGAGATAGCTCCATCCGCAGGAGGTTGGATTCCTGTGAAGAAATGGACCTTACTCAGGGTAAGCCTCGACCTGTCTGATTTACTCTGAGCCTGTGAGAGCTCACGGCCCATTTCTGGCCTTCTTGCCCTAGGCTCAGATTGGTGGGCAGCATCTGAACAAGGCAGCCCACAACTAGGCAGTGTTGTGTAGTAGAAGGAGCACTGGACTGGAAGTCAGGAGACCTGAATTCAAGTGCAGGCTCTGCTGCTAACTAGCTGTGTGACCTTGGGCAAGTCACCTGACTTCTCTGGGGCAATTGTAAAATGAAGGGTTGGTCGGGCTATCTCTAAGTTCCCCTTCTGAGTGTGATCCAGGGTCCTACTCTATCCCTCCTTGGCCCTGTGCTTGCAGGGACAGAGATGGGAGAAGGGAAGGGGAGGAGAGAGAGGAGGCAGGAGGGAGCCCAAGGGTGTCATGAATCAGGACTCCACTTTCTCCTTCTTTTTGCTCTTTTTCAGGAAGGAAGGGGTTCGGAATTTCTTTTCTTCTTTGAGGGAGACTTGGAAGGTGAGCCCTCTGGTGACATGGGGCCGCTGGTGACCGACTCGGTTTTGTCCTTAGAGGTATCAACATCCGTGTCAGCACTGGTGGTCATCTGGCTCAGGCCTTTGCTGAGGATTTCCTCTGCCGTCTGCTCCTCCTCCCTCCCGTTGACCACCACCCCTTCCGGCTGGGTTGTTTCGGGCTCTGTGGTGGTGTCTTTGCTTGTTTCAGTCTTCTTAGCACCTTCTAGAAAAAGATCAAAAGATATGACCTGTAAGAATTCATTCGGGTGAGAGCTTCCACCTGGGACTAACAGAACAATTTCTAGGAAATTCTATGAAGTCAGTCCAGAGCAAGGGAAGGGCCAGCCTGATGTCGAGGGATGGCTCTCAGAGACAGATGGAAAGACTGGGCTCTGATCTGCACCCCTTCCACATGGCCTGTCCTGGGAGCACTGCCTTGTAAGCTGGCAGCTCTGGGCTCTTGTCTGTGAATTTAGATGGATATTGACGTCTGAACGTGGCAGGGGGTCCAGCTAGGGTCCAGTTCAGAGTTTTTCTAAGCAAGAAGGAAGAAACAGACACAGAGGAAGGAGAAGGTGTGAGGTGTACAGCTTGGTGGAGACATCTAAGAATTGCTGTAACCAGTTCAGTTTCACCAATAAAAATATGGAAATTACATGTTTTCATTTTCTACACCAGTGACGAACTTTGAGAAATATGGAGAGTATCTTCCCAGCTGGCACAGGAAGAGTAGAAATCCCATATTACATGGACCTGTATTTCCAAGATGTGTTAGTGAAAAGGGGAAGACCCCTGGTCAGCCCATTCTAGCAGCCACTGGGGCCCCCAGGTCTTTATTCCACCTGGGAATCTGTTGGGATTGCTGCCATGTTCAAGGCCAGAGTTGTTCAGGTCCCAGAAACCAAACCCTTCTGCCGCCCTTTCTCCCACCCTCCACTCTCACCCAACCCTGCTTCCACAGAAGCTTTCAGATGCCTGAGTGGGGTGGGTGGGGGTTGGGGGAGATTGTAAAACCACAGACTGAAAAGTAGAAAGCAAGGCATCATCCGGTGCCCCTCCTCCCCGCTGTACAGCTAAGAAGGCTGAGGAACACCGTATGATGGTGGGCAGACCTCGGCTTACCAACCTGTGGTTCCACTTCTTCTCACCATGTGAACTGAAAGGAATGTCTGTGAGTGAGCGTGTATGAGTGCGGGTGTGCAAGTGTGTGAGTGTGAGGGTGTGCAAGGGTGTGTGACGAGGCAAGTTGTGTGTGTGAGGTGTGAGTGTGTAACTCTGAGTATGTAAATGAGTTTGTGTGTTTGCCATGAGTATGTGTGAGTGAGCATGAGTGTGTGGTGTGTGTGGTGTAAGCATGTGAAATCAGTGTGTCTGACAGTGGTATACGAGTGTGGGAGTGAGCGTCCACAAATGTGTTTGTGCAAGCGTGTGTGTGAGTGCACATGAGCATATGCGAGGATGTGAATGTGAATGTGTGAGTGAGCGTGTGACATACCTGTGTGCTGTGTGTGTGATGTGCACATATGAATGTAGCGTGTGTGTGCTGCCCCATCACAAGAAGGAACCCGGCATGCTGGGGTGTACGGGAATGTGGGTGATGTAGAAGATATAATCAGTGTTACAGAGGGAGTGGGTGAAGGACTCGGTTTTAGGAAAAGCCTGGACTCTTAACAGGGGTGAAGTCTGGGGAAGTGCCTGGTTCCGTGGAGGATGGGACAGAGTGGGGTAACTTGTGGACAGCTAGACTGGACTAGTGAACTACCTGGGCCAGATCTCCCTGTAACAAAGTCTTTCATAACCCCTGACACTGCTGGGCAACTCAAAGTGCCCTCCCTAGACCACTGCAGAGCACCAGCTCCCTCTTGGTACCAAAGACCCTGGCCACTGCTCCCAGTCTTCCCACTGCCCAGCTCATGTCCTGTCATCCTCATCCAGCATCCCCTTCCATCCTGCCATGTAATCCTGTGGCATCACCTGGCAGTACTCTTGAATGCCATAAACCAGGCTGTCCACTCTCCTATTCCCACTTCACCTGCTTTTTGCCATACCAAGCTGCCGGTCCCTGGACCTCT
This sequence comes from Ateles fusciceps, assembly GCA_036589455.1. Taxonomy (NCBI): domain Eukaryota; kingdom Metazoa; phylum Chordata; class Mammalia; order Primates; family Atelidae; genus Ateles; species Ateles fusciceps. Next base: position 39,273,780 of record JAZHEH010003205.1, read on the forward strand.
CACTATCATCCCAGCCCATTATCTTCTGCAAGGCCCTTCTCTCTCCTCTGTGTCCCCAGCCTTCATTTCATATAACAAATCGGATTGAGTGTTACTTCTTCCTTCAAGTCTTTCCTGATCCTCATTCCCACTTCCAGGTAGAGATTATCGCTCCTTCCTTTCTGCCTCTGCTTCCTAAACTTCCATCACAGCATCTGCAAAACAATCACATTTGTTTGTTTGGTGTTTCCCAAGATAGAGTCTTGCTCTGTTGCCCAGAACTGGAGTGCAATGGTGTGATCTCGGCTCATTGCAACCTCTGTCTCCCAGGTTCAAGCAATTCTCCTGCCTCAGCCTCCCGAGTAACTGGGACTACAGGAGAGCACCACTACTCCCAGCTAATTTTTGTATTTTTCGTAGAGACAGGGTTTCACCACGTTGGCCAGGCTGGTCTTGAATTCCTGACCTGTGATCCGCCCGCCTCAGCTTTCCAAAGTGCTGGGGTTATAGGCATGAGCCACCGCACCCGGTCCACACTTGTTTTTTATGTCTATCTCCTCCCCCTTCAAAACTGAAATAAATTGGGGCAAAACTGTGTCTAGTGACCTATGTAACTAGCTCACAGAAGGCACTCAGAAAAGGTCTGTGGAATCCATGAATGGTAGAAAGCATAAGCAAATAAATGAATATGTGAATGGATTTATTCTGACCAAGCCAATACCATCACCTCATCTTTTCTTGCCTATCCCAGCCTGAGCCTTCTGAGTGGAACTGGATCCACTCATGTAAATGAACACCAGCCCTGAGTGCTAGCCTTGGTCTCCTGTGCCTGCTGCCCTGGCCCTCCCTCTCATCTCCCTGGGCTCTTGTAACTCCATGGCTCTGCAACTTCAACCCAGGGCCTTCACTGCAGGGCCCTCACCTCGATGACACATTAGGACGCATTTCTCAAGCTTGACCCTTGGCACTCTCCTCTAAGATGGTTTGGGCACTTGTCTTCTGGCTTCATGAAAACAACTATGGATAAGAGGGGATCTCCCTTTCTTCGACAATCAACAGAATGGGAAAAAAATTTTTGCAATCTACCCATCTGACAAAGGGCTAATATCCAGAATCTACAAAGAACTAAAACAGATACACAAGAAAAAAACAAACAACCCCATTCAAAAGTGGCAAAGGATATGAACAGACATTTTTCAAAAGAGGACATATATGAGGCCAACAAACATTTGAAAAAATGCTCATCATCACTGGTCATTAGAGAAATGCAAATCAAAACCACACTGAGATATCATCTCACACCAGTTAGAATGGCGATCATTAAAAAATCTGGAGACAACAGATGCTGGAGAGGATGTGGAGAAATAGGAACACTCTTACACAGTTGGTGGGAGTGTAAATTAGTTCAACCATTGTGGAAGACAGTGTGGCAATTTCTCAAGGATCTAGAAATAGAAATTCCATTTGACCCAGCAATCCCACTATTGGGTATATACCCAAAGAACTATAAATCGTTCTACTATAAAGACACATGCACATGAATATTCACTGCAGCCCTATGTACAATAGCAAAGACCTGGAACCAACCCAAATGCCCATCAATGATAGACTGGACAAAGAAAATGTGGTACATATACACCATGGAATACTATGCAGCCATAAAAAAAGATGAATTAGTGTCCTTTGTAGGGACGTGGATGAATCTGGAAACCATCATTCTCAGCAAACTGACCCAAGAACAGAAAGCCAAGCACCATATGTTCTCACTCATAGGTGGGTGTTGAACGAGAACACGTGGACTGAGGGGAGAGGAGCATCACACACAGGGGACAGTTGAGGGGGGTAGGAGAGAGACAATGGGGGGGGTGGGGGAGGGAGGGGAGGGTGGGGAGGGGATAACATGGGGAGAAATGCCAGATATAGTAAAATTAAGGAAAAAAAAAGAGGGAATCTCCCTTTCTGTCCAAGTGTCATTTCCTGCCTGGTGGCAATGAGTATCCTCACTCCGATGGCATCCTTCAACCATGCCCCTCATCCATGTCCCTTTGCCCATACCTGCCCTGCTGTCAACCTAATCAACAGCCTCAGGCCCTGGTGTGTCTGGTTCAGGAGAGCAACAATCAAGGTTCTTCTCACCATGTAGAAAGTGGGGGCCACAGATAGTGGATCTGCCATGATTCCGAGAGGCTCCACATCATGAACTGTTTGAGGAGTCATGGCAAATGGAAAATGGGGCTTGGAGGAGCCAAGTTCCTAATTAAGGTCACCACTCCTTCAACTATAGAGTCAGAGACTACTGGAGGGTCCCACTGGCCAAGAGAAGGGACAGGGCTCCAGAAATAAACATGTGTTAGGCCCCTGGAAAGTACTGTGGACAGGCTCTGAGAGCCTAGACCCCTCCTCTGTTAACAGTTAGGTTGAAGACTAGACTGCGAGAGGCCCCAGGAACTAGGGTCAGATGAGAACTCAACTTCCAGCCTCTTCTAAGAGGAACCTCTGGCTTTCTCTCCTGAATGGGTAACTTGGAGCTCTGGGAATAGAGGATATTGTGGGAGTGTGTAGAGTGGGGCAGAAGCTGGAAAATGGGGGATCTGTCCCAGGATGGTGACTGGAAAGCTGGGGGGAGAGACAGGAGGCATTCGGGGAACAGGTGATAGGAGCAAGACTGAATTCAGAAGTCAGGGTCCACACTCGGACCCTGTGCGTTGGGAGACAAAGGGCTAAAAGGCTTCCAGAGGCCGGAGGAGGAGGGGGCTTCTCTGGGAGGCGCAGAGCTGGTTTGGACACTCTGCCTCTCTGACTCCACTTCTCACCAGCCCACAGCCTCCAACCACTGGGTGTCTCTTGGCCACCAATGACCATGTGGTGGTTAATTTTAATGTATCAACTTGGCTGGGTAAGGGATGCCCAGATAGTTGTTAAAACAATATTTCTGGGTGTGTCTGTGAGGGTGTTTCTGGAAGGGATTAGCATTTGTTTTGTTTTGGTTTTTATTTTGAGACAGAATTTTGCTCTTGTCACCCAGGCTGGAGTGCAATGGCACAATCTCAGCTCACTGTAGTCTCCACCTCCCAGTTTCAAGCGATTCTCATGCCTCAGCCTCTGGAGTAGCTAGGATTACAGGTGTGTGCCACCATGCCCAGCAAATTTTTGTATTTTTAGTAGAGACAGGGTTTCACCATGTTGGCCAGGCTGGCCTCAACCTCCTGACCTCAGGTGATCCACTCTCCTCAGCCTCCCAAAGTGCTGGGATTACAGGGGTGGGCCACTGCATCAGGCCAGGATTAGTATTTGAATCAGTAGCCTGAATACAGAAGATCTGCCCTCAACAACATGGTTGGACACCATCCAGTCTGTTTAGGGCCCTCTCAAATAGAACAAAAAGGCGAAAGAAGGGCAAATTCTCTCTGTTCCTGAGCCGGGATACCCATCATCTCCTGCCCTCAGGCTTACAGCTCCTGGTTCTCAGGCCTCTCTCGGACGGAATTACACCACTGGCTTTCCTGTTCTCTAGCTTGGAGACAACATACTCTTCAGCCTCCATAATCACATGAGGCAATTCCCCTAGTAAGTCTCCTCTTATCTCTCTATATATCCTGTTGGTTCTATTTCTCTGGAGAACCCTAATACAATCCCCTTCCAGGAATGCCAGTTCCCCCAGCTTCCTAGGCACCGCCCCTGCACAGCCCATTCCACTCCTCTCTGCTGCTCCAAGCATGTACCTATCCAAGGTCTGGCTCAAGTCACACTGTCTCTGTACAGCCTCCCCCTGACATTGGACAATGAGCTCACCTTCCTCTAAACACACTGCACATCTATTCATTTTGCATTTGCGTGTGTCATTCATCTTTTTTCTTTCAAGAGTCTATTCATGGCCCAAGTACACCATTCAGGACAGAAACTCTGTCTTTTACTTCTCTGAAAATCATCATGCAGCTCAGTGACAACATGCTCATGCCATGTTTACTGCTGCTGACATTTGCCGAGTAAGGGCAGGTAAAGGCTCAGCAGAGGATGCCTTGTGTCAGCTCAGCAGCTGGGCTCTTCTGTAGCTGTGCACTGGGATGAAGACATGGGGCATGAATATGACCTTGCCTAACTGAAGGAGCAAGGCTGCCTTTCCTTCCCTGGACTGCTAACATCTCAGGGTCAAACACATGATCTCTTGCTTCAAGCCCTCTCTTTGCAGCAGGAGAGACACCAGGGGAGGGCCTCGAACAGGATTCGCTGACGCACTTCAGAACACAAGGTCAATCAGACTGACCCTGACCTATATTCCAAATGCATGGAGAACTGGTCACTGCCATGTACTGCTTTTGTTTCCCTGATGAAAAGGCAGTGCCACACCATTGCATAGAGAGGCCATAGGGAGATTCATTAAAGACCTTGAAAAAAAAAATGTCCTATGTTGACAAAGGGCTGGGCATTCATGCAGCAACAGTCAAAAAGGCCCAGAGTGCTCAAAGAACAGAGCAGAGGGGGAAGAGAGCAACAGACTGAGCTGCCCATGGCTGATGGATGAGCTGAATGCCGGCCATGCAGAGGTTTACAACAGAGTTTCTGTCTGGGTTTAAATTCTCAAACGTCAGTGTCTGAAAGAATCACCCAGGGAGCCTGTGAAAAATGCAGCTTCCCAGTGTTGTCCCCACAATAAACTGAAACCAAAGGTGGGCCAAGAAATAGATATTTTTAATAAGTCCCCAGGTAATTCTGATACAAGGCCCATTGACCACATATTGAGAAGCATTGTAGAGAATGCTATTTTCTCTAACTTTTACCTCCCCCCCTAAAACTGAGAGAGTATCACTTATAAAAAAAAAAGTAGAGCTTCTCATAAATGGGTGCCGTGGACTCTGTGACTCCCATCCACTCACCACAGCTGGAATATAAATGTTCCTCTAAGTACCCAAATATACTTTCAATATCTGGTACAGCTTGCGTGCAAATATGACCCCAGTGAGCTGTGCCTCCAATATCCACAGGCTTCTGTAGTCCCCTCCCACACTGAATCTGGGCTGGCCCTGTAGCTGGCAAAACCAATAGAATGCACTGGAAGTGCCAGAGCAGGCCTCTGGCCAAAGACTTAAGAAAGCCTAGCAACTTCTATTTTTACAGTTTTGGGAGCCTTATACCATTATGCATAAAGCCCAACTATCCTGATAGAAAACATGTAGAGAGGCTGTATGGGTGGGCCCTGAGATCATACAGGAGAGGGAGATAGAGACAGACAGACAGACAGACAGACAGACAGACAGACAGACACCCAGCTAGCTAAGTGTCCCAGCTGAGCCCAGCCTTCTAGCTGCCCCTGCCAAGGTACCAGGCCTGTGAGTGCACCATCTTGGAAGTTCCAGCTTAGTCAAGCTCCCTGCTGACTGAAGCCCTCAGTGGATATCACATCCATCAGAAGACTCATCCAGCTAAGCCCTGTCAACCCCAGTCAACCCACAGAAGAAATAATTTCCATAAAACTAGTTCTTATTATACACCGTGACTTCAATCAAATCATTGCTGCATCACAAACTGCCCTACAACTTAGTGGCTTAAAACGTCAAGTGGTGTATTAGCTCTTACAATTTGGGGAGCATGGTAGATAAAAAGGACTAACTTACGTAAAGCACATTGCTAAGTGCTTTTATATTCAGTAGCTCATTTTATCCCGACAACTTGCTGTGGCCTAGTTAGGAAAGGCAAAACTTCATGCTATTCCCATCCAGCAGTGTTTTTAAGTGACTTGTTTGAGATGGCTAGATTAGTTAGTGGCAGAGCTGATCATGTGATGTCAAATACAGGATTATTGCTTTGCAGGCATAGCCAGTGCCCTGAGGGTTCAGCGAGGATGAGGTGAGCTGGGACGAGGGTCCGACAGGAGCTAAAGAGAAGGTGATAGTACAGATGGCCAAATGCAAAGGCTGTCTCTGATGGCCGGCCTTCAGAAAGGCTGATGGGGTAGGAGTCAGGTAGACAGATGAGGAGTGACACTGACGTGACACAGCATAAGAGGATTTGAGGACATGGTGGCGATGGTTGGAAAAAGCCATCCCTGATCTGACAGGTGGGCTAGATGTGAAAGAGCAGAGGCTGCCTGGTGGGTTAGCCCTATCTGCCCATGAGCTGGGCAAGCCTATGAGCAGCCTGGCCAAGGCTTCACACCAGGCTCCCCCGCCCAGCTACAGCTTGTGTCCGCGCCATGCAGGGTCTACTCCAAGGTGCCATGCTCCCTAGCTCTCTGTCTGTTACAGGAAGTGGGTTATGGGAAGTATCTTCAAGACAACTTTTCTAACAACAGTAGGCCCCTCCAGGGGAAGAAGGAAGAATCCTGCTATAGGGTGTAAAATGTCAGGCAGTGGGTAAACAGCTACCCCACCCATTGCACACCCCTCCTGCCCCTTGTCCCACTCCTCCATGAGCTTCCTCTCCAGCCCTGGATTTCATTCCTGCAGCTGGAACACATATCCTGAAGACCCTAGCAGGCCAGGCCCTCTATGCATCCTTATAAGGCAGCTCAGGCTCTGGCCCAAAGCCTAGACAAAGCCACAGGCTCCTTTGAGGTGCAGGTGCATTAGGAAAAGGGGTGGGAGTGAGCAGCTGAGAGCCATAAGCACTCTACCACTGGGAGTGCTGGAGAGCTGACCCCACTGCCTGCAAACTCGTGGGAGCTTGTTGCTTCTGAGCGTGTGTGCCTGTGTGTCTGTGTATGTGTGTAGCCTCTGTGTGTATATCCACATCTCCTACAGAGATGCCTAATCCATGCATAGTGCATGTGGAATTGGTCATGAATTTTACAGCCGGGAAACTTCCCAAAAGCAGAGTTGTGAGTCTCAAAAGAAAAACTTGGGGGAGAAATTGATTTCTTTTGAAAAAAAAAATTCCTCCCTCCCCCATTGCAAGTGTTGCAGTGAGTTAGTAAACAGCCTCTCTATACTTACTACAGAGACAAGTATTCAGAATCGGAGGAAACTCCTTTGATGAAGGCACAAATGGGAAGAGAAAGGAAGACATTGTGGAGACAGGTTGACAACACCACGGTGAGACACAATGAACACAACAGTCGGGGGACATCCGCTTAGGGCCCTGGCCTCAAGCAGATGGTTTCCTCTGGCAACGCTGGGCCTGCACAGGGGACAGTAACTTGCTTGTGGAGGGGGCTGAGGGTTTCTATCGGAATCCACATGTGTGGCTGTTCTACCCAGGAGGAAGAAGATTCCAACAGGCCACCAGGTTCTGCTCTCTGGCTGGTGGGACAGCTCTATCTGGTGGGGGTTTCCAGGTGACCTGGGAAGAAGTGTTCATGCCCTGGAGTGATTCCAGGAGCTCAGTAAAGACACTTTTATGATTTAGGTGGCCATGAACTATAATTAGTATCTACTTTATGTGTATTATTAATCATAACCATAATCACATCTTACATTTAAGTCCTGCTTTTACTCTTTCAAAGTATGTTTTCACCTACACTTCCCTTATACAAGTATAAAAAGGGAATATATTAGTCATCTGACAATCAACAAAACTGAGGCACAGAGGTACTATCTGATTTGCTAAAATTAGCAGTTATTACTAGTTAGCAGTTCAGTTGGGCCTAGAACTCCGTTCTTTAAGGTGGTATCTCTCTATTGAAGCTGTGTTCAACCTGGACCACACTTTAGATTCCCCTGGAGAGATGTGAAAACTCCAGGCTGCACTCCTCAACCCACCAAACTCCAGACTTTGCTGAGTTTACTTTAACTCAGAAAAGCTGGGGGTGGGATCCAGGACTCGAAACTGTTAAAGCTCCTCAGGTGATTCCAATGTGCAGTTAAGGTTGAGTATGACATTATTACCCTCACCTGGGAAATTCAGCATCTCAGGCCATACCCTAGACTTAATAAGCAGAATCTTCATTTTCATGAGATCCCTAGGTGGTCCCTATGCATGTTAAAGTCTGCGAAAGGGGCTAGTGCATCTGGAAAGGCCCAACAGGCCCAGCCGTGTCTGAGCTGGGGCAAGGAGCTGGGGGGCCAGCCAGTAACTTACTCTTTATTACTTACACTGGGCCGGCCAGTAACTTACTCTTCATTGCTTACACTAGGCTTAAGCTGCAAGGTGTAGTGGTATAGCTTGTGAATGAAACAAGGTGAAACTTGATAACCCCTATTTCTGATTCCCTAGAAATAGCAGAGGGGAAAGATTTTTGGATTAGGGGCAACACCGGTGGAAAGCAGGGCACTTTCCCAGCCTGCAGATGCACCCCCGTCCCTCCCTCCCAGCTTGCTCAGCTGGACTCACCCTCTAAAGACTTGGAAGGAGAGACTACAGGGCTCTTTGTCTCTGCCTCCTTCGCTGGGCTCTGCACTGGAGAAGCAGGTGCAGACTTTGCAGGTGAGCCAGGCTCTTCCGGGGCGGTTTCTTTCTCGCCTGCAAAAAGCAGAAAACCACCTCAGGACAGAGGTCAAATAGAGAAGAGATGGGCAGAGAAATAAAGCCTTCTAAAAATTACTTTTTTCTATTTGGTCATCAATCCTCATAGCTGATAATGAACCTTCTGGCTGAAGTTAGCTGCTCCCCCCTGACCTTTTAAAAATTTCTGCTACTTCCCCAGGAAGGCCGATGGGAGAAGGTGGAATCATGTTGTTTCCTTCATTGAAACACACCTACCAATAGGTTACTCCAGATGTGGAAGGCAAGACTGAAGGAGAACACCCACACAGCTGGACCAGAGCCTGGCTCTCGTTCCTGTCCTATCTCTGTAGAGAACCAGGCGGGTGCTTTGTGTCATGAGCACAGAGCACATTAACGGGTAAGAGGTGGACCCACAACCACCGACGCCCCTTATTTATCTTTTTTTTCTTTTTGCTGACTCCCCTTAAAAACACCCATGATTTGTTTTCATGTAACTATTGTTTAACTCATTGAATTTACATTTTCTGTCCAAACAATCCCTAGGGATAAAAAGCGCCATGTTCTTCTGTCTACTTTTCAGTGCGCACATTAGAGCTCCAAGCAAGCCAGCAGGGGTTTTGTTTGGTTTTTTTTTGTTTGTTGTTGTTGTTTTTTGAGACAGAGTCTCACTCTCTTGCCCAGGCTGGAGTGCAGTGGTGCCATCTCAGCTCACTGTAACCTCCCCCCTCCCAGATTCAAGCGATTCTCCTGCCACAACCCCCTGAGTAGCTGGGATTACAGGCTCCACCACCACGCTTGGCTAATTTTTGTATTTTTAGTAGAGACAGGGTTTCAGCATATTGGCCAGGCTGGTCTCAAACTCCTGACCTCAAGTGATCCACCTGCCTTGGCCTCCCAAAGTTCTGGGATTATAGGCCATGCCCATTCAGCAAGGGTTTTTTAAAGTAGCTGATTTATGCCCAAGAAGGTGGCTGACTCGGGGTGAGGAAGGGGAGATGGTGGAAGACCCTGCTCTGAGGCAGTGAGTCTAGCCCAGTGGACACAACCAAAAGCTGAACTATGTGTCTCAGACCCCAAGTGCTCAGGAAGCAAAGAGAAGGGACAGCTCGATTTGGGTAGAGAAGGTGATGGGGCCTGAAGTGTTGATGACTGGACCAGGCTAGCCAAGAAGAAGCATGCCAGGAAGAGACAAAGGTAGGAACAAGGGTATACAAGCTACTGTGAGTGAATATTTGGGAGTCAACACGGAGAGATGGGCTTCACTCAAGATTCTGAAATAAAGGAGTGAGAAAAAGATGTAAAGGTGTCAGCTGGTGGAGGGTTTTTGATTGCCAGGCCAAAAGGCTTATACTAGACCTGGTGGGAAATAATAATTATGACTATTATCATTATCTTATTATAGCTAAAATTTATCTGGTGTTTACCAGCCTAAGCCATGTCTGTAGGCACTTCTCTAAGCACATTACAAGTATTAATTTCTTTATACCCGGTGAGAGGGTCAAGTGAGGTCATGAAGGCACCGAGTAACTGTTAGGAACAGCGCAATGAAGGGCATTATTATGATTAATGGAACCACAGTAATAAGAATATTCTTTGTTGATGGGGCAGGAAGGTCCTCTTTTGGTGGTCCTGAGCTCTCCCCCTCCACCCTGGGGGATTTGGAAGCAAGGGTTCCTCAGGGTCACTTACCATCAAGTTCTAGTTTCTTCCTCTCTACCTCTTTCTTGTACTCTTCCAACTCCTGGTCAGTGAGTTGGCTGAAGGGGGTTGGGCACCGTCTCCTCTGAATCGTCTTTGGTATCCGCGTCACCCTTGGACATCAGCTGGCTCTCTGTAGACTGAAAGTTAACCACAGAGTGTGTGTCGCTCTCTGAATGCCGTGGTTGGGGTGCAGGCCCCAGCCTCCTTTTAGATTCATGTGGCTGCAAGCGGTCTTGCTAGGGACAGCGTGGCATGCAGCTCCTTGGAAACAGCTCAGGGCCTTGGGGCAGGGGTTGTTCATTCCTCCCCATTGCTATCTCACCCCTAGACCCAGATTTTGCAACTGGCTGGATGAATACAGGGAGTCCACAGTCTGCCCTGAAATAAAATCAAAGGATGCTCCCGAGCAGAAGGAAGACACACCTTTATTGCAATCCCTTCTATGGACACTTCCAAGCCATCACTATGCAAATACAGTTGGTGGCCCAAAGTGAGTCAGCCAAAGCCCAGCAAGCATAGCATTGGCTCAAGCAAGCTTCATGCCAGCCATTCCCCACCACTGCCCTCCCCGCCCACCCCCACAGCAGTGCAAGCCACAACGCACAGCATTAAGTCATATGCAAAACACACAGCAGCTTCAGTGCTCTCAGTCCAAACTGTTAGTCCTATTTCGCACATAGTCTTAAGTGACAAAAGGGCCAAGGTTCCTGAGTCTCGGATCTTCAACCTGCCTGTACCGCAGGTCCCTGAAGGGATACTGGCAAAATCACTGGGTTTTGCCACCTCTGTGGAGCCCCTGGCTCTGGGGAGCTGACCAGCCAGCCCTTGCATAAGCTTCAGGAATTCTTTGACCCCTCTAGCCCAAGATAGGGACTAACATTTAGACTCCACAACTCTTTTTCCTAATTCAGCATCCTCATCTTGGCCTTTGAGGATGTAGCACTCTGAAGCTGAGGAGCAAAGAGAGTGAAGCCAAAGGGAGGTGAGCCTGGAGCTGGCCAGTCCTTCTGGCCCTGGCCCACCAGGTCTTCTGGCCCCTGGGCCCCTTCCAAAAGGGAGGTCACAACAGGCCTAATGTAGGGCATCATGGAGTCAACAGAGAATCCAAGACCAAAAACCCTAGAAGAGGGACTCTGAGAAGAGCACTTGGTATAAATGGCAGGGGAGATTTCTGTTTGTTTTTAACCATTTTCTTCATTTTACTGAACTCCCACCTCCCCCCAAGAACATGGCTATTTCTATCCTTGACCCTATGGAATGTTCAGTGTTCCCCATCTTGGCTGGGTTGGGGTTGGGGGGAAGTGGATGTGCTGACGCAACTTTCACACTTCTCTTCCAATGGGCACCCACCCTGCAGGGTGCAGTCTTGACCTGAAGTCATTGCATCATCACAATTTGCCCTGTAGAGAGGAACGTTTCCTGTATTTCCCCAATTTTTACTGCTAAGGAAAATGCTAAGCCCATTGCTGCCTTGCAAAGAGCAGTAGGGATTTCAAATGCATGCCAGCATCCTGAACTTCACCCCTTTTGCTAAGCACTAGACAAAACACGGTTCTATCTCAAGCACAGAAACAATGACAATACTTTCTAACTCATTGTGGGTTTGTGTGGACAGTGTTGTCCCTTCCCATCCTGTAGGAGCATGGGTACCGTCTATAGACCCCCTCTCTATGGGTACATGATCGTCTTTCCAGAGCTCTGGCTGGATGACAGCATATCCAGGCACATAGGTCAGAGACACTCAGGGCTGGGCACACCTGGGGCACCTGGGAGTCTCCAGCCCAAAGCCTATGAGTCCCCACTTCGCAGGGTAATAAGGGAGGACAGAATGGAGTTCCATGGCAGGGCCGCATCACTCCTGCGGGCAGGCTGGGCTGCCTTTCCCCCGCCCAGTGCCCACAGGGGCCATCAGACATTGTCCTCCCCCGGTCCTCACAGCACCCCTGTGAGGTGGGCCTCCATTTTGCAGCAAGAGCACCGGCACCCAAGATCACAGGGGAAGGTGGGCATCAGGACTCAGGGGTCCTGCAGCCCAGCCCCAGGCATGGAAGACCCCGAAGGCAAACACGTTTCCCCGCCAGTCAGGGGCAGCGTCTGCTGTACCGGGCTTCGGCTCTTCTCGGCAATGACGCTCGCCAGGAGCTGGGACTGAGGCCCCGCTGACTTCACGTCTTGTCGGTTTTGCTCTCGAATCTGTGAGGAAAGGGGAGAGGGAGAGTGAGCTGGCTGTTCAGGGTCAGCGTGGAGTTTCAGAGGGGATGTTCTGGTGTGCCTGGGGTCTAGAAAGGTCCAGTGGTGTAGGAGCCCGTCTCCTATCCTAATTCAATCCTTGCACTCTAAGGGAGGACTCCAAATCTGTTCCAGGGTTAATTAGTATTTTATGTAAAGCACCAGATTTTCATGAACTCAGAAGGAGCTGAATAGTAAAATGAGGCGTAGTTGATCCTAAGAAGTCCCTGAGGAATGAATGAATGAATGTATGTATGTATGTATGTATGTATGTATGTATGTATTTATTTTGAAACAGAGTCTTGCTCTGTCACCCAGGCTGTAGTGCAATGGTGCAATCTTGACTCACTGGAACCTCCACCTTCCTGGTTCAAGCAATTCCCCTGCCTCAGCCTCTCAAGTAGCTGAGATTACAAGCGCACACCACCACATCCGGCTAATTTTTTTGTATTTTTAGCAGAGACAGGGTTTCACCATGTTGGCCAGACTGGTCTCGAACTCCTGACCTCAGGCAATCTTTCCGCCTTGGCCTCCCTAAGTGCCAGGATTACAGGCATGAGGAATTTGTTTTAAATACGGATTCTAGGCTCCCCACACCTACTGAAACTGAATGTCTGGGGGCAGTGGGGAGGGAGGGAGGGCAGTAGAGGAGGGTGACCCAGGAATCTAAACTTTTAACAAGCGCTGCAGGGGGATCCAGCTCACACACTGCACCACAGTCTTGTGGACGATCTGACCTGTTGGAGGTGCCTGCTACAACTGCAGTTTTAAAGTAACATTAAAAATATATGCAAGTGAACTGTCAGGCAAAGTTCCAGAAACAAACAGTGATCTTGAGATATTGAAAATAAGGCAAAAGGAAAATGGTATAAAATTCATTAAAACTCAATTTGTGGGTAGGCCTTTCAGACACAGCTTATATGTAAAGCAAGCCCCGCTCTAGGTAAAAAGTTATGGGACCACGTAAGTACAGCACTTAGCATGGCACCTGGGACGTGGTCAGTCAATGGTAATTTCTTGCTCCTGTGAGACATCTGAGATGTCAGCGAGTCAGGCACATCCTGGGACCTCAGCTCCTGTTTGTGGGACTTGAGACCACACCCGTGTGGGAAAGAGAGAGATAAACAGCCCCCACTTACCTTGTTCCTCATCTCCAGCACTTCCTGGGGGTCGGTATAGAGAGGCACAAATTGGTTTGGGTTTTCAATGCGAATCGGCATGCCACTGCTGGATTTCTCCACCTCGTCAGCCTTCATCCACTGCACAAACACAAGGCCACGGGGCTGAGGTGAGCGAACAGGCCCATGCGTCTTCCCCAGTGGTCCACCCATGAGATCTGGGCCCACCGGCCTGCATGGAAGGTCAGCAAGCCTACTCATAGACACTCCCTCTTCCTGGGCCTCTTTGATGTCTGTCTCCAGGAGCAGAGATGGGCAACAGATGACCCAGTTACCAAAGAAGGCCCTCAGGCCAAGGGTCAGCCATAAAGAATGTCTGAGAGTCGGGGTCAGAACCTTGGGAACCAGCTTTAACATACAGGCAACCACTTGGGCTTCAGGATTAGGTAACTGGATTTGAGTTTGGAGAGCGTCATATTGTTTTATGAAGAGGTATTCTATTTGGCTATTGGCTACTTTAATGTTAGTGAAAAAATGAGAGCCTGTGGGTGGGGAGAGGGAGAGAAAAGGTAACTTCATAGAAAACAGCTGCCAGCCCACCTCCTGGGCGGAACTTGCAGCAAATCTGCAGTCCCAATATTAAAAGGCTCCTCCCTTGAATTTCCCAGAAGCCCCCTGTGGGTGTGGGAGAAAGCAGCACAAACCAACTGTTTCTGGGTCATGTGCCTGGTCCAACTGCCCTCTGGAGAAATCTGCTCCTTAGACACAAAAACGCAGTGCAGAAGTGCAAGGAAGAAGTGGTCAGGGGCTCAGTGGGCCTGAGCAGCTGCCCCCATGTGCCCAATAGGAAGCCCAAAGAGGATGCCACTAACCTGGGGCAGGAGAATTTTGCTCTGTTCCCTTTTAAAGCTGCTTTGCCCCACAAATGCAGCCTGCCCTTCTCTGCCTGGGTCTGTCCTGGGCTCCCCCTTACCGTGGTCTTGGGTCGGGGGCTGCCCATGCTCCTCTGGACCTCATCAGCCACGTTGACCCGAAGGTAGGTGTTGGGCGTGTTGAGCCAGCGGGTCTTCTCCTTCTGCTGCTTCTGGGCGTGCTGTCGCAGGGCGGGTACCGGGGCGCCATCCTCCTCAAACACGAAGGCTGTGACTGTGGCTGGAATCTCCACCTCACTTTTGTGTTTGGTTTTCTCTTGAACAAAGGGGTGGCGGTACGTGTAGCCTGTTCTGTAGCCCTAAAAAGACAAAAATAGAACCACTTACAGGGTGAGAAAAAAAGGCCTGTACATGTACATACATGCACACATAATTTGCCTCCATCTGTTTAAAGGACTCTTCATTTAAACCCAAATCTCCATTAAGCAATCTTGGCTTGCCACTCTTCTGGTATATTTCAGAAACGTTCCCTTTTCCTGGTCCCCCAGTCCTTCTTTCTCTACCCCAACAAGTCCTCTGTGATTAGGGCTGAGAAAATCCCTAGACCTTTGTGGACCAGACAGACAAAGCTCCTCATCCAAATGGAGCCAGATTTCCTCTGGTCTAGTGGCTCCAGCCCTGGCTGTGCACTGGAATTACCGAGGGAGCTTCACACAAACACTGATACCTGGGCCCTGCTGCAGAGTTGCCGGTTTAATCAGATCACGGCATGGCCCAGGCTACAGGATTTTGAAAAGCTTCCCAGCTGATTTAACAGTCACCCCTCCCCTTCCTTGACTCTGAAGCTTCTTAACAATTTCCTTCTTGGAACCCTGAAATCAGACTCAAGAACGTTCCTGTCTCCTAAGCAAGGCCACGTCCCTCCAAGCTGGAGCTGACTGCTTCTCAGAGAGAACAAACATTCTGGAATCTTGGCAGCTATTGGAGCAATATTCAGCTCTCCTTGTCTTCTTTTATTTTAAAATTAAAATGGTATTAAGGTATTTTTCTGATAATAAAGGAAACACAGATCCATGTAGAAAAAAGTTAAGCAAAATGAAAAAGGAAAAAACTGAATTTTATGCATAATCTCACCCCTAGAGACAACCACTAAAAACCTTTCCAGGTTGTCTCTAGGGGTCATATCTGTATGCATACACAAGTGCGTCCATGTATGTTTGATACTAGTAAAATGGATATTTCCAGTTACATATAATGGCTACTTAAATATTGTACTTAGTAAATTGTTTATGTTCTCAACCCATTTTTCTATTGATGTTTCTCTTTTTCACATTGATTTGTAAGCTCTTTGTACATTAAGAATATTAATTTTTTCACTATCAGAGATGCTGAAAATACTTCCCTCCATACTTTGTCTTTTACCTTGTTTCTGGTGGGGGAGTGGTTTATAGAAATGCAAGTTTTGAATTGTTTTATATCATATCTATCAATATTTGTCATGACTGCAGACTTTTCTGCCATGCTTGATAGTCTTCCCTAACACAAGGAAATCACAAACATAAATCTGTTTTTTAATACCCCTATGAGTTCACTTTTTATGTTTACCATTTTGATAAACCAGGAATTTATCTTGTTGAAATAAATGAAGTAGCAATCTGCCTGTTTTTTTTTCCCAGATGGTTAGTAGTCTGTCTTTCCCCCACTGATTTATAAAGTCCCTGCTTTTCCTGTGTTATATTATCATATATTTTGGAACTATTTCTGGATTCCCTAAGCTGTTGTGTTGATTTGCACACCCATTGTGCTAGTGCCACACCATTTAGTTGCTACAGCTTTATCACACTTTGTCATAAGGTGGAATTAGTATTCCTAATTACTTTTTATAGCATTGTCCTAGCCATCCTGAATTGCATATGGAAGGACATTTTGTCAAGTCCTCATATCTTCCCCCCATTTTTGAAAGAATTACATTGAGTTTATTGATTAATTTTGGGAAAGTAACCTCTTTACGCTATTGAAGCTTTCTAACCAAGAATAAATTATAGCTCTTCACTGACTTTGGGTTTTCTCTGATGTCTATTAATAATGTTTTATGGTTTTAAGAAAATGGATTCTGCTTTTTAATGTTTTATGATTGCGTTCCATTTAAAAATAGGATTATTTTCTCCCATTGTATTTTCAAAGTAGTTAATGATACGATACAAAAACTACCGATTTTTACATGTATTTGCATAATTGACCACTTTAAACTGAAATCACCTTTGCAAAATTATGACAGTAAGATAAGTAAGACATGACATGGTTGACTTCATCTTGCTTCTAGCCTCACGAGCTGGCTGGCTTTGCTCATTGCTGGATGTGAGCCAAGCTAACTTCAGGAGAGATTTAGTTTATAGTGTAAACGATGACAGCCCTTCCCAAAAACTAAACTGCCCTTGTAAAACTAACAAAAGACCACCAAGTTAAGAAGATGAGAGGGGCCTGAATTTTACTAAGACGTAGGCATGGTTAAATAATTACCAGCCATTGCAACACAATTTGCAACTTCCCCAATTACCCCTGTAAATAGTATCACTATTGGAGAACCTAAGATTGGCCTTTTGAGATGTCTTTTCAGGCTTTTGCATTTCTGACAACTGGATGACCCTGGGACTCAGTCAGTCCTGTGCCCCCACCCACAGGCAGACTCAGTGTACAAGGACCATATTCCACACTCCTATGATTGTATCCCCAACCAATCAGCAGCACCCACACCTTAGCCCCCTACCCACCAAACTGTCTTTGAATCTTCCTGGCACAACGGCTCACATCTGTAATCTCAGCACCTTGGGAGGCCGAGACAGGTGGATCGCTTGAGCCCAAGAGCTTAAGACCAGGAATCTTTGAAAACCGCCTTTGAAAAAGTCCCTAACCTCTGAGGCTTCAGTGAGATTGATCTGAGTATGTCTCTCACATGGCATGGCTAGCCTTGCATCAATTAAACTCTTTCTTTACTGCAATGCCATGGTCTCTATGAATTGCTTTTGCTTGTGCAATGGGCAGGAAGAACCCATCAGGTGGTTGTAAAAGCACTCTCATTATTTCTAATGTTTTTTCAGTTGATTTTTTTTTGCACTTTATAGGCATGTAACCATATTATCTGTAAATAATAATTTCCTTTCCTTTACAATAATTATACCTCTTATGCTTGCATTGCCTTGGATTGAATTCCAATATTATTCAAGAATAATATTAAATAATAGTGCTATGATCAAGAATAATTGTTTTGTTTTAAAAGTTTAATAGGCACATGCCACCATGCCTGGCTACGTTTTGTATTTTGTGTAGAGACAGGGTCTCACTATGTTGCAAAGGCTGGTCTTGAACTCCTGGACTCAAGCGATCCACCTGTCTTGGCCTCCAAAGGTGCTGCAAATACAGGTGTGAGCCACCATACTGAACAGATGAAGAGTTTTTATCCTTTGATGCTTCAGTATCATGAAATACATTTAAAAGATTGATAAATTTATATTATTAAGCCATCCTTGAATTCTAGGAATGAGCCATCAGTTATTGTACATGATTATTTTACTATTTGGGCTTGATACTATTTGCTAGTTTTTGTGCAGCACTTTTCATCAACATTCAGAGAAAAATTGGTCTAAATTATTGTTACAATTATTATGGCTTAGTATTCTTTTTTATTCCTCTTTGTAACAGTTTAAATAACTTAAGAATTACCTGTGTCTTAAAGGTTGGAAAGTATTGTTGTATGAAACCATCTGGTCATGGTGCTTTATTTAGGCATAGATTACTCAGCACACAAATGTTAATGAGAGTTGTATTTTTATTGTGGATTGTACCTTTCATCATTATCAAGTGGCCCTCATAGTCAGCCTAGTAACAAAGTAAAGATGATTTGGAGGAAATGAAGGCAAGGAGAAATGTTATTAATTATTGCAATAACCTTGACATGATAAAGAAGGCCCAAGACAGTAGCAGTGAGGATGAGAAAAATGAATCAGACAGAATGTTATAAAGATAGATATCATCTTTCACTTCTCTGAGCAATCTAAGAAGTTACAGTCTTATGCAATTAGCACTCCTTATTGCACATGCTTTCCTCTTGTTCTTGAATTGTCACTTGTTTATATCCCATATTATCAGCTAAATTGTTAGCCCTTAGAAGAAGGAAGAATGTCTTATAATTTTTTTGCATCCTTTGAAGAGCCAGCCTACTCCTAGACACATATCAGTTTAATTCCTTACATGATTGATTGGTTCATTTATTCATTATAACAAGATATTATTAAAAAGGCGCTGCCCAGGATTAAGGAAATTAGTAGTAGTATGTGCTTTCTGCATTCAAGTCATGAGATTAGACAGAAAGGCAGAATTAAGTATATAAGAGGTATGAGCAAAGCCCCAATATAAGATAGGCTCTGTGTCCTGGTTTTTACAGGACTACATCTTTTCACAGAGGACTCTGCAGATATGACAACATCCACAGCACTTAGTTGGGGATGGCAAAGTTCACAATTTATGAAAATTCAACTACTATTAGAATAACCATGCATTCTAAATCAAATCTCCCATCAACGAGGCTTCAACAACCTGTGATGCTGGCAGTTCTTGTGCCCACCCAATGCCTTGTACTTCCTGGTTCCAGAGGGCTAAGCCTCAACAGACTGGCCTGGAAGGGCAATGGCAGGAGACTTACCAGGTTGTCCAGCATCCTCATGAGGGCCTCAAACTCGTGCTCCCCCAGCCGGCTCTTCTGCATAGGCCCAAAGGTGCTCCCAGCCCACTGCACGGAGCCCACGTCGTGGGGCCGGTGCTTTCCTGCTCCAGGAGGATGAGGTTCTCCACTCCCCCAGCACTGGACAGAGCTGACACCTGCAGCAAAGAACAGAGAGCCCTCAGCCCACATGCACATGGGTCCCCTGCAATTATCTATGCTCCTGTATGTGATGGGAGAATGGGGGTCACAGAGGAGAGCTTAGAGACCAGATGTGTCTGCCAAACTGAGAAAGAGCCACCCACACTTGATGGGCATGCACCCATTTCCAAGAAAACAGCTATTAGTTTATTTCCTGATGCCAGTTCTTAGAGATTATAAGGAAGGAAATAGCAAGTGTTAAACCTTAAGAATCAAACAAAACAGAGACTGAAAGTTACCTGGGATATAGACCAACCTAGAATTGTGATTATATCTGAGGAGGGAGGGAAGATGAGACTAGAAAGGAATATAGTTCTTGGCTGTAGGATCTTGTTTCTTCAAGATTTGAAGCCAAAGGTTATGAATATGTTTGATCTGAGTGGTAGGTATGGGTGTCTATTATGTTAGTCTCTGCATTTTTCTATATGTTTGAAATATCTCCTATGTTTTTTATTTTCATTTTGAGACAGGGTCTCTGTTGCCCAGGCTGGAATGCAGTGACACAATCTCGGCTCACTGCAGTCTTAACCTCCCACATTTAAGCTATCCATCCACCTCAACCTACTGAGTAGCTGGGACTACAGATGTGCACCACCACACCCAGCTAATTTTTGTATTTTTTGTAGAGATGAGGTCCTGCCATGTTGCCCAGACTGGTCTCAAACTCCTAGGCTCACGCAATCTACCTGCCTTGGCCTTCCAATGTGCTGGGATTACAGGCATGAACCACCATGCCTGGCCTCTCCTGTATTTTTTTAAAAAGTCACTTGAAAGAAACAGGCTGGCTCCCAAGCCATGAATTCTAGTTGTAAACTGATGGGATGGATTCACAGGTCTAAAGGGAGAATGCATTCTCTACAATGGGGTTAGTCAGTCAAGTAAACCCAGAAAAAGGAGACAGATAAAATGCCTATAGTGTACATATACAGCCAAGCACTGTGCAGGGGTGAGAGTTCCCACCCATGGACTTAGAGTGTCTGTCCCATTGTAAAGGCTCCATGAGGAGGGCAGTGCAAGTGGTTGTAGGCAATGGACTCTGAGTATTAGGATAAGAGGTGTGTGTATATAGCAGGCAATTTTAGAATGATCCTAAAAACATTCATTAATCTAACACATCCTCTTATTTATTTAATTCCATGCTCATCTAATGGTACAATCTATTTACCCCCATGTATCTACCACTCAGATATAATTGGTTGGGGTGCCGTATAAATGTTTTGATGAATGAATTTTGAGAAGTGCTATTCCCTGGGGGACCCATCCTTAATGGAGAAGAAGAGAGGGAGAGAATTCCCACAACCTTACAAGGGCCGCCTCCTCCCACCTAGCTTTTCCTCCCCCCGGTTTCCATGGTGATGGGTAGCAGATGGAGAAGAATTGCCTGAGCTTCTTCCCATCTGCCTGTTAGCAGAGCAGGGAGCTGCCTCTCTCGGTGGGGGGATGACCCAGTTTCCTGGAACCCCAAATTGATGGGGAGCAGAGAGAACACCATCCCCAGGAGAAATGAATAGGCTTTCAGCCTTGAACTACTAACCTGACCACAGCCACGTTCGCTTGTTTGCCAAGGTCACCAAGGGAGAAAACTTGGCCCACAGTGGAAACGGAGCTTCAGCACTGGCTGCTTCACCCAAAAATGACCTGGCCAGGACTGCGCTCCCAGCAGCACCTGCAGTCGCTGCTACCTAGGCTCTTTCATGCTCCGATCCAGCCATGCCTCCTCTAAGCTTTCCTGTTTTTTCTTCCACATCTTCCAGCTCTATACCTGCCTCTAGAAACCTCTCTGCTCTACCAGCTGGGGGATAAAAAAGGCCCCTGGAGCTTGCCCGGGGTTATCTCTCTGCATTGCCTGAGGTCTTGTCATAAGATCTCAGCAAACCAGTCCTGAAAAGAAAGTGACAGCAGCTGGGGGATGGGGGCTGTCAGGGACAGTAGCCTGCAGCTCTGCCCTTTAAACTGCCCAGAAACTGTTTCTGGAAGTCTGGATCCTGGGAGAGGTGTACTTCACCATGTGGGGTGGTACGATGCATAGGCATCTCTCTCCATTCATTTTTAGGGCTGAGCTGTCTTTGCAGAGATGAAGTTTTTACAGGAGAAGATGGAGAGTTCTTAAGAGTTTAGATGTGGGGGAAGGGAGAGTAGCTTCGCTATATCCCAGCGGCTCCACCAGATTCTCCAGCAGTCAGTGGTCAGAGCTCAGGGCCAGAATCTTTGATTGGGTGAGGTGGCGGGGTGGAGGCATACCACATCACATCAGAAAGGCACCAGCTGGGTCTGTGTCCACCTTCCCCTGTTCTGACCACTGCCTTTAATACTTCTTCATCATTATCTTCACAGCTGTCCTCACCACATATTCCTTTAAAAACATTGAAAGGGTCCCGCTGCAGAGCCTCTACCAGCGATGCTTCCTGGCAGATCTCAATCTCCCCAGAGTACCTCTGAAAGAAAGACCTCTTCCTCTGGGTGCTGCTCTGCCTAGGCCAGCCAGGAGAGGGCGGACAGGAAACCAAGAGGCTGGGCAAAGAGCTGATTCATCCAGGGGCAACGGGCCTCCCGTATATCAGTTGAGTCCTAAAAATGCCATCAGCAACACCCCTCCTTGTGTCCTCACAGCGACCCGCTGGGCCCCACTTCTACAGGTGAGGAGACAGAGGCTCAAGCAGCGCAAGTCCTCTACCCAAGGGCACACAGCCCAGAGCAGGGTGAATGGAGCCTGGTCAGCCTGGTTAATAAGGTCTTTTCAGGGTTGTGCACGGCCCCCTACCCGCTCCTGACCAACCTGCCACATTGAAAAGTGTGTGCTTGGCTTATCCAATACCACCTTGTTGTCTATACAACTACAGGTTTGTCTGTCTTCCTACTGCTTCTCCACCAACTCCTCTAGGGGTTCCGTGATCACTGACACGCCATCTTCTCCATCCCTTCCCAGTTAGGGACTCCATGACAGGCTTCCTGGACATCATTTGGGGTTACCCTGGCTGTGAAGGCTGCCACGTCAACACTCCAAGTGGCCTGCTTTCCACTCCTCTTTCTGGACTTGACCATGTTCCTGGCCTTTGCAAACCAACCCCCTACCCTCAAAAAATAAAATAAAATAAAACCTATCTGTGTGTCTGCTGGGCACAGGTGCGGCAGGTATAGCCCACATAACACAAGCATGGTAAAAACTTTTCAATGACTTATTACAGTTTCTCCCACTGTCCAGCGGATGAGCCCAGGCAACTCCCCAGACTGGGCACTGACCCTCAAGAATTGGGTATTTATTGGTTGTTAGACAATACTGATACATTTTTCAAAGCTACAGAACTAACCCTAAATGTGAAACTTTAGAAGGATAGGATGGCACCAAGGCAGAGAAATAGGGCAAGGCTTTTAGAAGGCTGGGATCAAAAAACTCCCTGAATCACAGCCAATGGAGTCACCACTTCTGCCCACAGGCCCGTCAGAGCCCACCCCCAGGCCCACTTCCCAGGGGAATCTGCTCACCTGTATCTCACATGCAGCCTGCAGGTGGAAGATCTTGTAAAATGCCTCCTCTACAGTGTCACCCAGAGCAACCACTCCATGGTTTCTTAGCACCAGGATCTGTAGAGGAGTCAACAGTCAATTAAAACCTTAAGCCTTCTAAACTTTAGTTAAGAGGGAGAGGTTTTTCATTTTATTTAGATAAACTTCCACAACCAATCCCAGGGCCCCTTTTCCCAACTCCTTGTTTATTTTCTCTAATCAAATACTCCAAAGCTACCCCACATGGGATTTTAACTCAAAGCGTCCACCCTAAGAAATTGAAAAGGCATTTTAAAACTGGGGCTAAATAGCTTGATCAATTTCTTTGGGCAATGCCTGGGTTTTTAGGCATTTTAAAAATTGAAATTGAAAAGTCATTTTAAAACTGAAACTAACTAGCTTGGTCAATTTCTTTAGGCAATGCCTGGGTTTTTTAGGCCTTGGAAAGCTTAGAAGCTTGAAAAACTGCTGTGTGTATTAAAGTGAATGAAATTATTTGTTGTCCAATACAAAGTTCCCACCTCAAAAGCAGTCTCTTGCTCCTGTACCTTAGTTGACTTGGGAGTCAAAACCCCAGGGGCGGTTCTGAGAGGTGGCCCTACAGAAACAGGTGAGTCACATCATCTCTCTGGGCCTTAGGTTTCTGCACCATAAACTCAATGAGGCCCTGTCAGCTCTGAGATCTCACAGCTCTAGAAAGAGGCCACAGTGATCTTTTAATCTAACTCACTGGTTTTATAGATAAGAAGAAAATAAAAGCCTGAAAAGACTGAAAGTCTCAGCCAGGTGTAATGGCTCATGCCTATAATCCCAGTACTCTGGGAGGCCAAGGTAGGTGCATTACTTGAGGCCAGGAGTTCAAGACCAGCCTGGCCAACATTGTGAAACCCCATCTCTACTGAAAACACAAAAATTAGCTGGGTGTGACGGTGTGTGCCTGTAGTCCCAGCTACTCGAGAGGCTGAGGTGGGAGGATCATAGGAACCCGGGAGGTAGAGGCTGCAGGGAGCTGAGATCCCGCCACTGTACCCCAACCAGTGACAGAGCAAGACTCCATCTCAAAAAAAAAAAAAAAAACTGAAAGTCTCCCAGTGAATTAGGGGAAGCATCTGAACTAGAAGCCAGGGGTTCTCACTATTAGTGCAATATTTTAGACTCAGTCAGGGAAAAGTGGGCAAAAAGTTGAGAAACCCAAACTGAATTTGTACCAACAGCACGACTCCCCCACAGTGCATCTTCCCTGCCAGAAACTTTTCTTTCTTGGTTTTACTCTCAAGAACTCTCTGGAACCACATGACACCTGCCTGGGAGCTGGGACACAGATCCATGTGTCAGATCTCTCTCTATGCAGAGCCTGGGCTGAAGCCTGGTGGCTCGAAATATCACATCCTCTCTTGCTGAAAACAGCTGGTATTTTTTCCACGCAAGTGGCAGAGAAACAGAAAGAGATGATAACTGTGGCCCACAAAAAGTACTACAAACAACGAATATCTCGTCTCTCAAACTCTCGTAGCACTTCCTAGATGTGAACATTCCATCCTCTCTCCGCACTCTAAGTAACACTGTCAGGAGAGAGTGGCGGGACAGCTCACCGTGCTAGAGATGAGAAGACAGGGACTCGTGGGAAATGACTCGGGCAGTGCATCCCTTGCCAGGACAGTGGCAAAGCGCCCATGAACCCACACTAGGCTCCGTGGCTGTGCAATGCTGAGCTAACCACCCCCAATTATGTGCTGTTATAAAACAGGGCTCAAGATTCAGTCAAGCAGCAGTAAGATTCCATTTTTCTCTTGAAAGTAGGCAGAAAAATAAAGGCAACAACACTCAAGTTTGGGGAGACTGCACTGCAGGGAAGTAGGATTCTAATATCCTAGACACGGGGTGGGAGAGTGAACAAACCGTGTGGGGGCAATTTGGCGACATGAAGTGAGAGTTCTAACCCATGCATCCCTAGGAACTTATCCTAAGAAACTCCTCTCAAGCTCACACAAAGATTTAGCTGAAAGAATTTTCATCAATGTGTTAATCTTTTTTTTTTTTTTTTTTGAGACAGGGTCTAACTCTGTTGCCCAGGCTGGTGTATAGCAGTGTGATCATAGCTCAGTGCAGCCTTCATCCTCCGGGGTCAATCGATCCTCCCACCTCAGCCTCCTGAAAAGCTGGGACCACATGTGCATACCACCAAACCTCACTAATTTTTGTGTTTTTTGTAGAGATGGGATTTGGCCATGTTGCCCAGGCTGGTCTTGAACTCCTGGGCTCAAGTGATCCACCTGCCTTGGCTTCCCAAAGTGATGGGATTACAGGCGTGAGTCCTGCACCCAACTGAAAAATACCTTCTAATGTTCAACCACAGAAGAGTATTCAGGTAAATTATACCACAACTATTCACATAATGAAGTCTGTGAACAGTCATACGATTTAATTACATTTAATAATTTAAAGTGGTGACAGAGAAAATATTTAATAACATACAAAGGTGTTTACTATATATTGCTGAGGCAAAAACAACTTATTTTATGATCCTAGTTTTGCAAATATAAATTTGAATATATTTGGGGTGCACACCAAAATCTCAAGGAAGTGGTATAGGGAGATCTTTCTTTCTTTTTCCCCCTCTCTCCCTCCCTGATTGTCCAACAAACATATGTCACTTTTGTGATGTTGGCTTTTGACAATGCCGCTCCAGATTATTGTCCCAGAAGAGCTAAGCTAACCTTGCAGGTGGGTCCAAGGCACTTCTGCAGGTTAATCCGATCGGCTTCCTGCTCCATTTCCCCCATTGAAGTCGTAATAGGCCATGTCCCCCCACCAGCAGGGCATTGTGGGAGACAGGCAGGAGGCCCCACTTCATGGCCGACACCTTAGAGAGACAATGGCGTGGTTAGCACCTGCAGCCCTCCCGGCCCTTTCCTCAGAGCAGCACAGCCCAGCTCCACTCGTGGGGCTGGTGTGGGGTAAGGGTGGGGAGCAGGCACAAGAAAGGCCTGGGGTCTTCCACCCCCTGGCTTGGCTGTGCTGTCACGCTGCTTGCTCTAGCGTCTTTCCATCACTGTTTTCACAACAGCCATGTCAACATATCACCTTTCCAAACTGCTAGAAAGAATGTACTCCAGAGAGCTATTGCCACCCCCTCCCACTCCCCCCCACCTCACACACAGCTTTGCTGTTGTCACACAACTCTGGGAAGAGGCAGGCTGTGGTGCAATTTGCACCACGCTGGGGTAAGCAGAGTCCAGATCTCTTGGGATAGGCTGGAGACCCTCAGCTTTGGTTTCAGTACAGACAAGGCCACGACTTTTGACAAACAGAGAGGCCCATTGAAAAGTCCCATGTTAAACTGAATGAAATTATTTGCTGCCCAATACAAAGGTCCCATCTCAAAAGCAATCTCTTGCCTCTGAGACTGGGACAATACAAGTGCTGGGGACCAGGATTGAAACACAGGTTGTAACCCCTTCCCCCATCACTTACTGAAAGTGAGCTGCTCATGGTGGACAGAATGTGCAGTAACTTTTTTTTTAAAGCAAGGAGCATGGAGAGGTTTAGAAGAACCCTTGCCCTCTTTCACTCATTCTGCTCTGACTCAGCCCTGAGCTCTGCAAAGATGTACACTTGGCACAAATACATCTTCACATCTTAGTCCAAATTCTGGAAAGTCTGAATGCTCATAACCAGTGTGCTTTGCTAAGAAAACAGGCTGATGACAGGTCAGCCTACTCTGTCCCCGTAGGTGTGTGGCCCGGGGGCCAGCAGGATGGGGTGGGGGTCAGGGGAAGTGCCAGAACTGACTGTCTGCCGTCTGAGTGACATTGCAGTGTCTTAGGTACACATGGAGAAATGACCAGAGCGGGACAACCTGCTCCTTGAGGTTCTTCCTTCTACTCGCTCCCAGTTTTGCCTGCTCCATCCCCTACTCTCAGCCTACCCTGAACTATGGGAAAGTGGGCACAGTCCAGGTTCCCACCAACCTGTTGTCCTCTGCCAACATATCTCCTCGCCAGAGCCTGGCTTCCTGGGGGTACGCCCACCCTTTGCTCCAACAGGACTGACCTGAGTAGAAATTTAGGAGGCACTGTCCCCGGGGCAAGGGTCCCAGCTTGTGTATGCAGCAGGGTGGGGGGTGCGATGGAACAGACATTCCACCTCTTCACGTTATACTGACTTCAGTAGTCAGAAAGATGGAGAGGCTGGGAGTTTCCACATTGGGAGTTCTCTCGCTTCACCTTGGCCTGAGTTCTAGATCTTTCCAGACTGTTTTAAATGACGAGAGTGCTACAGCCTCGGCTGGCTTATGTCTTTGCTTGGGTGGCTGAGAAGGTGTCCGCTCACCGCTGCTGTGGCCGGTGTGTGCAGGTGGATGATGCAGCGCACGTCGGGCCTCGCTGCATAGATGGCTGAGTGCAGACAGAAGCCCGTGGTGTCCACTGGGAAGCAGCTGCTGCCCTTCTCCACCACCTCTCCCAGAATATTCACCTTGATCTGTACCAGGAAAGAAGAGAAACTTCTGGCAACAGGGTGGCGGAGGCCCTCACTCCTCTCCCAGCTGGTGGGCCCAGCCTGTGCTGCCCACCTATCTTCTCGCATTCCAGACACCATGAGCAATGACGGACTTGGTGTTGGAAGAAACAAACCAGTTTCTGCCCTCATAAACTTGAGTGCATGATCTAAGGGGAGCACAGACAATTATAATTCAGCAGGAGAAATGCGAGAGCAGAGTTTCTCAGATTTGACTGTGCACATGAATCACCCGACGTCCAGTCAAATGCGATTCTGATTCATAGGCTGAGGGCCTGCATTTCTGACAAGTTCTCAAGTGATCCACAGACCACATGTGGGGTAGCAAAGTGCTGGAACAGAGTCATGCACAGAATTCTCTAGACAGAGACAGGTGGAGTCTTTCATCCCAGCAGAACAGGAGCATCCAAGAGGCCTTCCAGGGGAAGTAATGTCTACACTGAGCCCTTTCTCAATGAGGCTCAGAGAGGCTGCTACTTTACCAATGACAGCTCTAGCCTCACTCCATACCCCCACTCCCCTGCCTCCTGGATTAAAAGTAGTAAAATATTCTATCAGAATTTCCCGTGTCCTGAAAGCCCACAGTCCAAGGTAAACAGAACTCTCTCGAATCACCCAGCACAAATCCAAATCCTGAAACCAGCACCTTCCAATGCACTCTCACTGAACGCCTCCCCTGGTTCTCTGAGTGCAATCTCCCGGCAGCCATGAGTTAACCTAACTTCACTAACTACAGTTGTTCCCTGGACATTAACAAGCCAGATAATAGTCTCTAAAACTCACAACTTTAGCCCTTAAAACTGAAGCACTCATAACATCCTGAATGTGGCACACAGGGCAGTTCCTCAAATTGCCCACCACCCCACCCCAGAAAGCCCAGGCAGTCAAGATGGGGATCAAAGCAGAGAGACCGACTCTAATGTGGGCAGAGGAATGTGCTGCTGATGTTTGCTTACGCAGCATCAGGAAGATGTTCAACAAATCTCCACTTACAACTTCCTATTTTAAGTGACGTACACAGACGTCAAAGCAGCGTGACCCCTGGAAGCTGCAGCAACTCTCCCATCTCAGGTACTTTAAACCTGACTGTGGAGTGCTGCCCCTTGGTTTCCCTCAGCCCAGCTCCCCTGTTTAGAACTCCTCCTCTCGGATGATCTCTCTCTGATCTTACATATTTTATATCTTATCGTTGGATGTGTGATCTGTTGTCACTTAAGAAACTCCACAGCCTAATACAACAGCCACCCTCCCATACGGTACCTTTGTATACAAATGGCTGACTCCCTGAACCTGGCCAAGGGGGAGCTTTTTCATTTGTATAAATGAGAAAGCAGGTACCGCTCTCTTGAGGACAGCCCAGGGACACAGGACTTGGTGTGTAGGTATTGCCTTTGCGCAAATTCAAAACAGAAGCCCAATGCTAGGACATACTTAGTGAGTGGAGCACAGGTTGGATTTCACTCTCTCTTCTCTTCCTCATTAACCAGGTTCCCTTGTGCAGTGCACAAACTGCACAACCACACATAGCAGCCCTATGTCTACACACACTCCAAAAACATCTCATGCCCATGTCGTAAACCTGTATCTCTAGCCTGCA
Organism: Ateles fusciceps; assembly: GCA_036589455.1. Classification (NCBI taxonomy): domain Eukaryota; kingdom Metazoa; phylum Chordata; class Mammalia; order Primates; family Atelidae; genus Ateles; species Ateles fusciceps. The sequence continues at coordinate 39,302,595 of JAZHEH010003205.1, forward strand.
TCCCTTCTGAATCTAGGATAACCAAACACCAGTTGACATCTCTTGAATGTCCCATCAGCTCCTCAAACTCAATCCCCTCCCAACCCAACTGATCACCAGGCCCACTAGGCATAGAGGCCCAGAATTTCCTTCCCAGTTTGCTGTAATAACCCTACCTAGGTGTCAGTTGGCCTCCACACAGCTTTCAGAGCGATCTTTCTACAATAGAAACCTGCTTGCATTCCTCCTCTGCTTGCACTTCAGTGGCTCTATGTGTCCAGCAGAATAAAGCCAAACACCATAACAAGACCTTCCATGCCATTTATCATCTGGACCCTATCCTCTTCCCAGGTCACCTCCAGACACTGAATACTTGAGCCAGATTCGGTCACTTGCCTATCCTCCCAAAGGCATGCATGGGGCTCTTGCATGCGTCTGGGCTTCACACATGCTGCACTCCTGCTGAGAACATAGTCATGTCTGCCAAACCTTTTCTTGCCACCATGGTCTAAGTCCGCTCACCCTACTGACTCATATCCCACTGACTCCACTCCTGCACCGTGGTTTCAGCTAGAAGCCTCCTCCCTCATTCCCTCTTCCTCCTACAGCCCCTGGTGGGGTAGGGTGCCCCTTTCCAGGTTCCCCCAAGCTTCCTTCACCTCTACTGGAACACTCTGTACCCTGAGCTTTAATAGCTGATTACCTCGCTTCTCTCCTCCAACCAGTCCATGAACACCTTACAGACAGAGCCCATATCATCCTTGTCTCTATGGTCCTAGATCTGACTTGGCCATCATCTCCTTGGGTAGCCTTGAGCAAGGTGCTTACCCTCCCTGGGCACCAGTGTCCTTTCCTGCCTCTAATGTGGCCTTGGCATGGTAGAGTCCTGCCCTGCCTGGATATTCTGTGACTTGCTGAGCCCGGACTTTTGCGTGAGTAGCTGAACTCTACACCTGAGTGTGTCTCAAGCAAGGCAGAGGCCCCTGAGGTGGTGTCCTCCTCTCCAAGGTGCACGACACAGCAGCCGCAGCCCATGTATCTGAGAAGAATTGGGCCTTTTCTGCTTCTAAGACAGTCCTTTCTATGGCTTTCCTCCTCCCAACCAGAAATCTTTCCTGAACTAAAGCAACTTTTGAAAGCCTCTACCTCATCTAAAAGGAGCAACACTGAAAAGGGACCCAAAAGCATCTCTAATGGTACTGGCACTGGACAAACCTCGTGCTGCTTTGGTTCTTATTCCAATGTACCCCATATCCAGAAAGGCACCCCAACTCCCAACCACTGTGGTCTAATCCCAGGCTTAGCCATGCCATGAGTCTGCTGAGAGGACGCCAGGCCCATCTCCGCTCCCTCCTCCCTCCCACCGCACTTGCTGGCAATTGGTCTCATGGTCCTCCTGGCAATGGGTCTCATGGTCGCGTCATGCTCTGGAAACTTAGCTTGTTCCATGTGTCTTCTCTGCCTGAGCTCCACAGTGCAACAGTGACCAATTTGGAGATGACCTAGCCCTATGGGAACAGGGAGAGTGCTGTCATTTAAATAAGGAGTGGGCAGTGATGCTGGACTGTACTCACCAGGCTGGACGCTGTGACTTCACTGCAAGAAACTCCCTTAGGGCTGATCAGGAAGTGGTCCTGCTCCTTGCTGACTCTCAACTGGAAGAAGACACACGTTCTCAGGGGCAAGGAGGGAGAGGGACATTTCCAAGGACACTGTGCTTGAATCCTCTCTTCCCCTGAACCCACTGCACCCAAGTCTTCCTCTAATGAACCTTATTCCTCCCCCACCCATGAGAGATAAAAAGGCCTCAGCCTTCATTTGGAGGAGGGGAAAGGGAGCTACAAAAGGAAACTCACGGTGGTCAAGGGTGGCTCTAGATATAAGATCCAGGAGTTCCTTCCCATCCAAAGAAGTGCCCGCTGGGCAGGCTGCTTTATCAGTGACTACATTGGAAGGGCTCAGTGCATTTTGGCCAAAGGTCCCCAGCAGTGCCATGGCCATGCCAAGGGTCAGGAGTTCTCCCTTTGGGTTTTGTGGGACCACATGCAATGCCCCACCCAACTCCAGGGTGCTCTGCTCACCGTGACATAGGTGTCACTCAGCTGGGCCCAGCCATAGAGGTCCAGGAGTCGGTAGACACTGCTAATCTTGCACCGCATGAGCCGCTCCCCCTTGGCCAGGTTGAGGGAGTCAGCCGTGTGGAGGTCATTGATGGGTGTCATCATGGAGATATCTGCAGGGACAGTGTGGTTCTCTTAGGGCCAGGGCCCATCTGTCCTCCCCTTCCCGGCTCCAGCGTACTCCAAGCTCCGGTGTTCTCCAAATTCTCACTGGCATTAAAACTGCACAAGAGACTTCCCCAGGCAGGGAATTAAACACTCTTTGACCCTAGCCTGGGGGAGGAGTCCACAGAATTGACATTTGTGGCCGATAAAGTCTGCTCATTTGGATAAGCTTTTGCTCAAAAATCATGGCAAGTCTCAATGCCACAGAATGAAGGGTTCTGGGAATACCACGCTTACCATAAACTCTGAAGATGGGCACTGAATCAAAGCAAGAATAAATCTCTGACTAGAAACATAGGTATATTTCATCAGTTATTTTTAATGAAGTTACTAGTCATGAAACCTGCTACTACATTGTTTTAACGACACCATGTAATAACATTTTCTGTGATTTAAAAACAGGGCAAATAGAAAGCCAGATCACCCTGGAAGTAACTTCCTCAGGATTTTCTAGCAAGTCATAAACTTCTAGAAGTGAGCGCAGCCGTGACTGGCTGAAAGGCCAGAGGCCTCAGGCCGGGTACCTAGGCTCCTCTCTGGGCATGCAGTCCCTTAGCTATATGGTGGTTCTTTCTAGGAATTTGGGGGGGATGTGGAAGGGATTTGGAAATGGGCCTAGAGGGTTTGATAGTCTTGTCTTCTGGGCATGCAAGGGTCTAGGAGTTGACATCCAGTCTATCCCATTAATCATGATCACACTGCCTACGTGCCTCAGGAAGGGAGCAGAGGGCATCTGAGTCCCAGTGCCTGGATTAGTGAGCATCTAGGAACCAATAAGAGAATCAATAGGAAAGGATTCTGGCTTAAATTGGTGTCTGGGTGTGAACCTCCTGATGCTGCCTCTCCCAGCTCCCACAGAAGATTTTAATGGATCATGATGCTCTTTGGAAGCTTTTACCAACTCTGTGAACCTTACTGCAGCATGATGTGGTATATATCCTACATTGAGTGTGCCATTAGTGGAAGTGATGACATGGTCTACAAAAGCGAGGGACGGACTGGGTACCGGCCTAACATCCAGTGAGCAGAGCAGGCCTTCAATTGCCCATGTCAGGAGACACACAAGGGCCTATGCCAACCAGAGGTGATGCACCCCCAGGGCAGGTGCTCTGCAAACACAGATAGCAGGGACAGCAGTGGTCCAAAAGCCCAGTTCGACTGCCAAGGATGACAACGAACTTCCAAAGTCAAGGATTTCTAATTCAAATTGACCAGTCTGGGATCGCTTCCTCCTCTCTGTGGGTTCACCAGACAAGATAAGAAATTACCTCTTTGCTTCATGCCTAGCAGCAAGGAGGACATATCAAAAGCACAGGGCCCCAGGCAAAGGCAGGCAGGTGGGGCTGATGTTAGGAGGTCTATATAGCCTATACCACAGTTCTTTGAATATTTTTCCTACAAATAACTATGGAGCCCCAGTGATGGCCAAGGGGACAGAACAGGTCTGAAAACATTCACTCCATCACATCCTCTGTATCTGTATCAGAGAGAATCCTCCTCCCCAACCCGGTGGTGGTTTAACTAAGAGGATGACCTCACCCACAGGTACAAGGAGCAGAGAAAGAGGACAGGAGGGCTCAAAAGGAGCTCCCAATCCCCTGCTCTGAGTCTGAAGAGAAAGGGATGAAGAGAGGTTGGTTGACAAGTACAAAAACACAGACAGAACAAATAAGTTCTAGTATTTGAAAGTACAATAGGGCAACTATAGTTAACAAGAATTAATAGTGTATTTCAAAACAGCTATAAGAAAAGATGAGGAAATGTTCCCAATAAAGAAATGATAAGTGTTTGATGTGATGGATATTCTATTTAGATCATTATATTTATATATAAAAATGTCACATGTACCCCATAAATATGTACAACTCCTATGTATCCATGTTTTAAATAAGATAATATTACAAGTTTTTAAAAGCTTATTCTAATTGGCCTTATGAAAGTTAGGATGACTAAATGCCACATTTATAAATCTGATCCAACTGAGCCATTTAGTCAAAGTACCTAAGAAAACACAGAAAATGATGAAAACTCACCAAGCTCCCTAAAAGCTAAGACTGAAGAGCATACTGATGCTCAAAACCCCAAATTCTAAGGTAAATGGAGCTAGACAAATAACAACCTCTCTTCTCTGGGCTTGAACTCGTGATACTTGAAACTTCCCTTCTCCACATCCCTGACTGAGGTAACCTGGATGTGTACTAAGCAGATTTCCAGGCATCCATCTGTCTTCCTGACAGATGCTGACTGGTGAGGCAATGAGAATGCTGGTCAGCCTGATTCCTCTGTCAGGAGAAAGAGTATAAGGATGGACATGGAAAAGATGGTAGATAATATGGCAGATTTGGGAGACAAAAACCAGAAAGGCAGCCTATAGATAAGCAGTATGAATATAGTAGAAGAAACACTTTCTGAACTGAAAAAAAGACCTGTGCATGCAAGTACTCATTGCATTATGGGAAAAGTTCATAAAAAGAAAAAAAACTCTACAATTATATGCTTCCTGGCAACATTTCTGAAATATAGGGATAAAGGGAAAATATCCATAAGTATCTAGAAAAAACATATTTGGCTACCTAAAAAGGAACCAAAAAAATCGGCTATCTCATTTCTCTGTTATAGCCACAGAATGTCAGAAGGCAATGCTATAGGACATTTATAAAAAAATAAAAACAGGCTGGGCACAGTGGCTCACAGCTGTAATCCCAGCGCTCTGGGAAGCTGATGGAGAAAAATCTCTTGAGCCTAGGAGTTTGAGACCAGCCTGGGCAACATAGTGAGACCTCGTCTCTATAAAAAATTAAAAAAATTGCCCGGGCGTGGTGGCACAGGCCTGTAGTCCCAGCTACTTGGCAGGCTGAGGCAGGAAGATCGCTTGAGCCCAGGAGGTTGAGGCTGCAGTGAGCTGTGTTTGTACCATTGCTCTCCAGCCTAGGAGAGAGAGCAAGACCCTGTCTCAAAAACAAAGCAAATGAAAAAACTCCACTGAAATAAAGTGACCCAAAAGAGGTAAAAATAAAAGGAAGATCAAGAGCACATCAGGGAAATATAAACAAAAACTTGGTAAAGGTCATCTTATTATTATCAAAATAGAAGTTGGGCAAAACAATATTCTCTTATACAAAGAAGCTATTTTGTAGGTTATTTTATATCAATTAAAGGTACAATTGATAATGAAGCTATAACTATCAGTGATGCTTATGCTGTGAATATTTCAAGATATAGAAAGCAAAAACTATCATAAATACCAAGAGAAATGAACAGAAATCAAATGTAATGGGAGAAAATTTTTGACAAAATCAAATTAAAACAAAAATATTGATTAAATACCACACTAAAGAGATGGTCTATACCCATTATCATTTCTAAATGTTATTATTAGGCCACAAAGATTAACCTCAGTACATCTCCAACACAGAAATTAAATAGGCCACATTTTCTAAACATAATGCAATAAAATCCCATGTTATTAGCAAACCCTTAAAAGACTAAGCATTCAACTACTTAGAAATGAGAAAACACTCCCAGATGGCTCTTAGAAGAAAAAGTCCAAACAGCAACTGCAAGCTATTTAGAAATTAACAATTAAAGAAATACTATGTGTCAAATTCCTGGGATAAGGCCAAACACATACTCATAGAAAAAAATGTATAACCTTAAATGTCTTTATTATTGAATTAAGTATGAAAATAAATCCATTTATGCTACTCTAGAAAATATATAAACAACAAAATAAGCAGAAAAATTATGGAAAAGAATTAATGAATATAGAAACAAAACAAATGAATTAGGAAGCAGAAAGAATAGCAGGACCAATAAGTAAATCCAAGAATTGGCTGATGTGAGAAGATCTATGAACAAACAAATATCTAGATTGGTCAATAAAGGGAAAGTAAAAATACATAGCACCAGGAATGAGAATCAGATGTTATCTTATCTACATTAGCAGGAATTTTAAATGATGAAAGTAATATTATAAATGACCCAATAAGTATGAAAACCTCCATTAAATGGATTATTTTACACAAAATACATGACCAAAATTTAACCAAGAAGCAGCAAAATAAATTCAAAAACTCCAGATGAAACTGAGGACAAAAACATCAAAAACCCCTAAAAATGTTCCAGATCTAGATGACTTTGTAAGTGAATAATAACCCTCAAGGAACAGAGATTTCCTATTTTATTTAAACTATATCAGAGTAAAAAAGAGAGTGAAATAACCCTGATTCATGTTATGAAATTATAGCCGTAATATCAATACTAGGTAAAGACTGCCCAAAAAGTGAACTGCTAACCACTCTCATGTGTGAGTATGAATGCAAAAATCTTTAATAAAATTCTCGCAAATCAAATCCAGAAGGGTATTTTTAAAAGAATGCATCAAGACCAGGAATGATTTACTTCAGTAATGAAAAAAAGAGTTCAATATTCAGAAATCTGTTACTGTAACTCATCACCTCAATAGTTCAGGGGAAAAAAAATTAATAAATGGCCAAAATGTATTTTATGACATTCAACATCCTTTCCTGAGAAAAACTCATAGTGAACTAGAATAAAAAGATATTTCTTCAACATGATAAAAAGTAATTATCTCAGACTCTTGTGGTAAAAGAACTTCCATTAAAGTCAGAAATAAGACAAGGATGACTATTCTCTAATTTATTATTAAACATTGTTCTGAAAGTTCTAACAGATGCAATGAGAAAACTAAAAAAAAAAAAAAAAAAACCAATGGGTAAATTTTGAAATGAAGGAAGCAAAATGACCATGATTTGCAGATTATGTGACTTTTCTATATACAATACCCAAAATAATTAATTGAAATGATACTAAAATTTAAATCAGAGTTCAATAAGGGGCTAGTGTGTGTGTGTGTGTGTGTGTGTGTGTGTGTGTGTGTATACTATATATAACAATTTATCTTAAATGAGAACTATAACCAGAAAATTGAATAGACAAAGATTCATTTGTTATTTCATTTAAAATAACAAAGTTATTTAAAAATTCCAGGATAAACTTAATAAGAAATTAGTAAGAACTACAAGAAAACAACTATTAAACTTTTCTGATGGATATTAAAGAAGACTTAAATGAAAAAAGACATATCTCATTTCTGAAAAGATTTACAATTCACTCATGTAAATATTTTTAAGTACCTACTATGTACTAGATACATTCTAAATCAAGGACACTATTCTAGGATATAGCAGTGAACCAAACATACAAATTTCCCTACAGATGTTACATTCTAATACAAAATTATAAATTTATAAATTATTCACCAAATCAACTTATTCATTTAATGTAACCCCAATCAAAATCCCAAAAGGAATTTTTAAGGTCAGTGGGGGGGACTTGACAAAATAATTCTAAAGTTTGTTTGCTTTTATGTTTTTTCTTTTTTGAGACGGAATCTTGTTCTGTGGCTCAGGCTGGAGTGCAGTGGCACAATCTGGGCTCACTGCAACCTCCACCTCCAGGGTCCAAGCAATTCTCCTGCCTCTGCCTCCCAAGTAGCTGGGATTACAGGCATGCACCACCATGCCTGGCTAACTTGCATATTTTTAGTAGAGACAGGGTTTCACCATGTTGGCCGGGCTGGTCTCAAACTCCTGACCTCATGTGATCCACCTGCTTTGGCCTCCCAAAGTGCTGGGATTACAGCCATGAGCCACTGTGCTTGGCCTAAAGTTATTTTAAAGAATAAACTTGTACAAACAGTTGAGAAAAATGAGAAATGCGTAATTAACGGTATTTGTTCCATCGGATGATAAAACACGGGAAAGGCATTTCTAAGCATGCAATCAACAGCAGAACACACAAAGGAAAATTACAATGGTTTCTAGTCCACAGAAACTAAAGAATTCTACAAGACAAAAAAAAAAAAAAAAATGCCATGAACTAAACTAAAAGACAAAGGAGAAACTGGAAAAAAAAAATGCAGTATATTTGACTGATAATAGAGAAATAGCTTTACTTTATAAAAATGTAAACATCTCTAAGAAAATAATACACTAATAGGAAAAGAGGCAAAGGATGTAAAAAGGCAATTTACTATTAAAAGAAAATCAGGGCCAGGCTGAGTGGCTCACGTCTGTAATGCTGACACTTTGGGAGGCTGAGGTGGACGGATTGCTTGAACCCAGAAGTTTCAAACCAGCCTAGGCCACCTGGTGAAACCCTGTCTCCACAAAAAATACAAAAATCAGCCAGGCATGGTGATGCGTGCCTGTGGTCCCAGCTACTTGGCAGTAGAAAGAAAGAGAGCGAGAAAGAGAAAGGAAGAAAATCATGTCCAATATGTATGTGAAAATATATAATATATCCAACCTCATCAGCGGTCAAATAGATGCACATCAAAACACAAGGTACTATTTGTCACCTACTGAATCAGGAGGATGAAACAAATGGTAATATACACTATGGACTAGGGTAAAGGAAATGGCCACTCTACTGCATTGCTGTTGGGAACGTAAATTGGATCCATTTAGAGAAAGGACATAATCTGCCATTATGCATTAAAGTCTTTAAAACATGCATGCGTATACTTCAATTCAGCAATTCTACTTCTAGTAATTTATCTTAATAATCATGGATATAATCTCAGGTTTATTTATAAGGATGTTTATTGCATTGTTGTTCCTAATAGAAAAAGTTGGAAATAACCTAAAAGTCCAATAATGGGAAATTGATAAATAGCATGTATCCACAAAAAATTAAATTATACAACCATATTTTATGTGATTACATTTACATGATCACATATACAATGTGTTTGCATAATCTATATATGTTAAGAGAAAAAGGACTGGAAGGATATACATTCACCAAATATTAAGAATAGTAATTTGAGGGCTTTAAGAACACAGTATAGTTATTGCTGGTTCCCTTTCTTGGTTATTTTCACAGCTTTTAGCCATAATCCTGTATCAATCTTATTGAGGGGGGAGTATTTTTTGATGCCTGTTTTATAAACATTACGGGCAGAGCATAACAGCCCAGTAGGGTGGCTTCCTGCATTGCCCTGGCTGGCTCCTCTCAGCCCTCATCTATGGAGTCAGGTTGGACTGTCTAGTGGGGCATGGAGACACAGACTTCAGTAGTCTCCTCCCATGCTCTGAAGTCACCCCCACCCGTCTCATTCCTGGCATCAGGGATAATTCTTCTGTGGACATTTAATTTGCAGCAACATCAGAAGCAAAGACAGGTACCTCTCTGGCTGCTGCTGAGCTCCCCCAAGGCCAGATAGTACAATAGGGTGCTTGCTCCGTAGCCTGGCAACCAGATGCTTCTTACTGCTCCTCCCTCTCTCCCCACCCAACCCCTCCCCTCCACTTCTGCTCCTGGCAGCTCCCCAGACACCACATACTCATGGAAGATGTTGGGAAGACTGCGTGGGAGGTGCTGGCCATGAAGTCCGCGATCTGCCGCAGGGCCCAGATGTTGGAGGAGTTGTTCCCCTTCTTCATCTGCTCCTGGATGAGGCCTTCCAGCTCCTCCCTGAAAGACTGAAGCAGGCCCCGAGGGGCTGGTTCCCCCATAGCCTCTCACACAGGAGAGTGAGGGCTCCTTGGGCCCAGCTGCCTAGCAATGAGCTCTTCCAAGTGCCCACCCCTTGCCCCTGGGTCAGCTAGGTCAAGGTCATGCTCGAGATCCCTGGTGGCAAGAGACACTGAGCAGTTCCACTAGGACCTCAGGAATTGCTGTATGGGAAGCAACAAAGAAATGTATGGGAATGGATCCTGTGTTCCCTTACCCTGTGGGCAGTAATCCAGATTCCAGGTCCTTTCGGTGTCTATATGAGGCCCAAGACCCCTCCCCACCATCAGACATGGTATGGTAGGACTTTAATGAAGGACGTTTTTTAGGCAGAACTCAATGGAGATAGCCACCGTCCCTCTCCATTAGTGATGCCTGTGACTCTTCTGGGCCTCAGTTTCCTCATGTGCTTAATGAAACAGTAGGAGGAAGAACAGGAGGATTTGATGATCTCTGAGGTTGCTTCCGCTCCTGATTTTCAACTCTAAGCCTGGCTTTTTAGACTACGAAGCCATAAGTAAGGAATTCTGCCCACCAGATGGCAGGAGAAAGCACTCAGAAAGAAATGGAGAGCCGCTTAGGTGTGCTGGCCAACCTATAGAAGGACAGAAGGAAGCAGGCCCTCCTCCAATCCCTATTTCCTGCCTTAGCCCTGAAATCTGGGCTCATGCTAACTCTGCCGCCTCTCTTAACCCCCTTGCCACCCCTCCTAGCCACACTCTAGGGGTTCTGTAGGAGCTCCTCATCCCAATGCTTTCAGCATCAGCCATATTCCTCTAGGCTCACCAACACAATATCACCCCAGACCTGGGCCCATTCCCTGGAGCTGCTCTGAGTAGCCTGAGCATGCACCATGGCTCCTAGCCAGGGCCACACACAGCCCTTGCACGGGCTCTGGCTCCCTGGAGCCCAGGGGGCCAAGGCAGACTGGCTCCCACCTCCTGAGCCTGTCCTAGCAAGCACCTAGAGATGCCAACTGTGTCCCTGGGCTTCCCAATCCTTAGGATCATGGGCTGATTCCTGAGGACCTCCCCAAGCTCTACCACAGTCACAGCCCTCTTGCCTCCTCCACACCAATCTCCCTCTGCCTTCAGTGGTCTACTGGGCCCATGCTTCGGCCTTCTCAAGGCAGTACCTGCCCAAGGAGGGGCTCTGTGTCCATCAAGGCAGGGACCAACTGGCCCCAAATCAGGAGTGATCCCGACTTGTCTTCCCATCCCACACCCCACCCCATAGCCCTGCTGAGCCCTCCCACTCTCCCCACTTCCTGAGGTTTCCAGACCCTTCTCAGCCCCATATCATTCATGTCAAAGCTTCATTTGTCCCAACAGTAAGTTCTTACTTTGTGGTGTTCAGTAAAGGGAGCCCCAAGCCCTCCTCCTGGCATCCCTGCTGGTCTCCAGTTTACATGGATTTGTCGTTCATTGTCACAGCTTTCGGTGAGGAGGGAATGGAAGACTGGGAACTGAGGCTCGGAAGGGGCACAGGAAGCTCAGGGGGGACTCCTGTCTCAGTCCCACCTCCCCCACCACCGAGCCAAACTGCTGCACACAAGCCAGGTTCTGCCATCCATCAGCTACAAGGGAGAGTCAAGGCCCGGGTGACCAGACCCGTCTTGCTCAGTGGGCTTACATTTCTACTGACCCTGAGGACGGGGAAGAGGAGTTACTCATCTTTTGGGTGAGTGCACCCTGAAGAGCCAGCGTGCCCTGCGCTCTCCCGCCCGGGTCGGCCCCACTCACGGGGCTCTGCAGGATCATGGTGACGCGCTTCTTCTGCTCCATCAGGTTGAAGTCCTGACGCAGGTCTGCCGCCTGGTTGCGAAGGCGCATGTACTCGGGGTCGTCCTCTGAGAAGCGGTCAAGTAAGGCTGCCCCCTGCGGGGGCGGCGGTGAGGCAGCCTCGGGGACCGTCTCTCGCTCATTTTCCCGGTGGGTTTGCAATCCACTCCTGGAACCCTACAGAGAAGGGAAGAGGGTATGCGGTCAGGTAAGAGTAAGTGGGCTACCCACTGGGGTACACGCTTCCCAGAGCACAGGGATGGGTTTGGTTGGATTCTCAGAGGGGTGCAGCTGTTCCTAGGATGGTAGAGGAGGAACCCGGGGGAGGAGGGCAAGACGCTAGCAGCGGCCCGGTATACCTACTATAGGGGCACTGATGTGCATGAGACTAAGTAAAAACATGGGTTCAGGTGTCTACTCCCTTTCCCAACTAGCCAGCCCTGAAATGGTCACAGTTGGCTTGGAGTAGAGTGCTCCCCAAATGGAAACATGACCTGCAGACCTTGTTGAGCATTTCTGTGATGCACACCTACACAGTGGTAAGCTACTTCCTGGAAATTAGTACTTCATCTAAAATGGAAACCCTCTAATAAGGCCCCTCAAAATTTACGGTGGAAATAACTAATGCATGGTGGGCTTAATACGTAGGTGATAGGTTGATAGGTGCAGCAAACCACCGTGGCACACATTTATCTATGTAACAAACCTGCACATCCTGCACATGTACCCCGGAACTAAAAAAAAAAAAAAATTATGGTGGGAAATTCACAAAAGAACACAACGATTAAACAGGGCCTACTAAGACTACAACTAAAAAGCGCAGGAACTACTAAGATGTGGAGACACTTTGCCCATTGCTTTTCTTGACAACTTAACTTTGCTCTGGCTCCTGGAAAGGACTTTATTGGTGAATCTGTTTCTGTGAAACGTGTCTTAATGCAGAATCAGATTCTTATTCCAAGTTTAAAAAGAGGTATGCAACTTTATTACTGGAAAACTATTTTCTCCCAAATCCCACTCAACTCATGTTGAGAAACAAAGACTAAATAAGGTTTGCAGGGTGCCATGCTGCCCGGCTGCCAGAGCCCCACATGCTGTGTGTAAACCTGCTCCCTGGAGCAAGGACCACAACAGCCTCTGGAGAGTCAAGCTGGGGGAAAGCCGTGGATTTTTTCTAATCAACCATGCTTTTTAAGACGTATGAATGATGAATGAAGAAATGTCTTCTATTGCTGTCTCAGAGCCCTTCTGAAGAGTTAGCCTGCAGTTCCAGGTTTCACCTCACGGCTGTGGGAGTTTGGCCAAGCCAGTCTCCTTCCTGTGTCAGCACTGCAAGGCCCTTAAGTCGATGCTATGCCCCTTCAACACCCAGGGAAGCCTTACAGAGCATTGGCCTTTTCCCTGCTGGCTAATTCTCTTCTCAGCAGAAGGCAGCACGTACTTTGGTTGAACAATAATTAGCTTTTTAACATATGAGTGACACAAATAAAAGAGCATTACAAAGGACCAGGACACCTGAGTTCTCATCCATAACCTGCCACTCCCTTGCTTTACCTCCATGGGCTCCCATCCCATGAGGAGATGGAGTGCTCTCTGTTCTCTGGGAGAAGGCTCCTGGCCTCTCAGGTCCTGATCTGCCCTTTGCCCATGACTGGCCAGTCCTGGCTCCCTCCAGCCTTGCTCCAGCAGTCCTATTGGCCCCAGATACCCTTGATTCTGGCCAGAAGCTCATTACAAAGGAGGCTTTGCTGATGTTCAGTAGAGCATATTCTTGTCCCTGAGCTGCCTGTAGCCTCTTCTTCCACATTCTATCATAACTCCACCCTCTACCCTCTCTGGGTAGGGTGAGGGAGAATGATGCCATAGATAAGCTTGGAGGACAGTGGGAGGCCATCCCATCAGCCCAGAATATACAGCCCAGAATACAAGATGGTTTCTTGTTGTTCTTGTTTGCATTCTTCCTTTAGGGGAAAAGCAAACAGTTCGTTCAAGGGAAGGCACATGGACAGAGTTCCTCAAGGGTCAGCTGATGGCCTGAACCCTCAGCCTAGAGCAGTGGTTCTCAGCCTTGGGTCCACAGTAGCATCACCTGGGGATCTTTAAAAACTATTGAAGCCAGATATTCTAATATAATTAGTCTGAAGTATGACTTGGACATCAGGATTTTCAAAAGCTCCCTAATCCCTAATGAGCAGTCAGGGCTGAAATATCTATAGTTTAGATGTTAATGGTTGCAACATGTAATGGAAGGCGTCCATTCCAGGTGTTGACCATTTCTAGCAAGTCTGACAAAAGATGGGACAAAACCTCACATGCCTGACGCTCACGCCACAGGCCACTTCCCATAGCTGCCTAGGCCCCACCTCCCATTCAAACCACCACCTGCCACCACACACTTGGCCTGGGACACGTTAAATTAAGTTTGGCCTAAAGCTGCCTGCTTACATATTTTAAGTGTGGCCTAAGGGTTTCTCCATGTATAATAAACTGTAACCCAACTTGATGTGTAAAATAGACTGTAACCTACTCTTGCGACAAGTAGCTGAGTCTCAGCCAACCACAGCAGCTGAGTTTCCACCAATCACAGGTGATCAACTATTCAAATCCTGTTCCAATAAAGCAAACACAAAGCCATAACCAATCCAGCTGTTTCTATATCTCACTTCCATTTTCTGCATGTCACTTTCCTTTTTCTGTCCATAAATGTATCCAACCATGTGGCACCCTCGGAGTCATTCAGAAACCATTCTGGTTCTGAGGGCTCCCCAGTTCCTGAATCATTCTTTGCTCAAACTCTGTTAAGTTTAATTCGTCTAAAATTTTTCTTCTAACAGGCAGTGGGAGTGCTCCAAATGCCACCATGGCCTGTTTCTGCAAAGCTGCCAAACCAGGACCTATGATCTGAATCACTCCACTACTTAGTCATCTTCTTATGAAAGCCCTTACCTGATCTCCCCCCCAACCAGCACCACACTTACCAGTGGTGTTGACAGAATATTTGGTAATAGGGGATGGAGATGAAGGGTTGGAAGTAGAGGAAGGGGTCTGCTAGGAGTAGCAGCCAAAAAAAAAAAAAAAAGATTCTGCAAAGAAAGATTTTGGAACAGATTTAGCGGGCAGCTAGAATGGTTGTGGTTATACATAGTCACATTTAAGTCCAGACCCTTTCCTTTCATCTGAATGGAAAAAAAGTAATTGAGTCAGGGATATTTCTGGTGGACTTAGCTCTAGACTAGAAGTCAGAGACCTGCAATCTTGCCTCTGTCTATCACTCAGTAGCTGCATGGGCTTGGGCAAGTCATTGCCTCTCTCTGGGTCTCACTTTGCCCAGCTCTAAATGAGAAAATGAACCAAATGACCTCTGGGTTCCCTTCCAGCTCTAACACTCTACGATTTGTCTGAGTTGGAGACAGATACATTCATGTAATAATGGAAGAAGGATGGAGGATCTGGGTTTCCTGGAGCAAGAGACCTTCCCGCTTTCCACCAGTGCCTCTGCCACAAGTCAGATGCCAAAGAGAAACATCTGCAAAGAACACACATTAGCCTTGTGGATTCCAGTCAATCCCATGTGCATGGGGTTAGTTAATATTTCACCTCTATCACGCTCCCGCCCAACCTCATCCCTGGACCTTGAGGATAAGAAGGGATGACAAAGTCAAACATAATGGGACTGCATTGGAGCCACACAGACATGTAGCTCTCACCCAGATTCTTCTGGGCAGGCAGCACTGCAGAACAAAATTCTTTCAGAGACATCACCCCATCAAACGTCACCCCTCCTCTGTTTAGTGACTCATCCTAGTAAATTAATTCTCTTTAGCGCTTTCAAAGCCATGAACCTTTGATGTTATTTTAAAAACAGCAACAAGCAACTCCCCTTCCCCAGCGAGTACACTGGATGTGAGCATTGGCATGTGAGCCCCTTGTGCTCCTCGGGAGCTCCAGGCTCCAAGCCACCTGAACTCACAGCTTCTCTGGGACTGGGATCATTTTGGCCAGCACAGCCTTGTCCTGAGCCTTCCTGGCATAAACCCTTTTCATCCAGGCAGGAAAAGATTGACCATCTCCCCCTTCCCCATGGAGTAGTTGCATTTCCCAGCAACTGGTCTGTGAAGGCTGTGAAATAGCTCTGCCTTCCCTGAAGTGCAAAGAACCAAGGAGCTCTGGGCCTGATGGTCAGGAGCTCACATCACTATGCTCTAGGGTCTGCCTTCTCTTCTTAGAGCCTAGCCCCAGAGGGTTGCTCCAGAGGTACTCCAATGGGGGTGGTGTAGGACATGGAAACCCTGACTCCATCACCATGACAACAGGGGCTGGGGCTAACCCTTTGGCTTTGTGAGCCAGAGGCATCCTTTTATGCTCCTTCCTTCTCTCTCTCCAAAAAGTTATGTACAGCATGGCTTAGTGATTAAAAGCACAGACTCTGGAACATGACTATCTGGGTTCAAATCTCAGCTGCGCCACTTATTATCTGTGTAATCATCAGCTAGTTACTTAACTGCTCTGTGCCTCTATTTCCCCATATATAAAACAGGGACTGTAGCAACTTAACTACTTTGAAAGGTACTTGTGAGGATTAGTGAAGTTAATGTATGCAGAGTATTTAAAACAGGGCTTGGTATATAGCAAGTGCTATTAACTATTTACTTATGTGTCATTTAGGGGCTCAAATCATCTTAGCATTAGGAATTCAAGTAATGAGAGGCTTGTGATTCAATTATAAACAGGTGCACATTAAATCACTGTAATTATGTGTTTTAGTCTAAAAAACTAATTCAATCTTGAACTATATTGACAAAAAGAAGAACATCCAGAAAAAGACTGAGAATGCCCAGTTTCCCAACCAAATAATGGGAACAGGTCAACCTCAGTATCACAAATAAAGAGCCTAAGGAGGATGCTGAAGATCAGAGGAGACCAGCGAGTGATGAGCCAGGTGTGATATAAGAAAGAATATATCTGGTCTTTGTCCCTGGTTCCTGGCACAGAGTTTCAAAAACCTTTGGAATTCCTAAAATGCCCAAAAGACAGTAGGAATGTCTTTTGTTATTCGTCATGAGTCTCTTGCAACCAAACCTGAGTTTATACTAATAAGGTGACTTATGATAGTCACCTTAGTTTCAAGGAAGGGTCTAGCCACCCCCGAAAACCCAAGCATATGATTAGAAGCCTGTAGCATCAGCTCCATCCCCCGCCCCCCCACTGCTTCCAAAGCAGGGAGAGAGGCTAGAGATTGAGTCCAGACAAGCGGCAAATGATTTAACCACTTATGCCTCTGTAACAAATGCCCCTTGATTTTTTTAAAAAAAACTCTGGACACCAGAGTGTGGGGGATCTTCCTGGTTGGGGGAGAGTAATGTGCCTGGATTCCACAGGGAGAGAGCACAGAAGCTCTGTGCTCCCCCACCTTAGACCCTGACCTACACATGCATCTCTTCCATGTGGGTGTTTCATAGTTGGACCCTTTGAAATATGACTGCAAGTACCACACTTTCAATGAGTTCTGTGAATCATTCTAATGAATTGTTAAACCTGAAGAGGGGTCACGGGAACTCCCCTATTTATAGCTAAGTCAGTTGGAAGTGCAGGTGACCTGGGGACCCCACTTGTGGCTGGTGCCTGAGGTAGGGATAGTCATATTGGAGACCTTGTCCTTTAACTTATAGTAGTTAGCTTGTGTGCCCTTCAACTCAGGGTAGTTCATGTCAGAATTGAACTGAATTGCAGGACAGCCAGCTGATGACAGGGAATTAATTGGTGACATAATATTACCAGGCAACTCTTATTCATGATGTATTTTCACCCCCAGGACCAATCTATGAGGTCAATATTATTGTTCCAGTTTTACTTGAACAAAATAAAGATAAGCCGAGTGCCATAGTTTATGTTTGTAATCCCAGCACTTCGGGAGGCTGAGGTAGGCGACTCACTTGAGGTCAGGAGTTGGAGACCAGCCTGGCCAACATAGTGAAACCCTGTCTCTATTAAAAATACAAAAATTAGCCAGGCACGGTGGTGTGCACCTGTAATCCCAGCTACTTAGGAGGCTGAGGCAGGAGAATCGCTTGAACCTGGGAGGCGGAGGTTGCAGTGAGCCGAGATAGCACCACTGCACTGGATGAAAGAGCAACACCCTGTCTCAGAAAAAAAAAAAAAAAAAAAAAAAAAAAGATAAAGAAACTGAATCTCAAAAAGGTTAACAAACTTGCCCAAGGTCACACATATAATAGTGGAGTCAGGATTTCAGTGAGGTTTGTCTCTAGCCCCACAGCCTGCACTTCTCCACTCCATCATTCTGTCCCAGAACATCTGCTGAGCTGCCATGTGAAAGAAGGATTAGGCTGGTTCCCTAGAACCCCAGAGTGCAGAACTAGGAAACCAGGTGGTTGTTACAGACAGGCAGATTGCAGCTGCGGGCATGAGGGAGGACTTCCTAAGGGCAGGAGCTGCTCAGTAATGGGAAGGTGAAATAGGCTACCTTGTCAGGTAGGGAGTCCTCTCTGCTGGGAGTCAGAGTGAGCACAGGATGCTGCAGAGGCTCTTCTGTCTTGCTGAGCCAGGGGCAGGGGGTGAACTAATGACTTCTAAGGTCCTTCAGATTCTATGGTAGCTCTTGAGTCAGCAGGATAAGGGGTGTTCATGGCAATGACCTGAGTGTCTGGAAGCTCATCCTCATGCAGAGGGCCTTCTCTGCACCTCATGTGATGGGCCCAACCAAAAAGTGTGCCTCATCCCCAACACCACCAAAAACTACTGCTGACTTACCAGGAGGCTGGCCCAGCCCTGTCCAAGGCCTTCCGTTCAGTGCTCAGTCTGCACCCCTCCGCTCCACTCTCAGGAGTGCCAGTGACATCTACACAACCTCAGACATCCAGGTGGAAACTGCAAAACGCAAACACGACAAGTGTCAGGGCCCTGTCCGCACCACCATGACTCTTCACCTGATGTACAAGAGCTACTGGGAAATTCTTTAAAGTGAATTTGAAATGCATTTTTATTTTAAAAGCAAATTATGCCTATAAAAAGGTAAAGAAACCTTCATTGTCTTTACAATTGGGAATCAAAATTCCTTTTAAAGAGAAGAATTGGAGAATCTCTTTGCTGAGTGTTGGCTGGCAAGGCCTCCAAGGAAAGAGCCTACCCTGGCCTGGTGGAGGGTGCAGAACATGGAACTCCTGCACGAGCCCAGAGCAGGTTTGCAAGTTGCTGGGCTGGAAGGCTCTCCCTTTCTGAGACTCCCAAAACACTTCACTAACAGCTGCTAAACTCACAGATGCTAGTGTGAGTGATGTTTGGATGCAGCCCACGAGGCAGAATCAGCCTGAAGAATATTGCATCTCAGGAAAATGGGAGTTTTAGATTTGCACTGGCCATCCATTGGTAAATTCAAGACAATTTCACCTAGAGTTCGAGGGGAAGAGAGGACCCCAGCTAACATCTGGATAACAGGTCCTAAAGTACTACTTAAGGAGGAATCTAAAGTTGTTAATACCTTACAAAGTAGGGTGTTACTACTCCAAAACTCCTAGGAATCAAGGTCTTCGACACACCGATTGCAAAATGTTTAAAAATAAAGATAAGTGATGACAAGTGATTGTTTTCCATTTTCACTTGGATATTCTGTTGTTCTGACCCAGAGCTGCTGGGAGCTGTCTCACTCAGGGGTGGCAGCATCCCTGATCACCCCCACCCTACTGCCACCTGCCCATGGCTCTGGGCTCACTGGCAGCTCAGGTCCATCCCTGACCCAATGCTGTCCAGAGTAGAGCCATTCAGAGAGACTCATCCTGCCAATGAGGGACAAGGAGAACTCATCTTGGTAGGTACAACGTGCCTCTGGGAGTCCAGGAACCCTGCACACCCACTAAGCCTTAGCCTCCTCCTCAATCCAGCCAAGGGGCCTGGGGCTCAGCGTTTTCATCCAGGCTCAGTGCCTAGATGGTCCCCATCTACTTAGGAACTTGCAAGTTGCTTCTAAGAGAAAGACTCTGCGCTCTGCACACCCAGTGCTGGCTAAGGTCCTCCTCCCAGCGGTTCTATTTTTCGCTAGAACAGGGTCCCAGCCACCCCTAGATACTGACTCTCTCCAATGGCCTCCCTTCCAGGGCTGGCCTCAGGGTAGGGTTTGCTGATGTATCGCCACTGCCCTCCCTAAGGACCAATGTTGCAGCCTCAAGCACCAGCTTCCTCTCCTTCCCCAGAAGGTCTGAGGCTTCCCTGTGGCCATAACCTGCTAAGATTTAAATTTTCAAAATCTCGGCTATTTTTTGTGTGCACTAATAGAATTAATTCTTTGCCCCCAGAAGTAGCCTGCACCATTCTTGTAAGAAGGCAGACATTTGCCCCCAAGGTAAATATACAGTTAACAAAATAATTCCCATCCCAACTCCCATCACTGCTGAAATTCCCCATCAGAGTGGTATTCCTTGGGTTGTGGTGTTACCCCCTGATTAAAATGAAAATAGCCCTGAGAGGTATTTGAAGCAATTATATTATCTAGAAACCACTGTCCTGTGGCAATGAAACTGTCAAATCTCTGATGGCAGAGTTGGGCTGAGCAGGTCAGGACAGGCACCAGATCAGCAAGTTTTCATGAGAGAAGGGAAGAGAAAGAGGCCTAAAGCCAGGGCTACTCTAGAGAGGCCCTGACACCTACAACAGGGCTGCTGCCCTGGAGAAGCTTAGATGATCCTGGCCACATAGAACCCTCTGAGCGTGCTGGAGCTGCTGTACCAAGCACAGCATCCCCCTCTTGTGCAGCCTTCAGCTTCCCAGCACATGCTTTGAGAACCTAGCTCTCTCCAGCTTCCAGCCCCCACATCCCTCGAACAGAGCGAAGATGCAAGGGACAGCGTGAGCCACGGTACCCCATGTAGTGAAAACAGATGCCTGACACCCCATGGGTGGTTCAGAGAGCAGCAGAGGCACAGCCCCCTCACAGACACCTGCCCCGTGCTCTCAGTGTGCAGTCAAGCTGGGTTGCAAGGCGGCAGGAGTTAGGGCAGTGCATTCTAGTCCTTGTTGGCTGCCCACTGGACTGTGAACCTGGATATTAAGACACTCAGGGACCTTTGCCTACTCCCGTGTCCTGCAGCC
Organism: Ateles fusciceps; assembly: GCA_036589455.1. Classification (NCBI taxonomy): domain Eukaryota; kingdom Metazoa; phylum Chordata; class Mammalia; order Primates; family Atelidae; genus Ateles; species Ateles fusciceps. The sequence goes on from JAZHEH010003205.1 coordinate 39,323,278, forward strand.
TCTTTAAAAATCAACCTGCAAACAGACCATCACTCCTGCTCACTCCACACCACAGCCTCCCCAGCAAGCGCTTCCTCTCTGCCCCCTACCAACCAGGCATCCCACCATGGGATCCCACCTTGACATCCTCTTTTTGCCCTGCACATCTAATTGGTCACTAAGGTTTCTGGTTTTCTGTCCTAAATATTTCCCCACCCGGAGCGTCAGGCCCTGAATCATGCCTCCATCTCCCCATCCTTTAATGATCTCTGGTCCACAGCCCTTCCTGGCCCACACCTGTCACTGCCCTACTAAAATAAAAACCCATCTTGTCACCAGGAGCAGTGTTCCTTAACCCTTAAAAAAAATCCCTGCTTTTCAGCCAAAACCTAGTCAAACTTAACTTCTGTTACCAAAATGTCAGGTATAGTTTTCACATTCTCCAAATATAAAATGTTAAATCCGAATTGGCTTTGTCAAACCAAATGCACACCCCATGTTAAAAATTCAAGCCCATCGATGCCCAACTGGGAGCTGTGCCTTTTTGCCTCTGCCCAGCCCCTTCTCCTTGAGGATGGCTACCCTGTAGGATGAGGCTGAGACTCAGATGACACCTCTACTCCCAGCCCCTGACCTCTCCACGTTGGCCCTGCTCTCCAGGAACTATTCCCAGGACCCAAGAGGCACAATACAGATTCTCTGTCGGGGCTGGTGTCTGCCAGGAACACCCTCCTCTCTTCACCTCCTTCCTGCAACGCAGGTGTCCTCTCCTCCAGGAGCCTGCCCCCTACAACCCCTCCCTCGGGCTCTCACATCGCTTTGATTCACCTCTTCCATTCCACTTGCAGCCAGACAGCAACAATCTACTACCATGAGCTCCTGGCAGGTGGCCTGTGTCTCTGCGTTTCTCTATCCTCCCTGTTGCCATAGGGCCTGGTGCCAATTAGGTGCTGAACAAATGTTAGTTGAAGGTAAATTGGGAAGAGCTAGGCCAGCTTAACAAAGCAGCACTGTCCAGCCCTGCGGTCCCAGCGGCAAGTGAGGCCCGAGGGGAGCTCACAGTACAGTGTGAGGAGACATACCCTGAAGGGTAAAGTGCTAAGTGTTCATGGAGGAATACATGGCAGGTGCCTCACTGCCTCAATCACCTCCTCTTTTGGTATATAACCCAGTGGCTGGCCCCTCAGCCACCCTTCTTGCCTAATTTGAGCAGAATCTCAGCAACAGATTGCAACTCTTACACTAACAAATCCAACATTAATTATGGGGAGACAGAGAAGGTAATATTACTCACCACACATCACACACAGCAACCTCCATGGCTCTCCCATGTTCAGCCCTGCCCTCTTCTGTGTCTCTCTCCCCCTCTTCCCTTGAGCACCCCCTCACCTGCCTCGCCTGGGACCCACCTCTCTGCACAGAGGAGCTCAGGAGCTCCCTCTCACCCTGGCCAGTTAGCTTTCTCACACCTCTGCAGCCCCTCAGCAGAGTCCCTGCTTGGAATTCACCCTGGTAGGAGGGCAGCTGGAGACTACACATCACGAAACACGCTCCCTGTCACCAAGCCCCTTCTTCCCTATCCCACTGAAGACCAAGCACATGTAACCACTGAAGTATGAAATCGCATTTCTATGGATCATTCCTTGTGGCCATAAGAGGAACAAAAGGTCTATAAGGGGAGTAACAGATGCCCGCGTTGACTGACTTTTTGTTAAAATCAGCTTAGGCTTCATGTGCCATGAGCAGAGGTAGGTGCTTGTCTCCTGTCACTTCAGTGGGGGGTCTCCAGACAGGAACAGACAGTCTGTGTAGCTCAGCACCCAGAGCTCAAAGTGGAAAGACACAGGCTGCCATTTCCCAAGTGCTCCTCCACAGCCATGGCCATGGGTCCCTCAGCAGTGCTGGTCTCTGAATGCCCCAGGCCCCGGCCCCACGGGTCAGCTCCCCACAAGGACAGCGTAGCATTTGCTCCAGGACTTAGGCTTGAAGTCAGAAGCCAGACTCACCGATCCCTGAATGAGACTCCCACAAGTGAGAGAGGAGATGGTCAAGGCTGAGCTGCTGCTACTTTTGCAGAAAAAATGAAGACAGTTGCATAAGGGACTAGACCGCACCCTGCCTGATGTGTTCAGATAAAGAGAAAGCTCATGCCTCTGGTGGGTGGGATTATGGGGAAAGCTTATCATCATTTCTTCAAATGCTTCTGAATTTTACAAAGTTCTAGATTAGGTATTAACTGCTGTGATCATTTAAGCCAAAAATAGTTGAAAAGAAGAAAGAGAAAGAGGCAGGACAGCAATGGTAAAGTCTCTCTGTGTCCAAGATAAAACAGTTGAAAAGAAACTGAAATAGTTGAAAAGAAGAAAAAAGACATTGCTGTCTTCCCTCTTAATTGGAAGAATCCTTTAACCCGTTGACTGCTGCAGGCTCCATACGTGCTTACTTTTGGGCATCCCTGGTGCAAACGTTCCTAGCAAAGTCCAGTGAATTTTAAAAATTCAGGCACTCCAGAAAGCGGCCTCAAACCTAATAGCTGGTAGGCATTTTTTTTCTGTTCTTCTATCTAGGAATTGGGCTGTTGTGGAATGAATGGACAGAGTATTCTTTCTTACAGACTTGGAATCATTTCCATACCCTCTAACTAAATAAACAGTTATTTGTCAAGTATCTGTTCATGCCCGGGAGTGAGTAAGAACTGGAATTGAATGTGAGAAGGAAGATGGCTGGGAGAAATGAGACAGGACCCTGCCTGCTAGAGGCCCACAGTCATGTTCGTATTCATGAAAAACATGCATGCAAATGAAGCATACATAGATATATGCACATATATGCAGATACGTAATTAACTGTTAAGGCCAACACACTACAGGGCCCCGACAACAACTGCCGAGGTGATCAGAAATGAATGTGTTCAATGCTTGTTGGGAAAGGAGACTGGAAACCTTGGGTGCACATTATGAGGACCAAGGTCCTGAGCTAGGTCTTGAAGAAAGGCATTATTCAATCAACAAAAGCTGTGAAACTCTGATAGGTGCCCAATGCTATGCCCAGCCCTGCAGTGAAGGACCCAGCATCCCGGTTTTTCAGGAGAGGAAATTGAGGCTGCAGGAACCTGGGCGACTTGATTCAGGCCACAGAGCTGGTGAAAGGCATAGCCTGGGTTTGAACCCCTCTGGTTCTAGAGTCTGTTCTCTTTTTTAACTTCACCATACTTTCTGCCCCTCATTCAAACAAAGGTGAGCAGATGCCAGAGACCTGATAGGAAGTGGTGGAATGGACATCAGTACATGGCCAGAGCCCAGGTTCTATATTCCTGGCAGAAGCCCTGAGGACTTGCCCAGCACTAGAAAGGATGATTCTGCTTCCCATTTCTGGCATGTGGGGCTCAGAACCAAGCTCTTTTCCAGTACAGAAATGGGGACTAGGAGGCAAGGCAGAGAGTAGGCACCTCTGGAACTCGCTCTGAAAAGGTGAGCTGAGCCTTTAGGTAAAAAAGATGCTGCTGGCCCCTCAAGAGGACAGGTGGGCTGCAGTGGTGACAGCTGGTGGTGGGTCGCCCACCTGTACTCCCAGGGCTGCCAGTCACTGCAGGGTGGATACAGCCACCTCTGAGACCTGCTTGATCTGGACTCAAGACAATCCTTCCACTAAATACCTGCCAGGGGTCAGAACCTGGCTTACCACTGGGGACGCGAAGGGATGCAGTTGCAATCCCATTTCTCAAAAGGCCCAGGATAGGAGTGTGGGGGAGCGGCTCACAGAGAGATGATTACAATACTGGGGTACAGTGCTCCAGTGTAGGTTCATGAAGGTGACCGGGGGTCCCAACCTCGAGGCTCCGGTACTGGGCTTTAACCCACTCATCAGCAGCCTCTGCCACTGATCACAAACCCTTGTGACCTCAGGCCTTCATGGAAAGGAAAGAAAGGGTTGTTGCGGAAGCCCTGGTGATGCAGAGACAGTGCTGAGCTAGCAGGATGGCTGGGCTCGGTCTTCCCACACTCAGTGCCTTCAGTGAAAAGGTCATACTTGGAGACTATGCAGATAAAAGCCCATCAAAAAGGCTGTCTAACTGAGCTGACTCTGATTCACTGTTCCACCTCAGGCTGTCCTGGAATCCAGTCACAGGTATGTTTAAGCAGTTACCTTGCCTGCCTTTTGTCTTCAGGCAAGTCAATGGAGCTACATTTTGAAAAGTTTCGCCTCAATCAAATTCAAACATGAAACAGTTGATTCTGCTCTTTGGCCCAATCTGAGTGCATCTGTCCTTCAATAGGAATGTGAAGTGTAACTCACTGGATCATGTGACAGGATTGTCTTGTTCCCATCCCCAGTTGCCCCCCCACTAAGAAATCCAGGAAACAGCTATTGGGTATGTGTCCTTCTTTGTCTAATAGAATAATCCATATCCTAAGCCATAAGAGGAGGGAATAAATGCTCTTTTGGCACATTAAGGTCAAAGTTGTTTTGTGGGCTTATTATAATTGGGCATTTTCCCCCCTACTGTTAGGGCATGAGAGAAAATAGGCACACTCTGCATCTAAAACTGGAGGGTAATCCTATACTATCTCTCCCCCTCACCAGACTAGGGAACCTGTCAACATTCAAAACTGAAATGAGACTTGGGAGTCCTGGTGTGGAGGAAGGCCAGAGAGAGGAGATGGTGGGGAGCAGAGAGTATGTTAAGGGTGGGAGATCCAAAGGCTCACATGGGGAACTGCTGGCCTCTGGAGCCTCCATGTAAAGACATCTCAAAAGCCTGAGCAGTAAGACTCAGGCCATGATAGAATGTTAAGAACAGGATGGTGAAAACAGGAGATATGTTGTTTGCCTGTCCACTCTTTTCCCTGACGATTCTGTATTCTGGTGTCTCCTGCAGGATCACCAGTTATCCATGTTGGATATCTGTTCTCTAAATCTATCATTTTTCTTCTCACTAATTCTATTGTTGACATTTTCCCTACATTCTGACAGTTTGTCAGTATTTCCCACTTCACATATTGGATTTTATTATGGGGATATTAAGGAAAGAGCTATATCAACTTCTGTGTATTTCTATGTGTATGTTTGCATATCCATGTGTCAGAGTCAATGCTATATGCTCCCCAATCCCAATTCCTCTTCTTCCTGGGTGCCCATGTTTCCCAGCCCTGCTTCTGTCTGGACAGGACCTTAGGGAAAGTAAGCCAGTGGAAAGTAAGCAGAAGTAATGGCATCCCCTCTTAAAAGTCAAAGCAATTAAGAGTGGAGGTGCCTTCTCCACTCCCTTTTCTCTTCCCTTGCCTCCCTGCTGGAGGGAGAGGATGCAGTGGAAACTCCCAGGCTCTAGGAAATGATGCAGCCATCAAATAGAAGAAAGCAGGAAGTCACTGCGAGCAGCCCACTGAGCATCTATTTGATTGGAGTTTCTGAGGCTGTTATGGTAGGTCACCTACCCTGAAAAACATACTCCCACCTGTCTTTAGGTCATAGTCTTATTCCAGTGTCTCCTGCAGGATCACCAGTTATCCATATGTTGGATCTCTGCTCTCTAAATCTATCATTATCTTCTCACTGACTCTGTTGTTGACATTTTCCTTACATTCTGACAGTTGTTCAGTATTTCCCACTTCACTGATTTTAATTCGGCAAAATTAATGTGGATTTTAATGCTGATATTAAACATTTTATCATTTTGCATACTATCCTTACTTTATCTCCATTTTTACCTCATGTCTTTCATCTTAGTCTATCCTCCCCTATGACTCTCCTATTTCTTAGAAGCCATGTCTTTTTGAACATATATACTAAGGACACCAGTTTTCTGACATTCTTCTGGTTCCTATAGCAGGTTATTAGAGGTAAATGCCTCTTTTGAGTCCTCCAGATCATTTATCTTCCTCTGAAGTATATTTTCTTAAGATATTTCTAATTGTTTTCCTTTATACTCAAATAAGGTGAAATCAAGCCCCCTAAGATCCAACCTTCAGGGAAAATAGCTTCTGGCAAAATGTGATGAGAAAGCCACATATTTTCTGGAAATAAGGGTGATGCACACATAATTTATAGTGACTTTTAATACTTCCAGGCAATTTCCATACTAACATGAACAAAGAAATTACCTTAATGATTGGTCCAATTAAAATTAGAGATATAAAAGGACAATTATCAAGGAAACCAGCCCGATCCCACATGCAGGTTACAAAATGGTACTCCATTTATAGAAAACTTAAAATTCAATCAAATTCATTTCTGGATGGTGGAGTGATTGGGCTACTAACATCAGACTCTAGGAAATAAATACTTAGGTGAGCCCACAAATCTTAAAATATGACCCCCTGCTTTGCAATTCTCTGCAATGCTATAAAACTATTTTAAGATAGAAGAAGGAGGGAATGAAAAACACACATCGTGATAGCAATTTGAGGGCTATCAGATACTGGAGACCCAGATTAGCCTCACTTCTAGGACATCTCCTGCGTAAAGGAATGACATGGGAGGTGAGTCACACAGATGAGCATAAAGAAGACTGTTCTTTGATACAGGTCGCAGAAGTGAAGGCAGAGAGATACAAGCCCAGGTGCTGATTTGCTAGAGGGGTAAAAATAAAATGAACATTGGCATTACTGTATTCTTCAATTCTAAGATATCCTTGATTGATTGGCACACCAATTATTTTCAATATTACTGAGAAAAAAAACATTGCTAATTATCATTATAAGTCATCATTGATTGAGGGACACATCCCAACTTCAACGATGTTAAAATGCAGAGGGAAATGTGTGTCTTAGAATCAATGGAGAAAGGAACTCAACTTAGAAGTTAGTGTAACCACTTTGGGACTGCCTTTTATATGGTGGGTGGCAATATCATATACTGGGTCAGGGAGCTGAAGGATGAGACAAGAGAAACAGGCCATGAGGGCCTTGAGAGAACCCCCTGACATCTGGATTCAGGGCTTACCAGTAAACCAGATTTGTTGTCTGTCAATTTCTGCTTCTGCCCAGTACAGTGTCCTGAGAGCTACAACAAGCCAGATTGATGTGTATGGCTCCCAAAAAGGTTTTCACTCAGTGTATATTCAGTACATCTGCTAAGGAAGCCTCTTCCTCTACCGTGAAATAAGAGCTTAATGTCATAAGGCAAAACCAGACTAAGATGAAGATGGAAATTGATCCACCACCTGTATTTCTGATTAGGCTCAGCCCATGAAAATCGCAAGGGCTCAAAGTGCTCTCCAGAGGGTCACAGCACACAGTAGGTGCTCAATCAGTGACAGTTCCCATCCCCTATATTCTCTCTACAAGAACACTTCCAAATCTGCCATTTGATTCTGCCCTGTGTTTTCCCAAAGTTAAGAGTAGAGAGAAAATTAAGAACTATGGTGGGGGAGGGGGATAAATAGTAGGGGCCCCAAAACTACTTCCCTACATGAGGGACCCAGGGAACTGGTTCCACCATACAGCACCAAGGCTACAAATCCAGGCTCTGAATGGCATTAAGGGCCTAGGATTGAATCCCAGCTCTGCACCTTTCTAGTTATATGGCCTTGAAAAAGTTGCTTAATTTTTCTAAACCTCAGGTTCTTTGTACAATGTGGAGAAGAACAGTCCTTCCTCAGAGGATTACATAAGATAATACATGAAAGCACAGGGTTTGCACAGGGCCTGACAAATAGTAAAGACTTAATACATGTTAGGTGCTACTATTAAATCATTCCTCATATGGGTTCTTGATATTGCAACAATTGGATTTTTTTTTTTTTAATCGCAGTTTGGATTCCATCTAGTCAGCAAGCATGCATCTGGGCTGACTGCTCCGTCAAAAGTTCTCAAGGGAACATCAACGAATCTAAAACTGAGCTTAATAAAACGGGCAGGTTATGTCTGCTGCTGAATTTCCGCACTAAAGACATAGGTAGATTTTTAGCTTTAAATGGTGGGCTCCGCTGTTCTGTCTGAGCAGGTAATCTGCAGCCCCTGGTGCTGGTTACAACACTGCTTGCGTGGCTGGTCAGATGTCTGGATGGGGTTACAGGTTTTTTCAGCTAATTCCCTGACCCCCGTGACCCAGGCATTAATTGTAAGCACAAAAGGCCATCTCCTGACACACTTACACCTCAGGAGGAGCTTCTTTCAGCTTGGAACTCAAAGGAAGGGGTTAGATTTTGGAGTGGAAATGGCAAAGAACTGCAAACCAAGGCCAAAAATCATGAATGGTCTAAAGAGGGTAAATGCAAGGGGAGACCCCACCTCTCACCACTTAGAAAAGGGCATTTCAAGCACATTCAATAAGGCTTCAAATAATGGTTAGCAAACAAATGAAATGTATTAGCCCAAGGCAGAGTATGGACCAAAAGCGCCCAGTGATGGGGTCACACTGAATATCCACCTAACGACTTCCGTGATGATGCACACATGGCATAGCCCTTAAAAGCTGTCTTATGGAAACATGTACCTTCATGGTATTAAATGCAAAAGGTGTTGGGGTGGACTCAATATACATACTTTCAAGTGCCTTCTCTGTCTAGGCACTGTGCCAGGCACTGCTCTGCCATGAGCCTGAAATTCCAGGGCCCACTCCATGCTGTGGAGCGAGGGGCTGAGCAGCTGTGTGACCTTGGGTGAGCCCCTCTACCACTGTGTGCTCATTTCTAAATGGTGACCATTGCTATACCTCTGTCATAAGAAATGTGCCCCCTGCATTTCTGGGTGGCCTCTTCATGAGGGATTCAGAACTTGGCTCAGCTGCCAGCTTCCTAATGAAGTCATGCACCTGCCCGGGGCAGTATGTCTCTGCCCCCCACCCCCACACTATCCCCACACACGCACTCTGCACATGGGTTTTCCTGAGCTTAGGCCAGGTTGCATGGCTCTGGGCTGCTCCCCTAAGCTCCCCACAAGGAGGCCTGCTGTCATCTCTCTTGTGGCTCTGGTCCCCACTACCAGACTCTCTGCTTTTGCTTTGGGGTCTCCTTGACTTGGGCCCCCCCCTCAATGCTGCAGGATCAGGGTTGCTGCTGGCCACGGCCATGCTTGTGCGCAGAGGCAAGGTACTGTACTAAGTGCCGGCCACTCAGTGGTGAGGGAGACGTGCTCTACATCCTCTACATGCCAACAGCTAGGGGGCCCCAAACTTCACGCTGTGTCAGGTGTGGACAGGACAGATGCCCACACTGTATCTTGGCCTTCTTTTTGCCCAAACCTCTCCAGAGAGTGGAACAAAGACCCCTGACACCATCTCTCTCCTCGATCTCCTCTCTTTTCTGTCAAGAAGATGACCTTTTAAACCCTTCATAATTTCAGAAGCATTATCCCATAAAGGAAAAGAACAAAGACTGTGCAGTCTGCCTAGTTTGTATCCTGGATGTACTTTTACAAGAAGCGAGGGTTACTGAAACACCCTGTGTCTCAGTTTCCACATCTGTAGAGCAGTAATTATAGTAGCCACTCCAAGGGGCTGTTGGAATGAAATGGGTTCATCCATGTAAAACACTTAGGATAATGCCTGTCATAGAAGAAGCATTCAATAATGCTGGTCTTATTTGGCAGTTTACAGTCAGTCAGAAAACTAGGCTGCACTAGCTGAAGAAGGTGCGTACAGGTGAGGACCTGGGAGGAACACTATCTGGGATTGTTCCAAGGGAATCTGTATTGGGTTGAATATTCCTCCCCCACCCCCTGCCAAATATATATAGACATACTTTCAAGTGCCTTCTCTGTCTAGGCACTGTGCCAGGCAGGCACTGCTCTGCCATAAGCCTGAAATTCCAGGGCCCACTCCATGCTGTGGAGCGAGGGGCTCCAATATATATATATATTTGGCCTATATATATATATATATATATTTGTCTATATATATATGACAAATATATATATTTGTCTATATATAGACAAATATATATATATGCCAAATATATGTAGTCTATATATATATATGTCTATATATATATATGTGTGTGTGTGTCTCTCTCTCTCTCTCTCTCTCTATATATATATATATATATATATATATATATATATATTTGGCAGGGGGTGGGGAAGGAATATTCAACCCAATATTCTGTCCTAACTCCCAGAACCTCTGAATGTGATCTTATTTAGAAAAGGGATCTTCATAGATGTAATAAAGTTAAGCATCTCAAGCTGAAATCATCCTGGATCATCCAGGTAAACCCTAAATCCCTTCACAAGTGTCCCCGTAAGGCACAGACACAGAGGAGATGGCCATGTGAAGAGGGAGGCAGAGACTGGAGTGATGCAGCCACAAGCCAAGGAACACCAGGAACCATCAGAAACTGGGAGAGGCAAAGAAGGATTCTCCCCTAGAGCCTCTGGATGGAGCACAACCCTACCAACACCATGATTTTGGACTTCTGGCCTCCAGAACTGTCATGGCACTTCTCCAACTGCGACGTACATACAAGCCACCTGAGGATTTTGCTAAGCTGCAGATTCTGATTTAGCAGGTCTGGGGTGAGAGTCTGCATGTCGCAAAGGCCCCCAGTGATGCCAATGTTGCTGGTCCACTGACCACACTTTGAGTAGCGAGGTTTAAGAATATTATTGTCATCAGCAGCACCATGATGACAAAGGACACCACTGGAAACAAAGGCGCAGAGATTGCAGATCCAGTCAGCCACAGCACTGGGCCACTGTGGCAGCGTGTGAGAGCCCAGCTTTCCACTGTTGGATAAAGAGTGGAAGCAAGCCATTGACCTTTAGTGGCGCTTGTCCCTGGGCCCAATCAATGCTTCTGAATTGAATAGCAGCTCACCCGGGCAATGCTAATGGGTTTTGACTGCTCCAGTTCATCACTCCCTAACAGGGTCAACCAAGAAGTAATCTCATCCTTTTTGTTAGGGGGAAAAAACAGTTTTATCATCCTTGCCTTATGGAGGGCCCAGAACAATTCCTGGGAAAATGGAAATGTTGGTGACAGAATACCAGTTTCCTAATTTCAATGAATGTGATGGAAATGTATAAATTAGGACTTTTGTGTTAATGCTTTTATGGGCAAAAAACACTTGATCCAAAAAGAGGACAAGAGTTCACCTCTAATATAGCCTGTGCTCTTCCGTGACTGGGTACTGAGAAGCTCATTTGGTAAATAAGAGAGGAGAGGCACCTCGCATGCATGCCCCAGGATGGGGGAGGTAGCTTTCCCCCACTAAAAGAGCCCACATCGAGAAATTTTTTAAAAATCTGGTCTACCAAATTCAACACAAAAATGGGTGGGAGATATAGACAGCGCTTAGCCTACATTCTCACTGCATTCTCCCACTGCTCTCTCTCCAGCCCCCACCCCCACAATGCATCCCACACACAGGGCTATATTTCAAAATGCTCTAGAAAAACCATCCATGACTTCTTGTGGTCCACAGCCAAATGGTCACAAAGCTTTATACCACGTTACAGGCTCTGATTGATCGGTAGTGGCTACCTTAGAAGGGCTTGAGTCCTTCTTTGCAACCCATGGGAAGAACGCTAGGATTGATTTCCAGGGTCTGCCATAGACTCAGAGCAGGAAGACTGGCACTGTGCCATTTCTTTTAGGACAATAGGATAAAGTTATCTTGTGGCTTTCAAGCTCCTCAAGCTACCATTAAGATAATCTCCCACTCTTTTAAAAGAAACACTCCAGACAAAGCCCACACCAGCCCCGACGCTCTCCAACATGTAACCTGCCTGTGAGGCTGGGGTCCAGCAGAACTTTCCCCTTCCTCATTCAGGTCCCTCCATTCCCCAACACCTAATTCCCTCTCCCCTCTCCCAGGGCTCCAGTGCCTCCCGTTCATCACTAAACTGCCTTCTTTTCCTGCTGTTACTCATCTCTGTAAATGAGTCCTGTATGAGTATTCCTGAATTTTCCACTCCCTCAGATCCTTTTCCTCCCTGAATGCTCAGAAAAGCCTACCTTTCCTCACTAGCTCCTTGGATCTTTGTTTTTTTGAGACAGAGTCTTGCTCTGTCACCAGGATGGAGGGCAGTGGCATGATCTCGGCTCACTGCAACCTCTGCCTCCTGGGTTCAAGTGATTCCCCTGCCTCAGCCTCCCAAGTAGCTGGGACTACATGCACAAGCCACCACGCCCAGCTAATTTTTTGTGTTTTAGTAGAGATGAGATTTCACCATTCAGCCAGGATGGTCTCGATCTCCTGACCTCCTGATTCACCCACCTTGGCCTCCCAAAGTGCTGGGATTACAGGTGTGAGCCATGGGGCCTGGCCTGGATCTTTAGAATGCAGAAGTGGCCAGGTGTGGTGACTCGTGCCTGTAATCCCAGCACTTTGGGAGGCCAAGGCAGGTCAGGAGTTTGAGACCAGCCTGGTCAACATGGTGAAACTCTGTCTCTACTAAAATATACAAAAATTAGCTGGGCGTGGTGATGCATGCCTGTAATCCCAGCTACTTGGGAGGCTGAAGCAGAAGAATTGCATGAATCTGGGAGGTGGAGTTTGCAGTGAGCTGAGATCATACCACTGCACTCCAGCCTGGGCAACAGAGGGAGACTCCATCTCAAAAAATAAAAATAAAAATAATAAATATTGGATGCGGACTTGCCAGAGAAGGGAGACAGGGTAAGAACAGGAGGATGGGACCTCCAAGGACATTTGTGGATTTGTAGGGGCCTTTTGTTGAGAGAGGAGAAGCTTTGTGAGGTTCAAGGGCAAGGGTATGACAGAGAAAAGTGGATTTAGAAGAAACACTGCTGTGCTCTGCATTCTCCCCATGTCGTATTCAAGAAAGACAAGTAAAGGCCTACAGTTACTACAAGGAGCTTCTGCTGGTCACTCTCGTCGTCCCTGAGGCCACAGCAGTGCTGTCTGGACCTCATAGGCCATGTCCTGTATGTGTTTTCTTTCCTCATGCCTTAAAGGGCCATTTCTAGTACCTGTCTGCCAGGCTCTGGGCTGGGCTCCAGCATGGCAGTCGGGAAGGCCCTTAGGGTATACCCAAACCCCTCACTTCACAGATAAAGAGCCTGAAGCCCACAGTGGGGGTCAGTCTGCACCTCAGATTTCACCACGGCTGAGATGCCTGTGTGAGGAGTCGGTCCTGGGCTGACGTCAGAGCGTGCCTGCCAATACCACTTGCCCTCCTTCGGGAAGAGGTGCACTGGGTGAGTGAATACAAATTTAATCCAGTTTGACAGGTATTGACTGAAGGCACTCTCTGAAAAAGGTGCCGTGTGTGAAAATACATTAAATGTTCTATCAAAACATGCTATGGACACTGCCCTTTTGCCAGTTATTTTATGATGGGATATATCCTTTTTGCACAGACAGTAACCATCCCCACTCAAGGGAGAAGCCCTGTGATGTCTGGCCCGATTAGTCCCTTTCCACCCACAGCAGGCATAAGCCCTCTCCTAGCCTCTCTCTCTCATCCCCCCTCCTGCTTACACACAGACACCTTCCTTGAGGGCTTGCCTTGTCCTCCTCCCACATAGGCAAGTCCAGTGCAGAAAAGGCGGGTGCACCTTGGCAATGTTTGTTTTTGATGGTGGGGGGAGTAGGGAAGCCTTACTAAAAACCACTCGGGCCTGTTGGCATGGTTTTCCCACTGGAAAACTCTCAAGATATGTTGAGCTTCCAGCTCATTGAGTGTCAGAGTTACAGGGGCCTCAAAGGCAGTCTGGCCTGGGCCTTTACTGGTCTAACCTTTCCTACTGACCCCTACAGGTTCCCATGGCAGCTGACTCCATGCTGTGGGGGCAATGAGAGGCACTGCCTGAAGATGGGAGGAGACATCAGGGCCTTTCTTCCCTCATGCTCTGTCTCAAGAAGCATCTCCTCCATGGCCCCAGCTTCTGCCAGGGCCCATCATGTTCCTTCCAGTTTCTGCAGGGTGACCCTGGCCCCTGGGCTGGAATAACACTACCTCATTCCTCCCTTTGCCTCACCAAGCCTTGTTTTGCTGATTGGTTTGTTTTCGGCTCCTTCATTACCTGTGTAAATTTTCTGCATTAAATTCCCTCTTCAAGGCAAGTGCTAGTGAGCCAAGGCAGGCTTTCCTGGGAGTTCAGGGAGAAACACTTGAAGAAATTTCTATTTACCTTGTTAGGCCCTGATTGAAACCTCTCCCCCAACCCCTTCAATGAACTTATGAAGTAACCAAGGCCAAAAGGGGTGTGCTTTGAACAAAAAAGGCTCAGGGATACTTAGTTGTCAGTGACTGGTGTAGGTTTCTCAGTTTCTGTCCTCCACACCTCTGCAAAATATGGCAGGAAATGCTTCCTTTTTAGTGTCAATTCCCCTTGGGCCATCAGGAGCTTTTTAAACCTCACTTCTGAGAGATGGAGATGTCAACTAGAATAGCCCACACTGTGACCACAGCCAGGTCACTGCCTGCTTCCAGGCTTCCGTTTCCAGCCTCCATTCCATATTTAAGGAAACTAACATAATACGAAATGACCATTTCTAAAAGCATTTAAAACTTTCTTTTAATATATGCAGCAAAATTCAAGTCCACACATTTTTGGACCAGATGGTTTCTCAACTCTGCAAAGTAGGTTTAATTTAATAGTTATTTAAGTGTGCCATATATTTTAAATACACAGTGCTTCTGCTAATTAACACTTCATAATTTCTCAAGAGTCCCACAAGCAATACTTACCATTTGTAAATGGTGAAAGATAGTGTCAAGAAAATGAATCCTATTTTGTTCCCAAATTGCAGCCCTGGGATAGTATACGTGAGATATCTCAGCCTTTCCCCCCTGTGTGAATAGAGTGGTGAGAAGACGAAAGTGACCGCTCTGGGGTTGGATGCTGGGGACATGTGAGCATGGTACCACATCAGGCCTCTGCACACAGAGGTTCTTCAAAAGGCAGACCCCCCCCACCCATCCTGGGCCTATGGGCCAAAATTAGTCACATGGATGCATGCAAGTTAAACAGTGACCTAACAAAAAGACATGGACACACATGCACACATTTGCACACACCTGTTACGTCCTGTGTCTGCAGGACAAAACAGCCACAGTTTATATGAGCCTGAGAGGCAAGGCAAGCTAACCCACGGGGATGAAGTGAGGCTGGCCTCTCTGCCCCACATCTCACCGGGCCACTTACACATCCTCCCCTACTTCTCTTTGCCTGAAGTTCAATCATTTGAGGAGTTATTTGACTAATATGTCTCCTCTTTTAAAAGTCAGCACTCCAGGAAGAATTGATCAGATACAGTCACATGCTGCCTGATGATTTGGTCAATTACAGACCACATATGTGATGGTGGTCCCATAAGATTATAATACTATATTTTTACTGCATTAAATACTTACCATTGTGTTAGAATTGCCTATAGTATTCAGGACGGTCACATGCTATAAGGTTTGCAGCCCAGGAGCAATAGGCTATACCATACTGCCTAGGTGTGGAGCAGGCTAGGTCTGTGTAAGTACACTCTCTGATTTTCCCACAATGATGAAATCACCTAACAACGCATTTCTCAAAACACAGCCCTGTCATTAAGCAACATGTGACTATGTTTGTTAATCCTTCATACATCAATGTGGCAGAATGTGACAGCTTTCCTCCTGGTGCTTTGCAGACATAAGGCACTGACAGGATGGAGAACCCAAAGAAAACATGGAGTGCTTAGGGGAATACAGGAGGATGCAGGCTGCCTTACTTTATTATAATGAGGGGCCCTGGACACCTGGCAAGTAAGGGGTACTTAGAAATTGATGGAGCACCAAAGAGAAAAGAAGGAAGAAATGTCTGCTTACCCAAGGTCTGCCCAGGACTACCTTGCCTAGACAGGCTGCCATTGCCTGGACAGGCTGCCACTGTCAACACCTACTACTGTCTCAGGATTGCTTCCTCTTTGGGGGAAAGGAGATGTGAGCAGAAGGCTGACACTGAAGGTGGGGACAAAGGTAAGGACAAAGACCATATGCGATTAGCAGAAAGTTCACTGTGGAAACTTCTTTACTGAAATCCTAAAAACAGCAAAGAACTAGATTGGGCTTTCGCCTGTCACTGGACTGGAAGTTCTAAGCAGACAGAGCCTTGTCTGACTTCACACCTCACCATATCCCCAGCACCCAGAACAGCGTTCAATAAGAGGTGCGCTCAACAGGAACTGGTTCAGTGCATGAGACGGTACACGCCAAAGTGCAAGCAGATGACACCTCAAGACCCTTCTAATTCCCTCATTCCCCAGGGCTCAGTGACCATGTGTGGCCACACAGGTTTCCTGCTGGAGTTATAGATGGGTTGCTGGAGAAAAGACAAATCCCTCTACAGACCCCACGGAGATGCACTGCTGAGTTCTGCCGTTCCCCAGGGACACTGCCTTCATTAGGCAGCACCTGCTAAATGGCTAGCCCATGTGTGTCATGTCAGGCAGTCCCACAAGAGGAGGCAGACACTGCACCAACCAGCCTTAAGTTTCCCTTAATCAAACCTTCCAATGAGTGGCAGGCTCTGTACCAGATGACACCAAATGGAAATTCTCTGGGTGTCTTCCACCTTTCATTTTTGAGGCACCACAGGCAAAAAGAAACTGCTAATATTCTGTGGGACCTGATGCCCCAAGGTAACATTTATGGTCATATTTTCAATCTTCCCCTCCTTCGTCGTTGAGTTGAGAGGATGAGGTGGCACGGGCCTCAGGGGAGAACCCAGCCATCATTCTGAAGGAAGACAGGACAAAGTGAGTGGTCTGGAACCAAAGCATGAAGTGTGTGAAAATGTATAGTATGAGGCCTTTGGGTCTTCACAGTTTGCAAAACCATTTTGTCAATGAGCCAGAAACAGCCCTGGATGTCAGTGACACGCCTTCCTAAAGCTCTAGATGCACGCACCTTGCTCAATGCTGGGCTTACGGTAAGTCATCAACTGAATTCCTGTCCAGTTGAGAAACGTGAATGCAATGAGTATCTGGACCAATTTAGATCACATATATATGAAATAATAAAGCTTCTCCCAATCCCTGGGTATGTACTTGACCCTTGCACTATACAGAGAAGGCAGGGCACTAAACTGACATGGCATTCTGGGCACTGCATCACGAGGGAAAGGCACTGGACAGACGAGACCAGGGTCTAGTCCTAGATCTCCCTGACCCATCCTCAGGTGGTCCTCAGAGATGTCAGAGGGGGGCATGGAGAGGAGGATCCTGTCTGTTTAGAGCCAGAGCAGTGAGGTCCCGGGAGCTGGGAGGTTGTTGCCTCTACACAAAGAACTCAGCCAGCTAAAGCCTCCTCTGAGCGGAGCCCACTGTTTGCCTGGGGAAGTCAGTGTCTTTCCTTTAGGAGATGAAGGAAACAAAGGTACTGTTTGGAGGGCTTTAGAATGCCACAGCTCACTCCTGATTATTGGGGGGGAGGGGATGTGCAAGAGCTAAATTTGAGCCCCAGTGCTGTGAACTTCACAAGGGGAAACAGTTGCTGAAACGCCTGGGGAAACAGTGAGGGTTCTGGCCTCCATCTGTCTGTTCATACATCTGTCTGATCTGCCTTCCCCTGCTAATTAATTCTCATCACAGGCACCCTTGGCTCGTAAGTCTCGCTCACAGTTTCCCATCTAGGTTACTTAGCATTCAAGGATTCCATGGTACAAAAATTAGCCATGTTTGAAAAAATTAGCTACTTTTATCAGCCCAGGGTCCAAGGGCCATCTCTATTAGATTTGGCATAGGCTACAATTTTGCAGAATCTTTTCCCCGAGCTTTTCTGGTGGCAGATGTTGCCTCTTACAGAGAGAAGTGAAATCACTGCTGGCTCGTCTTCTCCCCAGTGATCCTTCGGCTGCTTTTTAAGGAGGCTTTAATAATGCATAGGAAGGGAAGGCGGTGCATGAATAAAACACCACTCCACTATCAGGACATGCTGCCTTGAAATCAGGCCTGGTGGTTAAAGCAAACGAACCAGTTTTTAGAGGAAGTTTTCTGGTTTGCACCAAGCATGAGGGTTTGGATTGCAGAGCCTTTCCTGAGGACGCCATCTGACAACTGCATGTTTGAGCCAACATCAGCTTATCAAGTGTTGAGTTTAATTTCCTCCCAGCAGCCAGGCCACAGGAATCAGTGCCTGTTGAGGAAGGAAGGAAGGAATGCTTTTGATGTAGCCATTGAAAGTGGTAAGGACAAAGGCATATTTGGCTCGGTACATGTCGGCTAACAAAACATGTTATCCAAAAGGTGTTCTGGGTCTGGTAAAATATATCAAGGAGCAGAAGCAATGTGGCAGAAGGGAATAAAAAATTCTATATCTGGATTCCCAAATTTGCAGATTACATAACTGATGTCACTGTGCCACCTGGGAGGGTTTTAATATTGTTAATAATACAGTAAAAGCTGGCAAGTTTTCAGAAATGGTTTGCTGTAGTGATAAAGAAAGGATTGCCTTTCTTGTCCCCCAAGTCCCAGTGCTTTCTACAGACACACAAAAGCCCACCCCCAGCAGCAGATGAGCAGACTTCATCTCTGTTGTCAAGGAAACCAGTCTGTTCTTAGCTCTAGAATTAGAAAGCCTGGGCCTGGCCTCAGCAGTGCCTTCCACCCACTTCTCCTGCTGGGACCTGCTATCTCCACCCCCCCCCACCCCCCCACCCCCCCCTCACTGGGGACACTGAAGACCCTTTCTCTAGCAAAATCTCTAATACATCCCTGGAGTCAGGAGCTCTATTAAAACCAACCATCGGGTTGAACAGATACATGGGGGGAAAATGAGTTTACATGGAAAGGGAAAGGACAACTGGCAAGGATCTTGGACAATAGCCAGTGATTGACCCATGTTATAGGGAATGGCTTAGGGAAGCAGAACTGGCCACTCAGTGCAAGCTCAGCACTTTCTCCCTCCAAAACACTCTATCCCCAACCCCCCCCCACTCCCACACGCGCACGTACACACACACACACACACACACACACACACACATACACACACACACAGATTTCTCTAGATGACAGAGGTAGCCCACTGACATCACCAGTGGACCAGACCTGGCACTCTGGTCTGCCCCAGGGAAGCCTTTTGGGGTAAAAAAGGCCTAGGTAAAATGCTCCCAGGTCAGAGCATTTAGAGATTCAGGGGTAGTACACTGGTCACGGAGGAGGGGAGAGAGGACCCCAATGTCACTACTACCGAGGAAGGGGAGAACTGAAATGGAAAGGAAACAGAAAGACAGAGGAGTGAGCCAGCCATTGGCAAGAGAGGAGAGAGAATGACCAGTATCTTTGGGGATATGCTCTGCAGAAGAGGGTGGGTGAGAAATTAAAGGGAGCTTGAACATGATACCCATTCAGGACAGTCTTACCCAAAAAGCAACCATGTGCTTGATTCTCTGAATCCCCCCAAGACAACCATGTCTGTGCCCTTTGCAAATTTAGTACCATCTAGCTTGCACTGCACCTTGTTGAATAAGTGTATTATCTGTCTTTTTAAACCAAGTGTCCTGGAAGAACAACTTGCGTGTACAAGGGGCTACTGAGGGTTTGTCTTCATGAATGAATGAATCCTGATTTTAGACACTGTGAAATCACCTACAGAAAGTGTTTAGGAGTTTGAAGTGATTATGAGAAAAAAATGCTAAACTGTTATCTCTAAAATTTCAAATAATATTAGTTAGATTTTCACTTCTAGTGCTTTCTCCGACTGTCGCAGTTACAACAATTGCCTTATTATTATTAATGATGATAGTGATCATTTTTTTTGTCAGCACAGGGAAGATACAATGAGAGACCCAAACAGAGAAAGGAAGGAAGAAAAAGTGCCCTCTAAATGAAACCCTGAGAACACACATGATGTTTGGGGGCAGAGATTTGCATAATGATTAGCTAAAAGAAAAGGACTCCTCAGCCACTTGGACTAGATGCTGATCTGACAGTGTATTAGCGCATCAAAACTCCATCACACAGCAGGGTCGGCCTGGAGGGATGTCATGGTCATGGGGCACAGTTCACACAACCCCAAATTTAAGGTATCTCAAATCTTTTGCTAGAATTTCTCAAACATCGTGAAGAATAGAGAGAGCCCAGGGGAGCTTTTAAAAATTTCCTGATTTGCTGCACCCACATACACAGTTACCTCCATGCCTTTTTCCTCAAACCTCAACCTCCCCATCCCTAAAATTTCCACTGCCCCAGCCTGCTTGCTCTGCCTTTGTTCCCTACTCCTTCCCCTCCTTCTTTCCCGACAGACTCAGTGTCATTGTGCAAATGTAAAAGCTCATTCCACGTATCCTTGCTTGATCCCACATCCCTGCTCACCCTCTCCTTCCAAGCCCAGTCCCCCCGTTTTCTTTCTTTTTTCTTTTTTTTGAGATGGAGCCTCACTCTGTCGCCCAGGCTGTAGTGCAATGGCACAATCTCAACTCACTGCAACCTCTGCCCCCCCGAGTTCAAGCAGTTCTGCCTCAGGTGCCCACCACCACACCCAGCTTTTTTATTTTTTCAGTAGAGACAGGGTTTCACCATGTTGGCCAGTCTGGTTTCAAACTCCTGACCTTAAGTGATCCGCCCGCCTTTGCCTCCCAAAGTGTGGGGATTACAAGCATGAGCCACTGCACCCAGCCCAGACCCCCCACTTTATATTGCACAAGCCTGACTAGACAGTTGTGCCCTTCCGCCATCAGGAGGGCACAATGGGGCAAGGAAGAAACCCTGTACTCAAAACCAGAGTCTCTAACTGCCGGGGGGGAGAAAGGCTGAGAACAATCAGGTAGAGGGTATGGCTTGTCTCCCATCACATAAAGACTATATTACAAAGAAGGAGAATTGGGCAGGTATGATGGCATAAAGGAGAGAGTCAAAGATGTACTAGTTGGATTGGCACTGGATTAAGGGGTGAGCCAGCTAGGCACATGCCTGGAGTCCTAATTATCAAGCAGTGCTAAAATATCAGCCTAAAGATGAAACACAGCACTGGTTAACTTGGGTTTCTGGATATGACTCCTCACATGGTAGTGACATTTAAACTGGTTCTGTTCCTATCAAGTAGACAGAAAACTTATGATAGCTCCTCACCGGTACTGATTTAGAATTTTTAAGTATTTTTGCAAAATGACCCTTAGACAACTTCTAGAACTTTTCACATACTTTTCAAGAAGCTGCCTAGTTCAGAAAATCTTAATGCTTTCTGAAGAGAAATCTATTTTTCCTCACTCTGTGTTGGCCATAAAGAGAAGCTATTTCTCCCCACTGTGGGGTTTGTTTTTGTTTTTGTTTTTGAGACGGAGTCTTGCTCTGTGGCCAGGCTGGAGTGCAGTGGCGCAATCTCAGTTCACTGCAACCTCCACCTCCCAGGTTCAAGCGATTCTCCTGTCTCAGCCTCCCGAGTAGCTGGGACTACAGGCGTGCACCAGCATGCCCAGCTAATTTTTGTATTTTTAGTAGAGACGGGGTTTCACCATGTTGCCCAGGATGGTCTCGATCTCTTGACCTCGTGATCCACCCCGCATCGGCCTCCCAAAGTGCTGGGAATACAGGTATGAGCCACTGCACCCGGCCATTGTTTTTTTTTTTTTTAAGTTGAATGAATGCTCAAATAATATGAGCTTCGAGGTAAGCAGAATCATTAGTCCAGGAGAGAAGGAGGGAGCAGCTATTATAAAAGGCTTGTTCTGATCCCGCCTCCCGAAAGATTCTTCTGATTGTGATGCAGCTTGTCACATCCACATGAGGCCAAAAGAACGCAAGTGGTGGGTAAAACACTACAGCCTGCCTCTGATCTCCACTACCACTCTTTAGAGTAGAAATTATTATCCCCCCTTTTATAGAAAAGGAAACTGAGACCCAGTGAGCTTTAGCAACTTGCTCAGGAGCACACAGCCAATAAGTGGCAGAGCTGAACATTGGTCTGGGTTTATCTGATTCCAAAGCCCAGTGCACTATGAGGCCTCTTGTAGCTTCTACAGTGTGTTTAATTTTTAAAATAAATTAAACACTACTTGGGAGACATATCTATAAACAAAACAAAAATCCAATAAGGGAAGAACAGAATGTTCAAATGATTACAAATATCCCAAGAAATTCTAGTTTAGGATGTTGTCTAGCTAGTGACCCACGTCAACCTCCCCCTAACTTTTCACTAAGAACCGATGTCAATTCACACACAAAATTAGATCATAACTCATAGAACTCCAGAAATGAAGACTGACAATTAGCCTAGGGCCAGAATGATGGATGAACATTTACTCATTGAGACCTATGAGACTGAAAAGAGAAGCATGAAGAGTGATTTATATAGGCACTTGTCTTTGCTACTTGGAGGAGAGAAGCTCATCAGCTAAAAGATGAAGCTTTATTCCTCCCTCATGCCTACCTCCTAGCTCAGGGTCTGTATCCTCCAGAAAACTGAGCAACCTTTCCACTGTGAAATGGAAGCTACTCCTTGAGAGGCCAGAGCTGTTTCATACATGTATTGCCTCATGCTTCATCTGTACCAGGACTGCAGTGCTGGTCATGTAACATGGCCAGGGACAGATATGGATTCCAATGCCGTATTGAAGCCAGAGATTTAAAGACACACCTAAGAAGTACTAGTGACAGGCTGGGTGTGGGAGTCAGACAAAATCCACCTCTAGGCTACTTGTAAAGAGATGTATCCATGATGACGTCATAAAATATTACTTAAAATAATTAGCTGAGCCATATGCAGAAGATTGAAATTGGACCTGTTCCTTACACCATATACAAAAGTCAACTCAAGATGCATTAAAGACTTAAATGTAAAACCCAAAACTATTAAAAAAAAAAAACCTGGAAGACAACCTAGGCAGTACCATTCTGAACATAGGAATGGGCAAAGATTTCATGACAAAGACGCCAAAAGCAATTGCAACAAAAGCAAAAATTGACAAATGGGATCTAATTAACTTAAGAGCTTTCAGTCTCCCAGCCAAAGAAACTATTAGGAGAGCAAGCAGACAACCTACAAAATGGGCAAAAATATTTGCAAACGGTGCATCTGACAAAGGTCTAATATCCAGCATCTATAAGGAACTTAAACAAGTTTACAAGTAAAAAACAAACAACTCCATTAAAAAGTGGGCAAAGGACATGAAGACACTTTTTAAAAGATGACATACATGTGGCCACAAGCATATGAAACAAAGCTCAGTATTACTGATCACTGGAGAAATGCAAATCAAAACCACAATGAGATACCATCTCACATCAGGTCAGAATGGTTATTAAAAAGTCAAAAAATAACAGATACTAGCAAGCCTGCAGAGAAAAGGAAACACTTTTACAGTGTTGGTGGAAGTGTAAATTTGTCCCAAGCATTATGGAAAGTAATGTGAAGATTCCTCAAAAAGCTAAAAGCAGAACTACCATTTGACCCAGCAAGCTCATTACTGGTACATACCCAAAGGAATATAAATCATTCTATCATAAAGACATATGCACACATATGTTCATCGCAGCACTTTTCACAATAGCAAAGACCTAAATGCCCATCAATGGCAGATTGGACAAAGAAAATGTGACTGATACACACACACATGCACGCACGCACGCACACATACGCACGCACGCACACACCATGGAATACTATGCAGCTATGAAAAAGAATGAGATCATGTCCTTTGCAGGGACATGGATGAAACTGGAGGCCATTATCCTTAGCAAACTAACACAGGAACAGAAAACCAAATACCACATGTTCTCACTTATAAGTGGGAGCTGAATGATGAGAACACATGGACACAAAGAGGGAAACAACAAACACTAGGGCCTATTTGAGGGTGGAGAGTGGGAGGATGGGAGAGATCAGAAAAAATAACTATTGCGTACTAGGCTTAGTACCTGGGTGGTGAAATAATCTGCACAATAAATCCCTGTGACACAAGGATAAATCCCTATGTCACAAACCTGCACATGTACCCCTAACCTAAAATAAAAGTTAAAAAAAAAAAACTAAAATAAATAAATAATAAAATAATTAGTTCAAAAAATATGCACAAGGAAAAAATAAACTAAGGCTTACAATATTTATATCAGAGACAGTAAAAGTCAAGGTTAAAAGCTCTAAACGATTCAAAACATTTTTATATTTGAAAAAAGTAAATCCCATAATGAAACTATCATATTGAACCATTATGCACTAAATGACATAGCACTGGATTATATATGTAAAGCAAAAACTGTCGAGAATCAGTAAGAAAATAACAGGATCATAGGAATAATGGATTACCTTAATATGCTTGTCAGTCCTTGACAAAGAAGCTTAAAAAGAGGATAGGAGAATACAAGAAACCTGAATCGGCTGACTAATTAAAGGTATCTCTCCTCACTATTCACAATCTCACAATACAAACTCAGAAACCTAATAGATTTGGGTGGCAACAGTTATATTACAGTAAGCAATTTCACTGCAAGCATGCAGAGCAGAGTAAAATGCTAGTTAAAAACAAAACACCTCAGCTAACAATTTCTTCATTCTAGAATAAGCATCATTTGTCCTCAGGGAGAGAGCAGGGTTTTTGTTATCTTGTTTTTTGTGGGGTTTTTTTTTGTCTAAGACATTTTTTATTTTTATTTATGTATTTATTTTTATTTTTTTCAAACAGGGTCTCACTCTGTTGCCCAGGCTGGAGTGCAGTGGTGCAATCACAGCTCACTGCAACCTCCGCCTCCTGGGTTCAAGCAGTTCTCCCACCTCAACATCCCGAGAAGCTGGGAGCACAGATGTGCACCACCATGCCCAGCTAATTTTTGTATTTTTAGAGAGACAGGGTTTCACCGTGTTGGCCAGGCTGGTCTCGAACTCCTGGCCACAAGTGATCCACCCGCCTCAGCCTCCCAGAGTGCTGGGATTACAGGCATGAGCCGCTGTGCCTGCCCTTGGTCTAAGAAATTTCTTGATGGGTCCTTTAAAATACGAAAAGTGAGTTCCTGCATCCCTTATCAACTCTCACAAATCTTGATGCGGGGGAGGATGATTTAAAAAAAAAAAAGATAAATTGCTCTGCAGGGAAATTTACCAAAATTCAGCAAGTGGGAAAATAATGGGAGATGGAAGGAGAATCAGGAGCATGAAGACAAGAACATGGCAAAGAACAGGGGCTTATAGAAAAGGAACAGCCAGTGAGAAACTCCCTGTGACGATGAATGGTCAATAAACTTTGAGAATCACAGATATCTGACATTGAATTTAAAAGCTGTTTACAGCCTTCTACTATAATTACCTTCTGATATGCCCACTCCTTTGATTAAAAGTCTGATGTGCAGAAGGGCTTTGTGTTAGTGGTGCTTTGGGAGAATAAAGGAGAAAGGACAGTGAGGGCAAATGTATTAACAAAGAGGGCAGCTCCTTTGGGAGGCAAGCTTTTAAGTGTGACAGATGCTATTGTTCACCAGTATGTGTTTCCTCTCTACTATGGCATACAGGAAAAGATGACATTTCCCCACCCAATTCTAGGTCAGTATTCCCATGCGTCTTTTTCTGATCAATAAAATATGAACGCAAGTTCTTCTGGGAAGAAGCATGTTAAAGCCTGCTTCTCCTTGTGCTGCAGTCACCAGCAATTTCCAGATGATGACAACTCCATCAGCTAAATCTCTGAGTGAGGAAGACATGGGACAGGACCCCCACACACACTGAACCTCAATGGACATGTAACAGGAGCAAGAGATAAATTTCTGTTGTGTTCAGCCACTGAAATCATATGGTGTCTTGGTACTGCAGTAAAGTACCAAGGTCATATCCCAGCTCCTTCCCGACACATCCCACCCAGCTGTGGGATTCCAGGCAAATCCATTAACCCATTTTGACATTTCTCTAATCATCAATAAAATGAAGATGTTGGACTGGATTGGAAGTTTTCAAACTGTGTTCCAAGAACCTGGAAGTTTCCAAGAGGTACATCAGGGGTTCTGCAAGCATTTGATTCAATCTGTTTTAACTATTTGAAAGACCATTATACACTACACCTTTAATAGTCCTAATTCAAATACATCAGAGACTACCAATACCTTGTGCTCATTCTTCTTTTCCCTGAATTCAGAAAAGCGTCCCTGCCTGTGAAGATTTAAGAACTGCCCAAAACATGTTTTTGGTTAAGAAAGTGCTATTTCTGAGCTAGTTGTTTTTTAGAGAGTAAAGCCCATTTATGTCTGCTCACGTGAAAATGTATAATCAAGTACATCACCAGAGAAAAGACTCACTGGGCCCAGTGAAACACCAGAAACAGCTCAGCTATATCTGCTTGGAATCAGCTCTTGATAAGGCAGAACTAAGTTGCAGATGTCCTTAGCTAACTTTTAATATTTATACATATTATTTATTTTAGATGAAGTGAAATCATTTCCCTTAAAAAAGAAATGGACTGCTGGTCGAAGAGAAGGAAATTTATTTATTTATTTATTTATTTATTTTCCAAGATGGAGTCTTGCTCTGTCACCCATGGCTGGAGTGCAGTGGCACAATCTCGGCTCACTGTAACTTCTGCCTCCTGGATTCAAGCAATTCTCCTGCCTCAGCCTCCTGAGTAGCTGGGATTACAGGTGCCCACCACCACACCCAGTTAATTTTATATTTTTAGTAGAGATGGGGTTTCACCACGTTGGCCAGGCTAGTCTCAAACTCCTGACCTCATGATCCACCCGCCTCGGCCTCCCAAAGTGCTGGGATTACAGGCGTGAGTCACTGCACCAGGCCTGAGACGGAATTAAAAAATATATATATATGACGATGCCTACAATCAAAGTGATGGAGTTCAAGGTGAAACATCAAGTCAGGCTCAACTGGTACCTATTGATTCTTCAACTCTTGTTGCCTATAGAACAACAGTGGTTGAAATAAGAAGAATGCCACAAAGAAAAGAACGTACAGTAGTCATTATCTGTCTTTGGGGCTCACCTTTCAGGGCAATACAATCCACTCAAGCTCTTGATGTGCTCTGTATGTATAAAACTGGCAAAGAGTTCTATGTTCCCTGCCATAGAACATCATTTGGACAGCACCCAGGGAGCCTACAAATGAGGTCCCTGACTATACTTACATACATCTTAATGTTATTTTTTTAAGCTATGTGATATTATTTGTCAATGTATGTTTAACTTTGCCCATGAGGGAAAAACACATGCTGTCTTTGAAAATGTTATTAAATCCTATCCTATGGATCCTATGTTATAGATGTGTTAAGTGAGAATCTTGCTTCAAAAATATTAATACTTCTGTTGGATAGCACAGTGCACTCAAGAATCCAAGACTGTATTTAATGAATTAGCTAAGGAGGTCAAAATTGTCACAGCAAAGTCACATCTTATGATAGATTGGTTAGAGTCCATAGCCTGTCAGTAAGGTCAGTATTGGCTGGAGTCAAAATTATCCTTGAACATCTCCTCAGTGGACATGAAGAATAGAGCGTGGCTCTCCATGTATCACCCAGCACAGAACTGTGCATGTGTAACTGGGTAAGATGTACAGTAGCCTATGACTCATAAAAGGACATATGCAAAATATAATTTGGTCATATTTTTACTCCATTTCTCTGGGAGCTGGATTATCATGAAAGAAATGTGAGCATAAGGCACCTCTGGTCTAAAGGAAATGTTCAGCATTTCACTGAGGAAGGAGTCTTATGACTATCTCCCTTTCTCCAAGAGGCTTTGTATGTTACAGTCAGTCAGGTAATTTATAAGGGACAATATCTGCTTCAAAGCACTTAACATTGGTAGAAGAAGAGAAGAAAATGTTTCTTCTTCTCAACAAGTGTGAAACATTTCAAAGAAGTTTGTAAAATTCTGAGATACTTGACAGGTCTATTTAAAAATACATCTGGTTTGAGAAACCCAGAGTAGAGGCTTCCTGGAAGCTGTGGCAATACCATATTTAAAGTCATCAAGTCTTGTAAGGAAAAACAAGAGTCAATAATGAAACAGGAAGAGAACAGTGTTCCAGGCCAGAGCTCTATAGCATGTACAAAGGTCCTGTGGTAGATCAGAGCATAGAGTATGAGGAATTTAAAAGAAGGCCAATGTGACCAGAGCAGAGCCGAGGAGCCTAGAGGGGCCAGCAGGGATGACATGTGGCAGCCAAATCATGCTAGGTCATAGCCATCCAGTAATCCATTTAATCATTCATTCATCAATCAAATATTTACCTTGTATGTGTCAAACACTATTCCTGGTGCCAGGGGAGACACAGCAGCAAACAGGCCACGTAAGGAGCTTATTTTTAGAGTTTCCATCCTAAATGGATAAGGCATCCCACCCTCTTAAAACTCAGAGTAATAAGAACTATGAAGAGAATTAAAATAGGGCAACATATTCACCATTTGGTAACCACCATGGGAATAATCGGAATTGGCAAAATTTTAATAAACCCTATAGATTAGACAATAGGATTGTACCAATGTCAATTGCCTGGTTTATGAAAGGTTTGTCAATGTTAATTGCCTAGTTTACAATTACCAAAAATTGTATTGGGTTATTATGTAAGCGAATGTCTTTGTTTTCAGGAAACACACACTAAAGTATTTATTAAAGCATTATATCTGCACTTCATTCAAATGGTCCAGAACTGAATTGTGTGTATGTGTTTTTACAGATGTATGTATATACAATACATACAGATACACTGAGACAGGGAGAGAGAAGGAAAATGCCCCCTGAAGAGGTGGAACTTAGGTTGAGATATAAATGACATGAGAGGGCATTCCTAGTGCAGGGAACAGCTAATGCTAAGGCTCAAAGGCTGGACAGCACTTGATAAGTTAAGGAGCAGAAAGAAGTCCACTGTGGCTGAAGCTGAGTGGCAAAGGGTAAGGTCTATGAGATTCCAGCACAGAGGAATTCTGCCTTTTTTCTAAGAATAGTGGGAAGCATTAACGGGCTTTACATTGGAGGATAGCAAGGTCCCATTTGCATATGGAATGCTCACACTGAAAAACAGAATGGGGATAGGGCACTAGTGGGCGTGTAGGGGTGAGTTAGAGGCAGCAGCAGATGTTCAGGTGGGGGATGATGGGGCTTGGACTCAGGACTTGAGGGAGCTGGAGAACAATGGATAGGCTTGGGGATGTTTAGGAGACAAAAACAAACAAAACAAAACAAAACGCAGGACTTGGTGGTGACCTGAATGTACCTCTAGTTGTCTTCTTTCGAGCACTGGATCAGTTAATGGAACTGAACTTAAGACTTCAAGGTGAACTATTAAAGTGCCCCAACCCCATGCTTGCCGTAGGGTTGTTGTTGTTTTGTTTCTTATTCCCACACTCCTTCTGGGACAGTGCCACAAAGTACAGAATCAGAGGAGACAGATCAAGTTAAGATGTGAGAGGAGGCCTTCAGAGTGTGAACGTTGTACTTAGATGTGAAGGGGTTGGTCTCCTCCTGAGATGCGGGCCGCCTCTGAGGTTCACAGTGTTTCTAACATCCCCCACACAGAACAGAAAAATGGCATGTGCTGGGGGAGCAGGAAAGGCAGGAGATTCCCATCCAAAGCCGGACTACAGCCTCACTAAAAACCCTCCCAGGAGAGCAGCTGGGAATGGTAGATTGCTTGCCCCTCTTTCTTGAGAAAGCACAGCAGATGCTTTTTATATAATGTCCAATCACTCCAAGGAATGTCACCATCTTTATGATTAATTGGTTTATATAATCAGGGACATATGTGAGGTGGTATCCAAGGACAACAAAAGACCCTGCAGACAGGAGATAAATTGAGTCCAACCCCTGTAGCCAATAGTTAGAGAAGCAGCTTAACTGCATAAATATCACTCAATGTAAGCTATTTTCAAAATAAGGACTGTTTTTTATCTAAATTCACTGTGAAACAAACCTATTTTTAAAACCCACAGGTTATGTAATTGATGTGGAAAAGTTGTAAATAATAAATACCCCCTTTTTCAGAACTCAATAATGAGCTAGTGAGACTGTGGTTGTGATAACGACTTGTAAAATAATCACCCAATAAATAAAATAGCTTTTGTGATTAAAGGGACTCTTCCAAGAAGGAATCGAACCAAGCAGGAGTATTCCAACTTGCTTTGTAAGGCCCAGCTCAAACGTAAACCCCTTTGTGAGATTTTCTCTGATCTATGGAGCAGAATTAACAGGCCTCTCCTGTGAGCTCTGAGGGCACTCATCAGTGGGTGGTGGCATTATTTATCATGGTAACTCTCTCGAATAGTTCTCTTTGATTACAGTACCTAGCATAGTACTCAGCTTCCTTTTCCTTCTGGAGCTTTACAGAATATGCAGACATTAAAAGCATCAGCAGTAGTACAGCTTGCAGCTGCTAATACAGAACATTCAAGGGACCAGACACTTACTCCAAACATTAACCCTTTAGTCCCCACAGCAACCTTAATGAAGTAGGTACCAAGATGAGGGAGAGGTAAGTAGACATGTGCAAGTTCCCATTCCTAGTAATTTGGGGCAATTAAGATTCTAACTCGCGCAGTCTGACTCTACCACCTCCCCAATAGGGCAGGATGTGAAAACACTGGCCTGGGAGGGGAAATACCTGGAATCAAGTTTGTATTTGGTAATTTGTCAGCTGTGTAGCCTTAGGATACTCACTGAGCCCACTAGCCTCTGGGATTTTTCTGCCTCCCCAGAGTTCAGGTCTCACATACACTCACTGGCAAGACAGCAACAGCCCCCCCTGCCTGGCCTTCCCCACCACTGACCCACAGCCTGGGCCTGTCAGGTTAGGATCTGAGCCAAATGTTTTTGATGGGACAAATGTTTTTGGATAGATTTACTTAGACATCATTATTCTCCAAATGTCTTTACTCTTCTCATAGTTTTTGAAAACTGGGCTAAGTGTTGAAAGACAGTAAACATTTAGCAAATGGTCCCTGCACTCCAGGAGCTAAGAGTCCAATATGGATTTAAACAAGAAAGCTGAACCTCAAGATTACAATTCAGAGCCATACAGTAAGTGCTCTCCCATCATGCCACGTGCTCTCCCATCGTGCCACATGCTCTCCCATCATGCCGAGTGCTCTCCTGTCATGCCAAGTGCTCTCCCATCATGTCTCATGCTTTCTCATCATGCCACATGCTCTCCCATCATGCCAAGTGCTCTCCCGTCATGCCAAGTGCTCTCCCGTCATGCCAAGTGCTCTCCCGTCATGCCAAGTGCTCTCCCGTCATGCCAAGTGCTCTCCCATTATGCCTCATGCTTTCCCATCCTGCCACAGCACAGTCACTCAGGCAAGAGAAACCCATCCTATCTTCTGCTACATAACCCTTTTCTTTATATCTTCTGCACCATTTTGTGTCCAGGGATAGTATCTCTTTTATAGGCCAGTGACTTGGGAGCCACTTATAATATCAGGTTGACCTTTCTGAAACATAACTCAGTGGAAATTTGAAAACAAATTGTTTCGTTTGTACTCGATGGTATTACAATTTGAAATTCAACTGTTTTTTGTATAGTAGGTCAACAATCAAAATGGTACAAACACATTTGCTCTTTTCAGCTGCCACCCTTGGATATGAGGCTTTATGTGATCTGCACTTTCTTGAAAATTTATAATGGCATAAATTTTTTATGGTTTTAAAAAAATCTTAACATATTATTGCTGATAGGAAAAACAAGTGTTTTTTAAATGTTTGCACCCAGAACCAAAAAAAGAGCTTGTGGTCACAGCAGGGTATGATGGAGTTAACATAACCTCCATATTGTTTTTCTCCTGGGATGCCATGCCCTCACTTGTGAAGAAAATTTCTGTTCTAAAGTTTGACATGATTGCCTTATCATGTGGGTCCTGCCCTCCTCCTCACCCCAAGTACTTAGAAGTAAAATTAGAAATGTCACATATTCAAACACTGGTAAAAAAGGAATCCTTTTTTGGAATCTATTCTGTGTCTCTGTATAGCTATCATTGACATTATTATTCATCTAAGTAAGCTGAATTATGCTGCAGTAACTAGACTCCTTGCCCCTGGTCTTGTGTGGCCTCTCTAACCACTTAAGGTGAAACAAGGAAAACTAAAAGACAAAGACCTTTACGGCTTCTCCTGCCACAATAGGCTCCTCATAGCACGTCCATTTTTTCTGGGTCCAAAGCAGAGCACTTCCTACCTGGGAATGGAGGCTTGCTCTTTTGCTCCCCTGGTGATTAGAATGCATGACCACAGAGGTGATCATTGAAAACCCCTGCCACTGACAAGGTCCTCTGAGCCACTCTATAGCATCCATTGTCTTTGAGAAGGTGAAAGCCTCTGTCTTTTCAGGACTGAAAATGTTGGCTAGAAGAAAGCATTGCTTCTGTGATGCATTTCAGGTATATTACTTTAAACGTGGCAGCTATATGTCCAAAGGATTTTGGAGGTTTGTAGAGAGGTAAGTCCCAAATGCCATTATAGCACATTAAATAAAATGAAATTAGCTTAGGAGTACAACACAGTTCAAGCCATTATATAATTTAAAAGGCATGTAGTGCAGCAATGAGCTATCTGACTACGGGCACACTTAAACTGCTTGAGCTGTACTGAACTAACTCAGTACAGATCCTGTTTAGCTGGATCAAACTTGGAGGCTGTATTAGTCCGTTCTCATATTGCTATGAAGAAATACCCGAGACTGGGTAATTTATAGAAATAAGAGGTTTAACTGACTCTCAGTTCTGCATGGCTGGTGAGGACTCAGGAAACTTACAATCATGGCAGAAGACACCTCTTCACAAGGCAGCGGGGAGAGTGAATGAGTGCTAGCAGGGGAAATGCCAGAGGCTTATAAAACCATTAGATCTCAAGAGAACTCACTCACTATCACGAGAACAGCATGAAGGAAACTGTTCCCATGATTCAATTACCTCCCACTGGGTCCCTCCCATGACAAATGGGGATTATGGGATTATAATTCAAGATGAGATTTGGGTGGGGACACAAAGCCAAACCATATCAGAGGCTGAAGCTAAAAACCTACAATTGTATAGGAAGCACTCTCTTGTGAAGGACAGTTAGGACAAATGTTTAACAAGGGCAACTTCCTGCCACAGGAAGTTATATGTGTGGCAGTCACTGCCAGCTAGGAAATCTTCATCTACCCTTCTTCCTCCCTAACAAAACCTCAATTTCCTTCAGGGAACAATATGGCCAGCTAAAAAAAACTGCATTTCCCAGCTTTTCCTGAAGCTAGAAGCAATCATATGATACAGTATTGGTCAATAATGTGTTGCCAGAAATCTGGGAATTTCTGAGAAAGTCTAATTTCCTGCTGGAAATACTATCCTTTTCCCTTACCTCTTCCTCCTCCTTCTCTCTATCTAGAAGGTAGTTAAAGGCTGGAAATGAAGTAGCTGCAAACTTTCAAGATAAAGAATACCACCTGCTAAGCATGGCTGAGCAGAGAGACAGGAGCCTGGCACAATGATGCTATAAGGAGCCACTGCACCAGCCCCAGGTTGCCAACCCCTGGACTTTCTAGGAAAGAGAAATAAGCCCCTATTTGGCTAAGCCACTATGGCTAGGTTTCTGCTTCATGCAGCTGGAAGCAATTCTTAACCAATATAGAGTGTTATATAGACAAAAGGTTTTCCTGTCCAATTAGTTTGGGAATTGGTAGGATAAACACAGGTCCTTGTTACAGGACCTTTCTGAGCCTTTTATATCGTAGGTGCCTGATGATGCTCTTGAGAGGAGGGCCGAGTACAGTGTCTCCCAAATTTTATCGACCATGGACACTTTTATTTCATGTTACATATCTTGGGAATAATGTCCCACCAAATATACCTTAGGAAACAATGCTCCAAGTATGCCCACGCTCATGCTCACTCTCTCATTTTCTTTCTCTCAACCAAGGAAACATCATGCTTTTCCAGGATGCACAAACAGAAATTTTTAGCAAATGTTGAAACATAAAACTCTTCTAAAATTCATGTCCCCCGCAGTGTCTCCCAACAATTCATATCCACCTGAAACCTGTGAATTTGTCCTTATTTAGAAGCAGGATCTTTGCAGATGTAATCAAGCGAAGATGAAGTCACAGTGAATTAGGGTAGGTCCTAAATCCAATGGTCGGCATCCTTATAAGGAATGGGAAGCTTTAGTCATCAAAGTCACAGAGGAGCCAGATACACACAGAGGAGAAGACCATGTGATGACAGAGGCAGAGACTTGGCATTCCTGGCAAGCCAAGGCATGGTAAGAATTACTGCAATCATCTAAAGGTAAGAAGAAACAGGGAAGGAGTACCCTAGAGCCTTCAGAGGGAGCACAGCCTTGTCAACAGTTTGATTTCAGACCCCTAGCCTTCAGAATTGAGAGAGAATACATTTGTTACTTCAGGCAGTCCTGGGGAACTAATATACTTTGTAGCATTATAAAAATGTCTAAATTACTATAAGTTTTTCCTGTGTCCAGGGATGAGAATTAAGGGTCAACACTGAGACCTGGCCATGTAGAGAAACTGTCTCCCCCAACCCCAGCTCCTCCATCATATTTTACATTCTTATAAGGAATTGATATTCTTCCTGTCAATTTCCCTTGAAATCAAATAGCATCTTGAAAACTCTGACATTAAAATGAGAGACGCTGACATTTGAACAGAAATTCCCTAAAGAAAAACGTTTCTGGAACCTTGAATTTGCCAATAATCATCTGCCTCACCTTGGATCAGTGCCTTATCTTTCCCAGCTTCATGTGTCTGATTTCTATAATGAAGAGGTTGAACTGAAAGATCTATCTGATCTCTTCCACTTTGACACTCTGGAATTCCGGTGGGAATGTTTGAGGTGTGTAACAGCTGATGCTTGTTACTCAGGAACCTAAAGACAGGCAGGGCTGGTTGGGTGAGGTCAGAGCAGCAGGCCCTTACTAACACTTAGGGTACCTTGTTAGCTTTTCTGAGTTCACTTATATATAAAAATCTTACTTCCTAGGATGTCTCTTTGAACTAAACTAGAAAAAGGAATGCAATGTTATGTTTGGTATTATGTTTGCCTTGGCATATTAAAAGTCCTAAAAGAGAGGATTCTTTTGGAGGACTGTGATAGAAATTACTAGGACAAAAATGAACGTGTCTCCCTTTCCCATTCTTAAAAGAAACTTAAACTCATAAAACTAGGTTAATTATTCACATTACAAAAGATATCATTATTTGATGAACAAGGTTACTAAAGATTTCCTTTTCAATAAATGGCATAGCAAAGTAGTCGCCTAACTGCTCTTCTCCAATCTAAACAACTCGATTCTTTTAGACTTTGGTCATATGAGCTTGTTTCCATCTATTTGACTATTTAGGTTGTTTTATCCTGAGCACCAATCATTTATCATCATACACTGTAACTGTGATAACCAGCACAGAGCACAATATTCTCAGAATCAATCAAGACAAAGAAAACTTAAGAAAAGGAACACATCTTGGAGCTTGAAGTCATTCCCTCAAGATATCCCACCGGTTTCAGAAAATGTGAGCATATGATGGGAAATAGAAGTCCCGCTTTTCACAAGGACACACAAGATACAATGTCTTAGCAAGGCACATCATGACATGGTAATTATCAGACATAAACATTTTTAATGCCTTAAATGCAAATAGCCTTTGTCAAAAATGCTTTGAAGCCAAAGGCGCTACAAATTCTGTAACACACACACCCTTTGAACGTTTGTCACACACACACCCTTTGGATATTTGCCAATGGACATTTGCAATGCCATTGGCACCTAACAAGGACACAGAAACTCTAATTCTCTAAGTATATCAATAGCATTATTGAGTATTATATTTACAACAAGGGGAGAAAAATAAACCAAAAGAATAAATTGGGGGATTTTAGGTAATAAACTGCAGGTCTATGTAGGGTTACCTAGAAGTCAGTTATAAAGTTTATTCATGTATTCATTACACAAATAATTATTTATTGCCTTTTATTTGACACTTTTCTTATCCAAAAAATGAGAATAATATCATCTACCTCATAGGGTTTTTGTGATTACACTTTAAATACTTATAAATATAAATATGTCATTAACACAGCCTGACATGTAGGAAGCACTAAATAAATATCATCTACTACTGTTATAATGGAGCCAAGTACAAAGATCTGGGATACGTTCTGGAGGACTGAACCAACAGAATTTGCTGACAGACTGGATGAAAAAGTGAAGGAAGGAGAAACCAAAGACAACTCTAAAATCTTTGGTTTGAGCAACTGGGATGATGACATAAGGAAAATGCAGAGAGAAATGGTTTGAGTAACGAAATCAAGAGCTCTAATAGGGTCATTTAGGTTTGATCTGAGATGCCTGTAAGACATCCATGTAGAAATGTCAAGGAAGCAGTTGAGTATACAGGTTCTCAGCAGTCTAGTCTCGCTAACACTACTGGAAGTAAGATCCGGAGACCAGCAACATCAGCATCGCTGAAAGCTTATTGGAAATGCAAACTCTCAGGCCCCACTCCAGACCTATGAGACTGGAATCTACATTTTAACAGGATCCCCAGGTGATTAGCGTGCACAGTAAAGTTCCAGAAGCAACGAATTAGAGTTCTGGGGAGATAGGGACTTTGGATTCATCAGCACATAAATGGAGTTGAAAGCCAAGGCCCAAAAGAGCTCCCCAGAGAGAGTGTATAAGGAAGGCAAAGCGGCACAGGGCAAAGCTCTCTCACACTTAGAAGTCTGGTGGAGGAAAAGGAACTGCACAGAAGAAAAAGAGGAATAGCCAGTGAGGCAAGCGAAAACCAGGAAAGGACAGTATTCCAGGCCAGATAATCCAAACATTTCAAGAAGTGGTCAACTGTGTTGAGTGCTGCTGACATGTCAAGTAAGATAAGAACGGAGAAGAAGCCATTAGATTTGGCAATATGGAGGTCATCTTCAATGATCTTGACAGGAATAGCATCAGTGCCACAAAGAGGACAAGTGTAAACAGTGGGGAACAGGAAGAGATATGGAGCAAAGGCAACTTTTTTTTTCTTGAGACAGAGTCTCCCTCTGCCATCCAGGCTGGAGTGCAGTGGTGCAATCTTGGCTGACTGCAACCTCCATCTCCCAGGTTCAAGTGATTCTCCTGTCTCAGCCTCCCGAGTAGCTGGGACTAGGTGCCCGCCACCACACCTGGCGAATTTTTTGTATTTTTAGTAGAGATGGGGGTTTCACCGTGTTAGCCAGGATGGTCTTGATCTCCTGACCTCGTGATCTACCCACCTCGGTGGGATTATAGGTATGAGCCACCACACCCACTGTGGCAACTCTTTTAAGGAGTTTTGCTGAGAACATAAGGGAGAAATGGGAGGAGGGAGGAAGGAAGAAAGAGGCTGACCACGCAGAAAGAGAAAGGCCAATTGCAAGGTAGTTTTTGAGATGGTAAGAGGGAAAAGGGCCCAGAGCCCAGAAGAAAAGATGGCCTCTGATAGAAGCAGGGACCCCTCAACCCAGAGCAGCATGTCAGGGATATGGGGGAGGGCGGGGTTGGAGGGTGGGGAAGATGGGGGAGCTCCCAGCTCACTGTTTTTTTCCGTTTCTCAATGAAGTTGGAAGCACCCAGCAAGGTGGGTGGGATGGAGAGGAAAGGAAATTTAGAGAAAGAGGAGTGAATTTGTCATTCTGGAAAGTGGGAAAGTAAATGCCTTAGAATTGCCACGTAGTACAGGATGCTTTTTTGAGACTTTTGGCCTTGCATTTTAAAAACCCCACGCTCTCCCATAACATGTCCTCCAAAATGTCCTCATGTTCTAATGCAGAGAGGCATAAATCACAAGAAAGTGCATCTTCTCCATCAATTCTCATTATTCCTGTAAGCATTTTATTACATTAAAGGTCACCATCAGCAGAGCAAGGCTAGACAAGGGAGTCATCATAGAGCAACAGCAAGATGATGATACAAAGAGACAGAAGCCTTCTGTCCCCTCCATGAGATTTATGGCTGAGGGGTGAGGCAGGAATTAATGACCTGAAAACACAAGATGCCTCAAGGGAGGGAGTTCTTACAATTCACAAGAAGCTAGGAGATCCCTCCTGAGACAAGTGCTTTGGTAAACAACACCAAGTACTGTTAATTGCCTTTAATTGAGTTTTGAACAAGCCCAAAGTCAGTAATACCTCCTTGGTTACCTTCCTTCCTGCTTAGAAACCAATGGGATGGAACAATCACATAATTCTTCTCAGCACTTCCAAATGTACTCATAAAGCCCACTTCTGTGATCCACAAATGAAGAGGCTGAAGCATGGCTCTCCCCCCAGCACCCTGTTGCCCCACAGCACTCTCTCCCACATCCCAGGTTCACAGGGCCTGGGTGCACATCCTTTCGAGCCCTATAGCCACCTCCATCTATTTCCACTCTTTCAAAAACCCCATCACCTTGGAAGCACAGTCTTCCAACTTGACTTCCTATCACTCCTCCTTGTGACTCTCCTCTACTGCTCTCCCAGCCACTCCCCTCATTCTCCAATGACTCAGCTCCTGGCTGACCATGTTCCCCCTCCACCACTCTCCTTACTCATTCCTGCTGACGTTGACATCTACACAGTGACCCACCAACACTCACCATCACATCTCCATGGCCTCCAATGCCACTTATCTCCTTCCAACCCAGCCTCAGTCACCCTCTCTGGTGGTCATACCCTCGATCTTGCTGCCACCAAGATCACCACTTTCAATGTGTGGGTGTCAACATCCTATTCTTTGACCATCCCCTTCCAGCCCACCTACTCTGGCACCCCACCTCCTAGCAATTCTCCAACATCTCCGATACCTGCTAATCATTTTTTAATTATCTACCTCAAAACTCTACTCTTCACACTTCTTCTCATGTAGCTTAAATTAAACTATCCATCTGGGTAACCATTCCCTTGCAAAACACTTCTAACTCCTCTGCCCTCTTTCCCTCCACTGTTTCCAACTCACAGAGCCCCCACCCTTGGTTAAACCTCATGTGACCCTGCCCTTGCCTGCATCTGAGCCATTGACCCTTGCACAAAACTCTGTGGACTAGACTCACTTCAAATAACCCTCTACACCTGTCAAATGATTTCTTAACATTGCCAAGCAACCTGCCCTTCCCTTGAAGTACAGACTCTTCAACAGGATCATTTCCCACCTTCTCATCTCAAATCTCCCTGACTCCATCCTCACTCCACTCTCGGCCAACGATGTGGCCTCAAATACCATAATGAAAATACCTGCAATCAGCCAGCACTAGCTCGTCCTCTGATCTAGTCTCACTAACCCACTGCAAACAGTTCACTGCTACCTACCAAGAGAGCCTTCCCTGACCACTCTGGCTAAAGCAGGCTCCTCCAATCACGCCCCATCATGTTAAAATGAGTCTATCTTCTGCATAATAGGCATCAATGCCTGATACTGTTTGTTTGTATGCTTAGTGTCTGTCTCTCCTTACTAGAGTGTAAACTCCTGGCTCGCAGCATCCCCAGCACTGCACAGTAACCACACATAGAAGGTGTTCAGTAAACACTTGTTGACTGACTGATGTGCGGAGTTGAACCATACACACTTACCTACCACTGTGACCAATTAATTATTCGTCAACTAGTGTACCTGCAGCAAATTGAAATGCACTTTTTCTTAAACATTTTTTATTTAGCCCTCCTCCCCCTCTCCTCATAAAAATTAACAGTGGGGCTGCTATCCAGGTCAAATTTATCTATTTTAAAAAATGTTTATGGCCAGGTGCAGTGGCTCTTGCCTGTAATCCCAGCACTTTGGGAGGCCGAGGTGGGTAGATCACAAGGTCAGGAGTTCGAGACTAGCCTGGCCAACATGGTAAAACCCCTTCTCTACTAAAAATACAAAAAATTAGCCAGGTGTGGTGGTACACACCTGTAATCTCAGCTACTTGAGAGGTTGAGGCAGGAGAATCGCTTGAACCCAGGAGGCAGAGGTTGCAGTGAGCCAAGATGGCGCCATTGCACTCCAGCCTGGGTGACAAAGTGAGACTCTGTCCCCAAAAATAAGATTCAAACTTAGAGTAAGCAAACTTTTAAAAACTGAATTAATATTACAGCTTGTGATCCTCCTCCCTCTCTAAGGAAGCAGACCTGACAACACAGACCACAAAATCCTCCAGAAAAGGGCTCCAGAAGCAGCCAGTGCAGGAGGGAAGAATGAGACCCCAGCTCCTAACACCATCTCCCCTGAGCATCACCTTCCTTTCAGGCAACTCTCTCCACACCCCTCCAAACCAGCTCACCTGTTTCCCTTTGAGACTAAGAAAATACCCCTTCCCTGTTTACCTGAGGATGGCAGCATTTTATTAATATTTAAAAGATAAGCAAAAAGGCCAGGCACAGGGGCTCCCGCCTGTAACCCCAGTACTTTGGGAAGCCGAGGCGGGCAATCACTTGAGGTCAGGAGTTCAAGATCAGCCTGGCCAACATGGCAAAACCCTGTCTCTACTAGAAATACAAAAATTAGCTGGGCAGAGTGGTGAGCACCTGTAGTCTCGGCTACTTGGGAGGCTGAGGCATGAGAATCACTTCAACTCAGGAGGTGGAAGTTGCAGTGAACCAAGATTGTACCACCGCACTCCACCCTGGGCAACAGAGTAAGACTCTGTCTCGAAATAAATAAATAAAGATATTAAGCAAGCTAGCAAAAAACAGAAACTATAACATTTAAGCACATGAAAAGATGCTTGGTATCACTGATCATAGGGAAATGAAAAGTAATACCACAGTGAGATACTATATACCTATTAACGATGTTTAAAATTTTTTTAAAAACCTGGCCATGCCAAGTATAGAGCAACTAGCACTCTCATACATTGCTGGTGGGAATGCAAAATGGGACAGTCATTTTAGAAACAGTTTGGCGGTTTCTTAGAAAGTTAAGCAGACACTTACCATAGCTACATGCAATCCCACTCCTAGGTACTGACGCAAGAGAACTAAAATCTTATGTTCACAAAAAGAGCTGTATGCTAATATATACAGTGACTTTATTCATAATTGTCAAAAATTGGAAACAGCCCAAATGTTCTTTAATAGGTGAATAGCTAGACAAATTGTGGTATGTCCATCTAAAGACATATTTTTCAGCAATCAAATGGAATAAACTATTAATATTTATAACAACATGATGAATCTCAAAAACATCATGCAAGGTGAACGGAGCCTGACACAAAAAGCTATACTTTATAATCCCAATTTTATGACATTCGGGAAAAGACTAAATCAAAAACAGATGGGTGGTTGCCAGGGGCTGTGGTTAGAGAAAGGGCATTCATACTAAGGGCGTGAGAAAAATTTCTTCTATCTTGATTGTGGTGGTGGTTGTTACATGACTATATATATATGTGTCAAAATTTACAGAACTACATATCTAAGAAAGATGAACTTTACTGTACATATATTATCTCTCAATAAACTTGACTTTAAAAAACACAAGTAAATACATTAAAAAGTGACTTTCTGTATAACACTTGGGGTAACACAATAATAAATAATACCAGCAACACAAACAGCATCAGAACAAATTGCTTTTAAAGAACTGGTTTCTGGCTGGACACAGTGGCTCATGCCTGCAATTCCAGCACTTTGGGAGGCCAAGGCAGGAGGATTGCTTGAGCCCAGGAATTCAAGACCAGCCTAGGCAACATAGTGAGAGCTTGTCTCTACAAAGAAATTTTAAATATTTGGTGGATGTGGTGGTGCATACTTGTAGTCCTAGGCACTCAGGAGACTGAGGCAGAAAAACTGCTTGAGCCCAGGATTTCGAGGCTGCAGTGAGCTATGATTACACCACTGTACTCTAGCCTGGGTGACAGAGGGAGGCCTGTCTCTTAAATACAAAGAAAGAAAGAGACAAAATTTTTCCTGATCCTCAGTAGCTGTACTCTAGTATTGAATTTGCATGATGACTCAGTACCTTGCCTGGTACCCCAGGTTCATTTCAAGGTGCCATCTTGCTGCTTGCTATCTGGGAGCCAGGCAGCCATCCATCTCAGCTGTGTCTTCAATAGGGCACAAAGGACCTCACTTCAGAGCCACAGCCCTTCGGGCTCTCTGATTGGGAGCATGAAAATGACTGACATCCTGAAAGGCAGACCCCACCCTTGCAGCCTTATCGAAGTGTCTCACCCACACCATCTTACAAGAACAACAGCAAAAAAAAAAAAAAAAAAAAAAATTACTAAATCACGTGATGACTATACAATGGGGATTACAAAGTGGGAATGGAAACCTTTCTCAAAATCTACATTTAAAAGAATGTTTTATCAGGTAAAAGGTAAAGGAGGATCTCAAATAGGAGAGACACCAAGATAGTTCTAGATGGGCATGGGCATGCGGACACGCTCTCTGCAAATAGAAGCCCCCTTTTCTTGGCTCCTCATCCCCCAGGACTTGCTCTTTCTGGGGGTGCATCTACCCATCGGTAACCCATCTGTGAACCCCATTCAGAACAATAAAAGCTGGCCTCCTTTGCATACCTGATGCTGTAGATCCACTTCATCACACTGTCAGCTTCATTAAGTATTGCCTCCTGCGTGGCCCAGCTGCAGAATCTATAGAGTTTGCTTCCATTATTATACACCAACTTAACAGATTAATCTTTTGACAATATTCTCTAGCTATTTTCAATAGTTTGAAGTTGACGAAAGTTTAATGTCATGGTTCAAGATTAAAAGCTCTCACCTTAATAAAACAGCAAAACAGTACAAAACAATAGACATTATTTAATTATGGAAAAATTTGAAAATATACAAAACTAGAGAGCAGATTATTAAAAAATGCCAAGTACCTATCACCTAGCTTCAGAGTAGACTGCAGTTTGCCCAGTCTAGGTTATTCCTCTTGTCCCAGGGTAATTATTAACAGCAGGTCCTCTCACTCTAAAATGTGTGTCCGTTTAGATGACAGATTATACCCAGCCTCAACAATGATCAACTCATGGTGTATCTAACTTACCTCTAATGCTCATCCTCCCATAAACAAAATTATTTTGAGACAAATCCTGAACAGTCTACCATTTCACTCATAAGTATAATAGACTTTTTAAGAAGAGATTTTAGGTTTTTGACATCAATCTTGATGTATCTTCCATTGAGAACTAAATATAACAAGTACAGGTTTCGACTGTAACTTTACAGCCTGTAACTTTAACAGTTAAGATACATAGCAGAATCCCAAAAACTGTCTTAATGATCATTGCTAAGGCCGAAAAATGAGGCAACAATCTCCAAAGAGATGAAAACCTAGCAGCAACTGAAATATTGTGTGCATTGTAACTCCTTATTTACCGCTGAACAACAGCCTCTGGCACCCACTTCCTCCTTCTCAACCCGGTGAAAAAAAGCCAGCAGCCCTTCCTCTGTGAGGATCTACTCTGTGAGTTCCCTTAATTACTTCCTTACTTTCCAGGTCCAAGTCAAATATATATCGGCAACCCGGACCCAGTAAGTAACCGTCCACAGCACTTGGAAAATAACTGCCACCCGGGTTCCTAAGGAAAGTTTACACTTTCTCCTAATCCTTATTTTTATCCTAATCCCTTTCAGACTATTAGACCATTAGAAACTGTTCTTTCTAATGGCTACTTGTAGTTTTCTAAGTTTCTTGAGAAATAACCGAGCTTGTTAGAATTATTTGTAAACTAAAAGTCAATCATCTTTGAGTAGGGAGGAAGAATGTTTTCATGTGTCTAGACTATTTTAGATGGGAGAAGATACTGGAATTGAGTGGATGGGGACTGCAGCTACTTGAAGGCATTTTTGTAACAAAGAAAAACAAACTTCACCAGAGTTTGAATTTAAATTGTGGCCATACTAATAGTTTGTTTTACTGCTATGTACAACTTGATTGAAAATTAGTGCCCCTAGCTTCTAATCCAAGATGGCAGCCCTATCCTGGCCATTCGTATGTTTTTCTCTTTCCTTGAACCCCATTAAATTGACTATAAGGAAATAAAAATACATAATCCCACAATGACAAAGTAAAAGCAGATTATAACCAGAGGAGAGATTTCAGCAAATTTCTGGAAGACAAAAAGCTATTGGGGGACTGGTGACTAATGTTTGAGGGTGAAAGAAACCACACCCTAGATTTCAGACAGAGGTAACAAAGTCAGGGAGGCAGCCAAGCTGTCTGGCAGAGCCCTAAAGACATCCTGGACTCTGAGATGGCAAGTACTGTGGAGGGCAGGAAGAAAAATAAGAGGCTGAACACGGGGCAAATTGCAGGTCTCTATACACAGCAGCAGATCTTGCCCACTCTCTCTCCTCCCCTAACATACAGCGGTCCCCAGCCATCCACTCAGTTGAATTATCTCTGTATCTCAAAATAGCATGCATACACCGGTCTTTCTGGATTTATTAGCTTCAATCACTAGATGGGTCTTCTTGGAGAAACTGCACACGCTGCAGGAGAGAACTAGAGCCATATTATGATGGTATTGGTGCCCCAGAATAAAGCCCATCTCAGGGGGTCACCCCAGATAACAATTCATGTGAACTTCACCCTGGATTGAGACACTGGAGTCCTGAGAAAGATGAAATCCTACCACACTACTTATTATGCAGTAAACAATATCAACCCAGTCAGATACTGAACACTTCTAAGAGTTCTCAGCTGTTTTAATTACCTTATAGACAAATCATAGAAACCAATCATGGCTAGAGAACAGAATAGTTTATCAACTTTGATAGTACAAAAGTAAATATACAGCTAGAGAAGGAGGGGAGTAGGCAAGGAGACATGGTGGTAACAGCCTTATGTACAGAGTAGAAAGAGTCAGGTGACACGATCAACAGTGGAAGGAATGGGAAATCTGGTTGTAATGAATGTATTGTCTGGAGTTGTGGGGATGGCCAGAAGAGAGGTGAAGAGATGGAGGTGTGGTATAAGTAAGCTTCAATCTTGAGGGTTTTTTGTTTTTTGTTTTTGAGACAGAGTTTAGCTCTTGTCGCCCAGCCTGGAGTGCAATGGTGTGATCTTAGCTCACTGCAACCTCCACCTCCCAGATTCAAGCAATTCTCCTGCCTCAGCCTGGCATATGCCACCACACCCAGCTAATTTTGTATGTT
This sequence comes from Ateles fusciceps, assembly GCA_036589455.1. Lineage (NCBI taxonomy): Eukaryota > Metazoa > Chordata > Mammalia > Primates > Atelidae > Ateles > Ateles fusciceps. Next base: position 39,368,133 of record JAZHEH010003205.1, read on the forward strand.
TAGTAGAGACAGCATTTCACCCTGTTGGTGAGGCTGGTCTTGAACTCCTGACCTCAAGTGATCCACCTGCCTTGGCCTCCCAAAGTGCTGGGATTACAGGTGTGAGCCACTGCACCTGGCCGCTTCAACCTTGATTTTTATGGCAGAAAGTCACTAGACAATGATCACAGTTGATACATTCAAAAACAGCAGTATATGCATATTATTTTGAGATACAGAGGTATCTACAGCAGAACAAAAAACACAGCTAAAAGTGGTTTGCCTGTGGATAAGGGATTTGGGGTGGGATTTGGGCAGGGATTGTTGCTTTTTATTAGAAGCCCTTCAGTCCTATTTGATTCATTAAGTATGAACAAGCATTGCCTTAAAAACTGAAAGTTTGGGAACAGGAGGAGAAGAAAGAAAAATAATGGTATATTTTATGAAATAAGAAAGAGGAAATCTCACACACAGTATGGTAGGAATGAGCGTGGAATGGTTAGGCTGGATACTGCATAACTATGGTAACAGATGTAGCTAATTTAGGACACAAACGAGGGTGTTGGAAAGATCTAAGAGAAATATGGTGTTAAGAGGGAAGGAGAATAAATTCTAAAAAAAGGGATGCTGAGATAATCAGTATAGATGCTCTGCCATCTGACGCAAGGAAAGGAGGAAAGAGACCAAACCCGCCCTCACTTTTCCTGTCTTTTCACAGTAGATTTTTCAAAGTAAGCCCCAAGATATTCTTATGGGGACTCCACGCCGAGTAAAGAAAGCAAACATGATAAAATTCATAATAAAATAACACAGGCAGAATATCACGTCCATTGCTAAATGAAATTCCATTTCATAAAGCCTCCATGCCTTTCAAAGTTTAATAACTTCATTTGTTCCTTGAGAAAAACAATTTTAAAACAACATTCAAATGCCCTTGTATTGATTTTCCCTTCAATACAATGATTCACAATCAAGCACAAAGATTTAACTACTTTTTCAAAATTCCACAGAAAATTACCAAAGGAATGTAAAAATAGGAACCAATCTGCATCACTTCTGGTTACCAGGGGAGGCTGCCATCCATGTGGCAGAACTATGCAGGATCGACATCTTTGCAACACTGGTTCTTCCCATCCGGGGAACATGACATTCTATTTCTTAAGTAAATATTGCTAGTGCATATTTTCTGTGAAAATTGTCCATTTCATCAAGATTTTCACAGATGTTAGGATACGATAATGCATAGTGTTCTTAGGATTTCAGATCTTTTCTTCACGCTGTTCCATATGTCATTTCTAGCTTTGTGAATTTTTTGCCTTTTTATCTTAATCAGGCTTTCTGGAAGTTTGTCTATTTTATTGGCTTTCTAAAAGAACTAACTGGCTAGATAAAAGGTGGGGGAGAGGGCATATAAGAGGTGGAAAGAGTTGCTTTTGGAGGGGCCAGGAGGGTGGGAGAATATGTGCAGAAAGATGGAGTGGTTTTCAGCCTACCTAGGGGATACAGCATAAAGAAAGAAGAAAAGCAGTAGAGGTAGGTAAGGAGTTTGGGCTTTATCCGGAGGGTAGAGAAATGATGAGATTAGATTTTTGTTTTAAAAAGATCAACTATGCAACATGGTGAAACCTCGTCTCTACTAGAAATTAAAAAAAAAAAAAAAAAAAATTGGCCAGGCGTGTTGGCATACACCTGTAGTCCCAGCTACTTGGGACAATTGCTTGAGCCCAGGAGGTCAAGGCTGCAGTGAGCCGTGATTGCACCACTGCACTCCAGCCTGGGCAACAGAGCGAGAGCCATCTAAAAAAATAAATAAATAAACTATGGCTGGAGGAAAACTGGGCTGGAGGCAGGAAAGAAGGTGGGGGGGAATCTACAAAGTAATCCAGGGTTTCAGCCAGGAGCAGTGTAACCATATGAAACAGAAACACAAGCAAAGTAGCCCAGGCAGAATGGAAGGTAACCTCATCAACATGGAAACCAAAGTCTAGCCCAGACTCAGAGAAACTTACAAGAATTGTAATCAATTAGGGAGCCATGGGGATGGGATGAAGGATGTCAAATGGTCCTTAGAGCCACTACTGATAGAAGCCACAAGGATTTACTACTCGACCTAGTAAGTTTTTTCCAGCCGCTCGAAGGCTGGAAAGAGGCACAGAGAAAACCATTCCAGGTATTAAATGGAGCTGTGAAATTTGTTTTCAGGTGCTTACATCCTAAGCTCCCTGGCCTCCAGATCCTGCCCTGGAAGCTTGCAGGCTGAGGCCCTATGTTAGATCAAATACATTACGGGTATTTACTGCTGAGTAGAGTAGCATTTATTTATGTACTTTTGTATTTTTATTTTTAGCTGCATCTGGTGAAGTGATCAGAATCAACCTTGTTTGAAGCTGGATGTATTAAATGCCCACTTTACTGGGAGCTCCCTCAGCACATGTCTGAGGAAATGAGGGTGCTATGGTCTGGATTTTTGATCCCTCCAAAGTTCATGTTGAAGGAGGTGTTGCCTCGTGGGAGGTGTTTGGGTCATGGTGGCGGATCCCTCAGGAATGGCTTGGCGCCCTTCTCGCGATAGTGAGTGAGTTCTCACTCTTTTCATTCCCATGACAGCTGGTTGTTAAGAAGAGCCTGGCACCTCCCTCACCTGTCTCTTGCTTCCTCTCTCACCATGTGATCTCTGTACACGCCAGCTCCCCTTTGCTTTCTGCCAGGAGTGAAAGTGGCCTGAGACTTCCACCAGATGCCCAGTCTTCCAGCCAATAGAATCATGAGCCAAGTAAACCTCTATAAATTACCCAGCCTTGGATATTCCTTCACAGCAACACAGACAAAGACAAGGGTCTGCCACTCCAGGTGGCAGTGCTGATAGAGTTCCCAAGGCCCTTGGATTTATATACCTCATCCCCACCCCACTGACCTTACCACAGCCCGTCTAGCCCTGTTGCATTGAGCCTGGGGATACTAGAAATTAACTGAGAGGACATCACTGCTTCTTCCCAGGAAGCCCCCTTGTGGATGCTCATGGGCCAGTTGATGTTGGCCGGCACCATCTGTACTCTACCTTTTACAGAATCCTTAAAGAATCTAGGCCCATTGTTTCTTCTCTTCTCTTCTCTAAAACTCAAATGGATGTTTTCCTTACTATGTTTGTCTTTGGTTATTTTGAAGAAAGGAAACACAAACATTTAGGCCCATGATGCCATCTTGAAACCATCTATGTATGTGCGTTTATAACCCTGTACCTGCAACCCGGATTTCAGGTCCCAGCCCAGACACATACACACATCTACCTCTCTACAGGCCACCCCCACCTCAAACTCATCTTGTCTAAAACTGACCACTGTCTTCCATAAACCACTTCCTTCTTGGCTGTACTGAATTCCCCAGTAATCAGACAAAGTGAGTTTTAGATCACCAAGCAAAGCAGGGCTCCAAATCTCTTGGAATAAATTTGATACATATTTTTTGAAGCATCAAAGTAGTCACCACTGAGATGTTATAACATTGAATAACATACAAATGGTACAGTTCTGATTTTTTAAAGTTTAAGAGAAGCAAGGCTTGTTTGGAGATGCAAATTTAGATGACAAACTTATCAAAGAAAGCAAGAAAATGGTTACCATAAAAGGAAGGTGAGTGGTTACCCCCAGGGGAAGGAGGGTGTGGTCCGAGGGTACACTGGGCTCTGGAGCTGGTGGTGTCCTGCATCTTAAGCTGCATGGTGTTCACATGGGCATTCACCTTATAATATTTTGCTAAACTGCATGTTTGTTTCATGTCTTTTTCTATATCTGTGTTATGTTTTATATATTTTAAGGTTTTTTAAAATAAAGTACTCATTACAAGGGGAAGAAATAAAATTTCGTGGACTTTCGTACAGTTATTTTGATAAAGTTGGCAACAAACTTATCTTCCATCATACAAAATGCCAGAAGACAAAAGAATATTTGGAGTTTTTAGGTAAAAAGATTATGATGAAGAAGTATATGCCCCAAAAGAGTAATGTTACTGTGAGAGGGCAACATAAAGAAGTTCTTAGGCAAGTAAGAACCGCCAGAATACCCTTTCTGAAAAAGATTCCAGCTAATCAAGAAATAAGTAAAACTGAAGATTGAGCCTAGGAAATGGACTGAGTGTTGTAACCTATCTAACTCTCAGTCTAAATAGCAGCTGTTAGTATGGTTAGGAAACATAATATAAATGTCAAAAATAATTCTAGAAAACAAAAGCATACATTCCTTAAAAAAAAAAAAAAAAAAAAGACAATAATCTGGATCTAAAAGCCCAAAATTTTTTTTTTTTTTTTGAGGAGTCACACTTTGTTGCCAGGCTGGAGTGCAGTGGTGCGATCTCGGCTCTCTGCAACCTCCACCTCCCAGGTTCAAGCAATTCTCCTGACTCAGCTTCCCGAGTAGCTGGGACTACAGATGCGCACAACCATGCCCAGCTAATTTTTGTATTTTTAGTAGAGATGGGATTTCACCATATTGGCCAAGCTAGGCTTGTCTCAAACTCCTGACCTTGTGATCCACCCGCCTCAGCCTCCCAAAGTGCTGGGATTACAGGCATGAGCCACCACGCCCAGCCTAAACCAAGATGTTTTTAAGGCAAAAAGTTAGTGGAGGTAGATGGGCAACATGAAAGAAATTAAAGCTGGGCACAGGCTCACACCTGTAATCCCAGCACTTTGGGAGGCCGAGGCAGGCAGATCACCTGAGGTCAGGAGTTGGAGACCAACCTGGCCAACATGGTGAGACCCTGTCTCTACTAAAAACACAAAATTAGCTGGGTGTGGTGTCAGATGCCTGTAATCCCAGCTACTTGGGAGGCTGAGGCACAAGAATCGCTTGAACCCAGGAGACAGAGATTGCAGTGAGCTGGATGACAGAAAAAAAAAAAGAAATTAAATTATATTAAATCTCTTATGAAAGACAACTATATTTTTAATGTCAATAAAGACTAGTAGAAAAAATGGACAGACAACTTCCCTTTTATCTAAAGAATAAGGGACTCTTACACTACATTTAAATTAAGAAAGGGGGTAAGAAAATAGTTTGGAATTTTTTTAATGTAAAATAAAATTTTAGAAGATCTATGACTGTATCACATGTAATAAATGTAAATTTGGTCACAATTGGATTAAAAATCCAATTAAGATGCTTAAAATAGATAAAAATGACATTAAAGAAGAAAGCTTAAGAAGAAAGAGAATGAGCATAACGCCAGGGTAATGGAAACAGAAAGAAGGCAGGACCAGGTTTCTTACCACACAGTAAAATTTAAGACAAAATAAAAATACAATGAGACAAAGAAGGTTTAGAAATATGGAAGATTCACTCTGCAATGGAGAGTCAAGGGTCACAACGTTTGTGTTGCAAAGGATGACCCGTCATCCCCATTTGCCTGGCACTGTCCTAGCTTTAGCACTGAAAATCCTTCATCCCAGAAAACCCATCAGTCCTGGGCAATCAGGGCCCTAAGTGATACAGCATCAAATATAACCATGTAAAAATATATTAAATATATACAAATATATGTTTATAGTATATAATTACATATATTATGTATCAAACAAATATATCAATATACCTGTACATATGATGTAAACATGGATTTAAAGTTATATGGGCATGCTAAAGGACATAGTAAAAGGAAAGCAGTCAAAAATATCATTTGAGGCTAACGTCTCTTGTATTCTTTGACAGAACCACTTAGGTACAAAGAAAAGTTTAAAATAAATTTGAGTAATATAATCAATAAACTTGTTTGAATCTATAAACTGAAGTTGACACTCTACAGAGGATATACTTTCTCTTCACCATTTTCAGTAACATTGACAAAGCTTTTCTAGGTAGTTTATCTTGGAAGACAGACCAGGATGAAATCTTTACTAGAAGCTTGCCATTTCATGGGTCCTCTTTGAGTTTGGAAGATTTGGTGGTGGCTGTCATTGAAGACAGGGCAGTTTTTCATATTACTGCTTTAAAATTCTTTTAGGCTAAAACTGTAGCAGCCAAGGTATAAGGAGTCCAATATTGTGGCTGCAATCTTTTCTAAAGATTAAAATTTCTATTCCAAGAATCTATGTGTGCCCCTATACATAATTCAAAATGCTTAAACTATATTAAAATCCCTTTTGGGGGAAAAAATTTCTCATAGACCTCATGGTTTACCTAAGTCACTTTTATTAAAATGTAACTTAAATATAAATACTCATAAATACCAGTTCTAAACACCTATGCTTTATAGCTTCTATATTATTAAAATGTCAAAACAATGTACAAATAAATACAACTATCAACTTTAAAATATCAAACTAATAAAATTTATTGCAATAGATGTCTTTCACATGTAACAATTCATTAATTCTTATATCACCATGAAATCAATGCCATATATTTATTCCCATGTTATCATAAGAAACTGAGCAGCAGAGAGGTTGAGTAACTTGCCTAAAGTCTCACAGTTAGTAGGTAGAAAAATAATTTTTGAAGTCAGACAGTCTGATGTCACTTAACCAACAGAACAAATTACTCGTCTCTTTTTTTTTTTTTTTTTTTTTTGAGACAGAGTCTCGCTCTGTCATCCAGGCTGGAGTTCAGTGGTACGACCTCAGCTCACTGCAACCTCTGCCTCCAGGGTTCAAGTGATTCCCCCTGCTTGAGCCTCCTGAGTAGCTGGGATTACACATGCCCACCACCACACCCAACAGATTTTTGTATTTTCAGTAGAGACGGGGTTTCACCATGTTGGTCAGGCTGGTCTGGAACTCCTGACCTCAAGTGATCCACCTACCTCGGCCTCCCAAAGTGCTGGGATTACAGGTGTGAGCCACTGCGCCTGGCCCTGTCTTATTTTCTTAGATGTAGGGTACCTATTGGGGAGTTACTAAATATGCATTAAATGAAGATCTAATTCAAATATTGTTAAAATCCACAACAGCAACTTTTTTGTTGTGTTTTTACTACATCTGCTGCTAATAAATTGCTGCAAACCTGATCCATACAAAGGTAGAACTGGCATGAGATCTTCAGTCCCTGCCGGTAGAGCAGTGGTCACCAGGAGCTGCACTTTTGGAGTTGGCAAGCTGTGCGTGCCCTGTGTGGACTCACTCTCTCTACTATTCAAACTCCCCATCACTTTACCCCGGGCTGTGGCTGGAGCCACCAGGCCTGCCCCTGGCTCAAATGGAAAGATACAAAGGCAAACACAGACTCCAGCATCAGTTTCAGGCTTGCCATCAAGATGATCCAGAACACAATTTTATTGCTAATTATTTATGATTATCACTGGAATAGGTTAGGCATGGTGGCTCATGCCTGTAGTCACAGCTACTGAGGAGAGAGAGGCAGGAGGATCGCTTGAGCCCAGGAGGTCCAGGCTGCAGTGAACCATGATCATGCCACTGCATTCCAGCCTGGGCAACAGGGCGAGATCCCAACTCAAACAGTCTGGGTGACAGAGCAAGACTCCTCAAAAAAACAAAAGATATCACTGGAATGAAACCACTAATGTTAAGAATCCTTCAAAATACATATACATTCAGAACCCCAGGGGGCTGAGAGACCTGTGACATGATATCATTAGTCACGCTGAGGGCCATTGTAAAAAACAACCCTATGAAACTTGGCCTTGCATCTGACAAGGAAGTGATTCGAGGCATCATTTCAAACACTATGTCATATCAGGAAAAAGTTCCTTTCTGGTCTCGGAATCAAGAACTGTTGGCCGGGAGCAGTGGTTCACACCTGTAATCCTAGCACTTTGGTAGACAGAGGTGGGCGGATAACTTGAGGCCAGGAGTTTAAGACCAGTCTGGCCAACAGGGCAAAACCCCGTCTCTACTAAAAACACAAAAATTAGCTGGATGTGGTGGCACGGGGCTGTAGTCCCAGCTATTCGGGACTACACATAGTTCATTTCTCTACCAAATTATAGGCCCCTTGACATAATAAGGCAACAGTTTGATATAATGATTATTGGCACTCACTATTGCCCAGGCATTTAGGGCTATGGATTCCTCAAATCTATTCGGGAGGCTAGGCATAAGAATCACTTGAACCCAGGAGGCGGAGGTTGCAGTGAGCCAAGATCATGCCACTAGCACTCCAGCCTGGGCGACAGAGTAAGACGATGTTTCAAAAAATATAAAACATAAAAAATAAAAAAGAATTGTTGTGTTTTTATGTTCTGGCAGTGTAATGTTTTGAGTTTTCCCACACAGCTGTTATCACAATTTATAATTATATATTCATTTGAGAGTTTTTTTTTTTTTTTTGAGACGTTGTCTCACTCTGTCATCCAGGTTGGAGTGCAGTGGCGCAATCTCAGCTCACAGCAACCTCCGCCTCCTGGGTTCAAGCAATTCTTCTGCCTCAGTCTCCTGAGTAGTTGGGACTACAGGGGCGTGCTATAACACCCAGCTAATTTTTTCTATTTTTAGTAGAGATGGGGTTTCATCGTGTTAGTCAGGATAGTCTCGATCTCCTGACCTCATGATCCACCCACCTCGGCCTCCCAAAGTGCTGGGATTACAGACGTGAGCCACCTTGCCTGGCCGAGATTTCTTGATGAATGTCCATTTCTTGCATTTGTCTTTAAGTGCCCATCAGGGCAGAGACCACATCTATCTGCTTTTCTCCCTTTGTTCCCAGACCTCTCACAGAACCTGGCACATAGTAAGTCCTCACTGAATGTTTGTTGAGTGAAGAAGTGTGTGAATGAGTTAAAACAAATAAATAAAACATATAAGCCATGGTCTGGTCAATTTCTTTTTTGCTTATGCTATAAGGAATTTTAGAGCTGGATTTGTTTCCTGCCCATAGCCAATGCAGAAGGTCTTCTGCTCATGTTTTTATATCAGCCTCATTCTTAAGACCATTTTATGACTCCATCCTTAGTTTCCTTTTTCTTCTTTCCCATCTACTTCCAAGTTAGGTTGCCTTGCCATATTTATGAATCCCTGTAAATTGTCTTAGATCCCTTTGTGGAACAGGTGGTAATAAATAAATATATCTACCAAAGCCTTTTTTATATATATTTAAAATCTTAACACTAAACCCATTGCCAGCAAACACATTTGCTCATCTGTAAACCTTAAGAATAGCTGAGATTTGCTAATTCCATCACTATACTAATATTTAAAACAAATTAAATCCAAACCTAGAAACTACAGCATCTCGTCAGGCATTGTTGTACGTTTGTATGTGACAACCATATTTCTAATAAGGCTAGGCAATTTGGTGGACAAGAAAGAACATAGGGCTTACTTAAAAATTCTTACGGATTTTGGTTCAAAGAATAATTTATCTTTAGTGGTTTTTCAAAATGTGTTGACATCCTGCTAATAATGAAAACTTTGCTCTTGTGCCCTATGCAGGGAGGAGTGGGGGGAAGGGGGCTGGGCAAGATCAGGATCTATAGGAGAAAAGTCTCTACAGAGAAAAGTTTGATCACATCACACAATTAAGGCAGAATATTATAAAGTAAAATATTAAAATGGTCTAACCCCCCTCATAAGTCTCTAACATATTATTCATATGCTAACGGAGGTGTTATCCGCAAGTCTGTAAGGTCAGCATTCTCTTCTTTGGTCAGATTCATTTAAAGCACTTTTACTTCAAATGCTAACCAGCTATTTTTCTCTTAAACAGAACATAACTTTCAAATCCCATTAATGAGAACACCCCTCACTGTACAAGTTAAACATCTCAGGAATCCCAGCTAGATCCACAAACTAGATGTGAAAACAGTTGCTTGTACCTTCTCCAATCCCTTTGCTTCCTCCAGGATGCCAGACTAACCACTCCTTTTGGGTTACTCAGAAAGCATGAAATGTGCATTTAGGAAACTGAGATTTGATTTCTATTATTGATAAAACTCACCTGAGTCAGTTGAATCTTAGATGACAAACGGCAAGAGGGAAGAGTGGGTTTAAGGAAACAGATGGATAATAATCGGTATTAGAGATAAATGACAGTTTTTAAAAGAATTTGATAGGATGTGGGCTGGAGCTTGCTTTTTTTTTATTCTCTATTGTTATTTCCTATTTTCTATTTTTATTTTTGGGCAGGAGATGGAGATTAGGGGTGAGAAAAGGAAGGAAGAGAAAAGGAAAGACAATAGGCCAGACCCGAGAGCCTGATCTGCATCCTAAAGCAGTCTGCCCCCTCCCTCCCTTCCCCACAACACCAAGTAGGCTTTGGTTGTGGTTTCAAAACAAGCAGACACCGACTCCCGCCTCCGGGACCGGGGATGGCCTCCGCCCCGGCTGCAGAAAGGGAGGGGGAGGGGAAGATGGAAGATAAGAGAGGAACAGACTAGCAAGAGCCCCTAGGGGACAGTGGGGTTTTTTCCCTCCAAAGTGGTGGAGCCTCATAAAATCCAAACCCACGAGGTCCGCTCACGTGCCTGTTGCCCCGATCTCAAGGTGGGCGGCTGCCGACGCCGCACCTGCTCTGCCCGCCCCTGCGGCTGAGCGCAGCGCCACGGGTGATCGCGAGGCCGCGGGGGACGCGCCCAGCCCCACCAAGCCCGCCCCGCACGGCTCCCTCGGAGGGCGGCGGCCAAGCTGGAAGGGAAGGGAGGGGAGGGGAGGGGAGGGGCGGCCCCGCCCGGCGAGGAGAGGCGAGGATTGCCGCCCCTCCTTTCGGACCCAAAGAAAGCCCCACCTGTCAGTCCTTACGCTCCGGGCGAGGGTCTCACCATCCCTAAGCAGAGGCCAGCGCTTGCAACCCCCGATTTCCTAAGCGCCTCCGACACTACATCATCACCAGAAACCTTGAAGCGCAAAACACACTGTCGCCGGCCACGGCTGCAGCGCCGACGCGCTCTGCAACAGACGCGCCCCCACCTGGGCCAGGCGGCTCCTGCCCCGCCGAGGGATGCCAGGGTCTCCCGCGCCAGGAGACCAGCGACCCCAGGCAGCCCACCAGGCCCGCTCCCCAGACCTTACCTCCTGCGCAGCATCTAGCCATCTCCGGTCTGCCACTGCGGGTTGGTTTTGTGATTTTTATGGGGTTTGGGGGTTCGCTAAAAAATCCACCCAGCTAATCTGCAGAGCAGCGTCTTCTGCCCATGCTGCAGCCCGCGCTCGTCAGAGCTGCGGGGAGATCCCCCAGCAGTGCAGCAGCTCCGCGGCGGCGGGGATGACGCGCCACGGACGCCGCAGCTCCTTGACAAAAGGCTCGGCTTCCCGCTCGTCCCTCACAGCCCTGCCGTCAGAATTAAAGCCATTTCCCGCACGAGGCTAGGAGGAAATGGAGAGCTCTCCCGGCCGTGCGCGCTGACAAAAGGCCGCTGAGCGGTGCCCACAGCGCCCCCTCCAGCGGGCCGCGCCGGCCGCCCGAGGGCCACTGTGCTGCAGTGCCCCGCCCGCAGCACCCCCCACCGCCCCGCAGCGGCCCCGCCCTGCAGCGGCCCCCCCGCCCCGCAGCGCCCAGCTCCAGGTAGCGCCCCTCCCGCGACGCCGCAAGACCCCCCCCCCGCCAGGCTTTCAGCCCCCTTCCACCCCCGCTCCGCACCGCTCACTGCCCGTGAGGGCCAGAGCTAAGTAGGGGAGTCTGTTACTAGGGAGAAAATCTGAAGCAGAGCTCCCTTGGGGAAATGTATCCTCCCTGGAAGGAAGAAAAAAGTCTTACACTTGGAGTATTTATTTTCGTCTGGAAAGGACATCTAGCTTTCGGAAGATAATTCTATTAGTGATTTTAATAGCAATTGTTTGAATTCCAAACCAAAATTCTCCCAGTCCTGATTCTCACTCCCTTTTCAACTAGGACAAAAATTTTGTTGTGGCCCTGCCCTTGGGGGGCTGTGGGTACAACGCTCTCCAACTCTCACTACATCCTCCTCTCACTCCTTTCCGTCCCCAGTCTCGCGGCCCAGAAGGAACAGGTGTGTTGTGAGTGGGGGGAACTAGACAGGGAACCAGAACACACCCTGATCAACCCACTTAACCTCTCTGGGCCTCGTCGTCTTCCTCTGCAAAATGATGGTGTACCTAAGGCACCTCCCATTTCCAATACTTTCAAGCCCTGGCCTTCAGAGAGTAGGGGGTGTTAGAGGTAGCTCTGGACTTTTCACCCCCCATTACCTTGACCAGTCCCCAAAACTCCCCCTCAATCAACATTTCTCTCCAAGGGCTTTTGGAAATGTGCTTGTGAAATGTATAGCTTCCAGAAAAACCTCTGGCCACTGATCCAAAACCTGATCATGGCCACTTTGCCCTTCCAGGTTCTGGGGCACCACAGCCCTCAGACACCCCCACAAAAGTCACTGGTCCCCTCCACAGTGCTGCTGTGGAACCAGAATGTGGGTGAGGTGGGCTCAGGATTTGGTAATTTAACAAGCAGCCCTAGCGATTCCTTTGCACACTAATGCTTTAGCAACAAGCACTCTGAGAGATACCACTGATTTAGAAAAAAGGAAAATGCCCATGACAACCTAAAACAACTGCCAGGCATTCTGTTTCAGATGCCAGGATAAATTTGTCTTCCTGCTCCAGCCCCCTTTCCCTTACAAGAAATATACATGCACACCTGGTCCCTGCACCCTCCTCCACACTCAGAGCTTCTCACTCATTCTCATTTAGAATCACTGAGTCCATAAGCCCTCTCCCCATTCTTCTGTCAAAACCTGCTAGAAGAAATACAACAAGCTCAGCCACACAAGATGAAACCCCTTCCCCTCCCCACCCCAGGACCTAGGTCTGTCTGGTCAAGGAAGCCAGGGAAGTGATGCGTTTATTGAGACACTCCTGGCAGCCATGGCTCTATTGGTTCCAATGGGTGATGAGATCTGAGAAGCAGGGAACCCTTCTCCAGAGCCCAGAAGTTCTACACGTAAAGTGGGCTCTACATCTTAATAGAACCCCCAAGGAGAATGGAGAATTCTTGTTAGAAATAGCAGGTTTCATAAGTCCACCCCAGTCATTTCCATCCCCAAAATTTCTCTTCCCAGTGTGTTATTTTGTTTTCTCACACTAATCCTAGCAAACCCTTGTTGGTTCCTGGCACGGTTTCTGAGGGCTTTACATGCATTTTCATATAATCCTTACAAGAACTGTGTGAGAGTGCTACTACTATCATCCCCATTTTATAGATGAAGAGACTGAGGCACAGAGATGTTAAGTCACTTGCCCTAGGTCACACAGCTAGTGGGTGGCTGAGGCCAGGAACTCAAACTCAAATGCTGTGACTCCAGAGTTTGTGGGCCCTAACTGCTACACTGCATGGCCTCCCCAGAGGGGACAATAAAATAAACATTTTTTTTCTTTTTTGAGACAGAGTCTCATTCTGTCACCCAGGCTGGAGTACAATGGCAAGATCTCAGCTCACTACAACCTCTGCCCCAGGTTCAAGCAATTCTCCTGCCTCAGCCTCCTGAGTAGCTGGGATTACAGGCATGCACCACGCACCACAGCTAATTTTTGTATTTTTAGTAGAGATGGGGTTTCGGCATGTTGGCCAGGCTGGTCTTGAACTCCTGACCTCAGGTGATCCACCCATCTTGGCTCCCAAAGTGCTGGGATTACAGGCGTGAGCCACCCACCCAGCCGAAAATAAACTTTTTAAAGCAGAACTAGTACAAGACACTGACAGGCTGATAAGGCTAATACATATTCCTTTCCCCCCAAAAAGAATGATTCTGCTTCTCTAGTCATCACAGGGAGATGTATATACATACATACATGCCCAGCTTCTCCTAGGGTCCATTTGATACTCTAGCATACTGAAAAGGTGGTGCCATCCTGGGACTTTAAGAATTGTCCAAATGTCAGACGGAAAACAAAACGTCATTAATTCCCACATTCATAGCCTATATGAATTAATTTAAGTTCCAGAAATTCTCACTGAATTTCAAATTCACTTCGAAATCCAAGAAAGGAACCACAGTTGTAGTTGGCTCCAACTGTCACTGGAAGACCGCAAGACTACAGAGCTCCCACTGCCACAAGCCCAAGATGCCTGGCCCTTAACTAGGGCCAGAGAACACAAGAGACCCCCATGTCGGACCCAGGAAAATCACAGCTGGCTAACCCTCAATGGCCAGATCGTTTTAAATTAGATTTTCTGACTGATTTGCAGTAATATTTCTCATCTTCCAAGAATGAGAAAATGTTTCTAGCCAAGAATAACTAGTAGAGAGAGAAGCTGGCAGTGCAACACTGGCAGTGCCCCAGTGAGCCCCACCTCCTGGTATCCATGCCCTGTGTATTACCCTCTCCTTAGGTGCTGGCGTGACTGTGGCTCACTTCTAACCAACAGGATAAGGCAAAGGTAATGGGATGTTCACTTCTGTGGTTATATTACATAAGAGTCTTACTAGCAGCTCTCTCAGTTGGCTTCTTGGCCTGCATGCTTTCATTAGTAGCCATGTTCTGGAAGGTCTACATGGCAAGGAACTGAGGGTGACATCCAGCCAATAGCCAGCTGGAAACTGAGACCCTCAGTCCAAAAAGTCCTAGAGGAAATGAATTCCACTGACATCACATAAGTTTAGAGGCAGATCCTTCCCCCAGTTAAGCCTCCACTGAGAACCCAGCCCTGGCTGACACCTTGATTTCTGCCTTGTGAGAGACACTGAAGGAGAAGACTCAGTTAAGTCATACCCAGACTCAACTACTTGCCCACAGAACCATGAGATAATAAATGTGTTATTTTAAGTGGCTTAGTTTGTTTTAATTGGTTACACAGCAATAGATAAATAAGGAGGCTTAGCATGCTATAGGCCCAGGCATACTTATCAATGGCCTTTTCTAGGTCATGCTGGAAATGCTGGAGAAATTCACACCTCTGGGATCAGCCCTCAACCAATGACCATTAGGAGTCTGTGGATAAAGAGCCTGGCTCACTCATCCCTGAGAGTTGGGAGAGCACCACAATGTTCTCCATTGTCTCTCAGAGAGCCTCAGCAGGCTTGAGCCCCCACAGCAGTAATCTACCTGCTCACTCAAGTGTCTTTTATGGGCTTTTCTTCCCTATAATCCTTTCCCACTCCCATACAGGTGCTTCCCTGGCTTGCCTCCCAACTTACACTCAAGTCATGATCTACTTTTAGCAGAACCCACTTTAAGATGGGGCAGGGAAGGGAAAACAGTGCTTTCAAAGGAAGATCACTGAAAAATCGTAAGTCTTGACATCCTGAAGATACCCAATATACAAAAGTTCACCAACTCTATGGTTGATGCTGCTCTGGAAAGAGAACTGAAATGGGAGTCCAGGACTAGGGCTCCAGTCTCAGTCCCAGAGAGTATGTGGACATAGGAAAGACCCTGACCCCTTATTCTCCCTTCCCAGCTATAAAGTGAGGGTAACAGCACTTGCCCTCTGTTATGGGCTGAATCACATCCCCCTCAAATTTATATGTTGAAGTTCTAGCCCCCCACTGCCTCACAATGTGACTATAGTTGGACCTAAGTCCTTTAAAAAAGTAATTAAGGTAAAATGATGTCATATGAGTGGGCCCTAATCCAGTATGATTGATGCCCTTATAAGAAATGTGGACACAAACTGGCATAAAGGGATGACCATATGAGGACATAGCAAGAAGGTGGCCATCTACAATCCAGGAAGAAATCATATCTGCCCACACCCTGATCTCAGACTTTGAGCCTGTGGAACTGTAAGACAAGACATTTCTGTTGTTTACCATCACCACTGGGGTTGCTTTATTATGGGAGCCCCAGAAAACTAATACATCCTCCAACTACCCAAGGTTGTCATGTAGACAAAATAGGACACCAAGCGAAAGCACTTATGGTCTTATTACTTATTGAGACAACCAGTGTAACCCTGGCCACACCAGAAAATAACCAGAGTGGTCCCAGAGACAGAGAGGTCCCAGACTACAGTTCCCACCTTCACATTAGGTCCAGACCTAGAGAGCTGTGGATAGAACCATGTTGAGCCCTGCTAACATGTAAGTCACTCTAGGGGAGGCCCTCATGGACCTCGATGTTAAGTGCACTAGTTCCTTTTACCAGCCCTTAGGAATCCATAAGAATTTTTTTTTATGATCACCACTTGCCCAGCAGGACTTAATTATTCTAGAGTTGTTACTCCTGAGAAGTTGCTAAAGGTTTTAGAGTCTGTCTTGAAACTTGGAGCTGATGCCTCAGATAGACCCACGGATTTGTTCCTGGCACCATGATTCTCTTACCACCCAATGCCTCTCAGGCAGCTAGACCAGCAGATGGTTCTTATTCTGATTCTGAGGAATTCCACTTAGGGTGTGTACAACTCACATCAGTAGGGACTTCATCATCCTTACCCGGAGACCCAGTTCCATACAATGCCACATTCAAAAGAAATAATCCCACTGCCAATGCCTTGAAAAGTTCTGAAAGTGATTGAATAGATGGAAAGGAGAGGGAGCAGGGGAAATTCTCCTGTCGTCTGTTCAGTGTAGTCCTACACCAGTGGAAGTTGTCCTAGGAATTCCTAACCCTTCTCCTACTTTCCAGAGCTTTTCTTCTGTACATAGCTCTCTTTCCTCTCTAATAAAGATGGCGATGTGGTTTGGCTGTGTACCCACCCAAATCTCATCTTAAATGGTAGCTCCCATAATTCCCACTTCTTGTGGGAGAGACCCAGTGGGAGATAATTGAATCACATGGGTGGTTTCCCCAATGCTGTTCTCGGGGTAGTGAATAAATCTCATGAGATCTGATGGTTTTATAAGGGGTTTCCCCTTTTGCTTGGTTCTCATTTCTCTTGCCTGCTACCATGTAAAATGTCCCTTTGCTCTTCCTTCATCTTCCACCATGACTGTGAGGCCTCCCAGGCCATGTGGAACTGTGAGTCCATTAAACCTCTTTTCCTTTATAAATTACCCAGTACATCTTTGTTAGCAGCATGAGGACAAACTAATACAGCTAGTCTCCCCTTCTATTCTCCTTCCTTCTGTTCGTTTACACCATTCCCCCCAATGAAGACAAGGGACCCAAAGCCCAGCAGACAAGCAAACAAAACTACTCTTTAAGGCGGGGGAAGGGAAAAAGGCTGTGGTCAAACATCCAGAGTATCCGTGAGGGTATTTCAGGGTGAGATTCGCATTTGACTCAGCAGACCAAGTAAGGCAGATTGTCCTCCCTACTGTGGGTGGCTTCTGGACTACAACGTAAACCATTGGCTCTCCTGGTTTTCAGGCCTTTGGACTCAAGCTGCAACCATCCCACTGGCTCTCCTGAATCTCCAACTTGCTCACTGCAGATCTTGGTACTTCTCAGCTTCCATAAATGCATGAGCCAATTTCTTACAATAAATACATAATCTCCTGTTGGTTCTTTTCTCTGGAGACCACCAATGCAGATTTTGGCACCAAGAGTGGGATGTTACTGTAAGAAATACCTAACAATCTAGAAGTGGCTTTGGAACTGGGTAATTGATAGAAAATGGAAGAGTTTTAAGATTTATGCTAGAAAAAGCCTAGATTGCCGTAAAGGGACTGTTGATAGGAATACGGATAGTAAAGATAATTCCGGTAAGCATTAGAAAGAAAACAGAGCTGGAGAGAAGCATTCATCTTCTTAGAGAACACATAGATAATCATGAACAGAATGTTGGCAGGAATAAGGCTGAGGCATGAGAATCACTTGAACCTGGGAGGCGAAGGTTGTTGTTAACTGAGATTGTGCCATTGCACTCCAGCCTGGGCTACAGACTGATGCTCCATCTCAAAAAAAAAAGTGATCCTGCTACACGATGGTAAACAACCTGGCTGAATTACATTCTAGTGCTTTTGGGAAGGTAGAACTTGCAAGTAATGAAATTAAATATTTAGCAGAAGCAGTTTCTAAACAAAGTATTAAAGGTAAGGTTTGGGTCCTCCTTACTGCTTATAGTAAAATTCGGGAGACATGAGATGAACTGAAGAAGAAATGGAAAGCAAAAAGGAATCAGAGGCCAGGTGCAGTGGATCACACCTGTAATTCCAGCACTTTGGGAGGCTGAGGCAGGCAGATCACTTGAGGCCAGAAGTTCAAGACCAGCATGGCTGACATGAGATCCTTTCTATACTAAAAATACAAAAATTAGCTGGGCGTGGTGGTGCATGCCTATAATCATAGCTATTTGGGAGGCCGAGACATGAGAATTGCTTGAACCCAGGAGGTGGAGGTTGCAGAGAGCCAAGATTGTGCCACCATAGTCCAGCCTGGGTGATGAGAAATCCTATCTTAAAAAAAGAAAAAAAAAAAAGGCTCGGCGCGGTGGTTCACACCTGTAATCCCAGCACTTTGGGAGGCTGAGGAGGGTGGATCACAAGGTCAGGAGTTTGAGACCAGTCTGGCCAACATAGTGAAACCCCGTCTCTACTAAAAAATATGAAAAATTAGCCAGGTGTGGTGGTGTGTGCCTGTAATCCCAGCTACTTGGGAGGCTGAGGCAAGAGAATTGCATGAGCCCAGCAGGCAGAGGTTACAGTGAGCCAAGATTGCGCCATTGCACTCAAACCTGGGCAATAAATAGTGCGAGACTCCGTCTCAAAAGAGAAAAAAAAAGGCCGGGTATGGTGGCTCATGCCTGTAATTCCAGCACTTTGGGAGGCTTAGGCAGGCGGATCACGAGGTCAAGAGATCGAGACCATCCTGGCTAAATATGATGAAACCCTGTCTCTACTAAAAATACAAAAAATTAGCCGGGCATGGTGGCACGTGCCTTTAGTCCCAGCTACTCGGGAGACTGAGGCAGGAGAATTGCTTGAACCTAGGAGGTGGAGGTTGCAGTGAGCTGAGATCACGCCACTGCACTCCAGCCTGGGCAACAGAGTGAGATTCTGTCTTGAAAAAAGAAACCAGAACTTGGGGACTTGGAAAAATTCTTAACCTATCCATATTACAAAAATTAAGAAAGCTTACTTTGAAGAGAACACTAAGGGTGTGGCTCAGCAACCATTTGATAAACTGATCATGAGTGTGACTCATATACTTAATTACCCATCTCAGCTGAAGCCAGGAAAACAGATGGGATTATACCAGAAAGACACTGACAGTTGGAAAGAAAAGGGGACAGAGAAAGTGGAAAAGAATGAAGGCGGGCTGTCAGCCTTCTCAGATTGTATAGGACTAGACCATACCACTATTTGGCTGCAAACATGCACTACTATTTAAGCAAAGGAAAGAAATGACTTCAAAGACAATTCAGAGATCAGGGCTACCACTCAGTGCGGGAGCAAGGGGGTGGGCAGGACAAGAGCTGAGTTCCTCCTTCATTTCCAAAGGCAGGTCACCCTGCCAAGCCACAAGGATGACACTGCATCAAAGCAAAGAGGATTTATTCTTCAGGCTTAAGATACAATGGAATTTGCTGCAATAGGTTTTAGACTTGCTTAGGACCCATCAACCCTTCGTTTCCTATTTTTCATTTTTGGAATAGGAATGTGAATCCTACACCTGTCTCACCGTTGTGTTTGGGATGCACATAACTTGTCTGGTTTCAGAGGTTCACAGCTGGAGAAAGATAGGAATCATAGCTTAAGTCTCACCCATAGCTGATTTAGATGATATTTACGTGAGACTTTGCATTTTAATGTGAGAATGAATTTAGATTCTGGGGGCTAAGGTGGAATGCATATATTTTGCATGTGATAAGAAAATGAATTTGGGAGAAAGGCTAGGGGCAGAATGCTATGGACAGAATATGTTCACCCAAAATTCATATATTGAGAGCCTAACCCCCAATGAGGCTGTATTTAGAGACAGGGTCTTTAGGAGGTATTAAGATTACATGAAGTCATAAGGGTGGAGCTCTAATCCAATAGGATTGGTGCCCTTATAAGAAGATGTTCCTCTTCTTCTTATAAGGGAAACTTATAAGTTTCCCTTATAAGAAGTTACCTATCTCTCTGCCATATGAGGACACAGTGACAAGGCAGCCATCTGCAAGCCAGGAAGAGAGCCCTTATCAGAAACCAAACAATGCCAGACCATAATCTTGGACTTTCCAGCCTATAGAACTATGAGAAATAAATTTCTGTTGTTAAGCCACCCAGTCTATGGTATTTGTTATGGCAGCCTGAGCTAATTATACTTTCTGTGCCTTGGTTTTCCCATCTGTGAAACGGGGATAATTATGCCTTCATCTTAGGCTTGTTGTAAGAATAACTTAACACATGAAAACCATAGTGAACAGAATCCAGCATATAATAAGTACTGTGTCTTTGTGAGCACCTGTTATAAAGAAGTCTTTGTGCTCAAGGTGCTTGGCTGTTCTACCTTGCACAAAAGGTACCATTTGGCCTTAGCTGGGTATTTTAGAAACCCTTGAAATCTCTCACTCCCATTGGCCAATTCTTACAACTCTTCTACCTTAAGTCTGCTTTTCTATTAAGGTTAATTTCTCTGGGAAGGGTAACAGTCACTTATTTCTCAAGGCAATGAAAAAAAAACATGGACTGAAAGATACTAGATGTAGGTCCCCCAGAGGATGATGATAGGGTTGGAAGCAAAGGCTGAAGCCCCTGAAGCCTATTTCTTGGAAACATGAAGTTAAGGAGAAAACAGAGTGGCGTAAACTTGAGACAGGCAAGGCTATTTGAAACGGTAATTACTAAACTCTAAATTCTTGCAAAATTTCTTTTTAAAAGAGATTCCAAAACGTTCAAGACTGCATTTATTTGTCTCTAGAAGGTAACCCTGGGCCTTTTCACTTTTCATACTTGTGGAAGTCTGAAACAGAGAAGAAATTCCGTTACAAATAGTTAAAAATAAGTTTACAAAACAAATAAGGAAATATTCAAAAAAATAATTTCATTAGTAATCAAAGATGTTTAAAGATACCAATGTATTACCATTAAGACTCCATCTTTTAATAGCGCTCATTGTTAACATGATGGATTGGCCGGGCACGGTGGCTCACGCCTATAATCCCAGCACTTTGGGAGGCTGAGGTGGGTGGATCACGAGGTCAAGAGATCGAGACCATACTGGTCAACGTGGTGAAACCCCGTCTCTACTAAAAATACAAAAAAATTAGCTGGGCATGGTGGCGCACACCTGTAGTCCCAGCTACTCGGGAGGCTGAGGCAGCAGAATTGCTTGAACCCAGGAGGCGGAGGTTGCAGTGAGCTGAGATCGCACCATTGCACTCCAGCCTGGGTAACAAGAGCAAAACCCCATATAAAAAAAAGGAATATGATGGAATTAGCACTCTCTTATACAGCCGGTGGTGTTATAAAGTGGCACTATGCATCAAGTTATAGAATGACCTACCTGTGTCTCAGCAGTTCTACTTCTGGGAATCTATCCTGCAAAAACAATACAAAATACAGAAAGGGCTAACACATCAGTTGTCACGTTTATGAGAACAAAAAGCTGAGAACATGGTGGCCAACAATAAGAAAATGGTCGCACCTAATGGGTCATGTAAACATGCCAGTGATAGAAAAATCAAGAACAGGCACATAGTGTTAGGTACCTAATGATAATTTTTTATTTTTGTTGCAAAGGAAAAGAAACTGGAAGGATTTTAATGTATTTCCATCAGTGGTTTTACTAGCGTGGCAAGATCATTTTTTTCCTGCTCAATTTTGTGAAGTCCTCAACTTGAAGAAAAACAAACCCATGACTGAAAAATAAAAGCGCTCAAGTCATGGTCAGGTGTTTTGGATACTGAAACCCAGTAAGTATATCACTGCGGATGGTAAAGCACTGCAATCAAATGCTCTAACTTAGCCTTAAACATTTATCTATTTTCTAGTCCACTCTCCTTTCCATTTCAAGGTTGAGTTTTGTTAGAACAAAGGTGGCTAAAAAGGACTTCACACTATCAGCCACATCCTCCCAACCCCAACACTTCATTGACTTGCAGATATTGGGCAAGATACTTCTGTTCCTTAGTTCCCTCACATGTAAAATAGATGTAATTGTTTGTACACCACAGGGTGGTTGTGAAAATTAAATGGGATGATATGTATACACTGCCAGGAGCAGTCTCTGACACAAAATATGTATGAGTAACTTTTTTTTTCTAATCTTGATGGAGTCTTTCCACTATACATGTGATCAAGCTTGTTTTCTTTTTTATAGTTCAGACTTAGCTTTAGAAGTTTTATTTTTTAAAATACATTTTAATTTTTCAGATATTTAGAATGTTTTATACTTAAGAGACAAATTCATATATATTTACCTGGAGGATTAAAGGATGACTGTATCCTGCCTATAGTCTAGTGCATTTTAGAACGTTTGTTTTACTTTGTTTTTAAGAGTTAGCTGGAAAATTTCAGAAATGCAATATTTAAATATGAGAACAGGAAAACTTGCCAAGGTTTATAAATGTCTTTATTGTCACAGCTCATTAAAAATTGGCTGTTGGTCTCATCTAAGCCAAAGAGTTTAAGGTCCAAGAAGAGGGTAGTCTGAAGAATAGAAACCCAGTTTGCTGCTTAATGTCTTTAAGAAGGCAGGCACACTCCAATTGTTGGCCGTGTGGCTGCAGAATTTGACATATTTTCCAATGTATATTCCTCCACCCACTGAGCCAGGCTTGGTGAGGAAGATGGGGTAAGTGAAATCCTTGCTCACTCAGCTTTAGAATTTAGTCCTCATGCCTGCAATAGTCTGAAAAGCAAGGCTCAGCCTTTCCAAAGTCCCAGAGAACCACAAGCATAGGCACTATCACAGCACTAGCCCCTAAGTCCCCAAAGTTTAGAGAGCACAGTAAATTCCAGAGCTATAAATGCAGTCACTGGAGAGCATTCCTCTGAGCTACTGTGCCCTTAAGTCCAGGGAGCAAAACCCAACACCTTACCAGGTCAGATACTGCTACCATGGTCCAATAAGGAGTGGGGGACAACTGGGACAAACCAGAAAGCACCCACCCCATTAAAAGGGAAAAACTCTATAAAATACTGGGCTGACTAACCTCATCAGAATATGCCCCATAGGCTTTCAGTGAACCCTGGGGCAGATGACTCTGCTTCTCAAGCAAAGCGAGATCCATCACTTACTGTGGTAGAATTTTTACAATTGCATAGAGCGGTGACCTGGGGGAAATGTGAGATGGAAGACAGAAGAAAGAGGCTTCGAGACTATTCCCAAGGTGCTAATGAAGTCATCCCAACTAGCCAGACCATCTCATTTCAGAGCTTAAACTGCTATAGGAAGAAATGTCCCCAGTGACTAATTTCACAGATTACCACAACTTGTAATAGGGGTGGTAGGAGTCACCCATCCACACAGACTTTCTCTCACAAACTCTTTCAAGGAATATTCCCGTGACATGCCAAAGTTTGGAAGTACACAATGGCAGCATACTCAGACCCCTGTAGCAGACACTTATGTCTCTCTATATGTCCCTTTCCAAAGGCCCTCAAACTCCAGCGCTCTTGGCATCTCACTCCAAAATTTAGGGTGGTCTTGTCTAGAGACATGGTCTCTACAGTGTCATGTGCAACTCTGAACAAAATTTAGAGCCATACATGATATGAAATGCCTGAGCCATAACCACAGGTGACAAATAGAAGGAATAAACAATGGCAAGACAACGAACACTCTGCCATCCAGCAATGCCAACCCCAATACGGCAAAAACTTACATTTTGAAGCTCCAATTTTAAACAAGCCTCTCCTGGACCTTGAAATTAATTTTTCTCCCTACCAACACCATATGCTGTGGCTTCACATGGCTCACGGCCCTCTCCGTCCACATGAATACTTGCCAATTCATTCCCTGAGTGAACCTGCTCTGGCCCCAGAAGTTAATCTCCATCCCTGTCATCAGCAGATTCTCATGTACTTCATTCGGGACTTTGCCTCCCAGGAATGTTGTTGATCTTGCACAGTCTACTCTGACCCTGTCTCCAAATCCCTCACAATGTCCATCCCTGTCACCACCAGGATTTCACTCCCTGGGTCCTCATCAATGGCAGGGAAAAGGGTGCCACTCCTACAAACTGAAGCTGGAGAGGGTCTGCCTCCCAAATCTTAAGCTCCTCTGCATATGAGCATTTCTGTCCAATGAACCATATTAACTGTCACTGGATCTCCAGTCTGGTCAGGATCCTGAAACCTTATGGAGTCATCCCTTTGGGAAAGCTGGGTTGAACCTTTTTATGAGGATCCTTTTGTCAAATAAAGGTCAGCCTGAGCATCACTTCCTTGGACCCTTTTTATCTTGGGCCCATCCTGGTTCCTGATTATAAAATGCAAGCTTTTAATAAAGTTAATAAAGGTGATATTGGGTAATTGCTCAACTCGTGTATAATTAAAGATCTCAGAGATAAATGTTAACAAAGAGAAAACTAGCCAGAAAGATGGCTGCACAGTAGGTACTTCAAAGAAAAAATGAGTTCCCCCTTCTCTCTCCTAAACAATTCAGTACTAATGTCATTAGTTGGGTCACAGTTAGGTAGTGAGAAGCCATAGTGACCCAAAGTGAGGTGGTATCAGAGCCCAAGTGGAGATGGAACCCACATATAGAGGCAGCCCAGCATAGGATATCAGAGACCCAGCAGATGAGGGGCACATTCACACAGGGGATGTGGTCCAGTGCAAAAGTGGTAGAACCCAATCAGGGTGGGAATGGCAGTCCCGTGGAAGGGGTGGAGGCCTGGCCTGGGGACTCAGAGCCCAAGCTGGGTAAGAAGTCCATGGAAAGGGGAAGTTCAGCATGGAGTGAAGAAACCCGAGCTGAGTAGGCCAGGCACTTGTGTGTACAGGTGATTTAGCCAGAGCAGAGAGAGGAGGAATCCGCATTTCGGAGGACCTGCGTGGAACGTCAGAGACAAGAAGGAGGTTTTTATGGAGGTACAGTTTGCCATGAGTGTTAAAGTTCAAGGGGGTGAGGAGAACAGCCATGTGATGAGGAGATGGCAGCAGAGTGGGAGATGGGTTATACACAGGGGACATCCTCAGATAAGTGGCTGATTCCAGGGCTGGGATAGAAAAGTACAAGATGAGCTTGGAACATCTTCTTCCAGAAAGAAAATGATCAAATAATGATCAAATAATGATGATGACATGTCAAACAGAAGGGTTGCCAGCTTAAGGAGTTTCGCTGGCCACAGTGGGACTATTTGAGCAATAAATAAAAAATTATAGTATATAATAATCCACTGAATAGAAAATCATGAGCTCATACTAATATAAAAATGTCTATACAAAACAACCAAAATATTCTAAAATATTTAAGTGAACAGTTAAATTGTGGTGCATCCACACCACAGATTACTCAGCATAAAGCAGAGGAAAAGACCATTAAATACAACAACATGGATGATCTCAAGGGCATCATCTGAGTGGAAAAAGATCATCTCTAAAAATCACATAATGTATGGTTTCATTTTTATAGTATTCCCAAGATAAATTATAGAGGTGGAGAACAGATTAGTGATGTCCAGGGGTTTGGAAGAATGGAGCGGCAGGAGCAGAGTGCAGGTGTGACCATAAAGGGGCAGCACGAAGATCTTTGTGGTGATGGAACAGTTCTGCATCTGGATTTCGAAGGTGATTCCATGAATCTACACATGTGGTAAAACAACATACAACTATGCATACATGGTACCAATGTCAATTTCCTGGTTTTGCTATCAAGGTCAATTTCCTTGTTATGATACTATAGTTATGGAAGATGCAACCACTGGGGAAAATTGAGCTAAGGATGCACAGCACTTCTCTGTACTATTTTTGCAACTTCCTGTGAATCTATAATTATTTCCAAATTACAGAATTTGATATAGAATGTTTGATGATTAATGAGATATTTACATAGTTTCAAAACACCTCCTCACAAAATAAGAAAAGACTAACTTTAAAGTGAAAAAGCTTGGCAGTCCCACCATAAGCAAGTGATCAAAGTGAATATCGTTAGAAATAGAATAAATCAAATCTGCCCTCATGTAATAGGATGCAATGAGTGGAAAACAGCATCACTTTTGTTATTCCTGCCAACGATGCATATCTGAATCTAATCAAAAGGAAACAGACAAATGCAGATCAAGACACACACTATAAAACAACTGGCCTGTAATCTCCAAACATGTCATGGTTATAAGTCACAGAAGCACCAAGAAACTCTTCTTCCAGACTGAAGGAGCCATGGCAACTAAATGTCATTCATGATTCTCAGCTGGGTCCATTCGCTAGAAGAGACGTTATTGAGACTACTGGTGAAACTTGAATGGGACCCGAGGATTGTATGGCAGCAATACGACAACATTAATTACCAGACTTCGCGGTTGCATTGTGACTATGCAAGGGAATGTCCTGTTTGTAAGAAATGTACACTGAAGCCTTAAGGGTGATAGAGACATCAGGTTGGCAACTGACCCTCAAATGGGTCAAAAAAAAGTTCTTTGTACTGTACCTGCAACCCTTCTATAAGTTGACTATTGTTTCAGACTAATTTTTTAAATTTTAGAAATGAAAGGCCAGGCACAGTGGCTCACGTCTGTAATCCCACCACTTTGGGAGGCCAAGGTGGGCGGATTATGAGGTCCAGAGATCGGGACCATCCTGACCAATATGGTGAAACCCCATCTCTACTAAAAATACAAATTCAGCCAAGCGTGGTGGTGGGCACCTGTAGTCTCAGCTTCTCGGGAGGCTGACGCAGGAGAATTGCTTGAACTCGGGATGTGGAGGTTGCAATGAGCCGAGATCATGCCACTGCACTCCAGCCTGACGACAGGGCGAGACTCTGTCTCAAAAAAAAGAATGATTTGAAAGTGAAAGGATGAAAAATCTTTGACAAAACTGAGGAAATCTTAGAATGCCTGTGCAAAAAATGGCCCTCTTTACAATCAGGCCTCAGAAGTCACATTTGACAGAAGTGACATGCACTATCTATAAAAATCTTAAATGTGGAGACCTCCTTGGTTCATTCTACAAATTAGCACTCTTCCAATTAACAACAAACTTGGTTAAAAAGACTAAAAATTAAGTGTTTTATTCCCTTTTTTGAAGAAAATTTCCAGTCAGAACATTTCTGGCTTTTTCTAGAAAACATTAGATTCCACTCTAACTCAGTGTACTCTACGTGGCCTATGCCCAGGATCAATTATCCTTGCAAAACAAGGACCTCCCATCATATGTACTTGCTAGTCGTACTGCCAAGCACAGGCCTGCTCTGCTACTGCAGAGGTTCCTGTCCCAGCCCAGGTCCAACAGGACTGGCAGGAAGGTGTAGCCAGGTGGCTCATCATGAGAATGATATGATGATGCCTCCTGGACAAGGATCAAAGAGGATTCAGTGCAAATGAGATTTTCACCTTGATACTAGCATTTGCAGAAGCATTACTCTTACTAACTTAGATAGTCAGTGTCCAGGTCTAACTCAGGTCATTTCTTCACTCATTTTTGTTTTTGAGACAGTGTCTCGCTCTATCACCCAGGCTGGAGTGCAGTGGCATGATCTCAGCTCACTGCAACCTTCCCTCCCAGGTTCAAGCGATTCTCCTGCCTCAGCCTCCTGAGTAGCTGGGACTACAGGTGCCCGCCACCACACCCAATTTTTAGTAGCAACGGGGTTTCACCATGTTTCCCAGGCTGGTCTTGAACTCGGGATCTCAGGTGACCCACTCACCTCGGCCTCCCAAAGTGTTGGGATTACAGGCGTGAGCCACTGCGCTGGCCCCACTCTTTTGTTGTTCCTAGTCATTCCACGTCAGCTCATGTAGAAGCAACAGGAATTCTGTCTCCTATGGGTGAACTGGCTAGGGAAATCTTATATCTCAAGAGGTCAGAATGTGAAAATCTAGACTGAGCATATGCACAAATGAATCCTTAGAACACATTAATCAAACCAGAAGTGGAAGCCAAGGCTGCCCCCAACCCTGGCTCTCCCCACCCCCACAGCCAGCAGGAAGCCTGTTGGACCTCAAATCAGAGCACAGCTTTTGGTGAGAGCCAAGTGAGAAAACTCAACAAACTGGCTGCAGACAAAGCTGCGATGCCTGCAGCTTATTATCGCTCATGAATCAAGAAAATTTGGTATCTGTCCGAGTGACATGACAGGTACTATGCAAGATACTTTGCTGACATGATATCATTTGAAGTTAGTTATCTTATATACAAGGTAAGTACAATTATTATACCCATCCCTCAGATGGGGAAACAGAGGACTAGAGGAGTTCAGTAGCTCATGCAAGGTTACACAGCTAGCAAGTGGTAAAACCAGGGTTTAAACCTCAGCAGTCTGTCTCCAGAGCCTACTCTCAGCTGCTCCCCTAAACTGCCTTCCTCCAACTACCATTCATGACTCCACAGCGCTCACTGTTCTTATATCACACCATGCGACATGTTTGTTACAGTATGCTTGCATCACATTCCTATACATCTTTTTTATTTCAATAGCAATTGTGTTGCAGGGTAGGATAGAGCAGGGGGCCTCATGTATGTGTATTAGTCCACAGCAAGAACAAAAAGTCCACTTCTGGACTTGGAGAAGCACACTGCTACTTCCAGCTGTTTCTTTAGTTGACAAAGTAATAACAGACAATAAACACCTTTGTTATTTCACTTAAATGTTATAACCAGCACCACCCCACTCCGCCCCCCCCACCACCAAAAAAAGTAACACCATGCATGCATCTTTATGTATGTCAAGCTACTTACTTTTTCTGGTGACCACAGAGTCCAGAAAACCTTTTGGTGGGTTAAATAGGATTATTTAAAAGATAAACTTAGGTCTGTATTGGGTGGTTCTGGAGGAATTTCCCCTTCCCAGGCGCTGCTTACCAGTTAATTTAGAAACAAAATAATCTCCCAAACTAGTAAATCCCACTGCCCCATCCAGGGGCTTTCATAAAATTATCTTGTTTTCATCATGTTTTAGCATGGGAAAATGACCCATACCTCAAAGTATGCATTTTAAGGTTTTTGATATCTGTATGGCTATTTAAGAAGAAATATTTTACCAGACTTTTGGCTGGGGACAAGACTCCAGTTGTAGACAACACTCTCTGGCAACAAGAATGTGCCGGCTCACCACTGCCACCATCTGCCCAAGGCTCTTCCTCTTCATTCTTCAAGGTGAAAGCACAGCCTATACCTTGGATGATGTTTCTTGATAGCTCTCTAGCGGAGGATATATGTGGTTCAGAAGTGCTGTTACTATATCTCTGCTCATCTGGGTCTTGTTTCTGGAAACCATATTTAGTTGTCAAATGGTATAATATGACAGAAAGATTTTGATGACTTAAATCAATATATTTCAAAGTTTTATTGATGAGGTTTCATTTAAGTGATAAAGGCAATGCTTAAGTTATTTTGGAGAGAAAACCATTATTCAATTGACCGTATTTTGTTCTCCTATCATCTTAAAATGTTATGCAATAGGCAACTGCATTAAAAATATTATGGCATGGAATAGATCCTATATTTTACAATGAATAAAGCACTTCTGTTACACAATTAACATGCAAGGAAAAACTAAGGTAGCCACCTGCACATGTTCAAACACTGTGACCATATCACAACCCAAGCATCCAGTCTGGCCAGTAGGATAACCCACTCCTGCCACTGCAGAATGCAACTTCCTAGCAGTCACCTGGCTAGTACTAACGGAGAAGAAAAACACATTCAAAGGTACTATGCTATGCCTGGCTATTTCTGCCCCAAATTTCTAGGATAATTGTTTCTTTTCTCTCTAGTATCTCTCCTTCTGGTCCTAAACATGATCAAATTTCTACTTAGGAAAGACCCTCACTTGATCTAACAGCTTTTCTTTCTGCCTTTTTTTTTGGGCAGGGCGGGGCGGGGCGGGGATTATTCTTTCCACTCTTGGACTTCTAGGTTAAATGGACTTGAAGTTTGCCGCCTTTCTCTGAATCTGTGTGGATTCCAGATATTTACCAATAATGCACCCTCAATCTCCTCCAAGTTGAGCCCAGCCCACTTCTCTTTCACCTTTCCTAGACCTGGCCTTCTTCAGCCTCTCTGTAGCCTCTCACCTTTGGTTTCCCAAGGTTCTTTCCTCCTCAACTTTACGACCCCATTGTGTTCCTCTTCTTGCCACATTCTAATGATGATTCCTTCCTCCTACCAACAGAGTTGCTTAGGGCTCACTTCTAAGGCCTTTTCTCTCTTCCTATTTTGTCTCCCCAGATGACTGATTCATTTTCAGCCCATCAATGTTTGCCTCTCCCTGGAACAAGTCCATAAAACCAGCCCACACTTCACAATGCCTAATGGACACTTCTGAGCTGTCCCACTCTTATAATGCTGGTGCCACTATGATGCTTCACAGTTTACAGGGCCATTTGTGTCCTTCCTGCTGAATAGTTGCAAAACCCCATGAGAGTGGTATCACCAGACCATTGCTGAGCTCTTCAGCTGGCCTCAGGGAGGGTCTCTCCTAAGAGAGGTCCCTTGGGGGAAAAGAAATGCCTCTTCCTTCCTGTGTCGTGTCTGATGTGCATTCTGCTACAGGGAAACAACCAAAGTGCTTTTAGGAAAGCCTCCTCCTAAGTCCAACTACAGAAGTCCTATCAAAGATTCATCAGTCAGGAGGCGCTAGGTGCCCTGGACAGTGACTAGAGGCAAGTAAAGATGGTCAGGAACTCAACTCCAAAGCTCATGTAGATCTAGGTTCAAATCCCAGTCCTGACATTTCATAGCTGTGTGGCCCTTAACTATATTTGGTTTCTTTCTCTGTAAAATGAGGGTCAGAAAAATAGCTCAGAGAATTGTTGTAAATATTAACTGGAAAGTATACATATATCACTTGGCACAGTGGCTGGTACATAGAAAAGGCCTACTAAATGGTGGCTATCATTATTCTAAAATCTTACACCTTTACCTCTGAGTCTTCGGCTTCTTCCAAAACATGACTGAGAACCTGTATGTATTCAGTTGCGCCTTTAAGGATATCAACTTTGCTGGGCTTCCTGCTTTGGGGAAGAAATGGCACAAGTGCCTTCAACTTGGCAAAACCACGGTTGAGATTTTTTATCTAGAAAACAAAAAGCACAGTGACACAGAGAAGCCAGTTTATACAGACATCTCCCCAAACTATGGAAGGGGGTTGTTTCCACAGCCTTCTCGCCTGGGTGGCAAATCTAAACAGGCATATGCCCCAAAGAGTCACTGCTCCACCAGCAGTGCAGTTCATCGCAGAGGAAGAGAAAATGGCATAAACTTGGCACTATGGGCAGATGGGCTGCAAGGTGTGTTCATGTTCACGCCGACCTCACTCCTCTTCCTGTGAGAGCATACCCACTGTATCATAATGCAGAGGCAGTAGAGAAGTGAGTGGCTGAAATCTGAGTCAACTACACCCAGACTTAAAATCCAGGTCTATCATTTACAAGAGTGTGTGGAATATTTCACATCACTAAGGCTCAGTTTTTTCATCTGCAGAGTGGAAAATATCTTAAAGCTTTTTTGGGGGGTGTGATTAAGTGATACAATGTACACATAAGACACTTCACCCGAACCTGGCACATAGAAAGTCCTCAAGAAGTGGTATTGCTGCTGATGAATCAAATGTGCAAACACCTGTCAACTCAAGCACTGAACCATCAGCTCCTTCAACTCTTTCCCCACCGAGTTAATGATATAGAGGCAAAGGTGAGAATCCAGAGAGTTGGTAAGACTTCCAACGCTCCTCATATTTTTCTCTCTTCTCCAGAGTCTAATCACTGTCTCTGAAGGCCTATAATTCTGATGGTCATCCCCCCCCCAGGAGACATAGGCCCTGGGAGAGCTGGCTTCCACTATACCACAAAGCCAATATACATTGAGTATATCCTACTCTGGAGCAAACCAGACAAAGGACATAGTTGGCCAATTCACAGGAGAATACAACAACCAGTCAGTATATAAAAAGAGTTAACTTTAATAGCCAAAGAACTACAAACTAAAACAGAAATTAGATACCATTTTTCATATATCAAGGAGGTTAACATTTTTATCATACCCAGGATCATGGATAGCATGAAAAATAGAACAGTCCTAGACATGTAAGGGGGGATAAAAATGAGTAAACCTATCTAGAAAGCAATTGAGCAACTTGTATCAAAAGCTATTTGATTGTAAATGTCCTAAGTCCCAGGAATTTCACTTGTAGCATTTTATTCTAAAGAAATTGTCTGACACACACACAGAGTTACACCAATAGTTAGGTACCAGTAAGAAGCTACAAACAGCAAACATGCCTAACAAAAAGAGACTGAATACACTATGGTCCGTTTTTAGACCAACTAGGCAGTCAAAAACTGTTCTTTGAAAGAATACTTAAGAATAATACTTTTGATAATGTTAAGTGGAAAAAAATTTCAAAAATATGTAATTTTGTAAAATTATATACAAATATATATGATTTTATATATAAAAATGTATAAATTTACAAAATTATAATTATACATAGATTTATATAATTATATATACATTTATATTTTACATATAATTATATATACAAATTTATATAAATATATATAATATATATAATTTTACAAAATTATTCAGTACATATTATATTTATATATTATATAATTTTATAAAATGTTTTAATTTTACAAAATTGCCATTCAGTACATATTCATATGTTATATATATGTATATATATAATTTTATATATATACATATATAATTTTACAAAATTGTCATTCAGTACATATTTTTGTAATTTCTTCCACTCAACATTATCAAAAGCATTTTCATATATATATATGAATACATACAACTAGAAAAAAAGACTGGGAGGATATACACAAAAATGTTCACAGTAGTTATATCTGTGTTGTATCTCTTAACCTCTTCAGTCATGTCTGTCTTTTCCAGGTGTGTTAACCTTATCATTATAAAGAACAATAAAGCTTAGTGTTTTAGTGGATAAAACCGGGACTGATATTCTGGAGAAGACAATTCCTTTCTGGTGCCAAGGACCACTTAAAATATCAGATCACAGACCGGGCGCGGTGGCTCACACCTGTAATCCCAGCACTTTGGGAGGCCAAGGCGGGTGGATCACGAAGTCAGGAGTTGGAGACCAGCCTGGCCAACATGGTGAAACACCGTCTCTGCTAAAAATACAAAAATTAGCCAGGCGTGGTGCATGCCTGTGGTCCCAGCTACTTAGAGAAGTCTCCTAATCTCCTGTCGTTCTTTCTTCTCTTGCTGTCTCCCTGCAAAGTTCCTGCTTACTTCACTAGGGCATTTCTAAAAGGCCTGGGGTGCCTAGGAACAGCCCTCCGCGTAATTTCCCTTCCCAGTCCCAGGCCTAACTGTGCGCTCTGTTCCCTCTTCCACCCCTCACCCTTCCCTCTCCTGGATTCGCCTCTGCTGCAACCAAACCCGGAGAATGCAAACGCTAGGAACCGAGACCATGTCTCCCAAACTTGGGGTTGAGTTTCGTCTGCGATAGTAAAATCTACCAGCAGGTGCCGCTCCCACCACGGCCCATGGGGACCCTTCCCGTTTGCGAGTCGCTGCTGCCCGGCCGGGGAACAGTCATTTTATCTCGACAGAGTTGAGTGGGACTCCTGGGTGCACACTGGGACGTCGTGTTCGTGACGTTAAAGAAAAGTAACTTCCGTCAGGCCCCAGTTTCTCCTCACCCTCGTGTACTGTTTCGAGGCAGAGATGCAGACGGCAAGAAAAAGGAGCGAAGGGGATCCCCGCGCGCCCCAAGCACCCACCTGCGCGTACGGTGTGAGGTGAAAGCGCACCTCCCGCGCGTGAAGCTTGTAAAGCACCCGCCTAGGGAAACATTTTGGAAGTTGTCAGAGCCCCTCTTCTGTCCCCTCCCGGACCCGGGTCCTGCACAAATCCCTGAGGGTTAGCGGGTGAGGCCGCCAACGAGCAGCAGAGGAAGGAGGCCACTGCCATTCTCCCGACCCTCTGGGGGCGCGGGAGGCCTCGGGAGCTGCAAAGTCGCCTCGAGCGGGCCCCAGTGTTGACTAGGTGTTTGGTGGTGAAGCGGGGACGTGGGGGGCGGGCGTCGACCCCGGGGACCCCTCACCCGCTCGCGCTCCTTAGCGTTGGCCACGCGCCGCCGCTCCAGCACCAACTGGAGGTCTTCGGTGGAAGAGTAGCCGCCCGAGGGCAGCCGTTTGAGCCGGCAGATGGCGGCCAGCTGGGGCAGCGGCCCGAACTCCTCCCGCAACACGTCCTCCAGCACCTCCGCCTGCGGGACGCCCAGGAGCATGGACGTCGCGGCGCGGAGATCCAGGGTGCCGGGCGCGGGGTCCATGGCGGGCCGGGGGCTGCGGAGTCCGGGCTTTCACCCGCGCACCTGGGGCCGCACGAGGCCCGGGCGGGGGCGGGGCGGGGGCTGGACCACCTGCGCCCATTCCCCGGCCGTTTATTACAATCCCCGCCCGCTCTTTGGAGGCTGCGTCCAGGCGTCGCGTTAAACCAGCGCACAGGTGCGAATCAGGAGCGCTGGCACACTGGAACCGCCCGGGGAGTGGTGGTGGTGGTTTTCCCGATCCACATGCCAGGGTTCCAGTCCTCCAAATTCCCGTTTCATCAGTCCGGGTTGGGGCCTGAGCTTCTGAATATGTATATACAGAAAAATGTAATGGATATCCACGAAACTTTTTTAAAAATTCATTTTGAAAAGTTGCGCGGAAAATGGCAAGAAGAGTTTCAAAGAGCTCCTGTGTCCCTTTCTCCACGCTACTTAACTTTTCACGTTTGTTCCATCGCCCTCTTTCTCGCTGTGAACATTCTCATTTTTATTATTCTTTTTCCATTCTATTTGAACTATTCTTTCTCTCTCTCTCTTTTTTTTTTTTTTTTTTTTTTTTTTTTTTTTTTTGCGGGGGGGAATACATCGTTTTATTCATTTTTCCCCTTTCCCACACAGACCTTTATTGTCAACACAGCCAAACGCAGTTGTTACTTCAGAAAATGTGCTGGAAAATAGCGATCCCAAACTTGTTTAACGGCAGAGTACAATTTAATACTTTAGAAATTCTATAACTAGCTACAGCTTCTGTTTTGACTAGATTACTCATGAGAGTTTGTTTCTCTGGAGATTATCAATATAACTGGAACATTCTGCTCTTGCAACTGGAAATCAGACATGTTTCTGGAAGCCCTCTGTAAAATCCTTCCAAGCATAGAAATACATTTTTTTGTTTGTCTGTTATGTGGGTAAATTTTGTGTCCCGAGGTTTGGTATACAAATGATCCGTCGCCTAAGTAGTGAGCATAGTACCCAATAGGTATCCTTCCAACCTCTGACCCCTCTTACCTCCCCCCTCAAGCAGACCCCAGTGTCTATTGTTCCCATCTTTGTGTCCCTGTGTATTCAATGTTTAGCTCCCACTTATAAAGTCAGAACATGCAGTGTTTAGTTTTCTATTTCTGTGTTAGTTCCCTTACGATACTCTAACTGCATCCATTGATCTATCTTTTTTTTTTTAAGTTTTAAAGTTGCAGACATGCTGTCCCATCACCTCTAAATACTCCAGTGGGTATTCCCCCTAAAGAAGGCCACTCTTCCACACAACCACAACACAACCACTCAAACTAGAAAGTAAGCATTGATACTGCACCACTATCCAATCTATGGACCCCATTCAAGTACCACGAGCTGTCTCAACAATGTCTTTTTCCTTTCTGGTTGGAATCCAGTGCAGGAGTACAAGTTTTATTTAGTTGTCACATTTCTACTCTCCTTCATTCTGGACCATTTCCTCCATCCTGTCCTGTCTTCATGCCCTTGACAGTTTAAAAGAGTAAGAGACTTTCGTTCTTGTAAGATGTCCCTTGCCCTGGATCTGTCCACTGTCCGCTCATGTCCAGACCCCAGCCATGCGGGGGCTCATGGAGGGGATCTGTAGAAATGACACTGGGCTCTTCTCATGCATCACATCAGGAAGTACGTGAGGTGGATCTGCCCCACCACTGGTGATGTTAACCTTAATCGCCTGGTCAAGGTGGTGGTGTCAGGTTTTTCACCGTAAATTAATAAATATTTTGTGAGGAGATACTCCTTCTCACTCATTGTTGACTCCTGCTTGAATCAACCACCACCCTGATTATAGCCAAATGATTGGCATTCTACTGTGAAGAAAAGCTTTCTCTTCTTCCCATTTATTTGTTTATTTTGTATGTATGTCAGCATGGGCTCATGAATTTCTGTTTTATTCACAGGATGTAATTTCTTCACATCATTATTTTAACACTCAAATTGTCCCAGATTTGGCCTATGAGAGCCCCTCCAAGTTGCTCCTCTGTCCTTTTCATATCACCCCCTCATTCTTTGTACGCTTTCTTACTTGTACCAGGAAGGCTCTTCTTAAATTTTCCCAACCCCGGCCCCAGTCCAGGGATCAGTCTATTCTTCTTTTAGTGGAAGTTAGGATTTAGAAACCAAGATCTATATGCTTGGTTGCTCATTCCTTTTGGGATGTCATTGCTTCTAAGCTCTTTTCACAGCTATGACATATATGTAGGTAAGCACAAGTGCATATAATACATAAAGCTATACCTGTGTATCTAAGTACATATGTATATATATTTATTTAAAACCATGAGTTCACACTAATATCTCCAATTTCAACCCAACACCTCTAGTTTCCCTGCTTTCCTCTTTTGTAACTCCTCACCCCATATCTGCTTTTGTAATTCCCTTCTCCAACAATGAGAAACTTGGCTCACATTATCCTCAGTGTAATTGTTTATTTGCTCAATCCCTGTACATAACCAGTTTCCTAACCACATCAGCCACCTCCTTGGCCCCATCTCTTCCTCAGCTCCCACTCTGACATTACCTCCCAGGAAAGCTCAAAGGAATGAAGGGGGACACACCAAACGTTTGACTGAGGTGCTTTGAGCGTGGCCTGGGAATGGGGAAGTATGACCCGCACATCACATCCTCT
The DNA here is from genome assembly GCA_036589455.1 of Ateles fusciceps. Lineage (NCBI taxonomy): Eukaryota > Metazoa > Chordata > Mammalia > Primates > Atelidae > Ateles > Ateles fusciceps. Next base: position 39,404,876 of record JAZHEH010003205.1, read on the forward strand.
ATATTGCTTATTTCACAATAAGCATGGGTCACTTCTGTAATTTAAAATATATTTTTAAGTAGGAAAATACTTTGCTCTAAGTTCATTTGGTGTTGCCTGCTGGGAGGCAGATGGAAGGCAACAAGGGCCAAATGTGGGGGAACAAAACTTAAAATAGCAAAAGCTTACCCATTTACTTAACTGTCCTTGAAAACATCATAAAGGACATCATTGATATTATTCTATTTTATTGCCAAACCCCACAGTGAACAAGGTGGTGTACATTAGGAACCCAGTGTTAGCACACCAGATTTGATTCCTTCATGCCTGTGTTCTTTTATAAACTCCAACTCTTAACTCTCTGGCCTCTGATCTGTTAGCTTCATACATTATGTCGTTGTTCTCAGGGAAAGTAATCACGTGAACTGATTTAAGCTAAAGTGTTACACCTGAGAGTGTTTTAATGCTGATACCTTGCCATACACCCAATTATACAGTGGTCTAATGAACAAAAATTTCTCTGTCCTCTAACAGTGTGAACGGTGTAGGTCAGCTCTGCTCCTCATGGTCACTTGGGGACTTAGGTTCCTTCCAAATAATTGTTCTCCATCCCCTACAGCCAACTCCTTTAGGGCATTATCATTGGCATGGCTGAGGCTGGGTCACCACCAGGTCTGCGTTCCAGGCAAGGGAGGAGGAGAAGAGCATGGAAGAGATATTAAGGCCTGACCAGAGGTGGCACATAGGATTCAACTCACTTTCCATTGGCAGGAATTTACACATGGCTATACACGGATGCAAGAAAGGATGGGGAATGTAGTCTGACTGGGCAGTCTTGGGCCTGGCTGCAATTCTGTTCAATGGGGAGACCACTTTTGGTTGACAATAGGAATCTCTGTTCCAGTGATCCTCCTCTGTGCTCCAGTAGTGCCTATAAAGCCCCTGCGAGATCACTCATTTCAGCTCCTTGAAGGAGGATCATTGGCCACGGTATCTCCAGCACCTATGGAGTACTGGTTTGGTGCACAATAGACATCCAATAAACATTTGTCAAAAGAGTGAGAAAGCGAATGAATGATGCTTGGAATGAAGTAAAAAACCTACTTTGACATGGGTAAAACAAGAACCTACCTATTCAGGTAAAACTTTCATGTTTTGCCACAACTACTTGACTCTATAATATATATTCATGAATAAATAAATAGATGAATGAAAAAGCTTACCTAAGATTCCATAGAAAGTAGGAAGATCTCAGCTGCCTGTAATCAGCACTTTGGGAAGCTGAGGTGGACATATCACCTGAGGTCGGGAGTTTGAGACCAGCCTGACCAACATGGAGAAACCCTGTTTTTACTAAAAATACAAAATTAGCTGGGCGTGGTGGCACATGCCTGTAATCCCAGCTACTGGGGAGGCTGAGGCAGGAGAATTGCTTGAATCCGGGAGGCGGAGGTTGTGGCGAGCCAAGATCACACAGCTGTACTCCAGCCTGGGCAACAAGAGTAAAACTCTGTCGCAAAAAAAAAAAAAAAAAAGGAAGAGAAAAAAAGGAAGTAGGAAGATCTCTCTGCCATGGAAAATTGGAAGATAAGTATCCCCTTAGATGCTGGTGATATACACAGTTCTGGCTCAGTTACATTCATCCTTCACTGCTCTATGGGTCTAGTAGGGAGTTTTCCTTTCCAGACTGACTAAAGTATGTGAACATCTTTAGGTCCCAGAATGCATTGCTCTCCTTGTGTTTGCTATTCCTGCTTAGTGCGCTCTCTTTGTGGGACCAGATCTCTTGGGATACAACTGATGACATCCTCTCTTTACTGCTTTTTTGTTTTCTGAGTTCTAATACCTTGTAGCCCAGTACAATGCCAGCTGGATGGAGTCCACCCTTGGAGTAAGGATGAGGACGCATAGGTATCTCAAAACCCAATGCCCTTGAAGAAAGGGAATCCCTGTCTAGTTTGCTGGTTGATACAGATGCTAGGTCTCTGAGTCAACGATGCAAAAAGCAGGGTAAGGCTAAAGGACCTTTTACCAATTTCTTATCCAGCAGAGTTGTTCTGTTTCAAAAAGCAAGACACGTGCTTGCTTCAAATCATGCTTCTTATTTCAGCTCCATGACTATTACAGGTAGTCAGTAAAATGTCTCTAGCAATTGAGTTACTACCTGTCTTGGTCTCTGCTGCTGCTGTCAGTTTTGCCTTTTTCTGTGTGTTATTAGGTATTTTAGAGGGAAAGAGAAGATTCTTGGTCAAATGCCATTTTAAAGAGAAAGTGCCCCTAATACTGGCTTTAAATAACACACTTTTTTCTCATTTAAAATTAAGAAAGCTATTTTTTCACTTAGGGGGAGTTAGAAGGCATGCATAAGAAGGAACTCTTCACCTATGCCTGATGGCGTAAGGCTGAGTGACAAGATGACATAAGGCTGGCTGAGATGATAACTTAAGGCTGGCACATGTTGAGTGCTAACAAATGTCACCATTATTGTCACTTCTCTTGCTAGATAAGCTGTTTCCCTCCATGCCTGTGGGCAGCTAAGGAAAGGTCCCGAATCCTGCCCTGGAAGGGGGAGGGCAGGGACAGGAAAGAAAGAGGGGAAACCTTAGCAGTGATCAGGACTCACACTCTGGGCACAGGCTTCGAGCAGAAGGCCAGGAAAGCAGAATCTCGGTTTGCACCGCTGGATTTGAAGAATTTGAATTTTTCTGACATTGGGCAGAGGGGGAAGGGCATTTTTGTTTGTTTTTCCCTTAGGCTTTCACAATTCTACCTTGTTTTACTTGTGCAAAGGGGCCTATGAATGATATTCCTAAAGCCAGGAAGAGGTAATCATGTTGAACAGAGTGAAAAAATCCCAGGGTTTCAGGGTTGTTGTTTTTTTAAGCAGTACCTCTTTAACAAGCCATTCCTTCCCCCTCAGGAACTCCCACCCCCAGGTGCCTCATCACCCCACCCCACCCTTTCAAGGAGGGATTGAGAGAGAAGGTAAGTGGGGTGTCATTCCTGAGCTGTCCCCTTAGAGGTCTCTGCAGGGAGCCTGCCTTGCAGCAGCAAACGCCTCAGGCCATTCCCCAGAGCAAGGCTCAGTGTAGGCTCCGAAGCTCCTCTAGCTATTCCAAGCAGATGGCAAGAGATTCCACTCAGGATCCTGATGCTTACACAACATCGGAGGGCTGGAGAGGCAGGAGGAGCTCTGAGTTTGAGAACACACCGCTGCCACTGCCATTCAACCCCACAAATGAGGGAAAGGGGCCTGGGACATGGTGGTGGAGAAATACCCGGCCCCCTCTCCTTGCTTTCTACAGAAAATAGACAAAAGGACAGGAAGGTGAGCTCTGCCTCACTTCCACCCTCTCCATGTCCTACAGTGGTTTCTAATTAAATCATCTTAATTGGCATTCAGAACCCTGGGTCCAAATTCTGAAAAACGAAAATTCTGCAGTGCCAAAAGGCACGAGGTGGAGGCAGCCAATCCATATTAACTTCCCCTGCGAGATACACAGAAATTGCCCTCGTTCCATCTCCAGCTGGTCCACCTCGTCAGTCTTCCCCGTTAGTTACCCTGAGCCCAGCTGAGAGGAACTCTCCCTTCCTGGGTCCACCTTCCTGGGCACTCAGCAACCCTCATCACAGTGCCCACACTGTGGCTCACACATGCTCTCTTTCTCCCCTTAGCTCAGGCAAGACATGAAAGAGTTGCTAAACAGCAGCTTTAGTAAAGGCAGACCAAGAATGCATTTTTTAAAAGGATCAAAGACTATAGTCAAGTCTATGTTGCCCAGAATTCCCATCCAAATCAATTGGCAATTTCCTGTTGTTCATATCCACATAAATTCACATTATCATGATGACATATTATTTTTGACACGGTATTATTATTTCATCCCACCATATCCTGGGCATTAGACTTTCCTAACACTGTACAGATGGAAACTCGACAGAGTTTAATGGCTGGCTCACGCTGCCGGTCAGTAGCAGAGCCAAGTCTAGAACTCAGCTTTGTCACATTCACTGCAGCTCTCTTTCCTCCAAGTCTGAGTGGCCTCCAACCCAAGATGACTCAGCGCAGCCTCACATTTCCAGCCACCCGGGTCCTGGCACACAGGCCCTGCCTGCTTGCTATGTGGAATATTTCACTTTCCTTGGGGGACCTTCTCTTCCTCCACCCCCAACCAAACATGAGCTGGGATTAGTGTCTTGGCTACACTGCCGGCCGGGTTAAAGAGGGTCAGAAGTGCCTCTCAGAGAGAGGACAAAGAACAGAAAAAAAGAACAGACACAGAGACTCTGCCTTTGGGCTTTGTCCCCAGGACACTGGCCAAAGACCTTCTCTTCCCAGAGCCTCTTAGCTCAGGAGCTTCTTGTTGGTGCTGCCGTGCTTCAGAGCCTTGAGGAGACATAGAGAGAGACCCGCAGCCTTGTAAAGGGTTCTCAGAAGCTTAGAGCCCTGTGAGCTGCAGTGGCCTTGCAGAAGGACTGAGACAATGAAGCAGAGAGTGCTTCACTGAGGGCTACAGACAGAGGGCCATGGCCGTCAAGGGGGAGCGTCTGCAGCAGGGTGTTTGTATGATCTTCTACAAGTCATCTGTATTAGTCCATTTTTGCACTGCTGATAAAGATGTAACTGAGACTGGGAAGAAAAAGAGGTTTAATTGGACTTACAATTCCACAAGGTTGAGGAGGCCTCATAATCATGGTGGGAGACCAAAGGCACTTCTTACATGGCGGTGGCAAGAGAAATGAGGAAATGCAAAAGCAGAAACCCCTGATAAAACCATCAGATCTCATGCGACTTACTCACTACCACAAGAACAGTATGGAAACCGCCCCCTTGATTCAAATCATCTCCTACCAGGTCCCTTCCACAACAAGTGAGAATAATGGGAGTACAATTCATGATGAGATTTGGGTGGGGACACAGCCAAACCATATTATTCCATCCCTGCCCCCTCCAAATCTCATGTCCTCACATTTCAAAACCAATCATGCCTTCCAAACAGTCCCCCAAAGTCTCAATTCATTTCAGCATTAACCCAAAAGTCCACAGTTCAAAGTCCCATTTGAGACAGGGTAAATCCCTTCCACCTATGAGCCTGTAAAATCAAAAGCAAGCTAGTTACTTCCTAGATACAATGGGAGTTAATACAGCCATTCCAAATGGGAGAAATTGGCCAAAACAAAGGGGTTATAGGGCACACACAAGTCCAAAATCCAGCAGGGCAGTCAAATTTTAAAGCTCCAAAATGATCTCCTTTGACTCCAGTTCTCACATCTAGATCATGCTGATGCAAGAAGTGGGTTCCTATAATTGTGAGCAGCTCTGCCCCATGGCTTTGCAGGGCACAGCCTCCCTCCTGGCTGCTTTCATGAGCTGGCATTGGGTGTCTGTGGCTTTTCCAGGCACATAGTGCAAGGTATAGGTGGATCTGATATTCTGGGGTCTGAAGGATGCTGGCCCTCTTCTCTGGGGTCTGAAGGATGGTGGTACCCCAGTAGGGACTCTGTGTGGAGTCTCCAACCCCACATTTCCCTTTTGCACTGCCCTAGAAGATGTTCTCCATGAGGGCCCTACCTCTGCAGCAAACTGCTGCCTGGACATCCAGGAGTTTCCATACATACTCTGAAATCTAGGCAGAGGTTCCCAAACCTCCAATTCTTGACTTCTGTGCATCTGCAGGCTCAGCTCCACATGGAAAATGCCAAGGCTTGGGGCTTGCACCCTCTGAAGCTGTTGCCCAAGCTGCATGTTGGCTCCTTTCAGCTACAGCTGGAGCAGCTGGGATGCAGGGGACCAAGTCCCTAGGCTGCACACAGCACGCCTACCCTGGGCCCTGCCCACAAAACCACTTTTTCTTCCCAGACCTCTGGGTCTGTAATGGGAGAGGCTGCTACAATGGTCTGTGACATGCCCTAGAGACATTTTCCCCTTTGTCTTGGGGATTAACATTTGGCTCCTTGTTACTTATGCAAATATCTGCAGCTGGCTTGAATTCCCCCTGTGTGGTGGCAATTGTCTGTCACAGCCTGCTAGTGCCACCAAAGCAACCCAAGGTCACAGAGAGTGGCAGCTGAACAGAGTTCCTACAGTGGAGGCAGGGCAGGCACGCCCTCCAGGGAGACAAGCCAGCCACTTCCCCACAGGTCAATCAACGACTGCACTCTGTCTCCCCAGACACTTCTGGTCAGTCTATGGAGATTTTCTTTTCTATTGCATTGTCAGGCTACAAATTTTCCTAATTTTTATGCTCTGCTTTCCTTTAGAAACTGAATGTCTTTAACAGCACCAAAGTCACCTCTTGAATGCTTTGCTGCTTAGAAATGTATTCCACCAGATACCGTAAATCATCTCTCTCAAGTTCAAAGTTCCACAAATCTCTAGGGCGAGGGCAAAATAACACTAGTCTCTTTGCTAAAACATAACAAGAGTCACCTTTGCTCAAGTTCCCAAGAAGTTCCTCATCTCCCTCTGAGACCATCTCAGCCTGGATTTCATTGTCCATATCATTGTCAGCATTTTTGTCAAAGCCATTCAACAAGTCTCTAGGAAGTTGGAAACTTTCCCTCATTTTCCTATCTTCTTCTGAGCCCTCAGAGCTGTTCCAACCTCTGCCTACTGGCCAGTTCCAAAGTTGTTTCCACATTTTCAAGTATCTTTTCAGCAACACTCCACTCCTGGTACCAATTTACTGTGTTAGTCCATTTTCATGATGCTGATAAAGACGTACCCAAGACTGGGAAGAAAAAGAGGTTTAATTGAACTTACAGTTTCACATGGCTGGGGAGGCCTCAGAATCATGGCGGGAGATGAAAGGCATTTCTTACATGGTGGTGGCAACAGAAAATGAGGAGATGCAAAAGTGCAAACCTCTGATAAAACCATCAGATCTCATGAGACTCGTTCACTACCAAGAGAACAATATGATTCGAATTATCTCCCACCAGGTCCCCTCCCACCACAGGTGGGAATTATGGGAATACAATTCAAGATGAGATTTGGATGGGGACACAGAGCCAAACCCCATCATCATCTAAACTCTCTGGGCTTCATCTCCCCATCTGTAAAGTGAGGGTTCTAATAGAGCCTTCCTCAGAGGTGAAGTGAGGAGTCAAGTAGGCCATCAGCAAAACAATCACCACTAATGCTTGTGCGGTGAGATCTGTGTCCCATGCACTATCCTAAACTCGTCCTATGCATTGACATTCCTAATTCTCACAGCACCCCCATGAAGGAGGTACTGTAGTTACTTCCATTTCACAGAAAAGGAAACTGAAACATGAAAGTCAATGAACCAGCTTTCCCAGCTAGAAAGGGGTGAAAATGGGATTGGACCCAGACCGTTTGGCCACAGAGCCTGAGTCTAAAACCACTAAGCTCTCCTGCCTCCTGTAACCCCCACCATGTTGTTAGTGAATGGTAGTATAATTTACGAACCAGATAGAAAGTCCAGAAATGTGGTTATTGTACAGACAAATCCTAAGTGACCCAGGCTATGGGGTGGTCTGAGCACCAGTGCAGAAGCTACAATCAGAGCTGGTTGAGGATACACTAAGGGGCTTGGCTCAATTCCTGTGACCCCATGACAGAAATGTGATGAAAGGCTCATTAGAATCACCCTGAAGAGGACCTGGGATCCCACCCCTGGGACCTATATGATGGAGAATAGAAAATGCTTGTCAGGTCTAAGAAGGCAAAGACTCAACAAAAGCAGGGCTTTGGGAAGATTCAAGAGGCAGTAGGGTGCAGCTGCTTTGGGGAGTGAGGCAGGGTTGCACTATGAACAGCCTGCTGCTTGGGGTCCTGTCCTGCAGGAAGAAGCCAGATGGCATGGACCCTCTGGCTATCCTAAAGCACATGAATCTTCACACCTCCCAAGAGCAGCCAAGGCATCCTTACTCTTTCATGATTCTCACTGGGGCTTGGGCCTCTCACCGGGGCTGTGGGTCCTTGGGGTTGGTTGCCTAAGCTGCAACAGAAATTGTTTGCTGGCAAGGTGAATGATTTGTAACTGGCTGTTATAAGTGAGAGCAATACACAAAAGAAAGGGTCCTTCTGAGAGGCATGGTGGAAGCACACAGGAAAGGTTGGGACCAAGCCCAAATTCATGTGTCAGGGCAGTGGATGCTGTATGTATCTAGTGCATGAAAAGGGCTGGGCATTTGTTGGTAGACACTCAAAATTGCTGACTAAGCATGTGTAGATGTTCCTCTGAACCAGTGACATCCCTCATCCTCAAAATGCTGTTACATCTTCCTCCAGAATGTGAGAAACTGCTCCCTACCCCTGGAAAACCAGGTCTGAGAGTCATTTCATGACAACTGTAATCTCTATGGTTTCTCCTTCTTATGCTAGAGTCAGGCTGTCCCCCTAAATCACAATGAGTGGGACCCCAGCCTCCATGGTGAGCCTCATGTCCAGAAAGACTAAAAATCTCTGGGAGAGAAGGCTGTGGGCACCTGAGTGTCAACAGCATACCCTGTGTGGTGGCAGTTGTCTGTCACAGCCTGCTAGTGCCACCAAAGCAACCCAAGGTCACAGAGAGTGGCAGCTGTACAGAGTTCTTACAGTGGAGGCAGAGTGGGCAGGGCCTCCAGGGAGTCAAGCTGGCCACTTCCCCCGCAGGTCGACCGACGACTGCACTCTGTCTCCCCAGACGGTTTCATCAGTCTATGGAGAACTTCATTCCTCTGCCTCTCTCTTGAGGAAACTGCAGCTTTCAGAACCTCCCCTGAAGGAGAGAAGGGGCCAGTGAGGACATGAGAATTGACCCTGGGGAGTTGGCAGGAGGGGGAGTCCTTCCTGTTTACCTGCCAGATTGGCTGGATTGATGATGAACAGCGCCTTGCTACTTCAAGCCATCACCTCTCCACAGGACTCCTTCCCGGGGTGCAAGAAGGGGCTGAATGTGCTAACTTCCCCTGCTCCCTACTAGAATGCTAGCCTCTTAAGGGCTGGGATTTTTATCTTTTTGGGTCACTATTGAATCCCTAAATCTAGAAGAGGGCTTGGTACATAGTAGAAGTGCAATGAACATTCCTTGAAGAATAATTATTGATATAAAGTAAAATTCCTGAAGTAGATCTCATAGTTAATCGATCTTGGTGGCTGGGCCTGTAATCCCAGCACTTTGGGAGGCTGAGGCAGGCAGATCACTTGAGGTCAGGAGTTCAAGACCAGCCTGGCCAACATGGTGAAACTTTGTCTCTACTAAAGATACAAACACTAACCAGGCATGGTGGTGCACACCTGTAATTCCAGCTAGCTGGGAGGCTGAGGCAGAAGAATCACTTGAGCCCAGGAGGTGGAGGTTGCAGTGAGCTGAGACTGTACCACTGCATTCCAGCTTGGGTGACAGAACAAGACTCCATCTCAGAAAGAAAAAAAAATAGTTCATGTATCTTGGGCCAGGTACAGTGACTCATGCCTGTAATCCCATCACTTTGGGAGGTCAAGGCAAGAGGATTGCTTGAGCCCAGGAGTTCGAGACCAGCCTGGGCAACATGGCGAGACCTCATCTCTACAAAAATTAAATAAAATTAGCCAGGTGTGGTGGCATGTGCCTGTGGTCCCAGCAACTTGGGAGGCTGAGATGGAAGGATAACCTAGCCTGAGAGGTCAAGGCTGCAGTAAGTCAAGATCTTACCACTGCACTCCAGCCTGGTTGACAAGAGCAAGACCCGGCCTCAAAAAAAAAGTGGGGGGTGGCAGGGGAATTAGTTATGAATCTTTAGACGTTAAACAAAGTAACTGAAATATATATATATAAAGGCTCTTAGAAATAAAAGGAAAACATGAAAAATAATAAACATAGTGAGAGAGTTTTTAAAACTCCTCTCAGAGAAATTGATTGATTGAGTAGACAAAATGTAAGTGAGAATGTAAAATGTTTGCATAATGAAAAATTATAGATCCAAGATGGCCGATTAGGAGCAGCTGAGGATTGCAGCTCCCAGTGAAAGCGCGGAGGGTGAGTGGACGCCGCATTGCCAGACGGATTTTTATTGCCCACAGACCAGGAGATTCCCAGGGGAACAGGGAGGAGCCCCACGGGTCGCCAGCGCGGCTGGTTTGGCCGGCGCAGCTGTTTTTGCCGGCGCGACTGTTTTCGCCGGCGCTGTTGTTTTGGGCGGCGTCCCGGCGCAGCGGTTCCCCCATACAAAATACGTGGGTCCGGGTGCTGTTTTAGCTGGCAATTGGAGCTCCGGGAAGGCAGAGCCGCCCATTCATCTGATTAAAAAAGGGGACTGAAACAGGCAGCCAGGCCAGGAGACTTCCCGGGCAAAAAAAACGCGGCGCCCGCGGTTTCAGCCAGCGCAGTGGGTCGCCGCACGGGAAATCACACAGATCCCGGCACCTTTTCAACAGGCGGCTGGAACACCTGGGAGACTCTGAGGCAGGGAGCCAGGTGATCAGGCTCGGCTGGTCCCACCCCCCACAAAAAAACAGCCATTGGAAACGCTCTGGATCCAGAGTTTCACGGCAAGCACAGCTGAGCCCGGGATGGCCCAGCTCTGTGGGGGGAGGGGGCGTCCGCCATTACTGAGGCAGTCTGCCGCTACAGAGGTAGTTTGCCATTGCCGAGGCAGATCTCACTACACCGGTATAAACAGGACTGCAGGGAAGTTCATACGGCAGCTGGGTGGAGCCCACAGCAGCTCAGCAAAGCCTCTATAGGCAGACAGTGACTAGGCTGCCTCATCGCTGGGCAAGGCAGCCCTGAGAAAAAGGCAGCAGCACCAGGGAAACTCATAAATAAAGCCCTAACTCCCCGGGACAGAGCACCTGGGGAAAAAAAGGGGTTTATGAGTTCTGCTGCAGCAGACTTAAACGTACCTGCCCAGCAACTCTGAATGAACAACGGAGCTCACAGCTCAGCACTTGAGCTCCTATAAAGGACACTCTGTCTCCTCAAGCAGCTCCCTCACCCCCTGTATATCCAATGAGTCACCTCACAAAGGAGTGCTCAGACGGACATCTGGGGGGTATTCTTATGGGACAAAGATAGCAGAAGAAGAGACTGGCAGCAACCCTTACTGTTCTGCAGCTGCTACAGGTGATCCCCCCAGGCAAGCAGGGCCGGGAGTGGACCTCAGCAGTCCTACAGCAGAGGGGCCAGACTGTTAGAAGGAGGACTAAGAAACAGAAATAAATAACTTCATCATCAACAAACGGGACGTCCACTGAGAGACCCCATCTGAAAATCACCAACCACAAAGACCACACATAGATAAATTCACAAAGATGGGAAGAAACCAGCACAAAAAGGAGGAAAACACCCGAAACCAGAATGCCTCTCCTCCTACAAGGGATCACAACTCCTCACCAGCAAGGGAACAAGGCTGGATGGACAATGAGTGTGATGAAATGACTGAATCAGGCTTCAGAAGGTGGGTAATAAGAAACTTCTGTGAGCTAAAAGAACATGTTCTAACCCAATGCAAACAAACTAACAACCTTGAAAAAAGATTTGACGAAATGCTAACGAGAATAACCAACTTAGAGAGGAATGTAAGTGAATTGATGGAGCTGAAAAACACAACACAAGAACTTTGCGAAGCATGCACAAGTTTCAACAGCCGAATCGACCAAGCAGAAGAAAGGATATCAGAGGTCGAAGATCAACTCAATGAAATAAAACGAGAAGGAAAGAGTAGAGAAAAAAGGGTAAAAAGGAATGAACAAAGTCTCCAAGAAATATGGGACTATGTGAAAAGACCTAATCTATGTTTGATAGGTGTACCTGAATGTGACGGAGAGAATGAATCCAAGCTGGAAAATACTCTTCAGGATATTATCCAGGAGAACTTCCCCAACATAGGAAGGCAGGCCAATATTCAAGTCCAGGAAATACAGAGAACACCACAAAGATATTCCTCAAGAAGAGCAACCCCAAGGCACATAATCGTCAGATTCACCAGGGTTGAAATGAAGGAGAAAATGCTAAGGGCAGCCAGAGAGAAAGGTCGGGTTACCCACAAAGGGAAGCCCATCAGACTCACAGCAGATCTCTCAGCAGAAACCCTACAAGCCAGAAGAGAGTGGGGGCCAATATTCAACATCCTTAAAGAAAAGAACTTTCAACCCAGAATTTCATATCCAGCCAAACTGAGCTTCATAAGTGAAGGAAAAATAAAATCCTTTGCGAACAAGCAAGTACTCAGAGATTTCATCACCACCAGGCCTGCTTTACAAGAGCTCCTGAAAGAGGCACTAAACATAGAAAGGAACAACCAGTACCAGCCACTCCAAAAACATACCAAACAGTAAAGACCATCAACACAATGAAGAAACTGCATCAACTAAGTGGCAAAACAGCCACCTAGCATCAAAATGGCAGGATCAAATTCACACATAACAATATTAACCCTAAATGTAAATGGGCTAAATGCCCCAATTAAAAGACATAGACTGGCAAACTGGATAAAAAGCCAAAACCCGTCAGTGTGCTGTATCCAGGAAACCCATCTCACATGCAGAGATACACAAAGGCTCAAAATAAAGGGATGGAGGAAGATTTACCAAGCAAATGGAGAGCAAAAAAAAGCAGGAGTTGCAATTCTCATCTCTGATAAAATAGACTTTAAACCAACAAAGATCAAAAGAGACAAAGAAGGACATTACATAATGGTAAAAGGATCAATGCAACAAGAAGAGCTAACGATCCTAAATATATACGCACCCAATACAGGAGCACCCAGATACATAAGGCAAGTTCTTAATGACTTACAAAGAGACTTAGACTCCCACACAATAATAGTGGGAGACTTGAACACCCCGTTGTCAATGTTAGACAGATCAACAAGACAGAAAATTAACAAGGATATCCAGGACTTGAACTCAGACCTGGATCAAGCAAACCTAATAGACATTTACAGAACTCTCCACCCCAAATCCACAGAATATACATTCTTCTCAGCACCACATCGCACCTACTCTAAAATTGACCACATAATTGGAAGTAAATCACTCCTCAGCAAATGCAAAAGAACGGAAATCATAACAAACAGTCTCTCAGACCACAGTGCAATCAAGTTAGAACTCAGAATTCAGAAACTAACTCAGAACCGCACAGCTTCATGGAAACTGAACAACTGGCTCTTGAATGTTGACTGGATAAACAAGGAAATGAAGGCAGAAATAAAGATGTTCTTTGAAACCAATGAGAACGAAGACACAACATACCAGAATCTCTGGGACACATTTAAAGCAGTCTCTAGAGGAAAGTATATAGCAATAAATGCCCACATGAGAAGCAAGGAGAGATCTAAAATTGACACCCTATCATCAAAATTGAAAGAGCTAGAGGAGCAAGATCAAAAAACTCAAAACCTAGCAGAAGACAAGAAATAACTAAGATCAGAGCAGAACTGAAGGAGATAGAGACACAAAAAACTCTTCAAAAAATCAATAAATCCAGGAGCTGGTTTTTTGAAAAGGTCAACAAAATAGACAGACCACTAGCCAGATTAATAAAAAAGAAAAGAGAAAATAATCAAATAAATGCAATAAAAAACGATAAAGGGGATACCACCACAGATTCCACAGAAATTCAAACCATCATCAGAGATTATTACAAACAACTCTATGCACATAAACTAGTAAACCTGGAAGAAATGGATAAATTCCTGGACACATGCATCCTCCCAAGCCTAAACCAGGAAGAAGTCGAAACCCTGAATAGACCAATAACAAGGTCTGAAGTTGAGGCAGCAATTAAGAGCCTACCACCCAAAAAAAGCCCAGGTCCAGATGGGTTCACAGCCGAATTCTACCAGACATACAAAGAGGAGCTGGTACCATTCCTTCTGAAACTATTCCAAACAATCCAAAAAGAGGGAATCCTTCCTAAATCATTTTATGAGACCAACATCATCCTGATACCAAAACCTGGCAGAGACTCAGCAAGAAAAGAAAACTTCAGGCCAATATCCATGATGAACATAGATGCAAAAATCTTCAATAAAATACTGGCAAACCAATTGCAACAGCACATCAAAAAGCTTATCCACCATGATCAAGTAGGCTTCATCCCGGGGATGCAAGGCTGGTTCAACATACGCAAATCTATAAACATAATGCACCACATAAACAGAACCAAAGACAAAAACCACATGATAATCTCAATTGATGCAGAGAAGGCCTTTGACAAAATTCAACAGCCCTTTATGCTAAAAACTCTCAATAAACTAGGTATTGATGGAACGTATCTCAAAATGATAAAAGCTATTTACGACAAACCAACAGCCAATATCATACTGAATGGGCAAAAACTAGAAGCATTCCCTTTGAAATCTGGCACTAGACAAGGATGTCCTCTCTCACCACTCCTATTCAATATAGTACTGGAAGTTCTAGCCAGAGCAATCAGGCAAGAAAAAGAAATAAAGTGTATTCAAATAGGAAAGGAGGAAGTCAAATTGTCTCTATTTGCAGACGATATGATTGTATATCTAGAAGACCCCATCGTCTCAGCCCAAAATCTCCTGAGACTGATAAGCAACTTCAGCAAAGTCTCAGGGTATAAAATCAATGTGCAAAAATCACAAGCATTTCTATACACCAATAACAGACTTCAAGACAGCCAAATCAAGAACGAACTGCCATTCACAATTGCTACAAAGAGAATAAAATACCTAGGAATACAACTAACAAGGAACGTAAAGGACCTCTTTAAGGAGAACTACAAACCACTGCTCAATGAAATAAGAGAGGACACAAACAGATGGAGAAATATTCCATGTTCATGGCTAGGAAGAATCAATATTGTCAAAATGGCCATACTGCCCAAAGTAATTTACAGATTCAATGCCATCCCTATCAAGCTACCAATGACCTTCTTTGAAGAACTGGAAAAAACCACCTTAAACTTCATATGGAACCAAAAGAGAGCCCGCATAGCCAAGTCAATTCTAAGCAAAAAGAACAAAGCTGGAGGCATCACACTCCCGGACTTCAAACTATACTACAAAGCTACAGTAATCAAAACAGCATGGTACTGGTACCAAAACAGAGATATAGACCAATGGAACAGAACAGAGTCCTCCGACGCAACACAACACATCTACAACCACCCGATCTTTGACAAACCTGACAAAACAAACAATGTGGAAGCGAGTCCCTGTTTAATAAATGGTGTTGGGAAAACTGGCTAGCCATGTGCAGAAAGCAGAAGGTGGACCCCTTCCTGACGCCTTACACTAAAATTAACTCCAGATGGATTAAAGACTTAAACATAAGACCTAACACCATAAAAACCCTAGAAGAAAACCTAGGCAAAACCATTCAGGACATAGGCGTAGGCAAGGACTTCATGACCAAAACACCAAAAGCATTGGCAACAAAAGCCAAAATAGACAAATGGGACCTGATCAAACTCCACAGCTTCTGCACAGCAAAAGAAACAGTCATTAGAGTGAATCGGCAACCAACAGAATGGGAAAAAATTTTTGCAGTCTACCCATCTGACAAAGGGCTGATAACCAGAATCTACAAAGAACTGAAACACATTTACAAGAAAAAAACAAACAAGCCCATTCAAAAGTGGGCGAAGGATATGAACAGACACTTTACAAAAGAAGACATACATGAAGCCAACAAACATATGAAAAAATGCTCATCATCACTGGTCATTAGAGAAATGCAAATCAAAACTACATTGAGATACCATCTCACGCCAGTTAGAATGGCGATCATTAAAAAATCTCGGGAGACAACAGATGCTGGAGAGGATGTGGAGAAATAGGAACGCTTTTACACTGTTGGTGGGAGTGTAAATTAGTTCAACCATTGTGGAAGACGGTGTGGCGATTCCTCAAGGACCTAGAAATAGAAATTCCATTGATCCAGCAATCCCATTACTGGGTATATATCCAAAAGACTATAAATCGTTCTACTATAAGGACACATGCACACGAATGTTCATTGCAGCACAGTTTACAATAGCAAAGACCTGGAACCAACCCAAATGCCCATCGATGATAGACTGGACAGGGAAAATGTGACACATATACACCATGGAATATTATGCAGCCATCAAAAATGATGAGTTCGTGTCCTTTGTAGGGACATGGATGAACCTGGAAACCATCATTCTCAGCAAACTGACACAAGAACAGAAAATCAAACCCCGCATGTTCTCACTCATAGGCGGGTGTTGAACAATGGGAACACATGGACACAGGGAGGGGAGTATCACACACTGGGGTCTGTCGGGGGAAAAAGGGAGGGATAGTGGGGGGGGTGGGGAGTTGGGGAGGGATAGCATGGGGAGAAATGCCAGATATAGGTGATGGGGGAGGAAGGCAGCAAATCACACTGCCATGTGTGTACCTATGCAACAATCTTCCATGTTCTTCACATGTACCCCCAAACCTAAAATGCAATAAAAAAAAATAAAAAATAACAATAAAAAAAATTAAATAATTAAAAAAAAAAGAAAATTATAAGCTTAATCTAATAAATATATCTATGGAATATTTATAAAGAGAATCTCAGGAAATTCCAAAAAAGTAAGCCACATTATTTAATACTGCCTCCTGATGACACAAAGCTAGGAAAACCCTAAAACGAAGAATAGGAAAACATACAAAGAGAAGAAAATATACATACAAGCATTTTATGTACAGTTGACCCATGAGCAACATAAGTATGAACAGCATGGCCTACTTAAATGTGAGTTTTTTTCAATAAATATTTTGAAAAACTTTTTGGAGATTTGCCACAATATACAAAAACTTGCAGATGAACCATATAGCCTATAACATTTTTTTTCTTTTGAGACGGAGTCTCACTCTGTTGCCCAGGCTGGAGTGTGCAGTGGCATGATCTTGGCCCACTGCAGCCTCTGCCCTTCCGGGTTCAAGCAATTCTCGTGCCTTAGCCTCTCAAGTAGCTGGGATTATAGGCATGAGCCACCACCCCTGGCTAATTTTTTTTTATTATTTTTAGTAGAGACGAGGTTTTGCCATATTGGTCAGGCTGGTCTCAAACTCCTGACCTCAAGTGATCTGCCTGCCTCAGCCTCCCAAAGTGCTGGGATTACAGAAGTGAGCCACCAAGCCTGGCTGCCTAGAAATATTTTTTATTTTACTTTTTATTTTATTTTATTTTTTGAGACAAAATCTCACTCTGTCACCCAGGCTGGAGTGCAGTGGCATGACCCTGGCTCACTGCAACTTCCGCCTCTCAGGTTCAAGCGATTTTCCTGCCTCTGCCTCCCAAGTAGCTAGGACTACAGGCACCTGCCACCAAGCCTGGTTAATTTTTGTATTTTTAGTAGAGATGGGGTTTCACTTGTTGGCCAGGCTGGTCTCGAACTCCTGACCTCAGGTTATCTACCTGCCTTGGCCTCCCAAAGTGCTGGGATTACAGGCGTGAGCCACCATGCCTAGCAGGAATATTTTTTTTAAAAATAAGAAAAAATAGGTCTGTCATGAATGCATAAAATATAGGTAGATACTAAATCTATTTCATCATTTACTAACATAAAATATATACAAATCTATTATAAGAAATTAACATTTATCAAAATGTAGGCACACAAACACTTAGAGACCATACATGGTGCCATTTGCAGTTAAAAGAAATGAAAACAAACTTAAAGATGCAATATTAAATTAAAACTGCATAAAATTAGCTGTGGTACATACTGTCATATTGTAACAATTTTGTAGCCACCTCCTGTTGCTACCACAGTGAGCTCAAGTGTTTAAGTATCCACTTAAAACACTATGTGATGCTAATCATCTCCCATGAGCAGTTCCTCACTCCAGTAAATTGTGTATGGCAGTAAAAACTGATTTAGTTCTCATGTATTTTTCATTTTCAGTGCAATATTGTAAACCTTGAATAACATCATGAGATCCATATGAGGTGGCATTACTCCCCAAAAGCAGAGAAAAGTCATGACATTATCAAAAAAGGTTGAATTGCTTGATATGTGCCATTTATAAAGGTCTGCAGCTGTGGTGGTCTGCCATCTCAAGATAATTGAATCCTGAGAAGGACCATTGTAAAATAAAGAAAAGGAAATTTGTGAGGTCATCACTGTAGCTACACCAGCAGGCACAAAACCTTGTACTTTTTGTAAAATACCTTTTTAATCTCTTATTGAAAATGTAGTTTTTATGTGGGTGCAGAATTGCTATACGAAAGGCATACCTATAGACTTGAATATAATTTGAGAAAAAGCAAAATCAATTAATGACAACTTAAAGCAAAAGGAAGATAAAGAATCTAAAGCAGGAGAATTTAACTCCAGCAAAGGATGGTTTGATAGCTTTAGAAAGAGGTATGGCTTTTTAAATGTCCATATGACAGAAGAGGCAGCTTCTGTCAACCAAGAGGCCTGGCAGTGATACTGTCATGTGGAGAGAAAGATGGGGAGACTGAGAGCACCTTGATTTGGGAGCAGAGTACGAAGAGGAGGGAGCTATGCAGAGAAAGAACTTCAGAAATCTGCAGAGGATTCTGTGTGCGTGCATAGAGTGGGCATCCACAAAGCCTGGCAAGGAACTTCTCTAGAAATTCTCATTCTAAGCTGAACTGGCAGAAAGCTGAATCCCTGGAAGGAAGAATGGAGGACACAGGAAGAGGCTGAAGCCAGAGACACAGCTCTGAGAATTAATAGTCTGAAGAGGAGATGAGGCCAGCCCACAGATTAGAAAGAGAAATAAGTCTTTGGAGTGGCTTAAAGGGCTGAAAAAATCCAGCTCCAGCCCCAACTATACCCAAAGGAAACCCGGGACACAACTAAGATAGCTAGGACTCCTAGGACTTTATACCCCTGTGAAATCCCGTAGTTTGTGTTAAACCTCTGTTGTTTTCAACAAACAGCAAAAAGTTACTAGCTATAAAGCCCTTAAATAAAAGTGTGCTCGTTTTGAGACAGAAGGAAAACTGAGGGAAGGAGAACCACTCCAGGGAGGAGACAGTGTAGTGGCCACCACAGGGACAAGGAATCACAAAGCTTTTGTTGATTCAGCGAGTTTTTATTGAGGACCTGCTATCTGACAGGCCTGTGCTGGGTGCTGAGGGGCTATAGGGGCACAGCAAGGCTCTTCCCTTGAGAAGCCACTGATCTCACTGGGTCACTCGAGGTAAGCACGTTCAAAAGGGCTAAATCAAAGAACAAGGCAGGAAGTGCAAAAGGCCAATGGAAGGCCCCAGAGAACAGGTAGAGCTCAGAGGTTCCTAAGGCATCAAGGAGAGGAGGAGGAGGGTCAGTGCTGACAGGCAGGAGCAGCCCCTCCACTCTGGCCTGCCCTCAGGCCACGCCCTGGCCCATGGGCTTCTTGCACACCCACTGATAGGGAGTGTCACAGTTCATGTCATTCCACTTCCACTGAATGTGGACACAGTCTTCAGTCTGCCCGTTCTCATGCTGCCAGTTGTCAGGCTGATTCCTTTCCCAAAACCTGGAGACAACAGGGCTTTATTCTGTCAGATGAATGAAGCATCCCTTCTCCATGCTGTGGCTTAGGGAGCTGACGTGAGATGGGTCCTTCATCACCTAGTTGCCCTAGGATGAGGACAGGGCTGGGAGAAGGAGTACCCTGAGGGTGTCTGTGCTCAGGTTGCCCTTAGTTACTGAGGATCCAGGGACAGGGAAGGGTGTCTATGGAGCTGCAAGCTCCACCCCAGAATTCACACTAAGATATCTTCCAAGGGGCAGGGTCCCTTGGAACCAAGCCAGAGTAGGGTAGGGGAAAAACCAGAGAGACGCACTCATTGCCTGCATGCCAGCTCAGGACCTGTTCTTCCCTCTGTGAAGGAGTCCAGGCAAGAGCTATGACTACACCTGTGTGTTCAAACTCACTTATCACACACATACCACATGCACACCTCGCACACCACATGCATTACACATGCCACACACATGGCACACACACCACACATATACCACATACACATCACATATGTCACACACACATATACACACAACACTATCATTTACTCAGAGGGACACACAGTGTGTAGCTGGGCCCACCAAACACAGTGCCCGGGACAACGCCAGATGGTGGCTAGACTCACTCTCTGTTCCGGGCGGCATTGAATGGTGTCCCATCTGTCCAGCGCCAGAAGCCCTCTGTGCCCCTGTCAGTGAGGCCGATCCAGTGGTAGGCGTTACCTGTGAACGTTACCAGAAATGCCTGCAGAGAAAGGCAGTGTCATTGTTTGCCCCTGTGTGTGGGGAGCCAGTTCTCCAGGCCACCTGGAAGAGGAGTCTAGGCGGTCCCTCCCTGGTCCCAGGGGCATGGAGCCCACTTCTCTGCAGGAGCTGAGCTCCTCCCTGGACCTTCCATGGTTTGTCTGGGACCTGATACCAGCCAGGTACCTTCAGGACAAGTCCAGCTTCTCCCATGGTGATTGTCACTAAATAGTTTCGGCCCTTCGGAAGCTGCAGTGAGCCGAGACCATGCCACTGCACTTCAGCCTGTGTGACAGAGCAAGACTCCGTCTCAAAAAAAACACAAAAGTTCCAGCCCTTGATGAAGACTGTGGATTTCCTAGGACAAAGAACAGGCCTGCCCATAGCTTATTTATTTATTTATTTTTCTTTTTTTTTCTTTTTTCTTCTTATTTATTTATTTGGAGATTTTTTTTAAATGATCAGTTCAAAATATACAGTACAGGGAAGGTGAAATGATTTTTAAAAAATCATATTTAATTCCCCGTGAACACTAAGCCATATTATTCAAAATGTGTTTCAAAATACTTAGCCAGATCATCAAATCTCAGTCACTACCTTAGTTTAAATATTCACTAAGGAAATAGTCAAGCCACCTGGGAGGCGGAGGTTGCAGTGAGCTGAGATCGTGCCATTGCACTACAACCTGGGGGACAAGAGCAAGACTTCGTCTCAAAAAACAAAAAATAGTCAATATAAATGCATAAATTCAAAGTCAACATTCCTTTCACTGTGAACATAAGACTTTTTTTTTTTTTTTTTTTTTGAAATGGAGTTTTGCTCTTGTTGCCCAGTGGTGCGATCTCAGCTCACTGCAACCTCCACCTCCCAGGCTCAAGCGATTCTCCTGCCTCAGCCTCCCGGGTAGCTGGGATTACAGGTATGTGCCACCACGCCCGGCTAATTTTGTATTTTTAGTAGAGACGGGGTTTCACTATGTTGGCCAGGCTGCTCTTGAACTCCTGACCTCAGGTGAGCCGCCTGCCTCAGCCTCCCAAAGTGCTGGGATTACAGGTGTGAGCCACCACGCCCGGCTTTAAGACTTCTTTTTTTTTTTTTTTTTTGAGACAGAGTCTCACTCTGTCACCAGGCACCAGGCTGGATTGCAGTGGCGCAACCTCGGCTCACTGCAACCTCCGCCGCCCGGGTTCAAGCAATTCTCCTGCCTCAGCCTCCCGAGTAGCTGGGACTACAAGTGCGCACCACCACTTAAAAGATAGTTGTGGGTTGGGGAATAGTAATGACTGTCTGGTAGGTACTGTTCAAAGCCAAAAAGACTGGCAGGCTTGGAAAGGCACATACTACATGTACGCAGACTCTCAGTGTACTACTGTTCCCCACATTTTTGCTGTACATTCTTGTCTTAAAATATGGTATAAATTTTTTCCTTAAATTTGAAAAAAACAATTAAGATGAATACATTTTCATCTGGGTTTGAAAATAACCCTTTTAAATGAAAAAGAAATTCCTCATGTTTGTTAAATCTGTTCAAAAGTTGAATTTAAATACTTTCTTCAGAACATGTACAGTTTTTTTTCACCCTTCATGCCTTATTACAATCAACTTGGCAATAAGACCATCAGTGCTTTATCAAAAATGGCATTCAACAGATTATAAGATTGTTAAATCTGCATTTGAATCATTCTTATCGCAATGAATTATAACAAAGTCCAAAAAAAAGTGTGACTATTCGTCAACACTCTTGGAGCCTATGAATTATTGCAAATAATCTCACACTGCATATAATTCAAACATAAACTTTGTGGGGAGCGTGTGTAAAATCAATACTACAGTATTTCTTCAATTCTATTTAATACTGCCTAGCTGGTTAAATGAAAGATTAATATTACTAACAGGAAGAGTCCAACTATTTTAAGGACTGTTTTCTAGAGTAGAACAATTTTGCAAAACAAACATAAGCAAGAGCCTATGCAAATACATTTTCTTGTAGTGTATGTAATTGCTAATATGAAGTATGATCTGTAAGCAATGAATACAAATATAAATAGGTATAAGCCACCACTAACTCACAGTCTGGTGAAAGCTTCTCAGCTAAAGTAGTTTGAGGTTAAGGTTAAGGGAAATGAGAAGGGGTGGACAGGGCAGGTTTCCAGTGGAACATCATTTACGTGCCTTGTCATTATCATCAACCTATCTCTCATCAAACAAACTTGCTAAATATTGAGAGACTATCATCAAATCCTGCGCCTTGGTGCCTGGCCTGTTCTGCCTCAGCACTGCTGTCCCCTCCGCCATGACCATACTGCCAGTGTCTCCCATAGCTTACTAAGAAGACGTGTTTACAAAGTTGCATGTTCTGTCTCGGGAGAGCCACAAGGGGTGGGCAGTTCTGCAAGTCAAATTGGACCACAAACATTGTGGTTCTTTGTTAGTCATCCTGGCAAGGCCCACGACAGATGAGCCATCTGAGACTGTCACGCCTTTGGTGGTCCTCAGACTCACAGTGTGTGTCTGGTTTTCCCAAGAAGCCTGGGTCTCCTATTCATGGGCCCCTACAGCAGCTGGATTAACTGACATTAAAATCAAGATGGGCCAGGTGCAGTGGCTCACTCCCAGCACATTGGGAGGCCGAAGAGGGTGAATCATTTGAGCTCATGAGTTTGAGACCAGCCTGGGCAATGTGGCGAAACCCCATCTCTACAAAAAATATTCCCCAAAATTAGCCAGATATGGTGTCATGCACCTGTAGTCACAGCTACTCGGGGGTGCTGAGCTACTCAGATGGCTGAGGTGGGAGGATTACTTGAGCAAAGGAGGTCAAGGTTGCAGTGAGCCAAGATCAGGCCACTGCACTCCAGCCTGGGGTGACAGAACGAGATACTGTCTCAGAAAGAAAAAAAAAAAGATGATTAGAAAGGAAGCCTAAGAGAAAAACGAAGGCACAAGGAGGGAAGTGTGTTCCCAGCACTTAAGGGCATCACCTGGTGCCACCTCCCCTTGGCCTTCCTCCCTGCTGATGTCTCTTGACCTCCAGGTGTCTCCCTCGTTCATGGAAGACATGGAGGTTTGTTGTCAGGATTCTACCTCCAGTGCATGTACTCATCAGAACTCAATAAATATTTGCTCCCTGCCTGGCAGAGGAGACATGGAGGTCTCTGCCACACCCACTGAGAGTGGGAAGGCCAAAACACCAAAGTCCCTTATTCTACACCAACTCCACCAACACCATCCCATGCTCACAGCTCTGACCTGCTCCTCCTCAGAGGCCACAGATGCCAGGTGGGCTCCCTTGGACACACAGAATTGCTCAGCCTCAGACCAAGACTTCTTGACATAAGAAAAGTAATATGAGCTTCCAGCATTGAACTTCCAGCCTTGCAGGGTCATCTGGAGAAGTTGACCTGGAGCAAAGATTGGAGAGAAAAGAGAACCAGGAGCTCCTGGTGGGGGTCCCAGACGGAACTTTTCCGACCTCTCTAGGGTCTACCCACTGAGATTCACAAACCCATGCAATTCTTGATGCCTAGTGCTCCAGGACCAAGGCCTGGGGGGCTGCACTGCCGTCTCATTACCCAGCTCTCCAGGAAACAGCCCTCAAGACACCTGACTTGGGCACTCCTAGAAGACTCAGGCAGCTCTGTCTTTCCAGATACCTGCTTCCTGGCTATACTGCCCTCTCTCCCAACTTATTGCTATCACCTGACTGTCCTCTCCACCTCAACTCCTGCCATCTTCCCTGGAGATTTTACAGCCATCCCATAGCCTTACTCATTTCCTTGTCTTCATCTCCATCCACTTCTGCTGCCACACCCATGGCCATCCTGGGACCTTGTCATCACCTGGTCTGCCTGACCCTGCCATTCAAACTCTAATAGCTCATCCTGTGAGCAAAAGCCCCAATTCTGTCCACTCCTTCATCCCTCCCTGCCACAACACCCTGCTCTTTGACGTCATCTATGCCACAGCTGTTTGAAATGTTGCAATTGGGTAAATAAGCTCACTTATTTACCCAATTGTTTTTTGTGCAACTTTCCTTAATTTCTTTGAGCTTGCCACTGCCATTGATGTACAGATCAATCAGACATGAATTGATGCCCTTACAGAACTTAGAGTCTAGTAAATGAGACAGATGGAAAAAAAGTGTTGAAGATGCAGTGATTAAAAAACACATGGACAGTAAAATAGAGTCAGGGAAGAAGGTATGGTCTATTTCATCTGAGTAGGAGGTTGGGCTCAGGAAGGACACCCTGGATGAGGTGTTACTGGAGTTGAGTCTTTTTCTTTTTCTTTCCTTTTTTTTTTTTTGAGATGGAGTTTCGATTTGGATGCCCAGGTTGGAGTGCAATAGCACAATCTCAGCTCACTGCAACCTCTGACTCCTGGATTCAAGTGATTCTCCTGCCTCAGCCTCCCAAGTAGCTGGGATTACAGGCGCCCGCCACAATGCCCAGCTATTTTTTGTATTTTTTAGTAGAGATGGAGTATCACCATGTTGGCCAGGCTGCTCTCAAACTCCTGACCTCAGGTGATCTGCCCACCTTGGCCCCCCAAAGTGCTGGGATTACAGGCGTGAGCCATCGTGCCCAGCCTGGAGCTGAGTCTTAAAGGACTGAGGAAGAGTTTGCCAGGTGTTCAGTGTTAAGGAGAGTACCCCGGGCAGGGGAAAAAGATCAGCACAAAGGAATAAAGGTCTGGAACAGCCTAGCATGGTCTAATCTATTCAACCTACTTGGTATTGTTGGTGCATAAAGGATGGGTGGGTGATGAATTTGGACAGGTTCACTTGTACTAAATGGTACATCCCATGTGAAAGAGATTGGATTTTTTTTCCCTATGAGCAATGGGGAGCACTACAAGGTTTTGAGAAGGACAGTAATATATTCTGATTTGCACTGGGAAAAATGTCAACCTGGTAGAAGCTGAACCAGAAGAAGGCACTCCTAATCAGGCCGGAAACACCAAGGACAACACAATGGCGAAAGTCCCAGTAAGAGATGGTGGGTGTGTAAATCAGGGGTTCGAAAAGTGTGGTCCCAGAACATCAGCATCAGTGACAATGTGGTAGAAAGGCAAATTTTCAGGACCACCACAGCCATGCTAAATCCAAAATCATGTTTTAACAATGTTTCAGCAAGCCCTCTGGTAGTTCTGATGCCCAGAACCAGTCATCTAAACCAACTATTGGCAAACTCCAGTCTGCCAGCAGCGTCTTTTTATGAAGTTTATTGGGACGCAGCCGTGCTCATTAGTCACTGTCTTTGGCTGCTTTATCACTACCAAAGCAGAGCTGACTAGTTGTAACAGAGACCGTACAGCCCAAAGCCTAAGATATCTACTTCTTGGCCCTTTAAGAAACAAAAATTAAGCTAATAGTTCTCAGCCCAGATGCCATTAGATCTGCCTAGAGAGTTAAAATTTAAAAATTCCTAATCCCAGACACCCTCACAAAAAAAAAAAAAAAAAATCAGAGCCCTGGAGGTGGGTCCCCCAGGCATCAGTATTTTCAAAGCTCCTTGGGCAATTCCAGTGTGTGCCCCCAAAGTGGAAAAACACTGGTCTCACCTGAAGCAGCAGTGAGAGCTGGGAACAGTAAGGACATTGGGGCATTAGAAGAAGCGTGAAAAAGGGAGGCATCTGACCTCAGACCAGGAACAGGGCAAAGTAGTAAAGTGGAGCCTCATGGCTGCCCACCAAACCTCTCCTTTGTCAGCCCCCCTTTCTTCAGAGGCTGCCCCAAACCCTCCCTTCTGTCTCTCAGCTGCCCTCTTGTCCACAGACCAGTCAAACAGAACTGACTGAAGTTTCCAGAACCGCATGGTTTTGTGTCTCCATGCCTGTGAACCTATTGCTCTCTTACCCTATTTGCTTGGCAAACACCTATTCATCCTTTAGATGAAGTTCAAGAGCCATCTTCTCATAAAGCATCTTTTGATCCTTTCCCCACAGATCTCTTCCCACCCCCTAGAAGATTCCTTTTCCCTTCTTTTTGTTCTGCTCCCCATCCCAGTTCTCACTACCTGCTTCTGCCTATCAGCCTTACACCTGTCTGTGTGTCTTTCATGCAAGTCTGTACTGCTAGCCTGTAAGCTTCTCAAGGGTGCCTATCACACCTTATTCACCTTTTTACCTCAACACATCATAGGGCCTCAATAAAGTATCAGGGGAGGGCATGAATGCTGGGGACTTTGTTAAAGACCTTACGTGTGTGAGCTCATTTGATTGTTACTGTGATGCAAATATTACTGTGTTCCCTTTGCAGATAAGAAAAGTGTAGCTCAGAGAAGGTAAGTAACTAGCTCAAGATCATACCATTTGGGATAACAGGAAGTCAGAAATAAGGCTGGGTGGCCCCACTAGCCTTCGCTGTCCTTATCACACACGTGCACCATTTATAGCTGGTTTCCCGTGTTCATTTGGTCCCTGTGGCCAGGTTAGGAGCAACCTGAGAGCAAGCACTTCCCGCCTCACACCATCTCCACCACTGTCTGGGCTCCTTGGGCCCATTTCTCCCAGATCTGGTCCTCTCTCCAGCCCCCAGGCTCCTCCCTGGGGAGATGCATGTTGTGGTAGATGGGACGGGAGACTCCACCCTCTCAAGGGCCTGTACCCTCCCCAGCAGGACTCCTCCCTCCCACTTACTTTGGGTTCTTTGTAGCTGTTCCTGTGAAGCAACGACCTCATGGAGGGTCTTCAGGCGACTCTGCTCCTGCTGGATTTCCACAGTTAGAGCTTTGGTGTTCTCTAAATCCTCTCTTAATCTCTGGATCTCAGCACTGGCCTTCTTCAGATTGCTGTCTAACAGCTCAGTCTGAGAAGTTAAGGCCGAAGCATTCTTCGTTCCTCGTTTCAGGGTCTGTATCTCTCTGCTGGCATTTTTCATATGACCATTTAAGACCTGAATCTGGGCATTTAAGGTACTGGCATTTTCCATTTCTGCCTTGAATACTAGGAACTCAGCATCTGTCTGGTCCAGACGGCCATTTGCTCTTTGGGCTTCGGTTGTGACTGTTTCCAAACCCCTTTTTAACAAGTGAATTTCATCACTTGCCCTTTCCAAATGATCTCTTAATAATTGGATCTCAGCACTGGTGTTGTCGAAACTGCCTTTCATAAGAATCTGGGTCTGGGAGTTTAAAGCATTTGTGTTCTGCAGATTTTCCTTTAGTCCCTGGATCTCAGCATTGGCTCCTTCCAAACTACTTCTTAAAACCTGGTTCTGGGTCCTCAAGTCATTGACACTATCTAGATGGCCTCTCAAAACATGAATCTCAGCATTAGTGCTCTTTAAACTGCTATTGGCTAACCGAGCCTGGGCATTTACCATTTCCAAACTGGCCTTCAACATCTGAATTTCAGAGTTTGCGTTTTCTAAGCCTCTGCTTAACACGTGGAGCTCAATGCTGGTGTTTTCTAAACTGCTTTTTAAGAATTTCTGGGTCAGGGAAGTTAAAGCATTTGCCTTTTCCAGGCCTCCCTTAAGCCTCTGGATGTCAGCATTGGTTCCCTCCAGGGAACTCGTCAACATCTGGGTCTGCAAACTCAACGTAGTGGCATCCTTTAGAACTCCTTTTACCATCTGGATGTCAGCACTGGTGTTTCCCAGATGATTACTGAGTACCTGGAGCTGAGAATTGACATTGTCCACTCTGCACTTCAACATCTGGATCTCTACTACCCAGGCGCTGGAATTCTCCATGTGGCCTTTAAACATCTGGATAAGCTCTTGCATTTCTGTCTCCCTGCCAAAGTGGTGATGATCTAGAGGGAGGAAGTGAAGAAGGCAGGCAAAGAGACCCATGACGTAGGGTAGCATTGTATGGGCCAACCAGAGTGTTCATAACATTTCCAAGGGAAATGGGGACTGCAACAGCCCTTGGTGCTCCCCCGAGCGCTGTGCTGGTTACACTGCCACCCAGACCCTAGGGATAGGCCACCTGAGAATGTGGGCCAAGAAACAAAGATTGAATTCACTGTTACACTCAAATGAAGGGGTCGGAGGATTGAAATACTTGCCCACTGTAAGCCAGCTGCCACCAGGAGTCATACTGGTTAGGGCTTGGATTATTTTGCCATTATAATTGCTCAACTTGAAAGTAACTGATTATATCACTTAGAGCTGTTGAAGTTTAATTCCACTGAAATTTCACCATAGATGGGTCGTTATGAGAAAGAAAATAGGTATGAATAAAGCCTGTGGTTAGTCCTACAGCATATTTGTACACCAAGCATAGAGCCTCTTGATTCACCATTGTTACTTCCTAAAAACCACCACAAATATAAGTTTTATGATGACAAATTCCATGGAGAAGAAAACACAAAGAAACAAAACAGAAATAAAACAAAATAGGTGTGTCGGGAGGAAGTAACCTGTTCAATCCACAGCTATGACAGAGGCATGCCATGCCCTCCAGGTAACTAATGCTGGACCTCAGCTGAAATAGCCTTTTAAAGAGCCAGCACCCCCAGGGTGACCTAGGGCAAGGGTCTTTACAGAACAGTTTGAGGACACAGGAAACCTGAATCAAAGGCCTTGCACTGGGGACACTGAAGGAGACTCTGCAATCCCTTTAATCTGCGAGGTCTTTCCCAGCAACCTCACCTGCATCTACCTCTGGTCCTGATAGCATCCTTTGTTCACCTCACAAACTAGGACCCAATCTCAGACATCCACGGTCCCCTTCTGATTCCAGTCTCCCACCAGGAAGAGGGAGAAAAACCCAAGTTGGCAGGGTTCTGGAGCATCCATTCACTATTTCTCATGTGCTGCCTATGTAGATGTGTGAGGCCTCAGTCACTGCGCTAAGGTAAGACAGGCGACCTTTCCAAGTACAGGAAGTTCAGTCAAAGATTCTGCTTTGTAAAGGTAGGCAAATCAATGTGACAGAATAGAGAATCCAGAAGTAGACCTCTACACATATAGACAATCGATTTTCAACAAAGGTGCAAAGGCAATTCATGGAGAAAGTTAACCCTTTCAACAAATGGTGCTGGATCAATGGTATATCTGTATGCCAAAAATCACTGCAATCCATATTTCACACCATTATACAATAATTAACTCAAATGAGGCAGAGAACTAAATGCAAAACTAAAAACTCAAAATTTCCAGAAACAAAAAAGAACATCTTTGGAGCCTTGGATTAGGCAGATTTCTCACATACGAGACCACAAATAACAGAAATAAAATGATAAATTAGACTTTATCAAAATTAAAATCTTGTTAAGAGAATGAAATGACAAGTCACAGACTGAGAGAAAATATTTGCAAATCACATGACGAGTGAAGAACAAAGAGTACATACTCTATGATCCCTTTTCTATAAAACTCCAGAAAAACAAACTAATCTATAGTTACAGTAAGTAGATCTGTGGCTGCCCAGGGATGAGGGGAGGAAGGGAGAGGAAAGAATTGCAGAGAGCCACAGGGAAACTTTGGGGTATGGAGGATGACTATGTAAAGATGATTGTGGTGATGGGTTCACAGGCACATACCTATGTCAAAACTTATCACATTGTGTGCTTTAAATATGTACACCAATAGACCTCAATAAAACTGTTTTTAAAAAATTATCTCTTTCTATGAGGGTGGAGGAACCCATTCAGTAGTCTGGGGATACTGGGGGAGCATCCTAGGGTGTGAGCATCTGAAGGTCCCAGCTCCCTCCTGCACCCCACCACCACTGTAGCTACTCACTGTTGAGTTCAAAAGGTAAATGCTCAGTAATGTTGTCTCCCAGAAGCATGGCTTGCACAGGCTCTGTCACAGGTCTTGTGTGCTGTTGAACTGAGACATCCCATTTTCCCAGGTCAGCAAATCCCCAACCCTGAGCCTGGGAGGACATGCTGTCCCACACCCAGGTAGGGTTCCAGAACAGGGGGAGATAGCAGCAAGGCCCCTCCCAGGGTTTCCCTCATGAATCTCAGTTCTTGGGAGGCTCCCCTTGGACAGTGGCCTCTATCTGGTCCCAGGAAAGCTGTGGCTTGGGCCTGGAGCTGGAGGTGGAATGATCCTTCTGGGAACAGAGAGTGTGCATCTGGGGCCCCTGGGGACTCTATGCTGAAAGGAGAGAGAGTCAGTGAGATTTGGGTCACCTGGGGGCTTACCCATTAAAAAGAGAGTCACAAGAGAGAAGACCAAAGTCACAGCCATGAACACCGGGGTAGCCTGAATGAGCCTCGACATCTTGGGGGCTGCAGGAGCCATTGCCACAGAGTCCACCCCTACAGAGGAGAAGCCAGTGTCCAAGGTGAGAGGGCGCTGGGCAGGCTGAGACACAGTCGTCCTCATCCTCTCTGATTCAGTTTCCTAGGTTGTATGCTTATCATACAAGTGGTTATGGAGAAGGAAGACATAGCTCTTTGGGCTCTTCACCAGAGCTAGGTGTGGGTATGGCAGCAACACAGAGGCAAGGAGCTCTGAGACCAAGACCACAGCTCTCTGAATCTCAAGGCTCTGGTGGTGCACAGGGCACAGAACGTGGCCCAGAGCACAAGGCAACGAAAGTGTAGTTTGAATGAAAGAAGAAAGGAAGGAAGGGAGGGAGACCTCACAGGACCAGCTCAGTGTGCAGAGCTGGGATTCCAAGTCAGGATCACCTGAATTCAAAGTCCAACCCCTTTCTCTTGCCAGGTCAGCATCCCCCAAGGACAAGGTTCTGGGGAGGTCAATAAGACAGCAATAAGCTGCCTTATGGCAGAGGGCCAAAGGACAGGCAGGCTAATCCCTCACTGGGCCTGAGCTGGGGCCCGCAGTTTTCTCACCTTGTGGATGCAGGGAGATACACTGGTTATCTGTGCTGAAGTGGACTGCCTCACCGTCCATCTCTGCTTCCTTAATCCTTCAGCACTGCTCCCAGCCACTGGCTCCTGGAAGGGCCGTCCTGTGCCCCAACGGCAGTAGAAGCAAAACTGAGACACCCACATTTATATGCTCCTGACAGAGATCCTGACCACCCTCCGAGCTCTTCCTCCCTCCCCGACTGACTTGGCAGAAACGCGCCCCAGTGGGCCCCTCCCCTAGAGGCTCCCAGACACCCATCTGTCCTATTTTCTTCCTCTTCCCATTAGCGCCCTCCCCCTCAGCTCAGTCCTATCATTCCAGTCTCTGGCAAACCCAGCATAACCCCAAACACCTGTCTTTTTCTCTGGGGCTGGGACTGGCCACCTAGGAAGGGGTCTCAGCTTTGTGTAGAAAACGCCCTTATGACTATGGCTGACCTTTAATTCTAGCTGCAGAACCTCTTAAGTAAAAAGAATCAGGAAAAGGGGGATCCAGGATGGTGCAACAGGTGCTTGCAGGTCAAAGGAGAAGGCAGGATGACCAGCCACTCAGGGCCTCACAACTGAACTATAGCATACAGAAGGATGTGCGGAGATTACATGGAAACAACACTACACTAGGCCAGGAGCGCTGGCCCATGCCTGGAACCCCAGCACTTTGGAAGGGGAGGCGGGTGGATCACCTGAGGTCAGGAGTTCAAGACCAGCCTGGCCAAGATGGTGAAATCCCATCTCTACTGAAAATATGAAAATTAGCCGGGTGTGGTGGCGGGCACCTATAATCTCGGCTACTCAGGAGGCTGAGGCAGGAGAATTGTTTGAATCCAGGAGGCGGAGGTTGCAGTGAGCCGAGATTGCGCCAGTGCACTCCAGCCTGGGTGACAGAGAGCAAGACTCGGTCGGAAGAAAGAGAGAAGAGAGAAGAGAGAAAGAAAGAAAGAAAAGAGAAAGAAAGAAAGAAAGAAAAAAGAGAGAGAGAAAGAAAGAAGGGAAAGAAGGAAAAAAGAAAGAAAAAAAGAAAAAAGAGAGAAAGGAAGGAAGGAAAGAAGGAAGGAAGAGAAAGAAAGAGTCTACCTGGCATTAAAGCCAAACCAGAGGGAACCAGAACTAGGAAAGGGAGAGAGGCGGCTTCTTTTTTTTTTAGTAGGGACAGTTTCTTGGCATGATGTGAGCACCTATATTCAGCAGTACAAAGTGTCCTGATTTTACCTCCCACAAAATACAACAACAATTCATCACCTCCTAACAACCACCGCCTCCTAACTGCTCTCCCTGCCTCTCATCTTACCCTGTCACCATGTTGCAGGCATAATAAGCTTTAAAAAAAAAATAGGTGTACACACAAATATTACTTAGCTGGAAGAGGCAATGACATTCTAATAGCAACAGCCACATGCAGAACCCAGGTTTTGGTTTCTAACACCATTCTCCAAAAAAAGGAAATTGGGGCTCCTCGGAGAAATGGCTGACTCTAGAACTGGGCCAGGAAATATACAAGATGAGCCTAGAGCATCTTGTAGTACCAGAAAGTAAGGATAAGGAGATGTTTTGTTACAAAAAAAAAAAAGTGATGGAGGTATGTCAATATGACACAGGGACCTATGAAGGAGCTCCCAATGGCCAAAGCCAGAGTAATTTGAGCAAAAAAACAAATAAAGTAGCATTGGATTATAATCCAAAGTGTAAGAGAAATATCTGTGAATCCATACTGATATAAATGAATGCCTGAATAAGTAAACAAATAGATAAATCTCTAGTGCAGAAAATGTCCAAATATTCTCTATAAATATTCCATCCTGAGAAAGATAGAATGTAACTTCCTACTCTCTAAGTGTGAGCTGCATATAGTGACTTCCTTCCAAAAAGTTCAGTACGGGAAAAGAGAAAAGAGTAACTCAGGAGTCTATAAACTTGGCAAACACTACCCCAGCCTGGAGATCAAGGTCAACACCAACAGTAAAGAATTATATTGCTAGTATGTACCCTTGATAGGATGTGATGAGAATGGCCCTTTATCTCCAAGGTCTTCCTCCCGAAATTCAGTACTCCAGTCTAATCATGACAAAAACATCAGGCAAATTCCACTTAAGGGACAATCTACAAAGTACCTGACAAGTGCTCCTCAAAACTGTCAAGGTCATCAAAAACAAGGAAAGTCTGAGAAAATGTCACAGCCAAGAGGATCCCAAGGAGACATGACAACCTAATATAATGTGGCATTCTGGATGGGATCCTAGGAGAGAAAAACGATGTTAGGGGAAAACCAAGGCAATCTGAATAAAGTATGGACTTCAGTTAAATACCGGTTTATTAATTGTGACAAATGTACCATACTAATATAAGAGGCTACCAATAGAGAAAATGAGAAAGGGTGGGTATATAGAAACTCTCTGTATTATCATCACAATTTTTCTGTAAAGCAAAAACTATTCTATAGTATAAAGTTTTTTTAAAAAATATTTTTGAGACAAGGTCTCACTCTATTGCCCAGGCTGGAGTACAGTGGCGTGATCACAGCTCACTGCAGCCTTGACCTCCAGGTTTAAGCAGTTCTCACACCTCAGCTTCTTGAGTTGCTGGGACTACAGGCACACGCCACCACACATGGCTAAGTTTTGCATTTTTTTTTTGTAGAGACAGGGTCTCCCTATGTTGCCCGGGCTGGCCTCAAACTCCTGGGATCGTGATTCTCCTGCCTCAGCCTCCCAAAGTGCTGAGACTACAGGCATGAGCCACTGAGCCCAGCCTAAAAAGGTACTTTTTAAAAGATATTAGGGATGGCTGGGTATGGCAACTCACACCTGTAATCCCAGCACTTTGGAAAGCTGAGGCAGGAGGATCGCCTGAGCTCAGGAGGTCGAGACCAGCCTGGGCAACATAACAAGACCTCATCTCTACTAAAAATAAAAATTAAAAAAAAATAGCTGGCCGTGGAAGCACACACCTGAGGTTCCAGGTACTCAGGAGGCTGAGGTGGGAGGATTGCTTGAACCCAGGAGTTCAAGGCTGCAGTGAGCTATGATTGTACCACTGCATTCCAACCTGGGTGACAGAGGAAGACCCTGTCTCAGAAAAATCAAAATTTTAAAAAGACGTAAGGTAGAGGGGTGGGCGTGGTGGCTCACGCCTGTAATCCCAAGCACTTTGGAGGCCAAGGCGGGTGGATCACCTGAGGTCGGGAGTTCAAGACCAGCCTAACCAAAATGGTGAAGCCCCATCTTTAAAAAATAAAATTAAACAAAAAATAAAAAAGACATAAGGTAATAATTATAGACTCTCAGAAGACAAGACTCAAGCTTTAGAGTCTATGCTGGTAGGAGGAATGCTCCAAGAACACTGATCTGCTTCTGGGAACGGCAGCACTAAATCTAGTCTGAGCTCTGAACAGCCACCAAGACAAATCAAAGGTCTCACATGGTTGAATCTGACTGGTGGTCCCTGGGTCACATGACTGCACTTTAAAAAAAGAGAAAAAATGGGGTCTTGCTCTATCACCCAGGCTAGAGTGCAGTGGTGTGATTATGGCACACTGCAGCCTCAACCTCTTGAGCCCAAGCAATCCTCCCACCTCAGCCTCCTGAGTAGCTAGGATAAAGTGACTACAAGTCTGCACTACCACACCCAGCTCATTTTCTTGTATTTTTTGTGGAGACAGGGTCCTACGGGGTTGACCACGCTGGTCTTCAACTCCTGGCCTTAAGCAATCCTCCTGCCCTGGCCTCCTGAAGGGCCCCCCCCAAAGCACCTAGCCTCACACCTGCACTTTTCTGCAAGGAAGGCTGTAAATGCCAGTTCTGCTTCTAACTTGAGAAGGTGAGTTCAAAATACAGGAAGATACCTAAAACAAGAAGCTGCTCAGTATGAAGGAAGAACCACAGAAATGTGACAAATGTTTTCCAGTGGCGTCGTTCTGTTGCATGTCTGTAGATCTTGCCATTCCTGGAAGCATTTAAGCTTTCAAATGTAATAAATCATTTGTCATGCTTCTTCAACACTAAGTGAAAAACAGAACAATTGGGATCGTGTCACTCCTCTGCCTAAAACATTTCAGTGATTTCTCCTTGTCCTTCAAATAAAATCCAAAACCCCTCCCTGTGGCTTTGAAGGCCCCCCGAGAGCTGACTGCCCCTGCTTCACCTCACACCACACTCCAGCTAGACTGGACTTCTCTCAGTGCCTCAGGCCTGCCACACTCTTCCTCTGCATTTCCTCTTCCCCTCCTCTTTCCTCGTCTGTGCCCCGATCCACTCACTGCCTAAATTCTGCTCATCTTTCCAGGCTCAGCTGATATGCCTCTTCTAGGAAGCCCTAGGAAATCCTTTTGCTTTAGACTCCCAGAGAACAATAAAAATTTCCTTTTTGAAAACACACTGAATATATCATAAATTGGGTAACCTGTGTTTTTTCTCCCAAAAAACAGAGGTTCATTCTTAGACCTAAAAAAAAAAGGAAGTTGCCTTGGGACAGATAGGAAGGTAGGCTCCTGGAGATCTGGGGTGGGAACAGAGAGATAGAAAGACAGGAGGGCCTGAAACTTCTGATAGAAAGAATGGAGGGCCTGAAACCTCTGAACTGCCCTGCTGGGGGCTGCCTGGAGCCCTGGCCAGGTGTGGTCGCCAAGGTAGCCAAGGCAGCCCCCATGCCCAGGGCCCAGCCCCAACCAGGGCAACAGTGCCAGGAATAATGTCCATAATCCCAGAAGCCAGGGTGCTTTGTAAGAAAAAGGGAAAGTGTGGCGGGCATGGTGGCTCACACCTGTCACCCCAGCACTTTGGGAGGTCGAGGAGGGTGGATCACCTGAGGTCGGGAGTTTGAGACCAGCCTGACCAACATGAGAAATCCTGTCTCTACTAAAAATACAAAATTAGTCAAGCTTGATGGTGCATGCCTGTAATCCCAGCTACTCGGGAGGCTGAGGCAGGAGAATCGCTTGAACCTGGGAGGTGAAGATTGCGGTGAGCCAAGATCGCGCCATTGCACTCCAGCCTATGCAACAAGAGCGAAACTCCATCGCCCCACCAAAAAAAAAAAAAAGGAAAAGGGAAAGTGCTAGACAACTAGACAACTACACACACACGCACACCCCACCCAAATAATGGTTTATCTTCCAAAGCACTGGGAAATTAAAACAAAGAAAGCATAACTCATATAATATGAGAAAAGAGAAGAGAGAAAGAGAAAGCGAGAAAGGACAAAGAAAGACAGAATGAAGTGATAGACAGATAGATAGATCAATAAAGCGTCAAAGCAGAAAAAGAAAATATTATAGTACATGTTCACAAGCATTAGGACTAGTTGGTCAGTAGGGGGTGAGTCAAGTATTTTTTTTTCTTCTTTATATTCAAACACAAAAGGATAAATTTTTCAAGAGTATTTTATTGTAACATAGAAAGAGGGCAAGTCAAGCATTGTTAGCCTGCCAAATCAGAGAAAAAAAAAACTGGCCGGTGTGGTGGCTCACGCCTGTAATCCCAGCACTTTGGGAGGCCAAGGTGGGTGGATCACCTGAGGTCAGGAGTTCGAGACCAGCCTGGCCAACATGGAAAAACTCTGTCTACTAAAAATACAAAAATTAGCCGGGCACGGTGGCAGGTGCCTGTAGTCCCAGCTACTGGAGAGGCTGAGACAGGAGAATTGCTTGAACCCAGGAGGCAGAGGTTGCAGTGAGCCGAGATCGTGCCACTGCACTCCAGCCTGGGCAACAGAGCAAGACTCCTTCTCAAAAAAAAAAAAAAAAAAAAAAAAAGGGAAAAAAAATTATGTAATAAAATAAATACTCAAGTTGACTGAGAAAAAGTTATCACCTGTCCCTGGCTCCCAACTTTTCACCTGACAATGGAAAAATCCCCCAGAATTTCACAGGAAATGCTGTGGGTGCCGTGACCCGAGGAGCTGCCCAGGTATCGATAATGCTTGAGACCTGCTTGAGACAGGACTAGAGCACTAACAAT
This sequence comes from Ateles fusciceps, assembly GCA_036589455.1. Classification (NCBI taxonomy): domain Eukaryota; kingdom Metazoa; phylum Chordata; class Mammalia; order Primates; family Atelidae; genus Ateles; species Ateles fusciceps. Next base: position 39,441,732 of record JAZHEH010003205.1, read on the forward strand.
GGTGGGGCTTCCTGGGTGAGGCCGCACTGCCAGCAGAAGTGCAAATGCCCATGTAGCAACCTCCCTGGAGAAGCAGGACATGCATACAGTGGGGGAGGGAGCCAAGGGCACATGACCAAGCAAAGCGACAGGTGTCCCAGCTTCCTCAAAGGAGGAAGCCAAGGCAATGCTGCACTTGCCGGATACAGGCTGGGGCACAGACTCCAGATAAAAACACATCCTCACTGACTCAGGCTCTTTCAGTTTCTAGAAAAAGCAACGGGTGGGGTCAGGGGCACAGGTCTTGTAAGATCTCCATGCACAGAACCCAGGAGAATCAGAAGAGCTGGGAGGATCTGAGGCAGCACTGGGAACACGAGCAGCTGGAGCCCCTCGGCCTGCCCTCCAGGACCCCCTTTACTACTCCTCTGAGTTGTTCTCTTTTTCTCTGCCAGCTAAATCCTCTGTAGTCACTTCTCTCTTTTTGAGACGGAGTCTTGCTCTATCAGCTGGCTGGAATGCAATGGTGCGATCTCGGCTCACTGCAACCTCTGCCTCCCAGGTTAAAGAGATTCTTCTCCCTCGGCCTCCCAAGTAGCTAGAATAGCAGGTACCCACCACCAGATCCAGCTAATTTTTGTATTTTTAGTAGAGACAGGTGTTTCATCATGTCGCAAGGTTGGTCTCAAACTCCTGGCCTCAGGTGATCCACCCACCTAGGCCTCCCAAAGTGCTGGGATTGCAGGTGTGAGCCACCGCGCCCGGCCTAATTCACATCTTTCCTCGGCCTCTCAGCTTCTGCTCATTGCTAGTTTCTTCCAGTGCCCCATGATGGCCCCTCAAGCCTTTCTCTAACTCAGGGTCTTCCAGCTCAACTTCTTTCTGTTAACAGCCTCATCCCCTTGTTATTTCCTGGGTCAAAGTCTTTCCCAGAGAAATGGTCTGATTTTCCCAGCTCATCTCTTGGCCAAAACCAACCAGAGATCCCTGACCAACCTTGTTCTTCTCACCCCCCCCATTTCCTCCATTGGCGAGGGAGGGGATCTCCTGCCCTAAATAGGACAAGATGGCCAAAAACACGCATTTGACACTGGGCAGATGAGAGTGACAGCAGTTTACTAGTCACAAACACAGTCCGGTGAGGAAAGATACCACAAGCCACGCAGGGCCACATGGGGTCACCCTCAGGAGCACAGTGAACCAGCCAGGGCTGTGGGAGGCAGCCTTGCAGTAACAAAAGCATGAGGTGCCCCGGGTTCCTGTGAGAGGATGTGATTGGCTTGTTCGAATAGCTTCCCAGGCTGGCAGAGAAATGAAACCTATTAAGTAGAAAACTGAGTGGAGTGCAGCTGGTCCAGATGGTAGGGAACTAGCCAGCTAGGAAGCCCAGGGCAAGGGCACATCGGGTGAGAGGCAGGAAATCAGGGTTAGGTCTTGGGGCCCTGTGAGGCTCAAAGATGTCACAGCAGCAGAGCAACTGGAAGTTCTAAATCCTCTCCACCCACCCCTCCCACTTTAACCTGAATCCTCCTTTCCATTCCAGCTGCCTTCATGGGTCGGAGAATTTCCAGCCAGGACAGATGGACTCCAGAATGCCACTGTGGGACAATTCTGAAGCAAGAAAAATTAAGATGCAAAGTCATCCTGGAGTCTGGGGAAGAAAGAGGCATTTCCTCATGTTTGACAAGTGCTGGAACTCCAAGAGTGAGCTTGGGGAGCCTGTCCTGTCATGGTTCTGATGGGATGTACGGTCGCTTACAGATGAAAAGAAGTGTTTGGTCACATGAGGCATCATTCCAGGACTGAAGCGAGGATGCCTTTAAACTGGCACAGTGTTCATTGTTTCCATTATTGTTGGGCTCACCTGGAATCCAGAACCTACCAAGTGGGGGAAAAAAGATGGATTTACAAAGTTGGAAAACCAAGAAGAACTTATTTCCAATGAAGAAATGAGTTAACTCAATCCCAGCTTTAGTCCTAGGGAATGGCAGCAAATGTCTGCACCCGAGCCTAAGAGGAAGGGGACTGGTGAGACTTCGACCTCTAAGCTTTCACTCACGCCCCAAGTCCAGTCCACCACTCTCAAGTCCCTAAACAAACCCACACTGTGAAGACCTAGACTCATGACATGATCCCTGCTGAAGCTGGCCATGTAGAAGGCCTTGCCAAACCCCAGAGGGCGTGGAGGGCCCAGGTCCCACAGCCAGTTAGTGACAGGGTTGCACTAAATCTTGGTTCCAATGCTCCTGTCACCCTAGGACAGAGAAGAATCAGAAACCCTGTCTCATGGGGAGCATCACCTCCACTCCCTTCTTTCCCAGGCCATGGCCAGGGAAACTCAGGCTGGCAGGGAGGGGGTCCAGAGCCTTACCTCTCACTTTGGACCTTGTTGAATGGCGTGTCATCCACCCAGTACCACTCCCCTTCCATTCCTGCTTTAGTCAGGCCAATCCAGTAGATGTGTCCCCCTGCTGTCTTATACAGAAACTCCTGTAGGAAAGCCAGGATAAGCAGAAGTGTGGTCACACTCAGAGCTTGATCATCTGTCTCTGGGTGTTCGTCACCTGTGCTCAGTAACAGCCCTGACCCATGGATGCACTGCGCACACTGGCCTCTCTCAAGCCTATTCTTGCCCTTCCCAGGGCTCAGATTTCATCTTCCAGATTATGATATGTCCCTGCCCTGCAGCTAACAAGCTCAGGACTCAAGCCTTTCTGCCACGCAGGAAGCAGGTGCTGAAGCACAAGAAGGCCTCAGCTGAACTCCAGAGCACGGACCCCAAGACAATGGTTCAGATGATAACACCTGAATTTAGCAAGCTCTGAGTCCCATAAGGCACTGTGCTGAGTCTTCCACATGCATTTACTCCTTTCCTCTCTGAAGCAGGTGCCAGCACCATGCATGTTTCATCAAGTGAGGGCCAGTGAAGTTTGCCCAGTGAAGTTCCGTATTCCACCCAAGCTGCTAGGACTAGTTAGATGGCAAGGTTAGGGCTCTAGAACTACTCCAGAGCCCAGGCCCTGACCTGCTCTGCTATCCCACTGCCCAGATGAAAAGCGCCCGTGCAATTTCTGCCTCACCAGGCAGGAGACTTCTTGAGTCATGCGGATTCATTAATGCTGTTCACGAATACCTCTTTTTTCTGGGCACGTGGAAAGTAGCACCTCTCTGCCTTCTTTGAATCCAGGAGTACTGCATAACTTACTTTTGGCCAGTCAAATGTAAGCAAAAATGAGGTATGTTAAATCTGAGCAGAAGCTTTGCACAATACATCAAGTTCCCTCTTCCTGCCCCAGCAATTGTGGAAACATGTTAAGATGAAGTCTCCTTTGGCCTGGGTCCTTGAGTAGCCACAGTGAGCAGAACACCCTTGCCAGTCCTTATTGGACATGGTATGTGAGAAATAATCCTTCTTCATTAGGTCATCAATATTTGGGGATTTTTATTAGCCCAGCATAATCTTGTCCATCCTCCCTGGCCCGATGCTCAAATGCCCCCTTCCCAGATCCCATAGGCACAGCACTCACCTGCTCACTCTCTGAGGTCACGGAGGTGAGGTGTGAATTCCTGGACCTACAGAACTGCTGGGCGCTATACCAGGTCTTTAGGATGTGAGAAAAGTAATAGAAGTTCCCCCTGAAGAAATTCCAGCCTTGAGAAACCACCTGTAGAATGTCATCTAGAGAACAAGAGCTAAAAGTGAATGCTGGTATTCTTGTTTTCTTGGGTGCTGGCTTGGTGGGGGCACTTAAATGAAGTCTCAGAGACAGCAGCAAATGGAGCTGTGCTCTGGTGTCCTTGGGTCCTTGTGTAGGGGACTGGGGACACTCTTTCAAATCCTGAAAGTCAGACAGAGACTAATAGAGTCTCTGGAACTGGAGAGGTTAGAATGCAAGAGGATGGACAAAGGATGTCTTTCCCATGAAGGGGAAGCAACTCTCCATTGGCCACGACAAGTGGCTGCGTCCCTGGACTCTAGAAAGGAACTTGATGGGAAATGACCAGGTATGGGCCAGGGTGGACATCCCCTAATGCTTTTACATTCTGTACTTTTGTGTGGGAGCTCCAGCTGGACTCTGGTCTCTTCTCCTAACAGCCCTAAGTCCTCCCCAACCCCAAGCCTTCTCTCCTAAACTTTCTAGCCCATGGCTGCCCCTTTCCTGCCCCCCCTCTCCTCCCCACCCCACCTGCCCCATAATCTCAGGTCTGGGATAGGTAAGGGTCCCATGGGCCGCTGGTGAGTTTCAATGTAATTTTCCAAGTCACTTACTTTGTCGTTTGAGCAACTTGCTCATATTCTCCAAACTGCCCTGGAGTTCCCGGATCTTTGAATTTAAAGCACTGGCTTTCTCTAGGTCTCTTTTTAACTCTGGGATTTGGGCGTTTAAGGTACCGATATCCTCCCAACTTCTTGTTAAGATCTGGATCTGGGTGTTGGCCTTCTCCACACTGGTTTTTAACTTCAGGAACTGAGAATGCACATAACCCAGGCTCACATTCACCATCTGGATCTGAGCGCCAGCTGCCTCTATGCCGTCGCTATTCTTTTTAATTTCAGAATCCAGGGTGCTGATGTTGTCCACACGACCTTTCAGCAACTGGACATTGGTCTTTACATCTGATATGGTGCCCATAAACCGGGGATCTGGGATTGAGAAAGTCAGGAGGTCAGCTGAGGGGAGCCCCAGGGACAAGAGTGAGGGTGTTGTCAGGTTGATCAAAGGAAGGGAAGGGAAGGAACAGGCTGAAGCTTCCCAAGAAAACAAGACAGTCCAATGGGCCACCCCAACCCTCCAATCATTCATTAACATAAAACGAACACGCAATGGGCACCTACCATGTGCCAGGAACACAGGTTGATACAGACAATGGGAAGATTGAAGAACACAGGCTCTCCATGAGAGGATTTCACAGGCAAGCAGAAGCAGGGGTTAGAAGCCAGTCTTAGAATTTTCTCTGAGCGTTCAGAGAGCATTTGATAAAGGGGTGCCCTCCATGAACTCTGTCACTCTCCCCCAGAACTTGATTCCCCTTGGACCCCTCCGCTTGGTTGCCATCCCTCTGCTTTCAGAAACCCTGCAGTGGCCGTCTGCTAGGACAGCACTACTCCCCTACATCTGTCCATGGGTCCCTCTGTGACCACAGGAAGTGCCAGCTACTAATCTGGAAGTGGCTTCTTCTCTGGAGAACATGGAAATGAAGATTACAAAACTGTTTCTCCTCTTCCCTTGTCCCACCCACTTTCACATTCTGCTCAAGTCCCAGGCCTGGGTACCAGAGAGAGGATCAAAGACAAACCAAGAGGCTCAAAGGTGAGTCCTGTGGAAAATGCCACAGTAGAGTCCAGGGGTCTAGAATGGGGCCGGGGGACTCTGCCCAGAGCCTGCAAGTGTGAGACCAAATATGTCCCGAGGCCACAGAGGGAGAAAACAAAACACAACAGCTTCTCGGTTTCCCTTGCTCTGCTTCCTGGTGCCCTGGCAGGAAGAAGAAGGCTTTGCCAGCAGCAAAGGCCCTGAAGCCTGGCAGAGCCAGAAGAGGAAGAAAGATAAACCACGCAACACCAAATGAGTAGGAGAGCTCCCTAGACGTGACCTTCGCAGGGACAGGAGAATGAAGAGAGCATGAACGGATCCTGATGAGGGGGACTGAGTCATGGAGATCTTGTTGGCTTGTTGGCCGGGCTCTCCATCCAGCCGGTTGGGGCCCATGACACGTGAGGCTCAGCCCTTCACAGGGTCAGGAGACATTGCACTGTCAGGGGCTGTCCACAAGACTCCAAATCCAAGGAGCAGAGCTCAGATGGGTGGGAGATTTGAGGGCGTGGGGGTGGAGAAAATAGCACAGGATGAAAAACTTGATGAATGTTTCCTGAGAACAAAAGAATGTATCCTTGAGCACCAATGTGCAAACGCTGATCCCAATAATCTCCCAGAATTGAAGGGAGGGAGGGAGGGAAAGAGCAGCAGCTGACCTTTCTGGGGATGGCACACCCATTACTGCATGTGGAAAGAGGAGAAAGGAGACGAATTAAAAAGCCACAGGCAGGAGAAACCTGGAGAGCAGGGAAGTGGTCTGGATCTGGAGGGGAGCTGGGTGGCCCACAGAGAGGGGCTAAGCCCAGACGATGAAACATGAGGACTTACAAACGACGGCCTGCAGCAGGACGGAGGCTACCAGGACCAGCGTCAGGCAGATTAATGCAGCACAGACTGTGGATGTTTTCCCTGGGACCAGAGACGGACCGGACTTGGGAGGAGGCTCTGTTGGAAGAAGAAGAAGAAGAAAATGTTGAAGGAGCAGCAAAGGGCAGGCTTGCACATGGAACTCGGAGCAGGTTCTGAGCAGTGATTGTTGCTTGCCTCGGGGCCAGAGGGAGATGTTCTGTTTGTCCACAGTGAAGTGTGCGTCAGGGACCTCCCTGTCTGCAGTCATCCTGAGTGCTCACCCTTACCCTGGCAGCACGAGTGCTTCTGGCTGCCTGTCTCTCCAAGGGCTCTTATCTAGAGGAAACAGGAAGTGAGTCCCACGGCAGGTCACCACGTTATCCCAACTTCCCTATTCCTGACTAGGTACCTCGTCTGGCTTAATCCCCTCCTCAGAAGTCTGAGCTTTCAGGAAGAGGCCATTTGTTGTCTTCTCTGGGGGTCTGTTACATAGATACATTAACCATCTTGTCCCAAAGCTATCCCATTTCTCTTGTAAGACTCTCCTCATCCATACACCCACCCATTCACCCCGCAAATACAGACTGAGTGCCTTCTAGGTACTGATGCTGTACCAGGCATAGGACCACAGTGGTAAAGAACTCACAGCCCTTGCACCAAGCAGCTCACAGTCTGGTAGGAAAGACAGATATGAGCGAATAAATTGCAAGGTGATGAGCACAAGAGACAAACATGTCCAGTTCAAAGAAGCATAGGAAATGGAGTAATGGGAAAAAAAATAAACTCCAGTAGAAGAATAAACTCTAGTAGAAGGATATGAATAAAACTCCAGTAGAAGGATAAGAAGAAGTTTAAAAAAAAATAACTCCAGTAGAAAGATAAGCATATTCCAAAGAATGGAGCATAAGATAGCATGGAGGGCTTGGCAAACCGTAAATAGTTGCAATATTGCTGGAATGTAAAATATACATTCCAACAGGAAGGGGACGCACGTGGGGTGGAAGAGGCACCTGAGGTCTGATCATGAAGATCCTTCTGATCATGTCAAGGAGCTTGATGTCCGGCTTATGGATGACATGGGGCCAATGAAGGACTTCAGGCAAGAGAGAGACAAGGACAGGGACATTGTGGAAACATTCCTCTGATCATGGTGAGAAGCACAGACTGGGGGTGGGAAGCCTGGTAGCAGGGAGACCCACTTGGTGACCATTGCAATAGAATATTCTGCCTCCTGTTATTAATGCGTCTTGGCTGATACAATATCCCTTTGTAATATGTAACTTGAAGATTCAAAATGTAAACCTAAGACTTGGATTCTCCTCCCTACTTCCTGCAGCATGTGACCTTTTCAAACACAGCAGGGGCGGTCAGCAACATCAGACTAGGAATCATTCAGTTTCTCTCTCTTATCTCTCTGTCCCCACTTCCTCTCCCTTCCTTGTATCCCTAAATAGAGAGTTCCATAGGTGCAAGAAGCTCAGGGCACAGAGGAGCTGATGTGGTGCTCAATGAAGGACTAAATTTTCTCCTGGGTGGCTTCTCATGCTTTAAAGAAGTCTACCAAATCTGAAAAATTTGGCACATGGCAGACTAGACAAATATTTCTTGGAATGTAGGAAGAGGGAGAGGAAAGAGGAGGGAGGGAAGGAAAAAAGAAGGAAGTTGGTCCAGATAATTGGAAGATGGGTGAATGGATGAAGGATGGATGGAGGATGCATGGATGGATGGGTGAATGTAAGTGACTGGGAGATTTGATAGCTGATCATGCCACTCTGACATCTACACAGTCTGCCCTGGGATCTTTCTTCTAGAAACTGCTGCTCTTTCCAGTCTCCAGAAGTTCTCGTTCATCTTCAAAGCAAAAGCACAAGGGGAAGTGTGATTTACACTATACCCAGGAAGGAACAAAAGCTCTGGCCGCAGGACTAGAGCGCTGTCCTGGGCCTGCTGAGGCTGAGCCAGTGGAGCTGGATGACAGGCTTTATCAGGGACAAGGGTTAGAGGTTACATTAGCAGGGCCAAGGAAATACCTACCTATACTTTCAGGGGCTCCTGCTGCCTTTGGTACATGGGAGGACGGTGGCTGCGCGCTCAGCCTGTGCTTACGTGCAGCTCATTGTAGTGACAGGCCCTCACTGCTCTTTCTCCAGCTAACCAGGTCTCAGGCTGGAGCCCCTTCTTGGACTGGATGAGGGAACCCAGAGAGGACCTCACACTGGGAAGCTCTGGGAAGGAAAACGGGTAACAAAGATGGTGTCTCATTTGTTCTGTCTCATCCCTTCCTTACCCAGCCTGTCTGTAACTTCCAGGCCTGCTGTCTGCTCTAAATTTTGACGTTCGATAGTTCCGAACCTGAGGGCCTGGCTGCACCTCACCACCTGCCTCTGGTGATCCATAAAGATTCCTGCTCTCTCCGGGCTGCTCATCTGGTTGCAGAGCCTTGGTTCATCATGACTTAGACAGGATTAGAATGTTCCGCTTCTGGACTCTCATGCTCAGGACCCAGCCTAATTCCAGAGTCATCTCTGCTGGGCCTTCATCCATAGCCTGTCCTATTTCTAGGCCTGGGGATAGAGAAGAATCCAAATTACTCAAGACCCTGGTAGAAGGGGCCTTGCAGGGGTTCTGGTCTCCTCCTGTGGCATTTAAGGGAAAAAAGCCACCACACAACATACCTTGGGAGTGTCTGGTCCCTTTCCCCTTCAGTCAAGAAGTTGGGTTTTCTCTGCTGGTTTGTGGCTTGAGTTATTCTTTATAGAGCCCCCAGAGGCCCTCTCAGTGGTCCCAGGAAAGGATGAGGAAGCCTCAGCAGGCTAGACCCGTGACATAGGAAGGGGCTGGGGCAGAGAGAATTTACACCAAGTGATGGAAATGAGGCTTGGGTAGGTAGAATATTGCTAGGCACAAGGCTGATCCAGCATGAGGAAGGTGAGCAACCCCCTTGTGCATGGAATCCTGGGCTGCGGGCCCTCCAGGGTTTCAGAGGAGGTGGATGTAAAAGCCCCAAACCATCAGAAGTTTCATTTCCCACTTTGTGGAGAGGGAGGGAGTCACGAGCCATCTTCCCATGAGGATGCTCACCTGCAGGTATTTTCTGAGCACCTCTCCTGTGCAAACCTCTGTATGCTCTATCTGGCACTTGGCCTGGTAGGAGAAAAGATGGAGCAACAGGCAGGTGCCTTGGCCACACTCTAGTTAGGAAGGTGGGCAGTTCTCCTGGACACTCCAGCGATGCCCTGCTCTTCCAAACAGAAGAGGAATTCTGGCCAGACCTAGTGACCAAAAAATCACCATGGTGATGAGAACGGGAAGTCTGCCTCATTTTTAAAATTTCTCCTCTTCCTGTGCTCCTGGAGTTCTAACACTTTTTCTGGAGAAGGATAGAGGAAGAAAACAGCTTGGCCACATTTTCCCTTTCTCTGGTTGGTACTATGGTCGGAGGACTGTGGATTTTTTCAACAAGACTGGAAAAGAGACCGGGGCTGTTTGAAATGCTCCAGTAGTGCCAAGAGTCATCTCCATGGAGTAGTCACCCGAGTCCTAGAGTGAACACCAAACTGCGGAGTGGGGACAGGGAAGGAGAAGAGAGGGAAGGGAGAATGACTCTGAAATGAGAGGAGATCACAGGTGGTCACACCTGGCCTGCAGGCCTCAGAGGGACTCCTGTCTGTGATGTGATGGGGGATTTAGCCCACAGACTCCAGAAAATTAAGGGATTCCATGCCACCCTCTGGACATGTGCCCGGGGCACAGGGATAAGGCAGAGAAACCAAGGAGCATAGGTGGCACTATTCACTCCTCTAGAGTCCTGCTGTGCCCTAGGTACCAGGATACAGCAAGGAAAAAGACAACCACAGACCCTGCCCTCAGAAATGGTTTTCCTGTAGTTGAAAAAATATGACATCCTTAATGCTGGGGAGAAGGGGAGACTCCCCCAACATTACAAATGACCGACGACACTATAGGGGCCTCCCCAGGTCTCCCTTGACCCTGATAATGGGTTCTTCTTTGATGACATTATATGAGGACAGGTCTCTTTGGAATAGTGACAATGAGCCAGACCCTACTGATCAGGGTATTTCACCCAGTGCCGTCATAAATACTGTGATGTGTATATGGCTGGGCAAACTAGCCACATGCAAGAACTGCTGTGTACCTGGCAGAGGAGACTGCTCCAAACCAGGTCATAGGTCAAAGAACGCTTGCCTATAGCCTTAGTGGGAGGGGCAAATTTATGTTAGAAAAGTAATGAAAGGCTTTTGGGAGGAAAAAATATGCAGTTTCTTTTTAAATATTTTATTTATTATGTAACTAATAATATTAATTATAGAAAAAAATCCAAGTAGGGAAAAAAACCCACCATAGGGTGGGCACGGTGGCTCACACCTGTAATCCCAGTACTCTTGGAGGCCGAGGTGGGTGGATCATGAGGTCAGGAGTTCGAGGCCAGCCTGGCCAACATGATGAAACCCCATCTCTACTCAAAATGCAAAAATTAGCCAGACGTGGTGGTGTGTGCCTGTAGTCCAGCTGCTCAGGAATCTGAGGCACAAGAATCACTTGAACCTGGAGGCAGAGGTTGTAGTGAGCCAAGACTGTACCACTCCACTCCAGCCTGGAGACTCCAGAGCAAGTCTCTGTCTCAAAAACAAACAAACAAACAAAAAACCACCATAGAGACAAAAAATGTTGTACCCATAGTTCAGTCTTCCTAACCACCCACGTGTATACATATACACATCTACATCTATAGCCATAGCTATGTCTAATCACAACTATGCATATATTATATACCTATTAACAAGACAATTCCTGCTTATTTTCCCTGGCATCCTTCCCCACCTCTCATGCCTTTCTGATACCAAAAATCCCCTGCCATTGGGAAACATTTTTCAGCTTGTGACTCAGATGGGGCTGCTGATACTAGTTCCCCCCAGGCATAGGAATGACAACTCGCAATGATGGGTGACCAGGGTTTCAGCAGGAAGGTAACTCTCCTCTCCCCCTAAACTGAGGGCTCTAAAAATATGACTACAGAGCAGGTAGTAACCAGTTCCTCTGTCATGTGGGAGACCCCAGTAGAATAAGACCAGCACAGAGACAGAAGCTGTAACAAAAAATAAACAGACAAAAAGTGAGTCCTGGATCCTGTTGAACCTGAGTTCCATTCCCCACAGTTGTGGGTAACACCCTGCATGGGCACTGAGGAAGGAGAACTGTGCAGACCCCAGGCACAATTAGTACCTAAAGTATAACTCACTTACTTATATCTAGCTTATATATATAATCACACTTAGTCCCATATAATCTTTCTATATAATCATATAATAACTCACTGCTTACTATATCTAGCTTATATATATAATCATGCCTAGGTCCATATAATCTTTCTATATAATCATATAGGTATTGTAGTCAGAGCTGTACCGACACATTTAGTGCTGATTTATATAATCCTTCCATATAACCATATAGCAGTTTGTAGTAGGAGGAATGCCTAGAGCAGTCACAGAACAGAAGCAGTACACAGGAAAACAGCCAGACCAGGACAAGAACCAAAGACCCAGGCGGTGGCATCTCTACCTGAAAGGGCATATGCTGTATGGCAGGCTTGGAGCAAGAGCCTCTCCTCCTTATAAAGGAATTGTAGTACCTTGCATCCAGTTCCTGTGGAAAGTAGGTCTCAGGCCTGAGATCCCACAAATAACTGAGGGAGAAGAACCCCTCTGGTGTGACCAGTCATGGCGGCTGTACACCCTGTCAGTCTTTTCTCGCTTCTGTGCTAGCTCAAATCATCCTCCCAGAAATATCTTAAGAGAAGAGCAGAAGTCTGTCAGCTCCCACTGCATTGGCTTACAGTATCTTTCTATTAGAAACCCTTTGAAGTCTCCAACCCCCAGATAAGAAGTGTTGTGCACAACACCTGTTGCACATAGCCCACCACCTTGCCTTGGTGACCTAATGGGGGTGGACCCCTTTTCCATACACGACCCTCTACTCCTGCGCATGGCACGGCCCTCTACTGCACACGGCCCTCTACTGCACACGGTCCACCTCTCTGCCAGGTGACGTAATGGGTGGCCCCCTCTCTTGTGACTCACGTGATTATGTATGCCCTATCACTAAGCCTATAGATGATGACCTCACTTACGACCCTTCCCCCTGCTTGTACCTAATAAATATAGACGCTTCTGGGCGTTTGGGGCCTTGCCTGTCTCTGCTCATAGGTGGTGTGGCCTCCCGAGTCCAGCTGCTCTTCTCCAGTTCTTCAGTGTCCTGTCTCTTTACTTCTCGGATCCTGCATCTCAGCACAGCATAAGGGACACCCCACGACCCTCTGGGGCCAACAGCCCTACACACAGACACCTCGTTTCTTGGTCTAGTTGTATTGACACAAAAAACAAAAATCTCTTATTTTCATTTGAACTTAATTGGATGAGTTTCTGTTTCTTGCAACCAAAGAGTCCTGTCCAATGCACTAAGTAAGCATATAAATTTTTTTTTTTACAAAACTAGAATTATATCCTATAGTGTGTAAGGTTTTTTTTGCTTAATAATATATTATGGATAACGTTAAAATCAAACTTACATCTGCATAATAACTTTTATTTTTATTTCATGCTTTACTATAACTTTATGTTTTCCCTTTTTATATTGAATACATTTGGATTTCATGATATTCCATTTTTTTCTTATTTCTTATGGTCTTGAGTATTACATGAGTTTAGAAAGGAATCTAACTTATCCATTTCTAAATGGGTAGCCTGCTGTCCTGATACCATTTTTTTAAATAAAGCATAATTTAAATAATTTAATCTCTGATTATGAAGTACCATCTTCAAAATACATTTCATAATATGTTTGAGTTTGTTTCATATATTTAAAGATCTGTTTCTGGACTTTCTATTGTGTTCCACTTGTCTGTTGATATACCAAAACCGTACAATGTTAATTAGTATAGCTTTATAATGAAGGCCCTATCTCCAGACATAGTCGCGTTGAGGATTAGGGATTCAACATATAAGTAAACAGAAAACACAATTCAATCCATAACTGATAGAGCTGATAGAACAGACTAGCAGAAAAATAATAATAATAAGGATTAAAAACCAATCTACTGAAACTAATCCAGAACTGACAGAGATGTCAGAATTACCAGACAAGGACATTAAAATAAACATTATAACTGTGTTTTTTGTGTTCAAATAGTTAAATAGAGACATGAAATATACAGATACAAACTGAACTTCTAATGATAAAAACTACAGTGCTGGTATGAAAAATACACTGAAAGGGATTAATGGCAGATTATAAACTATAGAAGGAAAGATCAGTAAACTTGAAGATATAGCAATAGAAAGTATCCAAAAGGAAGCATAGAGAGAAAAAAGAACAGAAGATCAGTGAAGTCTGAGACAACTTCATGCAATTTAATATACATGTAATTGAAGTCCTCAAAGGGGGTGGAGGAGGACAGAAATATATTCAAAGAAATAACGGTCAAAATGTTTCCAAATTTAGGAGCTATTTATTTATATAATAACATGGATGAATGTATTTTACTACGTGAAATAAGCCAGACCCAAAAGATGACATACTATGTGATTCCATTCATATGATATCTGAAAAAGGAAAAACCGTAAGGATGGAAACTGCTTAGTGGTTGCCAACAGCTGGCAGAAACAGAAATTGTTGCTAGCAAGTAGATGAACAGTGGAAACTTAAGAGTGTTGGAATGCCTTGTATGGTACTGTCTTGGTGTATATATCACTCCACGCATTTGTCAAAACCCATAGAACTCTATATAACAAAGAGTGAAATTTTAAAAGAAAAGGACATGAACAGACACTTCTCAAAAGGAGACATACGAATGACCAATAAACATATAAAAAATGCTGAACATCATTCATCATCATAGAAGCGCAAATTAAAACCACATCTCACATCAGTCAGAATGGTTATTGTTAAAAAGTCAAAAAATAATAGATATAGTGAGGGTGCAGAAAAAAGGGAATACTTACACACTGTTGGTAGGAAGGTAAACTAGTTCAGCCCCTCTGCAAAGCAGTATGGAGATTTCTCAAATAACTAAAAATAGAACTACCATTTGGGCCAGCAACCCCACTGCAGGGAATCTACCCAAAGGAAAAGAAATCACTCTACCAAAAAGACACCTGTGCTTGCATGTTTATTGCAGCACTATTTACAATAACAAAGTCATGGAATCAACCTAAGTGCCCATCAGTGGTGGACTGAATAAAGAAAAAATGATATATACACACTATGAAATACTATGCAGCCATTAAAAAGAATAAAATCATGTCCTTTGCAGCAACATGAAAGCAGCTGGAGGACATTAACCTAACTAAGTGAATTAACACAGAAAGAGAAAACCAAATGTTCTCACTTATAAGTGGGAGCTAAACACTGGGTACCCACAGACATAAGATGAAAACAATAGACACTGAGGACTACAAAAGTGGGGAGGGCGGGGGACAGGGTTGGAAAACTACCTATTGGATACTATGTTCACTATTTGGGTAATGGGTTCAGTAGAAGCCCAAACCTCAACATTATACAATATATCCATGTAACAAACCTGCACATGTACCCTCAAATCTAAAAAAAAGAGTGAAATTTAATATACGAAAAATTAAAAAAAATAATTCAACCAGGATGTTGGGAATTCCATATGGAATGCAGACTGTGACAAATGAATCTAATTTTAATACAAATGTATGCTATAACTACATTAAAGGGGCTGGGAGATAAACAAGGTGCCTGAAGTAACTTTGCAAATTGGTATTTTAGCTAAAAACTGCAAGATTAAAGACAAAGGGAGCTATACATAAACACTGTACTCTAATTGGCAAATGTGTCTCTCATAGGAGTAGGGTTAACCCTTCTAAAGCTGCTTTGTATGAATATTAGTGATGAACAAATAAATAATAAATAATGAATCGTAAAAGTCTTATTTCTCACTGTTGAAGAAAGAAATTACAGATAAGAAGGAAAGACTAAAATGAACCCCATGGTACTGAATTAGAGTTGAAGGCATCAGTGTGAACTCATATATTCACATATATATGGATAAGTATAAATACAGAAACATAGATATGCATGTATGTAGTGGTTAGTATACATACACTATTACCTAGCTTTGTTGGCTAAGAGAACCTAGAAACAAAGACACTTCAGTAGCAACAGGCACACTCAGCACCAAGATCTTGTCATTCTCCAATAAGAGAAACTAGGAGTCTCTGGAGAAATGGCTGCTTCTAGGACTGGGGCAGAAAAAGCATGGATGAGCCTGAAACATCGTATCAGAAAGTAAGGAAGTACTCAAAAAACAAGGATGGAGGTATGTCAAAAGAAGCCAACCCTAAAACGTTCCCAATGGCTAAAGCTGGAAGAGTCCGAGCAACAAATAAAATGGATTATAAACCAAAGTGTAAGATAAATGTACACGAGTCCATACTGATCTAAATAAATTATTTAATAAATAAATAAATAAATAAATGGGACAGAAGAAACCAATCTTCTATAGGAATATCTCAAATCATACACATACACACTCCTCTCTCCAGGAAGCAGAACTCAATTCTTCCCTTCCCCAATTGGATTTTGGATATTGGTCTTGCATTAGCATCCTACAAAACTTATTAA
Organism: Ateles fusciceps; assembly: GCA_036589455.1. Lineage (NCBI taxonomy): Eukaryota > Metazoa > Chordata > Mammalia > Primates > Atelidae > Ateles > Ateles fusciceps. The sequence goes on from JAZHEH010003205.1 coordinate 39,457,544, forward strand.
TTATTTCTAATAATTTATTTGTAGATGCTTTGGGATTTTCTAATATATGCAATCATGTCATCTGTGAATAATACCATTTTTAGTTCTTTCTTCCCAATTCTTTTTAGTTTTCTCGCCCTATTGAATTGGCAAGGATCTCCAATTGTTGAATAGAAGTGGTGATCTGGAGCAACCATGTCTCATTCCTGATGTCAAAGGCAACATTTTCAACATTTCAAATAAAAATTTCTTTTCAAATGAAGTGGTTTATTTTTAAGTGCATAACTGTGATATGCATTTCCTGTCTACCTCTCACCCACCTCCCCATAAAGAAGAGGAGGTTTTGCTACCTGTATTAGTTTCCTATTGCTGCTTAAACAAATTACCACAAACTTAGGGGCTTAAAACAGTACAAATTTATTCTCTTACATTTCTGGATGTCAAAAGTCAAAAACGGATCTCGCTGAACTGAAATCAAGGTATTGGCAGGGCTGCATTCCTTTCTGGAGGCTTTAAAGGGAAAATCCACTTCCTTGCTCTCTCTGGCTTCTAGAGGCACCCTCACTGCGTAGCTCACAGCCAGCAACGGCAGGTAGAGTTCATATCATAGCCCATCAGCTGACACTGAGTCAGTTTCTGCCTTTCACTTCTACTCTTAGGAACCCTTATATTGTGCCCACCCAGACAGTACATTATAATTTCCCTGTCTTAAGATCAACTGATTAGCGACCTTAATTCCACTTTGCCATGTAAATTAATACAGTCATAGGAACTGGTGGACTATAGGACATGGACATCTTTAAGGCCCTTATTCTGCCTACCACAGTTTCTTACCATATTAAGTTAGGATAGCCTTAATAGAACCACTCAGAAGGCTTGGCATGCATCCCTAGAGTTTGTGAGATACCACTTTTGGTACTTGACGTATGAATGAAAAGCATAAGGCAAGAATCTTCAGCTAGCTACCTGCCTTGGAACAGCAGAGTAAGGAAGAAAAGCAAAATTGGGAATGGTCTGCTCTTCCAGAGTTTGGTGAGGAAAAAGATGTATGCTAATAAATCAGACTTGGACTCTCCCCAGCAGGAAGCTATTCTCAACTGATTAACAGAACTCATGGAACACAGTGGCTCACACCTGTAATCCTAGAACTTTGGGAGGCTGAGGCAAGAGGATCACTTGAGCCCAGCAGTTCGAGACCAATCTGGTCAACATAGTGAGACTCCATCTCTACAAAAAAATTTTAAAATTAGCTGGGCGTGGTGGTGCATGCCTACAGTCCCAGCTACTCAGGAGGCTGGGGCAAGAGCATCACTTGTGTCCCAGCTACTCAGTACCAGAAGGTCAAGGCTGTAGTGAGCCGTGATTGTGCCACTGCACTCCAGCCTGGGTGATGGAGTGACCCCAAAGCACACCTAAAAAAATGGCTTGGCACTTAGAATGTGCTCCATCTAGAGATCGTGACTACAGGATTACAGCTGCTCCCAGCAAGGAAGGCCTTTCTGTCACCTGGAGCAAGGTACGGTTGTGGGGGGATGGGTAGGAGTGAGGAGGACAGCAGGGTGGGGAACACTAAAGGTGATGAAGGCCTCCCTCCACCGTCTTAGAATTCCAAGACTGAGCTTGACTTGTGGAAAGGGAGAAGGACTAATTTCATGAGAGTTTGAGTTTTTCTGGTTATTCTGGATTTTTCAGTATATTAATGTGATTAGAAAAGCTATAATACCTGCCTGAGATTTCATCCCGGGTGAGGAAGAATGAGTCAGGATAGCATGTTTGACAGGGAAATGGTGAGAAAGAATCAGTTGGTTTCTAAGCAATCTAACTCTCAGTAAACTGGTTGTAGGCTAGTTAACTTTTCAGGAGTCTCCTCACGGAATGAGAACCACAGCCTCCTACATTACCCCACACTCCAGCCATTCTTCTCAGGACCACACAAAGCACAAAGCAACAGGCTCTTGTGCTCAACTCTCTCTCTCTCTCTCTGTTAATAGAGAAACAGGGTCTCACCATGTTGCCCAGGCTGGAATGCAGTGGCTATTGACAGGGGCAATCAGTGCACTACACAGGCCAGAACTCCTGGGCTCAAGTGATCCTCCTGCCTCAGCCTCAGAGCAGCTGAGACTACACATGCATGCCACTGCACCTGGTGTAGGCTCTTCTTCGAAGGAGAGTCTGGAAAGTATATCTCCATGTCCACTACATGGGATAGTTGATCCTGACATTCAAAGGAACAAAGTTCACTGACAGAAAAATGGTGTATACTAGGTAGCATCAATGATCTCTGCCTGCTGGTATTCATTCCCTGTGAGCTTGGAATCATGGCCTTCCTTCATCAGGCAAGTCTTCAGATGGGACCACAGCCCCAGGCAATAGTTTGACTGTAATCTCATGAGAGACCTTGAGCTTGTCGCACCCAGCTAAGCTGCACCTGGATACCTGCCCACAAAAACCGTGAGATGATAAATATCTGTTGTTTAAAACCACTAAGTTTTAGGGTTATTTGTTATACAGCAATAAATTACTAACACAGGGCAGGGAGGGTTAGGAATAGGACCCAAGGAATGCATACCTTGTATCTATCTAGTTCAGCCTGCAAAGCTTGGAGTTCTGGAACTCTTAACAAGCAAGATGATCCATAGGCTAAGTTTCCTCAGATGTGAAGGTTTGGTTCACCCTACCAAGAACCCAGTTGATGTTCTAACTAAAGGGAAAAGGAAAAAAGAACACATAAATATTCATGGAGGGAAGTTGTATGGCTTCATAGCATAGACAAGGACTAAAAGGACTTGTCTTTCCTCCTTACTGTGTTATATATTTTTTTATATTTTTAATTCATTTCACTTTTCTTTCTTCTCTCTCATTTACCATTGTATACAACTGTTCAGAATTTCCAAATGGAATCATAACAGAACTAGAGGAGGAGCTGGGCGCGGTGTCTTGTGCCTGTAACCCCAGAACTTCGGGAGGCCGAGGTGGGTGGATCACCTGAGGTCAGGAGTTCAAGGCCAGCCTGGTCAACATGGTGAAACCCTGTCTCTATTAAAAATAAAAATTAGCCGGGTGTGATGGCGGATGCCTGTAATCCTAGCTACTCAGAAGGTTGAGGCAGGAGAACCGCTATAAGCGGGAGGTGGAGGTTGCAGTGAGCCATGGTAGCACCACTGCACTCCAGCCTGGGTGATAGAGGGAGACTCCTCCATCTCAAAAAAGAAAAAAAAACTAGAGGAGGAAAATCAGTTGTTCATGAAATAACTTAAAAGACAGTGAGCTGGGGGTGCCTGCTCTTAGAAAGAGCGTGTGTTTTCTGTTGGATAAGGTACAACTGCTCCAGATCAGGTGACAACAGCTTGAGGAAATGTCAGAACAAGGAAAAGTATGGGTATGGGTGTTGGGCTGTAAAGATAGTTGTCTTTTTGGCCTGTCCAGAATACCCCTATTGGTAAAGACGAATCTCAAAAATTTACGGTAGGCAGGACCCCCAACTCCCAATAAGAAGACAAAGAGTCATTTCTTCTTCCCAACCGCCTGGTACCTGGCTCTCAGGCATAGTACCCAGGCTCAGGCAGTCAGATGCCACCACCTGTGTGATTGAGATGATAATGTACTCTTTCTGAGATATCTGAGAGTTTTCTCTGATGCCATCCTACTTTGGTCCTGCCCCTTTTTCAAGTCTTCCCGTTGAATCTGAGAGCAAATGGCCACCCTCTGAACCAATTCCCTTTATGCTGAAGTTATGCAGACACAGCCTTGTTGTTTCCAATTGAGAACCCCGTGGCTGGGCGCAGTAGCTCACACCTGTAATCCCAGCACTTTGGGAGGCCAAGGTGAGCAGATCACTTGAGGTCAGGAGTTCGAGACTAGCCTCGCCAACGTGGCAAAACCTCATCTCTACTACAAATACAACAATTAGCCAGATGTGGTGCAGGCGTCTGTGATTTCAGTTACTCAGGAGGCTGAGGCAGGAGAATCACTTGAACCTGGGAGACGGAGGCTACAGTGAGCTGAGACTACACCACTGCACTCCAGCCTGGGTAACAGAGTAAGACTCTGTTTCAAAAAATAATAATAATAAATTTTTAAAACAAACCCTGTGTAATATACCCACCCAGTTATCCCCCTCTCCTTCTAAGACTGACCTGGCCTTCCCAACGTGTGTTGCCTCAAACACTAATCCAGGGTGTTCTTCCCAGAAAAGGATCCAAGATTAAATAAGTTGGTGAAATATTTCATGCTGTTTACTTTTCATGGAGAATCATAATAAAGTTCCTGAGAAGTCCTGTGTTAAAGAAATCTGTATACTAGGGGTTTCAGTATCATTTTGCTTTTACACTCTCTTCACAGATGATACTTCTTGCTCTGAGAAACACTGGCCTGAATTCAAGAAAGGACGATTCAGAGAGACCGAAGTTCTCTCTGATTTCCCAGTTCTAGTTTGCTCTATGAGCTCTTGCCACTTCCCCAGATGAATCACACAAAGAATCACCAACCCCTTCACAGGAAGCCATGCTCCCCACAGAACACCATCACCCTTTTATTGAATACTCTCTACCTTCCCCATTAAGTTCAGGTGCTTCCTCAGACATTTATAAAGTGTTTGATCCTGGGGTCTGTTCAGGGCCTCTCTATTCTGTTTCACTGGTTTTCAAATCCTCTTGATATCACTAAGCTAATAGCTGCTTTATAAAACATCTTAAAATATGGCAAGTCTCCTTTTTAACTTTTTCTCAATTAAAATTTTCTTTGCCATTTTTAACTTGTTCTTTCAAATTACCCTTTGGCAAGTCCTATTGGAATTTTAAGTGGAATTTTAGTAAGGCTGTAAAATAATTTGGGGAGAGTTGATGTCCTTAGGATAGTTTTTATATCCACATGCATGTGGTATCTCTCTATTTCCTTTATATCTGTCAGTCAAAATTGTTTTGGTTTTCTTCTTGTGAGCACTATCCTTTTTGTTTGAAGGGAAGAAGACAACATTATTATTTGCGGATGATATGATTTTTTTACCTATGAAATATACAAGAAGCACCTGGAAGTTACTTAAATTGATGAGGGTTAACACTCATATAGACAAAAATAATCCACATTAATAACTTTCCTATATGCCAAAATCAGCTCATTAGAAACTGTGGCTATGCAGAGCAACTGGGGGCTTCATATATTTAGGAACAGAATTAACAAGACTTGGTAATGGGCTTGGTGTAGAGGATATTGGGGTGGAAGCATCAGTGAAATGTTTCAGAATTTTGTGTGGCCTCGTTTTGCCCCACTGTCCCCCTGCAGGGGAAGACCATGTTGGATCATACATTTTCCTTTCCATTCTAAAAGCCAGATTTCTGCTTCTTGATGACACTTCTCAAGGTTTTTAACATTCCTGGCTTCAGGACTGCTGGTATGGTCTTAGTTACTTTGTTCTTTTCATTTTGGTTGGACGGTTTGGTTATCTAGTAAGATCCTACCCCACCACTGTTCCCAGAAATCTGCCTGTAGGAATCTCTGCAGCTATTTTGCCTCACTCTTCTCTGGTTGTTTTGATAAAGTGGGAAGAAAGATGATCTATGGGAGTTACAAAGAGGAACTGAAAGGAGGACCTAAGATTTAGAACAATAGTAAAGGACAACAGAAGAGGAAACTCACCAAAGACAAATGTCAGGCAGCTCAGAGACTGCATATTCAGAGTGGTTTGTAAATGTCAAAGGTTCTCAGACACTTTGAGTAAGAAATCCAACATGCATGGATAGGCAAGGAAAATGCCAAAGCTCCCTTTCTGGGCTCACTTAAAACCTTGCAAGTTATAACCTTAGGAAAAATATATATATATGTATATATCAATGTAAATATTGCTATAAGGGAATAATATTATTGAGAAACACATCCATCAAAATTACAGACTTTTAGGGTTAAAGGTTACCCTTTACAGTACATAACAACAATCTCTGAAGTCCAGATATCTTAAAAGACTCCTTTGTTACTGGCCAGGCATGGTGGCTCTCGCCTGTAATCCCAGCACTTTGGGAGGCCGAGGCAGGCAAATCACCTGAGGTCAGGAGTTCGAGACCAGCCTGGCCAAAATGGTGAAACCCTCCATCTCTACTAAAAATACAAAAAGTAGCCAGGCATGGTGGTGGGCACCTGTAATCCCAGGTACTCGGGAGGCAGAGGCAGGAGAATCACTTGAACCTGGAAGGCAGAGGTTGCAGTGAGCCAAGATCACGCCACTGTACCCCAGCCTGGGCAACAGAGCAAGACTCTGTCTCAAAAAAAAAAAAAAAAAAAAAGACTACTTTGTTATAAAACGGAACAGGATTATACACTGTCAACAAGTCCCCCCACTGGGCAAAAGAGTAAAACTGATGCTCTTTGTGATTATTCTCAATGTACCTCCTTATCAGAACTTGCTTTAGATAGATCCGCTTTCCTATAGTTTTGTGGGACTATTTCTCCTCATGTCTCTAAGATCTTTTTTATGAGCACCATTCTTAACATTAAGCCTATTCTCAAGGTTTTGACCATTAGTCCAGAAGAAAAGTCCTGAGAAACTTCACTATGAAAAGTAAAAGAGTAGAAGAGAATTTTAAACAAATGGAATATGCAATTGTTCATCAGTGTTTAAAATTGGCCTCTTAGGTTTAGACAGAAAGCTCTGATTTGAAGTTTTGCCAGTTATCATTGTGTAAATATCCCCCACGATGGCTGATTTCAAGTTGACACGATGTTACTGAACACAGGGTTGTGAAGAGAGCCACACAATATGCCCCTGAAAGCCTGTAAAGGCCAATGCCAGAGCACCATTGTTTTCCTCCCATGGCCACAGTCTATCCATTTGTGTGGTTTTTCTCTAGCCTTGCTCTCCAGAAAGGAGAAGAGAGGGGTTTGCCTATAGGTTTGAGATGGAAGGACAGAGGTATATTAGGAGTATGACACTGTTAAATGCTACCCAGGAGACCCAGAGTAGGGAAAAGATGCAAAGACCCCAGTATAAAATAGAAGGAATGAACCCCCGGCCCTTTTGAGGATTCTCAGTTCCGAGAACTTATCTGTCAATTTCCACCAACTTCCTCCAACAATCTGCTGTGGCTTTTAAGTTCTGTCTGTAGACTCCAAAATGAACTGTTCCTCTTCCCTGGCCACAAGAGGCCTGGCTGCCCCCCGCTCCCCCCACCACAACTGCCTGATGTGGGTATGGCTCCTTTACGTGATTGTGGCCTATGGTCACTTTCTCGGGAGTGGGTGATTGGCAGGGAAACTTCTGGTGCTTTCCCTGGAGCAAGAACCATCAAGACCACAAAGGCTTCATGTTTGGTCACCAGCTACCAGTCTACAAGGAACAAAAACCCTTTCCATGAGTGTAACTCCAGGGATCCGTGGATGTTTCCTGGGTATGTGGGAAGAAATTAGATGAATAATGGGAAAGCAAAACATAAATCTGATCCCACCAATCCCTTGCTTCACAAGAGTCTCATTACCCTTAAAAGAAAAGAAAAGATCCTGATCATCTAACAAAATTCTTTGAGATCTGGAGCCTATCTTCACTTTCCCATCTCTTACCACTCTGCTCACTGGCTTTCTTTACATTTGGAAATATGCCAAGCCCCTTTCTTCCACAGGCCCTTTGCACTTGCAAATGTGTATATATAGGTATGTATGTATTTATATACATGTACATATGTTTTTTTCTTGGTGAACCATTTGAAAGTAAATTGCAGCATTTCAGCATTATTTGATACTTTAGCCCTTATTTCCTAAAAACAAACAAGGACATTCTCCCCCATAATCCTAATACAATTACCACACCCAAGGAATTTAATGTGGGTAAAATATCAGAGCTGTATACTAAAATTTACAGGCCAGCCACAGTGGCTCGTGCCTATAATCCCAGCACTCTGGGAGGCCAAGGCAGGAGCACCACCTGAGCCCAGGAGTTTAAGACCAGCCTGGGCAACATAGTGAAACCTCAACTCTAAAAAAAAAAAAAAAAAATCCAAAAATTAGCTGTGCATGGTGGTCCATGCCTATAGTCCCAACTACTGTGGAGGCTGAGCTGGGAGGATCACTTGAACTTAGGGGGTCAAAGTTGCAGTGAGCCATGATCACACTATTACACTTCAACCTGGGCAACAGAGAGAGGCCCTGCATCAGAAAACAAAATTTACAAAAACCCTTAAACAAAAATATTTATTCAAAAGAAGCTAGGTTTATTTCCTGATCCCAGGATCCAATTAAAGTTCACACATGGTATATGGTTGTCACGGCTCTTTAGTTTCTATTAATCTAGGCCAGCCTCATAACCACAACCATCACTCACACACACTCACCTCTTTTTATCTTTCATTATATTAACATATTAGAGAATTCATGTCCATTGCTTCTAGAATGCCCAAGTCTGGATTTGTCTGATTGCTTCCTAATGATTAGACTCAGGCTGTGGTTTTCCTTTAAAAGAAACTGTTCGTGCAGCTGGACAGCCCTCATGTGAAGGTGGTGCTGAGTCATGGCTTAGCTGGGAACCCAGCAGGTGTGCTCCAACTGTTGCCCAGCCTGGCCTCCAGCTGTCCCCCTGGGCTCCAAAGCCCTGATGCTGCTCAGGTTTTGAAACCTCCCCCCCTGGAAAAATACTGAAGAATTTTCTGCGCTCCAGAGCAAATGCTCCAGAGCTCCTAGGACCAACTGTTTATTGCCTTTGGATCACAATGCCTGAACCACTGGAACAAACGTGTTTTGATTAAGGACATGGAAACTAGGACGTACCTCTATCCAGAAGCCTCTGTGCCAGGGACCCTAATCAAGACCAAGAAGATGCCCCACTAGGCAGAGAGACTATTTACTGCCGGTGTCACACCTCAAGTATATCCTTGAGGATTCCACTGGGAAACCACAGAACCAGACATGTCACCCTCACCTGTAATATCAACCAAACCCAGCTGGTGTGGAGACAAACAATGCATTTATTGAGTGAATCTTGAGGACAGGAGCTGGATGCAAATCTACTGAGATGCCCCAGGACTCCTCTAGTGGCATCTTCTAAATCATCTGGGAATTTGGCTTGGCCTAGTTCAAAACTAGCATGGTCAAATGAAGATTTGTGTTTCTGGCCAAGGTGGAGTAACAGAGATCATGTTTACAATATACAGAAAACAATGGTTTTTAGGACACTGGACATCGGGCAGTGAAGAATAGTGATCCCTGAAAGAAAGGAAACAGATGAGGTAAGCCCTGTGATTGCTCCAGCTTACTACCTGCAGAATTTCCAGGCCACAGCACAAAGAGGAAGAACAGAAGGAGCCAGGCAGACTCCATGAGTTGCAAAGACAGAGCTGAGAGTCCAGGGATACCACAGCAGTTAGAATACATGGGACAGAGCATGTGGCCCAGACCTCTGGAGTCCTATATCTGAGCAGACAGGAGAGAGCTGCTCAGATACAGAACTCCAGCGATCTGGAGCATTCAGCACCAGTCAGCACATGCATGTGAGGAAAGCACCTGAAGCTGGAGAAAGAACCATTCAAAGGGATTCGAAGGAAAAATGTTGCCCATGCAAAGCCTAGAATGGCGCCTGTTCCCATTAGCCAGACTAGAAAATTTATAATTCACAGGGTATTGGGTAGAGTACTCAGGGCTCAGAGGGGAGAGCATCAGGAAAGATAGCTATGTATGCTGGGCTTAATGCCTAGGTGTTGGATTGATAGGTACAGGGCACACAGTTACCTACATAACAAACCTGCATATCCTGCACATGTATCCTGGAACCTCATAAAATCAAATAAACTATGTATTAAAAAAAATTATAAACATGAGGTCATGTTTTCTACAAACAAGGATAATTTGACGTTTTCCTTTCCAATTTGGATGCCCTTTATTCCTTTTCTTGCCTAATTTCTCTGACTAGGACTTGCAGTACTATATTGAATAAAAGGGTGAAAGTGGCATCTTCATCTTGTTCTAAATGTTAGAGAAAAGGCTTTCAGTGTTTCACCATTCAGTGTGATATTAGCTGTGGGTTTGTCATATATGGCCTTTATTGTTTTGAAGTTTATTCCTTTTGTACCCAGTTTGTTGAGAATTTTTTAATCATGGAAGGATATTGAATTTGATAGAATGCTTTTTCAGCATCTATTGAAATGATCACATGGTTTTTGTCCTTAACTCTGTTAATGTGGTGTATCATGTTTATCGATTTGCTTATGTTAAACCATCTTTGCATCCCTGGAACAAATTTCACTTGGTCATGGTAGATGATCTTTCTAATGTGTTGTTGAATTTGTTAGACTTTTGTTGAGAATTTTTGCACCTATGATCATCAGGGATATCGGCTGGTAGTTTTCTTTTTATTGTGTCTGGTTTTGATATTGAGAAATGCTGGCCTCATAGAATGAGTCTTGAAGTTTCCCCCTCTTGAATCTTTTGGAATAGTTTGAGTAGAATTAATATAGCTCTTCTTTAAATGTTTGGTAGAATTCAGCAGTAAAGCCATCAGGTCCTAGGCTTTTCATTGATGAGAGACTTTTTAATTAGTGCTTTGATCTCATTACTTGTTATTGGTCTGTTAAGATTTTCTATTTCTTCAAGTTCAATTCATGTTAGGTTGTATGTGTCCAGGAATTTATTCATTTGTTCTTGGCTTTCCAATTTGTGGGTGTATAGTTATTCAGAATAGCCTCTAATGATCCTTTGTACATCAGAGGCATTAGTTGTAATGTCTCATTTTTTATTTCTGATTTTATTTGTTTGGGTTTTCTCTTTGTTAGTCTAGCTAAAGTTTTGTTGATTTTGTTCATATTTTCCAAAAACTTTTTGTTTCCTGGATCTATTATGTTGGGTGTTGTGTTTTTAGTCTTAACTTCACTTATTTCTACTCTGATCTTTATTATTTGTTTTCCTCTATGAATTTTGAGTTCGGTTTGTCTGGCTTTTCTAGTTCTTTAAGGTGCACTATTAAAAGACTGTGTTTATTTGCAGTCTTTCTACTTTATTAATGTTTATTTTTATGGCTCTAATCGATGCCTCACTTTCTACTTTTTTGATGTAGGCATTTATTTCTATAAATTTCTCTCAGTGCTGCTTTTGCTTCATTTCATAGGTTTTGGTGTGTTGTGTTACCATTTAAATTTGTTTCAAGAAATTTTTTAAATTCCTTCTTGATTTCTTCAATGACTCACTGGTCATTCAGGAGCATGTTGTTTGATTTCCATGCGTTAGTACAGTTTCCAAAATTCCTCTTGTTATTGATTTCTAGTTTTATTTGTTGTGATCAGAAAATATATTTGATATGATTTTGAATTTTCTGAATTTGTTGTGATTTATTTTGTGGTATAACATGTGGTCTATGCCAAAGAATGTTCTGTGTGCTGATGAGTAGAATGTGTATTCTGCAGCAGGCAGGTTGTTGTATAAATGTCAGTGCCATGTTTGATATGGTTTGTTTGTCACCACCAAAACTCATGTTGAAATTTGATCCCCAACGTGGCAATGTTGGAAGATACCGCTTAGTGGGTCATGGGAGTGGATCTCTCATAAATGTCTTGGTTAGTGAGCCTGTAATAGTTCTTAGAGAAATGAATTGGTTCCCCTGAGAGGGGCTATTACAACACCAGACTGCCCCTCAGACTTTGTCTCTTCACATGTGTCCATTTCTCCTTTGACCTTCACCATCTTTTGACCTAGCACATGGCAGTCACCAGAAACTAGGCAGATGCTGATGCCATACTGCTCATACTTCCCAGCCTACACAACTGTGAGCTAAATAAGCTTCTTTTCTGTGTAAATTACTCAGTTTCAGGTGCTCTGTTATAGTAACGCAAAATGTATTAAGTCAGATAGGTCCATTTTGTATAGAGTGCAGTTTAACTCTGATGTTTGCTTGTTATTTTCTGTCTGGATAATCTATTACTGAAAGGGGGTGTTGAAGTTTCCTAATATTATATTGCAGTCTGTCTTTCCTTTTAAATCAACTAACATTTGCTTTATACATTTGGGTGCTCTGATATTGGATGTATACATAGTTATAATTATTATACCCTCTTGCGGAATTGACTATCATTATATAATAAACTTCTTTGTTTTTCTTTACACTTTTTGACTTGAAGTCCATTTTATTTGATACGAGTACAGTTACTCTTGCCCCTTTTTTTGTTTCCTGTATGAAATATCTTTTTCTATCTCTTCACTTCCAGTCTGTATGTGACTTCATAGGTGAAGTGAGTTTCTTGTAGGCAGCATATAGTTGGGTCTTTTTTTAAATACATGCAGCCATTTATGTCTTTTATTTGGGGATTTAGTCCATTTATATTCAATGTTATTTGGGGTAATTTTGATAGGTAAGGACTTACTACTGGCATTTTTGTTACTTGCTTTCTGGTTGTTTTGTAAGTCTTCTTTTCCCTTCTTCTTTTCTCACTCTCTTCCTTCGTGGTTAAGTGATATCTCTAGTAGTATATTTTAATTCCTTGCTTTTTACTTTTAGTGTATCTATTACAGGTTTTTGTGGTTACTGGGTAATTTATAAAGGAAAGAGGTTTAATTGACTCACAGTTCTACACGGCTGGAGAGGCCTCAGGAAACTTACAGTCTTGGTGGAAGGCAAAGGAGAAGTACCTTCTTCACAAGGTGGCAGGAAAGAGAGAGAAGTGAAGGGTGACAGTTGCACTGAAATCTCAGACTTCACCACTATACAATTCATCCTTGTAACCAAAGACCAGCTGTACTCTCGAAGTTACTGAAATTTAGAAATACTTTTTTAAGAAAAGAGACTGGTGTCTCTCCTGCTCCCTCTCTTGCCACATGACATGCCTGCCCCCTCCACCTTCCGCCATGAGTAAAAGCTTCCTGAGGCCTCACCGGAAGCTGAGCAGATGCTCGTATAACCTGCAGAACTGTATGCCAAATAAACCTCTTTTCTTTGTAAATTACCCAGTCTCAGGTATTCCTTTATAGCAACAAAAAATGGACCAATACAAGAAGGAAGATGTCCACTCCAGAAAGGACCCATGGCTCATCTCACCCAGCCCTGCCTTGTGAGCAAGGCACAGCACATACTCTCAGGAGCAGAACAGGCAGATGCCACAGGGGGAATATGCATCTCCACTGGGCGGGATGTTACTGGGGTCTTCCAGCCCCACTGACTTCTTGCCCAGTGCTTCTTCCAGTGGAGCAGCATGGAACAGGGACAAAGCCCAGTGTCCAGGTGAGACAGGTGACACTGCCTTGTAGAGCACTATGGCAGTCACCTCCAGAGCCTGGGACAGAGAGCAGGAGAGAGGATACCTGATCTCAGCTCACCTTGGTGCTCCATGCCCCTCTCCTCCTTACTTGAAAATCCTCCCCCTAAACCAGCCCCAGAGGCCAGGCCAGGAGATCACACCTGTAAGGGTTCTGGCTTCATAGTCATTGCCAGGTCTTTATGTCCATTACCCATGAAGAAAATCTAAAGCAGTTTCTAAAACCAAAATCTCTTCCCTGCTTAAAAGGTTTCCATAGCTTTCCTTCCCCTGTGGAGAAAAGTAGACCCAAGAACCCCAAGAGAGCCTTGTAGCTGAGGCCACCTCTCAGTGGCTCCTGAACTCAGTCCTTTATTAGTGCAGTCATGGGTCATGGGTGATCAACATGTTAATCAAACCCATCTATAAATGTTTATTTTATGTTCCTCATGCTCCATTTTAAAAGGCAGATAACATAGAATACATTTTAGAAGGATCTGAAGCAGATGTTAGTAGCAGATGCCAGAGAAACAGGAAAGTTCAGGGATTAAGACCTGGGCTCTAAAGCCAGACTGACTGAGTTGAAGTCTTGGTTTCCCAGCACTGCATGGCCTTCAGCAAGTGGCTGGACCTCCCTTTGCCTGTGTTCCCTTATAAACAAAATAGGGGATAAGATACCATCTACCTCATGGGATTGTTGTGAGGGTTAATGAGTTAATACCTGTTTTAGAATGCTTATGAGAATGCCTGGCACTGGATAAGCGAATGTTGGGTATTATTAAATAACATAGCTGGGCATGGTAGTGCATGCCTGTAGTCCCAGATATTCAGGAGGCTGAAGAGAGAGGATTGCTTAAGCCCAGGAGTTTGAGTCCAGGCTGGGCAACAAGTGAGACCCCACCTCAAAAAAAAAATTTTCTTTGTGAGACGGAGTCTCACTCTGTCACCAAGCTGCAGTGCAGTGGCACAATCTCAGTCACTGCAACCTCCACCTCCCCAGTTCAAGAGATTCTCCTGCCTCAGCCTCCCAAGTAGCTGGGACTACAGGCATGCACCACCAACCCCAGCAAATTTTTGTATTTTTAGTAGAGATGGGGTTTCACCATGTTGGCCAGTATGTTCTCGATCTCTTGACCGTGTGATCCGCCCACCTCGGCCCTCCAAAGTGCTGGGATTACAGGCGTGAGCCACTGCACCCGGCCAAATATATATATATATATATATATATATATATATATATATATATAATTAATTAATTAATTTAAAAATGTTTTAAACAACAGAGGCACACAGACTTGACTTCCCACACTGCATTTTGATTGCCTCCAGCCCTAAATGCATCCCCCAAGCTGCGATCCACTGCCTCTTCCCTCACAAGCATATACCCCACCCCCCACGACTCCTTTGGTCATATTTTGAGAAAGAATCTTTAAGTTCCCTTTAGCACTGCTTTTACAGGCTAGGGACATCCACAAGCTTGATCTTTTTCTCCCTGCCTAATTCACACCCACGCTCAGATATGGATCGGTCCTTCCTCGTGTTGCTTTTAAACATCTGGTCATTAAGCAAAGTTCACGTCGAGAACCCGAGTCCACAAGAGCGCAGGATTCCTGAGATCCCTGCCAAAGCTGCTGCGTCATTACAATTCCGCCGGCGATCTCTCCCTCAGTGACCTGTAGATGGCGCCATTGCCTCTGTCTGGGGACAGAAGGACGCCTGCCGCTTGGAGTTCTGTTTTCACCATGCGTGTGAATCTGGGCCTCCTTGGATATTTGTAGGACTGAATGATAGTTATAATGGAATCCTGACCTTCCAGGAATCGCCGACCCCCTAAAGGAATGTAGTAGTAATATTAGTCATCTCATCCCTACCTTTCACTCCCTAGGCCAGGACCACTGAGACTTCAGTAAAGGCATAAATTTGCTGAATTCTTTGAACCAAGAGCCAGGTGCTGGTTTCATGGAAGGCAGAAAATTGCTTGCCTTGTCCCCAGTGAGCACACACGGATAATCAATTTTGGTCTTCTGGGATGCAGCCATGGTAGCGATGGCCTCAATCCCACCAGCTGGTGACTATTAAATATGCCAAGCCCTGACAGGTTCACTCCTGAGAGTCGGAAACCTCTAGGAATGCCAGCGGTTCTTGTTACAAAGAGACCCCAGAAACAGGAGTCAGGTGGCAGTGACAATCCATGCTTCCCCCCACTCCACCAAAGCTGTTCTTGCCACGGTCACGGTGAAATTGACCCTCCTGTTTACAAATTCAACTGGCATTTTCCTATCTTTGTCAATTTGTTTTTTACCACTTTGTCACATTCTTTCCCAGTCGCGCTCCCTTGAAGTCACCATTTCTTGGATATTTGTGACCTCATGCACTCCTGGTCTTCTCCTGCTCAGAACCTCCAGGAATTCCTTCTTCTCTCTCACCTCCCCTAGATGCGGGACTTCCTGGTCGGTCCGTTCTTGCTCCTCTTCCCTGCTCTCCACACAGATTCTCCCTGGACAATCTCCTTCCTCCCCACCTCACTCTCCAAGTCTGTTTCAGTCTAAACCAGTCCCCCAGACTCATGAATCCAGCTTCCACTGGCCCTCTTTGCTTGCTTGCCACATGAACTCTTCAATAACGATAAATCCAAACCTGAACCTGGCCCCAGCACCTGCCCACCACGTTCCTATCCCCACCCCAGCCAACAGGTCTGACCCTGGTTCTGTGCTCCAGTCTCCTGAGCCAAACACTCGAGTATCACCCTTGACTCCAGTGTTAGTTTTCTGGGGTTGCTAGAATTATCACAAACTAGGTAGCTTAAAACAACAGAGAGTGACCTTTTCATCATTTGGAAGGCCAGAAGTCTGAAAACCTGTCAGCTGCACTGGGCTCCCCCCAAAGGCTCCAGTGGAGGATCCTTCCTTGCCTCTTCCAGCTTCAGGGGCCTCCACGCATTCCTTGGCTCCTGGGTGCCTGACTCCAGCCTCTGCCCCATCTTCACATGGCCATCTCTTCTGTCTCTGCACATCCTCTTCCCATATGAGAAAGATCTCCTTGGATTTAGAGCCCACCCTAAGCCAGTACGATCTCATCTTTATCTTTACCTGAATCATGTCAGCAAAGATCCTATTTCCAAATAAGGTCTCATTCTGAGGTTTTGGGTGGACATGAATTTGGAGGGGATGCTATTCAACCCACTGTAATTTCTCCACTTCCCCCCCACAATCTAATTTAATGCATGCTAGCTGGGTTTTTGTTTCTTTGTTTTTGCTTTTGTTTTTAAACAGTCTCACTTTGTCTCCCAGGCTGGAGTGCAGTGGTGCAATCTCAGCTCACTGCAACCTCCACCTCCTGGGTTCAAGCGATTCTTGTGCCTCAGCCTCCTGAGTAGCTGGGATTACAGGCACCCGCCACCATGCCCAGCTAATTTTTGTATTTTTAGTAGAGACAGGGTTTTGCCATGTTGGCCAGGCTGGTCTCAAACTTCTGACCTCAGGTAATCCATCCACCTCGGCCTCCCAAAGTGCTGGGATTACAGGCATGAGCCACCACGCCTGGCCGCATGCTACCTGTTTAACATCCTTCCATCCACCTACATCCTACGTCTCTCCATCCACGTGATCAAGTCACCAATTCCTGCTCCCTGGCACCTGGTCAGGTGTCCAGGCCCCAGCCTTGCCTTCCATCCACTCCTCACACAGCAGCCAGCCAGACGAATTGTTTCAAAACAATTGTGAGGTGGGGAACCATGCTCCTCACCTCACAACCTGCAACAAACACACGCATACATACATACACACACATACACACACATACACACTCATATATACACAGACATACACACACTCCCAGCATCGTTGGGAGAGCACTCCAGCCCCCAGCCAGCACTCCACAGCACACTGTAAGTGGTGCCTGCCCTCCTCTCTGGTTTAATCCCTAACAACTGCCCACCCACTTTCCAGCTCCCTTCCTCCTGTTCCAAGCCTACCCGGGCCAAAAGTGCTCCCAGGGGCTGCAGGTGCTACAGTGCCCAGATCTCTGCAGATGCTGCTTCCTCTGCTGGAAATGCCCTCTCCCTGCCCCGCCCCACCTCACTGACTCCTTCAAGTCTTAGGTTAGACTTGAATTCCCCTGGTCAGATGTGGATTCCTCTGGTCAGACAGCCCGGGCCCCCAAATCAAGTTAGATTCCTGTTTGGGCTCTCCCAGCTCCCCAGAACACCCACAGCACAGCCCTGTCACACTGTACTATGCGTGTTCCTTGAGAGCAGGCACCAGGCATGCTCACCACACAGCCTCTGCACCTAGCTCAGTACCTGTCATTTCACAGCAAAAACAGCACACTGTGAGCGCTCAGCATGAGTCAGGGACAGTCCTCAGTATCTTCCCTGCACTAACTCATTTCCTCTTCACAACAGCCCTGTGAGGTGGTGACTTCACATGAGGCTCATTTTTTCAGATGTGGAAACTGGGGTAAAGATCCATTAGGTAACTTATTCAAAGTCACAAAGCCATTAAGTAGCAGATCTGGTGTTCCCACACAGGCAGCCTAGGTGCAGAGTCCAGTCTTCGCCACAATGCTATACTCAACTATTTATTGAAATAACTCTTTAATGGTTCGGTGAGATAATGTAAAATGGAGCCAGCCTGACCCCAAGAAGTTAGCTAACTATTCCTGAGGTTGTGTAGTGAGGTCAGAACTTTGACTCAAGACCTCAGACTTCTAGACCAGCATTGCTTATGAACCCACCAGAAAGACACCAGGGGGCCAGGAGGGTCACTGGGCTGCTGCAGGTGCAGGATTCTCAGGAGGGTACCTGAGAAAAAGGGGCTCTCTTCCTTTGCTGCCTTGTCCAGAAGTGCTCATTATAGTCAGGGCAGAAGCCCTCCAGCACAAAAGGACACCCAGGTAGCGAGTGCCTCCTGGTACCCAGCACTATTCATGAGGTTTTATTTAAAAAAAAAAAAGAAGAAGAAGAAGGAGAAAGAAAGAAAGAAAGAAAGAGAGAGAGAGAGAAAGAAAGAAGAAGAAAGAAAGAAAGAAAGAAAAAGAAAGAAGAAAGAAAAGAAAGAAAGAGAAAGAAAGAAAGAAGAAAGAAAGAAAGAAAGAAACCTTTGTATTTCAGTAGAGACGGGGTTTCACCATGTTGGCTAGCCTGGTCTTGAACCCCTTGACCTCAGGTGATCCTCCAGAGGCATGATGGCAATGCCTGCAATCCCAGCTACTTGGGAGGCTGAGGCAGGAGAATTGCTTGAACCTAGGAGGCAGAGGTTGCAGTGAGCCAAGACTGCACTCCATCCTGGGTGTCCGTCTCAAAAAATAAAGAAAAAAAGAAAAGACCACACACACACACACACACACACACCTGAATTCAGATCCAAACTTCAATCTGATCAGGGCTCTAAATCTAACTGCCAGATTAAAGGAAGTACAGAGGATAGTGCAACATGGCGAGTAAGTCCAAAGAATGAGAAATCTGAGGACGACTGCTCTAGTGTCACACACACACACACACACAAAGAGTAAGATAAATGGTCACAGATTTTAAAAAGCCTTAAAGATGTATCAAACAAACAAAATGTATGGCATTTGTTTGGATACTGATTGAAACAAGGTTCCTGTAAAAAGACACATACAAGCAAATAGTAAATGTGGACAATGACTGGCTATTTGGTGATATTAAGAATTAGTACTAATTTGTAGGTATAATTATTGTGTTGTTTGTTTTTTAGACAGGGTTTCACTCTGTCACCCTGGCTGGAGGGCATGGCTCGATCATGGCTCACTGCAGCCTTGACCTCCCGGGCTAAATGATCCTCCCACCTCAGCTTCCTGAGTAGCTGGGATTACAAGTATGCACTACCAGGCCCGGTTAATTTCTTTATTTTTTGTAGAAATGGGGTTTCACTGTGTTGCCCAAACTAGTCTTGACATTCCTTGGCTCAAGTAATTCTCCCAACTCTGCCTCTCAAAGTCTGAGATTATAGGCATAAGCTACTGACCAATTATTGCCCTTTTTGAAAAAGAGTTCTGCCGGGTGCGGTGGCTCATGCCTGTAATCCCAGCACTTTGGGAGGCTGAGGCGGGCAGATCACAAGGTCAGGAGTTTGAGACCAGCCTGGCCAACATGGTGAAACCCCATCTCTACTAAAAATACAAAAATTAGCTGAGCATGGTGGTGGACGCCTGTAATCCCATTTACTCAGGAGGCTGAGGCAGGAGAATCGTTTGAACCCAGGAGGCAGAGATTGCAGCAGTGAGCCAAAATCACACCATTGCACTCCAGCCTGGGCAACAGGGCGAGACTCCCTCTCAAAAAAAAAAAAAAAGTTCTTGCTTCTTAGAAATACATACTGAGTATTTACAGATAATAAAATAACGAGGGAGAAGAATAGGGATGTAGATAAAATAAGGTCAAATGTGGAATCTGGGTAATGGGTACATGGTAGGGGGAGTTATCTTATTCTTCTACTTTTGTACTTGCTTCTAAAATGCATAATAAAAGACTAAAATGAAAGAGTCGCCCTCACCCAGTGAACCAAGCAGCTGCAGCCAACCAGTCAGAGATGACGGATTATGGATCCACTTTATTCAGTCAGTTCTGTTCTGGACTATGCTGATCCTGGCAAGGAGGTTTCGAAACAGGAAAGAACCCACGAATCTTAAAGAGGAGTCAGCTCTGGTAGGATCAGAAGCCTGACTCTGGCTGGGTGAGGTAGCTCACACCTGTAATACCAACACTCTGGAAGGCAGAGGCGGGAGGATCACTTGAGGCCCAGGACCAGTCTGAGCAACATAACAAGACCCTGTCTCTACAACAACAACAACAAAATTTTAATTTGCCAGGCATGATAGCATGATCCAGTAGTCCAGCCTATCCAAAGGCCGAGGCAGGAGGATTGTTTGAGCCCAGGAGTTCAAGACTGCAGTGAGCTGTGATTGTGCCACTACATTTTAGCCTGCCAATAGAGTTAGACCCTGTCTTGGAATAAAAATTTAAAAAGAAAGCCTGACCCTTATAGCTTGGCTACCTTTATAGGATATAGAATATTTCTTCTTTTTTTTTTTTTTTTTTTTTTTTTGTCTTGTGTTGCTATTAAATATTGTTCTCCTTCAGTCTTTGGTAAAAATCTTTTATGTGTCTGTTTAAAATGACATATAGCTAGGTTTTCTTTCTTATCTTTTTTGAGTTATTTCTCCAAAAGTGTTTTCAGCGTAGGTTATCCTACAGCATATATTGAGAAAAATGTTTAGTATGCCCTCGTATTTGAGTGACCTCTGTCTGGATATAAAATCATTATTTTCAAAAGAGTCACCCTCACACACCCCAGCTGGGTTTATGTTTTGCCCTGATCATACCTGCTATAATCTGAATATGTCCCTCCAAATTCATTTGTGTTAACCTATGCAGATATTGTGGTGGTATGAAGAGGCATGGCCTTTGGGGACATGGTTAAGTCATAAGTGCTGCACCCTCATGGGTGAGATTAGTGCCCTTAGATAAGAGGTTGAAGGGAGCTCCCTGACTCCCTCCACCAGGTGAAGACTCAGCAAGAGGGGCCATATTTGAGGCACAGCAAACCCTCACCAGACAGAATCTGCCAGCACCTTGATCTCAGACTTCCCAACCTCCAAAACTATGAGCAATCAATTTCTATTGTTTATAAATTACCCAGTTCATGGAGTGTTTGTTTGTTTGTTTGAGACAGAGTTTTGCTCTTGTTGCCCAGCCTGGAGTGCAATGGCATCATCTCAACTTACCACAACCTCTGCCTCCCAGGTTCAAGCAGTTCTCCTGCCTCAGCCTCCTGAATAGCTGAGATTATAGGCACGTGCTACCACCCCCGGCTAATTTTGTATTTTTAGTAGAGACAGGGTTTCTCCATGTTGGTCAGCCTGTTCTCCATGTTGGTCTCAAGCTCCCAACCTCAGGTTATCCACCTACCTCGGCCTCCCAAAGTGCTGGGATTACAAGCATGAGCCACCATGCTCAGTCTTTTTTTTTGGGGGGGGGGGCGAGGGGATGGAGTCTCGCTCTGTCTCCCAGAGTGGAGTGCAATGGCGTGATCTTGGCTCACTGCAACCTCTGCCTCCCAGGTTCAAGCAATCCCCTTGCCTCAGCCTCCTAAGTAGCTGGCATTACAGACCTGTACCACCACACCCAGCTAATTTTTTTTTTCTTTTTTTTTTTTTTTGTAGTTTTAGTAGAAACGGGGTTTCACCATGTTGGCCAGACTGGTCTCGAACTCCTGACTTCAATTCATCTGCCCACCTCAGCCTCCCAAAATGCTGGAGCCCTAATGCCCAGCCCTGTAGTTCATGGTATTTTTGATACAGCAGCCTGAATGGACTTAAGACAGTACCTCATGGATACTTTCCCAAACCTTCTGGACCATCTTCATAGGCCGAGGGAGCACCCAATGGGTATCCCAAAGCAACAAGGTGGGGCAGAGCAAGCCACAATTATAGCCTGCCCAAAGTTAAACTGCCACCTCCACTCTTTGCAGCTTTTAAATGACAGGGTTGCTGCCGGGAATAGTTTCAGCTATGTTTCAGAAATCACAAGGTTTTATTCTTGGCTTCAGCAAGAATGCTGCTAGTATTTCTCCAGCAGGCTCCAGGAAGTTTTCCACTTACATGGAACTCTCTCCTAAGCAATTTAAGTGAACACGCAGGGGCAGAACAGTGCAGTACACTGCTGTGTGCCTAAAAAGGGTGGCACATGTGGCTGTGTGTGCATTTGCCTGTGCATATACAGGATGCCCCTGAAAGGTAACACAAGAAACTAACACTATTGAGTGCCTCCGAGGAGGCTACCTGGGTGACTAGGCCCTGGAGTAGGGAACTGAAGCTGTTCCATTGTTTTATAACTGGCTCTGTCGCCCAGGCTACAGTACAGTGGCACAATCTCGGCTCACTACAACTCTGCCACCTGGGTCAAGCAATTCTCCCATCTCATTCTCCCGAGTAGCTGGGACTACAGGCGTACACCGCCACACCCGGCTAATTTTTGTATTCTCAGTAGAGACAGGATTTCACCATGTTGGCCAGACTGATCTTGAACTCTTGACCTCAAGTGATCTGCCCACCTTGGCCTCCCAAAGTGTTAGGATTACAGGCGGGAGCCACCACACCCAGCCAACTCTTGATTTTTAAACCATATAATGTTTTAAAGTTAGTAAATATCTCAAACACGCACATAGTGCCTGACCTTCATGTCCCAGGGAACTTTCCCAGCCTCTGACCCTCCTAATGCCTTGAAGGGTATAGCGCTGCCCATACCATCTCAGCCTGTGGAAATCCTCCTCGTTTTTCATAACTGGTTGAAATGCCGTGTCTTTCATTAAGCCTTCTCCGAACACCACCGCAAGGTCCTCTCCCTCCTCTGAACTCTTAAGCCACTTTGGGGGTAACTATTTTAAGGTCCTGACCACTTTCTACCACATAACTTAGTTATTTGCATATCCGTCATATCTCCCCCGCTCAGTCATTCATCTGGTCTTGTGTAATAGACTGCGACTCTATGCCAAAATGGGCCCAGTGACCCAAACACCACAAATCCCCAGTGGCATCCTCCAGGCCCATTTCAGATGATTGTCTCACATGCAAGCCAACATCTGCCATGTAACTGTCTCCCAGTAGTCACTATCCTGGTCAGGGGTCCACCATATCCTGGGTCAGTGACCTAGGAGTACAGGAATCTCATAGTCGGATAGACCAATGCACTAATGGTCAAAGGCCATTTCCTATCATTTTGCACATGTAACAAAACCAAGCCACAGAAACAGTCCAAATCAGCCAGATTTAGGGATGTGCCTTACTCTGTTCAGGCTACTATAACAAAATACCTTAGACTGAGTGGCTTATAAGCAACAGAGATTTATTGCTCACAGTTCTGAAGGATGCGAAGTCCAAGATCAAGGCACCAGCAAATGTGGTGTCTGATGAGGGCCCACTTCCTGGTTCATAGATGGCTGTCTCCTCACCATGTCCTCACATGGCAGAAGGGGGAAAACAGTTCCTTGGGAATTTTTTTTTTTTTTTTGAGACAGGGTCTCCCTTTGTCATACAGGCTGGAGTGCAGTGGTGTGAACATGACTCACTGAAGCCTCAACCTCCCAGGGTCAAGAGATCCTCCCACTTCAACCTCCTGGGCAGCTGGGATACAGGCGTGTACCAACCATACCCAGCTAATCTTTGTATTTTTGTGCAGACAGGGTTTTGCCATGTTGCCCAGGATGGTCTCAAACTCCTGAGCTCAGCCAAAACACCAGCCTTGGCCTCCCAAAGTGCTGGGATTACAGGCGTAAACCACTGTTCCTGGCCCTTGGGGTCCTTTTGATAAGAGCACTGGTCTCATTTATGACAGTTGTATGCTTATGACCTAATCACTTCCCAAAGTCCCCAACTCCCAATACCATCACATTGATGATTAGGGTTCAACATATTACTGTGGGGGGGACATAAACATTCAGACCATAGCAGGATGAGAGCAGCATCCTCTTGCTTGTCACTCTGGGACCATGCTTCTGGAGAACAGTTGGCTGGGGATGCCCTTCGCAAGGAACAGAGACTGGATCGGGGAAGGACTTGTCATCCTCCTGAGCATCAGGGACCCCCTTTCCCAATACAGTTGATGTTCCATTCCTGTTGTCATGTTTCATCTGCTCAGATAAAGCTAATGATGGTCCTCTTACATTGGCAAACAGCAAAGAAGAAATATCACCCCATATCTCCAAGGGCCTAATCTCTGGCAGCCTGCCAAGATGCAGGATTGGAAGCTGGAAAAAGGGGCGTGCAGCCTGAAACAGGGCAGATGCAGATGCACAGAGCTGAGCTGTCCTCCAACTTTTCTCCTCCCAGGGCCTCCTGCCTAGGGAAAGCCCAACTCCTGTAGATTCTACCAAGCCTTGCTCAAGTGCAAGCTCTCCCTGGCTCCTGATCCTCCTGGTGCCACGATCGTCCTTTACAGCCACGGTTATTCTCATAGGTATCACCTGTGTCATTTTCCTATGTCTGTCTCCCCTACAGACACTCAAAATGGCTTCTAGTCACTAAGAGGAAGAGGACAGTGACGTCTGGCCACAGGGGTATCCTGGGGTGAGAGCTGCCATTGTTACTACAGCAAAGTGGATGTTTGCATTATCATTGTACCCCAGTACTCAGGGGGTATTTGGGAGCAAATAAAGGACTCCTCTTGGGTTTCCGATCCTAAAGGGGTCCGCCCTTCCCAGACCTCTTAAGATGGACCAGGATTAGGGAGCGTGGACTGCTGCACTGGGCACAAACAGGTGTAACCAGAGAAATAAGACACAGGGCCAGCTTCCTGGTACTGGCCTCGTTGGCGACATCCCCCACCCTCCCTCCTCTTCCCACCCCCATCCATCCCTTTCTGGACCCTAAGGAGCCAGGGCCCACCACCCAGAGCACCTGCGCAAGGAAGTCGGCGTGGAGCGGAGCCTCTCGGTGCTGTAAGTTTGAGGCCAGCAGGGGGCAGCACAAGGCCGCCTCCCTGGAGGTGGCTGGCGGGACCGCAGCGGCAGCGCTGCTGCAGCGCGGGCTGGCACCGACTGGGGGCGACCAGGGAAGGAGAGCCCAGCCAGTGTGAAATTACCCTGAAGGCTGGGGTGTGATAGTAGTGCGTAGGCCAGGGGCACGTCCTGGTCCCTGACATCGAGGGCACTGTCGTTACCGCCGCCCTCTATCAGTGCGGTACCAAGGGACGTGTGGGGCAGTGATGGGGGCATAAGCTCTGCCATGAGGCTGAAAGGATGTTTCCACTCCACTGTTCACGCTGTGACGTTGGGCCGGTTTCCTGACCTGTCTGAGCCTCAGCTTCCCCATCTGTTAAATGGCGTAATACGGTCCACCTCATTGGGTCGTCAGGGAGCTCATAAGCACACCAGGAAGTGCTTAATAAATGTTCTCCTTCATCAGCCCTTTTCTTATTGCATCATAATTGTCCAACTGTGCATCTCTCTCCTTGTACAGGTTTCCTTAGCACTTGTGGGAGAATATGTTTGGGATCTGTATCCAGGAGCGAGATTTCTGGGTCACATGGCATGAAAAAGTCCCCCGGATGCCTGCTGTCTGGGTGCATACCTGTCCGGCATTTTGGCATTAAAGTGCCCAGCCCTATCCCCCATCAAAGTAACTGCTCCGTGAGCTGGTGTGACACTGAACTGCCACAGCTCTGCACTTGGCTCTACACAGCCCTTAACTCAGACCTCAGACCAAGTCAACCACTTGACCCTGTCCAGATCTCCTCAGACTCCAGCCCTCTGGACCCCCAGGCAGCCTCAATTTCTTGCTGTGTGAAAGGAAGGACTGTTGTCTCCCCAAGCCCACAGTGGTCCTAACGCACCTTGGGAGTTTGGGCCACCTGAGAGTGCCTGCCCAGGGCCTAAGTCTCCATGCATTTCTGTGTCTGTCTCTGTAGGTGCTTGTTTCTGTGACTGCAGTTGGGGGATTCCTAAAAGAGAAATATGACCCCTCCCCCATCTCTTTCCGGTTTCTTTTTTTTTCTTAGAAACAAGGTCAAACTCAAACTCCTAGGCTCAAGTAATCCTCCCACCTTGACCTCTGGAGCAGATGGGACTGCAGGTGCACACCACCACACCTGCTATATTTTTTAAAATTTTTTTGTACAGATGGGGTTTCACTGTGTTGCTCAGGCTGTTCTCGAACTCCTGGCCTCAAGCCATCCTCCAACCTCGGTCTCCCAAAGCAGTGGGATTATAGACATGAGCCACCTCATATGGCCTTCTGTCTCCTTTAACAGCCAGGAGTTGGTGCATATAATTAGTCCTCAATTCTTCATCACAGAAAACAAGTTTGAGGCTCAGCTCAGTTGCCCCAATCTGCAGCCCATGAAAATGCTACTCTTCTGCTCACTGCACAGCCCCACATAGGCCCAGCTCAAAGGGGAACAGGATGGAGTCTCCCCAGGGAGTCTGGGTTGCCTCCCTGAGGGAGTGCTGCAAAGGGGAGACATGTCCTCTTCAGTAGGAGATAGCTGGTAAAAGAGTGATCCTGGGGACTATCCCCTGGATAGTTTTGTGCAGCTGACCTGAGGCCAGGGAGCCCTAGCACTGTCTTCTCCCTCATGGCCTAGAGACAGGGGAAAAAAATCTGTGAGAATTAGCTCAAGGTAGTTTTTTCAGTCCCCATTTACCTTCTGGGCCAGGTAACCTTGTGCAATGCACAACCTGCCCAACTGTATATGGCAGAAACCTACATCCCTCCAGTTCCATGGGAAGTAAGATCTCAGACTGTGAAGAAGACTGTGACCAGGCAGGTGTCCACTTGCCAACCTTTGCTCTCTGGAGCCATCAGGGGAAGGTGGTGGTCAATGTTCCTGTGAAAAAATAACACTGCTCACTCCTGTCAGTGGACTCACAACTCCCTTGTTGCTCCTTACAGAGCAGCTGCCTCCAGGCCGGATGGTGTCTACGGGACAGTTTCAGGAAGCTTGTGGCCTCCCTTCCCACTGTGGCACATCCCAGCCAACATGGCTGACTACCCACCTGTGCTCAGCACTGTCTCCTGGCTAACTCACTACCTAACTCCAGCTTCAATGCCTCTTCCTATTTCCCAAATCAGGAGCACTTCTCAGTGATACCTGTTTTCCTCCCAAACGGTGGTCTCCGACTGAGTCCCTGATCTCCACCACAGACTTAAGGACACTCTTATATATGGCAAAATATGGCATCTTCAAACATGCATGCTAAACTCAAAACACCACTTCTAAAAATTTATCTGAAGCAATTCTGGCACAAGTGCAAAGATGCATGTTTTAAGGAGGGTTATGGGAGCATTCATTTCTGGTAGTGAAAAACCTCTGAAGAGTCTAGATGCCCATTAATAGGGAAATGGCTTAATACTTTATGGGTCACTCAAGCTATACACGTCCATGTGGCTGATAAAAAGCTTTTCAAGACATTTAAAGGGGTGGGGACTGGGAGAATTGGAAAACAATATGAACAGTCAGAGCCCATATAGGTTTTAAGAAAATAGAGGATTAGATGCAGCTAAATGCATAAACCTGGAAAAGCCAAAGGCCAATGAGCACTTGGGAGGATGCCCAGGATCATTGGTCATTTCCAGAGACATAGAAATTAGAGCAACGAAATATCCCTGGATGCCTAGCTGACTGGCAAAATCTTGAGAGTGGCAAAATACCAAGTTGACACTGGAGAGGATGTGTGGATACACAAAACTATGTGCACATTGGTGAGTGTGGACTGGAGCAGCCATTCTGGACAGCAAGCTGGCAATGTTTAGATAAGTTAGATGTTGCTGGTGACCCAGAAACTCTACTCCTGGTATAGATCCCAAAGATATTTTCCTGCAGGTGCTTAGGGAAACCTGTACAAGGATGTTTGTTGTGGCTTTTTTTTTTTTTTAAACAAGTGTTGCTGTCACCCAGGCTGGAGTGCAATGGCACCATCTTGGCTCACTACAACCGCCACCTCTTAGGCTCAAGTGATTTTCCTGCCTCTACCTCCTGAGTAGCCAGGACTATAGGCACATACCACCACACCTGGCTAATTTTTGTATTTTTTGTAGAGATGGGGTTTTGTCATGTTGCCCAGGCTAGCCTTGAACTCCTAAACTCAGGTGATCTGCTCGCTTCAGCTTCCCAAAGTGCTGGGATTACAGGTATGGGCCACCACGCCCAGCCTGTTATGGCATTATTTGAAGTGGCAGGGGAGTTGTTGGAGTCACCTAGATATCTAACCTTGGGAGAACAGAGAAGTAAAATGAAGTAGTCACACACCATGGAGAGTTATACAGCCATCTAAATAAACAGAGATGGATCTTTAAAAATGTAACATTGGGTTGGGCACGGTGGCTCACACCTGTAATCCCAGCACTTTGGGAGGCTGAGGTGGGCAGATTGCCTGAGGTCAGGAGTTTGAGACCAGCCTGGCTAATATGGTAAAACCCCATCTCTACTAAAAATACAATGTGGTGGCGCATGCCTTCTGTAGTCTCAGCAACTTGGGAGGTTGAGGCAGGAGAATTGCTTGAACCCAGGAGGCAGAGTTTGCAGTGAGCTGAGATCGTGCCACTGCACTCCAGCCTGGGTGACGGAGTGAGACTCCATCTCAAAAAAAAAAAAAAAAAAAAGTATATGTATATATATATATATATATATATATATACACACACACAAACACACACACACACACACACACATACATTTATGTATTCCCTTCCTGAATATATATATATATATATATTCCCTTCCTGAAAATTTCCAAAAGCCATCAGGTAAGGCCAAGCAAGGTAAGCATCCTCACAAGGGAGAGTGTCTGCTAGAGTAAACCAGCATGGGTGTGTTGGGATCCAAGCAGGGAGACATCCACAGTGTCAGCATCAGATGCCTTAGCCACAGTGGGGTGAACAGAGCCTCCTCAGTGGGGGTGAGGCACAGAGAGGGGGATGCAGCCACAGGAAACTGGTTATACACCAGGAAACTGATCAAATAAACATACTGAGGAAAATAGGCAATGGATTTCTCGCTGTTGGAGAAGGCAGCTCTAAATACAGACAAGAAGAAAACTAGAAAGAGCCCTTCCAGCCTGGGCAATATAGGAAGACTCTGTCTCTACAAAAAATGAAAAATTAACCGGGCATGGTGGTGCACACCAGTAGTCCCGGCTCCTCAGTAGGCTGAGGTGAGAGGATCACTTGAGCCCAGGATTTTGAGGCTGTGGTGAGCTGTGATTGCACCACTGCACTCTAACCTGGGCAACAAGAAGACTCTACGTGAAAAATAAAAATAATAAATAATAAAACTCAATAATATAAAAATAACCCAATATAAAATTGAGCAAAGGATATGAATAGATATTTCTCTACAGAAGATACACAAATGGCCAACAAACACAAAAGATGTTCAACATCATTAGTCAGCAGGGAAATGCAAATTAGAACCACAGTGAATTACCACATCACATCCACTAGGATGGCTATAATCAAAAACAGAGATAATAAGAAGTGTTGGTAAGTATGTGGAACAATGGGAATTCCTATTCATTGCTGGGGGGGCAATGTAAAATGGGACAGCCACTTTGGAAGACAGTGTGGCAGTTCCTCAAGAAGTTAAACATAGAATTAGTTGTTTGACCCAGCAATTTCACTCCTAGGTATATACCCAAGACATATGAAAATATACGGCCACCAAAAACTTCTCCAAGAATATTCACAGCAGCATTATTCGTAATGGCCAAACAGTGGCAACAACCCAAATGTCCATCAACTGATGAATAGATAAACAAAATGTGGTATGTATATACAATGGAATTATTCATCCATTAAAAAATGAAGTACTGATTTATGCTACAGTATGAATGAACCTTGAAAACATCGTGCTAAGGGAAAGAAGCCAGTCATAAAAGACCACATATTGTACAATTCCATTTATATGAAACATTCAGAAGGAAATCTGTAGAGACACAATGTAGATAGTTACCTAGGGCTGGCAGGGATGGGAGGATTGGGAGGTGAAAACTAACGGGAATGGGATTTCTTTTGGGGATGATGAAAATGTTCTAAAATTGACTATAGGGATGGTTGTACAATCCTGGGAATATACATATATTTAAAAATTACATCGTGTATTTTAAATAGGTGAAGTGTATGAAACTCGAATGATATCTCAAAAAAGCTGTTACCCCCCCCCCCCCCCAAAAAAAACAAAGAAGCTAGCTTGAAGAGACTCTCACATTTGGGACAATTTGCAAATTATATAAATAATATAGTAACAAAATGTAACTCATTGAATACAATAGGAATCCATTTGTTGATATTGATCTAAACAATGCACAAAGAGTTTGATGAGGGGCAAGATACATACATACTCTAAAAGTTCCTCCCTGCAAAATACTTATTAAATGCACAGGGAAAAATAACCTTACAGGGAGAAACTTACTCCTTACTCAAACGATCAAAGGTAACATCACCAGTACAGGATACATTAAAATCATGTGCCATCTGATAGTATACAGTGAGAAGAATTCAACATCACTTCTGTGATATTCCTGCCAAAGATGCATAGTCTGAATTGAATCGTGAGGAAACATGAGACAAACTCACACTGAGGGGCATTCTACATAAAACTGGCTGTGAAAGTCAAACAAAGACTGGAACTAACTGTCACAGATTGAAGGGAGACTAAAGAGACAAGACATCTGACTGCAATACATCTTTACTGCATCCTTTTGATAATAAAGGACATTTCCAGAACTATTGAAAAGGCTTCATGAGTTCTGAGGAGTCAATTGAAATAGTGTTTATTTTTGAATTTTGGTGATTGCATTGTGATTTCAAGGGATAATGTCCTTGTTTGTTAGAAATACAAGATAAAGCACTATGTCAGCAACTTGTGTTCAAACAGGTAAGTAGGGGAGGGGGTTTCTTTGTAATGCTCTTGAAAATTTCTCTGTAAGTTTCAGATTGTTTAAAATAAAGCAAGGAACTCTAATATATACAAAATAACTGGCGCATATTCTTCAAAAATGTCTGTTACAAACATACACAAAAAAGGTTGATAAACTGTTTACAGGTAAAGGAGACTAACAAGAACTTTAAAACTAAATGCAATGGATAATATTGAATTAAATCTTGGACCAGAATAAATAATAATAATATGAAGGACATTATTGGGACAATTGATGAAATTTGAATAACAGCTGAAGATTATATATCAATGTTAAAATTCCTAATTTTGATCATTGCAATGTGGCATGTAGGTGATGGCCCTCTTTCTTAGGAAATGCAGGCTAAAGTATTTCATAGTAAAAGGGCATGGTATGTGCGACTTCTCCTCAAATGCTTCCATAAAAATAATTTTACAAGAAAATGCCAAGGCAATTGCAGCTAAAAGACAGCTATACTAGAGTTTTATAATATTCTTGCAACTTTTCCATAAAACTGAAATTGTTGTTAAAATTTTTAAATAATATTAAAATAAAATGGAATATAAAACTCAATACCATATACATAAAATAAAAACACCAAAAAAAAAAAAAAAAGCTTATTTTGTGAGAATATATAACAACAAAGACCAACACTACCCAGTGGTTTGGAGGAGGGGGTTGTGAAATTCAGGGAGGAGGAGAATGTGAATGCTCTAAAGAGATTAAATACTTTTTTTTTTTTTTTTTTGAGACGGAGTTTCGCTCTTGTCGCCCAGGCTGGAGTGCAATGGCGTGATCTCGGCTCACTGTAACCTCTGCCTCCCGGGTTCAAGTGATTCTCCTGCCTCAGCCTCCCGGAGTAGCTGGGATTACAGGCACCCGCCACCATGCCCAGCTA
Source organism: Ateles fusciceps (assembly GCA_036589455.1). NCBI lineage: Eukaryota > Metazoa > Chordata > Mammalia > Primates > Atelidae > Ateles > Ateles fusciceps. The sequence goes on from JAZHEH010003205.1 coordinate 39,489,022, forward strand.
ATTTTTGTATTTTTAATAGAGACGGGGTTTCACCCTGTTGGCCAGGCTGGTCTCTCTGACCTCAGGTGATGCTCCCACCTCAGCCTCCCAAAGTGCTGAGATTACAGGCATGAGCCACCACGCCAGACCTAAATACACAATTTTTAAAAGAGACTAGGGAGGGAAGCTGCCGAAACAACCCCAAATTTCTCACCTCACACTTCTGAGGAATGAGATGGGGTAGGAGTAGGAACAAGCATGAAGGGAAGTTTCATGCTTTTTCTTTATCTTTTGGCACTGTTTGAACTTTTATGATATAAAATACAACCACATAATTATATATGTAATTTTTTAATGCAGAGAAAAAATGGCAGAACAGCTGATAGAAGTGAGATAGAGATACTTCCATTAACATATAAGAAAACTATAACCTATTTTTTAAGGCAATTTGCAGAGTAGCAGGGAATATGAATCATTGTTGCAAAAAAACACCTGAATAGTTCACATACGCAACATTGTAACTACAAGCCATCCTACTTCTGGAGAGAGGATTAAGGAAAGACTTGTATACACTTGGCTGATTATTTTACTAGTTTGTGTTGACATAATTTTAAAATTAATCTTATGTTAATATATTCTCATGAAAAAATCAAATAATATATGTATTGCTTTTATGATTTAAAATACATATTACTGTGGTTTAAGAGAAGGAATTATTTCTTCAAGGACAATTCCTAGTTCTTTCTTCAAGAGTCAGAAGGCAAGACAATTAGTATTTTAAAATAAGGAAATGTAAACTACTTTTCAGCAAAACACAATTTACAACAATAATGATTATGTAATCATGCCTCTATTAGCACAGCAACCATTTAAAATAATGCAAATGCACAATGATGAGGCTGTTTCCAATTTCCTTGAACTGGATGGCGAGAGTCTCACTTTCCTGGACTTTCCCACCTACATTTACGCTGCCGCGCAGCGTACAAACCACCATGTACCTCTCCAAACTCAACAAACTTCGCAGCCTGCGCAGGCGAAGGTTTCCCTGTTTCTCCCTCCATTTCTACTTGACAAACCCCTGCCTGGGGCTGTCCTCGGGAGTCACCTTCGCTTCTTGCTAAGTCAAGTGAAGCCTTACCCGACTTTCTCCAGGCTGGCGAAAGAACCCCCACACCCTCACCCACTCCCAGGCTCTCCTACCTCTTCTTCCCTCTCCCTACGGTGCTTCCCACTATGCGCGGTAATTCTTGCTCCCCGGGGCCTGCCTCCCAGAGACTTGGGGTGCAGGGAAAGTGCTCTAAGGGCCGGAATGATTTAGTCTGGACATTCCTGACCGGTAGCACCTCGCCCATAATGACCCGATAATACATGCCTCCTCAAATTGCTTTGGGAAGCGGTTGGGCAATTTATTAAAAGTAGTGAAAATGTTACCCTCCTGCTGAAACAGTTAACAATCTTGAAGAAATAATCCTCCCCAGGAGGAGAAAATCATATACACGAAGATTTTGGGTTGAGCATTATTTTCATGCAGAAAACGTGGACACACGAGAATATCTAGTAATTGAACGGTTAGGTAAATTACACAGTAACATAATAGAGCATTACTCGGCTATTGAGAAGTGAACTTATGAGGATCACAGCACATAGCAAATACCGAAGTGTGGCCTCAAGTAGAAAAGGCTGAATGCAAAACTACATGTTCACCAGGACTAAAATTGTGCAAAATAAAGATGCACATTTAAAAAAAAAAAGACTGGGTCTTTTAGGGATTGCACAAGGATATTTTTCCTGCTTTCAATTCTGTGATTGCTGTTCTAGCCTTGCGAACAGTGCGCAAAGGTTGGAAGTGGCGTCAAGAGGAGTCTCAACATTGTGTGTATAATTGTAAAACTGAGACAAGTTGGTTATTTTCAGCCAGGGGAATGCAATTCTAATGGAGGGGACTTCCTGCACCTTGACCTTCCAGTCGGGGTTGGGGCCCGGCAGTGGCATTCCCAGAGGGGGGTCCCCGAACCAAACGACGGCCAAGAGTCCACCTGGACGAAAGGGCAGGAGAGGGTCCCCTCGCGCTTGACCTTTGGGCTCCGCTCCGGCCACTTGGAGGTTGCACGGAGCGGAAAGCTGTTTGGTTGAATGCGTGGAGTTTCTCCAGCGATCGATCCCTTTGGAACGGCTTCCCCACCAGCAACCTGCGCGTCCCCACCAGAATCAGCCGGCTGGCAGAGCGAACGCCCGGATTCAGGAAACCTTGAGGGGGAGAGCAGCCAGCCCTTGCGGACTGGGCCGCGCTTTGTCTGGGGCGCGCGGCCGCCTATTTCCGGCCCCGCCCCTCGCCCTCGCCCCAGCCGGTCCCCTCCCCCCACCCGGCTCCCGCGCGTCCGGCCTACGCTGCTTCCCCCACTTTTCAGCCGGCTTCCTTCTCCCTCTTCCTTCCCTTCCTGCACTTTCACACTCGCGCCCCAGCCCCCGTCACTGTCTCCCCCAAGGACTTGCAAACTTAGCACCTGCGGAGCGGACTCTTCGGTTCTCTGTGGAAAATCAGACAGACCCAAGAAAGAGTTCCCGGGTTTTGGGAGACCACGCCGAGCGCCTAAGCATCCAGGCTGCATTTCTCCAGGCGACATCTCCGGGAAGGGAGACCGAAAGGCCTAAGTTTGGGGGAAGAGAGGCAGGTGCCTGGGGTGGAGGACGGTGGAGATGGCGACGGCGACCGGGCTGCCTGCACCCAGCCACCCCGAAAGTGCCCTTGTATCCATCCGTCTGGGTTTTTCTTTTTTTTTTTAGATCATCTACCAAGGCTGGGGTTTCCGGGTGAAGCGCCCACTTCGAATCCCACAGTATCCCCACGTGTGTTCCCCATGAGTATCCAAGAGCTCATTAAGAGAGAACCCTAATAATATATGAATACCTTCTCCAATAACGTCGTCAGGGGCGCGCGCACCACACACACATACACACACACACACACACACACACACACACACACACACACACACACACATCCAAAACATATTTCTTTCGTGGAAGAGCCTGTCTCGCTTGTCTGTCTTTCCAGCTGTCGCTTGGTGCATGTGCAGGACGCACAGAAGGGTGGAGGGTGGGTTGCGATTATTTTTACACAGAAGATGTCTCACTCTGGGATCTGTTCCGCAGGGAGGCCACAGGTGCCAGGCGACGGGGGAGAGACTTGCTCTTGGCAAGAAAATTTCTTTGCATTGTTCAGTGCAGGTTTTTTTTTGTTTTTTTTTTAACTATTTGTTTGCCTAAGAGATGATATCCCTTGCCAGAAAGAAAAAAATGTATATGTTATAAAAATAAAAGGAAACGGGATTACAATGTAAAGAATAGATAAGCCCGGTTCTGCAGATCTGCGGCCCGCGCGCCTCGGGACCTCGGATACATTCATTGAAGTAGCCGCGCACTCGTACCGGGTTCACCTCGCAGCTCGCTCATTCCTCCGGACCAAGGCCCAGGATCAGAGGTGTCCTCGCCCTGCGGCCGTCAGATGATGCGGCCTAAGCTCGAAAGCTAGCCAAGCCCTCCGCGCGCTCGGAACTCGGGCTTCCCAGTGCAGCCTCACCGCGATCGCAATGACCGCTGCCTTTCCCTAGCCCGGCCCGGAACCCGCCTCTCCCGGGGACCTTGACCTCGCGCGGACCTCGTCTTCTCGCTTAGCTCTCCCTGACCTGCTTTTGAACCCGCTAATCCCGTCCCGAACTCTCGCCCCGCGGCAATCCCTCGCCCCGGCCCCGGCGCGCTAATTCCCGCTGACCCAGCCGCCCCGCCGCCTCTCCCGGCTCGCGCGGCTGTGACCGGGATGAGGGCTTCCCGCCTCTGAGTGCGGGTGTGATCTGGAGCTTAGGCCCCGACTGCCACGCACCGCCCCCAGCCGGCCCCAAGCAAACCGTCTCTTGCCTCGAACATCCTCCCCTTCTCTTGCTTCCTCTTGTTTCCCTAGCATAATTCGTGTATTTCTTTAAGAAACTCATCGGACTCACAAAGATCAAAATCTTCCGTAATACACTAAGCTGGCGACGCTGCGGGTAAGCAAGCACTCTCCCACAAGGCTGGCGCGCAATGAGGGCGCAGGAAAGGTAAGCAGGATACCCGCCGCCAGGATCCAGCGCCGGGCGCGGGCGAGGCGAGCAGGCAGGAAGAACCGCGGAAAGGGAGGCTTCGATCTCATTTTTAAAGCGAGAGAGTGAGATGGGACGATAGCTTGAGCTTCCAGGGATGGGGCTGAGATTCTGGAGAGACACCTACTAGTCATTTCATAATATTTTGTGCTGCTTAGAATTTTTTCTCAGATGCATGTTTTCTTTTAAAAGAAAAAGAAGGCCGGGCGCGGTGTCTCACGCCTGTAATCCCAACACTTTGGGAGGCCGAGGCGGGCGGATCACGAGGTCAGGAGTTCAAGATGAGCCTGGTCAATATAGTGAAACCCCGTCTCTACTAAAAATACAAAAATTAGCCAGGCGTGGAAGCGCGCCTGTAGTACCAGCTACTCGGAGGCTGAGGCAGAAGAATCACCTGAACCCGGGAGGCAAATTTTGCAGTGAGCCGAGATGGTGCCATGGCACTCCAGCCTGGGAGACAGAGCCAGAATCCGTCTTTAAAAAAAGGAAGAAAGGAAAGAAGGAAAGAAAGAAAGAGAGAGAGAGAGAAAGAAAGGAAGGAAGGAAAGAAAAGAAAAGGCAGAGCAAAGTGATTCACACCTGTAATCCCAACACTTTAGGAGGCCAAAGCAGGAGAAGCTTAGAGGCCAGGCATCCCAGACCAGCCTGGGCAACATAACAAGACTCCCATCTCTGCAAAAAAATAAAAATAAAAAATTAGCCGAGCTTGGTGGCCTCCACCTGTGGTCCTAGCTACTCAGGAGACTGAGGTGGGAGGATAGCTTGTGCCTAAAATGTTATTGTGAGCTGTGATCGTGCCACTGCAACCAGCATGGGCAAGAGTGAGACCCTGTCTCTTTAAAAAAAAAAAAAAAAAAGGAAGTCATTATTTTTAAAGTTGATTAAATTAGTTCACGCCACACGCATTTACAAACACAGGTCACATATACATACATATACACACCTCCAAGGTGTGGGTCGGCATGTTTGCTTGGGGTTGTTTTGCTTTGTTTTGTTTTGTAAGCGAACTGAACTCAACACAAGGCACTGTACTTCCCTTCTTGGTGTTTCATTATTGCAGGACCATGGAGGCTTCGTAAAAAGCATTTCTTTAAGGGAGGTTATTTTCAGAGGCTGTTTTCTAGCCAGGAAAACAAATCAGATACTTAGACTTATCCCCTGGTGTACGTAATGTGTAAACAACCAGGTAGAATGCTCCTCCCACCCAAAAGATCAAATTTCACAGTTCCAGCCTTGACTCTGTATCAGTCTGACCATCCAGGGAAAGGTTGGTCATCTCCAGTGATTAGGCTGCATGACCAAGGATTTGAGTCTGTTCGGCTCACAGCAGTCCCCCAGTGCCTGACATACTGTAGGAACTCAATAAACATTTGTTAGATGACAGATATTTCAAGGAATGTGCAACAGCTCCTGGAGAACAGTTTCTAGTAGATATAAATTCCTAGCAGCATCTTGGGGTAGAAGGATAGGTCCCCTAGGCTGCCACCTCTAGAGGGCCTTGGCTAGTGGCCAGCACCTTCCCACAGAGGCCCAACAGTCACCCAACACAGGCTGTCATTCAGCTCCTCACCCTTGCATTTTGAAAGTCCTCTCCCAGGGTCAAGAGATAGAGAATTCCTCTAGTCTGGTCCCACCCAGGCTGGTGGCTCCTGGAGACCCAGTCCCTGGAAAATCCCTTTTATTCACCATGGACAACAGGCCACTCAGCAGAGAGGCCATGGGTGCTTCTGTTGGAACCCATCTGGGTCCAAGAGCAGGGCCTCAGGCTGACATGGTGAAGGGGAGACTTCAGAGAGAGGGTGACCTAGAAAGAGGTGCCAGAGATGCCTGGCTCCTGATTGCCAAGCTCAGCCTGGAACCCGCTTGGAGGTGACACTGATCACTGATCACAAATGATTATTGCTTGAGGCAACAGGACCCCAAACTTGAGGGTTCCCCAGCACTGGGGACATGGGAGACAGGTGGTTGGTGACCTTGAATGTCCAGTGTTCTGGCTTACACAGAAGGCATGGCAAAGACAAAAAAGAGACCTGCCTGCATGGTAAGTCACTGTAGGCAAGCTGTCTGAGGCACAGTCAGGAAGAAAAGGTGAGCCACTGCCCTTGATGGAAACATGGAAACAAATGCTTCAAACCCATTCTAACAATGACATTTAAATTTGTGTTGCACCGCATTCGTTTGACTTTTAACACACCACAAATTCAAAAGGTATCAAAGAATATAAAGGCCACCTATGCTGGCCTCCAGGCCCCTCCCCCAAAGACAGCCTAGGGAGCAATCCCAGTGATCCCAGCTACACCCTTTGCTTTCCAGGCACACCTCATGGGAAATGATGACTGCCCCCGCACACACACATCCTTTGCAATATCTCTTTCCCTCTTGGCCAGAGGACTCAGATTTTTCTTGGGCTCAAGTTGCTGTTCCTTCCCTGAATTGTTCTTCCCTGGGCCTCAGGAAAGGTTGCTGGATAGGGTGGGGTCCTCAGGCTGGGAAAAAGTCAGGATCTGGCTTTGGGTGTAAGAGTAGAATGACAAACTCAGAATGTTCCCCAGTGTCTTGCCAGGGCCGCATTGGAAGAAGGAAGACAGGGTTCCAGCCCAGACCTCACAGTACACTGTCTCCTGAGCTCAATGACCACTTTTGGGACACAGAAGGTTGAGCCAAACTAGAAGGAGAATTGCTGTCCCTCAGCCTTGGCAGCCAGTTGCATTTCTCCTGCACCCACCACCTGGAACAGCACAAAGGTAACCAATGTGGAGGGCCCTGGAATCTGGGTTCACAACCCACATGCTGCACAGTGTCCCACTGCTCCCCTTGGGCGTGGCTAACCTCATTTCTTCATTCACCCTGGCAGGAGGAGGAGAGGGACCAATCAGGGCTACAGTGTGCTCTCAGCTTTAAGCCTTAAATGATACAAGCTCAAATCTTTCCTTCAGCACCCACAGAGTGCCAGGTAAAGTACACTGGCTAAAGTACTCTAAACAAATTAATTCACTCCTCTTAACATTTCCAGAGGTTGATACTAATATTACTCCCACTTAATGGATAAGAACACGGAAGCATAGAGAGGTTCGGCAGCCTGTTGGCAACTAGTTAGTGGTAGAGCCAGGATTTGAACCCAACCTAGCCAAGAGCCATGACTCTGAATCATTGCTCCAGAGACTTTATTCCTACAAGGCTGCAGTTCAGGTGGCTTCTCCCCATTGGACAAAACTAGAAAGAATGCTTCCAGAAGGCGACTGATTAGCTGGGGGACCCATAGCTATCCAGTGGCATTTCCCAAGCCTTGCCGGGCTCCTCTAGCTGCTCCCAGGAAACCTCCCCTGCTCCCCTGGTCAAGCTGCTGAGCTGCTGGCTGAACACCAGTTCAGGAGTCACAGACATGCTCACACAAAAGGTAGAAATAATCCAAATGTCCATCAATAATGAATGGATAGACAAAAAGTGAGCTAATCATGCAATCAAATGTTCTTCAGTCAGAAAAAGAAATGAAGTGCTGATACATGCTACAACATGGATGAAATTTGCAATGTTATGCTAATAAAAGAAGCTAGGCACAAAAGCCACATATTACATGATTCCATTTATATGAAATATTTAGAATAGGGAAATCCATAGAGAAAGAGAATAGATTAGTGGTTGCTTAGGGCCGGGGGTTTGAGGACATAGGAAGTTGGGAGATCCAGATTTCTTTCTGCGGTGATGAAAATTGTTCTAAAATGGACAGTGGTGATGGTTGCACATATCTGTACACACACAAAAAAACCATTGAATTATATACTTTAAATGGTGAATTATATGATATGTAAATTACATCTCAATAAAGCTGTTACCAAAAACCAAAATCTATTCACAACACACATACATAGTTCTAGAATATAAGACTGCCACCCAGCCAAGGTAGATCCAGGCTCTGCCCTGCAAGTGTCCATGTCCTTGCAGTCCAAGTTTCCTTCACTCTCTGTAGAGGCCGCAGCTTCCCTGCAATGAATGACACTGCCCTTCAATTCAGTAGCCCCCTCCTGGGCTGTGCCTGGAGGCTGGATTCAGCCTACTGAGAACCTCTTAGACTGGGAGAGAGCCTCATTCACAGAGTGAAGTTGGAGGGAGGGGGAGGAGATTTTTGCCTTGGCAGGGCCCTTGGGGTCCCTCACAAATCAGCTATGTGACCTTGGTCTCAGTCTCCTCTTTTGCAAATTGAGACAACTGAGTCCCCACCCTAGTCTTGTGAGTATTTCATGAAATATGAGTCTAGCACAGCTTCTGGCACTAGCCAGTGTATTCCATGTTAGAAAACAGATGAAGGATCGACCAAATTTGGAGGATAATCTAGATAAAATCAGAGAGGTGGGAGTGAAGGGATTTAATTCGTTAAGAAAGAAGAACAAGTTTAGAAAATTGTCTCAAGTCTCTTGCATTTCTTTTGATCATTTCAATTCCACACCTAGCGGGATTGTAATTGCCTGAAATGGACAAGTGAAAGAGAGCACTCCTGCCCCTACAGAGAGAGGGCAGAAGAGGAGAGGGGGAAATAAGGAAGCAAGAAAAGGGAGAAGGAGGAAGGAGAGGGTGTTGGTGGAGAGGATACCAGGGAAGCTGCCTCGAAGACTCAAGAGACAGGAAGGACAGAACTGCCCAGGGAAGGGGTGGCTGAGGGGAGGAAGGAAGGCCAAGAAGAGAAGGAGAAATGGAGGCAAAGGGAGGGGGAGGTGGCCAAATCATCAGGTGAGAGATGAAGAGGAGGAAGAGTTACAGAGAACCACTGGGGAGAAGAAGGAAGAAGCCAACTAGTCTGGGATCAGTCTGGAGAAGAGAAGATCACCAAGTCAGGAGTCCAAAAGCCCCCTTTCCAGAACCTGGGGACATTGGTCTCCATTGGCTGACAACTGGGACCTCTCTTCCTATTCTGGCCCATCCTCTCCCTGCCCCTGGGCAGCCTGGAGAATCCTGAGTACCTTGGATGGAGAGGGCTTTGCAGATTAAGCTGGTCACCTGGAGGTTGCATCTGATCATGTCCTGCCTGGGTCTGCTCAACCATCCCCGAATGAACCTCCTCCCCCAAAACTTCCCCGACTTCCCAGACCCCGTCACCCCTGGCTTACCTCCTCCCTGACCCCACCCAAAGTCCTGATCATTTCTCATTTCCTGAACCAGAGCATGCTGATCACCACTGGCCTTTGCTCCAGCAAAGTGCCAGCTTTCCCAGCCCTTGTCCAAATTCAGTGGTTCCCAACCAGGCTTCATCTGGAAGCCTTTTAAATATATGGATACCCACTAGGAATTGCTAAGGAGCCATTTGGTCTTCACCTGAGCACCAGTCATTTTAAGTTGTCTGGGTGATTTAATATATGGTAGGTGTTAAGAACTCCAGTTTGCCTCCTTCCTTAAACTTTCCTGGCCCTGGGCTAAGGCCATAGCCAAGGCAGTACTGCCTGATGCATATTTACCTGGTTAGGTACCTAGAGGACCTCCTCAGGTCTGGCATGTTAGGAATCGTCACTCCAGTGTGGCCTTCTTTACAGCCCATCCTAGACCCACAGCCTCCCCCAAGAAGCCCTCCTAAATAGGCCCTGGGGCTCAGCAGCTCGGGAAAGTTGCCAGCACCTTGCATCAGGCCTGGCACACAGGCAGCAGATTTTGACAGGCTCTAGAGCTCCCACAGCTTGGCTGGGATCCCTGCTGGGCCAGAGAAGGCTGAGCAAAAGGGGCAAGGCAGGTAAGTGCTGCCTTAGGGGGGCTCCCTGCTGTGCCCTGGAGGTGCTTTAGGGGAAACTAGGCCCAGAAACCCACACTGAGGTGGAAGAGGGAAGGATTCTGTGGCAGCTGAAGTTACTGTCCTGCAGCCCAGAGCACACAAGGCCAGCTGAAGACTGTGGCCTAGGCCAGAGGTAATGCCAGGTAAATGCCAGGTTGGATAGGTGATGAATCCAGAGGTGGCACAGTGACTGGAGTTTCTGGCTTCTCACCCTGGACCAGGCAGCTCCAGCACAGCAAACTTGGGTTCCCTGTTCCCCACTCAGGGGTAACCTTTCACCCATGCTCATGAAGAGTGCCCCTACAACCCAAGGGTCCTTCTTCTGCATAAACCCCAGAGTGCAACACTGGCATCTACTGTTGTCTGAAATGAGCAGTGACTGAGCCTGCAGAGGCCAGTGATCCAGGAGGGACCTACACAGTGGAATCCCAGGAGCTCCCCCACCTCTCCCGACACCCCAAGGAGCTGCCTATGGTCTCACTGTTGGAGCTGCCTCCTTCACTTTCAGTGCTGCTGCTTTTCTCAGGAATAAATATATTTTTATTGTTAAATAAAAATAACAATATTCATTGTAAAAAAAAAATCCAATAGCATCACATCTTAAAACGTCAATCCTTCCCTAGCAGTGGGTGGGACAGTGGGTCCCTCCTAAACAGGCTAGTGCAGATGTCAGGATCCCAAGCACTAGAGCTGGGGCACAGGCAGGGGGCTGGAGAAGGAAGTGGGGTACAGAGCCTTTCTGCCAACTCGGTCTTAGGCTCCCTGAGCAGTGTCTTTGAGGATTGTTCCTCTTTGCTCATCCCAAGCTCCCAGCTCTCTTTAGCTGCAGGAGAACTCCCATTCCCACATGATAGCTGAGCAGAATGGCAGGCCTGGAGACTAGATTTTTGGGAGGAGGGCAAATGCTGCCCCAGGATCTCCCAGGGACCTTAAGGTGGGCCCCAAAACCAGCGAGGAGAGAGGAAGGCAGGAGACCCCAAAACAAAGTAGGCGGGGCAGAGCAGAGGAACCCAGGCTGCCTGAGCGTCTGTGCTCTGGGCCTGAAATGGCTGGGGGAGATGCGCTAGGCTGAGAGAGGCGACAGGGTGATGAGGCAGAGGGGTCCCAGGGGAGGACAGGAAAGGAGCAGGAGGAGCCCCCGGAAGGCACCCCACACCTGCGAGCACCGCGGGAAAGAGTCCAGCCCCAGCCTCAGCGAGAGGGAAGCGCACCACCCCAAGGAGCAGGCTGAGTAGGGTCCAGGGTCTAGGCCTGGAGAGCCGGCCTGCTGCACCGGCCAGAGCGTCTCGAGGGATACGGAAGAAGAAAGAACGCTGGACACAGGTTCTGAGCACCTGAGCCTGATGCTGAAGGCTCTGCCAGAGCTGCACGAGGGCTGGCAGTGAAGGACAGACCGGCTCCGCAGAGAGGTACTGGGGAGTGCCTGGGGGGAACCTGGCCTACGAATTCCACCCGCCCACACACTTCCTTCGCTCCCCTAGAACCCAGCACAAGCCTTGCAGTGCGGACCCTAGAGAGGGCCGCTGTGGGTCGCGGTGTTGGGGGAAGAGGGCAGGGGGAGTGTATTTATCCACAGGCACCCGGGATCCACTTCTCAGCCCCACGGAGGCTCAGGAGGTCTGGCCCTCCCGCTGAGAAGGCGAGAAGGTGGATGGGGCTGGGCTGGAGGGTTCCCCGGGAATGACCAGAACCATCCCACGCCCCGAAAAGGCGGCAGGAATTGGAGGGTGGCGGAGGATGCTGAGCAAGGCTGACTCCAGAAAGGATGGCCTCTTTTGTGGATCCCAGCCGGGCTTTGGAGAAACCCCAGGGAATCCCAGTTCTAAAGGGCCTCGAAGGGGAGCTTGGAGAGGGAGTGGCCCGCCCTGCGTTGATCTCCCCCTTCCTGCCACTTAGAATGGAGGACCTGCACCACCATTGCCCTCCCCCCACCGTCTGGCATCCCCCTTCCAACTCCCCTAGGTTCAGTTTCCCAATCGCCTTACCAAACCAGAGACGAAGTAAAGAGTCGGAAGAATTCTCTGGGCCGCTGGGGTCTTGGCGGGTTGGGATCACAGTGAGGCCACAGGTGGAGACTGGCAGTGAAGAGGAAAGCAGCAGGCCCAGGACCCAGCCCCGAAAGAGGAATCCCGGTTCCCAGTGAATTCGCGCCAGGCGGACTCACCAAGCCTCTAGTTCTGCATCTGTCCGTCTTGCACTGGGCAGGAGGGTTCCTCTAAAGCCAGGCAGGGACCTTAGGTACACACGCTTTGTTCCCCAACCCACGCACATATTCTGAAGGGCCGGTACCGACCCCCCCACATCTCCCAGTACACCCTCACCACTTGTCTGTACCCCGGAACAGGTGTGCCCAGCCTTCCTCACCAAGGAACCGCGGGCCAGGCCATAGCGAGGCAAGATCTCCTCTCTGTCTCTAGGAAGGGGGAGGACGCCGGTGGGGAGCCTAGTGGCTCCCGCACAAGGTGCCTCCTTGGTGCCAGCGAGCCTAGGGTTCAAGAACCTGTGTTCCTGCGGCTGCCCAGGCTCCCAGCTCGGTCAGAAAGGGATCTGACTGGGTTAGGAAAGGGCTTGGTGAGGAGACCCAGTCCTTCTCTCCACTCCTCCTCCATACACACTCCTGCGCCTCTGTGCACAGAAGCCCTGACTTCCTCACTCCATCCCCCACATGCAGGTACACTGGAGCTGGGGCCCCACTGCCCAGGCCTGGCCAGAAGAGAGAGCCGGGATTCCTGAGGGAGGCTGAATCGTGTACCTCCAAGAGAGAATGTGAGAAAGGAATAACGGGTGCAGAAGAAAGAAGACTGGAACACCCAGCTGGCTTGGAGCCTGGCGGTGCTCACGGCGGTGCTCCCTGCGGGGCTCCCTGGAGCAGACAGGGAAGGGAGATCTGCCAGAACCTCCAGGGTCTTGGCTCCGAAGGACTCTGTGGGAGGCCTCCGACCTCTCTCAGGAGTGTGCTCACGACCGCTCATCCATGGGCCCTGGAAAAGGACTCCGGGACTGGGACTGGCATGGAAAGATGCTATTTTCGAAATGAAAAATTAAAACGATGACAACAAACAAAGCCTGGCTCGCAGGTGCCGTTTTTCCATTTTTGTCTGCACAGAAACTGAAGCCTGCAGCAAGTGGAATCGCTAAAGCAGGGGGTAGGGGTGCAGTGTCCAGCCAAGCTGAATGTTTGCTTATATTTCTGTTTATAATTTTTGTATACTAGATGCATCTTACTCGAGTAATAAAAATAAACTTGAGAGAGCCAGAAAGGCAAAAAGCTGAAGTGCAGAGTAGAGATGGTGGTTGGGTGAGGAACAAGTCTTTTGGGGAGCTTGGCGGGTGGGGAGAGAGAGGGTCTGAACTGCATGGTGTTCACTAAGGAGTTCGCTGCCACTCCAAGCACGAGGCCGGGAGGAACAGTGTCTAGAGCTCACCACACACAGGCAACATGGATTCCTTCAGCCCAGCTGGGTTCCACTGGGTCACACTTTCTCAGGGACCCTCCTGAAACTCTATAAACCTTTCTCACCCCCTCCCTCCTATATACCTATACACTCCTACAGCCCCAGGACCACAGACTCTCAACACCTACTGGTAGTTCACACTGCTCTCCCTCTGAACACCCTGACTTAAGCCTTGGGCTCAATCCCCACCTTTCCCCGCCACCCACCCAAATCACTTTGTGGCTGCATTTCCCTCCCTCCCTCCCTCCCTTCCTTCCTTCCTTCCATCTTTCCTTCCTTCCTTCCTTTCTTCTTTCTTACCCTCCTTCCCTTCCTTCCTCCCTCCCTCCTTCCTTCCTCCCGTCCTCCTTCCCTTCTTTCCGTTTGTATTACCAGCAAGACCTCCCGACCTGCCCTTTATACCTTCACCTTTTCCTAGGTCCCACACCCTAAGTGGAGTAGCTATTAATCATCCAATTAAATAATTGGTGTGTCCCCCCCCAACCTCACCTTCTGCCGGGAACATCTTGCATCGAAAACACCCAACCATTCACGTGCACACTGGACACACACTGTGGCACTGACACACACACACACTCACATACCTGCTTTCCCACTCGCAGGGTTAATGGAGGCTGCACCAGGGACACTGAGCCATGCTACAGCTACTTTCACTGGCACAGCTACGCCCGCTCTCGCAGACACCCTTAACCAGATTCTTGGACAGACCCAAGCACCCTGCTCACGCCAGCAGGTCAGAAAACGAAGGAAAGTCTGAGATTGTAGTGCTTTAGGGGAAGGGTCACAGGCCTTGTTTCGCGTGCACACTTTTGCACACACACCTCCGTTCTCAATGTTTCGTCAAGGCCCCCTTCTGAGTCAAAGGGAAATCTGGGCCCGGCCCCTCCTGGCGCTGTTGAGAGAAACGCTAGACTCAGGTGAGCGCTGGCCTCTCCAGTAAAACCTGGGGGATTCGCACGCTTCGGAGGGCTACGTCCCGGGACCCCAGTTGCTCAGCTCCTCACAGCCTGACCTTGCTTCACTTCCAGCAGTGCTCATCTCGGCCCTTTACCTCTCCGCAGCCTCGGAGAAGGCGGAACCCGGGACAGCGACAGAGCTCGGGGGAAGCTCCGCGAAGGGAAACAAGAAAATCCCCCACCTACTATCCCTGTCTCATGATGCGGTCCCCGTGACGGCCTCAGACCTGCGGGAAATCCAGGACTTTGCCGTTTACCACGGTCTCAGCCTCACTCTAGAGCCTCTCGCCTGCACCCGGCTGTCTGCCAGTGCGCTGGTTCACTCTCCCCGGGGATGCGGGTGAGTCGGTCTCCTTGCCTCACTTTCCTAGTCTCATTCTCCTACTCTCGCCCTTGCTCTTCCATGAGGGCCGGGGGGAGAGAGTCCTCCGGGCTGCGTTCATGAGTGTGGGTGTGGGTATAAATTTAGAGGTTGGCACACTGAACCCAGGCCTGCGCCCCCGCCTCCAGCACCCCCACCGACCCCACCCCGCCAAGCGCCCGAGCAAGGCCAACCTCCTGTTCTCTGGTAGGTCTCGCCGAGGTCGCCTTCTTTGCGCACTTTGGTTATTGATCCTGCAGAACCGGCCGGAGCGCAGCGGCTGCGCTTCTCTGGGAACGGAGGGAATGGGGAGGTGAGTAGGCTAGGGGAATGGTGGAGGGGAGGAGAGGTTGGTCAACTTTAGGAGAGGGTGTAGGGCGTTCCTCAGGGCCGCCTCAGTCTCCCTCTGCCAGGCTAGACGAGGGGTGGAGTGGGGCCAACGCTCCCCCTCCCCCTCCCCTTCTCCCCGGAGCGCGGAGCCCCGGCGCGACTGGGAGGCCTGGAACCCTAACTCCCGCCCAATCAGCAGAGAGGGGAGGAGCAGTGGCCGGGGGCGGGGCCTGAGGAGGAGTCGGGCGGGGCGCGAGGGGCGCGAGGGGCGCTAGGGGCGGGGAGTCGCGCTGAGGGCCAGCCTAGGCTGGCTCCGCCGTAGCTGGGTTGGCAGTGGCGGTCGGCATGGGCGATGGGGGCGCCGAGCGCGACCGGGGGACCCGCGCGTCGGGCGGAGTCTGGTGGCAGCGGTGGGCGCGGCGGAGAGGAGGACTTGCGAGCTGATGGCGGTGGCCGCAGCCCAACTGAGGTGGCCGGGACCTCGGCCTCCAGTCCCACCGGCTCCAGGGAGAGCGGCGCAGACAGCGACGGACAGCCCGGGCCCGGCGAGGCAGACCACTGCCGCCGCATCCTGGTGCGAGGTAAGGGGATAGCCAGCGGCCCTGCTCCACTGGACCCTAACCCTACCCATACTGGGGCCCCCGACCTTCCTGCAGCTGACACCTCCCAATTCATATATTCATTCATTCCTCATCCAGTCATTCATTCAGCAAATATTGTTTTGAGCGTCTATTGTGTACTGGACATTGAGCTGAGGGCAGGGGACAAAGCAGCGAATGGGACCGAAACGGTTCCCGTTTCTCCGCCTCTCTGGCCAGTTCCCTAGCCCTAGGCCCACCCGGGACCGCAGAAACCAAGCGCGGGTTGCTGAGAGCCTGGTCTCCATCCCGTGACCCTCAAGGCAAGTGCGGGAGAAAAGCGTCACGCGGGCTCCGCGGGGACAGGACGTGGAGGGAGCAGCGCCAGCAACCGCGGGAGGAAAAGGCCCCGGCTCTTCAGGGTGGCCGCGTTGCTTCCTCGCCTCCAGCCCAGCCTCGTTTCCCATCCCCGGCAATCGGGGACCCGTGCCCGGGGGAGACACGCGGGACGCGGAGGGTGGCGTGCGCGGCGCTAGCCCGCTGTGCTTCACTCTCTCGCTTCCCACTTCCTCGCGGCAACTGGGCCCAGCTGGCTCTCGGCGCCGCCTTCCCGAGGCCTGGCTTTTCACATCCTTCCCTTTCTGCCTGGGCCCTTGTCCTCCTCTCTCTTTCCCCGCCATTCCTCTCAGCCGAACGCGCCTTCCCAGCACCTTCTTCCTGCAAGCGCCTCGATCTGGACTGCGGCCGATTCCCAGCTCTGTCCGGCCTCCTCGCCGCCAGGCTGAGGCTCCCCAGGCCCCCAGCGCCAGCCTCTCGCAATGCCGAGGGCTCCGCTTTCCCTGGATCTGGGCCTCGCTAGGCGAGGTGGGAGGAGAAAGGGGTCTCCGGGGTCTTGCCCTCAGCCCGACCCCAGTCCCCGGCCAAGCCTGAAGTCCGTTGCCTCCCCCATCCCGAAGCCCCGGGACCGATAGACCCAGCGCCAGAAGAGGCCACTGGCGGTAATGGCTCCCCCAGGCTCCTTCCTGGGCTCCCTCCCCGCGGCTTCCTTCTCCTGCCTCTTTCTAGCCTCTTCACACTCGCTGCTCCGGAGAGTCGCGGGGAACTCTGGAGGCCACCGGCCAGAGCTGATTTCTTTGGCCTCCACCTGGGGGAAAGGGAACAGGCTAGAAGCTGGCCTTGGGTCGTTCCAGAGAGGGGGATTCTGTTTGATCTGAGCTCGGGTACCCTCAAGCTAACTGGGACACCCTGGGCCAGTTGGGCACGACCTCTTTGCGGCGCCGGTTGTGGGTGGCTCTGGGGACTGGAGACAGAGAGAGGGTAAAGCATTCATGCAACCCAGTGTGAAGGTGACCCGATGACTGCCTTGAACACAGAAGCAGGGGCCCTAGCTCTGGGAAACATTCCCGGTGCCAGCTGTCACTGGGACAGTGGGTGCTCACTGCGACTCAGTTGACGCTTGAGTCAAGGCAGTTATACCATCAGGAATTCCAGCAGGTGTGTGGACCTGTTGGGCACCAGGGATTAAATCCGATTTTATTCTTTAGACTGTGAGGTGTCCTGAGTGCCAGGCATAAGCAGCCCTTTTGGTTTCATTAAAGAAATCTGTAGGACCACCAGAGAAATCAGTCCCTCAATCCCACATTCCCAGGGGAAGATCTAAAGTCCCTGCCTCTGACACTTATCACCTTGAAGCCCACCTATGGGTGGGCATTTTCTTCTGCCAGGACAATTGTGAGTTCTGTGCCCACCTAACACCCTCTCCACTCTACTAACCCTCTATGTAGAGCAAATAAGTTTTGTGTACAGGTGTTAATTAAAGAGGCTTCAGGAGTAAACTCATAGAAGGTGTAATTCAAAAGTGACCCTTCACCCTGTGAGATGAGGCCACCCAAGCTGGGAGCAATCCACAGCCAGGCAGAGATGGGCTTGCACTAGATGTGAGACAGCCAGTGTGCATCTTCAGGGGGTGTAATTTTATAAATGTGTGGGCACACACAGAGGTGCCATTGCATTAGTAAAATATAGAAATACTAATATAAAGCATAGAGGATATATTTACACACCTAACAGAAATGAAAGGCAAATGGGGCTTTTATAAATCCCTCTGCCCTTCCCCATTTAATGATGAGGAGGTTATTATGGGCCTGAAATGCTCAGGATGTGATTTACCACTAATCTCTCCTAGCCAGGGTCACCTGTCACTGGCAGTCCCGCCGTGGTTCAAGGCTCTGATCAATGAAACAGTCCTGGCACTGGTGAAGGAAAGTCTGAACTGCCTTGGCCCCTGAATGAACATCCCTTCCATATCTAGGGCCCTCAATACACTTTGCCCTTGACCTCTGAGAACGCATCCTCCCAAAGTACCTTGGAAGGAAACCACTAAAAGGTAAAAGGGAGGCATTTTTCTTTGCAGTCCTGTGTTGATGCTGGGTTAGAGCCTCCCTAGAGCCTCCTCTTTCTTAGGGAGGCCTCACCCCTTCCGGGTCCTTTCTGCCTCCTTAAATTCTGCACTCCTCTGCCTAAGGGCATACCATAGGAGGGCAGGTTTGTTGAGGAAGTAGGGGGAGAGCTTGAGCACAAGAGTTAGGCAAAGTTGGATTAGATTACTGGCCTTACAGCCCTTTAAACCTGAACCAGTTTCTTTGTTTCTCTTTGCTTGTTTCCTCATCTTACAAAGGGACCCATAGTCCTTACCTTGTCAAGAATCAGAGATGATGTCTGTAAAACTGCAAACACCCAGCAGGATCTCCATATATATTTGTTGACAGAAGGAAAGGTGTAGCTCTGAGGTGACCCACGAACCACTTTTGATGGGTGGGGCAGTGGACTTTGCATGTCCGAGGCCTCTCCCAAGTCATCCCATCCCCCCCTCCTTCTGGCTCTGGGCCCACGGCCTGGTCTATACTGGGAGGTGAGCACCTAGAGGTCAAGAACCCACTGATGGTAAAGGAAAATCAGCACCACCTTGCAGACCCCACAGTGCAGTCCTCCCCAGTCTCCTTGGTGGGACCCAGGGAGGCCAAACCTGCAGAGTCCCCTGACTCAAAATGAAGGCTCATTCACATCCCACACGGGCACAGACCGAGCTGCTGTGATGATAGGCCCGGCGCACAACAGATACCCGTCGCATCGCACCGCGGACACAGAGAGCCTCCCATCCGGATCCTAAGGCCTGGGAAGGGCGCTGCACACCTCCGCGTGCACAGTCCCTTGACCAGTGAGGGCGGGGAAGGGGGGAATCCTTTTGTTTTATATTGGAAACCGCTGGCCAAAGGCAGGCAGGAAGCAAACAAAGGAGCAGGCCGCCTCTCAGCCGTGGCTCAAACAGTACCAGCTTTTTTGGTGGATCTGGGATCTCGGCAGGCAGAAGAGGTGGACAACTCTGACCCTAGACTCCCTACAACCCCCGATCCACGCTCGCACCCGCACACTCAAACGCATCTGTTTCCCAAATTACTCCAGATGCGAATTTAACGACCGATTTTGATAGATCGTGAAAGTCTGTCCATCAGCGTCAACCAACACAGCAACTTTTACAGACAATGTGTGGCGTCGGCTCCTGCTCACCCAAAGCGGCCTCTCCAGGCTAAGAGCCGCCCCTGCGAGTCCTCAAACCCCTTTCGAAACCCCCTCTGTCTGGGAGCGGAAGGACGGAAGGACGGGGATGACTGCAGGATTCCTTGAAGAAGTGACTCGCTGCAACCCCACCACCAGCAGCAAAAACGCTTTTGACCGGGGAGCCGGATGGATGTGCGGATGGCTGGGGGCAGTAGGGGACGTGTGAAGCCCAGGCCTCTGGCTTGGGCTGGGTGATTCCCGCCTTGGGATGGGTGGGGATTGACTTTAGTGGAGTCCAGCCCCTCGGAGAATCCGCGGGCAGCCGGGACCCAAACTCCAGAAACACTCAAGTCCGAATACGTACACGCAGCACAATGGAGTGCAGTCACCGGGGCCCTCACTCCCAGAGACTCGTCCGAAGAAATCATGCAAGGCGCCGCAGCTTGGGGGATCCGGCTGGGGAGATTACTGCAGGGACAGACGCCTCACCCCCAGCAGCCGCGTCCAGGCTTATCACCGGCCCGCCTCTGCTCGCTGTTTAGATTTCCAGCAGCCACTGGGCTTGGAGAGATCGGCCGGGGCCACAGGCCTGGCCCTGCTGAGCAGGCCTTTAGCAAGGACCACGGGACTTTAGTCTCAATATCTGAGTCTGTTAATAGACCTGATAACCCAGGACTAGCCCCCAGGTAGATGTGGAAAGGTGTAAATGGCTCATGCAAGGAATTGCACTTTGAGATTTTTATATTTGTTTTCATTTTTTGGTTTTAGCATTTGTGGAGGGTTTCTTTTTTTGTTTCCTTGGGGTTGCTCTACATTCTTTTTTCCTTTTTTCTTTGTTTTCAGCAGGAGACCCACATTCCCATAGTGGGTCCATGCTGGGCCCTCTCATTTGGGTCTTCTTTTGTTTCCCCCCTTCCATATCTCCCACCCCCCCCCCCCCCCACACACACACACGCTGAAGTAGACCAGCAACCCAAAAAATCTTGTTGTTGTGTCTTGTGCACCCAATTTTCATTTTCATTTTCATGTTCAGGAAGATTAGACGGCTCCTTCGCTCCTCAGGCGATTTCTGTTCCCCGCCTGGTCTGGTAGACCCAGGAACCCGTGGAACCCACACCGAATTCCCCCACACCCACCTCTTCAGGGATGGGAGATAGCAGTGGCATGCACCCGCAGCTAGTCAAAGCCACAGGGCTCAAGTCTTCTTCTTTTGCACACCCCCTGTAAGGAGAGAGGGTGTCTATGCATCCTGCTGGCCTGGGTGCCATTTCCCCAACTCCTGCTTGGCCCCAGGCTCCCTTCTCGTTGGCTACATTTCTTTGACTTCTATTTTAATGGTTGGAGATGCAGCATATGAATTTTGCCTATTTGCACTTTGCTAAATATAAAATCACAAATAATGCTAGACCTGACTACCCTTGGAGAGCCAGTAGCCGTTACCTGGCTGTGCATCCCCAGATTCTGTACCCCAGTTCAAGATGCTCTGATAGAAGACACCAAGGCTGAGTGGGCCTGCCCACTAATCCCTGGGGCCAGACAGGTCCGGGAGCCTAGTTTATCTCTCACATCCCCAACCCCAGTCACGCTGGAAGGCAGTTGGAGATTTCAGTGTCCTGGGTTCTCCCCCTGCTGGCGGATGCTGCCCCAGGACATCCAGCACAGCAGAAAGAGGTAGCAGCCCCAGGCTTGGTTGTGGCCTACAGAGCCAGGGTGATAGTGCCCAGAAAGTCAGGGTGAGTGCCAGACCAGAGGGGTGTGCTGTAAGGTCACACCCCCTGGGGGCTTGTAAAGGCTCAGGGCCCTCCTTGACCCCTCCCCCCCCCCCCCCACATATGGCCTTGACATCTTTTGTCCTTTTGTTGTTGTTCTTTTCTTCTTTTTAAATAGAGTGGTTGCTCCGTTGCCCAGGCTGGAGTGCTTGGGTGCAGTCAGAGTTCACTGTAACCTTGAACCCCTGGGCTTAAGCGATCCTCCTCAGCCTCCCAAAGTGCTGGATTATAGGACCAAGCCACCCAGCCTTTTTGTTCTTTAACTTATTTCACAAACATTACTGCGTACCTACTGTGTGCCAGACTGATTCTGGCTGAAGCTGCCTGCACGCAGCTTCCCAGGGATGTGTGCCGTTCCTGCCCAGCTCCCGCAGCCAGGCGGGGAGCAGCAGGGTAGAGACTTCCGTGCTCAGGTCCAGGGGAGCGGGTGCCGGAGCCCGGTTTCCGAGACACCAGGTGTATGTTGGAGGTGGTCGCTGTGCCCACCAAATCCAGGCGATCTCCCCGGATGTTTTTAGCGCACAGTAGGCACTCAGTAAATACTTCTCGAATAACCTAAATGAGACAAAATTCATCAGCCTCGCATATTTCTGTAGGTACTAGGCGGCCAACTCCTTCTCCCGGAGAAAGTGTGAGTTCTAAGATTGTCTTATTTTTTGACGTTGCAATGTCCTTATATGAAACGGTGATCATGGTAGAACATAGAATAATTGGTAAAACATGAATTGACAACGCCATAGTTTTGGAATTTTGTTTGTGTAATCCGAAGCTTTGGTAAGCACTAAAATACAAAACCTGAAAACCCTTAAATATGTGGCCGCTTACAGGCTGGCCCAGGCTGGAGCGGAGGTCGTGGGAAGCGCTGGGCCGCTCCTAGGGTCAATCGCGAGTCTCCTGCTTTCGGCGGCTGCCGGGTGTGAGGTTCCACGGGCAAAGGCAGCCAGAGAGTTGACAGAAATAACGGGATAAATCTGTGCCCCTGCCCCTCCCAGCTCACAGGGCTGCAGCCCACGGCTGGAGCCAAAAATAGCCGCGCAGTTGAAGCCACGGTTTCTTGAGCGTCCTGCTGGAGACTTTGACTTTCAGAGCGCCTATCCCACCGTCCATTCCCCACTACTTGGCAGCCCACCGCGTCCACCCGCGGAGCTGCGGGAGCCAGGGGGGAGGCAAAAGGACACCCTGCGAGGCACAGCAGGGCCACACTTACAATGTAGACAGGCAAATAGAGGATTTAAATACAAAAAGTAATACGAGCTCGATTTTTTTAAAAACCGGAAGCGGAGAAGGATCCCAGAAATAGCCATTGTTTTCAATTCTGGGTGAGTCCTTGCAGGCGATTTTTCCACGCTCCTATACGAATAAATAAATATTTCATAGGCTGCTTTGCAATTTACCATTTCAAAAAATTTAATGTGCAGTGATCATCTTTTCTGCTGAATTAGTTCTTGCGGTCTCTTGACTGCAGAGTTAAGTATTCCTTTGGTTGGGGAAAGCCTAATTCCTCTAACGACTGGAGGGAACTTGGGGTTGTTTTCTTTAATATAAACACTGTAAGTAAGCTCCTAAGGCAGGGGTCTTCTCGACCTTTGAGTGTTTCTGTGGGATAAGTTTCTAGCAGTGTAATTGCTGTTTCAAAAGACTTACACACAATTTAAATATATTTCATTTACTGTAATAGATAATTGTGAAATAGGTAACTAATTCATCAAAACATCTTTTTTCAGACATCAGGAGATGGGGGTCCCACTATTTTATGGGTTCAAGCTGGACTCAAACGCCCACATAGCTGGGATTACAGGTGGAAGCCACTGCAGTTTTTAAAAAGCATCCGGTGAAAAACCTCTCCTATCCCTGTCCCCCATCACCCACTTCCCACCTGGCTCAGAGACTTTCTAATATGTCCTTCCAGATAATGTTTATGCTTATGGAAACCAGTGCAGCTATATAATTGTATCCTTCCAATATAGCTTGGGATGTGAATAACTTTTTGTTTGTTTTTTATAGATGCATAATATTCCATTTAAATGGACTGTGTGGATCATAATGTATGCCATATAACCAGTACCCTATTTGTGGACATTTGGTTATTTTCTTATCTGTTGCTATTATGTGTAATCCTGCAATAAATAAACTTGTTTCTTGGTCATTTCCACATTGAGTATATCTGTCAGAGAAGTTCCTTAAAGTGGGTCACTGGGTCAAAGGGAATCTGTGTTTGAAATTTGGAAGATAATGTCAAATTGCCCTCCTTAAGATGGTAGCAAATTACGCGATGCCTGAAAGTGCTTGTTTCTCCAAAATTTGCCAGCACAGTTCACATTTTATATCTTGATAAATATTGTCAAATTATTCTGCAGGAAAAGTCCAGTAATTTATGCCCACCCCTTTGCCCTGTCCCCACATTGGATGTTTTATATCATTTCATCTTTGTCAGTCTTCATATTTATTAGCCAGTTGCATTTCTTCTATCTATTGGTTCATTTCCTTTGACCAGTTTAATTTGCAAATGTCCAGTTTCCTTATTGATTTGTAGAAATGTGTTGCAACACTTTAAAGTTCACAATTTATCCTATAATTTTGTTTAGGATGTCTTTTGTTTTCAGAAGTATAAAATATCTTTTTATTTTGATTATGTCATTATATTTTATTTTTTAGAGACTAGGGCTCTCTGTCACCCAGGCTGGAGTGCAGTGGCCCAACAATAGCGCACTATAACCTCGAACTCTTGGGCTCAGGCAGTTCTCCTGCCTCAGCCTCTGGAGTAACTGGGACTATGGGCACTCCCCATCATGCTGGCCTGGCTTTAAATTTTTTTATTTTTTAGTAGAGACAGGGTTTCACTACATTGAGGAAGTCAGTCTCAAACTCCTGGCCTCAAGCAATCCTCCTGCCTGGGCCTCTCATAAAATATCTTTTTAATTACAAAAGCAATCTATACTGTTTTGCTATGTCATGTAAAATTTTAAAGTTTCTCATTTCCCCCACATAATATACTTCCACTTCTAAGATTTACCTTCTAAACTTTTCCTAACAATTGAAAAATATAAATATGTAAGTTACATATTACAAAAATGGGATTTTTTTTTTGCAATGGCTTTTTTTTTTTTAATTTAAAAAATTTGTCTTAGCTTGCAAGTAGGGTAAAAGAATATTTGTGGAAATCTTTCTTTCTAGAACTCCCTCATTCTTTTTAACCACTGCATGGGATTCCACTATGTAGATATCCTACAACTTATTTAACTGGTCCTTTACTGATGGCTATTTAGGTTGGTTGTACTTTTTTATTATTACAAAAAATGCTGTAGTGAACACCTTTGTATTCTAATTTGAACAAATGGTTTGCTTTATTTTTAATTATTCTTATCTTTTTATCAGGAAACACCTCATTTATACCATAGAATGAGTGCTCCCCTGAACAAATGGTTTTTTTCCAAATCTTATTTATGCCAGAATTTGCAAAGTGTAAAACGAGGTGGAATATTTTATTATATTAAGGAATAATTGTCCATTTTTATTGTGATAATAGTATTGTAGGTGACTTTTTAAAAAGAATTCCCCTTTTTTTAGAGATACATGTTGGAATACTAATAAGTGAAATGTTATGAATTCTAGAATTTGCTAACAATTATGGCAATGTAGAAGAAATAATTGTTTCTGAGCTTCTGATAGTTGGAATTGGGGGGGATGGGTATATCGGAGCTCATTATACTGCTCTCCCTAATTTTGTAAATGTTTGAAATTTGTCATAATAAAATGTTTAAAATAACAAGAATCATTTTACATATACATGATATCAATATAATTATAGGATAAATTCCTAGAAGAAAACTTTTAAAATCCAAGGAGATACATTTAAAGTTATGATAGGTATTTTCAAATTTTATACCAAAAAATCTTATGCTGATTTATACTTCTAGCAATCTTGTATAAAAGTACCATTTCTCTACACCCTCCCAACTCAGGATATACTCAATTTTTTAGAGTAAAATCTTTTCAAGTTACAAAAAAATCTCATTTTATTAGTATTTTAAATTACTAGTGAGGTTAAGCATATTTTTATGTAGTCATTCTTATTTTAATTTTCTCTTCTGTGAATTTTTCATATATTTAGCCATTTCTCTATTGGATCATTTATTGTTTTCTTATCTTTGTAAGTACCATTTATATAGTAAGGAAATGAGCCCTTTTCTGTGACATATGTTACAAACAACTCCCAGGTCATTTAAAAAAAATTTTTTTTCTTTGTGGGATTTTGTTTTTTTCTAAACTGAAATTTAAACTGTAATCACATTTAATGGTTGTTCCTTTTCGGGCTTCTAGATTCTAACTCCTAGTTAGAAAAAGCTTCATCCAGAGTTTAAAATATTATATATACATGCACAACCATATTAAAATTTTTGTTACCAAAAATTTTTATAACCTAGTCTTTGCAGCAAAATAAATAATAAAGAAAGACACAAAAATGAGTAGAATCTTTCCTCCCTGACCAGTTTCCACTCCTTGGAGGCAAGAGAGGAGTGATGCTTATTTTGCCAGACTTGTTCCTATGTGGTTACAAAAACACAGACGCACACACAGAAAGAGTTTAGTTTTACTGTTTTTTTAAATATAAAAATGAGTTTATGCACACTTGCCATTTCACTTGGTATTATATAACGAACATCCATCCAGGTGATGCGTCTCATTCTTGTTAATGTTTACATATAGCCAAAGTTATTACTAGACTGTGATTTTATCGATAATTTTCCTGTTGATAAACATTCAGCTTTTTCCCTTTTTTTCCTCATACAAACTATGCTGCAAACAGTGAATCTGTCTTTATCAAGTATGCCAATATTTCTCTGTGATAGAAAGCACCATAAAAATTCTGGGAAGAAGGAACTGTGCATTTTAAATTTAGCTAGGCATTATTTCTCTTCAAAAACCATATGTTATATCAATTTATGTTCTTATTAACAGAGCTTGAGAGAACCTAATTCTGCTTACCCTTGTCAGCACAATTTTCCCAGTCTGATAGCTAAAACATGGCATCTCAAAAAAAAACAAGATATCTCATTGCTGTTATAACTTTCATTTCTCTGATTCCTCTAGCTCAACTATTTTTTCATATTTATTAACCACATGTGTTTCTTCTCGGAATAATTTGTTCAGTTTCCCGCTGGACTGCTTGACTTTACTCACTGGTTTATAGAGGCTGTGAGTATACCTGACATTAGGACTCCATTAAGCGTTCATTAAGAATATTTTTCTCCCAATCTTTATTTGTGTTTTAACTGTCTCTTACCCTGCAGAAGCGTTTATTTTAGGTACTCAAACATATCATTTATTTTCTTTTTTAAAAAGTTCTTTTGGGGCGGGTGCAGTGGCTATGCCTGTAATCCCAACACTTTGGGAGGCCGAGGCGTGCGGAACACAAGGTCAGAAGTTCAAGACCAGCCTGGCCAACATAGTGAAACCCCATCTCTACTAAAAATACAAAAAAAATTAGCAGGGCGTGGTGGTGGGCACCTGTAGTGCCAGCCTACTTGGAAGGCTGAGGCAGGAAAATCACTTGAACCTGGGAGGCAGAGGTTGCAGTGAGCTGAGATCGCATCACCGCACTCCAGGTGGGTGACACAGCGAGACTGTCTCAAGAAAGATAAAAAGTTATTTTATATTTGTTCTTCAATTAATTTTTAGAGCTTTTTTACATTTAAATTTGTGTTTATTTTTGCACACAGTGTGAGAGAAATAAATTTGTTCCAAATAATGAACTAATTGTCCAAAAGCTATGTCTCTAATAACCCTGTCTTTCCTCCAACTAATTTGAAATATTGTCTTCATAATATACCAGATCCACATAGACGCAGGGGTTCGCTTCATAATTCTTGTGCCAGCATCATACCACTTTAGTTGCTGTAGATTTGTAACATATTTGCTGTGGGTAATACAAGTATTCACTCCTACTGTTTAACATTTTTTTATTGACTATTCTTTCCTTTCCTTTTCTTTTCTTTTTTTCTTTTCTTTTCTTTTCTTTTTTTTTTTTTTTTTTTTTTTTGAGACGGAGTTTCGCTCTTGTTACCCAGGCTGGAGTGCAATGGCGCGATCTCGGCTCACCACAACCTCCGCCTCCTGGGTTCAAGCAATTCTCCTGCCTCAGCCTCCCGAGTAGCTGGGATTACAGGTGCCCACCACCATGCCCAGCTAATTTTTGTATTTTTAGTAGAGACGGGGTTTCACCATGTTGACCAGAATGGTCTCGGTCTCTTGACCTCGTGATCCACCTGCCTCGGCCTCCCAAAGTGCTGGGATTATAGGCGGAGCCACTGCGCCCAGCCCCTTTCCTCTTCTTTTCTTTTCTTTTTCTTTCTTCTTTTATTTTTATTTTATTTACTTTTTTTGTTGTTGGGGAGGGGATGGCATTTCACTCTTGTTGCCCAGGCTGGAGTGCCATGGTGCTATCTCGGCTCACCGAACCTCTGTCTCCCAGGTTTAAGTGATTCTTCTGCCTCAGCCTCCCGAGTAGGTGGAACTACAGGCATGTGCCACCATGGCCCCCCCAATTTTTTTTTTTTTTTTTTTTTGGTATTTTTAGCAGAGATGAGGTTTCACTGTGTTAGCCAGGATGGTCTTGATTTCCTGACCTTGTGATCTGCCTGACTTGGCCTCCCAAAGTGCTGGGATTAGAGGTGTGGGCCACCATGCCTGGCCTATTCTTCCATTTTCAATGTTTCCAATAAACTTGAGAATGAATTTTCCATAAGGAATTTTTGGAGTAATCCCATTATATTTGTAGGTGGGGCCAGGAAGGACCTTGCCAGGAGACTACCCGGTGTTAGGTAGGAAAGAAAGTGACATAGGGTTTTGGAGGTGGGGGGGGTGTCTTGGGAGAGGTGCCAGCAGGGAGTAATATTTGGTCCTGGAGGTCGGAAGCAGAAGCTAACTATTATCAGGCTGGGGTCACCACCTCTCCCAAGCAAAGGCTCTTTGGGCAGAATTCACCCTCCCATACACCCCCAGAACTCACCCCTCTTGAGGAAACTTGAGGGGGAAGCAAAATGCAGGACTCATTCCATTTCATCCTAACAAGTGCCTACCTGCAAGGAATCCCTGGAATGAAAGCTGTTCCTCTTTCTTGATGCTTCCCCCAAACTCCTCCTAGAAAAGGAGCAATTCAAAAAAGGGGGGCTGCTTTAGTAAGATGGGCTATATTTTGCTGCAGAGACAACCCCAAATTTTAGAGGGTTACAAAACACAAGTACATTTATCACTCACATGATAAGTCTATCGCAAGTGGACAGGGCCTCATCTTGGTTCTCAGAAACCCAGGCTAATGCAGCTTCTTCACTCCTGCTTCCAGGACCATCAGAGCAGAGAGAACGGATATGGCAACACACACACTGTCTGGTTGTTGGGCTTTGTTATTTAGGGGAGGAATAGTAATATCCCCTTAGCTTGTTTTATCATTTCCCATAGAAATATGGATTACTTACATATTTTTAAAATTTGTTTTTTATTAAAAATGAATTGCTTGAAGGCCGAGTGCAGTGGCTCACACCTGTAATCCCAGCACTTTAGGAGGCCAAGGTGGGTGAATCACTTGAGGTCAGGAGTTTGAGACCAGCCTGACCAACATGGTAACTCTACTAAAAAATTACAAAAATTAGCCAGGTGTGGTGATGGCAGCCTGTAATCCCAGCTACTTGGGAGGCTGAGGAAGGAGAATCGCTCAAACCTGGGAGGCTGAGGCTGGGGTGACAGAGTGAGACATTGTCTCAAAAAAAATAAATAAAATAATTGGAGAAAAAGTTATGTGCATCTTTAATCTTGATAAATGCAGCCTTAAAAGATGGACTAATTTGTGGTTCTACTAATAGCGTATGGGAGTGTGGATTTCCCTACGGTGTATCATTGTTATTAATTGTCATCATTGTTCTTAATCACCTATTAATGTCCTTTCAATATTATGGGAGATAAAGGATTTTCCATTGATGCTGGAACTTGTATTATATCGATTACTGTGAAGCTATGCCTATCCTTTCATATGTTTATTGGCCATCTAGCTATCTTTTTCTGTGAACGACCCAGATAAATTACTTGACCATGTATTTTATTAGGCTATTTATCCTAAAAAAAATTTTAATAAGTGCATTTTATATATTCTAGATACTATTTCTTTGCCTTGTTTATTTATTTATTTATATTTATTTTTAGACGGAGTCTCACTTTGTCACCCAGGCTGCAGTGCAGTGGCATGATCTCGGCTCACTGCAATCTCTACCTCCCAGGTTCAAGTGATTCTCATGCCACGGCCTCCTGAGTAGCTGGGATTACAGGCACACAC
The DNA here is from genome assembly GCA_036589455.1 of Ateles fusciceps. Classification (NCBI taxonomy): domain Eukaryota; kingdom Metazoa; phylum Chordata; class Mammalia; order Primates; family Atelidae; genus Ateles; species Ateles fusciceps. The sequence goes on from JAZHEH010003205.1 coordinate 39,518,225, forward strand.
CACCACGTCCAGCTAATTTTTATATTTTTAGTAAAGAAGGGGCTTCACCATGTTGGCCAGGCTGGTCTCCAACTCCTGACCTCAAGTGATCTGCCTGCCTCGGCCTCCAAAAGTGCTGGGATTACAGGAGTGAGTTACCACACCCAGCCTCTTCGACTCTTAAAAGTTTGTTTGTTTTTTTTATCTGTTTCTTGTACTTTACCTTGGTTTTGGTGCTTTTGTCATCCAAGTTTTTAGCTTTAATGTAGTCAAATACATCTTTCGTGTTCCTTTACAGCCTCCAGTTTTGTACCTTGCTTAGAAAGCTCATCCCAAGCCTAGGATTCTAAAAACACCCTCCTATATTTTCTTCTAATGCCCTTATCATTTTATCATCTATGACTTGCTCCTTAATCCACTTGAAATGTATTGTTATTTACAGAGTGAGACAGGAATTTACTTAATTTTATTCTAAACATACACTGTATGGTCACCAATCTGCTTAACACATTGACTAAACCACCCTTTTCCCATCTCAAATGCCCCTCTACAGCAAACTCTATCACTATGGATACACGTGTCTAATACCCCCTTGTCTTGTGCTTTCCATGCCATTGTTTCCCCATATGCAGTCATTTGAGTCCCGTCTCCATTTGTTATATTTATATTCCATTTATTTTCTTAATATTTTAGCATAATGTACTTTAAGATTAAATTTCCATTTTAGCCTCATCCTAAGCTTATAAAATTATAGGTTTAAATTTTTTTCTAGTAAGCATTAAAATAAATGCCTAACTTTTGAAATGACATATGCTTATTTACGTACCATTTTAAATCATCTTACAAACTACAAGTGGAATACAGAGACATTACTGTGTTTTTTCTACTCATGGATTTGTCAATTTCTGTGACAACACTTCACTCTAGCTTTATGCCATGCTTTTGTTGACAACTTTTTATTCTGAAATTTTTATAGACTCACAAGAAGTTATAAAAATAATACAGAGAAGTCCTGTGTATCCATCACCTGGCTTCTTTGTAGATGGCTTCTTACAAACTATAGCACATTATTAAAACCAGGACATTGACATTAGTACAATATAATTAACCAGACTACAGACCTTCCTTAGATTCCACCTGTTTTTCTTTTCACTGTTTTTTCGGTCTTTGTATATAGTTCTACGACATTTTATTACATGTATAACTCCATGTCACCACCACCACAGCCATGACGTAGTACTGTGGTGTGACCACAAAGGAACTTCCTCTTGGTACTCATTGATGGCCAGGTCCTTCCTCCATCCCCAAATCCTGGCAACTACTGATCTGGTCTCCACTTCTATAATTTTGTTACTTTTATATTAAATAAATGGAATCATATAGTGCATAATTTTGGGGACTGGCTTTTTCCCCCTCAGTATAATTTCCTGAGTAAATTGTTGTGTCTATCAATCATTATTCCTTTTTTTCCATGAGTGGTATCCCAGAGTATAGTTATACCACAGTTAGTTTAACCATTCACCCATTGAAGGATGTCAGATTTGTTTCCAGTCAGGAACTATTACAAATAAAGCTGCTATGATCATTTGTGTATAGGCTTTTGTATGAACATAAGATTTCAGCTGGGCATGGTGGCTCACGTCTGTAATCCCAACACTTTGGGAGGCTGAGGCAGGTGGATCGCCTGAGGTCAGGAGTTCGAGACCAGCCTGGCCAACATGGAGAAACCCTGTCTCTACTAAAAATACAAAAATTAGCCATGCATGGTGGTGGGTGCCTGTAACCCCAGGTGCTCAGGAGGCTGAGGCATGAGAATCCTTTAAACCCAGGAGGCGGAGGTTGCAGTGAGCCGAGATCGTGCCACTGCACTCCAGCCTGGGAGACAGAGCTAGACTCTGTCTCCAAAAAAACAAAAACAAATATCTCATTTCCCTAGAATAAATTCCCAGGAGTTCAGTCACTGGTTTGTAAGGTAAGTATATGTCTAACTCTTTAAGAAACTACCAGGCTAGTTGTACTATTTTCCATTCCCACCAGCAATGTAGGAGAGATCCAGCTTCCCTGCATCCTCAGCAGCTTTTCCACTCTCAGTATGTTTTCTTTGGCTGTTCTGATAGGTGTTTCTTATTGTGGCTTTAATTTGCCTTTCCCTGGTGGGCAGCAATGTTGAACATTTTTCATGCACTTATTTGTATGGCATGTTTTGATATCTGGTGGCAAGTATGGGGTTGCTTTCTCCCTGATCCTGAGGGAGACAGCTGTGTTTGGCTGCTCCCTGAGGTGGCAATGCTCCTTTTAGGTCTCATATAAAGAGAGAGGGGGTGGCTTGGTGTCATGGTTAGGGGCTCAGGCTCAGATGCTGCAGGGTGGGCTTCAGTAGGCTGATTATGGGGGAGGGTATGACACCAGATGTAACAGCACCCTTCCTCCTATGCATACCCCACAAAACATGTTTGATAAAAATCAGTGCCATTTGAGATGGATTCACTTGGGAGTGTTGTGACAAAGTTCTGAGTCTGCTCTCACAACTGGAAATTATGGAACCTGAGCAAAGGAGACTAACCCAGTCACATTGGGGTCACAGATATTACCCTATCTTTTTAGAATGTGAACAGAATTGGAGCTAGGGACTTTGAGTTGTCCTAAGAAGCCTGTAGTTCCTGCAACACATCCTTTCGATAGGCTCTGCCCAGCACCCTGGCAGGACCTGGCCTGCGATGGGGGAGGGAGGCCCCTCTGAGCAGTGACACATCCTCCATCCTGGCTCATCTTCTCCCTGAGGCTGACCGCAAACAGGATCTACTTGAGAACCTGTGAGATCTGAGCCAGGACTCTTGAGCCAGGAACCAGTGCATACCCTGGGGGGGATGGGCGTCAATTGGCACTGGCAGGACCCAGAATCAGTCTCCAGGAATGGGGTACTTGGAGGGGAGGGGGCTCAGGCTAACCCTCTAGAGCAAGGATTCTCAAGGTAGGTCCCATAGTCTCTGAAGAGCACATCCCAAATACAGCTTTTTCCATTATGTCCTCTAGGGGAGGGATGAACCCATCCAGAAGAGTCCATCTTTTACTCATGATCAAGTCCTCTTCATTTCAACCTATCAACTGAATTATTAAGAATTACCAACCGAGAGTAGGCAAAAAGTAAAATGACGGTGTTTCGAGAGTTTCTTGGACACTGCCAGTATGCCTTGAGTAAATTATTTAAAGTTTGTTACCCCATTTCCTCATCTGTAAAATGGGGATCACAATAGTTCCAGATTCATGGAGGCATTGGAAAGGTTTAAGTGATTAAAACAGCAGGGTGAAGTGGCTCACACCTGTAATCCCAGCACTTTGGGAGGCTGAGACAGGAGGATCACTTGGGCCTAGGAGTTCGAAACCAGCCTGAGTGAGACCCCATCTCATTTTTTTAAAAACAAAGACAAAAATTAAAAAATAAAATAAGGCCGAGTGTGGTGGCTCCTGCCTGTAATCCCAGCACTTTGGGAGGCAGAGGCGGGCGGATCACTTGAGCCCAGAAGTTACAGACCAGCCTGGGCAACATGGTGAAACCCCCTATGTCCCTGTCTCTACAAAAAAATACACAAATTAGCTGGGCATGGTGGGCGCTCCTGTAGTCCCAGCTCGGGAGGCTGAAGTAGGAAGATCAATTGAACCCCGGAGAGGTGCAGGCTGCAATAAACTGAGTTGGCGCCACTGCACTTCAGCCTGGGCGTGAGAGTGAGTCCCTGTCTCAAAAAAATAAATAAACAAAACAAAATGAAATTAAATTTAAAAGTGCTTAGAACAGTGCCTGGCCTAGGGCAAGTACTGCAGAAGCGTCAGCCTTTGTTATAGCTGGAATGTCAACAGCCACTGCCCACCCTGGCCGCATTGCAAACTCCGACTGCGTGCGCCCCCCTGGAGGGTATTAGAATTCCTGCACCTGTGGAGGGTTGCTTTCTTCCCTGGGCTCCCTCACGGTGGCCTTGAGTTGGTAAGCTTTGCATTGTCAATGTTAAGTAATGGAAATTTCTGTTAGTTTATCGTCGTTATCATAGACATCATTTGTTAAGAGTGATTTTTGTGAAATCCTACAGAATGTGATGCTGCATATTTCCACAATCTAATTTGTAACACAAAATATTCTAATAACTAGATTTCAAGCCATCAGTATGTGTGGGTCAAACATGGATCATCTCCACCCCTATAGTTAAATGTTACTAAGTTCTTTATCGGGAATGTGTGGGGAACATGGGCTTCTGGGTTTTCAATCTCTCTTCAGTGGGCTACAAAATATTGGAGACCCTGTGCATGGAGGGCATTGTTCAGAGTCCAGGAGTGGCCCTGCTGTTTAGGACCAGGCACGTGGGGAGTGGCAGCAGTACCCCCTCTGGAAGGCATGCCAGCAGCCTAATATGGCAGGTGTTGTCCTTGGGCCCTCCTGGGGACCTCAGCTCCCCAGTCTGTCCCATGCCCCACATCAGTTAGCCTCCTCCTCATGGAGCACAGGTCTGTGGGGAACACTCCCCCATACACACACACACACACACACACACACACACAGGAGAGAGAGAGAGAGAGAGAGAGAGAGAGAGAGAGAGTGCTTAGGACCTGGCTCTGATCTCTCCAGCAAGCCTTACCTGATTAATTACACTCAATTGTAACCCATCATTCCCTAGGTACTTGAGGACCCAGGATATTCTTCCCATTTGTTCCTTACTCTGCAAGGGCCCAGAATCCTGGCTAGGTCAGAGTGAGTCCTTTCTTCCCAGACCATGATGGTAGACCTGGCATTTGTACTGAGGCCTATTCACATACATTTACCCACCCATTAGATACAGTATCCTGCACTGGGTGGTTAAGGAATCTGGGCCCAGAGAGGGTGAGCAACTTGTCACAGGTCATGCAGCCAGATCCAGGCCGGAGGAGCTCTGTGATAGATCACACCACCTTTTATTAAGATGCTTGCTGGTGACCTAACTCCCCAGCTAATGAACTAACCTAGCTCCTTTCATGGCCCCTGCAGATGCCAAGGGGACAATTCGGGAAATTGTCCTGCCTAAGGGCCTGGACCTGGACCGGCCCAAGAGGACACGTACATCCTTCACTGCCGAGCAGCTGTACCGCCTGGAGATGGAGTTCCAGCGCTGCCAGTACGTGGTGGGCCGCGAGCGCACTGAGCTGGCCCGCCAGCTGAACCTCTCCGAGACCCAGGTAAGAGACCAGGGCCAGGCCACTCCCTTGTCCTGGCGGCCTGGGGATCCCTGGGGATAGGAGGCTCTGTGGACTGCTACAGGGGAGACCCAACTTTGAAGAAGTTCAGACAAGCATGAGGGAAAGACTTTAATCTGCAGGAAAACCAGAGCTAAAGAGCAAATAACTAGAGCGCTGAGCACAGTCAGGAAATGCCAGTGGGAGCTTCTGGTTACCTCGGGTACTTCTGGATACAATATGGGAAAAGTCCAGAGGACCTGGGAGAGAGCAGCCCTCGAGGTGCTGGGAGTGCCTTAGGGGGGCGTTGGCATATAAGAGGAGTGGCAAGAAGGGAGGATGAGGGCTTGGCTTGTTGGAAATAAAGATTCTGGGGAAGACGAAACATTACAAAATTGGGCTGGGGACCTCTTGCTTCTCCGTTCCTGGTCCTTTCCCACCCTCCATCATCTTCCCTTCATCTCAGGGTGCCTCAGTCTCATGTTGGAAAAGAGGAGTCTGCGCACCCCCTTCACCTGGGTGGGGCTGGCATTTTAACAGCAGTATGCTTAACTCAAAAGAAAAAACTTTTGTAAATTAAGCACCTACCCTGTATGAATGGAGACACTTCAAGCTGGTACTAGAGCTACAAAATACCACTGCTACTACTAATAATAATACTTTGTTCTTACACGTGTCAGGCACTGAGTGCTTTGCCTATGTTAAGTAACTAATCCCTCCCATTAACCAGATGACGCCATTCCCATGTTACAGGTGAGAGGAAGTTATGCCCAAGGTCAGATAACTCATTTATTCCAGAGATGAGCTTTGGACAAGCAGGCTCTCATCTTTATGCTGCCTATAAACTGGGCGACCTTCCTTGAGCTTGTCAAGGAATAACTCAGAGACCCTTTTTCAGCCATAGCTCTAGTAGTTTCCTCTCATATCTGAGGGAGATCGATCAATAAATGTATTGCAAATAGCAGCCAAAACAGGATTGATAAAGTGGAGCTGAAGGGAGGAGCGGAGTGAGGAAGCGCTGGTCTGGAGCAGTGTGCTGGTTTCCTTCCGGGGAGCTCGGTGGCAGGAGGCTGTGCTGGAGTGAGGGCTTCCCCTCTGTTCCCCTCTGTGCGGTGTGGCTGCTGTCCTTCCCTGTGACCCTGTCTCAGTGAGGCTGGCTCTCCCTGCTTCCCTCAGCAGAATTCCTCCAGCTCCTCAAATCCCACCACCAGAGTGCTGTGCAGCCCACCCCCTGGGGAGGGGGTAGTCAGATGTGCCTGGAAGTCCTGGTCCCTTTGAGGGGTGAGCAGGTTCCTCCTGGGGCACACCAAGAGTGGGCAGAGGGGAGAGGCAAGAAGGGGAGAGAGGTGGAGGAGGGGCAGGCAGGGAAGAGGCACAGGAGGCAAGAGGGGCCGGCAGGGAGGAGGGGGCCTGCTGGGGAGGGACAGCAGCTGCCTTCCTGCAGGGCCGGGTTATCTCCACCTGCACTTGTTTTCCCCAGCTGCCACTGCAGAACTCCCAAACAACCCTGCTGGGCCTCCCTCCAGCTGGGCTCAACAGGGGGCTGGGAAGCCAGGCCTGTGCTCAGAGAGGAGGCTGCAGTGGCAGAGCCAGGCCAGAGCTCCTGGGGAAGTCACAGAGGCCCCATATTCCCTACACTGAGCTGCCCTTGGAGGTCAAGCCCAAGCCCCTCCTCTTCCAGGAAGCCTTCTGCAGGCCCTTTGCCTTCTTCCCAAGAGAACTTTCCACATGGCTTGACCTAGAGGGAGAGAGAGAGAGTGTGTGAGTGTGTGAGGGGTGTGTGTGTGTATGTGTGTGCATGTGCACATGTGTGTTGTATTGGATCCCCACCAGTATTTGATTCCCAAGGACAAGAATGTGTTTAGAGGACATGGCCCCTCGTCACGCTCCACAGGGAGCCCAGAACACAGCTGGACACACAGTAGGCCCTCAGCGAGTCCTCCGCACTGTTCTCGCTCACCACCCTCCTTTCTCTGCCCCCAGTCCTGGAGTTGACAGATAGTATAAGTAATGGGCAGCTAATGCTTACTGAGCGCTTCCCATGCACCAGGTCCTGTTCTGAGGGCGTGACATAGTCTAACTAGTTTAGTCCTCACCACAGCCTTGTGGGATACGTGTGAGATTTTTCTTCCAACACCAAGTGTGTGGTGTGTTCCAACCACCAGCAGCCAGTGCTACAGTCCTCCATCATCACTGAGTGTATCCAACAGTTCAGTACTGACACTAATTCCCAGAGCTAGCACAGACCCAAGTTAAGGGGTGAGTCCACAAGACAGTGCCATAGCAGATGCAGGTTCCAGGAGTCCACCTGTGTTTTTGAATGAATTGGCCTAAAACTGGGAGCTCCCACATCACCCTCCTCAGGTCTGACAATTCACTAGAATGATGGAAATTCACGAACTCGGGAAACAACTCCCCTATACTTGCTGGTTTATTATAAATGACACAAGTCAGGAACAGCCAGATAGAAGGGATGCACAGAGCAAGGTAAGGGAGAGGTGCGTGGAATGTCATGCCCTTTCCAGCGCTCCGGCTCCCAGCACTTCCATGTGTTCGCCAATCAGAAGTTCTCCTGGTCTCTTAATTCAAGATTAAATCCGGGCCGGCCAGGCGCGGAGGCTCACACCTGTAATCCCAGCACTTTGGGAGGCCAAGGAGGGAGGATCACTTGAGCCCAGGAGTCGAAGACCAGCCTAGGAAGAACAGAGAGACCTCATCTCTAAAAAAAGTTTTTTTTAACTTTTTTTACAGTTTGCACTGTAAACTGCGGGTGTGGTGGCACACACCTATGCTTCCAGCTACTTGGGAGGCTGAGGCAGGAGGATTGTTTGAGCCCATGAGGTCGAGGCTACAGTGAGCCATGTTAGCACCACTGCACTCCAGCCTGGGTGACAGAGCAAGACCCTATCTCAAAAACAAACAAAAAAAGACTATAATCCAATCTCCATTTCCCCTCCCCTCCCTAGAAGGAAAGGAATGGGGGTGGCTGAAAGTTACCACCCTCTAATCACAAGTATGGTCTTTCTAGAACCAGCCCCAGTCCTGACACTACCTAGAGATCCACCCTGAATCACCTCATTAGCATACGACAGTAAGTCTTATTTATTTACTTACTTATTTATTTATTGTAGAGACGGGGTCTTGCTATGTTTCCCAGGCTGGTCTGGAACTTCTGGTCTCAAGTAGTCCTCGTTCCTTAACCTTCCAAAGTGCTGGGATTATAGGTATGTAAGCCACCGTGCCCAGACACTAAGTATATATTATTTCCACTTTAAAAAAAAGGAAACTGATCCTTTTGTAGTTCATGAGTATGATGATTGGGTGTTCACATGCTTGTGTGAGATGTGCCACCCTTGCACCTAGTTACGACGTCAGCACATTACCAATCTGACCTGAAAAAAAAAGAAGGAAACTGAGGCACAGAAAAGTTAAATAACTTGCTTAAGATTTGCAGCAGGCACATTCATGAGCTCACTTAACCTCTAGAAGAAGATGGCTTTATGGGTACTATTACCCCATTTAAGCAAACTGAGCCTCAGAGAGCTTAACTAACTTGCCCAAGGTTCTGTGGCTAAGGAATTCTGTGGAATTCTCAGTATGTTCACTCATACTTTTGTTCAAAAATATTATCGAATACCTACTATATAGCAGGTACTCTTCTAGACACTGGGGCTATAGCTTAGAACAAAACAGACCAGGCACCTGCCCTCATGCAGCTAAGATCCATGGCGACAAAGACAAAGCACATTTCCAAGAGTGATGAGTGTTAAGAGAGAGCTCAAATGGGGTCATAGGAGAGAGACTAGGCAGGAGTGTTTTATCGGGGTGTTCAGGGAAGTCCTCTTTGAGGAGATGACGTTGAGCTTAGGCCTGAATGACAAGGAAGAGACAGCTAGATGAGGAGCCAGAAGGAGATGTCAAGGCAGAAGGTAATGATGAAGACCTGAGGGGCAGCAACTGGCATAGAATGTTCTAGAAGTGTCAGAAGGCCAGAGTGGCTGGAGCTACAGGGTAATTGGGTAAGTAGGTAGGGGAGGATCATGCAGTGCTTAGAGACCATGGTATTCATTGAAGAGAAAGTGACAGGAGATGATTGGCATTTTACAGAAGTTGTTCTGGCTGCCACCCAGGGGCAGGGACTACTGACACGGGTCTTGAACAGAGAGGTAGTGGAGAAAAGAAGTGCGCTGATGTGAGAGGTGCTCTAATTTAGAGCTGGTGCTTCTGAGGACTTCTCGTGGATTACATGCACAGGATGAGGGAAAGGAAGTGGTTTGGGCTGAACAACTGGGAGAATGGTGACACCATTCAATGAGTCAAGAAAGTGGGAGAGCAGCAAGATGGTGGGAGCGTAATCAAGAATTTTGTTTTGGGTCAGCTAAGTTTGAGATCCCAGCGGAGATGTCAGGAAGGCGTGTCAGATTTTTCGGGGCAGGCTGGTTTTTCTCTGATTTGAGTTATCTGAGGGTCTCTGTCAGAGCTCTTTTGGGGGGAAATATAAGAAATTCCTTCAGGTGCCCTCAGATAAGGGATGGTCTCCCCCAGGGAGAAAAACAGGGGCCATAACCTGTGGAAATTCAATAACAGGAACCATGGTGTAGCCAGGATTTGGCAGAGACTGGAAGCCGAAGGTTCTTTTAGGCCCGAGGGATTCAGCATCAGGCACTCACGGAACTTCCCGCCAGTGCTCTGCTGAATATGTGCTCCAACAGCTCTCCAAAATGTCTGTCTGCTTCCCTCTCCCCCTCCCCTCCCCTCCCTTCCCTTCCCCTGCCCTCCCCTCCTCTCTCCTCCCCTCCTCCCCTCCCCTCCTCTCTCCTCCCCTTCCCTCCTCCCCTCCCCTCTCCTCTCCTCTCCTCTCTCTCTTTCTTCTCTTTCTTCTCTCTTCTCTTCTCTCTCTTTCTCTCCCTTCTGCCAAACAGCATCTCTACCTTCTTCCCTGGATACTCAGAGGACCCAGGCATGGTCCCAATTCAGGCGGAGAAAACACAGAGCTTGCTCAAGGCCCATTTCCATGGCTAGTCTCTTCTTTAATCTAGCATGCCCAATTCAGTTGAGTTGTCTGCAGATTTAAATCAGAAACCCACTTACAGGATTGGGCAGGCAGAATGGTGAAGCCCTTTCCTTGGCTCCCCCACCACCCACAGGGCTCTGCAGGATGAAGGGTCCACCAGATGTAGGAACAGTGAACACAATAGAGTGCAGCTGATCTCTGTCCCGGCCTTGCCCAGACTCCGTGGCTGTGCAACAGAAGCTGTGCATGGCTGCCCTGGAGAGCAGGGGCAGCCTCAGAGGCATCTCTCTCTTGAGACTACCCAAAGAACCCTCTGCCCACGTTTATCCCCTAAAGGGGAGCATGCACTCAAAGCTCTTCTCATGCCAGAGAATAGGGACAGCCCCACCTAGTCCAGTTCTCCTTGGTGTTAGAAACCTTCTGATACACCTTGTCACCATGCTTTGTTTTAAAAAGAAAGTTTGGTGTTTGATTAACGTAGCATTTCTCCAGATACAGTCGGGAAACCAGCTGTACATACAGCTCCCCCTGGTATAAAATGCAGATGCCTGTGCCACCCTCAGCCCAGGGATTCCCAATCAGATTTCTAGGGAAGACCCCATTTTTTTTTTTTTTTATAACCCCGGGGGGGGGGGGGGGGGGGGGGGGGGCCCCGCCGCCCCCCCCCCCGCGGGCCGGGCGAGGCCCCCCCCCCCCCCCGCCGGGCGCGCCCCAACCGATATATTTCTTATTCCAGGTGATCTAATGCACAGTGATGTCTGAGAATCACTGGCTTATGGAAAGGTGAGCAAATCCGACCAGATGCTGTGATCACCACATTGCTCAAAAGACTTCATCACCTGCCAGGCACTTTACTAAGTCCGTGATTATTAGCCCACTGAGTCATCACAACAAAACTCTGAGGAAGAGATATGATCCCCATTTTACTGATGGGGAAGCTGAGGTACCAAGAAGTTAAGTAACTTGCCCTAAGTCATGTAGCTAGTTAAGGGAACCAGAACTGGATCAGGGGCTGTCTGACCTCTGACTCTCCACCGTATTGTTTGCTGCTGTATATTGTCTTCTCTGCTGTATGGTTTGCTACTTCTCCCAAAACGCTTACCGTATCGTAGCACTTACTGCCTGCCCGTGACCCACCCTGCTAGTGTCTGGGAGCCAACAGGGTACAAAATGGAGTGTTTTTTTTGTTTGTTTATTCAGCACCTGGCAATGCCTGGCTTGCATCAGATGCTTGCTATTTCTATGTTGCCTGAATGAATGACCAGAGTACCAAGGTCCAAGCAGGACATAAGAGGATGTGGCTGCAGAGGAAGGGAAGGTGAGAGGCTGGCTCAGGACTCCCCCTCCTGCAGCTGGCCTGGAGGATATTTTCGGGCCACGAGACCAGGAGCCAGGCGGAGAACAAACCGCCAAGTCCCAATACCCACCCAGGGTGCCCACCTAGCTTGGATAAGAGCTGCTCCAGCCCTTCAGCAATTACCTCAGCCTTGTGCTTGATGCCTCTGCCCCAGATGACTTCTTCCAGGACAGCAGAATAGATGGTCTCTTCCTAGTGCAGGTTACAAAACCGGGCCATCCTAGATACACAGATACTGCTCGCCATGGTCATGGGAAACAGTCTTTAAAAGATGAATGCCATTTCCAGATCAACAACGAATCTTGGGATTTAATACTGCCCATGAGCCCAAAGAAGCTGATGAATAATCTCCTGGAAAATGCCTCTGTAGTCCCAGCAGCCAAGTGGAAACTGTGCCCATCCCCTGGTGCACAGCCATGGGTCACAGTGTGGCCCAGCAAGAGATTGGGGGAAGGGGACAGTGCAGCCACCAAGCACTCACTGAGTTCCAGGGAGTCACGATGGCAGCCTCCAGGAGGCCACACTGGGCCCTGAGAAGACAGGGAGGGGAGAGAGCCCAGAAGTCACACTGGGCAGGTGAGGGGAGAGGCGCACCTCAGGAGGTCGCTGGCCCCGCCACCCTGTGAAGTCAGCTAGGAATGGTTTCCCAGAAGAGGAAAAGAACCAATCACTTTGGATTTAACCTTGAGAAAAGGATGACCCTGGGGTGGGTGGAAATGAAGGTTTCCTGGAGAAGAAGGGACACATTCAGAGGGCTCTGAGTCTGTCTGTCCTTCAGAAAGACAGAGAGACAGCATTTGTAGGACCTTATGAACCTACCCATAAGGGCCTGATGGGCCTGATGGGATTGATGGTGGGGAAGTAGAGTTGAGCCTTGACTCCCGCCCTTGAAGTTTGCAATGCCAGGAAACACATTGGAATCATCCACAGAGCTTTAAAATAATATCCAGGCCTCAGCTCCATTCCTTAGAGACTCTGATTTAATATGGGTATAGGATGAGGCCTGGGCATCATCCCAGAAAGTTCCAATGTGCAGCCAAGTTTGAGAATTCCTGACCTCGCCTGTATGTCGCCAAGAAACAAGCACCCCTGGTCCCAGCCCCTGCTCCATCTGCCTCTGACTTCTCCTCTCCTAGGGCCCAGGCTCACCTTCCCAGGAGATGCCCAAGCCCAGCACCAGCCCACACCCACCTCTCCTTGCTACGCCCAGAGCCGCAGGAAGATAGGATGTGTGGAGAGCACCTTGTAAATGCTTGGCCATTCCTCATCCGTCACACCCCGTGACTGCCACTCCAAGCACAAATTGCCCTCTGTTTTTTAGGAGTGAGTCAGTGCCACTACCCCCTAGACCCTCAGCTTCCTGAGGACCAGAATCATGATGTCTATGTCTCCTCTCCCTCTATTTCAGAAACAGAGCTAGAAACAGAGAAAGCAGGCGATAAATAACTACCAGTGCCCTACATGGGTTTTCTTCTTCATCACTGCAATGGCTAAGTATTACTGCCCCCATTCTACAGATGAGAAACTGAGGCTCAGGAGTTCCTGGAGGTGGAGCCTGGCCTCAGGTCCTAGGACAGGCAGGTGCTTGGCTAAGAGGTCAGGAAGCTTCTCCACAGGGAGGGGGAATGCAGCGCTATGGTCCTTGAGGATCTGGTAAGACTGCTTCCCTCAGCAGTCAGATTCCAGAGGTGGCAAATGGGAAAGGGTTTTCTTCCTTCCAGTCATTGCCTTTAGCTAGACTTGGGCTGAACCTTCCTTGACCTCCCTTACTAATATTTTCTTCAAATACCCCCACTTCAGGGAAGCTATATATGCAATGCCATTAGCAAAATAGTCACACCCTCCTTCCTCCCCCGTATCCTGCCACCTTTCTCTAAAGCAGTGCCCCCTAGAGTGTGGTTTTTGGGCCACTGCCAGCCCATAAACTGTTACCTGTCTATGACATGCTAAGTACAGAAATAGAGAATAGGTATTTAGAAAAGACCGGCAGGGTGGCTCACGCCTGTAATCCCAGCACGTCGGTAGGCCAAGGTGGGCAGATCATGAAGTCAGGAGTTCCAGACCAGCCTGGCCAACATGGTGAAACCCCGTCTCTACTAAAAATACAAAAATTAGCTGGGTATGGTGGCATATGCCTGTAATCCCACTACTCAGGAGTCTGAGGCAGGAGAATCACTTGAACCCAGGAGGTGGAGATTGCAGTGAGCCGAGATTGCGCCACTGCACTCCAGCCTGGGCTACAGAGTGAGACTCCATCTCAGAAAAAAAGTATATAGCAATCTTTCCAGTAATTCATTTTAATTGTGTTTTTTAAAAGTATTGGTCCTCGACAAAATTGGACACTTTATAAAGTTATCCTCACCTGAAATCTTCTGGGAAACACGGCTCCAAGCCCTTGCTGCCAACTGACACACACGCTTGTTTGTGTTTGCTGTTCATCGTCTGCCTCCCCCAACTCCACTGCCCACTCCACATGGCAAGGCTTCACTTAGCTTTGTTCACTGCTGATTCCCTGGGCCTAGAACAGCAGCTGGAACACAGCAGGCACTCGGTGTATATCTGATGACTGAAGAAACAGATAAATGAAGCAATCAACCTCAAGTAGATCCCATAACTTTCCGGTCACTTTCGGTTATTGTATCTCCATTGGCCAGGTGCAGTGGTGTGCACCTGTAGTCCCAGAACTCAGGAGGCTGAGGCAAGAGGATCGCTTGAGGCCAGGATTTTGGGGCTGCAGTGAGCTCTCATCACACCAGTGCACTCCAGCCTGGGCAGCAAACCGACACTCTGTCTCTAAAAACAGTGAAAGTAAAGAAATAAACTCAATCCAGTGTCCTTCAAAACACTAAACTCACATCTGGTTTAAATCACATCTCCTCCCCAAGCCCCACGCCAGCTTCCCCACTCGGAACAGCCTTGGCTCACTGCTTGCCAGCAAGGCTTAAGGTCTGAGGGAAGCAGATCTCACACAGGAGCATGAACACCCAATCATCCTGCTGGAGAACTACAAAAGGACCTCCCAACGCAGTCTCTGGAGGAGAGTGTGATCTATCTCAGTCACTTGCTCCCTCTTCCCCTGTCAGCCACCTCCTCCAGGATCAGAGGGCAGGGGGTGGCTTCAAGGAGGCAGAGATCTTTTTAAAAGACTGGGCCTCTTCTGGTGTGAGGAGGGGAAGGCATCCAGACCTCACTTTCTGAAGGCCTTTGCTGGAGGGCCGGTCACTCCCAGGAGGTGGTGATGCCTGGCATGGTGATGTCTGCCATGGCCCAGGTGACCCGGTCTGCCTTGGCTCTGCCCGTCTACTTAACCTGGGCAGCCCTGTGGCTCCAGCCTCCTCCTCCACCCATCTCTTGGCGCCTTCTCAAAACCACAGTGGTTGCTGGACTCTTAAATCTTCCAAAAACTGGAAGGAACCAGCAATGTCTTCCTGACCTTTTCTTATTGGGCCCTCCCATCTCACCCTCCCTCCTGGCACACCTGCCCCAGCTCCAGGCAAGGAGCAGGGTGGGCCTCTGTGTTCCCAGAGAAATAACTCTGGGTGTTCCCATGGTGGCTCCCATGACATGGGCCTATAGGTGCTGTGGCCTGATGAGTTTCTGGACTGGGGCATAAATGCCAGTCTCTCCTTCTAGTGCCTGCAAGTGATTCTTTTGGGCCCTCCCCAAACTTGCCTCTGTGGGGCAGCTCTCCCTTCTTTCCATGAGGCTTTGCAGCCCCCAGGGGACTGAGCCTGAGCTTCCTCCTAATTCCCTTTCCTCACGTAGACCAGGAAGGGGGCTGGAGCACTGGGTGCTGGGTGGTAGAGGCAGGGCCAGCTCTGCCTCCTCTCAGAGGCCCTGAGAAAGGCCTCTTCCCTGATGCTGGTGACTCTCTTCAGACTGTGGTACATCTTTGTCCTCAGCTTTGAGTGTGTGGCCATCAGAAGTCCCCCCACCAACCTGCCACACCCAGTCACACTTAGTGTCATGTTGAGAAACTTGGCCTTTATAGGGGATGGGGTGGGAGGGTGCTGGTAAAAAGTTCAAACAGAGCAATGGTCAGATTGAGTTAGAAGGAGCTCCCTTCAAAGGCAGTCTGGTGGCCAGCATGGAGGCAGAGACCTCACCATCCTCAGAAGGGCATCTGGCCCCTCCTCTGGCTATGCCCCTCCCTATGGGATGAGAACTCTGCAGAGCCAAGGGGTCTCACCTGCCAGAAGCCTGTGCCCACCTTTGAGTCCACCCCTCCCTGCCACCGAAGTGTCCAGTTTCAGAATTCCCAGCCAAATGGCCCTGAGCCCACATCCAGCACCTGCCTGGGCCTCTCCAGGGTCATCCTCCCAAGGGCAGACCACAGACATTATTCAGCACTCCAGGCCCAAGAAGCGGCCGTCCGCCACTCTGCCCCTATTTACAGAGTGAGAACAGGCTGAGGTGGCCACACATGTGGGTAAGGGCCAGAGTGGGCCATGAGCCAGAGGCTTCCATTTTTTCTCTTGCCCCAGCCTTGTAGATGTTACAGTTTAGAGCTGGGGCAGAAAGACCTTTAGAGCACTGGTTTCTTCACCTTGGAATCACCTGGTGAGCTTTAAAAACTACTGGAGTCTGGGTCCCAGGTTCCCCCCATTCTGAGTTTATTGGTCCAAGGTGAGGAGTGAGTTAGGGGCTAAAAGCTCCCCCAGGTGGTTCTCATGGGCAGCCAGAGTGGAGAGGTGCTGTTGTAGAGACAGTGCCATAGTCCCGGTCAGAGACAACAAGGGGAGAGAGGACAGTTTGCTCTAGGGAGCAGGGAGAGAAGCTCCTGCGTGGGTGAACGGAGTGGCTATGATGGAAAAGGGGACGTGGAAAGCCGCTGTTTGGAGGACAGAGCTGCACATGTGGGGTCTGGGGTGTTTATTGAGATATCCATGGGGAGATGCGTAGCAGACAGGTAGATACATGGTCTGGATCTCAGTTCAGAGCCCTGGGCCTGAGGTAGAGTGGGAATTACCAGCACATAAATGGCAGCTGAGGCTGTGAACTTGACTTTGAGCTAAGGGCATGTGGGCCAAGAGGAGAAATCAGTTATACCCCCAAACTCTATCCTCTCTGTCAATCTGTTCCTCCATCCTAAGCCAGAGTCAGTTTAGCAGTAGAGGGGCCTCCATAATTTGGGAGACAAGGGTCCCTAATCAGTTGGCCTAGAGCAGGCTGGTTGTGGGGGAGACCTTAACAACGATCTGCTCTTCTTTCCCTCTCGCTCCACCCTCACACCCCACCCCCACCCCCATCCACCACCTGCCCAACCCATGCCCCTCCTCTCCTTTCCTCCTCCCACCTGCCCCCACTTTGCTTTGCCTGTCCCATCTCCCTCCTTGACACCCCTTCCCCTACCCCAAGGTGAAGGTCTGGTTCCAGAACCGCCGCACCAAGCAGAAGAAAGACCAGAGCAGAGACCTGGAGAAGCGGGCGTCCTCGTCAGCCTCCGAGGCCTTTGCCACCTCCAACATTCTGCGGCTGCTGGAGCAGGGCCGGCTGCTCTCTGTGCCCAGGGCCCCCAGCCTCCTGGCGCTGACCCCTGGCCTGCCAGGCCTACCTGCCAGCCACAGGGGCACCTCCTTGGGTGACCCCAGGAACTCCTCCCCCTCGCCTCAACCCGCTGCCCTTGGCCTCGGCATCCCCCCCCCCCACTGCCGCCCCCTCTGCCAGCTGTCTGCTTTTCCTCGGCCCCGCTCCTGGACCTGCCTGCCGGCTACGAACTGGGCTCCTCTGCCTTTGAGCCATACAGCTGGCTAGAACGGAAAGTGGGCAGCGCCGGCAGTGGCAAGAAAGCTAACACTTAAGACTCCCACCCTGTGACACTGAGTCCCGAGCACGGCACCTCCCCAGCCTCCTGTGCCCCAGCGGACTGCACTGAGCAGGCCCCGGAGAGGAGGGCGGCAGCCACACACTCCTCCCCCACCTGCCCCCCCAGCTCAGAGACTCTCGACCAAATGGCCTTGGTCCCGCAGCTTGTGTGTGTGAATGCAGTGTGCGTGTGTGTGTCTCTCACTGAAATAAAAGGAAAACAATAACAAGAAGGGAAACAGTCCCCCACAGCACAACTACTTGCCCCTCAATCCCTTCTATCCCTCTTGTCACTGGAAGGGAGAATTGGCTTAGAGTCAGAGGGGCCTCAGATGGGAGGGGGCGGGGCAGGGGACTCTCATGCGTGGGTCAGCAGGCACCTGACTCCCACTCAGTAGAGGCCCATGGCACCAACACGAATTTTTTGGTTAAATGTTGCCCTGTACAAGCTTCTCTTTCAAGCATAAAAGTACTTGAGAGAGGGAAACACTGTCATCTTGAAGCAGGTGAATGATAAAAGAGATTGAGAGAGCAGGAGAGAGAGCATCAAAGGTAAACCCAAGCAGGAGTCCAAATGTTTAGAGAGAGCCTACCTATCACAAACTGCAATGTGAAGTCCTTTTATATATACACAGACACACAGCCTGGCCAATATGGTGAAACCCCATCTCTACTAAAAATGCAAAAATTAGCCGGGTGTGGTGGCAGGCACCTGTAATCTCAGCTACTCAGGAAGCTGAGGCAGGAGAATCACTTGAACCCAGGAGATGGAGGCTGCAGTGAGTCAAGATCGTGCCTCTGCACTCCAGCCTGGACAACAGAGGGAGACTCTGTCTCAAAATATATATAATTTTTTTTATTGCTCAAACAATATGAAATTTTTAAAAGTTAAATAAAAAAATCTTGTTCAAGACTCTTTTATTCAACTTTTTGTTTTGTTTTGCTTTTTGTTTTTTTTTGAGACAGAGTCTCGCTCTCGCCAGGCACCAGGCTGGAGTGCAATGGCGCGACCTCAGCTCACTGCAACCTCCGCCTCCCAGCTTCAAGCAGTTCTCCTGCCTCAGCCTCCTGAGTAGCTGGGACTACAGGCATGAGCCACCATGCCCAGCTAATTTTTGTATTTTAGAAAAGATGGGGTTTCACTATGTTGGCCAGGATGGTCTCAATCTCTTGACCTCGTGATCCATCCACCTTGGCCTCCCAAAGTGCTGGGATTACAGGCGTAAGCCACCGCACCCAGCCTTATTCAACTTTTTATTTTGCACTAATTGTAGATTTGTAGTATGAGATAGATAGGTCTCATCTTACCTAACTATAGCACAATATCAAAACCAGGAAATTGGCATTGGTACCATGTGTGTGCATAGTGCCATGTCATTTTATAGATTCATGGGCTCACCACTGCAATCCCGATACAGACCTGTTCCATCACCACAAAGATCTTCCTCGTGTTGCCCACACCCACCCCCCGCCCTCCACAGGAGAGTTCCTTGAAAGGATGAGCATTACGAGACAGGAACCAAAGACCTGAAATGGGTCTTCAGGCGGGAGGATACAGGGTGAGATTTTGACTCTGTGAACAGAAATAACAAGCATAGTCTCCTCCAGTCTGCTCTGAGAAACACAGTAGCTGCTGCCTTGGCTTCAAATTGGCTGCCATGAGTCACCTGGATCAGGTGCTTGGGGACAGTAAGCCCTAGACAAATGCACTTCCCACCTTTCCCTCTGCTCAGTGGTATGGTTTTGGGAGGAGCTTAGAAATGTAGGTAATCCAGAGTCTAGAAGGAGGCATGAGGGTGCCTGAGGAAGACCTTGGGTTGGGCAGGTCCAGCTACCACCCAGGGTCCACCCTGCCTTGCCCAGCAGACGCGTACCACACTCCACTCACCAGGAGAAAGCACGACTCTTGGTTTCGTGACACGAAGAGAGTTCCTGGGAAGCAGAGGTGAGGTCCTGGGTGGAACCCAGGCCAGGCTATGCACAAAGCTTGATTTATAACTCCAAGTATTTAGTTATACAATACAGGGACCTCCATTTTACTTTCTGCCCTGGGCTGGAAAGGTCAGGGCAGTCCTGCTGTATAGAACCCAGAGGTGAGAAGTGATTCTACAATCAGATGCAGAAAGACCAGCCCTCGCTCTCAAGAACTCTCAATAGTATGAGACAGGCTTCCAGAGACCCAGGTCTGTGGGTGGAGACACAGGCTCAGTTTTTGGGGCTCACAGCCCAGTGGCAGGGCCAAGAGAGGGCTCTCCTAGAGGGCATGACACAGGAAAGAGACTAGATGTATAGTGAATCTAGTGTGCTGGAGGATCCAGAGAAGGCTTCCTGTAGGAGGTGGCACTGAAGCTGACCAGGAAATAATTCTCTACAGATGTTCAAAAAGATGACGATGGAATTGTGGGGGTAAGAAGTATCCAGGTGTAGCCAGGGCAAGGAGTGAAAGGTGAGATCAGGTTGTGAGAAGAGTGAAGAGAGGGCAGGCTGCCAGAAGTTGGGTGTGGAGAGACCAGGAAGAGCCGTGGTGAGGGGTGGGTGTGGGAATGTTGACAGCACCTGAAGATTTAGGGGGAGGAATTGAATTCACACAGTTGGGGGTTGGTGGGAGGAACCCGCCTAGCACCGAAACAGGAAAAAGCCAGTCCTTCCCCTCTGCCCTCCTCCCTCCATATCCTCCAGCTCCCAGGTGGCTGGGGCCCCTCCTAGACCTGCACAGCTCGGTGTGGTGTGGTGAAGGCTTGGGAGCCAGAGCCCCCGGCTTCCTTGTTTACTGTCAACCTAGGGGAGGAGGGGGAGGGAGGGGAGGAGGAGAGGGGAGGAGTGGCCACAGGGGAAGGCTGGGCAGCTCTATCCAGCTCCAGCTGGGCCTGAAGTCTCAGAGCTGCCACCAGCAGCAGGCTCAGGCACTGAGCTCCCAGCCGGGCACTGCACCATGGCCATGGAGATAGACAGCAGGCCTGGGGGGCTCCCCCGGCAGTGGCTTCAAACTAGGCGTAGCCCGAGAGCACATGCAGGCGGTCACCCGAAACTATATCACCCACCCCCGTGTCAGTGAGTAGCCCCTCCACCTTGGTGGGTGAGGTCAGGGTGGGGGAGCTGGAGTGGGCTGCCGGTTCCTGGGCCCTGCCTCTTGCCTCAGAAAAAGAGGGGGACCAGAGACCTGGGGAGACCTGGAGAGCTCTCTGTTCCAGCAGCGTGATGCAGTGGGGCCACCTGGACCAGGGGCCACCTCTGCAGGTGAAGGGATGCAGGTCCCCAGCCCAGGCTACCCGGGAGGAGAGGGCTGGGGAGTAGCTGTTCATCAGCCGATCCTGCCATAACACCCCAAGTCCAGAGACAGCTCCCAGTTACCCCTGAGAGTGCTGTGTGTTGTACACTTGATCTTGTGTAAACATGCATGTGTGAGGAGTGTGCACCCAAGCACTCAGCGTGGGGGGGGGGTGTGATTAAGTGTACTTGGAGTGGCATGTGTGGCAGTGTAGCGTGTCAGCGCTCTCAGCGTAATAGGTGCCCCTGTGTGTGTCACGTCAATGGGTACATGCGTGTGTGTGTTCTGGGAAGGGTGTCTGTGCATGAGCAGGTAGGAGCAGGTGTCTAAGGGGTGCTTCCACCTTCACGTGGGGTGAGGAAATGTGTGACTGTGCATGCTTATGCACTCAAAGCAAAGGTGTGTGTGTGTGTGTGTGTGCATGCTTAGGTGTGTTGCATGTGTGTGCATGTGTGCTCATGGAGCGAGCACGTGTGTATGTGTGCTGGCAGCATCACATATCTGAGTATCACGAATGTGTGTGCAGTGGGGATAATGGTGAGTGTCCAGGTGTGGGCCATGTAAGTGTCCACAGGAGCAGGGATGTACCCTGGTCAGTTTCAGAGGGGGAGGGCCTACGGGTGCGTCCTGTGCCTGTCTTGCAAGGGTGGCCCAGATGTCTGGGGCAAGGTCCAGAGGACCAAAGGGAACCCCTGCATCTCCTTGTCCAAGGTCATTCTTCCTGGCCTAGTGAATTCTTAGGCCGCCCTGCTTACTGGAGTAAACCAGCTTGGCCAGCCACAGCTAAGCAGAGCCAGCAAGTCCTAACAGGGAGTGTGGCGTGAGGGGAAGTGAGCCTGACACAGCCACCCCCCTCCCTCTGTCCCTCTGTTGCTATGTAGGCCAGAAAGGAGGTGGGGTGGACTCAGAGGGCAGCTGAGGGGTGAGATCAGAGCAAAGGGGCCCAGGGGCGCATGGGAGGAGAGCCCTGGGGTGTGGAGCACCTCCTGAGGCCTGAGGTGGGTGCCGAGGGTGGAGCACATTCCAGCTGAGGAGAAATGGTGAGAATGCGGTGGGTCAGATTTCTCAAGGAAGCCCTGTAGGCCCTGTCCCATGGAGGTGGAGGGAGGATAGGAGGTCCACATTCTCCCTAGGCCAAGGCTATGGCTAACAAGGCCAGGAAATATGCAGTCACTGGCCTGTTGGGTCCAGAGCCCAGGTCCGGAGCCCTGAGCTGGGATGTCTGATTCTTGCCGGTCTGTCGTGATAAGCCCCGCTCCCCTGTAGGCCATCCCTCTTCCCTGTGGCCACCAGGGAGCTGCCAGGTCTTGAGTGTGATGTGGGATCCCCACCTTCATACTCTGCTTTCCTTCTTCCTAGAAAGTGCCCCCACCTCCTGACACCCAGGGACCCTGTAGATACCACCTAACCCCACACTCTTCTGGGCAGGATGGCCCAAGCCTGGAGCCACCTCCAGCCAGATCCTTCCCAGCCAGCCCCTTATTTACAGTCAACATGCCCTGGAGGTTCTGACCCAGACTGGCAGCGCCCCCTCACCCCAGGTTTGCATGCCTCCCATGATGCTGGCTGCATATGGCCTCCACCCAAGAGAATGTGTTCATCCCAACAACTCAACAGCAGACCCAGAGCAAAGGTCAGTGCAGGGAAGCCCGTCCAGGCTCTGCTCCCTGCCAGCACCTTTACTTTTGCTGCCCATCAAGTGTCCTCACAGGATGCATCAGGCCAGCCTAAGCCCAACCCAGATGCCCTCCACTCCCAGGGGCAGGCTTGGATTCCTCGGTGTACCCCTTTACCCACAGTGTCTCCCAATCTCCTGCCCCCACTTCCTCCTCAGGTGCTGGGGTTTTTCTCCTGGGGACTGTGGACAGGCACAGGGCTGGAAGGATTTGGAGATCCAGGGCTGCACCCTCAGTACACTGGTGGCAGGGCTGCTCTGCCTCTCTCTGCCTTTCTCCTCCCCAGCCTGGCCTCCTACTCTGGGTCTCCAAGCACTTCCAGACAGGAGAACTCTGGGTAGAGACAGAGCCCGGGAGAAAAGCCGGGGGAGCTTAAGGGCAAGGAGGCCCCAGGGCTGGCTGGGCCATAAGTGAGTCCAGGTGACTTAAAAGGCATTCCCTTACCTGGGGAGGTGGGTTAAGAGGCCTGAGACTTTAAGAGTGATTTCACTGCAGTGGCTGATAGAGGATTGGCCAGAAAAGAAGAGGCACCAGAAAGGGTGGAAGCAGCATGGGGAGCGGACCCTGCCAACATCCACCTTGGGAAAGAAGGGTCCTGTATGCCTCCGGTGGAGCTAGAGTTGTTCCCCCAAGGCCCTTGGATCCCTGGAGCTTCATCTGTTTGGGCAGATGTTGGGCTTGGGGGGTGGAGGTGCCCAGCAGGAGCAAAGATCAGGAAGGACAAGCTGGCAGCCTGGTTGGAGGGATGAGGCCAGGTCAGATCCTGGAAGATCCCCCAGGGACTTGAGTGCCAAACCACTGGCTTTGCCACCCCGCCTCAGTTTCCTCAACTGGAAGGGGAAGGAGTTACACAGAGAGAGTTCCAACCAGCAGGGTCTTGGGCTGAAGAGCCCTCAGCTTCCAGCCCCTGCCCCTCCCTCCCCTAATCCCTCCAGCGGGGATCAGGGGAGGAGGTGCGGGACCTGCTGCCCTGGGCTTGCCCCCACCCTGGCCTCACGCATGGGAGCCTGTCTCAGCCCTCTCCCAGGACGCTGCAGGTGTGGCTGGGCCGGCGCTAATTAGTGGACCTCGAGGGAGCCCCGCTGAGCCTTTGACAGAAAAGGCGGTAGGGAGGTGGGGGCAGGGGAGGCGCTCCACCAGCCAGAAGTCCGGAGCAGCAACCCAAAGTGTCAGCTAGGACAATGGAGAGGGGGGTGGGCTGGGCAGCCGGAGGGAGTGTCTGCAAAGTCTCTGGAAGGCTGAAGGAAGGAGAGCCCCTTGGGTCTTCTGATCCAGCCCTCTGCCTGTGGCACTGCACCCACTTCCCTCTCCACGGTCTAGGCAAACTTCCCAGGGTGACAGAGGGCCATAATCGCTGAGCGACGCAGGATACCGTCCTGAACTGTGGTGTGTCCTAGGAGAAACCAGCCCACTTTCTCGGCCTCAGTTGGCCACTCCATGCAAGGGGACACATGGAGGTGGGGTGGCAGTGTACAAACAAAAGGCCTGGCTTGCAGTCAAAGACACCCGTGTTGCTCAGCCCCCCACTTTGACTAGTATCCAAACCAAACAGCCTATAAGAAAAGATCAGTCTGTCCTAATGGGAGAGGCAGAGTTCTAAGACGTCTGAGGGGGAGAGACATTATCCCTGTAGGGTCCCAGTCTATAGTACTGTGGGGTCCCAGTCTACAGGGGAAAGGGCCAGTGCGCTGCAATAGTCGGTCAAGGGCAAGGCCTTGTAGGATGTGCGTAGTCCAGTGCTGAACACAAATAGCTGCCGGGTGTGGTGGCAGGCACCTGTCATCTCAGCTACTCAGGAGGCTGAGGCAGTAGAATAACTTGAACCCAGGAGGTGGAGGCTGCAGTGAGCCATTATCTGCAATGAAGGGTCCAGCCCATGAAGCGATGTGTTCACCCAGAGTCAGGCCTGGAGGCTTCGAGAAGCCGGGGAAGGCAACTCACAGCGGAGGCTGATGAGCTAGATGCTAAGCTTCGACATCTCACCCTGGTCACCCAAATGGCCTGGCCCGGGAAGCCATCTGACTCCCAGAGGGCCTGCAGCATGCACTTTGCAGCTGCCTCTAGGCCCCTTCCAGCCCAGCCCTTCCTCCTGCAGAAGGGCTGTGTGGATCCCCCTAATCCTCTGTCCCCCCATCACCGCTCTGCTGCTGCCCCCTCTCCCAGGTGGAGTTGCTGGATGTCAGGGTTAATGGGGATTCTACATGACAGGGGCTGTGAAGTGGGGAGCAGCTGTGAAGGAAGGGAGGAAGTTGAAAGACTTGTCTCCGGAGGCGGTGGAATTGGAAATGATTCCCTGGACTTTTCTGGTCCTTGGGCCCCATCCCCTCCCACACCCCCACCTCCCTACCCAGCCCACCCACCCTGCATCTTTCCTCACTGCTTTCTTCCCCCCCAACTCAGCCCTTTCGCAGGTATGGCATGCAAGATGCCAGCTCTCCCTGGGGCTTATAAAAATGAGGGTCTCTCCTGCCTGCCCCACATCCTCCTGCTTACACAATCCACCAGCAATCCAGACAATCTCATCCAAACACCCTGTGGGTGCGGGAGTGCCGTGGCCGTCTGGAGGTTTTTTATTGGTGGGAAGGGTAGTGCTCCAGCCTCTGTCTCCTGCCCCTTCTCATTGATGGGGGTCTTCCTGTGCCCACCAGTGCCTTAGCCTGGTGTATCCTCTTCTCCTCTCTTCTTCTGTCTGTCTTCTCAGGAAGTATGGCCGGCGCTAGGGGTGCAACCCTTCAGGCTGGTCAATGGGACTCTCATTTTGTTTGGAGGCTTGGGAAGGTCAGGAGGGGGGCACAACAGTTCTGATGTGGGAAGTATGGGAAGGAGCAGATGGGCAGTTAATGCCTTTCCTAATCCATCCCACAAAGATTTCTTTTCTTTCTTTTTTTTTTTTTTTTTTTTTTTTGAGACAGGGTCTTACTCCATCACCCAGGCTGGAGTGCAATAATAGCGCGATCAGAGCTCACTGCAGCCTCAAACTCCCTGGACTCAGACCTCTTGAGTAGCTGGGACCACCTCAGCTTCCTGAGTAGCTGGGACCACAGGCATGTTTCACCATGCCCCATGCCCAGCTAATTTTTTAATTTTCTTGTAGAGACATATTGCCCAGGCTGATCTCGAATTCCTGGGCTCCACCCACCTCAGCCTCCCAAAGTGCTGGGATTACAGGCTTGAGCCATTGCACCCATCCAAATATTTCTTGAGTGTGTACCATATCCCCAGCCCTGTTCCAAGAAGTGCAACACAGTGATGAGCACCACAGACAATGTCCTGCCCTCCTGGAGGTGACAGGTCTTCCTGCACCGAAGGGAGCCTGTGCATGCCAGCCCACTGCCCTCTTTTCTCTTCCCCAAAGGTTCTGGATGAGTTCTTTCTCACTTCTGCCAGAGGTGCCATTTCCCCAGATTTCTGGGGGCTGGCACCCCTTGACCCTGAAGGCTCATCTCTAATGGCCCTTCCCATAAGATATTTCCTCCAAGCGAGCACAGCCTGGTCTTCCCTCCCACTTTTGTTCACCCATCCTGATCTTTCCCTTAGGAGCACCCACTGCACTTTGTAATTATATTAGTTGCTCTGTATCCTTCTTTTAACCTGTAGGTGCTTCACATTTTCATTTATCACTTTCACTTGCCTAGCTTAGTACATAGAAGGCATCCATGCAGTAGATATGCTTGAAGAAAGGAAGCCGGGAGGGGAAGGAGGAAAGCAGATCTCGGAGGAAAGGAGAGGGAGAAGTGGAAAGCCAGGCAGAGCCTTGAGGTCTTCCAGCATCCGAAGGTCTGAGAGTGAAAAGTGTGAGTCTTCAAAGGAGGCCGACGGGCGGTCCCAGAGGGGAACTTCCAGAGGGCAGCGTGCCCAGGCTCTGGGTGTAGCCATTGGAGACCACTGAAGCCAGAGTGGAGAGGGCCAAGGAGAGGGTGGAAGGTGGGGAAGGAAAGCCAGCAGTGAGTGGGGGGGCCATGCTTGTGAGGGGAGGAGCTAGAGAAGGACTGGGACTAAGCAAGGGTTCTTTAGGACTGGAAACATCAGAGCTTGATGGGAAGATGAGAGAGAGAGAGAGAGTAAAAGGGAGGCTCTGGTCCTTCATTCCATGGAGTCATCTCTGGGCCTGGTTCCTGGTGCAGGGGAGGGACCAGCAATGAAGGAAGCAGGGACACCTCCTTTGTGGGAATAGGAAGGAAGAAGAGGGCGGTTCAGGTGCAGACCGGGCAGGTCTATAGGTAGGTTTGAAGGCAGGGCTGAGGGAGTCCCCCCACTGTGGCAAAGTGCAAGCTGAACTTGTCTTTGGCAGTCCTTGAGGCCTGGAGTTTTCCAAATAGCCTTGTACTTGGAGGATCCTTGTAAAGATCTGTGCAAGAGTCACCGTGCCCAGTGGTCTTCCTAGTCCAAGTCCTGGTGAAAAGAGCTTAGATCAGACAAAAATAAGAAGTTTGATTGCGGCTATCCCGACTGGAAAGGGGAGGGATTTTTGGTTTTTCTTTGGCATGGGATGGCTCAGGGCCAGGCTTGCCCAAAGCAGGAGGGCAGGTGAGCCAAGAGCCAGCGTGGTCCCTCCAGAAGCGCAAGGTGGGGTCCCAGCCCCGGCTCAGCCACAAACGTGCTGTGGCCCTGGGCAAGGCTGCTCACATTTCTGGGCCCCATTTTCCTCGCCTCTGAAAGAGTGGTTGGGCCACTCTCCCCTCTGTGTCCCGCCAGCCTGTGGCTGACCCAGCGGCCTCACAGACCCCCGGCCCACCTTGCCAAGTGCCTTCATCTCAGGAGTCTCGTCTCATTGGTGCCTCCCAAGAACCCCAGAGAAGGGGACTGGTATCCCAGGACTATGGGCAAGGGACTGTCCCAGGTCTCTCAGCCAGCCCCTAGCAGAACCAAACCCAGGCTTCCTGCCTGCCAGTCCCCAGCTTCTTCTATGGAAGTGAGGAAGCATTTCTTGACATCTAACCCAATTCCCCCCTGCCAGCTGAGCTCATTTCTCATGTGTGAGTCTCTGCAGCCACCACATCTGCAGGCATTTCCCTCCTCCTTCCCCTGTCTTTTCACTCCCTCCCCTCCCACGATGAGCACACAGTGACCTTGGGGAGTCCAGGAACCTTGTGATGAGAGCAGAGGCCCTGTTTGGTTTTTCTCACTGACACCTGCACCCCCCCCCCACACACACACACAGTGCTCAATCAGTGTGGGGTGAATGGAGGGAAATGCCATCCTGGTGAGGGCAGAGGAGGGCACTTTTCGGCCAGAGCTGGGGGTCAGAAGCTTTTGGAAAATGCTTGGAGTGAGAGAGGAGGGAGTGGGTGAGGTGGGGCTGGAAGCCAGAGGGGGAAGCAGCCTCAGGGATGAGAGGCCTCTGTGTGGTGGGGGCAGACTCTCGGGAGGCCTCTGCCCTCTGCCCGGCCCTCCCCCAATCTCCTGCAGGTGTCCGAGCAGCGGGGGCCCTGCGGGCAGGGGCATGACCCTTACAGCAATGGTGGCTGGCCCTGTCACAGCTAATGACCCTGACGGCCCAGGCTGGGAAGGAGGTGGGGTGTGGAGAGGAAGGGAAGGCAGAGGATGCCTCTGTGTGTGTGAGCAGGGTGTTTGGGGTGAGACCCCTACTCACCCCTGCCCCTCCCCCCAGCCTACAGGACTGTGTGCAGTGTGAACGGGCCCCTGGTGGTGCTGGACCGGGTCAAGGTAAGACTCTTCCGCTGCCTCCCTGGCACTAAGGACAAATCCCAGGGCTCCCCCTCCTCTGCCCTGCAGGATTTCCTCTCAATTACCCTTTCCCTTGATCGCCCCCAAGGCCTGCTTTGTTCTCTCTGTCCAGGCACCCACTCCCACTCTCCTTCCCTAGCTGTATCCCCAGCCATCCAAGCTTTCTCTTCCCTGTCTTTTCAGTGAAAACATAAAAACCCCATGGAGGCCCAGCCCTCACCCTTGGGAAACCTGCGTCTACCCCAAATGAGCTGTCCTGCCTCCATTTCCCCCATCAGTGGCATGGGCATACCTAACCTCCACAGAGGAAGACACAGTTGTACCTAACCAACTCAAGGGCTAGGCTCTCCCCACCCATGACTCTCTCAGGATCTTCTTTTAAAGGGGAAGAGGAGGAGGTGGCAAGTCAATGCCAACCAAAATTTCTAGGGATCCTGATGGTTTCCAAAGGCCTGTGGAATATCTCAGTCTCAGCAACATGGGTGGGAAGTGAAGTGGGCCCCACAGAAGGTAAGTGGGCTGTGGGCTATTTTGTGTCCTCTGGGAAACTGGCAGACACTGACAGTATCTTGAGTCCTGAGGTTGGGAATTCTTGAGCTATAAAGAGCCCTGCAAAGGTAACGAGATCACTCTCTTATCTTCTCTACACCAACCAGCCCCAATCCCTCAGTCTCCCACCCGAACCCCTAGCTGAGCAAACTGGAAGTCTGGGTGCCTCTTTGGCCCTCTTGTCCCAGACCCGACACTTGCTGGTGCCCACGTCTGGAGCTCCCTGCCACTCCACCGCTACCTTGCTGTGGCGATGGCCCTCCTATCCTCTCTCCATCCTCCAGCCCTTCAGACCTGACCCTTGCATCAAATTCACCTAGGGCTCCCCAGTGCCTCAGCTTACAGGTCTTTCCTATGAGGGTGGCTGCAAGCCTTTCCGCTCACCCTCATTACTCTCCCTTCCCCCGTCGGAAACCCATGCGGTATCTTCATGGGGCTGCCATTTGAGATCTCTGGGTATTTGCATATCGTTTTTTTAAAATGTGATCAGTAAAGTATGTTTATTAACAAATTAAATAATGAGCTCTCACCTCCAGTTTCACTGCCACAATTTTAAAGTAGTGATGAGCACAAATACTATTTTGAAATAGCTGCAACAATTGTAATGTGAAAACATCTGTGATTTCTGATGGTGACAAAGTCCCAGGTACTGTGGAACAGCTAATCTACTGTGGTTTGTTCCTTACCTTCAGAACTAGAGGAAACACTACATTTCTGTAAAGGTTAAAGAATATAGAAATGTAATTTTCCCATCTAAGATCACAGAACCCCTGAGTTCTCTCTGTAGACTCTGAGATAGGTTCCAGGCAAAGAACCCTTCTCACAATTAGTTGAATGAGAGGATAGAGTAAGTGGAAAGGAATGACAAAGACTGGAGGCTTGTGTCTGTGCATTTTACAATGGACACACAATAACTGTACATATTCCTGGGGTACACAGTGATGTTTTCATACACACAAGGCATAGTGATCAAGTCAGGGTAATTAGCATATTCATCTTCTCCAGCATCCTTTCTTTGTGTTGGGAATATTCAGTCTCCTCTTTCTAGCTATTTGAAGCTATATGTATATATTTGTTAACTACAGTCATCCTATAGTGGTTTAGAACACTAGAACTTATTGCTCCCGGCCAGCTGTTATTTTGTGCACAGACTTTTCCCCTCTGCCTGCTAGACTACCCTTCCCCCTATTCCCTCCCTCTGACTCATCCCCCAGGGTTGAGAGGTCACCTTCACCTGGATGCCTCTCCCTCTTCTCTACTTTTTGTCATCTTATTAGTGGCATCCATTGAGGCATTTGGTCAAGATCTGGCCACATATCTCCTCCCTAGCCTTCCCCCACACACGCCGGGCCCTGCTATTGGCCATGAACTGTGTTTGCTTCATCTTTAGCTCCAGAAGCCCAACACAGCATTTTTACTGAACACGTAGGCTACAGTAGGTGCTCGGCATGTTTGCCCAAAGGAAAGGTGAGTACATTGATGAGATAAATGAATGAATAAATAAGTGTTAGCATGACTAGCAGTGGACCTGTCAAAACCTAAGCCAACTATGTTAAAGAAATCAGACCTGGCCGGGCGTGGTGGCACATGCCTGTAATCCTTAGCACTTTGGGAGACCGAGGTGGGCAGATTACCTGAGGTCAGGAGTTTGACACCAGCCTAGCCAACAAGGTAAAACCTCGTTTCTACTAAAAATACAAAAATTAGCCAGGTGTGGTGGCAGGCACCTGTAGTCCCAGCTACTCAGTAGGCTGAGGCAGGAGAATCACTATAACCGGGAGGCAGAGGTTGCAGTGAGCCAAGATCACGCCACTGCACTCCAGCCTGGGCGACAGAGCAAGACTCCATCTCAAAAAAAAAAAAAAAAAAAAATGAGACCCATTTGTTGCTAGCAAACAGATTCTGAGTTCATATGGACGCTACTGCTTGACCCCCTAGTGTAAGGGATGCCCCAGGAGGAAGTGTGACTGAGTAGTTAAGTGTGGCACACTGGGGTTTTGATTTTAATCCCAGCTCCACCCCCACTCTTTTCTACTAGCTACCTGGCAACCCTAGATCAACAGCATCCGCACCACCCAGGAACTTGTTAGAAATACAAATTCTCGGCTCCACCTCAGACTGACAGAATCAGAAGCTCTGGGGGTAGGGCCCAGAAGTCAGTCCTCACAATTCTTCCAGGTGAACTGATGCTCAAGTTAGAGAACCAGCGATCTAGAATTGTAAATCCCAGTTTCCTCATCTATCAAATAATAATACGGTTCTTGTGAGGGTCACATCAGACAAATGTAGTATTATTCTCCCTTGAGAATAGCCAGCAATATTTCTGCCTGGAATGCAGAAATGCTATTAAGCCTGATTAAACAGTTGGTGCCACCTCCTGCCCCCCCTCCCCACCCCCCACCACACTCTCCACCAGACCTGCCCTTCTCCATGGGACCCAGTGTGTCATGGAGTCGGAACCTATACAGGTGTCCACTTTCTCTACTGTAAAATGAGGCAGACCTAGGAAACCAGAACTAGGTCCCCAGACCTGTGGTTCTTCGACTATCGGATGCATCTGTAGCTTTGGCAGAGAAAAATAATTGGGTGGTGGAGGCACCTCTCCGCATCCCTCTCCACTGCCCATACCTCTTTCCCTCTTTCAGAGTTTGGCAAACGCTGCAATTCTGTTTCTACAGCGCCACCTTCTGCCCACATTGAATCACACAGGCAATTACTCTTCCTGCTTCGGTCCTCAAACGTTAATATTTGAGGGAAGATTTTGTGTAGATCAGAGGTTCTTAGCTCAGGGAATTAGGCCCTTGAAATTGTGTGCAGCCCTTTGAAGGTATGCATGAATGTGCCTGTGCATTTTTCTGGTAGGAGTTTCTACAGTTTCGTCTGATTTTCCAGGGTTTGTGATCCAGAAAAGGCCAACTCTGATTTGTAGAATTTGAACAAGCATCAGACTATCGGGGAGGCGGAAGAGGGGTGGAATCTTCTGTGTTAACAGGAAGATTGCTGGGCCCCACCCTAGAGCTCTGATTCAGCATGGTTGGGGTAGGAGGCACAAGAATGCACATTTCTATCAAGTTCCTAGGTGATGCTGCTGGTATGGAGACCACACGGAGAACCTCTGTTCCGGAAAATCTTCAGACTCCTGATGTCTGTGACTTAAATTGGTGAAAGTCACAGACTGCAGGAGAGACTTAAATTGGTGTGAGAATTGGAGTAAGCACTCACCTTAACCACCAGACTCGATCCCCCAGTGCCTGTGGCTACTTTCAAAAGAGTCTGCGTCAGCTCTGAAGACAATTTCCAAAGAGGCGTTCCCCACACTGCCCTGGCCATTGTCGGCAGGAGGGACCTTAAAGGCAGCACTCCTGTGCACAAATCCCGAGAGGCTTGCTAAGAACTTCCAGTCCTCCGTGGGCACGCAGTAGCTCCCCTGTGCCTGGCCACGTGCCGGTTGAGAGCTGGGTTGACTCTCCAGCACCGGGTTACACTGCACGGAATCGTCCCCTCTCCCTGCAGCCCTCCTAGTAACTGACAGTGAGAGCTGATAGGCTGACGCCTGCTCAGTATGCGGTTGGGAAATAGGGCCCCTTAGGATACAAGCTCCTGGACTCGCTATCCCCACCGGAATTCTCCCTGGCACCCACTGCCCTAACTGGTCATGAGACCCCACCACCCACAGGAACAACAAACAGCCAGCACACACTTAGAGCCTACAGCTCTTCCTAAAGGTTTCAGCACTACACCCTCCATGCCTGGGCGTGAGGACCTGATGGCTCTTCCCCAGATCTGACCATAATCTTTGCTATTTGAAGTTCATTTTCTAATAGCTCCCACCCCTACCCTGCTGACACCTTGCTGAGAAATTGGGCCCTCCGCCCCTCCCCCTCAAGCCCTTAAGGTATCCAACGGACCACTATCCTCTCCACTCTCCTCTCCTGCCACCCTCCTGCCCTCACCCACATCAGCCCACGTGAAAATGATCACTTTTAATCACTCCACCGCCTGAGTTCTTTGGAGCACACTCTGGCCTGTGCTCTGTACAGCAACTTTTCCCCTGAGGTTAAAACAGCCTTTCGTCACCTCCAGGGAGGTGACAGACGAGGCAGGGCCCGTTTCGAATGGAGACACAAGTCAGCAGATGGGAGAGGAAAACGAGCTGGGACGTGCGTTCCTCGCGTTTCCGGGTGCTCGCTGTCCGTGCTCCTGGGCTCCCTCTTGTGGTTGAGAACCCAAGACGCCTGGGCATTCGCAGCTCCTCCCGCCTCAGAGCCTCCCTCTTGAGCTGGCCTCCTGCTGAGGGGTGGTTTGGGGAACCACAGGGGCACCTTCCTGGCATCCTCTTCACAGGACAAGGAGGGACCCAAGCTAGAGCTTCCTTCCGTGTGACTGTCAGAGCTGCAAACCTTCTAGTCTCAAGTTCGACCAGCAGGGGTTCCCTGGCGGAGTGGCCCCTACCTTGGTCACGCCTTGCTAGAGAATTGAACCCTCCGCCCTTCCCCCTCAAGCCCTTAAAGTCACTAGTTTGTGGCCAGAAGATGATATAACGATAGTAATGATAATGCTCATCACCAGCACTGTGCTGTAACGTCCTAAAAAATGTATTCTATTTTAATTGCAAAAATAATACATGCTCCTTGTAACTTAGTGAAAGAGAAAAGACACATAAAGTTAACTATCTGCCCCAATCACTTTATTCTCAGCCCCGAAAGAGCTTGCTGGATACACTCAAACACAAGCAAATACGTTAGAGGTTGACCTTGGGGTCAGTCCCTTGAAAGCCAAGATGCTCTCCGTGTGAGTGACGCATTCTCGTGGATACTGGTATAGCGGGCGATAGTATGGATGTCCTGTAACTTACTCAATAGTCCATTTTTGATAGACATTCTTGTGTTCCCAGGTTTTGCCATTACAAATAGCACAACAATATTGTATCCCTTTTAAACGGAGGCTTTTGTGGTTATAGGATAGATTCCCAGAAGTGGAATTGCTGGTTCAAATACTTTTTTATTTCAAAATAGATATTGACAGTTTGACATTGGGACAAGATGGCTTGCCCAGAAGGGTTGTGGTAATTCACATTTCCACCAACCAGGTGTGAGATGACCCACTTCCCCACATCCTTGCTGGCTCTGAATATGTTCTCTCTCTCTAATTTTGCCTATCTAGTAGATGAAAACTAGTACTGTCTTGCTAATTTTATTTACATTTCTCTGATAACTAGGAAAGTCGAGTATCTGTCCATATGTTTACCATTTCGATTTTGCTTCCTCCTCAGTGAAAATCTTCCTACGCGAAGCAAGTTAGGCATACGGAAGGTCCTTGTTTATGGCTCACAGGCTATCTTTTGCCTCTTTGTTTCATTTATGGTATCTCTGCCATACCAAAGCTTGAAATACTCATATGATCACGTATTTTTTGTTTAAAGCTTCTGAATTTCTTGTCTTGCTTAAAGACATTGCTCATCTGTCTCTTAATGGGATTATTCAGAAAGACAGGAAAGAAGAAAAGCTCTTCCAGCATTTTTAAAAAATTGTTTTGGCTTTTTAAAATTTTTTACATGCATGGAATGTATTTGGGTTTATGATGTGGTTATCTTTTAACAGGATACCCTCTTATGTTCTATATATTCTTTCCACCTGCAAATTAATTAACATACAACATTTGTTCTATAATAGTCCTGTAAAATCTGGGGATCTTTTTCTGGACTCTTGTCTTTTTTACTGATCTGTCTACCTCATATCAATTTATTGTTTGACTTCAGTAGCTTTATAGCAGGTTTTAATATCTGATAAGGCAAGTCCTCTATCTCTGATCTTTTTCATAACTATTTTGGCTATTCTCATTTATGTGAACTTTAATCACTTTATTAAATTTTAAAATAAACAATAATTAGGGATGGATTAAATTTATATACTTTTTAAAAGGATTCATGCTTTTAGGCTAGTAAGTCATTCTGTCTTGGAAGACAAAAATGTTCTTCATTTGTTTAGGACTTGTTTTATGTTATCCCATAAGATTTTGGTTTTTTCTTGTACCTTTCTTGTTATATT
Organism: Ateles fusciceps; assembly: GCA_036589455.1. Taxonomy (NCBI): domain Eukaryota; kingdom Metazoa; phylum Chordata; class Mammalia; order Primates; family Atelidae; genus Ateles; species Ateles fusciceps. Next base: position 39,552,804 of record JAZHEH010003205.1, read on the forward strand.
TATTTCTAGCTATTTTATGAGTTTTGGCCCTATTGTGGGTGGGATGGTTTTTTCCATTGCCTCTTCTAACTGGTTACTACTAAAGTAGAAAAAAAAAAGCAGGGGAGAATGATTTTTATATATTTATCTTATAAACAGTCAAATTATGTTATTCATTCTAAAACTTTTTTCTAAACCAGAGCCTCTTGAGTTTTTCTAGATGTATAATATAATCTGCAAATAAAGGGAACTATGTCTCTTTTTCCATCAGCATACTTTTACTTTACTTTTTATTTCAAAACTATTTCAATTTTATGAAAATTTGCAAGTGTTACTGTGTGTGTATAATTTTTTCCTGAATCTTTTTTTTTTTTTTTTTTTTTTTTTTGAAACAAAGAGTTTCACTCTTGTTGCCCAGGCTGGAGTGTAGTGGTGCGATCTTGACTCACTGCAACCTCCACCTCCCAGGTTCAAGCAATTCTCCTGTCTCAGCCTCCTGAGTAGCTGGGATTACAGGTGCCCTCTACCACACCCAGCTAATTTTTGTATTTTTAGTAGAGGTGGGGTTTCACCATTTTGATCAGGCTGGTCTTGAACTTCTGACATCAGGTGATCCGCCCGCCTCTGCCTCCCAAAGTGCAGGGATTACAGATGTGAGCCACCGTACCCGGCCTTCCTGAATCTTTTGAGGGTACGTCATGCTCAAGTACTTCAGTGTGTATTTCCTAAAATTAAGATATTATTTTATATAACCACAGTAGGGCTATCAACTTCTGAAATTTATGCTGATACAATACTTGAGTCTACCATCCATATTCCAATTTATCAGGTAAGCTCCATCCTCAGCCTCAGGTAAGCTGATAAATTGGAATATAGCATTTTTTTTCCACTCCAGTGTAGGATCCAGCCTGAGGTCAGGTATTGCATTTAATTGTCATGTCTGACTAGCTTCCTATTATCAGGAACATTTTCCCACAGCCTTTCTTTGACATTTGTGAAGAATACAGTCACCTCCCACCATCACCTTGAAAAAAATAGAACATTCTCTGTTTATGTTTAATTTTCTTTTTTCTTTTTTTGGCCTTCCTGTATAAACAAAAACTTCCAAAACAATATTAGCTAACAATTGTAATATAGGTATCTCTGTCTGTTACTGATTTTTATGTTATTGGAAATGAAAATAACTTTAGCATTTTACTGTTTACAAGGATGTTGCTGTTGGTTTTGGTTAATAGTTTAGTGTTCAAGTAGTTGCCTTCCATTTCTGTTTTATATAGAATTGTATTAGAAACAGATGCTTGACCGGGCACAGTAGCTCATGCCTATAATCCCAGCACTTTGGGAGGCCGAGGCGGGCAGATCACCTGAGGTCAGAGACCAGCCTGGCCAACATGATGAAACCCCGCCTCTACTAAAAATACAAAAAAATTAGCTGGGCATGGTGGTGCACGCCTGTAATCCCAGCTACTTGGGAGGCTGAGGCAGGAGAATTTCTTGAACCCGGGAGGCAGAGGTTGCAGTCAGCTGAGATCTCACCATTGCATACCAACCTGGGGACGGAGCAAGACTCTCAAAAAAAAAAAAAAGAAAAGAAAAAGAAACAGATGCTGAATTTTATCAAAAGCCTTTTGGCTTCTATTTACATAATCTTATAGGATTCTTCTTTTAATGTATGTTGATGAACTCTCTATTATTATTAATTTTGTCACCAAATATTGACAAATTCCCTAATGTTGATTGCTCTAGTCTTGCATTCTTGGATTAAAGCCTACTTGATCATACATGTTTATTTAATACACTGCTTGATTAGACTAGTAATTTATTTCTGTATCTATATGAATAAGAGAAATTGATCTACAGTTTTCCTTTTGGTACTATCTTTATTGGATTTGGGAATTGGGGGGCTTTCTATTTGGTAGTTGTTTCCTTCTCGTTGTTATTCATTTTATTTCATTAGTTTAGCTAATTCCTCCAGTACAAGGCTGAATAGAATGAGAATAGCAGGCATTCTTGTTTTGTTCCTAATTTTAAAGGGAATGCTTTATGCATCGTATCATTGAATATGATGTTTCCTGTAGTGTTTGTTTGTTTGTTTGTTGTTGAGACAGGGTCTCACTCTGTCACCCAGTGCAGTGGTTCAATCTCAGCTCGCTGCAAACTCCACCTCCCGGGTTCAAGTGATTCTCCTGCCTCAGCTTCCCAAGTAGCTGGGATTACAGGCACCCGCTACCACACCTGGCTAATTTTGTGTTTTTACTAGAGACAAAGTTTCGCTATGTTGCCCAGGCTGGTCTCGAACTCCTGACCTCAAGCGATCTGCCCACCTCAGCCTCCTGAAGTGCTGGGATTACAGGCATGAGCCACCACACCCAGCCAAAGAGTTCTGTACATATGTTGGCTATTACCCTGATTTTTAAAATTCCTGATCCCTGGAAGGACTACTTGAGTCAATTCCAGTCCCACGCCACTGGTACTGAAGAACATCTGGAAGCAGAGAGTCTCTCCTGGTGCCTCAGCAGAGGGAAGCACTTTGTCAGTGTGTTTACCCCTAGTCCAGAGGGGCAGAAACAGTTATGCTGTCCAGGAGCCGAGGCAGCCCAATCATCACTACATCTTTATTGAGCTTTTACAAAGTGCCAGGCACCATGCTAATGCATTTGCAAATATCATCTCACTTTCTCCCTGCAGCAGCTATGGGAAGTAGGCATTATTATTATTATCCCCATTTTAAAGATGAGGAAACTAAAGCTCATTATTTAATGACGTACCTATTTAACGAGTTACTGAAATCATAAAGTAACTTCCACAAGGTCAGGCAGCTACTAAACTTCAGAGTTTCAATTCTAACCTGGTCTTGCAACTCTAAAGTGGGTGCAACTGCCTCCCAAACGGAATTCAAATGTTCACGTTCATTTCCACATGTGTCTGGGCACAAGAGGGGAGAGAGCAGCTTGATACTGGGCCAGGGAGGACCACGGGAGGAGAAGGGACTTTGCCTCTGGTCTCACTGCCACGTAGCTGTTCTCCCCTTCTGCCAGTTCGCCCAGTATGCTGAAATCGTCCACTTCACCCTCCCAGATGGGACTCAGAGGAGCGGGCAGGTGCTTGAGGTGGCTGGCACCAAGGCAGTTGTTCAGGTGAGTGGGATCAATGGGATATTGGCTAGTTAAATCAATGAATGAACCCATAAAGTTCCCACACTATCTTACAAACTCTGAAGGCAGGGAATGGTCCATTTCCCTGAGAGCACAAAACATGTCCAAAATGGGTAGCCCCATTCCCTCCAGCAAGCCCCTAAGTGGAGAAACACCCTCTTCTTCCCACAGGTGTTTGAAGGAACATCAGGGATAGATGCCAGGAAGACCACTTGCAATTTACAGGGGACATCCTACGAACTCCGGTGTCAGAGGACATGCTGGGTGAGGGACGGGGAGGGGCAGGGGTGGGGGCACTCCTTTGCCCTCCTGGCCCAGCTTCTCTGACCAAGCCCTCAGCCCACTACACCGTCATTTCCCGTTCACATGCCTGTCTCCCTGGTGAGCTCTTTGAGGTCTGGGGTGTGTCTTCTCTCTCTGATTCCTGACCCCAGTTCAGGGTCTGACATACAGGTGTTCAATAAATGAGGAAGGTACGTTCAATAAACTAGAGACAGTAGGTAGCCAGCTATTTGGAGTCAGACTGAAAGGGACTGCTAAGCCTTGAATATCTCCTAATTCTTTCCCAAGACCTGCCATACCTGGCCTGGCCCTCTCCTGTCTCCAGTCCTGGAATCCCCAATTACAGTCATTGTCCTGGGCCAAGGCCTTGCCTGTAAAGGTTTCCAGGAGAGGAAGAAAGACTCCCATGGGAAGTCACTGTAGCTGGCTCTCTGGGCTACCTGTGAGCTGTGGGGGGAGGGGGACACGGGGCACTCCTTTGCAGAGTGGGTGGAAGCTGGTGGTCTCGTGGAGGGGTAGGCAGCAGTGAGGGACACAGGGCAGCCTGAGCACCCTCCAACACTTCTCGCCCACCCTCAGGTCGGGTTTTCAATGGCTCCGGCAAGCCCATTGACAAGGGGCCAGTGGTCATGGCGGAGGACTTTCTGGATATCAATGGTGAGTGACTGGAGGCTCTGGATGGCTTCAGGACCCAGTCCTAACAGCTTCCCCACCCTTGGAAGTTCTGCCCAGACTCACAGGCAGATCAGATGTGATGGGAGAGCAGCAAAGGCCTCTCTATCCCCAGATCTTCCACCGAGCCTCAGTTCTGCGGCCAGCACTCCATGTCCATCCCCTGTAAAATGCCATCATCATTGGGCAGTGTTCCACGCCTGCCCCAAGGCCATAATGCTCCTGCCTTTGGCTTCTGTCCACAATCCTCAGAGTGAGCTGTGGTGCTCTGCTGGCTCTCGTCCATTCAAGTGGGCATCTTTCTGAGTCCTCAAACCCTATCCCACTTGTTTACTGAGGACACACTGGAGGCCCATGGGGACCCATGGCTTGCCTTAGGCCACACAGAAAGTCAGTGGCAGAGCACAGAAGACTCATTTGCTCAGACAGGAGGCTGAGGCACCCGCAGGCCCTCCGATCCCCCACACAAGTACCTGGAGGTACTAGTACCATGAGGGCTCTGCTCCCTCAGTCCCTGGAGCCTCAGCCTGAGTTTCTGCCTGCCTGCCACTTCCAAAGCACAAGGACAGCACTGTCCAAGGTAGCACTGGGCCTGTGGCTATTTAAATTTAAACTAATCCAAATAGAAGGAAATCCATTTCAGAGCCACATTTCATGTGCTCAGCAGCCACCTGTGTCTAGGGCTGCAGCAGACAGCACAGCCAGAGCACGTTTCTGTCATCGCAGAGAGTTCCGTCAAACAGTGCTGCTCTGGAGTCTGGGGCAGGGTGGAGGAGGGCAAGGAAGGGTTTGAACCCCTGAGCATGGCTCTGTGATTGCCCTCTCCCAGGCCAGCCCATCAATCCACACTCCCGTATCTACCCCGAGGAGATGATTCAAACGGGCATTTCTCCCATTGATGTTATGAACAGCATTGCCCGCGGCCAGAGATCCCCATCTCTCAGCAGCCGGTCTCCCCCACAATGAGGTGAGGCCTGCAGGGCCAGCAGGCACGGCTGGGGGAGGGGACAGAGAAGAGGCTGGGGCTGCTGCGCCAGTAAGGACGGCTCCTATGCCAAGCAGGCAGGGGGCTGGTCGGGCTGGGGTCACCAGCATCCAGACTGGCAGCTGTCCCCTGGCAGTTCAGGGACTCAGGGCTGCACGACATTTCCTCCATGTCCAGTCTTCAAGCTGCCCCAAGTGGGGGAGCCACGGGGGAGCTCCCAGAATAGAAAGTCCTGCTTGGGGTGCTCCCAGCCCCGACCACTGTCCTTGCACTCATCTTTACTCACACGCTCCTGCTTCTCTCCAACCACCAACAGAGAACAGCCGCTTCCTCTCAGAGCAGCTGGTGTGACAAGGTCTCTAGATGCTCCTGCAGCCACCTAGCATCCTGACCACTCAAAATGGTCTGAGTGATCAGAGGGCATAAGTGTCCCACTCTGCTGCAACCCCTCCTTCCTGGCTCTGGGCATGGCGTCTGGGAGGCCCACACACTGCAGGCCCGGGGCAACTCTGTGCCCAGATAGCCCCCCAGAGGCTGTGGAGAGGTGTGGGGCTGCCCTATGCCAAGCCACCCAGACCCCTGTGGAGGCAGGGGATCTTTGGAACTGTTACTCGTGTCAGGCACCCCCAACCCACTAGCAGCCACACAGTAGCCCCCACCCCCACCCCAAGAAAGACTGTAGGACCGGGAGCAGCCCCTTCACCTCTCTGGGCTTGGATCCCTCCCACCAAAGGCCATGGGTCAGTGGTGCTCAGTGGGGCGGGCATCAGCTCCGCTTCGGCTCCGGCTCTGACGTCCTCCCGCCCAATCCACTCTGCTCTAGATTGCCGCTCAGATCTGCCGCCAGGCGGGGCTGGTGAAAAATCCAAGGCTGTGCTGGATTACCATGACGACAACTTTGCCATCGTCTTTGCAGCCATGGGGGTGAGGGACTTAGCAGACTGGCAAGTTCTGGAGGCTGTGAGCAAGCAGCCTGTCTCCCTCAGCCCCTGCCATGGCCTGATCTGATGGGGAAGCCATTAGAGTCCAGGCCTGTCAAGAGGGGTGAGGATGGGAGCGGTGACCAGGACCATGTGTCCCTTAGGGTGTCCCAAAGGCAATCACAGTGGTAAGATGGGTCCTGGGTGGCCTGAAGGAGGGGGAAGCCAGGGTATTTGGGGAGAAAAGATAGCATCAGGAAGGGGAGGACTGGGAGGCCAGGAAGGTGGGCAGAGCAGCAGCTGGCAACCGGAGGGGACAGGGATGGCACTGAGCAGAGCTGGACTTGAAGAAGTCTCAGCCTCTCCGGGGCATCCTACGACACCCTAACAGGATGGGGGCAGCAAACCCAGCGCCTGCCCCTTCAAGCCCCAGGGCCACCCTGTGGCCATGATGCCTTCACCCACTGCAACTGGTAGCTGTTCAGTCCACAGGCTTTCCTGAGGACAGGTGGGAGGGGCCAGGCCTTGCCCTCAGGCTGCAGGACCCCACCTCCAGCCCACCCTGCTGTGTGTCCAGGTGAACATGGAGACAGCTAGATTCTTCAAGTCTGACTTTGAGCAGAATGGAACCATGGGGAATGTCTGCCTCTTCCTGAACTTGGCCAATGACCCCACGTGAGCTCTCCCCTGATGCCCAAATTGCCCTCAGGTGGGAAGATCCTGTTCCCTTCCGAGACCTAGAGTACCAGGAATCCTGGGCATCCCAGAGCTACAGCCATGGGCCAGAGCTGAGAGAACAACCCTCATTGTGTAGATGGGGAAACTGAGGCCTGGGAGGGGGTAGGGAAAACCCACAGAGGGCACCAGACCATGACTCTGCCTGCTGTCTGTGCCCTCTGCTCTTCCTGAAACCCATGTCCAGCCCCCATCCCAACTCAGGGCTTTCCATCTCCCTGTCACAGCCACAAAGTCATCCCAAGGAGATCATTTCCCTAAGCATTTGTCTAGAAACACTGCTATTTTTAAAGCATAAAAAATGAGAGTTTAAATCTGGCAGTCAGGTGGATGAATACAATTCTAATAAACTATCCTGGGTACTTCTGGAGGGTACTCCAGATAGTAAATAGCAGAATTCTGCAGGCTTTCGTGACATCCCCAAGGGGAAGAGCCACAACTCCAGAGCTGGGAACTGAGAGTGTCTGAAGCTGAGGTAGGGTGTTCAGGAGCCCTCCATATGGGAAGGGGTCATAGGGCTAGCAAGCAGAGGGACGGACACGTTAAGTGTGCTTGGAGCAGTGAAAGGGATAGTGAGAGGAGCAGTGAGAGGGACAACCATCCAGAGGACATGGAGTGAGAGTGCTCCAGCTGACCCAAGTGTGAGTCCCCTAGGGTAAGACAAAGCTAAAGCAGGTGCCCCCGACTCATCTACAGGGTGATATGCCAGAGTCCTTCACCTTCAGCCCACGGGGGACAAAAAGTCACTCTCATCTTCATCAGACACTCCTAGCCCTGCCTGGCTTTTCCCACCCTACTTGCCTCCTGGCCTCAGCCTCTGTCCCCTTTCCTACCTTGGACAGTAGGCGAGGTGTGTGTTGTAGTCTGCCACCTCCCAGGAACCATGGCCCTGGCCTAGAGGATGGGGGCAGGTGCTCATCTTCTCCATTCCTATGCCCCTGTGCACAACACCAGCTTCCCAGTTCACCTTGCACGCAGCCCCCGGGCTGTGTGGAGCATTAGCCCAGGCCTCCAGGCTCCCTAAACACCTGCACTCACCTCCAGGATCGAGCGGATCATCACCCCACGCCTGGCGCTCACCACTGCTGAATTCCTCGCCTACCAGTGTGAGAAGCACGTGCTGGTCATACTGACAGACATGAGTTCCTATGCAGAGGCCTTGCGGGAGGTGAGCTGGATGGCAAGGGGTATCAGATTCCTCCCTAACCCTCCCTAAGCCTGATACCCAAGGGGTCACCCTGCAAATACAGGGGAGCTGGTCCATCCAGGCCTGCCCCACTCCCATGAGTTCCAGGGTTTGGTCTCAGCCTGGCCATTCGTCCCCTGCTGCCCATGCCATTTCTCACAGGGTCACTGAACCTCCCACCCACCCTTCCTAGCTTCAGCCTCTCACCCCACTTCTTACCCTAATGCCCATGGATATTGCAGGTCTCTGCTGCTAGAGAGGAGGTGCCTGGGCGCCGAGGCTTTCCTGGATATATGTACACAGACCTGGCCACCATCTACGAGCGGGCCGGGCCGCGTGGAGGGTCGGGGCGGATCCATCACGCAGATCCCCATCCTCACCATGCCCAACGACGGTAGCCTCCTCACAGCCCACTCCGCTCCGGAGCTCCCCTGCCCTCCCTTTTCCAACCAGACACTTAAAGGGCCCACGTTGCTTTGCACAGATGTGCAGCAGTGCTTTTCCTCCGTCAAGATAGACACTGCCCTTTCCTTCACCATCCATGCCTCCCACACACCCCTGCCCCTCCCATGAGGGACACAGAACCCAGGTGCCCTGAGTGATTGGAGACCTGGGCCCCACCCGCACTGACACCAGTGTGTTTTCTTGTAGATATCACCCACCCCATCCCAGACTTGACGGGCTTCATCACAGAGGGACAGATCTACGTGGACAGACAGCTTCATAACAGACAGGTACTAACTACCCTGCCCCTACCCATTTCCTGCTCTCAGACCAGAGAAACACTGAGGAGCAGATGTTCCACTGCCCCCAGGCATGAATTAGGAGGGGGCCAGCCAAAACGAACCCCAAAAGGAGACAGCCACAGGGAAGACTGCATGGTTCACAGAAAGAAGACAGGCCTGAGCAGAATTTGGCTTACCTGGCTCTGGGATCTTGAGAAGATAATTTCATCTCTTGGATCCTAGGTTTCCTCATCCATAAAATGGGAATAATAAAATGTATCACCCAGACACATTAGGGAGGATAAAAATAAGCTGGCATATGGAAAGCATCTAGCAGCTAGTAAATACTAAATTAATACCATTTCCCTTCCCTTTCCAGTTACTTGCTTTGGTGGGCAGAAAACCACTGACACACATCCATCCTGTGTGTAGGTTAAAGGGGACCCCTGTGACTTTTTTTCTCTTTGTTTGACAGGTTTTTTTTCTTTGCAGCCATTAACCATTAAGCTTCAAACTGGTTTTTGCCCACATTATCAAAAGTTTTGAAATACTGAGCCCTTTATTGACTAATGCCATGTCATCTACCCCTCCGCTGTTCTGTCTGGGGCCACATGTAAGATATCCGAATGCCCAAGCCCTAGAGTCTGTGGGAGATGGGAGAGGCTGGGTGTGGCTGTTGACCCCTCCAATGTAGGATAAATGAGGAGCTTCTCCTGAGAACAGTGCTGGGACAGGGGAGAGGAAAAGCTTGAGTGCTGCTCTCCACCACTCCCTTTTCTGCTCCCTCAGATCTGACCCTCCCATCAACGTGCTCCCTTCGCTGTCTCGGCTGATGAAGTCGGCCATTGGGGAGGGCATGACAAGAAGGACCATGGAGATGTCTCCAACCAGCTGGTAAGGAGGAGAGGGCCAGGGGGCTGGCGGGTCCTTTAGTTTCAGAAGCTGAAGGTCTGAGCCCCATGTGAAGGGCAAGCTTTTCTCCCGGCTAGATTCTTCCCCAAACGGGGTCCCAGCGTAGCCAGGCTGGGGTCTACTGGACTCGCGTGGTAAGCTCGCAGCGGCTACCGACGCCTTGCCCCTCCCCCCAGTACGCCTGCTATGCCATCGGGAAGGACGTGCAGGCCATGAAGGCAGTGGTTGGGGAGGAGGCGCTGACCTCCGAGGACCTGCTCTACCTGGAATTCCTGCAGAAGTTTGAGAAGAACTTCATCAACCAGGGTAAGGCGCGTCGCTGGCCTGGAACCAGCAACCTCGTCACCCTCCTCCTGCCCTACACACATTCCTAACCCTCCCTCCCGCTCTGTCCCTAGGGCCCTACGAGAACCGCTCGGTGTTCGAGTCGCTGGACCTGGGCTGGAAGCTGCTGCGCATCTTTCCCAAGGAGATGCTGAAGCGCATCCCGCAGGCGGTGATCGACGAGTTCTACTCCCGCGAGGGGGCGCCGCAGGACCCCGCGCCCGACATTGCGCTCTAGCCCCGCGCGCTACACCGGCCGGGACCCTGCTCTCGTCGCCCGGGTCTCCCCCTCCCTCGCCACCCCAACCAGCCGCTTCTGCGCCGCCCGCCGCCCGCCGCCCGCCGCCCGCCGCCGCCCGCCGCCCGCCGCCCGCCGCCCGCCGTCCGCCGTCCGCCGGCTCGGAGGTGCGGGGGCCGCGCGCTTTATCCCTTTCTCTCGCTCGGTTCCTTTCCCCGCGCTGCATCCTCTCCCTCGACTCCCGACACTGCGGAAGATCCGAAGGTTGTTACGTCTTGCTCTGACGGGAGCATCTGTATTTTTATGTTAAAAGCCCACTAAATAAAAATAAGTAAGTGAGTCCAATTTATCTTCGTTGAAAACAAGAGTGGCAAAAGAAGCATAAAAGAAACATAAATGAAAGGAAAAGATAATTGTTGAAGCTGGGAGGTGGGGTGATGAGTAGATGGAGTTCATTAAACTAGTCTCCGAACTTAAAAAAAAAAAACCCAGAGCAGAAGCTGAGCCTGTTGTCCAGCTACTCTGGAGGCCGAGGCGGGAGGATCGCTTGAACTTCTGGACTGTCGTGCGCTATGCTAACATGGCGTCCACACCAAGTTGGGCATCAATATGGTGACCTCCCGGAGCCAGGGACCAGCAGGTTCCCTAAGGATGGGTGAACAAGTCCAGGACTGAAACCAAGTAGGTGATAACTCCAGTGTTGATCAATAGCGGGATTGTGCCTGTGAATAGCCACTGCACTCCAGCCTGGGCAACATAGCGAGACTCCGTCTCTTTAAAAAAAATAAAAAAAAAATTAAAAATTAAATTTAAGCCGCGTGCGGTGGCTCAAGCCTGTAATCCCAGCACTTTGGGAGGCCAAGGCAGGGATCACTTGAGGTCAGGAGTTCGAGACCAGCCTGACCAACGTGGTGAAACCCTGTCTCTACTAAAAATACAAAAAAAAAAAAAAAAAAAAAAAAGCCGGGTGTGCTCGCCTGTAATCCCAGCTATTAGGGAGGCTGAGACAGGAGAATCACTTGAACCCAGGGGGCAGCGGTTAGTTACAGTGAGCCGCGATCATGCCACTGCACTCCAGCCTGGGCAACAGAGTGAGAATTCGTCTCAAATTAATTAATTAAAAGCTACGTTAATGTCTTAACAGTTGACAATGGAATTTTTCTTAGGGAAATAATTAAGAAATCGCTTGATAGACTGGGCACGATAGTTCAAGCCTGTAATGCCAGCACTTTGGGAGGTTGAGACAGGAGGATTACTTGCGCCCAGGAGTTCAAGACCAGCCTGGGCAACATAGTGACACCCCTGTATCTACCAATACAATTTTTAAAAATTACCTGGGCCTGGTGGCACGTGCCTGTAGTCCCGGCTGAGGTGAGAAGATTAGTTGAGCCTCAGGGAGGTCAAGGCTGCAGTGAGCCATGATGGCACTACTGCACTCCAGCCTGGGCAGCAGAGTGAGACAGGGTTGCCCTCTGTCTCAATAACAAACAAACAAACATCTTGATAAATTTCATGTGGAACGTGAGCTCAGGAGCCTTGGAGGGGACAACCAAGGCCACAAAAGATGTGTGTGACTCTAATTATCTCTGCCTGAGAGATGCTAGGGAGAATTTGGTTTGCTCCAGACAGGAAGGGAGGAGAGGTGCTAGGGAGACACCCTGAAGGACATGGGGGGCATGAGTGCAGAAGGCTGAACAAAGATCCCCAGTTAAGAAATGGATGAAGAGCATTCTATAAATTAGGCTGCCTGATGTTCCTTTGAAAGCTGCTAACTTTTCTGTAATATCAATCCCTCCTCTGTCTCCCCTGCTCCATCTACAGTGAAATCACAAATGTTTCCTAGGAAGGGGAAGAAGGGTGGTTTGGGAGGACAGAACTTCAGCAAAGACCTGAGTTTTGTTTCTAGGTAAACGTGTTGTAGATGAGGTCAGAATTATTGAATCAAGAGCTAGCACCAAAGGAGGGCCTCCCCATTCCTATCCCCAAGATAATTTACAGCCATCTTGAGGAGAGCTTTGGGTGTCCATAGGGCAAAGAGTTGTTTTTATTTAATAACAACTTTATTGAGGTATAATTCCCATACCATACAATTTACCTATTTATAATTGTATGAGTTAAGCTTTTGGTATATTCACAGAGTTGTGCATCCATGGCCACAATCATATTCAGAACACTGTCATTACCCCAAAAAGAAACCCTGCACCCCTAGCTTTCACCTCTCAACACCTCCCACAATCCATTCACTCCTCAGTCCTAAGCAACTACTAGCCTACTTTGTGTCTATGGATTTGTCTGTTCCAGATATTTCATATAAATGGAATCATACAATATGTGTGGGGGGTTGTTTTTGTTTGTTTGTTTGTTTTTTGAGACAGAGTCTTGCTCTGTCATCCAGGCTGGAGTGCAATGGCACGATCTCAGCTCACCGCAACATCCGCCTCCCGGGTTCAAGCAATTCTCTTGCCTCAGCCTCCCAAGTAGCTGGGATACAGGCGTGTGCCCCCGACCAGCTTTTTTTTTTTTTTTTTTTTTAGTAGAGATGGGGTTTCACCATGTTGGTCAGTCTGGTCTTGAACTCCTGACCTCATGACCCTCTCACTTCAGCCTCCCAAAGTGCTGGGATTACAGGCGTGAGCCACCATACCTGACCAATATGTAGTCTTTTGTGACTGGCTTCTTAGGAAAATATTTTCAAGGTTCATCCATGCATGCATCAGTGCTTCATTTCTTTTTATTGCAATATTTCACAGAACGGATTTACCACCTTTTGTTTCTGGACATGTTTCCACATTTTTTGCTATTATGCATACTGCTACTATGAGCATTCCTGTGAAAGTTTTTATGAGGACATGTTTTCATTTCTCTTAGGTAGATAACTAGCAGTGGAATTGCTGGGTTGGATGGTAATTCAATTTAATGTTTTGAAGAACTGCCAGCTGCTTTCCAAAGTGGGGGCACCATTGTCCATTTCCCCCAGCAGTGTTTGAGGTTCCCAGTTTCTCCACATCCTCAGCAACCCTTAGTACTTGTCCTTTTCATTACAGCCATAATAGTGGGTACAAACTGGTATCTCATTGTGGTTTTGATTTTCATTTTCCTAACAATGAATGATGTTGGCCATCTTTTCCCGTGCTTGTCGATCATTTGTATATCTTCTTTGGAGAAATATCTATTCCCATCCTTTGCCCATTTTAAATTGGGTAGTCATTCTATTATTGAGTTGTAAGATTTGTTCACATATTTGACATACCAATTCTAGTCCTTCACCAGTGATTTGCAAATATTTTCTCTCACTGTGTGTGTGTTGTCTGTTCACTTTCTTGGCGATGTCCTTTAAAGCAAAAAAGTGTTTAATTTTGATGATTTCTTGCTTATTTTTTCTTTTGGTGTCATCTAAGAACCTATTGCCTAATCTAAGGTCGCAATGATTTATGCTTATGTTTTCTTCTAAGAGTTTTACAGTTTTCCGAGGTGTTGTTGTTGTGACGGAGTCTCACTCTGTCACCAGGCTGGAGTGCAGTGGCATGACCTCAGCTCACTGCAGCCTCCACCTTCTGGGTTCAAGTGATTCTCCTGTCTCAGCTACCCGAGTAGCTGGGACTACAGGCAGGCGCCACTACACTCGGCTAATTTTTGTGCTTTTAGTAGAGACGGGGTTTTGCCACATTGGCCAGGTTGGTCTCAAACTCCTGACCTGAAGTGATCCGCCCTCCTCGGCGTCCCAAAGTGCTGCCGAGGTGGGTGGATCACAAGGTCAAGAGATCGAGACCATCCTGGCCAACATGGTGGAACCCCGTCTCTACTAAAAATACAAAAATTAGCTGGGCGTGGCGGCGCACACCTGTAGTCCCAGCTACTTGGGGAGGCTGAGGCAGGAGAATCTCTTGAATCCGGGAGGTGGAGGTTGCAGTGAGCCGAGATTGTGCCAGTGCACTCCAGCCTGGTGACAGAGTGAGACTTCATCTCAAAAAAAGAAAATAGATGGGAGCATCTGGCCTTGGGTACTGGCCCTGGAGTGTACAGACAGCACCTCTCTGGGTCCTGGTCCCACTTCTCCCTGATGGGCCTGCTCCCCCTCAGCCTTCCATCTCCCTTGCCTGGAGCTGTAGACCCAGTTACTCTGGAGCCATACCCTTACCATCACCTTCCAAAGAAGAAATCAAACCTTTTTCTGGGTATTTTCTGCTGTCTGCCCTTCTCATGGTCCAGCTTCTATTTTTCCATTGGACGTTATCTGTCTGCCCAGCTGCATGGCTGTGGCCAAGGGGTTTTTAGGGGGACACACCTCTCCTCCCAGGGACTTTGCTAGTTTCCCATATCTTCCTGCCTTACTCTATTGACCCTTCTCCCTCAAAATCACCTGAAGCCTCTTGCCTCCCTAGAAAGAGGACTGAGGCAGAAAGGCCTCAAAGTGGTTCTCAACCCTGGCTACATACAAGAATCACCTGGAGAACTTTACAAGTACCAACACCCAGGCCCCAAACCAGATGAATTAATCTGAATCTGTAGGGGTAAGTCCCCCTGCATTGGTATTTGCACAGCCAGGGCTGCAAAACACTGGTATAGAGATGTAAGATACCCCAGGTCAAGATAGTGACGATGAACTTGGAGAGGTACTGAGATACTCTCCAACCCCACCAGATACACAAGGTCCTGTTGTCATTATTAGAATCATAACACCCCAGAAGCAACAATAGCGCAGGAAATCCTCAAACCTTGTCCCTGCAAAGCATTGTCACTTTATCTCAGCTTGAAGCCAGTTGCTAAAGCCCTACCTGGGGCAGATAGGCAGCATGATTTGCTAGTTTTGAAGGTGTTTAGCAGGTGTGCTGAGTCCTGACCACTGGGGCTGGGGGGCAAATGGGCTCTCAGAAGAGGGTTCCCTGGAAAGGGAGAAAGGTGCTTATGGGTGGATAATCTGTATTCTTGTCCCTCTCTGCAGATCCCTGTGGTTTTAGGGGACTTTCTGTCCTTTTCTTAGGGGAAATACCTGGAATGTTGGGGTACAGCGGAGAGAGCATGGTAGGGGTGGAGTGATGTAGTCAGGTATGCCCAGAATTGACCCTGGAGCCACAGGAGCCTTCTGATAAACTTGGGGTCATTCCTGTTGAGAAGGGTAAGAATGTGGACGGCTCAGGAAGACAACACTGATTCAAGCCACAGTTATTGCTTGGTTACTACCTATTCTAAAAAGTCAAAAGGCGAACTGGGGAAAATATTGACAACAAATATACATAAAGGCTCACTATGCTAGTAAGTTTTACAGTAAGAAACACATGAAGGCCCTCAAAGAACAATGAGCATAAAAAGAGAATTCCTAGAAGGCAAAAACACCGATAATTACATGTTGAACCTTGCTTGATGATTAAAGAGCCACGCTAGAACATCATTTCCGCTGCCGAATTAGTGAACGTTTACTTAAAATCCTAATATCCGATGCTGGCAATGGTTCGAATAGTTCCTCTTTGAGTAACAGCAGATTCGCAGGTAGTGACTCTCTGCCAGCTCGTTGTTTGCATTCCTTCATTCCTTATGAAGTAGGCTCTATTATCCCCATTTTGCTGGTGCAGAAACTAAGGCAAGTAACTTGTCCAAAGCCACATGGCTGATGTGCAGCGCACCCGCTTCACTGCAGGTGGAAGTGGAAGGGAACATATAATCTTCCTGGAAGGCAGTTTCCAATCCCATATTGACAGCTAAAAAATATTCATTCCGTTTCACCTAGTGATTCCACTTCCAGAAATCCATTCCAAGCAAACGACCAGAGTTGAGCCATTTCGTTCTCGGCAGCACAGGTGAAACAATGGCACAGCCATTATGACGTTGGGCTGCGGTTGTATCATAATGTACGTTCAGTTTGAGAATGATAATGGGCGCTAGCTCATAATATAATGCTATTAAATGAGAAGCGATGCGAAAAAACAAAAAACAGTCATAATATGCATATATATTGCAACAAACCGTGATTTCTGTGGGTGGTGGGGATGGTCGTTTTTTATTTCCACGTTGAACATTTCTGTTTTCTACTTATTAGTGTAATAATCGGAAACAAAAGCTAAGCGTCTTTGTTGTTTGCGTGTTTGATGCTGAGTTTCCCCGGCCGCAGGGCCGGGAGGTTGGGTGAGGGGTTTGGCTCGGGCTGGGAGCGGAGCGGCCGGTGCGGAGCGGCAGGAGGGCAGGGTCCCCGGAGGCGCCGGGTCTCTGCCCTTCCAGCGAGCGAGGCGGCCGGACCCTGGCGGCCTGGAAGGGCTTGGGAAGGGGCGGCCCCCGGGGGCGAGGCGCCGGCGGGTGGGTGGACAGCCCGCCCAGCCTAGGTCCGAATTCCAGCCCCGCGATGTCCTCCGCGGGCAGCACCGCTCGGCAGGCGGGCTCGGGAAGCTGGCACTCAGAAAGGGGAGAAGGGAGAGGGGCTCGGCCGCAGCCAGCTCCACGGGGCTCCATGCAGCGGGCGAACAAAGTCTCCTTGAAAGCGACCCGGACTGACAAAGAGTCCAAGCAGCCCAGGTGGGTCGGGGGAAGAAGGTGTCCGGCTGCGGGGCGTGAGAACCTGGCCCAGCGCCTCCTTGGTCCTGCATGGACCAAGGGGGCGGGGGCCGATGCTGCGGCCCGAGAGGCCCGGAGAGCCGGGCGGGGCCAGAGATCGCCTCCCAAGAGGTGCCCTGGGCGTGGCCCAGGGTCGCTTCGCCCTCCAGCCCGCCCCTGCCTGGCCTCGCGGACCGCCTTCGAGCACAGGCGACTGCCCTCGCCACGCCCCTCCTCCCTGCCTCGCTCACCCGCCCCGCGCTGACCCCAGACCCAGCGAGAAGTCCGACCAGACAGCGATCCACCAGACAGCGATCCACCAGACGGCGATCCGGAGCTACTACCAGCTGATCGCGGCCGCTGTGGGCAATGTGGAATGGCTGCGGTTCTGTCTGAACCAGAGCCTCGGGGAAATCCCCACCAACAACAAGGTAAGGCCTTGAGTGTGGGGGCAAGGACCGAGGTCCCTCTCCCCGCTACCCAGCTCGGAGTGGTCACCTGGAGAAGAGATGTCCTTTTCTGGGTACATTCTCCTAATTTAACTCATCTTCTGGCTGTGGAAGGACATTTTGGGGACAGGGAGGTTGGGTGGTCTGATGAACACACACTGGTTAATTAGCAAAGGGGTGTGAGCATTCCTAGGGACACAGGGAACAGAGTAAAGGTAACCCCAATAAATTTTTATAAATAAAGTTGTGGACCCTGGGACCTCAACCCCACTCAGCCTCCTCCTGCCTGCTCTGGACCTCGCAGGGCTTCACTGCCATCCACTTCGCAGCCCAACGGGGCAAGCTTGCATGCCTGCAGGTCCTGGTAGAGGAGTACAAGTTTCCCGTGGACCTGCTGACCAATGATAGCCAGACTCCCCCTGCACCTCGTCATCCACAGGGACAACACTAGCGTGGCCCTCCCCTGCATCTACTACCTGCTGGAGAAAGGGGCAGCCCTCAATGCGTGAGTCCAGTCTGCTTCAGGAGGGAGGCTGCGGACATGGGCACAGGAGCCCCACTTCCAGGCAGGCAAATCCGTGCAGGACAGGCAGAGGGGCTGTGGGAGGTGATAAGGATTGGGTTCCACATAAAGCAATCTGGAACCCACATGGTGTAGTAGTTAGAGACTGGGCTTTGGGGAGAGGACAGACCTAGTCCCCATCCCAGCTCTGCAACTTGCTAGCAGGCAGCAGGACCTTAGGCAAGTCACTCAACCTCTAAGCCCCACTGCCCTGGTTCCCAAACTGCCCTGGTTCCCAAACTGCCCTGGTTCCCAAACTTAGGTGTACATTGGAATCATCTAGGAAGCTAAAAAAATATGAACACCTGTGTTCCAATCCAAAGGCTGTGACTTTGGGTCTGTGGTGTGAGCTGGGCTTTGGAAGTTAGAAAAGATCCCCAGGTGCTTCTAACTTGTAGCTAAGTTTGGGAAACTCTGTCTCAATGTCTTCAACCGAAATTTGAGACAATGGTAGTGCCTATCACATGGGACTGCTGTGATCACTGAAAAGTGCATGGCATATAGGAGACTGCATGCATTCAAAGTATCAAGCATGCACTATGTGCTAAGCACTATGCTAGAGTCACAAATGGTCCCTCTCCTCATGAAGCTGACATACTAGTGCAGGAGCAGACAGCAAATTAGCAAACAAATAAGTGAACAAAATCCTGACAGAGCATGGGAAGCGGTTATGAAAAAATAAACATGGTGATGGAGTGGGGGAGTAAAGCGGGTAGGGGGGAGGATCTATTTTGGATGAAGCAATCACCTCTAAGGAGGTGACATTTAAATTGCAACCTGAAGACTGAGAGTGAGCCAGCCATGCAAAGAGCCAGGGAAAAGTGTTCCAGGTAGAGGGGAACATCATATGCAAAGACCATGTGTTGGGAAAGAGTGGGCAAGGTCAAAGGATAAGATCGAGGAGGTTAGGCTCAGGTCATGCAGCTCTTGTGGGCCGTGGTGAGGCATAGGGAAATGGCAGAGGGCTGGTTGGTTTAAGAGTGGATGAGGTTAGTGGTCTCTGAAACAAGCCAGCTCTCCTTCCAGCAGTTCTTAACTGTTACATACCTCCTAAAGTCAGATTTGTACTATTCACATAGTCCAATCCTTCCCTCTACAGTAAAGGAAATTGACGTACCAAAAGGGGAAGAGACATAGCTAGGATCACCCAATAACCCTAATGGTAGAGCAGGGCCTGGAAACTGGTGTGTCCATCTACCTGTGGACAGATGCCCTTTCTCTTTCCTTTCTGTCCTCATCCCCACTGGCGAGGGCTTCCACAGTCAGACCTGTAACGGCTCCACGCCCCTGCACCTGGCAGCCCATGAGGGCCTGCTAGACTTTGTGAAGGTCCTGGTGCAGAGTGGTGCCAACGTCCATGCCCAAGATGCTATGGGCTACAAACCCATTGACTTCTGCAAAATATGGAACCACCGTGCCTGTGCCCGGTAAGAGTGTGAGAACCACTTGCAGCCTGACACTCCCTTCCCCCTGCCCCAGCCTTCTCCCTAGGGCCCTCACCACGGCTGAGCCTTTAAGGGGAGGGTTGGGAAGCCAGACAGCTAGGGGATGCATCTACAGCCCAGGATATTTAGAATGAGGCAATCAGCTCATCGCCTGGGCTGGCGGGTAAGTCTGCCCAGGTCCCCTGCCCTCTAGGTTGATCACCGCCCTTCTTCCCTGCCCTGGGGTCCCTGGCTCCTCAGCAGGAGGGTGGTGACCAGGTCATCAAGGACTTTCCTCTTTCACCTAAAGGAAGTAGGGAGCCAGAGACCCTGGGCAATAGGGATGGTTCATCTTGCTCATCTCCCTCTGGCAGCTCCCCTCACCCCCCTCCAAGCCCTCAGCAGCAGCCAGTCTTCCCAGCCCAGGTGGAAGCTCTGTCACTGTGGGGATGACACCCCCACCCTGACCTTGGCACCAGGTTCTTGAAGGATGCCATGTGGAAAAAGGACAAGAAAGATTTTGCCCGTGAGATGGGGGAAAATGAAGACATTCAAGAGCCAGCTGGCTCTCATGGAGCACAACTACCTGATTGAGTATCAAGTAAGGGGGAAGGCAGGGGGGGCCAGGCACCAGCTGCTATCCAGGCATGTGAGCAGAGGGGGACAGTGACCCACATATTGTAGAGCAGCTAGAAGCACACCCATAAAGAACCACCCTTTCCCCTGTACTAAGCCCCCGTACTCTGACTGAAATTCCACTCTTTTAAATGAGCCAGTCTTTTGGTCAAAAGTCTTATCTTGTGTTAGAAAGTCAATTTAAGCAAGCTTAAATTCGCAAATATTTCTGGGGCCCCTCCTAGTGCACTTCCTCTTTCAGGATGAGAACCTGCAATGAGACCAAGGCCCTGCCTGTAATTGGGTCTCACACTCTGGTTAAAAAGATCCACCCTTCCTTCCAGCAGGCGGCATTCACTCTACGCCAGGTACCTGCTAAACCCTGAGGTCCAAAGATGAGTATTGACCCCCATGCTCAAGGAGCTTAAAGCCTAGCAGTGGAGGCAGGTTACATCCCCTTCAAGGAGGAGAGGGTCCAGGAGGGTGTCAAGAGGGATGATGCTTAAGAGGAGTCTTTGAACATGTGCAGCAACTGGCTACATGAAGGAGGGAGGGGCTGACCTGCATAAAGAGCAGCCACGTGGAAAGGCATAGAGGCACCTGGGAACATGATGTATGCAGAGAACTGAAAACTCAGAGCAGCTGAGGATCAGATGTAAGTTGGAGGCTGACAAGATTTGGCAGGGGCCCAGATCAGTAAAGGACCTTGGCTAGGGAAGAAGGGATTTTAAGCAGATGTAATTATATAGGGTGCAAAACCCAGAAAACTCAGAAGATGCTGGGAATCTTAAGTGAATCCTGAAGTGGGGGAGGGCTTTGGAGCTAGTGACTCCGGCATGCCCACTGCTTCAGTGGCATTTCTCTCCAGTTCTCAGCCTATCCTCCTCTGATGTCAGGATCACCAGTCCCCAGAGTCACACACTGTCCAGAAGAGGCAAGGCCCATCTGTTTCCTGTAGCTCTAACCTCTTTCAGAAGCTTCTTACATCTCCCCCTCATCTCTTATGGCCTCGATTCGCTCAAGTGCCCATTCTTGTTCCTTGGCTAGAACTAAAGGAAAGCCATATGCTGATTGACTTAGGTCTGGGGCAAGGTCTGATGGAATTATGGTGATTGGCTAGCCTAAGCAGAGCCTGCGTCTGGAGCTGGGTCAATCTCCAAAGCCCCTGATTGCTTAGCAACAGTCTGGGAGTGAGACAGTGAGACAATGGGGGTGGGGGGGTTCTGTGACAACATATGGAAGGCTCCAGTCAAGGCAAGAACAGAGCTAGATTGAGTTGCTGCCACTGGACCTGGAGAGCAGCCAACTGTAACCTCCCTACCTGACTTCTCAAGGCCCACCACTTCCATGAAGTATGTCCACATCAGGCCATCCGGTCCTTTCTGCTGTCTCCTTCCAGGGTCAAGGATGCTGTTTGCACTTCCCATTTGCCTTTCCCCCCATCACACCAGAGACTCTCTTATGGCAGGGCATGTCTCCACTATCAGACTGCAGATTCCTTTGGAGGGAGAAGAGGGGACTTGTCTTTTTGTAAGACTTGAGGATTTCCCTAGGTCAGGGACTGGACTGTGTCTCCCATGTCGAGTTGGAGGCTCACCTAGGGCAGAGGCTATATCTCCCACATCAGATTGGAGATCTCCCCCGTGGGAGAGGTGCTTTGTCTCCCCCATCAGCCCAGGGGCTCCCTTATGAGAAAAGTTGTCTCCCCCTTTGCAACACAGGCTCCCGTAAGGTAGGTGTTCCTCTCATCAGACTCAGGGTTTCCCTCATCCGTCAGATCGTGGTTTCCAAAGGCTATGGATACAGGACCTCCTTGCACAGAAGCAGAGGGCAGCAGGCCTCCATGACTGTCTTGTGCCTTCTGTTGTTGCAGAAAGAGCACAGAATTATCAGAGAAGCTGCTATCAGAAAGTGGCTCGATGGCAAGCTGCACCCAGGCCACTCTCTGCTCTCTGACACCAAGCAAGCCCGGGCCACTGCCCTCTCCAAGACCCCAGAGCAACAGAGATCGCAGTGTTCCAGGAGCTTCCACCCCTCTGTGGAGGCGCGCCTGCAGTGCATGCCACAGCCCACAGAGATGCCCAAGCCCAGCTACAGGAACCCCACGGTCAAGCGGCCCATGATGTGGAATGTTAGCAACAACCCTGCCAGATCCCCCATCACCCAGATCAGCCATCCACAGGGCATCCGCCTGGGCGTGCATCCAGATCCCAGCCCGGAGCACGACTTCAGCAGCTTCCTGGAGGTGAGGCCTGACGGGCACGGAGGTGCGCGGCTGCCAACAGTGGATGGCCACTGGGTGGCGCCCGTGCCACGGCTGCCTTTTGAAGTGATGCTCCGCATGCTATATCCACGTGTGTGGCCTTACAGAATGAAGGTGCCCCAGGGTTTTTACCCCACCAGCATGAGGGAAGTACCCCGGAAGAGGCACCTGGGTGATACCTTTTGGACCGACACTCTGACCATGAACCTGCGTGACACATTTGATGAAGCCTTCTTGGCAGCTGTGCGATCTCATCAAGGGCTCCCCGCCCTGCCCTGCCCGCAAACCCACCCATAAGTTATTATGGCTACCTCTCCACCTGAGGCAGCCCAGTGAAGGCTGAGGTGTGGCGATTCGCGTTGTGGGAGGGGAGGAAAGGGGAGAGATGCCGATGGGCTTCCCACTCCCAAGCTGAAGAACAGGAGTCTCCCTTTCCAATCAAAAGCCCAGACCCCAGGCCTCCCTTCTCTCTGCAAATAAGTCTCCTGCTCCCCCAACCCGCCACCGCCCCAATCCCCACTGCCCAGGAAATCCAAGTTAGGTTGAGAGTGGGCGGGGGGGGGGCGGTGAGTTGCAATCCTTCACCCTGGCATTGTAAAAGTGATACCTCAGCACCTCCACTGCCCTCCCATCCAGAAGAGCCCAGGCTTCCAGGATGGAAGGACCTACTGGGAAATTCTGTTCCTTGTTCAGATTAAGCCCTTCCTGCTGCAGGCTCTAGCTGAGACCCAGAATGGGGTGGAGAGCAGCTAATATGTCTCCCTGGCATGGGCTTCCCTGCTACTATGGGCTACCATCCTTATTCCCAGCGGCCACTGAGGTTTCTGCAGTTCCAGGAGGCATGGGCAGCACATCTAGGGAGGGGGAAGGATGTGTGGTTTCCACCTGAGTCTATGAAAGCACTTGTACTTCCTCCAGAAAATTAACTGGCTCCCCTGTATCCCCTTGTACACATCACTACAATTCATTCATTCATTAACAAACATTTATTGAGTGCTTTCTAGGTGCCAGGCATCGAGCCAGGCACTGTTAATACAAAAATTCCAGGACAGTCCTTGCCCTCAAGGAGCTTACAGTCTAGTGGGGGAGATGACCATGAAGCAGGCAAGTGAGCGCAGAGTGATCTGTGTGGTATGCCGGGGTGGGGGTTGGGGAGGAGAGGGTATAGCCAAACCTCCTTGGAGGAAGTTTGAGACTTGACAAGTTGAGACTTGACAGAGAAAGTACCTTTTCTCTGTGACCAAAAGAAAGGCGGAATCAGTGGCAAGAGAGAGCCACGGTATCTCTGGATACAGGAGGCTGGGACCCAGAATACAAGAAGGCAAGTGATGAGACCAGAGAGGTGAGCAGGGACCAGGACACCATGAGTCTCACAATCCATGCTGAGGGGTCCGGACTTTATCCTGAGGGCAATGGGAAGCCATGGAGGGTTTCAGGCCAGAGAGTGACTTGATCAGCTATGCAACGCATTTTAGGGAGACAGGTCTGGCCATGGGATAGAGAAGCAGCAGGAGGCTGTCACAGTAATCCAGGTGAAAGCTGATGACAGTGGGAGTGGCTCAAATCAACAGATGTTAAGATAGACTTGACCACTTTGAGAAACTGGACATGGTGGGGCAGAAAGAGAAAACAGGAATAGAAGGGCAGGTTTCCTGTCTGGCTCCTGAGTGATCTCAGGGCCAAGGCAAGTACCCAGAAGGGGCAGGTTTGCAGAGGACAGCAGGTACCATCTGGGCCAAGGACTTGAATCATCTGTGCACCCAGAAGGCAGCAAAACTGTGGTTCAGGTGATCAGGAAGGATGTTGGGGCTGGAGGTCAACTCTCAATGCCTCAGCAATCCCTGAAATCATCCAGACGGATGGGCTTCCCTAGGGAGCCCACAGCAAAACTCTGAAAGACCCTCCTGTGCACGAGGAAGTGGAGAAGCCTGTACAGGAGCCTGAAAGAAACAGCCAGAGAGGTAAGAGGACAACTAACTACAGAGGTGCCAGGGGAGTGCAATCCAAGAAGCAAGGGGTGATCAGCCATGTCAGATGCTGCCTAGATCCAGTAAGATATGAAAGGGGTCAGTTGGATTTAGCAACCCCTGGCAGAACACTGACAGTAGAGTAGAGGGGGCAAAGCCACATCATCAAGGTGAGGAACCAAGCAGCAGAGGGAGGAGAGAAGGGCCAGCTGTCAGCCCAATGGGAGGATGAGGCTGGCCTCCAGTGTCCTCTGCCTTGTGTATCCTGGTCTGCATAGGAAAAAAGGGCCTAGCCGTCACAGTTACTGTGAGAGAAGACCAAAATGTGCTCTTCCTCTTGGTGAAAGGGAAAGCTGGTATTAAGAGAATATAAATGCTAAAGTCAAGGAAATGAAGGGCTACGATAGAACTTCAGGCATGATATAGAGGAAATATTTTCAAGCACAGGGGTTTTTCCAGTGGCTTGAAGATATCACGTGTACAGTTCATCACTGCACCTGCGAGCCTCACTTCGAGGTATAGAACATGGCCAGAAATGGCTCTCATGGGGGACTTCATTCCAATATGTACGGTTGAGCACTTGCAAGGCACTGTAGTTGGAGTGCAAGGTCAACAAATGCTGGTCTGTGCTGAACACCTGGCCTGCCTTCTTAGAAGGCAGAGATATCACCCCAGGAGCCAAGAGTGCACAGAAGAGGGCCAGACCTTGGATGCTCTTACAGGGACAAACAGCTTCTCCCATTAGTCCTATTTCTTTAAAGACAGGCTGCCTGGAAGCTGATTTTTATTTTGTTTCTCCTTGAGCCTAAGATAGCATTCAGCCAGAAACCACTCCTTTTCCCAGAGGAAGATTTATAAATAGGATATTGTAGATGTTTTTCTGAAAATCTAGCCCAGTCCTAAAGGTCCCCTCTCCTACTCCCAGTTTGACAGTCACAGAGCCTTGGGGGAAAGAGATGGAAGAAAGTGCATCAGAGAGGCTGCCTCTAGGCCCACATCCCACTCCCTGACCAGGCTCAGCTCCTCACCCCTGCCCACTTCCCACTAAGGGCTACAAGAACAGTCCCTTAGGAAGGGCAAGACCCAAACCCAGAAAAGGAGTCCCTGGAGCAGAAAAGTGAGTCCAGTCCAGGGCAGAAGGTTAGCAGGAAGAAAGGAAGATGAACTGTCAGGGTATTAAGGCAAACAGTGCCACCTAGAAGCTTTATTCAAATGGAAATCCGCATTTGGACAGAAATCACAGTTCAACAGCAAAAACTATTTCTGTTGGACATGCTAAGCCATGGCCCCTCCCCCATGGCCACCTGCCCAGGGAACTTGTCACCATCTGCTCTTCAGCTTCACAGACCCTGCCCTGCCTGCCCCAGCTGGGCCAGAACCTCCTGACCCACCTTGGAAGGGACAGGGGGAGGGCTGCAGGACCTCGGCCTCCTGGCTAAGCAGGCTCTGCCACCCTCCCTGGTGCCCTCTGAGGTTACAGCCTCCTGCAGCATCAGATCTGAGCCAAGCTGAGCCCCCACCAAGGAGGAAAGGGATGGGGCTTCAGAGTTGAGGGGAGGAAAGCCGGGGCTGGTGTTGGGTGACTTCCCGGCTTCTGGCCCCCACCTGGCATAGAGGCCCAGGGGCCTGACCCTCCTGATCTTGCCCCCACATCCTGCCCGCACAGGGGTCAGTATATCTTCTGACGACTGGGTAGAACGGCCTCTTTGATGAAGGAGAAGACAACCAGGATCCCTAAGCGTTTGCCCCGCTTGCCTTTGGTGAAATAATTGGAGACGACGTCATCTGTGGAGACACAGGCAAGAAGATGAGAGTGAGTGAGTGAGAGAGAGAGAGAGAGTGTGAGAGTGTGTGTGTGTGTGTGTGTGTGTGTGTGTAACACAGCTATCCCAACTCTGAGTCCAGGTGTCTCCAACACAGGGCTAGACTCTGGTTCGCGTGTGTGTGTGTGTGTGTGTGTACACACAGGCTATCCCAACTTTGAGCCCAGGTATCTCCAACACAGGGCTAGACTCTGGTTCGTGTATGTGTTGTATGTGTGTGTGTGTGTATGTGGACACAGCTGTCCCAACTCTGAGCCCAGGTATCTCCAACACAGGGCTAGACTCTGGTTCGTGTATGTGTTGTATGTATGTGTGTGTGTGTGTATGTGGACACAGCTGTCCCAACTCTGAGCCCAGGTATCTCCAACACAGGGCTAGACTCTGGTTCCCTCAGTGGACCCCTGCCAACCCAGGCCTTGCTAGCTTGCTCCCACCTCAGCCCCTTCAAAACCCCTTCTCACCTCCTGGCTGCATGGTAGAGGGCAGCACGTTCTCCCCAGCCGAAAGTGACACAAAAAACGCAAACGGAATTATCCACAGGCAGAAAGTGAAATAGGCCAGGACCTGGCAACAAGAAAGACTGAGAAGAGGGTACCCGGGAGGTGCTAAGAGTGGGCTGAGTGTGGTCACTGCGTGTTGGTCAAGAGTGCACAGAGGGCCACACCTGATCTCCAATGGGGGCCCAGACCTGGGAAGCGGGGGAAAGCCACCCTCAGACATGGAAATACTTCTGTGGAGAAAGGTAGGGGCTGAAGATGATTGAATGTGGCCACAATCCCTACATCTTGGTCACCAGGAAGCAACTCCCCTGGACTGAAGCAGGCAGATGAAGTGCTAAGCCATGACTGACTGACCCACACTCCCCAAAGAAGTGACCTTGCTCTTCCCAGAGGTTCAAACTAGAGCAGCAGGGAGTGGAGAAATCGTGAGGGAAGAAAACCTTGGCAGCCACTGGGAAAAGCTGGGGCTCAGGACTGCAGCCCACATTTGCCCTGTGAGGACTGTGTCAGAGAAGGCCACCCTAGTGCCCCTTACTGACCTCGGGATGACGCCCCAAGGGGAACCCAAAGGACTCACTTAGGAAGAGCAGTGTCCTCCCTGCCTCAGCCAAAGGGGCCCCTTCTGTCCCCATCCACACTGCTCTAACCATCTGTACCTTCTGTCCCCATCCACACTGCTGTAACCATCTGTACCTTCTGTCCCCATCCACACCGCTCTAGCCATCTGTACCTTCTGTCCCCATCCACACCGCTCTAGCCATCTGTACCTTCTGTCCCCATCCACACCGCTCTAGCCATCTGTACCTTCTGTCCCCATCCACACCGCTCTAGCCATCTGTACCTTCTGTCCCCATCCACACCGCTCTAGCCATCTGTACCTTCTGTCCCCATCCACACCGCTCTAGCCATCTGTACCTTCTGTCCCCATCCACACCGCTCTAGCCATCTGTACCTTCTGTCCCCATCCACACCGCTCTAGCCATCTGTACCTTCTGTCCCCATCCACACCGCTCTAGCCATCTGTACCTTCTGTCCCCATCCACACCGCTCTAGCCATCTGTACCTTCTGTCCCCATCCACACCGCTCTAGCCATCTGTACCTTCTGTCCCCATCCACACCGCTCTAGCCATCTGTACCTTCTGTCCCATCCACACCGCTCTAGCCATCTGTACCTTCTGTCCCCCATCCACACCGCTCTAGCCATCTGTACCTTCTGTCCCCATCCACACCGCTCTAGCCATCTGTACCTTCTGTCCCCATCCACACCGCTCTAGCCATCTGTACCTTCTGTCCCCATCCACACCGCTCTAGCCATCTGTACCTTCTGTCCCCAACCACACTGCTCTAATCATCCGTACCTTCTGTTCCCATCCACACTACCTTCTCTTCTTTTTTTTTTTTTTTTTTTTTTTTAGATGGAGTCTCGCTCTGTTGCCCAGGCTGGAGTGCAGTGGTGTGATCTCAGCTCACTGCAACCTCCGCCTCCCGAGTTCAAGTGATTCTCCTGCCTCAGCCTCTGAGTAGCTGGGATTACCACTGCCCACTACCATACCCAGCTACTTTTTGTATCTTTAGTAGAGATGGGGTTTCCCCACGTTGGCCAGGCTGGTCTTGAACTCCTGACCTTGTGATCCGCCCACCTCAGCCTCCCAAAGTGCTGGGATTACAGGCGTGAGCCATGAGCCCGGCCTCTCACACTGCCTTCTCTAACCATCTATGCCTTCTGTCCCCATCCACACTGCTCTCTCTAACCATCTATGTTTTGGTTTTTTTCAAACATGTAATCCTTGAACAGATTCAGTTTCAAATCATAGTTAAGTACACAAAGTAAACCATGCAAGTTCCCTTTTACTCCCCTGTCCCTGTTAACAGCTGAATGTACTGGACACTTCTTACCTCTGAGAAGGGATAATATTCTTCTGCAAAAAACTGAAATGCTAGGTAATGATTCACCACCACTAATCCTGTTGAGGGAATGAAGAGTCAGTCAGTTTAAGGGGAATAAGAGAAAGCTGTACTTCTCACTTCAAAAGGCCGTAGGAAGTTGGGAGCCTCCAGGGGGAGTCTTAGGCCTGACTTTACACTCAACTCAGGGTAGGCTATTGCCTAGAACTATTTCCCATTCTTCCGTTAAAACGGGAGAATAAGCCTCAACTTGCCCACTGCACAGGGCATTCTGAGTAAAATTAGAAGGTAAGAAAGCACTTTGTATGTTATAAAAATGAGACTTCCATATTACATAATCCAAAGCTTCATGACAATTAACCTCGTTTTTAGAGGATATGAGTGCTAAAGAAAAGCTCTCCCACAGTGGCAGGTAGGGAGAAGTCATAAGTGTGCAGATCAGATGCCCTTAAGAGGCTCTACTCCAAACTGGGCAGCAGGAGAAGTCCTGCTCAAATCAAAGGCTCTCACTCCTCAGGAATGAAAGGGCAACACTTGCTAGATGCCATTAGGAGAAACACCTAATGTAGATGACAGGGTGATGGATGCAGCAAACCATCATGGCACATGATGTTTGTTACATAGTGTATACCTATGTAACAAACCTGCAGGTTCTGCACATGTACCCCAGAACTTACAGTATTAAAAAAAAAAGACTTGCTAGACGCTTTGAGGTGCAATCTTTGGGTTCCTCAGTGTTCTGGGGGAGGGGGTCCTTCCCCATCCTGCCCCAAGGTAAGGCATACTGGTGTGAACCGATATGTTCTGGACACACACAGCTGCCCCTCCTTGGTGTGCAACTGAGTTTACAACAGAGGGCACGTGTGCATATCCTGGACACAGGCTGCTCAAGAGACAGTCATCCCTGCCTGTTTCCATGGTGGCAGGCACCAGAAAGAACATGGCTCCTGAAACTGACTGTCCCCTCACACACACCTGACAGCAATGACCATGTCTCCTTTCTTCTCCCCTGCCTCTCCCATTCTAAGGCAAAGACTACAGTTCTGCTATGCCTAGCCACACTCTACAGCTAAGAGATAATGGGAGGTAGGATAGTGGCTGGTGCCTACAGGATCTTTTGGAAAAACTCTTTTAGCATCAAAGGACAGGTCAAGGGAATGACAAGAGTCAGGGGAGCCTGCTGCTGAGGGGTTTGGGGCAGGAGTTCTTCCCTGGGACAGAGGGGCCTGGTCTCCTTGGAAGGGCTCCCTAAACAAACCTCTGCTGAACAAGTTCTTTGGTGAAATCACACCAAGCACCCAAGGAAGAAACCAGTTTGGCTTTAACAATATGCCCTCTGTGTGGATAATATTCACTCTCCAGGCTCTCTCACAGAAATAGAAAAGTCACTCTAAAAAACCCCTAACTCCATCTGATACCCTGACCAAAAGCTAGAGTGGGCAGTAACGATGAACAGGAGCGATGGCAATCTTGGCAACCAAAATACTTTGCGAAGCCTTTTCCAAATATCTGTAAATATCTATACACAGCTCCTATATGCCCACTGAGTCTCCCAACAGTTCTTTCAGAAACATCCTCTCTAAAGAGATGGAGAAGCTAAGGCCCAAAGAGGGCAATGATTCTCCAGGGTCAGAAAGTGGTGGCCGGGCAAAGCCAAGAAGACTGGGTCCTCCACACCCAGGCTCAAGCCCGAGGCAGCAGCAACCAGTGAGAATGAGATGAGAAGCTGCAGCCCCCAGGAGGCATTCACACCAGGCCAGAGTCTGCAGGGCACTCACAGCCTATGAGGCTCCAGTCCTAACCATGACTTTGGGTCAGAAGACTGGACAGGGAGCTGCCTGCCTGCCTACTAAGGGCTCTGGGCTTTTTCTGGCCAAGTGATTTTTTTTTGAGGCTGGAACTGCTCAGCTAGGGGCCCTGCCTCAGCCAATCCACAACCTCTTATTTCCCAAACTCTTCTTCAAACTTACCTCTCTGGGAAAGCCCTCCCTGTCTGAGCCCCCAACTCCAACAAATTGTAGTCACTAGAGCCGACGTGGGCTCTAGAGTCCTCAGGAGTGACAACCACATCTTCCCAATCAGCCTGGCCTCCTGGAGGATTTCAGCGGCTCACTTCCTTTCTCTGCA
Organism: Ateles fusciceps; assembly: GCA_036589455.1. Lineage (NCBI taxonomy): Eukaryota > Metazoa > Chordata > Mammalia > Primates > Atelidae > Ateles > Ateles fusciceps. The sequence goes on from JAZHEH010003205.1 coordinate 39,583,075, forward strand.
TCCCCTTTAGTGCCCAGGATGAAGATGGGCACACCCAACCATGTCCGCTGCCTCCCCCAACCCTGTCCCCTCTCACCACACGACAGGATGAAGTTAGGCGAGGTCAACATGATGAAGGGGAAGGTCTGGAGAAGGCCAAGTAGACGAGGTTGGTGAAGAGGCCCACGCCAATCATGCTGGTGGGGGAAGTGCTCAAAGATGTAGAGGCCGATCAATACAGCGGTGGAGAACTGAAACAACCAGAGGCAGACAGTGCAGGGCGCTTCTTCCAGGCAACCTTCCTGGACTCACCAACCCCCAGCCTGCTAAGGGCAGCACTCGGTTCATGCTTCAATCTCCTCATTTCACAGGTCTGGCCTCCCCAACTAGACTCTCTGCTCCCAAAGGCAACTTTTTTTTTTTTTTTTTTTTTTTTGAGATGGAGTCTCACTCTGTCATCCAGGCTAGAGTGCACTGGCAAGATCTCCTGGGTTCAAGTAATTCTCCTGCCTCAGTCTCCTGAGTAGTTGGGACTACAGGCGTGCACCACCACACCCAGCTAATTTTTGTATCTTTAGTAGAGACAGGGTTTCACCATGTTGGCCAGGCTGGTCTCAAACTCCTGATAGCCTCCCAAAGTGCTGGGATTACAGGTGTGAGCCACTGTAGCCAACCCATTTCTCAAACTTTTTGACAGGAACCCACAGTAAGAAAAACAACTGCCAGGTGTGGTGGCCCACGCCTGTAATCCCAGCACTTTGGGAGGCCAAGGTGGGGGGATCACCTGAGGTCGGGCGTTCAAGACCAGCCTGACCAACATGGAGAAACCCTGTCTCTACTAAAAATACAAAATCAGACGGGCATGGTGGCGCATGCCTGCAATCCCAGCTACTCGGGAGGCTGAGGCAGGAGAATCGCTTGAACCCAGGAGGCGGAAGTTCCAATGACCCAAGCTGGTGCCATTGCACTCCAGCCTGGGCAACAAAAGCGAAACTCCATCTCAAAAAAAGAGAAAAACATGTAACACTGTGACCCCCAACACATATATACATACATATGATCAAAGCTCAAATTTCAATTCTATTTATGTTCCTTTTAAATGCTGGTCATAACCTACTGAATTAATTACATAGCCCAATAATGAATCGAGCCTACAGTTTGAAAGACACGACTCAGAAGGACCTACAGTTGTCAGCTTAACAAATGACAGTTAGCTGAATGAAGGGCTAATTCCTGTGCCAACACCCCACAAGCTGGGCCTCTGGACCAGAGCTGAGGGCTACAGTCTTGTCTCCACTGTGAACTCCCAACCTCAGGCCATGCTCAGAGTGCAAGTGGCTGCCGACACCAGGCGACTTAAGGGGCTGTAGACGCTTTCTGTCCAAGGGCACCCTACCCTCATCCCTACCCTCAGCCTTTCCTGCAGCTGAAGGAAGTCTGTCCACCAGCAGTCACCCTACAGCTTTGACATCAGTGGCAAGGACTGTGTCTTCAGTAAGAGAAGCCTCCCATGAGACCAAGGGAGGGCGAGGCCAGCGAAGCTGTGCCCCCTCTTAGGACAAATCACTTGATCCGATTAGAAAGACAGCAATGAACAAATACTCAAAACTGTCTTACGGCTCCTCTAAGTTCTAAATGCTGTGAACAGAGCAAAGGGCTGAAGACAGTAGAAGACAGCTAAGCAAAGTCAAAGCCATGGTCCTGTCACCAGAGAATGTACACTTGACTGTCACCTTGAGGACTAGAGGAGAAGGTCTGCAGTGAAACAGTGCCACTTGGGGAAGGAGATCAGGGAAGATCTGGGCCTAGGAGTGCAGACATAACAGATAGCAGCACTCAGGGAAAGGAGGTAAAAGTGTATGCTCAGGAAACAGCAGAAACACAGGCCTCATCATCCATGCCAAACTCTCCTCACTTCCTGCTTTTGAGGCAAGGCAAAAGAGTGAGGAGGACTCCTAGAGAAAGTTGCCACTTACCCAGATCATGTATTTTATGATTCTGCTGGTGGCCACTGTGTATTCTTCTATCAGTTCTGCCAGGTAATAGAGTCCAGCCGCTGGGGGGGTGGGGGAGAGGGGCAAGCAGGGAGACCATCAGCCAGGGTCACTCCCACCATCCTGGTCACCCCTCTCTCTGCAGCCCAGTCCCCATCCACCCTTCATGGACTCCAGAAGGTCAAGAACAAACCAAACATCCCATGTGTTGCCCTTCCAAGTCTGGAGAAGTAAAACTTTGTAAGGGCAACTAAGGAGAAATCTCACAAAAATCAATGAAAGTCTGCATTTGATGCCTCAGTGCAATGCTAACCTCTGCCTCAGAAAGCGGAATTTCACGTATTCAATAAACACCTGCTGGGCACTTGGCAAGAGCCAGGTCCTTGGGCTGAGGATACAGCTGAACAAGACAGACAAGGATCCTTCCCTGACTCAGCTTGGGAAGGGGAAGGAGAACAAGTAAGGAGGAGAGACAGACGAGTTCAGCGTGAGAAATGCTACTTTAGGGAAAGAACAGGGCACTGCTGGACCATCGACCCCTGTGGACTTCCCGGAGGAGATGACATCTCAACTGAGGCGGAGTGGGAACTAGCCAGAGAAGAAGTGTCAAAGGTGAAGAGAAAAGCAAGTATGAAGGGCCAGAGGGGCAAAGGCGGCGGGGAAAAGTTCCGCGCGGCGGGCCGGGGAAGAGTGGGAGCGGTAGCAGTTAGCGGTCCGGAGGCGCGGGCGGGGCGCTCGAGTCAGCCTGTCCGGTGCACAGCCGGAGCGGACTTTGTGACACCTGGAAGGAGCCGCGGTCAGGCCGGCCCGCCGGGCTCAGCAGAAGGGGCAGGACCAGGTGGGATGGGATTGGGACGGCGAAGGCCGGGAGCGCAGGGCAGGGGACCCCGAGTGGCCCCGAAACCCCCGCGACGCGACCCCCAACGAGCACCGATGCTGGGGCGGGAGCCCGCGCGTGCCGGGGTCGTGCAGTCTCACCGACGGCCAGCGTGATGAAGGCCACCTGGATGAAGAGCGACAGCCAGCTCAGCACGTACATGAACCACATGGCGCCCCCGCCCGCTCCCCGGCCGCCGGGACGGGCCTGCGCGCTTCGGCTCCGGCGACACAGAGCCGCCACCGCCGCGGCCGCCGCGTCTCCGCTCCGCGGACGGCAGGACGACGGTGCGCCGCCGCCGAGAGGAGCCCGGCTCGAATGTTGTTCGGGGCCAGGCTCGCGCTAGCGCCTCCCGCAGGAGAGGAGGGCCAACCGCCGCTGCCCCGCGCTCGCGGACCATCAGGCTCCCCCGCTCCACTCGGGGGAACGAATGCGGGCGGCGGCAGCCCAGGGGAGGCGGGACAGTCCCCAGGGGCGGGGATCAGGCGCCCATATTGGGAGTCGGAGTGCAGCCTCCAGCCCCTCCCTGTGCACTCCGCGCCAGCCTGGAGGGGTCCAGGGCGGGACAGGGCCGCCTGACCGCGCCCCAGCAACCTCCTCAGAACCTGCCTCCCGGCAGGTTGCGCACAAAGCTGTCTCTTGCTTTCGCAGGTGACATGGACAAAATTATTGAATTCCTAATATGTGCCACGCTCTGTGATAAAGGCCAGGTGTATTCTTGCCGGAAATTTGAGCAGATGATGTAAATCATTTTATGGATGGGGAAGCTGGGGCCAAAGGAAGTTACCTTGCCCTCGGTCATACATCTAGGAAGCGGCACAATCAGGAGTTGGGGGATTTTAATCGGTCATCCTCAGGCCTAATTCCCCTCTGGGCTGTTCTTTTGGGGTACGTTCTGCACCTTTGTGTCGCCTGCACCTCACCCTGTGCCGGGCACTCAGGGCGCCCACTAGGCGCTGGATGTATTTACTACACCTCTGGGAGGGTTCCTGAGGGGCACCTGGAACCCGTTAGTCCTTGTCAACAAGTCTCCCATCTAGTGGCGGAGATAGGAATGCAAAATAATGTATGAAGAATAGGAGTCTAGTAGGCTTATTTCCGACTTATATTTTTCATGCATAAAAATAAATACATATTCCTAAAAAAAATTACCATATGATTCAGCAATTCTACTTCTCTGTATATGCCCAAAAGAACTGAGAAAGCAACGACATTTGTACACCAATATTCATAGCATTATTCACAATGGTCAGAAGACGGAGACCGACTCCAAAGGCCATCGGTTGACGAAAGACAGACAAAATGTGCTATAAGCATGCAATGGAATATTATTTAGCCTTAAAATGAAATTCTGACACATGCTACAACATCAATGAACCTTGAAGGCATGATGCTAAGTGAAATAAGCCAAATGGGAAAGGACACACACTATATGATTCCACTCAAATTTATTTATTTATTTATTTGACATGGAGTCTTGCGCTGTTGCCCAGGCTGGAGTGCAGTGGCATGATCTCAGCTCACTGCAACCTCCACCTCCTAGGTTCAAGCGATTCTCCTGCCTCCGCCTCCTGAGCAGCTGGGATTACAGGCATTCACCACCATGCCCACATAATTTTTGTGTTTTTAGTAGAGATGGGGTTTCGCCATATTGGCAGGCTGGTCTCGAACTCCTGGCCCAAGTGATCTGCCTGCCTCAGCCTCCCAAAGTGCTGGGATTACAGGCATGAGCGACCACACCCAACCAGTAAAGTCTCAGTTGGTCATTTTCTTCCTAAACATCCTCCCAGGGAAGGAGGAAACTATAAAAATATCCCCCACCTCTCTCCAGAATTGTAGATAAGGGAAACTGGATGCCCCCAAAGGTTAAGTGCTTTCACCTTTGACTGAGCAAGCATTGTTCTTCCAGGGCTGGGCACTTTCACTTCCCCACAGTTTTAAAGCCAAAAGTAGCTCAAGAGAGGTAAGGCTGAGGATTCAAATTTCCTCCAACAGCAGGAAGAAAGAAGTCACCATTTCCTGAGAGTGGTGAGAAGTCAGCTCCACCTGACCCAACAGGACAGGGCAGGGTTCAGGGAGGGTCCTTAGGCTGTGCTTAGGGAAGGAGTTACAGGGGGAGCAAACTCAGGCCTTACTTGAAGGAGGGAAGCAAGGGGATAGCAGGGCCCCCACACTCAATTCAAGGGACTCATTTCAAAAGTGAAAGAGTTTTTAGGTTCAAAGGTGACTGACCAGTTTGTTGATTTAACTATTGACAGGTGGCAGGCGTGGTGACTCACATCTGTAATCTCAGCAATTTGGGCACCAAGACAGGAGGATTTCTTGAGCCCAGGAGTTCAATACTAGCCTGGGCAACATAGTAGGCCCCCATCTCTACAAGAAATTAAAAACATTAACGGGGCATGGTGGTGCACATTTGTGGCCCTAGCTACTTGGGAGGCTCCGGTAGGAGAATCTCTTGAGCCCAGGGGTTTGAGGCTGCAGTGAGCCATGTTTGCACCACTGCCCTCCAGCCTGAGTGGCAGAGTGAGACCCTGTCTCAAAAAAAAAAAAAAAAAAAAAAACAAAACCATAAATTGGCAGACCTCAGTAACTACACAAATTCAATCCAATACTACACATACTCCTGTAACTTTTACTAACATACACATTCATATGTTATCATTTAATGTATGTAGGGTGGGGGACCAATTCCATATATTTCATGAGAGGGTTCTAGGGGAAACTAGTTATTTCAACATCATAGGGATGCCTTCTTGAGAAAACAAAGATCAAATTTCTTTTCAGCTTTTTGGCTGAGATGAAGTGCAGAAAACAATAATAGCTAGCATTTATAGTGTTCTTTCTCTGTGTCAGACACTGTTGTAACTGATTTGTATGTGTGTACTAACCTATTTAATACACACATCTAGCATAGGTGATAGTACTTATTACTGTCTCCATCACAGATAAGAAACCAAGGCATAGAAAGATTCAATATCTTGTCCAAAGTCACACCGCTAATATTTTCAGGAGCCAGGGCTTGAACCTGGGCAGGCTGGCTCCAGAGTCCACATGGTTTTCTCTGGTCTCTCTGAGTTGAGTCACCTGCCTTTGCATTTAGGGTGAGTCTACCTGCCTTGTCATCAGGTGCCATTTGGCCAGTGGGCTGGGTCCTGCGTCATCTCCCTGCAGGCTCCCTGGTCCTGCGGGCTTTTCCTTTTCTCCCCCTGCCTTTATTCTTGCAGAAACAAATGAATACACCTCAGGGTTCTGACTTTGACCACCCCTGCCCACTCTGGTCCCCTCCACTGACTTCACCCACTCCCCTTCTCATTCTAACAGACTTACACATTCACTCTGCCTGAGGCCAAGGACATCCTTAGTAGGATCTGTGGTCCCAGTGGTCCACCTACACGGCGGGGACCTCCACATCCCTAGGGGCTGGGAAGTTTGCCACACCTGGAAGGAGGAAGCAGGAGGGCGGGGAGTCTGGCACCAAAGGTCCCCTTTGCCAGGCTGTGTTGGCTGCTGCCCTCTAGTGACGACCAGAGGAGCTGGCGAGAACCAAAGCCAGGTTCATCGTTAATGGAAAGGAGTTTTGAGAGACAGTGGGGGCCCCACTGCTCAGTCATGAGGGCCAGGTGGGCAGGCCCCGAGCGTACACACAGCAGGCACCACCCACCACACACACAGTACACACAGTTGTAGACAGGGTCCACCTCAGCACCGGTGCTCCTGCTGCCCCGGCGTGGTCTGGCTACAAACGATGGTTGTTGTATGACAGACTATAAAGTCAGACACGGCAGAGACAGGCCTGGAGACCCAAGGCCCTCCCCCTGCCTAATCCTCTCCTGCCCCTGTGAGGCCCTTCCTCGACCGGAACTCCTTCCCCAGCAGCTCCCCAGGCCTCCCAGGAGCGCGGCGTTGGGGTAGGAAGAGCTGAGGAGAGAGGTTTCTGCCCACCCCCTGCACACTAACACATGCCATCCACCACGCGATGTCCCCTCTCTAAGGTGCCACATGCGGGGAGGATTTTCCTGTGATGGACCCTGCAGTCGACAGGTGTGTTGCTTGGCACCCCACCTCTGAGATCTTGGTTCTGCCGCTGGCTAGCGAGACGAAAATTCTAGTAAGAGGCAAACTACAGTGAAAAACAGTGACCCCTGCGATGTTCACATAATCTATATGTCCAAGGAGTCCAGGCCTCCCGACCTGGCTTCTACAGGGCGCCTGTGCCTCACCCAAGCAACTGTCACGTGGCCCGGGCACCCCCTCCTCCATCCCTGCCATGCACCTGGGGCCCCAAATCAAGTGACTGGTTAAAGAGCTTTCTAGTGATACATCCTCAAAGGGCACTATTAATTGCCTCAGCATTGTCTTCAGCTAAACTGCTAGAGGACAAAGGGTAGGAGGTGGGCCGAGGTGAAGGGGTGGGGCTGGGGAATGACAAGGAGGAATGGGTGGGGGAGGGAAGCACACACACTCAGGCACACACACACAGAGCAGAGCCCCCCGAGCAGGGCTGTTCTAGTCCCACAGCCTGGGGCGCAGGGGAGACGAGCAGCTGGCTGATGGAAATCCAGCCGGCCTGGGCTAGCAGCTCCTCTCCTGAGGCAGCCCCATTAGCCAGGACAGCAGAGAGCCCTTCACGGTCACTCCTGTCATTAGCATAACGCGGATCACTGGACTCTCGGCTGAAGTGTCTCCCTGTCTTCATCCAAGCAGCTCCAGGGGGTCCTCCCATGACAGGAATTCCTGATAAGAAGAAAAGGTGCAGCTCTCTCTGACAAGCTAGCTCCCCTTCTCAGAAAAAGAAAGACAGAGAGAGAGAGGAGAGAGAGAGAGAGAGAAGAGGATGACACTGAATGTATTAAAGAACTATGAAACTTCTGCCAGCCTGGGCAACTTCTCCAGCTGGAGTGACAGAGCAAGACCATGTCTCAAAAAAACAAACGAAAAAAGAAATTTCTGGATCAGGAAGAAACTAGTTCTACATTCCACTTCACAGCCAGGCCCTACATCAGCCTATATTTGAACACCATGGTAATTCCCACGATCTGTGAGGAAATTTTTCCTTACACTAAACAGATTGGTCCAGTTTCCCAGCTTCGGACTGCCCAGAAAAAGCCTACATATCTAATATAATTTATTATAAATAGATGGTATTTGTTGAGTATCTCTTTGTGCCAGGCACTGGGTTAGGTCCTTTATACAAACTCTCCTGTTTAACATCCACAACAGTTCAATAAAGTAGATGTTATTATTATTAATTATTGAGACAGAGACTCACTGTGTTGCCCAGGCTGGAGAGCAGTAGCATGATCATGGCTCATTGCAGCCTTGACCTCCCCAGGCTCAGGTGATTCTCCTACCTCAGTCTCCTGAGAAGCTGGGACTACAGGAGTGTGCCACCATGCCTGGCTGATTTTTGTATTTTTTTGTAAAGACGAGATTTTGCCATGTTTCCCAGGCTGGTCTTGAACTCCTGGGGCTCAAGCAATCTGCTCACGTCGGCCTCCCAGAAGTGCTGGAATTATAGGCATGAGCCGCCACACCCAGCCAAAATAGGTATCCATTAGATACATTTTACGGAGGAGGAATCTGTGGCACAGAGAAGCTAGGTAACAACTAGCAAGTCCCAACCATCCATACTGGTATGCCTGCTCACGACACTGAACTTTCAGTGCTAAAGCCAGGAAAGCCACCGGCATACAGAGACAGGTTGGTCACCCCAGTCCCCAGTCCCCAGTCTTCTGGCAATACTATCCACATGCTTAACCACTGAAAACACCCGGCTTCAGAAAGCCCACTCTTCAAATGTCTCTCACACGCACATGCACACTGCCCCCAAGTCTTCTTCCAGACCACGTCTCACCTTTTCACAGTCATTCTTCCTAGGAGACCAGTGCCAGTCCCTTTGCCAGCCTCCTCCCTCTCTTGCCAGCATTTCCTAGGCAGCATGTCCATCTGTCCCTCCTGGTGCAGCTCCCCCGAGGTCTTGTGCAGGCTCAGAGTCAGATGCTGGCAATCAAGGGTACCAAGCTCCTAGGCTGAGGGTTTCTGCCCAATGTCCTCTTTCCCTTTTTTCCTTTCCAGCAGAGCCTCTATTTTGTTCAGAGCAGCAGTGTGCCCTGCTTTAAAACAACAAACAAACAAAAAAAAAATAGAACAACTCTCCATATCACCCTCAGCGCAACCACTGGAGAAGGGACCTCTGATTCTGGAGCCGTGGGTGGTGGCGGGAGGAGGAAAATGCACAGGGAATCTCAAATCCAAACAACACATTAGGATGGTCTCCCTCCGGGATCCCTCCATACCTTGGGATTCTCCCACTCCACCCAGACAGAGGGGAGAGAGCTGGGCGCCATCTTCTCTTTCTGTGGGGTCCTTGCCTCAGACACAGAATCTCACCTCACCCATTACAACCTGCCCACCTCTCCATCTGAAAAACGCTCACTAATTTCTCAAAACCCAGCTCAAATATTTCCTGAGCAGGCCTTGGAGTGTCCTCATCTCTGTCCACAGTCCCCAGCACAGGGCCTGACTTGAAGAGGTAGAAATTATGCTGCCTATAGGGCTGGCCCCTGAAGCCATATTTCTGCCAGGTCACCCTCCATCTGTTACAGGGGGGAGATCCTTGACCCAAGTTGGCTGAATGGGCTCCTTCCCACAACTGGAGAGCCGACCTGAGCAAAGCGGGATTGGCCTGCGTGCAGTGTGTGGTGCTGAGCCATCCTGATGGCAGCTTGTGAGCCACGTGGTGGCCATTTATGCCATGTGGTGACAACAGAGGAAGCCAGGCTATGGCAAGAAGGCCCTAGCTGATGCTTGTGAGAAGGGTACAGTCAGTAGGGTGTGGCCTCAGCCTTGCAGACCCTTCCCGTTCCAGCTGCTCCCCACACACTTGGGTTCTCTGAGGCACTACTGAGTGTCTATTTCTTGCAACTCAAGAGTCCTAACTGCTCCAGGGGAGGAGGTTCTGAGGGCTCAACAGATGCTGACCCAGAGTCTGGGCCCTACCTGTGCCCCAACCAGCCTCACCGAGGTCCCCTCATTGTCCCCCAACTCCCAGTCTGGTGGCTCTCAGCTGGGGCCATACATTGTAGTTACCTCAGACAGGTTGAATCAGACTCTTCAGGATAGGCTCCAGTGACAGCAGCTCTTCAAGTCACTCCGATTCCACAGGGCCACCTCCCATTTTCACAGGGCTTCCACAGGGCAGCCAGGATGGAACATGGCCCTGGGGAAGGAGGAGCACAGAGAGCACGGGGCCACTAGAGTCCTGAGCACCAGCACATGCCTTCTCCCACGCAGAGCTGCAGAGATGACAGCAGCAGAGGGGCTTGCAGGTAAGGCCAGCCTTGCCCAGCCTGCCCTTCCTCCTCTTCCTCCTTACCCTACTCAGCAAGGGTGACCTCTGGAGCTGTCCTGGTCCCACCCACCACTCACATGCACAACACACTGAAATAGCAGGCATGAGCCACCACACCCAGCCAAAATAGGTATCCATTAGATCCATTTTACAGAGGAGGAATCTGTGGCACACAGAAGTTAGGTAACAGCTAGCAAGTCCCAGGTAGGGCAATCATCCGTACTGGTATGTCTGCTCATGACACGGACTTTCAGTGCTAAAGCCAGGAAAGCCACCGGCATACTGGGACAGGTTACTCACCCCAGTCCCCAGTCTTCCTGGCAATAGCATCCACATGCTTAACCACTGAAATACACGGCCTCAGAACTTTCACTCTTCAAATGTTTCTCATACGCACACACATGCAGCTATAACACACACACACACACACACACACACACACACACACACACACACCACCCCCAAGTCTTCTTCCAGACCACGTCTCACCTTTTCAGTCATTCTTCCTAGGAGACAAATGCCAGTCCCTTTGCCAGCCTCCTCCCTCTTTTGCCAGCATTTCCTGGTCAGTATATCCGCCCCTCCTGGCTCAGCTGCCCCCAGGTCTTATGCAGGGTCAGAGTCAGCCATCATATTCTGAGTCACGGCTCTAAAACTCTGGAGAGCCCTATCCATTCTGTGTCCCTGCCTCTTGCGCAAACCCCTCCTCCACCCCCACCTGTGATCACCAAGCTCCCTTCCTGCCCCTTCTCTCTGCTTATCCAGTTATCAGTTTTTCAAGACCTAGGTAACATCTCTGCCTCCAGGAAGCCTTCCCGACTGCTCCAGTCCATTCTAACCCTTTCTTCTCTAGCTTCCTGTTTGCACCCAGCATTCACAGTCCTCATCAGACACACTTACTGACTCCCTGTGACCTATCTTGCTTCTTATCTGACTTTCCAGGCCTTTACCACCTTGCCTCACTGACCAGTCTCTGAGACCCTTGTCTGCTCACCACAGCCTGGGCAAATATTGAGCCAGGCATAAGGGAGAGATGCTCAGAAGTGCATGTACTGATGGATGCCCCCGCCCCTCTTTCTCACTTCCTCACTCCAGACAGTGTCAGTGAGGGGCCCATCCTTAGAAGGCTCCTTGGAGAATGAGGTTGGATGGGAGCAGGTGCTCTCTCTCCACACACACACACACACGCAACTGTGGCTGATGGCACCAATCAATGGCAGAGGGATGGGGGAGGCTAGATTACCTCTTAATTTCATCCCATGCCTGAAATGCACCAGATGAGCTTCCTGTGGCAGCCACACTGTCTGTCTCGCCCAAGCTGCCTGTCTTCACTCACCACCACCCTCCATGCACCTTCAGGGGGAGGGGGCTGGAGGTGGGCAGTGATGTGAGTCTGAAACTACAGCCTGAGACCAGTAAGATACCAAAACTGATGCATGACTAATTTTAGGGCTGCTGGCTTGGCTGACTGCATGCAGAGTGTGTGTGTGTGTGTGTGTGTGTGTGTGTGTGTGTGTGTGTGATATGACAGTGAAGACAAAGCTAAGTGCAAACCTCTGGCAGCCAACAGCCGCAGAATTGCATCTCCTGAGAGCTTCACAAGTCTCCTTGCCATCCCCCATACGCAGCCTTGATGAGAGTTGAACAGGCAGCTTCTCCCCCAGAAAGCCTCAGGGCCAGGCTAGGGAACAGGGTGTTACAGACGTCAGAGGCTGACAGGCGACAAACCTCGAGACATCACACACACAGAAAGGCACATACAAGAGAGGACCCCGCATCTGGCAGTGCAGGGGCCCCACGGAGGGCACAGGTAGACATGTGGGCATGAGGACTCACTCAGACATTCAAGCAAGCAGTAAGGTACCAGACTCACCAAATACGCACAGGTACTAGGCCCACAGATACAGCTTCACAGCGGACATCCTCCTGAGACACCCAAATCAATCCTCCTCAGTCAAAGGCAGCCTTTGGCTGGTTTGGTGCAGTGACAACAGTTTGTCACACCCATCTCACCTCCCCTTTCTTTGCATCTACCCAGTTTCTTTTTTATTTTTGAGGTCACCTGAAGCGGGGCCAGCTGAGCTTCCCCTGCTCTGGACCTAAGAGGCTCTCTGTCCCAGGGCTGTGGGGTTTGGGGGATGGAGGTCAAAGTTGGAAGGCAGCTCTCCACCCCTCTGCTGGGGGCTAGAGCCTGCCCCTTCCACAGAGGGGAGGTGGCCGGGGCAGTGAGGGCAGGCAAGCCCCCAGCTCTCCCAGGGCCCAGCCCTGGGTGCTTCACTTGCTGGGATTGAGCACCGTGTACGCCTCTGATCCCCAAGGGAAAGTCTGGGAGCGGGAGCTGGGAGAGCCTTGTCTGGAGTCTCCAGTGTCCCCCCTTCAGACCTCTGGGCAGACCCATCCCATTATCTGCCAGCAGGTCCTATAAACCAGGACATCCATGGGCAGCTGTGCCTCTGGTCACTAGAATGCAGCTTCGAGACCAGCTTCAGGCTCTGGTCCCAGGGCCAAGCCTGGCTGTGTGAGTCCTGATCACTCTGTCTGGGCATCCCTTAGAGCTGGACACCATGTGGACAGAGCTGGATCTGTAGAGCCAGGAATACCCACAGGGGTAGTCCCAGGCGCTGACTACACAAGCAGGGGAGGCCCGTGTGTGCCAGGCAGCAGAGCTGGGCCTGGGGAGGGGGTCATAGCTGCCCCTCAGGGCTGAGCTGGGCAAGCAGGTTCTTACTGAAGGCTGCCTCCTGTCTGGGCTGTTAGATGCCACCCCAGGCAAGGTATCTCCCTTCTCTTCCTGTCCACACTGTACACAGCATAGTAGAATTCCAGCTCCTCTCACTCTGGCCCTGCTCTCTGCCCTCTGTCTGTAGCCCTCCTCTTTCAGATATTCAACAGGCTGCCCCCTCATCATTCAGGCCAAGATCACCTCCTCAGGGGGCTCTCCCTGATCACACTAACTAAACAGCAGCCCCCATTCCATTCCTCACTTTATCTTTCCTCATAGCACTTATCACTACAAGAAATACAATCGATGTTAATTTATTTTCTGTCTCTCCCCACTGGAATGTAAACTCCATGAGGGCAGGGACTTTGGCCTGTCTAGTCCCAGAATTCCCTGTGCAAACAAAAGTAAGCATGCACTAAACATGCTCGATGAACATGAGCAAGCATGCAGATGCAACTGACGCACAAGTCCTGTGTGACAAACGTGCACACGCAGACACACAGCACACACGCACGCACCTGCACGTACTTGTGAGCACAGCCAGTCACCTGTCTCACTTGGCTCAGCTCCCCCGGAGCCCAAGGGGAAGCGTTATCACCCACACTCTCCCACTCAGGCAGCCTCCAGCTCAGCCCTCCTGGTGCTAACTCAGCCTGACACGCCAGTTGCACATGGGACCTCCTGCGGAAGCTGTGGCGAGCCCACCGCCAGTGTGGTGCTGCTAATTGGCTCCGTGTTGGGCCGTGGGTCGCCGCTCGGTCAGCCATGGCTGATACCTTCTTCCCACTTGTCTCAGGAAAGGCGCTGCTGTCCCGTCCGCTTAGTCCTCAGCAGGCCACTGAACCACACATGCCTGGCCCCACGGGACCAACTGGGCCAGCCAGCCTTTCTGATGGTGGCTCCTGCCCCACTTGTTCTTTAGAGAGAGCAGAGACAGCTCAGCAATAAGATGGGCCCCGGGCTGGGTGGTTGCCCATGGATGTAGCATAATAAAGAACGTATGAGGAGGGGCCCAAGCCCAGCATCTGTGCATAACCTGTCAGGGTGCCTCTGCCATCAGAACGCCCCTCCAGGTCAATCCTTGCTCTCCCTCAGGGCTTCTCTTAAGTGCACAGCCCTAACTGGGGCGGGGTCCTGAAGGGTGGGGAGAGGAAGGCCTGCTCACTGGAATACACGATCGATCCTTGCATGTCTCCACCGTCAGATCTCTGAGCTTGATGCTGTCATGTCCCTTGACACCGCTTCCAGGCCTTTTCGGTGGATGGCTTTTGGGATGGAAGTGGCAGCCCCAGGTCACCCGCCATCATGCTCCGGTCTGGGACCTCAGGACTCTAGGGAAGGTGAGGTGGCTTTTCCTCAACCAAGGCTGGGATCCTCTGAGGGTGCTGGTTTATCTGACTTTCCTCCCAACGGGGTTTGATGGTGGAGAGCAGGACAGCGCCTGGGCCACAAGAAAGCGCAAGCCCTGGCTTCCTGTGGAAGGTGCTCACTCCACTCCCACTCTTCATGCCTCCAGAGCCAGACTTGTACCAACTCACGGTTTTACCAGAGCCCAAACCTCCTCCTGCTGAGGAGGTACTAGAGTACCTCTCACTCTCCAAGCTATCCTCCAATCTTGCCTTTTCTAATGCTTCTCTTGCCTGCGTTTGCACACTCTGGCTACCTCCTTGCCCCATCTGTCCCAGTCAGGGGACTGCAGAGCTGACGGTAGATCTTGGGGAAGGCCCGCCTCTCCTGCCTTTCCTCTCCCAGTGCTCCTGCTGGGGGTTCACAACTGCAAAAAAACCCATTGTGTCAACAACTCCAATGGCCTCCCTTGATATAGTCCATCAGGTAGACAGAGGCAGGATGCTGTGGAGGGCCCATGAGAGGCCCTGGGTGACACCTCCTGGCTCTGGTCTGGCCTCAGCCTGGGTCTGGAAAACTGAGAGCCACCTGGTTTGTTCTCCATAGAGGCTAGAAAAGGCTGGAGCCGCCCAAATCTTCCTGAAACACTATCTGGGGGATATCCAGGGCTGCCCCAGAAAAGAAGTAAGAGAAAGAAGGAGTGGAGGGCTGCCAGCCCCACTCTCCCACGCTGCTGGGTCTCAGCTTGGTGCCTCTTCCTGAGGCCTTCAGTAGTGATGAGCTGGCTCCAGGGCATGGACCCCAGCTGCTGCTGTTTCCAACCCGAGGGAAGCAAAGCCCAGGCCTAAGGCTCCAGTGTGAGGCATGTGGGTAGTTGAAGTTCTGTGGCCTTTGAATAGGATCCAGGTTTTATAAGTCAGTGGATTATTAAAGAAAAACATCAAACAAGAATAGAAATTACATTTCTAGCTGGATTTATCATTAAAATCTGTCTGTGGGATTACTGAGTTGATACAAGGACTCCAGGGCCACAAAGTGCATGGCACCCTGTAGATCTATGTTCATTCACTTCCAGAGTTTTCCAAACTGGATGGAAGAGAAAACGGTGTGTGTGTAGCAGGGAAAACGTAGTGGGGACTCAATACCACTTGAGAGACCAGACTACATCTGTGCAAATAACCTTGCTTCCTTAGCCATTAAACAGGATGAAACAAGTTTCTCTCCTTTGGGGCTTTCTGAGTCTCAATGGACTAATGGGCAGTACATTGTGTCTCTCCAGGGTAAGGGTGGGACGGATGGATTTGGGAAGACTCAGTGTTCCCCAGGACCATAAGAATCCTGTGTTCTGGAGGTACCCATTAACATCTCTTGAGGAAACACTGGGAAATGCTGCCGAACTAATCTATGGAGTAATATCTCATTTTGTTATTTGCTGTGACATATATATCCTGCCCTAAGTTATTGGAAGACAATTTTATAAAACTGAAAATCAAACATTTCCCCCTCCTAAAAACACTCAAGTTGTATTACCAACAGCATGGATCACTGGGGTCACTCCCTCAGCCTTGCTCTGGGCCCCTTCTCTGGAAGAGATTTCTTCACACAGTGACCAACTCCTCCCATTTTAAAAACAGAAAAGTCCCATGTTCCAGGAGCCCTCCTCAGTTCTGAGCAAACCAGACTACTGGGCTCGCTCCCCCTCTAGCAGGTTCTGGAACAGCCAGCACTGGCTGCAGTCAGCCCCAGGAACTCTCTGAGACCCACAGGGCATGATGCAAGGGGACTGGGATCACTGATTAAGCTACTGGCTGCCTGTCCTCTTTCTTCTGTCCAGTCTCTTGCCTGCAGATCACTGACCAGCTCTCCTGGGCAGGTGAAGGGAAAGAAATCTGCCTGGCCCTGCCCACCACCCACAAGTACCCAAGCATGACACTCCCAGTCCCGGCTCTGACCCTGTCTCCTGTACAAACTGCTCCTCCGCCCTACCCTTGCTTCACTCCAAGTGCCTTTCCTGCCGCTTCTCTCTATAATTCGTTTCTCACCAGTCTTTCAAGACTCCTGCCTCCAGGAAGCCTTCCTGACTGCTCCAGTCCATTCTAACCCCTCTCTTTTCTAGTCTCCCAATTCTCCCAGCTGGTTGACTCTCCCAGCCCCACTTTCTCACTTTCTAGCTTCAGAGAGTGTCAAGAGACTTTGGGAGGCTGAAGCAGGAGGATTGCTTGAGGCAAGAGTTCAAGACAAGCCTGGGCAACATAAGGAGACTACATCTCTATAAAAAATTTAAAAATTAGCCAGATGTGGTGGTATGCACCTGGAGTCCTAGCTACTGGGGAGGGTGAGGCAGCAGAATCACTTGAGCCCAGGAGTTTGAGTCTGTAGTGAGCCATGATCACACCACTGCACTCCAGCCTGGGCAACAGGGGAGGGGGCATTCTAGAAGTGTCCTGAGGCTGGGCACGGTGGCTCAGACCTGTAATCTCAGCACTTTGGGAGGCCAAGGCGGGTGGATCACCTGAGGTCGGGAGTTCGAGACCAGCCTGGCCAACATGGAGAAACCCCATCTCTACTAAAAATTCAAAATTAGCTGGGAGTGGTGGTGCATGCCTATAATCCCAGCTACTCAGGAGGCTGAAGCAGGAGAATCACTTGAACCTGGGAGGCAGAGGTTGCAGTGAGCCGAGATCGCACCATTGCACTCCAGCCTGGGCAACAAGAGTGAAACTCCATCTCAAAAAAAAAAAAAAAAAAAAAGCGTCCTGAGACAATCAGGTTGGATGGGAGCAGGCTTTCGCTCATGTACACATGTAACTGTGACGGACAAAACTGCTAAATTGGAGAGGGATTGAGAACCCTCAGGATTCTGGGAGGAGGCACTAGGGCTGGAAGGAGAGTCTTCTGGGAAGCTGGTAGGGAGTGGCACAGCCAGTCAAGACAGTTGTCTGGAGCAAGTCTCCCAGCCTCTGCTTTCTTCCTTCTCCCCCACAACCCTGTCGTCCACCCCTCAGGGACTGTCCCATGTCTCAGCAGGAGCTCTCTCAGAGGCCCTCACTCAGCCCCAGGCTTGGGCTGCTTCCCAGATCCCCAAAGGCAGATGGGGAAGGCGGGGCTCCAGCCAGGCTCAGCTCCAGGAGCTGAAAAGAAAGCCCCAGAGGTAAGGCTCTGTCTTGCCTTCTTCCGCAAGGCTCATGGGTTCACAGATAAGAAGCCATGACTTTATAACCTTTATGTAGAGTACATAGAGTTTTATATGTGTGAATATGTCACTAAAAAGATGCTACATCCATTTCATGGAATTCTAATCAGCAATGAAAAGGAATAACTGCTGAGATGTGCAACAAAACTTGGATAAATCTCCAGAGAATTACGCTGGGTTGTGGGAAGTAGGAAAGTTCTTTTTTAAAGTTTCCTTTCTTGTTAAAGAATAAGTGTGCTAATAACTTAGTTAAGCCCTGTCCAATGCAGCTGTTAAACATGCCATGCTTACAGGCACGTAGTACATTCTATGTCCTTGTACTTTAACCAAGATATCTGTGCTGGACATACTCACAGGCATATCCCAGCTCTCCATTGCTTTTACCTGTTTGGAAAAGTTTTAAGTTATTAGCCAATCAGGTTTTAGTTTAAATTGTGAGGTCTGGCTCCAGCCAATGGAGATCAGACACAGCAGTAAGGACGACCCCAAATGCGTAAGGAATAAATTTGTGTGTTTTCCTTTGTTCTTTGTACTCTCGTAGCACAATGGCTAACAAGAGTACCCTTCTTGCAGTCCAGGAAGTAAAAATTGTGTTGCTGAAAGATCCTTTGTCCCAGTACTAATTTTTCTTTGCAGCACCAAGCATCTATTTCCAATATGGGTTAAAAAAGGTTACATACTCTATGATTTCATTTATAATTTTTTAATTCATTTTAATTTTTAAAATTATATGTGTAGATGGGGGTCTTGCTATGTTGCATAGGCTGATCTTGAACTCCTGGTCTCAAGTGATAATCCTACCTCAGCCTCCCAAAGTGCTGAGACCACAGGCATGAGCCACTGTGCCCGGCCCAATTCTATTTATATAACATTCTTGGAATGACAAAAGTTTGGAAATGGGGGAGAAAATGAGTGGCTGCCAGGGTTCAGGGCAGAAGGGGAATGTGAGTAGAAAAGGAGGAGAACTGGAGGAATACTGCTGGAGATGGATTCCAGCTCCGTATCTCCACTGCAGTATGGATACATGAAACTACACGTGTGATAAAACTAGAACTAACACGTATTTATAAAAATGGGTATGACAGGCCAGGCATGATGACTCACACCTGTAATCCCAGCACTTTCGAGGCTGAGGCAGGTGGCTCACCCAAGGTCAGAAGTTCAAGACCAGCCTGGCCAACATGGTGAAACCCCATCTCTGCTAAAAATACAAAAATTAGCCAGGCTTGGTGGCACATGCCTGTAATCCCAGCTACTCGGGAGGCTGAGGCAGGAGAATCGCTTGAACCCAGGAGGTGGAGGTTGCAGTGAGCTAAGATTGTGCCACTGCACTCCAATCTGGGTGACAAGAGTGAAACTCAGTCTCAAAAAACAGAAACAGAAACAAAAATGGGCACAATAAAAACTGGAGAAATCTGATTGACGGACTATATCTATGTTAGTATCTGAGTAGTGATATTATACCATAGTTGTGTAAGATGTTACCACTGGGGGAAACTGAGATCTCTTTGTAGTATTTCTTTCAACTCTATGTGAATCTAAAATTATCTCAAAAAATTTTATTTATTTATTTATTTATTTTGAGACAGAGTCTTGCTCTGCCACCCAGGCTGGAGTGTAGTGGCGAGATCTCAGCTCACTGCAACCTCCACCTCCTGGGTTCAAGCAATTCTTCTGCCTCAGCCTCCCATGTAGCTGGGACCACAGGTGTATGCCACCATGCCCAGCTAATTGTGTGTGTGTGTGTATTTTTAGTAGAGACAGGGTTTCACCATGTTAGCCAGGATGGTTTCGATCTCCTGACCTCGTGATCTGCCCACCTCACCCTCCCAAAGGGCTGGGATTACAGGTGTGAGCCACTCCCCCAAGCCAATTATTATTATTATTTTTTTTTTTTCAAAAAATAAACACAGCCAGGTGCAGTGGCTCTTCCCTGTAATCCCAGTACTTTGGGAGGCTGAGGGAGGAGGATCACTTGAGGCCAGAAGTTCAAGACAAACCTGGGTAACAAAGTGAGACCTCACATCTACAAAGAATTTTAAAAATTAGCCTGGCTTGGTGGTGCATGCTTCTAGTTTTAGCTCTTTTGGAGGCTGAGCCAAGAGTATCACTTGAACCCAGGAGCTGGAGGCTACAGTGAGCTATGATTACACCACTGCACTCCAGCCTGGGAGACAGAATGAGACCCTATCTCTTAAAAAAATATGACTTTATAAAAGGGGGAACTACGGGTCCCCACATTTGCTAATGGGCAAGGCAGGAGCCTGGAAGAGATTCCCCCCCGTCTCTATCCCCCTCCCCACCCTTTCCTTGCAGCAACTTCACAGGACCTCTTCCAGAGGAGGTCTGTTCTGGAAAAATCCACCCCACTGCTGTGAGTTCTTTGCCTCTTTATTCTGGGACACACAATGTTGGCAGCTCAGTACCAGGGCTCCATCTAGAAGCCAGATAACTAAATCCGGATAAAGGAACCAGACAGGCTGGGGAGGGGAGGGCTGTCAAACTTCTTCCACTGGTTTACATGACACAGAATCCATATTGGTTCAACCTGACAGCCCTCTCTCCATGTACACTTATTTTTGGGTTTCCTGCTATACCGTAGCATAGGAGAGGTCACAGTTGGTGCAGGGTCCAATGATGGAATGGGGGATTCTGATTATTCAAGCACCAATGTCCTAATCCATCATGACCAAAATCATGTACTAGTACTCATAATTCACAGGGCGTTGTGGCAATCTGGCCTCTAACCTCTGAGCATTTATGCCACTGTAAAATGGACATACACTTTATCTTATAGAGTGTCGTATAGTCAGGCACTATGAAAAAGACATAAACATCCCTGACACCTGACAAAGAGATAGGTTCCCAAAATGGCAGTATAGACTGGGCAACTGGAGGGCACATGGGGTCTTGGGAATCTTGGGAGATGTCAGGAGACTGGACACCAATGACCAACGCCCCAGTGGGAAAACTGCACATCTCAGCAGAGGCTACAGGATGTCTCTCCTGACTGCTGCTCTAATGCTGTATAACCCTGGCCGTCACATGTCACCCTGGTGAGCCGAGAGGAGGAGGACAAGTGTTGGACCTAAGTTGAAACTTGAAATGACTGAGTTCACCTGTAAGCGATTAACTAGATGAAGTTTTCTGCTTTTAGGGAGAGCGGAAGATTGGTCACAAATCAGGTCAGGTTGTGGAAAAGGTTATTTTTTGTACCCCTGAGTTTGCAGTCTATACAACACTGGAGCCACTACACAGGTACACACTTTCATATGCAGTGTGTGCTTACACACTAATATACATAGACCATGAGCATTCTCACATGCATATACCCAGCGGTGCACTAGTAAGTGTTCACAGCCAGCTTTCTGGAAAACAACAATAAGAACAACCTGAGTCATAGCAGTTACTGATTTCTGTGGTGTAAATACTCCCACCATGGTGATTTCAAGCTACCAACTTAATTACACCTCATGGAAACTGGGGAGTTGTACATAAAACTGGGTCTTTGTGAGCTGTGTGAGCTGGCTCCAGCACAAGTCACAGGTGCACATTTATGCATCTGCCTAAAGGTGTCTAAATACGCAGGCTTGCTTAGGTTTCTTCAGTAACTGACATGTTAACTTGAAATCTGTAGACACATTAGTATAGAAAAATACCTGAGGACGTCATCTCAACTGTATGCATCTGTAGACACATTCCGTCACTTAGAAACATATACAAAGACAAGTTCAAATATATTTTTAAAATATACGCCTACACATAGATTGACACAGGCCAGGACATGCATATAAACTCACACATAGACACCCACATGCTCAGAAAGAAGAGGGAATAAACCAACCAGATTTGCTCAGGTTGCTGCCCTGGCCTGAGGCCCCATATCCCTCAGGACAACTTCAGATCAAGGCAGATAAGGTCCCTCTTTTCTTTCAGTTCCTTTACATGGCTGAAGAGACTTGAAGGACAGAACATTTACGCCAGCTGTCTATGGCTGCCTCTGCACTCTGGGGACCCCAGGCATCCCTCGTCCCTTCTGGGTTGGTCCTAGCAGTCCCATAGGCCGTCTTTCCCTTGCTTTGCAAATGCCAGCCTCAGAGTCCCACCTCCACCCTTAGTAAGGAAGCCCCTGACCCCTGCCTCCCTCACTGTGGGAAAGTGAACTCCAGCCTCTCTCTCCTTCCTCATCCCAGATCAATGGCAGATGTCAGCATGACCCCCCTCCTGGCTCCCTCCCTGTGACTCCTGCTCTGCCCCCACCCCCACCTCCATCACTTGCTTATTTATCCCTCACCTGGGCCAATGTCCAGCCTTCTAAGTGTTTTCCTTCTCCAAACTCTCCCTTCCCATTTGTCACCCTATAAGTAACCTGCCAGATTATTTTAAAGCACAGGGCTGAGGTCACACATGTACCAACAACTTCTAATGCAAGACCAACTAGGACCAGATCTCTCTGAGGCCCCTGACCACATATCCAACTCCTGCTTCCTCAGTTCACAATTTCACTTCTTAGTTTTTCTTTCTCTTCCTGTTCTGTTCTGTAAAATTAGTCTCTGCTGTGGAATTTGCTTGCTCCCTTCTTTAGTTCACAATCAGGCATTTACTACCTCTCATGTTTTGCGGCACCATGCTTTACAGTTTATAAACCACTCTCAAAGCTATTTGTGAAGGCCAGGCGCGGTGGCTCATGCCTGTAATCCCAGCACTTTGGGGGCCAAGGCGGGCAGATCACAAGGTCAGGAGTTCGAGACCAGCCTGGCTAACATGGTGAAACCCCCATCTCTACTAAAAATACAAAAATTAGCTAGGCGTGGTGGCGGACGCCTGTAATCCCAGCTACTCAGGAGGCTGAGGTAGGAGAATCGCTTGAACCCGGGAGGCAGCAGTTGCAGTGAGCCTAGACCGTGCCATTGCACTCCAGCCTGGGAGACAGAACAAGGCTCCATCTCAAAAAAAAAAAAAAAAAGCTATTTGTGGAGCACTGAGCCCTGGACATACTGTGGAGAGTAAAAACAGATGTGGCTGATTAAGTCAATAAAATCTGTTGAGGACCCTGACCAAAAGTCATCTGTTCCAAAATCTTAAGTGAATCTGTGAGGAAAGATATTTTATCATTGCCTCTCTTACCACTCTTCCCCCCGACTCCCAAACTATGGCCTCTCTGGGGTCATGGGGACAAAGTACAGAAGACAGGCTTGCAGATTCTTAAAGAACTTTATCTAGATCCGTTTGGCTTTGAGTAAAAAAAAAAAAAAAAAAAAAAAAAGTTAAAACATTTAAAAAAACAAAAAACAAAACTGTATCAACCTTGTGAGCATCATGAGAGCAGCTACTGGGATGCTGCAAGCCCAGTGCAAACTTGTGTACCTTGCTATCATGCAACATCTTGAATTTTCTTCCCTTTATATTAACTACCCACACATAATAAGCCGCATCTATTATTTGTGTGAGCCTAGGCTTATTACTTTGATTTCAGAGCCTCCATTTCTTCACCTGTAATATGTGATTAGAAATCTGTCATTCTCGAGCCATCACCTCCTCGGCTTCATGGCCACCCTTAGACCCCTTGTGAAACCCAAGACTGTCAAAAAGAGAACCAAGAAGTTCATCCGGCACCAGTCAGACCAATATGTCAAAATTATGCGTAACCGGAGGAAACCCAGAGGTATTGACAACAGGGTTCATAGAAGGTTCAAGGGCCAGATCTTGATGTCTAACATTGGTTATGGGAGCAACAAGAAAACAAACACATGCTGCCCAGTGGCTTCTGGAAGTTCCTGGTCCACATGTGAAGCAGCTGGAAGTGCTGCTGATGTGCAACAAATCTTACTGTGCTGAGATCGCTCACAATGTTTCCTCCAAGAACCACAAAGCCATCGTGGAAAGAGCTGCCCAGCTGGCCATGAGTCACCAACCCCAATGCCAGGCTGTGCAGCGAAGAAAATGAGTAGACAGCTTATGTGCACGTTTTGTGTTTAAATAAAACGGTAAAAACTGCAAAAAAAAAAAAGAAAAAAAGAAATCTGTCATTCTCGGCCTGCCACAATGGCTCACCCATGTAATCGCAGCACTTGGAGGCCGAGGCAGGCAGATCACTTGAGGTCGGGAGTTCAAGACTAGCCTGGCCAACATGGTGAAACCCTGTCTCTACTAAAAATACAAAAATTAGTCAGGCGTGGTGGTACATGCCTGTAATAGCAGCTACTTGGGAGGCTGAGGCAGGAAAATCACTTGAACCCAGGAGGCAGAGTTCGCAGTGAGCCAAGATTGCGCCACTGCACTGCAGCCTGGACCAAAGTGGGACTCTGTCTCAAAAAAACAATAACAACAACAACAAAACTGTCATTCTCATAAGGTTTTCAGGATGATCAAACAAGATAAAGGTACATATCAAACAAGATAAAGGTACATAAAATAGCTTTAAAGAATTATAATGTACAATATAAATGTATCTATTCAATGCCACTTTCTTCTTTAAATCAATTATATGGCCATTATTTATTTCATAAATAGGCACTCAGTGACTTTGAAATATTATGGTCCAGATGGAGACAAAACAGGGTTCTACAACAGAAATATAACGTGGTCAAAATTTGGTATTTTCTAGTAGTGACACCAAAAAAGATAAATCAGCAAAATTAATTTTAGTAATCTATAATTTTGACCTACTGTATCCAGAATGTTATCTTTTAACATGTGATTCATATAAAAGTTACCCTCTTTTTGGTACTAAGTCTTTGAAATCCTGTGTGTCTTTTACATTGACAGCACATCTCATTTGGGACTAACCACATTTCAAGTGCTCAGTAACCACATATGGATACTGTGTAGGACACACTAAATGGTAATGTAAATACAAATTAGTTAAGATCTGTGAAGTACTTTATGGCTGCCAAAAGTCTTCTGGCATTTGAATTTTGTGTTAGCCCCAGCAGGTGCATATTTATCATTTCCATTTTGTAAAGGACAGGCTGCAGCAATTACCTGTAAGTCACCTAAGATCATCCAGCTAGTAAATGGTGAACTCAATTCTTGTCTTAAACCTGGTCACTTTCCCTTTTGCTTGTCTAAACAAGCAATACAAACTTAGTATTATCATACACATAGGTCCCTTGGCTCACTGCACCAGTGCAGGAGAGAAACAATTATTTCAAAATCCACCGACAATCTAGTCTTCAAAATCCTGCCCAGTTTAATCCCACCAGAATCTATTAACTCTATTTTAAAAATGTATGTTAATCTTCCAGCTTTAATCTGCTGTGAATAAAAATGCCGTAGGCAGGTATAAAAAAAATCCTACCCTCCTCTATTATAGTCTCCATCTGATATAGAATACATGATGTACACATATTCTGCAAATGAATACATGATATACAGTCTATCATGCAGCGATTTACTTTTTACTCTTCTGAATTACAACGTGGTACCGTAGGAAATGAGGAAGCTTAAAAAGCCAAATTTTCTCACTAAAGCATAACCAGACACAGCAGGCTATCAGGGGTTTCTCTACCAGAAGATGGCAGGCAGTCAAGAAGGACTCAGTTGGACCAGCCACAGGCCAGCTGATCTTCCGGAACAGATGCCAAGGGCAGCTGACCGCCCTTTTTGGCCCTCGAAGCTGTTCCTTGCGGGCCCAGAACTGCCCAGAGGAGACAGAGGAGGCCCTCAGGAGCCACAGCTCTTCCTGACCTGGCCAGTATTTGCACCCCTGGGAATCCCCTTCCCTTACCCGATACCATGCAAGGACGGGGAGCGGGGTGGGGGCTGAAAGGCAATAAAAAACTTGTAAAGCCGTATCTGCTAGTTCTCCCAGTAGGCTAGGTCCCTGCAAATAGCCTCCACAAGAACTAAACTGGGTGGCTGAAGGCTCCCGCCTCAGGGGTGCCGGGACCGCCTCCAGGGCTTGTCCCCGTTTCAGTCCCCGTTCCTCCCGGATCCGCACATTCACACGAGCGCAGAGCAACAATTCTCCGCGGGTGTTCGTGTGTGACTGTGTGATTCGTCTTCGCCTGGCAGATATCGGGTTGAACATTACAGTAATTTCTGCAACAGGCCCACGGGCGCAGGTCCCTGAGCCCACAGATTCACCGGGGTCTGGCCGAAAGTGCGTCACAACCTACGTAGCCCAAGAGCAATGCGCGGGAGCAGCGCGACTCAACGTGGGGGCTGTCCGCAAATTCCGGGCGCTAAGGGGAGACAAGGCAGTGACGTGTCCTAAGGGTCCGACCGCCCCAGATACCCCTCTTTGGTTCCACCGCTTGAGATAGTGTACATCTCTGGAAGCAGGATCCAAGAAGAAGGGAGGGGGCCGCTGCGGACCGCAGTCGGTCGGCCGGGAGGCGACGTCCGCCCGTAGCCAACCTGAGAGACTCAGCGACTCACGGCTCCTACTGGCGCCCCGCCCCGCGCATGCTCGCGCACTGGGAGTCAGCTGGCTGCGCAGGCGGTCACGGGACGCGGGGCGGTGCCCAGCCAGCTGGAGGGAGGGAAGCGTCAGGTGGGGGAGGGAAGCAAACGGCGAGACCAGCGGCGACGGTAGCTGCAGCATGGCCGGGATCTATGGGGGTGTGGAGGGGTGAGTGCTGCCTGGCGGAGGGAGCCTGGGCCCGAGGGCGGGGCGGGAAGCCGTGGCCAGGCTGGCAACCTGCTGGCCTCGCGCCTCGGCTTCCGGGCACTTTGGGCGGCGGGGCCTTGAGAAGAAGAGGTGTGTGCACGCGCAGGGGCGCCGTGGCGCGCGCGGCCGTATGCCTTGCGGGGACTCTGCGTGTGCCACAGCCACACCCCGGGTGGGGGATCCTTTGTGTTTCATGGCGGAACCACGCCCCTTTCTCCCATGAAAGACCCACTCCGCTGTCTACAGTTGGAGAAGCAGCTCCTTTTCCCTATTCCTGACTTTGGACGGAGTTTTGCAGAACAGGTGTCAGGTGTGAAATTGTTGAGCCGGGCAGGATGGGGAGTGGGAGTGGGGAGAAGCGGGACAAAGATCTTGGCTGGACATTATCCGGGAGCTGGAGCAGCTGCGAGCCAGAGTGCTAGGTTGTCCGGATGTCTGAAAACCGCTCCATCCCTGCTGGCTTTCCATGCTGCTTACACTACATTGCATTTTTCTGCTCAGAAGCTTGTTTACTGAACTTTTTATAATAGCTCTGCCACTGGGTATGACTATGGACAAGATATTTGCCCTCTCTGGGCTTCAGTTACCATATGTTCAAAGTGAGGATAGGGATAAATAGGATCACTGTGCCCTGCTAGTGGCAACATTCTGTGAATCCGTGTGTGTGTCAAATCAGGGAATAATGGGGGGTGGCTGTCCTCTCCGCCAGGGCACTGTACTTTCAAATCTGTGATTGGTTTCACTTCTTGGCAGCCACACGCCACTGCTGACCCACAGACCACAAAGTCTTTTCACATGAATTGTTAGGAATGATCTTTCCCATCCTTTATCTGTACCACTTAAAAACAGTATAGGAGTCTGCATTCATTTTTGTTATAGTCATCTGTAAGATATGACCCGTTTCTTCCTGTTCGTCAGGATATTCTTTTAGATGTTTAATCTGCCACCTCATGTATTAACTACCCCCTGGAAATGTCATGTCTCTTTGAGTTTGATGAGCAATCTTCAGTGTCCTCTTCTGCCACTCCTAAAAGTAGTGATCTATAAAGAAACATATATCCCACCACCACAGATCTCCCTGTAAACTACTGTGGCCCCCAGTAACCAACATTTGAAGGTTTAGTTGCTTAAGTATATATAAACTCACCCTGCCGTCTGGTCAGCATTTCTCCGAAAGGTGTCTTGAAGACCTTGGCAGCTGGAGCTTGAAAGTCAGCCTTTAGCTGTTGTGACGGGAAGCAGAGAGATATACCATTTTCCTTAGGAGTGTTTGCTGAGCATTGCCTGTGCTAGCTTCTGTGCTAGTTCTGAGAGGATGAGTGATTGGGAGCATGACCCAGTGGAGCTTGAAGTCTAGTGACAGGTGGACACAAAGTCATTAAACACACTTCATACAGAGGAGTCTTTAATAACTTTGGGGGCACTATCAAGGTTTAACTAATGGAGACTTAACTAATTTGTGGGGGGTGGGCCACACCTCAGAAAAGGTTTCAAGGACTAGGTGAAGTGTAAGTAGAATCTTGCAGGATAAGGAGGACATCCCCAAGGGAAGAGGAGTGAGAATTGTGTTTCAGTTAAAGAGCACACAAACACTGAACCACAGAGGTGGGTTTGGGAGCGGTGATTGAGTTTGTTGAAGCTGTCTCCATCACACTAGGCTCTGCCAGTGTGGACAGCACAAGCTTGGCTCTGTCGGTGGGTTTTCCAAGCAAGACTGAGTGCCCTCTCGTGTTCTGTAGGGGAGGCACACGGTCCAAGGTCCTTTTAATCTCAGAGGATGGGAAGATCCTGGCAGAAGCAGATGGACTGAGCACAAACCACTGGGTAAAAACCACACCGAGGGGACCAGAGGGCTTGGTTCTGATTTTACTCTCTGTAATTCCTGTTGAGGTGGTGGCTGGGGCTCATAGAGCAGCCTGTAGGGGCAACACAGCTTCTGCAAGCCTTTGTAACTCCTCCTTCCCTTGATTGGGGCCAGCTGATCGGTACAGACAAGTGTGTGGAGAGGATCAATGAGATGGTCAACAGGGCCAAACGGAAAGCGGGGCTGGATCCTCTGGTACCTCTGCGAAGCCTGGTGAGTTTGGGGTGGAGCCTGGGATTCAGCCATCAGTGACCCTGAGACAGGTTGCAAGTTTCGACTAGATGAGTTTGACGACTGTAGAGGGAAAGACCTCCAAGACTTAGTCCCTGGGGTCAAAACTGTCATAATCTCATCTGTGTCATGGCTTCACTTGCCACCTACAAACTACAAGTGTGTTGGAAGAGCACAGGGCTTTGGAGAGCTGCTGAGACCTTGGTTTGAATCCCAGCTTTACTGCTCATTATCTGTGTAACCCTGTGTAGGTTACTTATCTTCTGTAAGCCTCAGTTTCCTCATTTGGAAAATATGGATAATAGCTACCTCAGAGTTGTTGGGAAAGTCAAATGACATGATACATTGCAGAGTGGTTAGTATAGAGCCCGACCCATAAGCACTAATTAAATGTTAGCTCTTATTACTCCTGGCTCAGACTCTTTCTCCCAAGTTTCGGTAGCTCCAGCTACTCCCTGAACATACACGTGAGATGTTCGGCAGACATAGGCAACCCCGCGTACGCCAAACCAAGCTTACCTCTCCGTCTCCTCTCACCTTGTCCCACTGCCTGATCTTTCTGTTAAGAGCACTAACACTCTCCCAAGCTCCAAAGCTGACATTGTTGAATCCCCCTCGTCCGTCCACCCCCAGTCCAGGTTGTTCTTGCAACCACAGCCTTCTGAGGGGTCATTGTGTGGGGTGAAAGGAGGACTGGGGCTGGGTGAGCAGGGTATGGCTGGATGTGGACAACAGGAATCAGGCATCAGGATGGGGGAGGGGGTTGAGAAAGAGCTGGGGCTGGGGCTCTGGACACTGGCTCACCTCCCACATGGCCTAGGGCCTATCTCTGAGCGGTGGGGAGCAGGAGGATGCAGTGAGAATCCTGATCGAGGAGCTGAGGGACCGATTTCCCTACCTGAGTGAAAGCTACTTAATCACCACTGATGCCGCCGGCTCCATCGCCACAGCTACACCGGATGGTGAGGAAGTGGAGGGAGGGGGTGAGATTGAGAACTGGTTTTCTTGGGAAAGTCCCCTAGGTATAGCTGACAAAACTCATTCTGCAGATATCCAGAAGGCAGCCTCTCCTACATTCCCCTAGACTCCTTTCAGTAGTCTAAGTCTCTGCCAGAGCAAGGACCAGGCAGCAGGAGGGAGAGCAAGAAAGGTCTCTTGATGGGAATCCGAGTAGAGTCAAACAGAACTCCCCTGTGGACGAGGAAGCCCCTGGGGGTGGTGTGGTGGGGAAGGCAGGCTGGGGAAGCTGTCAGGGCTGAGGAGGAGGTGGGGTGGCCCTGTGAGAGTGCTGGTGTCATGGGATTGGCGTTTGAATCCCAGTTCCTGTTTTGCCAGCTATACCATCTTGGCGAAGTTCTAAAACTCTGAGTTTCAATGTCCTTATCTATAAAATAGAGGTAGTTGTATTCATAAGATGGTTTCAGGTATGAGTGAATATCACTGTGAGAACGGGGTCTAGCACCATCCCAGTAAAGCAGGCAGAGTCACCGGAAGGCTGGCTGGGCAAGGAGCCACCTTCCCTCTGAGAGGTGCAGGCTTGTGTTTCTCTTTGTCCCCCTAGACAGGGGCATTATGGGATTGGAGTTTTTCTGAGACCCAGGCCCTGACCCTCAGGCAGGAAACTAGCTGGGCTCAGTTTTCTCTTCTACAGCACTGGGTGGTGATCCCTTGCCTGGGGCTGGTTTCTGTCCTGTCTCCACAGTTGCAGGCTGTTACTCTGTGCCAGGCCTTGGCCACACTGAGCCTCCCATTTCCTTTCCCCAGGTGGAATTGTGCTCATCTCTGGAACAGGCTCCAACTGCAGGCTCATCAACCCTGATGGCTCTGAGAGTGGCTGTGGTGGCTGGGGCCATATGATGGGTGATGAGGGTTCAGGTGAGCTCACTGACCAGCCCAGCTCCAGGTCCTGGATCTGCCCCTTCCTTCATTCCCCATCTTTGTCTCTCTACCCTTGACTCTGAGCCTTTGGGGCCTCCTGGGGACAGCTTCTGAACCTGGCCATTCCACGTGCAGGATGACTGAGGTCATAGAGGTGCAAATGCTGGCCTAGCTGCTGACCCTGCTCTCCAGCAGCGACTCGCACCCCGGGACTCAGATTCATCCCTCAGCACAGGGGCCTGCCTGTGTTGGCTTGGAGTCCTTAGGGAGAAGTTGAAACTGAGGGTAAGGCCATAGATGCCAGGAGCTGCCATACCAGTCTGCTAGGGGGAAAGGGGTTTAGAAGCCCTTGCCACCATCACCTCTCTACAGGTAGCATGTGTATATTTTCATAGGGACCCTTGAGGTCCAGTTCATGGCAGCGACTCCAGTGGTGTTTGTGACAACAGAGTGACCTTGTCTTATCTTTGGGTAGGAGCTGGTGTGACACAGCCTCACCTACTCTGTCTTCCCCTCCAGTTTTCCCTTATCTTGGTCAGTCAGATACAGTTTGATTAGAGATGCGCCCGCACCCCCTGCCAACCCCCATTGGGAATCAGAAAACCTAATTTATATAAAACTCAAGCAGATCACTAACCTGTTCTGGATCTGAGTTTCCTTCCTCATGAGCTCAAGGTGACTGCTCCCATCTTCTTAGCCCTCTCTGCTTCCTGCAGCCTACTGGATCGCACACCAAGCTGTGAAAATAGTGTTTGACTCCATCGACAACCTAGAGGCGGCTCCTCATGATATCGGCTATGTCAAACAGGCCATGTTCAGCTATTTCCAGGTACTCCCCCTGCTCCCAGTAAACACGCACACTTGGAGTAGGGCAGTGAAACACTCCAAGTAAGAGTGGATGCAGGGGGTGCCTGGGTGGGCTGGCAGGAAATAGGATGAGTTGTGGATGAGGACAGGCTTCACAGTGATGTGGGCAGTGCATTCTAGGAGGGTGTCAGTCATGAGGAAGGGGTGGTTTAGGGACAGGTGATTAGCCAGACTTCATTTCTGGGCAGCTAGAACCTGCTGGGAGGTGAAAGCAATGGCATTCTAGGCTAGAATGAAAAGTGCAGGTCAGGGGCAGAGATAGCAGGTAGAGTATAATAGATGCCCTGGGCTGTGAGCTCTTCTGGTCTGTTTGGGTCAAGAGAGCCCCTGAAGAGGTGGACAGGGTGAGTTCTGGGGGAGATGCATCGTCCTCCCCAGGGCGTTGGGGATTGGCTATTCTTACCTGTGCTGTGTTCATTTGCAGTGAATTAGGAAGCATCTGCCTTTAGCGGAACCAGAGGTAAAAGACAAAAGAGAAGGTGGAAGGAAGAGGACAAGGCCAAGCAGTTTATTTGATAGTTACCTGTGAGGCCCAGTTAGTCTTTCTGTCCAGCCATGTAGTGGACTGGGGCTGGGGCCAGGACGAGGACCAAGGAAGGGAAATAGAGATGCTGGGAAGTAGGGCCTGGATTCTCAGGGCTGAGGAGCCCCAGCTAGGCCAAGGTGAGGAATAGGGAGGGACCAGGAAGAGAAATTACTGGATGAGCAGGTGTTGTAGGAAGTGCATTTAGAAACTATTAAGCTGTCCTGACTCAGCCAGTTGGTCCTAAACTCCACTGATATGTCACTCCTCCCTCTTCTATCCTTTAGTCATTCTTACAGGGTTGTGACAAAGATCAAATGAGATAGTATATAACATGCTTAGTGCATTGCTGTAGGTACTCAAGTTTTACCACCCACCCCCTCAGACATTTACTTAAAATATATTCTGGGGGCTGGGCATGGTGGCTCATACCTGTAATCCCAGCACTTTGAGAAGCCAAGGCGGGTAGATCACTTGAGGTCAGGAGTTCAAGACCAGCCTGGCCAACATGGTGAAATGCCATCTCTATTAAAAATACAAAAATTAGCCAGGTGTAGTGGTAGGCACCTATAATCCCAGGTACTCGGGAGGCTGAGGCAGGAGAATGGCTCGAAGCCAAGAGGCAGAGATTGCAGTGAGCTGAGATCGCAGCATTGTACTCCAGCCTGGGTGACAGAGCGAGACTCTGTCTCATTAAGAAAAAAAAATGTATTCTGGAGAACCACTGGTTCCTCAGGACCTTAGAGGTGTTAAAGGTGTGTAAGTTTGTTGGGATTGGAAGGACCTACCTTCTGTGGTCAAGTAAGTTTTGGGAGAAACAAACGGATTTCTTGATTGCAGAACTTCTCAGAGTCTTTAATTTGCCAATGTGCACTGTGACTCCCCCATGGGAGAGTTTCAATATGCAATATTCCTTCGATTCCTTTGACCAAAGAATTCTTTTCAAGAAAACCCCAACCCAGCTACTCAGGAGGCTGACGTGGGAGGATTGCTTAAGGCCAGCCTAGGCAACAGCAAGACCTTGTCTCTAAAAAGAAAAAAAAATTACAAAAAAAGAGCAGCTTAAGAAACTATAGAAAACACTTTGGTGAAAACTATAGAAAACACTGTTCTCTGTGCTGCCTTCAAACTAGCCTGTAAAATAATGAAATCCATGTTGGGGAAAATAAAGAACTTTTCTCAAATGAGAAATCTCAAATCTTTGTATTTTGGAGTTAAAAAAAATTATTCTAGAGTTTCCAACAGTAGAGACATTAGGAAGGCCAACTGTGGTGGACAGATTGGGGATTTTCTTTTGCTTCTGATGACTCTCTTGTCCGCTTTCTCCATCTCTCAGGTGCCAGATCGGCTAGGAGTACTCACCCACCTGTATAGGGACTTTGATAAATGCAGGTTTGCTGGGTTTTGCCGGAAAATTGCAGAAGGTACTGGAGGTGGGGGTGGGTTTTATCTGGCTTTGTCCAAAGACAGCCTCAGTTGGGGTATGGAGTGGGGTTCAGACAGGACTGGACAACAAATTTCCTCTCACCAAGTGACCTCAGTTCTCCGCCGTCATTGGCCTTGATGGTGGTGGGCCTCGGGGTGGAGGCAGAAGGGCACGTGGGTTGTGTTGAGTTTTGTATTACTTGTGTTTTTCTCTGTAATAGCTATCATGGTTTGTGTAGGCTGTATGCCTGTTTCTGATAAATTTATGAAGCAGTTGGCCTTTGGACACATCTGTAACTTTTTTTCCCTAGCCAATTATACTCAAAGAACTAGGGATTTTAGAGAGGTTAGGCATATTTTGTTGGGTGTCAGGGGATGCTGAACAGAGGGCTTATATGTCTATATGTTGGTCTTTCTCTACTGTAAGGCCCATAGTGCCTTAATTTGGGTTCCTGCAGCCTCAGGGCATTCTAGGGCTCTCTTCGATCCTGCTGGACTGAGTCCCCTCTAGAAGAGAGCCAGGAACAGGCTACCCACCAGCAGACTGTTGGAAGTGGGTGGAAGGCACTGACAGGAGTACCAGCTGTTCAGCCAGGGTCCTGGGTACCCAGGGCTGAGAGCCTCATAGGAACAGACTCATAGTAATTCATTGTGTGCTGGATACAAACCAGGTGCATTATACTCCTTTAGTGGCAGCTGCCCTCCCTTCCTGAGTTGGGGACCTGAGTGAGCACCTCTGTACAGTGCACCCCTCCACAGAGGGAGGTAACTGGTGTGTATGTCAGTGGAGACTTGCTTCTGCACCTGCCACGAGGTGGGCATCCATCCTGCAGTAGACTCCTGCTAGCTCAGGGTGCTTCCATGGTGGCTCCCTTGCAACAGAGAGAATAGCTCAGGACTGGCAGCTCCCTCGTTTCTCACCAGTTCCCTTCTTCCATCCTCCCTACTCCAGGTGCTCAGCAGGGAGACCCCCTTTCCCGCTATATCTTCAGGAAGGCTGGGGAGATGCTGGGCAGACATGTCGTAGCAGTGTTGCCTGAGATTGACCCGGTGAGTTGAGGTGGGAGTGAAGGTGGGGAGCTGCTGGGCCAGGGGTGGTCCTTTTCCCACTGGGGGATGGGACTATCCCATCAAACCCTCTGTAAGTTGGATACTATTTTAAATGAACTTAGGGTCTGAGAAACATTCTGCAGAATGTCTATAACAAAAAAGTTCTTTGGTCAAGTGCCCCACTCTGTAATTGGTCTGTAACCTATATTTATATGTAGTAAATTGGTTTAATGTGCATGTGTGCATGTGTTGTTCCCTTTCTTTTCTTTTTTTTTTTTTTTCTCGTTTTGTTTTTTTTTTTTTTTGAGACAGACTATCATTCTGTTGCCCAGGCTGGAGTGCAGTGGTGCAATCTCGGCTCACTGCAACCTCCGCCTCCTGGGTTCAAGCGATTTTCCTGCCTCAGCTTCCTGAGGTGATGAGACTACAGGCGCCTGCCACCACACCCAGCTAATTTTTGTATTTTTAGTATAGATGGGGTTTCATCATGTTGGTCAGGCTGGTCTCGAACTCCTGACCTTGTAATCTGCCCACCTCAGCCTCCCAAAGTGCTAGGATTACAGGTCTGAGCCACAGCACCCAGCTTTTTTTCTTTTTTTGAGACACAGTCTCACTCTCAGCCAGGCTGGAGTGCAGTGGTGTAATCTCTGCTCACTGCAACCTCTGCCTCCCACTCCACCTCCCAGGTTGAAGTGATTCTCATGCCTCAGCCTCCCCAGTAGCTGGGATTACAGGCACACATCACCATGCCCAGCTAATTTTTGTATTTTTAGTAGAGACGGGGTTTTGCCACGTTGGCCAGGTAGGTTTTGAACTCCTGACCTCAAGTAATCCACCCATCTCGGCCTCCCAAAGTGCTGGGATTATAGGCATAAGCCGCCGTGCCTGGCCTGTCCCCTTCTTCCAGTCATGTTTCTGTTCATTTTCCTCACTTTTCTCTTTCCTTCCTCTCTATTGTTGCTTAACTCTTTTTTCCTTCCTCTTCTCTCCTTGCCCTTTTTGAATCTCTCCTGTTTTCCTCCCTTTTTCCTTTCCTGAGTCTATCTTCTGTTTCTTGGCTTGAGGGAGAGTAACTGGGATAGGGTGGGTTGGTCATAGGAAATTCCTGCCTTCAGCACTGGAGAGACTAGATTGGCCCCTGTATCCATTTTCTGCTCTCCACCCAGGTCTTGTTCCAGGGCGAGATTGGCCTCCCCATCCTGTGTGTGGGCTCTGTGTGGAAGAGCTGGGAGCTGCTGAAGGAAGGTGAGCCTGTGGGGAGGTGGGAAGGGTAAGGGCAGGGGATGGCGCTGGAGAGGAGGTGGCCCAGGAAAGCTGCTTGCCCCAGAGAGAACCTACTCCCTGGACCCTGAGGTCCAGACTTGCCACTGATACCCCAACCTCACTCTGCCATTGGGCCCTTTAATAATGTCCCATCCACCTTCCTTGAACTCTTGAAAAGATGTTGTATTACAAATGATTTATTGAATAGTACCCACTTTTTTTTTTTTTTTTTTGAGACAAAGTCTCACTCTGTTGCCCAGGCTAGAGTGCAGTGGTGCAATCTCGGCTCACCAGAACCTCTGCCTCCCGGGTTCAAGCAATTCTCCTGCCTCAGCCTCCTGAGTAGCTGGGACTACAGGTGCACACCACCATGCCCGGCTGATTTTTGTATTTTTAGCAGAGACGGGGTTTCGTATGTTGGCCAGGTTGGTCTCGGACTCCTGACTTTCTGATCTGCCTGCCTTGGCCTCCCAAAGTGCTGGGATTACAGGTGTGAGCCACCACGCCCGGCCTAGTAATCACTTTTAAAAAGTTAATTAAAGACAGATCTAACTTAAAATCTGAGCACTGACTGGCGTGGGATAACCCGTGGTAACATCCTTAGTCAGCATAATCCTACCCAGAAGAAAAGAGGCCTGCCTTCTTAGCCCTGGAAGCCTTATGCTAGGCAGTTGGATGATTTCCCCTGGACATTCTGAAGTAGCTCAAGAACTCCCATTGCTACCATGGAGTTCCTGGCATTGGGTCCTCTGGAGCTAGAGGAGGCCAGGCCCCCTGTGCTGCTGGCTCCAATATGCAAGTACCCAGTGCACCCTGTGTGCCAGGGATTTGGCATGTGGGCCCCTCCAGCACCTCTACAAGAGTAACTCAGGGTCTGGGCATCCTTGTCTGTCTTCCTTCCTGGTCCCATACAGGTTGCTGGTCTCTTACCTCTGTCCTTCTGTTCTTCCCTCCAGGTTTTCTTTCGGCGCTGACCCAGGGAAGAGAGATCCAGGCTCAGAACTACTTCTCCAGCTTCACCCTGATGAAGCTAAAGTACTCCTCTGCTCTGGGTGGGGCCAGCCTAGGGGCTAGGCACGTCGGGCACCACCTCCCCATGGACTATAGTGTCAATGCCATTGCCTTCTTTTCCTATACCTTTTCCTAGGGGCCTGGTCCCAGCTCCACCCACTCCAAGCTCAGTGGACACTGGGTCTGGAAGGAGTCTTTTGCTTCCTTTTTCCTTTTTACAAAAACACACATGGAAGAAAATAAACGCACTTTATCCACTCCCCAATTGGACTGCGTTGTCCAACACACGTGCTGTGTACAGCCTCAGTGCACCTGCCAGCAGATACCCCGGAGGGCTCAGGGTGGATTTAGTCCAAGGTTTAAAGCCCTGCCCCCAGGTGCGATCTGCATCCACTTAGCCTGCACTTGGGCAGATAATTTATCTGCGTGCTACCCTTCCCCCCACATTACCACACATATGCACTGTGTGGCTGCCAGTTAACCTGTGACCTGTTTCTCCTGTCGTGTCAAATGGGTAATGATCCCTGTGGGACCACAGTCACGAGAACCAAGTGTTCGCCATGCCAACCATCACAGGGAGGACCTTAGGCATACCACACAACCTCCTGGGACTCCACAGGGGCCAGGGTACAGTTCTAGACTGGGAGCATCCTTATCTCACTGGATTTAGTAATTGCAGGTAAGCAAGACATTTTGCCAGTTTTTCATATGAATGAGTTCTTGAAAGGTTACGAGGATTGCTGAGATCCAAGAAGACCAACGAGGCACCACTCACCTATTCCTGGCTACTACTAGCCTGGCTCTGCTTACAGCAGGACACTTTGTGTTTGTTGTGTGGCCCTGGGAATGAGGGGCATCAGTGAAGAGCGGACAAGATTCCTGTCCTCTGGATACCATAGTTCCACCGTGAAGACAAGCCTGAAGCTTCTGTTCCACTGCCTGTGCTGCTTGGTGAAGACTGAAGACAACAGTCTTGGTCCACAATAGCTGCCTCTCTAGCTGTTTATGAGGAGGCATGGATCATGTCGTGCACATCAGTTCTCCAACTTACAGACATCAGTTATTCTAGAGTTTGTTTTAAAATCGGGTTTCTGTCTTCTCCCCTCCCCTGCCCTAAGGTATCTGATGATAACTGGTTAAGGATAGATGGGGAATTTTTATTTTTATTATACTAAACAGCTGGAGTAATTTCTGCTGCAGAGGTCCAGCATCTGCACTTGAGGGAGTTCTATGCTACAGCTGCTAAGTTCTGATTAGGCCCTCTAAGGTGTCTTGAATACTACCTTGTCGCTCACGTCAGATGACACTGTTCTTTCACAGTGTAGCATTCATGTAGAACAGAAAGGTAACAGCTCTCCTTCCATCAGCTCTAGCCCAATGCTGCAAGTTAGAGTTTTGAGCAGTAAGAACTCCAACCAGGTCCCTTCTGAAAGAACAGCCAGCCATCTTCCCGTCCACCTATGACCAAGTCACTGTGGTCTAGCACTCAGCAAGTCTCCAGTCCAGCACCTGGTAAAAAGCTTGCAGAGAGAACAAGCACACAGCAGAGCTATCTTTGCTATCTTCCACAGTCCTGATAGTACTGTTGGGTTATGAATGAGTAGTGGGCTTTGGAGATTTTTTTAAATACACTCTCAGGATGAAGATCAAACAGTATTTTGGTGAAAAGAGTTTGTAGCTAGTGACACCTACTTTTGTTCGGAAGACGGCTATCACTTTTCCTTAGAATTGTCTAGACTATAATTCCAACTGGAAAGTGGAGCTTTTAGTGGAGGAGCACATCTTGACTTTTTCAGTCCCAGAATATAACTGTTGAAAAAAGGCAGTATGAAAGTGCATAGGTCAGATGTGTTCCTAGTTCCTGTCACGTTTAGGAGTTGTGATGAGGTTGCTTCCTCCCCAGTTATTAAGCATTAAGTTATTACACAGCTTGTAGTGCAGAAAATCATTAATTTAATCTAATTTTTGAGACGGAGTCTTGCTCTCTTGCCCAGGCTGCAGTGTGTAGGTGTGATCTAGGCTCACTGTGACCTCTACCTTCCCAGCTACTTGGGTGGCAAAGGCAGGAGGTTCAAGTGACTCTCCTGCCTCTGCCTCCCAAGTAGCTGGGATTACAGGCATGCACCACCACACCCGCTAATTTTTTTTGTGTATTTTTTTAGTAGAAAGGTTTCACTATAGGCCGGCCATGGTGGGTCACTCCTGTAATCCAAGCACTTTGGAGGCCAAGGCGGGCGGATCACCTGAGGTCGGGAGTTCAAGACCAGCCTAACTAACATGGTGAAACCCCATCTTTAAAAATAAAAAAAATAAATAATAAAAAAATAAAGGTTTTGCCGTGTTGACCAGGCTGGTCTCGAACTGCTTACCTCAAGCGATGCACCCACCTCAGCCTCCCAAAGTGCTGGGATTACAGGCAGTGTACCCCAACAGGCTATCAGGAGCAATTCAGGGAATTCTGCATTTCCAAGGCATTGGAGATGTATGTATTCGTCTCATCTGAGCCGGTAACAGCCCTGTGAGGAGACAAGAGAGCTTGGAACAAGCACTGGAATGAGGCTAGCACTGCCTTGTCTCCCTGTGTCATCTCGGGGATAGTACACCCTCATCTGTCCCATTCATTCAGCAAACTATTGAATGTCTTGTAGGTGTGATGAGTACTCTAAGCATTAAAAATAAGTACACCAGGCTGGGCATGGTGGTTCACGCCTGTAATCCCAGCACTTTGGGAGGCCGAGGCGGGTGGATCACTTGAGGTCCGGAGTTCAAGATCAGCCTGACCAACATGGTGAAACCTGACTGTACTAAACATACAAAAATTAGCTGGGCATGTTGGCAAGTGTCTGTAATCCCAGCTACTTGGGAAGCTGAGACAGGAGAATTGCTTGAAACCAGGAGGCAGAGGTTGCAGTGAGCCGAGATCATACCACTGTACTCCAGCCTGGGTGACAGAGCGAGACTCTGTCTCAAAAAAAAAAAAAAAAAAAAAAATGAATATACCATCCACCTCTTCAAGGAAGCTGCATTCTAATAAACCCTATATACACAAAAATGCATATAACTATAGTATTTTAAAACACCATAAATAGGCAAGTCAGCTCAGAATACCCCAGCCCCCCTGCTTCCATTTTTAGGAAGGAGGCAAAGAAATGATAGGCCTCAGAGCAAAACCCACGGGCCCTGGGCTGGTCCCATATAATTTTTACCATATCATAAAGCCCCTCGAGAAATCACTGGGAGATTTGAGTGAGGTTTAAGTTGAAATAATTAGGCATCCCCAAACCATAATCACAACAGCAGGGACTGTAGCTGCCTGGTCACCCCCTGTAACCCCTGTGCCTAAAACAATGCTTGACACGCAGCAGGCTGTGAAACTTGTTCAATGGCTGAAAGGCACATAGGGAATACTTGTTTCTAGGTAGGAGTCAGTTTTGCCCAGAAACAGGAAAACAAATGCCTAGTTTCCCTTCTCGCCCAAAGATCCCACTGCCTCTTTGTTCAAAGCTATACATATCATTGCCACTATTGGCTACTGTATATTAAGTGCCCATTATGTGCCAGGCAGTATTTTAAAATTCTGTCATTATAGTCCCAGGGGAGAGGTGTTGCACCTTTACAAACAGGTTCTTTGTAAATAAAGTTCAGGCCAATGGCACAAAGTAGTGAAGGTGGGACTCACTCAGGTCTGACACTTCCAAGCCCATGTTTTACTACTTTGTAATCCTATTTGAAAGGAAAACCGCAATATTATGACCCATCCTGAGACAAAAAGTTTCACCCATATACACCACACACACCCCCTACCACCCCACAGAATGATGACACAGTGAACTAACCTCTGGCAGAAGGCTACCACTGCCAGCAAATACACTTAACATTTTACTGAGATTCTCAACAGCTGCCATTTGGTTTGTACAGCAAATTTTTTACAAAGTAACTTTTTTCCATTTTTGATATTTTATGAAAATTACTTTCTTCAGTTTTAAAGCCCTGTCCCTCCCCCAAAGAAGGATTAATAAGTACCAAGTAATCATTATTTAGGAAAAAAACAAAAGCAAAAACAGCTTTTAAACACTTGTGAAACAGGGGTAAACGTCCAAAGTCAAGACCTTCTGGGCCCAGCGGAGGTGCCGGGCTGCCCCGGGACACCATCAGCACTTCACCATCCACAACATCCTCAAGAGCTGAGCAGCCCGGCACAGACCCTGGGGGCTTCCTGCTCCACAAACTCCATTCCCTTTTTCCTCTCTATCTTTGCTGTTGGGCACCCCCCCAAATCTGCCCAACAAAGGCAGCATGATCTTTAATACCTGTGCAGCTTAGTAAATGGAAACAGGATACTTTATTTAGAAAGCTGAGGGGCCCAGCGCAGTGGCCCAGACAAAATCTCCCTCTGTCGCCCAGGCTGGAGTTCAGTGGAGTGGTCTCAGCTCACTGCAGCCCCCGCCTCCTGGGTTTAAGCAATTCTCCTGCCTCAGCCTCTCGAGTAGCTGGGATTTCAGGCACACGACAACACACCCGGCTAATTTTTGTATTTTTAGTAGAGATGGGGTTTCACCATGTTTGCCAGGCTGGTCTTGAACTGCTGACCTGGTGATCCACCCACCCTGGCCTCCCAAAGTGCTGGGATTACAGGCACGAGCCACCACACCTAGCCTAAAAAAAACTTCAATGAGGTATATGTTGTATATCATAAAACCCATTTCAAGCGTACAATTCAGTGATTTTAGTAACTTTCCTCAGTAGCCATAATCATTACTCAGTTTTGGAACATTTTTATCCCTCCCAATAAGATCCTTCATGCTCTTTTACAGTTAATCGTGTTCTCACCCCCAGCTTTAGGCAACCACCAATCTACTTTCTCTGTATATAAATTTGCCTTTTCTGGACACTTCAAATCAATGGAATCACACAATATGTGGTCTCATGTCTGGTTCTTTTTTTTTTTTTTTTTTTTAAGAGGAGTCTTGTTCAGCAGCCCAGGTTGGAGTGCAGTGGCACAACCTGGGCTCACTGCAACCACCATCTCCCAGGTTCAAGCGATTCTCTCGTCTCAGCCTCCCAAGTAGCTGGGATTACAGGCACCTGGCATCATGCCTGGCTAATTTTTATATTTTAGTAGAGACAAGGTTTCACCCTGTTGGCCAGGCTGGTCTTGAACTCCTGACCTCAGGTGATCCACCCACCCCAGCCTCCCAAAGTGCTAGGATTACAGGAGTGAGTCACTGAGCCTGGCCATGTCTGGCTTTTTTATTAGCTAATGTTTTTGAAGTTTGTCCATGACATATAAAGTCTTGGTAGTTTGTTCCTTTTATTTGCTGAGTAGAATTCCATTGATGGATATACCACATTTTAACAGCCGAGAGCCTTTTAAACTTGGGTTCCAACTTCCTATGGTCTAAATGGAACCTTATGAGCGTAGGACTTAATAGGGGGAAGCGGCTGTGCATGTTAAGAAAACTAATCAGAACCAACTTTGTCATCCAGAGCCAGAACTGCTGCAGAAATTTTTATAGTTTTGCAACTTCTTATTTACAAGGAACATTTGTGCTACTACACATCAGGACTTTCTAAGCATCTGATAAATCCATTTAACAAGTATGAGCATGTGTCTGGGTGGACAAGAAAGTGAAACCATGCATGCTACATTGGATAATTTTTCCTCCCCCTGAATGGACGGGAGACTCTCAACTTTTTTGAGATGGAGTCTTCTTGCTCTGCCACCCAGGCTGGAGTGCAGTGGTGCGATCTCGGCTCAAAGCAACCTCCGACTCCCTAGTTCAAGCAATTCTCCTGCCTTAGCCTCCTGACTAGCTGGAATTACAGGCAAGCGCCACCATGCTAATATTTTTTTGTTTGTATTTTTAGTAGAGATGGGATTTTACCATGTTGGTCAGGCTGGTCTCATGACCTCATGATCTGCCTGCCTTGGCCTCCCAAAGTGTTGGGATTATGGGCATGAGTCACCGCACCCTGCTGGCTATTCTTAAAGTCTTGTGCTGAAGTGATCCTCCCACCTCGGCCTCCTGAAGTGCTGAGGTCTCTTTAATTAAGGTTATAATGCTAACTATGGCTTAAAATACTAAGCAGTATTTTCCAAATTGTTTATTGCTATTGCCTTGATTTTGGAGAAGGTGGGAAGTAAGGAGGTGAGGTGAATGCTCTAGCAATGAACATGTGTTAGAGAGGAAAGTTGTGTGAAGAGGTTGCCAAAGTAAACAGCATGAATCTTCCTGCATTAGGGCTGCTGCAAACCCCAGGTAGACAAATGACAGCCCAGGCTCCTGAGCCATCAGGAACCCAGGAGTCTACTGTACTGTGAGGAGGGGGCAGGCCTTCTTCAATAAGCAT
Source organism: Ateles fusciceps (assembly GCA_036589455.1). Taxonomy (NCBI): domain Eukaryota; kingdom Metazoa; phylum Chordata; class Mammalia; order Primates; family Atelidae; genus Ateles; species Ateles fusciceps. The sequence continues at coordinate 39,625,618 of JAZHEH010003205.1, forward strand.
CCCACCATTTCAGGCAAATAGTCCTTCTCAGTTTAGGTGATACTGCCGTATTGGAACTGGTAGAAACCTGACAGGTTTGATCAAGATTTGGAGACGTCCGTATATTGGGAAGGACTGGGTGTCCCTAGCCACCCTCCTCTGGGATAACACAGACGTCATTAGTCTGGGAAGCAGGTGGGGGAGAACAGGAGGATCGATTCTGATTTGGTGTGTAGTCGGGGCGTTGATCTCCTCCTGCCTCCGTCCACATTTCCCCACATCACTCACTGCACCCCGCATTGCTCACAGGGATTATTAGTTCTGCCGGAAGGCAGAGCACCTTCTGCAGCCTCTGTTCTGCTGCCTTGTGAATTTCCTCCACAGACTTGGTTAGTTATAATTTGGAAACCGTTTTTTTGTCTTTTTTCCTTTGTTTTAATCTTTTCCCATAATGAACCTACTATTGGTGACAGGGACAGGGGAACAGGTAGTCAACCCAGGGAAACACGTGAGTTTCCTGCACACCACTTGGCCACCTGCCCTCATGGGCCAAACCCCTCCTGCTGCTCCCAGTCAGTCTGGTTTTTAGAGGCATCATGGGACTAGAACAGCTGGATACACTAATCTCTACAGGGAGTCAGGCAAGAGATCCACCTTCCCCAGTCCCACAGGACAGGAGAGAAACCTGTAAAGGGACAGATGTACCATCTTTATTTTAAAAGAAAAAGCTCCCTCAGATTTTGTTACTAAGAGTCTCATTTGTGACATTTGCTGAGCTTTCTCCCCCAATCCTCCCTTCCTAATGGCTAAGTTTTATATAAAAATAATAAACATTTTAGGTTACTATGACAAAAATGAGATAAAATCTTAAAAATATTTTCCTAGGTTACAGTTACTAAAATGTGCTTACTATAAAATAGTAAAATATTTCACTCTGCAAATCATCACTAAGTAGTTATTCTATCCTGTTGATTGTGAGCCTTCAAAAGCTGTTTAATGCTTGAAAGATGGTTTGGGAGGCAGGGAGTCCTTTTTGTTAACGGGGAGGGTGTCCGGCTTCTTGGCATCTGGAACAACCAGTTGGATAAAATGCACAAACAAAGCAAGAAAGGAAGGAAGGGACTTACTAAAAATGAAAGTATACTCCACAGTGTGGGAGGAGGCCCCAGGGTTCCTGTTACAGAATTTTGGGGAGTTTAAATACCTTCTAGAGGATTCCATTGGTTACTTTGGGTATGCCCTATGTAAATGGAAAGGATGAAGTAAAGTCATTTACTTGGTCTATGCCTTATGGAGAGGATACTTCCTGTCACAGATGAAGTGTGAATTGGCCTTACGTTCCCTGCCTCCAGACCCTATTTTTCTGCCTCACTTAGGAAAAAAGAAAAAAAAAACAGTAATTCAGCCAACATGGTGAAACCCAGTCTCTATTAAAAATACAAAAATTAGCTGGGCATGGTGGCAGGTGCCTGTAATCCCCGCTACTTGGGAGACTGAGGCAGGAGAATCACTTTAATCCTGGAGGCAGAGGTCGTGGTGAGCCAAGATTGTGCCATTGCATCCCAGCCTGGCCAACGAGAGTGAAACTCCATCTCAAAAAAAAAATCAAAATGTCACTCTGGTCTTGTTCTCTTCTAGGAATGTGTTTGTTGCAGGAGTACTTGTATCCACCCTGGGCCCATCATCAACATAAGCAGCAAGGAACTGCAGTTTTAAATAAACTATCTAGAGACAAGCAGGTCCAGATTCTGGCCTTTAGGTATAAAGACCTCCTCAGACATTTAATTGTTTCTTTCCCCCCAAGGTAGAAATAGCGGAAGTAGCATGGTTGGGGGACATCAGGCAGAAGTGGGCTTTTACCCCAGCTGTTTCCTCATTTGTAAAATGGGATTAATATTAAGGCCTAGTCTCGTAGAGCGGAGTTAAAATGTTTAGCTCAAGTTAGGGGATGGAGCTTGTGGCTGCAAGAAAATCATCGTTAGGATGAGGTGAGAATCACCTACCGAGACAGGGGACCCAGAGAAGAAAGAAGGTAGGCAGGGCATGGAACATGTAAGGGACAAGATTCCCTTCCAGAGTGAAGAGTCTGACAGCTGGAACTGATAGTTAAGCTTTCACCTGTTGCAATACCTACACTTCACAGAGCGGAGAAAACACTCAGGCAAACAAGGGCAAGGAAGGGCCTCCAGGACAGCTTCCCCTGCAGTTCCCAGGACAGCCTCTACTTGTCTGCTCATCTGCCCAGTGGCATGGAGCTGCCTGGGTCCCCTGACACCTTTAGGGGCCTCCTTCCTTTACCAACACCAAGGGAGCCAAGGGAAAGAGGGTCAGCTCCAGACAAGCCCTCCGCTTTCCGTCCTCAACAGTGAGAGGAGCTAGTGCTCATTGACCTCAGGTTAAAGACATGGTTATAGTAGCAGGAACCCTAAGAGAAGCTGAATTGGGTCATGAAATTCAAGTCCAGTTATTCCTCCAAAGAGCCATTTTAGCATGTCTTTAAAACCCTTTTCCTGCTTCACCATAGCTTCTTTGGATTTTGGCGGTGAAAATGCCAAACAGAAAACCTGAACACGTGAGTATCCAGATTTAGCAAAACCAACCCGTATGGGTTTATATCCACTGTGAACACTGCGTGTAGCTAGTGCTTCCCCATGTGCCACTGCTCCTGACTCATCTTAATTAATTCATCCCTGATTTCTGGTTGTTATGAATCTTGAATCTGGCTGGCTTTCTCTGAAGTTTTAACACAGAAGTGCAAGGAAGATAGGGAAATTGTTTTGGCAATTCTGGAGCAAGATATTTTGAAGCTCCTTTAACAAATAATTTTAAAAACCGGATGCCTTTATGTATTCTATATAAAGTGTGAAACATTCAGATGGTCATCAAGCAAGTGTCAAGTGGAATTGCTTACAAGTATTTGCTTTGTGGGGAGAGGGGGGATTATTTGGTCTGAATTCAGCAACCTTAACACACTGAGATCAATGTCATCACCTTAATTTATAACAATAAAGATGTGCATCTGCTATAGTAATATGATGCCCAAACAGGTCAAAGAAATGATTTTGTTGCCTTTACTTGCTTTAAGGAAACATCAAGACTTAAGAAACCACACATTTGCATTTCATTGGTCTGCTTTGTAAAGAGGTTAAACCAACAAAATTAATTAAAATTAACAAAATTTACTGAGCATTGATTAGGGGCAAGGAAATGATGAAGTGAACAGGGCGACAGTGCGAGACTGTCTCAAAAAAAAAAGATTATACACACACACACACACACACACACACACACACACACACACATACATATATCATATATATATATATATATATATTTTTTTTTTTTTTTTTTTTGAGATGGAGTCTTGCTCTGTTGCCAGGTTGGAGTGCAGTGGTGCAATCTCAGCTCACTGCAACCTCCACCTCCTGGGTTCAAGTGATTCTCCTGCCTCAGCCTCCCGAGTAGCTGGCACTGCAGGCACACACCACCACACCCAGCTAATTTTTGTATTTTTAGTAGAGACGGGGTTTCACCATGTTGGCTAGGATGGTCTCGATCTCTTTGTAATAACCTAAACTGGGTTAGCCTAACTGACTTCATCTTAGCTGCAAACCTGACAAGCTCTCTGGAGCCTCTCCCTCCCTGCTGCAGCCCCACAGTTGCATTACTGGGTCACACTGCACTCAAAGCTTTGAACTGTTAAGAGTGGTTCACACTGTTCACAGCACCTGTAACCATTGTAACGGCATCCTGCTTGGCAAGGCTACCTGCTATTGTGAATACCTTCCTTGGTGATTGATTGTATGGAAAGTTCCCCCCTGCTACTCCCCTTAGTGATTGTATGGAAATACCCTTAGCAACCAACAATCTTGGGAACCTCCTGACCCCTGGTTACCAGCCTCCTCCTACTAACTTGCGTGTTCTGCTTCTGTAAAGTTCTGCTTCAGCTAGGCTGCCCCCTCCACTGCCTAAATCAAGGTATAAAGGGAAATCAAGCCCCTTCATCAGGCTGAGAGATTTTGAGAGTTAGCTGACTCTGTGTTGCCCGGCTGAATAAAGGGCTCAATTTGAACTCAGAGCGAGGCATTTCCTTCTAACTTGCTCGGATATTACATCTTGACCTCGTGATCCGCCCGTCTAGGCCTCCCAAAGTACTGGAATTACAGGCGTGAACCACTGCATCCTACCTGTTTATATATTTTTTGAGATGAAATCTGGCTCTGTCACCCAGGCTGGAGTGCAGTGGCGCAATCTTGGCTCACTGTAACCTCCACCTCCCAGGTTCAAGCGATTCTCCTGCCTCAGCCTCCCAAGTAGCTGGGATTACAGGCACATGCCACCACACCCAGCTAAATAATATAATATTTTAAAACCTATTTGAATAAACTCCAAGAGTTCAGAAATGTTTTCTTCTCAATGGTACACTGTTGAGTTAGCCATGAGTATTGGGTCTTTTGTTCTGTATTTGATACTAATTAGAGCTTCTTCATGTAGTTGTGAGGGTTTTTCTCTCATTTTTATAGTGAATTGTACTTTATTGGGATGCTTTCAGTTTCAAGTTACCAAAACCTCAACTCAAACCTACTTTAAGAAATAAGGAAATTAGCCCATATAGCTGTGATTACCGGTGCCTGCTACTACACCAGGCTAATTTTTTGTATTTTTAGTAGAGTCAGGGTTTCACTGTGTTGGCCAGGCTGGGCTTAAACTCCTGACCTCAGGTGACCCACCCACCTCAGCCTCCCAAAGTGCTGGGATTACAGGTGTGAGCCACCAAGCCCAGCCTATTATTTTTTTAATGTTCAAATAATTCATATCAAGCTTTTAAAAATTATGTAAACATTCTGGATCATTGTTACCTTTAAAAATTTGTATTAGGGTTTGTGAGGACCAACAAGTAGCGACCACCATCTCTGCTTGCTGAAAAGCTGCAGAGGCCGCCAGGAACCCACACACCTGAGACTTTTACCTTTACCCAAGAAAGGAATAAAAGAGGTCAGACGATGACAACTGTGTCCTCAACAGCCAGGCCCCACTGCCACCCACTTCCAAACCGGCTTTGGTCCCTCATCTGGAGCAAGGGAAAGAGCCCTGTTTCACCCAACCACAGGGAGTCCTAAGCAGGAGGGACTGGAGAGCAGGCTTTATAGAAAATTCGGAACTGAGAAGATATACTTACTTAGCTAAAGCAATGTTAAGCGTAATAAAATCAAAAATTCTTCAAAATCATTGATGCTGGGAAGACAGGAGAAAGGCTTAATTCTTGACATTTAAATACTAGTTTCCCAAGTAAGGAGTTGATGTAAGAGCCACCTCAAATGATGTCAAATGCACATTTTCTTTTTCTGTAGACTGGTTTCTGTAGATTTAATGTTTTTCATTCATTAAAATAATTCATTTTGATGTACAAAAAAATTGTATTAGTGGAAAGTTTCTTTGTGTGTGTGTGTGTGTGTAATAAATCTGAAAGTTTTATTTACTATCTATGAGTCAGTAAAGCATTTGATTTTAATTTTTAGGAATTTATAACTTACAATTTACAATTTTAACCATTGACAACAAATTTGCATTTAAAACAAGTACAGGTGGGTCAGGGCCACCATCCTCCAACTGCTGCATTACTGAAATCTGTGATGGTTTCTCTTCCACAGCAGAGTCTCCTTTTACACCAGTGGAGATGAGAATAGGAGGAAGGCCATCTTCAGGAATAAGGTTCATTGCACTTCAAACAGGACTTCCAATCTGAGTTATATTCCCAGAGAATAGGGAAATATCCGTCTCTGCTGGTAGAGGACTGGTGGTTACTGGCTTGACTGGGTCATGTGACACAGCCAGGTTTCCTGCAGAGGAAGTTCCATTCATCGTCAATTTGGCTGCATCAGCAACTTCTCCACTGGGCAAGATCCCATCAGCAAACCAAACTCGCCTCTGCTCTCTGGGCTGAGCCACTTTGTTATATTCGAGGCGAGATTAAGGGACCAGCACCACGACAAAAGTATGCCAAATAGCAGGGTTTATTAAGCCGGCGACCACGGAGGACTCGTGTCTCTCCAACCCGTGGCGCCGAATGGAGGGGGTTAAAACCTTTTATACCCGTAAGAATCACTTTGGGAGTCAGGGCAAGAGGCGGGGGTGGGGGTGAAGGGACACAGACATTTAGGGGTTTTCGTACATCATCTCCCGGACAGAGAGGAGGGAGCGGGGCTCCGGACATTCCAAGGGCTTGAGGACATCTTGCCCCCTCGATTGTTACCTAAGTGGCTCACAGAAGTCAAGATAAGCGTTAGTTTGCACATCTTCTGGGCTGTAGTGGAAATAACAGATTTTGGTTACTTATTACAAGGCACAGGGACCAGGATGGAATTAGCTTGGGCTGCTATTCTAGTTACAAAGGCTGACAATTCTGGCTGTTACTGATAAGAAAGGTAGATAGTTTACAGAGCAAACTAGCAGTTTTATGTACAGAAGCCAAAGGCCAGCAGTTATTGTGAGGAGAGTGGGGCAGCCGTTACAACTTATTTTAAAACATAGCTTTATCTTTTATAAAATGGTGTTGTTCAGGTTCTAACTCTAGGCCAGCTATAGCACAACTTCTGCTCCAGGGTGCTTTAAAACTCCCACAGGTACCATCACAGTGGGAGGTGGAGAGCTCAGAGCTCCTGAGGCCTGAGCTTGCTGCAAGGGAGGGATAGTAGAAATTCAGCAGGATTGTTAGGGTTAGGGCTCTGGCTTGAGGCACTCATCATGTTCTCCCAGCCTTGAGCATTCATTAGGACTGAATGGCAGATTACACACACTCTAGCTTCCTTTCTGTCCATGTATAACAGTTTACATTTCAGGCTACAGCTGGAAGCACAGAAAACCTTCCCACATGCTCTGCAATGATGCCTCCTTTTGGTGAATATAAACCTGGCTTCACATTTCATGCAATTTGGAGCCTGAGAATCCAGTACCCATACTGGAGCCACCTCACCCAGAGTGGTGAATGGCTTTCTGGCAGAAATTCCAAACTGACCAACTCTGAGATCATCATCTGGGCTATCTGGAGCTAATGCAAGTCATGGTCTATTGGAGAGCTCAGCCTCATAATTTTCTAAATGTTCCCCATTTGTATCAACATTAGAGATGTTTCCCAAAGATGCACTGCATACATTGGTTGCTGAGTTTTCCCCTAATTTTGCTTTCCCAAGGATATCATTTTTATTTTTAGTATTATTTCCACTGTTTGCAGGAAGGTCATTTTGTAAATGGTCTGATAATGGCTTTGGAATTTGAAGTTTCAGATTAGAAGGTTGCTTGGGTCTTGCACCACCAAAAGGAACACTGATAGATGGCAGGCTTTCTACTAGCTTGGGGGAAGATTGCCCAAGCACTGATGGAACTTGACTACAGAAATTACGTAAATAATTTTTCTTCATTAGGTCACCAATGCTGTTTAAAAGTAGTCCACTTCCTTCTGTGGCCTCATTTCCTCTCTGTTCATAAATATTTGAGTAGCATTCTGACTTGCTCTCCTCTATTTATTTTTCTTCTGTTACTGAATCTTCTTTGGAGGGTAAAGTCTTTGGAACAAAGAAACACCTGGGCTCTGCATTCCATAGGAATCACAACCATTAGATAGAGAATTTGCTGCTGGTGTATCTATAACAGTGGAGAAATCACATTCTTCACTCTCATTGATGCAAGTTCCTTTTAAATCTAGACCTGTATCTGCCAATCCAACACACTGTCCTCCTATCACCATTAGTGTCCTCAGGCTGACTAATCTGTAGACGACTTTTCCTTTTCTTCGTTTATTTGGCTATCATTCATCTCATTTAGTTTAGTCAACCTCCAATTAGTCAAGTCCTGAGATTCAGATAAATGCTCTGTGATATTAAGGAATTCTGTAGTGCCAAGAATTTCTTCATGTTCATAACCTTCATTTTCAACAGTCCTAACTTCACTAGGCACAAGGAAATCTGAATATCATTCACAGTCATTATCCCTTCCAGACCCATTAGGCACGTCTGGTTTGAGAAGCAAAGGTAAACCAGACCAGAGGGATTCTTCAGTTGTGCTCTCCTTTGCTGGCTCTTTATTCATCAAAATCCCCTCACTCATGTCAGAAAAGGAATTTGGACTCCCTAGATCTGTCCTAGGAGAGCTGATTTTGCCAGTGAGGTCCTCATCTGGTATACAGTTCTCTTGCTTTTTAATACCAGGACCTCCATCTGTTCCCTGGGATGAGATTACTGAATCAACTGTTAAACTTGTAATCCTGGACATGGAGGGATCTCCACCTATACTTCCATCATCCTTTAATTGTGAAGGGGAACAGACACTGGCTAGACTATCAGATGAAGTAGCACACAGGTGGTTAACAGAACTCCCCCTCTATTTTCAGTCTATTCAATGGATCCATTTGTTTCTCTGAGTTCATATCTTTTTAAGTGGACTCATTTATACTAAAACTAAACTGATCAGTTTGTCTGTTTTCATTATCCAGTGAACAGCTAAAAGCATCCATAAGGGATTTACTACTATAATTATTACAATCCTGTAAATCGTTTTGTAATGTCCTTTTATCACAGTATGCATGACGGCTACAACAAGAACATTCTTCTCATCTGGCAGACAAACCAGGTTTCCACATTTCTTCTCTCCTACTTCAACAGCACTGCATTGATCATCTCGACTGTAGTTTCTCTTAATTAACTGATCTTCTGTAACAAGCATTTTCATCAATCCACACTGCGGCCATCTCTGGATTTAGATTACAGTCCTGTCCATTAGCACAATGATCCTCTTCCTCTGTGGTCAGGGGAGCTGAATGAGCCACGGAGAAGACTTTCAGTTGTGGTTGTGACTCATTAGAAACTGCAGATTCATTCACACTGGCCAAAGCAGCGTTAAATGATAGCCGGTGAGAAGGAGGATCTAGAATCTTATTCCACTTTATATCTAATAAAGTAGAAGAAACTGTTTCATCTTCGTTTTGTTCAAATTCATCTAACACCTTGTCCAGGTTGTAAGCTTCTGCTTGGAAGTAATTCTCCATCGGTGAGGAAACACCGCTTAAGAGACTTGTTTAAACCTTTTTCCCCCTTACACACATGATAAGGAGCAGACTTCTCCGTTCTTAGTCATGATGCTTGCTGCACCATCAGCCAGTGCTGCTGCTTCAGTATGCCCTGATCCTCCAGCAGCAGCCGCCTCCGCTTCAGCATGGCCAGGGTGGTCGTTCCTGAGCCGAAAGCCACCTCTGGAGGGCACCGGCGCGGTTTCAGGCGCCGCCGCGAAACCTCCCACTACTGTAGGAGCTGCGGTCGCTGCGGCTGCGGCTGCTACTGCTGCTGAGGCCCGGCGCCCGGGCCGCGGCAGCCATGCGGATCCCGGAGGAGCGCCGCCGAGCCGGGCCGGGGCACAAGGCTGCGGCGGGACGACCGAGGTGCGGCAGGCGGGGATCCTCGGCGAAGCCTTCAGCGTCGGGGTGGCCGCTCCTGGCGCCCGCGCCGCTGGGCCACAGCGCCCCCTGGACTCCACGTCCGGCTACGGCGTCGGGACTGCAGCGGCCGCGCCGGTGACGAGGGGCCTGGAAAGTTTCTTAATTTTAAAAAGTTCACTGATAAATTCAACTTGTTATTCAATAAATGATTTTTTGTTTTTGAGAAAGGGTCTCACTCTGTCACCTAGGCTGGAGTGCAGTGGCACGATCACAGCTCACTGCAGCCTTGACCTCTCAGGCTCAAGTGATCCTCCCACCTCAGCCTCCTGAGTAGCTGAGACTACAAGTGCAGACTACCATGCCCAGCTAATTTTTCTATTTTTTGTAGAGACAAGGTTTAGCCATATTGCCCAAACTAGTCTTGAACTCCCGGGCTCAAGCAATCTACTTGTCATGGCCTCCCAATGTGCTGGGATTACAGGAGTGAGCCAAGAATCCCAGCCAATAAATTATTTTTTTAAAAAATGTGATTGAAAACAATTTTTTTTGTTTTCTGTCTCTACTCTGCCAACCAGGATCACCATTATCCTAAGGTTTCTGGGTTTTTGTTTGTTTGTCCCGTAGTGGTTGGATAGTTGCTGGTAGCAACCAAATTACCTGTTTTCCTTGTTCAGCTCTGGTGGGAGAGAGGCTGACTTCTCATAGTTCCCACCTAAATGTGGGAAAGAACATTTCCAGAAGTCTCTAAAAAGCCTTTCTTCATGCTTTTAGTCCACACATGAATTACATAACCATATGTAGTTATGGACCACATCACTGAACCCATCACTGGCAAGGGTGATGGAATTTCAGTCTAACCTTGGGGCTTTACCTGAAAATTTTACCGGTGTGGGGAGAGGATAAGGATGGGAACCTAACCAAGTCAGAATTCTGTTAAAGAAGAAATGTTGGATGGGGGCTAGCACCAGCATCTACTAAACATACCATTTTGCACTTCTTGTGATCACATTTCATTTTTCTTATGAAAGCAAAATTTTATCGATTTATGGATTAAAGCAATAAATTGATAAAATTTATAAAAAATTATATGTATTTCCAAGTTCATTCAGCTCAAGATGTATTTTACTTCTCGAGACTTCCTCTTCAACAATTTACAAGTTTGGGGGAGATTTTTCTGTTATGTTATTGACTTCTAGTTGGATTCATTCATGGTCACAGAGCATATTTTATATGGTTTCACTTATATTAAATGTGTTAGAGTTTGTTTCATAACCCAAGATAAGGTCTATTTTGGTGAATGTCCCATAAATGCTAAAAAATGTGTATTATGTATGGCTGATGGTACCGTTCAGTTCTCCCTTCTCCCACACACTCGCTTTTTGTCTAGTTGGTTTATCCATTACTAAACAAGGGGTGTTGAAGTCTCCAACCGTAACTGTAAATTTGTCTATTTTTTTCCTTTTAGTTCTATCAATTCTTAGATCATATACTTTGCAGTTGTGTTATCTGATGCAGGCACACCTGTTGTCTTTTTGTGATCTGACCCCTTCATCATTATGTAATGTATCTCTTTGTCCCTGGCAATTTTCTTTTGTCCTAAAGTCTACCTTGTCTGATAGTAATTCATCCACTCCAGCTTTCTCTGAATTAGTGTTTGCAAGGTTTATCTTTTTCTATCCTTTTACTCTTAGTTTATTGATATTGAGATTTACTGATAAATTAAATCAGTTGATTTACCAATATTTTGAGTTTCTTGTAGATAGCATTTGATTGGGTCAGGTTTTTAAACTCACACTCACAATCTTGATGTGTTTAGACCACTTACATTGAATGTAATCACTGATATATGAGGTTATAGATCAGTCATTTGATTGTTTTTTTTTTTCCCTATTTCTCCTCTTATCTGTGTTCAAGTGGGTTATTTGGGCATTCTTTAGTAGTCCATTTTGATTTATCTACATTTGTGAGTGTATCTCTTCATATAGTTTTTCAGTGGTTAAAGACTGCAATATGCACATGCAGTTTACTGCACTCTACTAGTATCAACAGCTACACCTCAAGTGGAATGCGGATCTTTAACCACCATTTAAGTCCCTTTTACTGACCCAACCCCATGATATAATAGTCTAAAATACTTCCTCTACATACATTAAGAACCACATCAATGTTGTAATTTTTACTTTAACTTTTGACAAGTATAATTGGTTATTAACTTGTCTTTCATAACAAGCTCAGTATCTACGTATCTACTCATTTACTCAACATCCATTCATCCATGAACTTGTTAGCCACTTTTCCATCCACTATGCATTCAATGCATCCATCTGTGATCCTTGAAATTCATCTGAAACTTGTTTCTAATGTGTTTGAGTCTGACCAAAAACCTGATAGGCCTGTAAGCTCATCCTCTGAGATCTATTCTTTCTTTTCCTTTTTAACTAACTAATTCAGATGTTGTTGTGTGTTTACATTTATTTCAAGTAGCACTCTCCCCAACTGAACCATAAGCATCTTGGCAGTGAATTTCTATTCGTTTTGTATATTTCCCTAGGACCTGTTGTGGTGTTCTAGCATCTAAGTGATACCTAACTCTACAAATTACTATTGATTTAAAAAATAACTCAGCCATCTATGCACCCACTATACACCAAGTTTTCCACAAAACTTCCTATACATCTAGCACGAGCACCCAAAACACTTTGACCCTGAGGAACCTGTGACCATGAGTTGTTTTTGAAGAGCAAAATTTTGAGATCAAAATTTTCTAAACAGTTGGCTCTAAAAACGTATTCCAAAACATTCTTAGAAAGTTTTGCCCTGCCAGGCATGGTGCCTTACGCCTGTAATCCCAGCACTTTGGGAGGCCGAGGTGGGCAGATAGCCTGAGGTCAGGAGTTTGAGACCAACCTGACCAACATGGTGAAACCCTGTCTCTATTAAAAATACAAAAATTAGCTGAACGTGGTGGCACACACCTGTAATCCCAGCTACTCGGGAGGCTGATGTAGGAGAATCGCTTGAACCCGGGAGGCAGAGGTTGCAGTGAGCCAAGATCGCACCACTGCATTCCAGCTTGGGCGACAAAAGTGAAACTTCGTCTCCCAAAAAAAAAGTTTCCCCCTAAATATTTAGCCACAAAATGGTCATATTCTTTCATAACTCCCTAACTCTTTTGTATATCTATCTGATATCACACACATACCCTTGTAAGCAGCTAACACATTACATTCAATTACCCCATTGTAAAAGAGGAATAATTTATTTCTATATGATTTTAATAATATTCCCTAAGTAATTTGTAATCAAGGTTTTCTTCAAATTCAAATTAACAAATATATATTTGTCATACTACATTTCGACAGTATTTGATAAGGCCTTTTCAGGTTGATTAATTTTGTTTCTTACAAATATAACTCAAGCTTGCTCCAGTTCCACAAGGACTCCACCACAGTCTTTAGGATGGAGAAAAATCACTGGTTTTCCATGTGCTCCTATTTTGACCTCTTCACTTAGACTACGGATCTTCTTATTTTTCAAATCCATCACAGCTGCATTTATGTTATCCACCTTAAGAAAAGGAAATAAATTGAACACATTTGAGATCATAGAAACACCAAATTACAGTATCATAAGATTTAGAAAAAACTTTGAGAGCTCATACAGTCTATCTCCTCAGCTTGTGGGCAGGGCCATTCTTAAACCATCATAAAAAATAAGCTTAAAATTTCCAGAAAAGTAAAAGAAGTTACTAAATTTTTCTAGGTAAGTAACCACAATGCTCAGAATTTTCACCATGAGTAAATGTTTCTTCTTATAATCTAAATCATGTATGTTATACTTTGTAATAGTTTATCCTGGCAGTACTATTAGTGAGATTGAAGACACTGCTTTTTCCTGAGAACCTTGGGTTCCTCACCTATAACAGGAAAATGAGGTCTACAGAGTAAACTGACTACAGAGTAAAATGAGGTAACAGATAAAAAGCTCTCAGTACAATTTATGACATAGTAGATACTTAGCAAATATGAGTGTTTCCCTGATGCCCAAAACTTGCCCTGCCAACATTTGGTTATTACCTTTGACGTTATCAAAATACCCATGAAAATCAATATTAAATTGCCATCAAAATGTTATTCCCCATCCCAAAAATATTTCAAACTTTAGTATTTTTGTAGCCTCTTCTAAGTTATTTCTATTTACTTCATACTTATGGACACTCTAGGAAAGGAGCAAATGTGTCTCTCCATACTTGATGGAGAAATGATCTGCCTGTATCTTGGAAAGTCACCCACTTAGACTGGGAACCTAGTAAATGGGTGAAAAGGTATGATATGAATGGCCACATTCCTAGGCAGTCATAATAACTAGAGTTTAATTAAAATCACTAAATAAAAAAAACACAGAAGCACAGAGTAGTATAACACCCATGAACCTATCACACAGATCTAATAAATATGAATATTTATACAATTTTATTTCCAAAGAGCCAAGGATTATATACTGAACTCTAAAATCGGTCAAACAACCGATGAGGATACTGAATGTTACCATAATGATTTCCTCACATGGCACATATTCTACTTGTATTCATGATATTTCTTTTTAACCCTCATAGGTATATCAAAGTCATGCATGCCCAATTCTGAACACAGCTCATTTTCTGACAATTTGCACTGTAGCTGTTTAATTCTCATCTTTTTCAGAACAGAACATGCACTAGAAGCTTGTGACAGGACTGATCATCCTTAGTGAGGAAAACTCGTCCTCACTAACGTAGACATTGTCAATTCTATCTTATTTTAAAATTCCTATCAATATTATTAAGCTTTTTTTCTACTGTGTTAGGTGGGATTGAAGCAGCTTTGAATCTAGGACTAATTTTCCTCACTACAAAGCCAAAGCCCTTCTGAGTACTCTACCCAATGTTACAGAAATTACTATGACTAGTAAGAAAAAACTACCCTCTCTGTGTGTGGATTATTCCCTGTCATCCTTTCAAGGGGTTCTATGTCCAGTCTAAGGTAGCTCCCTAACATGCATGCAATACTCAAAGCTCAGATGAAGGCATGAAAGGTACTGCAGATCTTTGGAGTTCATTCTGTGTGTATCTCTCTTCTAGGAGAGAGCTGTGAACTCTAGCATCATGGCCTCCTCAGACTTCCAACTCCTATCTCCTCAACTCAGGGAGACCACTAAGTTCCACATGGATTCCCCCTTCCTGCGCTGCAGTCTGGAAACTCTCTACAGCCAGGAAACTGGGTAATTGTAGGGCTCGTCTTGTTTGTTTACCCTCTCTCAGAAATCAATTCCTGTGCTGACTGATGCCCAATGCCAGAAATCCATTATTTCATGTATTTTGTCTAGGTTGCTTGTTTGCTTCAGGCAGGAGGATAAACTGATCTCTTTTACACCATCTTGGCTGGAATCAGAATTTTAAATTAGCAGGTTTTGTCTGTCAGCAACTAAAAAATGTCATTACATGTCATTCTATAATTTGTCTTTTTTACTTTGCTTTTAAGATTTTTCTCTTCATCTTTGATTTTCAGTTTGACTATGGTGTGCTTAGGTGTGGTTTTCTTTCATATATATATACATATATATATATATACACACATATATATATACACACACATATATATATATACACACACACACATATATATATATATATATATATATATATATATATATATTTTTTTTTTTTTTTTTTTTTTTTGAGATGGAGTCTCACTCTGTTACCCAGGCTGGAGTGCAGAGGTGTGATCTTGGCTCACTGTAACCTCTGCCACCTGAGTTCAAGCAATTCTCCTGCCTTAGCCTCCCGAGTAGCTGGGATTACAGGTGCCTGCCACTGAGCCCAGGTAATATATATATTTATCTTTTTGAGACAGAGTCTCGCTCTGTGGCCCAGGCTGGAATGCAATGGCATGATCTTGGCTCACTACAACCTCTCCCTCCTGGGTTCAAGCAATTCTCCTGCCTCAGCCTCCTGATAGGTGGGATTACAGGCACGAGCTACCATGCCAGGCTCATTTTTGCATTTTTAGTAGAGACTAAGTTTCACCATGTTGGCCAGGCTGGTCTTGAACTCCTGACCTCAAGTGATCTGCCCGCCTTGGCCTCCCACAGTGCTGGGATTAAAGGCGTGAGCCACCACACCTGGCCTGGTGTGGTTTTGTTTGCCCTCCTTGGGGTTGCTGAGTTTCTTGAATCCATAGATTGATGTTTTACAACAGATTGGTTATGTCCTTGTCAACTATTTTTTCAATTATTGCTTCTATTCTATTTTTTCTCTTTCTTTTCTGGGACACCAACTATAATCTACTAGAACTTTTGACCATGTCCTACATCTGTCTTATGCTCTATTCTGTTTTCAAATTTCTTCCATATTTTTTACCTCTTGACTTTGGAATTCTAGTTTCTAGAACTGTGAAAAGAATAATTTCTGTTTAAGCCACTATGTTTGTGATCATTTATTATAGCAGCCCTAGAAGATGAATACAACTACCACACATCATACCAAAATTGAACAATGAAGGAGATGGATGGCTGATGCTGGAAGGTAAGTTTCTCATTGTTGGAATGAGAAGATAAAGGCTAGTGTGGTCTATGTGGTAATGGATTAGAGCTAGAGACATCAGTATGCACTCAGGAGTTTATGACTTCTCATAAATTCTATAACATAGTTATATACAGAAATGGGTATAGATATGTGTATATATGCAGTATACACACATATATCTCCCTGCTGTGTTGGCCTAGTAGGCCAAGTACCAATGACACCCCCCAGTAGCAATAAACACACCTAGAACCCAGATCTTGGCTTCTAATACCATTCTCCAGTAGTAGGAACCAGGGCTCCTAGAAGAAATGGCCACGTTGATGGCTAGGGCAAAGAATAGAGAAGATGCATTTGGAGCATCTTACAGTGCCAGAAAAAGGAAGTCCTTAAAAAACAAAAACAAAACACAAAACCAAAAACGATGGGTGTATGTTAAAGGGAAACAAGGATCAACTGAAAGAGCTCCTAATAGCCAAAGCTGCAACAATCTGAGGGGAAAAAAAGTAGTATTAGATTGTAATGCAAGTCATAAAATAAATATCCACAAGTCCATACTGATATAACTCCCCATTCCTTAAGTGTGGGACTTGAATAATGACTTCCTTCCAAAGGAGGATAGTATGGAGGAGAAAAAAGGAAGAACAGTTTTCCAGTGGAGAAACCTGACAACACCTCCTCACCTGGGGGGATCAAGGTTAATATCAACAGAAGTCAGTCATATTGATAGTATGAATCCTTGATATGATGTGATGAGAATGGCACTTTACCTCTATGGGCTTTCTCCCCCAGAATCAATAACATGAGTCTAATAAGAAGAAAAATATCACACAAATCTCAACTGAGGGACAGTTTACAAAATAACTGACCAGTAATTCTCAAAAGTGTCAAGGTCATCAGAAACAAGGGAAGGAGATCCTAGAAAAAGGTTGAAAAATAAAACGAAAACCAAGGAACGTCTGAGAAACTACCACATGCAAGAGAAGCCTCAGCAGACACGACGGCTAAATGTAATGCGCTAGGGGTGGGGGGAGTGGGGGAGGGAGAGCATCAGCATAAACAGCTAATGCATGCAAGGGAGAGCATCAGCATAAATAGCTATCTAGGTGATGCGTTGACAGGTGCAGCAAACCACCATGGCATACATTTACCTATGTAACAAACCTGTGTGTCCTACACATGTATCCTGGAACTTCAAATAAAATAAAAGTAAATTTAAAAAAAAATAATAAATGTGATGTGAAATCCTAGATGGGATCCTGGAATAGAAAAAGGACACTGGATAAGAACTAAAAAAATCAGAATTAAGTACAGACTTTAGCTGATAACAATAAATCAGTATTGGTTCACTAATTGTGATAAACGTATTGAACTATTATAGATGTTAATAATTTTTTTTAAAGAGCCTGGGCCGGGCGCGGTGGCTCACGCCTGTAATCCCAGCACTTTGGGAGGCCGAGGTGGGTGGATCACAAGGTCAGGAGATCGAGACCATCCTGGCCAACATGGTGAAACCCTGTCTCTACTAAAAATACAAAAAATTAGCTGGGTGTGGTGGCAGGTGCCTGTAATCCCAGCTACTCGGGAGGCTGAGGCAGGCGAATCGCTTGAACCCAGGAGGCGGAGGCTGCAGTGAGCCGAAATTGCGCCACTCCACTCCAGCCTGGATGACAAGAGTGAGACTCCATCTCAAAAAAAAAAAAAAAAAAAAGAGCCTGAAGAGATTAACCACCATTTATAATGAGTGGATCTTGCTTTTATCCTGATTAATCAACTATAAAAACACATTTGTAAATCAATCTGGGAATTTTAATTTATGAGCTGTGTATAGATGGTGCCAAAAGATTCTGTTGATGACTGTGAATTACGTTTATAGACTTGCATATGTTGAACCAGTCTTGCATCCCCCGGGATGAAGCCTACTTGATCGTGATAGATAAGCTTTTTGATGTGCTATTGCAATCGGTTTGCCAGTATTTTATTGAAGATTTTTGCATCTATGTTCCTCAAGGATATTGGCCTGAAGTTTTCTTTTCTTGTTGAGTCTCTGCCAGGTTTTGGTATCAGGATGATGTTGATCGCAAAATGATTTGGGAAGGATTCCCTCTTTTGTATTGTTTGGAATAGTTTCAGAAGGAGTGGTATCAGCTCCTCTATGTCTGGTAGAATTCGGCTGTGAACCCATCTGGACCTGGGCTTTTTTTGGTTGGTAGGCTATCAATTTCTACCTCAATTTCAGCCCTTGTTATTGGTCTATTCAAGGTTTTGATTTGTTCCTGGTTTAGGCTTGGGACACTTATGCAAGTGTCAAGGAATTTATCCATTTCTTCCAGGTTTACTGGTTTATGTGCATAGGGTTGTTTGTAGCAATCTCTGATGGTGGTTTGTATTTCTGTGCAATC
The DNA here is from genome assembly GCA_036589455.1 of Ateles fusciceps. Taxonomy (NCBI): domain Eukaryota; kingdom Metazoa; phylum Chordata; class Mammalia; order Primates; family Atelidae; genus Ateles; species Ateles fusciceps. Next base: position 39,643,985 of record JAZHEH010003205.1, read on the forward strand.
TGTGGTGATATCCTCCTTATCGTTTTTTATTGCATCTATTTGATTCTTTTCTTTTTATTAATCTGGCTAGTGGTCTATTTTGTTGATCTTTTCAAAAAGCCAGCTCCTGGATTTCTTAATTTTTTTTGAAGAGTTTTTTGTGTCTCTATATCCTTCAGTTCTGCTCTGATCTTAGTTATTTCTTGTCTTCTGCTAGCTTTTGAGTGTTTTTGATCTTGCTCCTCTAGCTCTTTCGATTTTGATAGGGTGTCGATTTTAGATCTTTCTCTGCTTCTCATGTAGGCATTTATTGCTATAAATTTTCCTATAGACACTGCTTTAAATGTGTCCCAGAGATTCTGGTATGTTGTGTCTTCATTCTCATTGGTTTCGAAGACCATCTTTATTTCTGCCTTCATTTCACTGTTTATCTAGTCAACATTCAAGAGCCAGTTGTTCAGCATGAAGTTGTTTGGTTCTGAGTTAGTTTCTTAATCCTGAGTTCTAATTTGATTGCACTGTGGTCTGAGAGACTGTTTGCTATGATTTCTATTCTTTTGAATTTGCTGAGGAGTGATTTACTTCCAATTATGTGGTCAATTTAGAGGTGTGATGTGGTGCTGAGAAGAATGTATATTCTGTGGATTTGGGGTGGAAGTTCTGTAAATGTCTATCAGGTTTGCTTGGTCCAGACCTGAGTTCAAGTCCTGGATATCCTTGTTAATTTTCTCTCTCGTTCATCTGCCTAATATTGACAGTGGAGTGTTAAAGTCTCCCACTATTATTGTGTGGTAGTCTAAGTCTCTTTGTAGGTGGTTTAGAACTTGCTTTATGTATCTGGGTGCTCCTGTATTGGGTGCGTATATATTTAGGATTGTTAGCTCTTCTTGTTGCATTGATCCTTTTACCATTATGTAATGCCCTTCTTTGCCTCTTTTGATCTTTGTTGGTTTAAAGTCTATTTTATCAGAGAGTAGGATTGCAACTCCTGCTTTTTTTTGCTCTCCATTTGCTTGGTAAATCTTCCTCCATCCCTTTATTTTGAGCCTATGTGTATCCTTGCACATGAGTTGGGTTTCCTGGACACAGCACACCGATGGGTTTTGACTTTTTATCCAATTTGCCAGTCTGTGTCTTTTGATTGGGGCATTTAGCCCATTTACATTTAAGGTTAATATTGTTATGTGTGAATTTGATCCTGCCATTTTGATGCTAGCTGGCTGTTTTGCCCATTAGTCGATGCAGTTTCTTCACTGTGTCGATGCTCTTTACCATTTGGTATGTTTTTGGAGTGGCTGGTACTGGTTGTTTCTTTCTATGTTTAGTGCTTCTTTCAGGAGCTCTTGTAAAGCAGGCCTGGTGGTTATGAAATCTCTGAGCAATTGCTTGTTCATAAAGGATTTTATTTCTCTTTTGCTTATGAAGCTTAGTTTGGCTGGATATGAAATTCTAGGTTTAAAGTTCTTTTCCTTAAGGATGTTGAATATTGGCCCCCACTCTCTTCTGGCTTATAGGGTTTCTGTTGAGAGATCCGCTGTGAGTCTGATGGGCTTCCCTTTATGGGTAACCCGACCTTTCTCTCTGGCTGCCCTTAGCATTTTTTCCTTCATTTCAACCCTGGTGAATCTGATGATTATGTGCCTTGGGGTTGATCTTCTTGAGGAATATCTTTGTAGTGTTCTCTGTATTTCCTGGACTTAAATATTGGCCTGCCTTGCTAGGTTGGGGAAGTTCTACCGGATAATGTCCTGAAGAGTGTTTTCCAGCTTGGATTCATTCAGGTACACCTATCAAATGTAGATTAGGTCTTTTCACGTAATCCCGTATTTCTTGGAGGCTTTGTTCATTTCCTTTTACTCTTTTTTCTCTAATCTTGCCTTCTCATTTTATTTCATTGAGTTGATTTTCAATCTCTGATATCCTTTCTTCTGCTTGGTCAATTTGGCTATTGAAACTTGTGTATACTTTGTGAAGTTCTTGTGTTGTGTTTTACTCCATCAATTCATTTATATTCTTTTCTAAGCTGTTTAATCTAGTTAGCATTTCATCAGATGTTTTTTCAAGGTTCTTAGTTTCTTTGCACTGAGTTAGAACATGTTCTTTTAGCTCAGAGAAGTTTGTTATTACCCACTTTCTGAAGCCTGTTTCTGTCAATTCATCAAACTCATTCTCCATATAGCCTTGTTACCTTGCTGGTGAGGAGTTGTGATCTGTTGGAGGGGGAGAGGCATTCTGGTTTTGGGTGTTTTCATCCTTTTAGCACTGGTTTATTCTGATCTTTGTGGATTTATCTACCCGTGGTCTTTGTAGTTGGTGACTTTTGGATGGGGTCTCTGAGTGGACGTCCTTTTTGTTGATGATTAAGTTATTTCTTTCTGTTTTTTTAGTTTTCCTTCTAACAGTCAGGCCCCTCTGCTGTAGGACTGCTGGAGGTCTACTCCAGACCCTGCTTGCCTGGGGATCACCTGCAGCAGCTGCAGAACAGTAAGGGTTGCTGCCAGTTTCTTCTTCTGTTGTCTTTGTCCCAGAAGGATACCTGCCAGATGTCAGCCTGAGCTCTCCTTTAGGAGGTGTCTCTTTGGATATATGGGGGTTGGGAGCTGCTTGAGGAGACAGTCTGTCCCTTATAGGAGCTCAAGTGCTGAGCTATGAGCTCCGTTGTTCCATTCAGAGGTGCTGGGCAGGTACGTTTAAGTCTGCTGCAGTGGAATTCATAACCACCTTTTTTCCCAGGTGCTTTGTACTGGGAAGGTGGGGACTTTATTTATAAGTTCCTGACGTGCTGTTGCCTTTCTTCAGAGATGCCCTGCCCACCAAGGAGGTAGCCTAGTCACAGTCTGCCAGGAGAGGCATTGCTGAGCTGCCATGGGCTCTGCCCAGCTGCTGTGTAAACTTCCTTGTGGTTTTGTTTATAGAGGTATAGTTAGAACTGCCTCGGTAATGGTGGTCTACCTCAGTAATGGCGGACTGTCTCTGTAATGATGGATTGCCTTGGTAATGGCAGACTGCCTCAGTAATGGCAGACTGCCTCGGTAGTGGTGGACTGCCTTGGTAATGACGGACGCCCTTCCCCCTACAGAGCTGGACCCATCCCAGGTCCAGTTGTGCTTGCTGTGAAACTCTCAATCCAGAGCATTTCAGATTGCTGGTCTTTGTAGGGCTGGGTCCCACTGAGTCAGATCACCTGGCTCTCTATTTCAGCCCCTTTTCAGTTGAATGGGCAACTCTGTCTCCCAGGCATTCCAGGCATCAGTTGAAACAACCGCCCAGATTTGTGTGAGTTTTTGTGCAGAGACCCGCTGTGCTGGCTGAAACAGCCATGCTGGAGACTTGTGGCACTTTTCTGCCTGGGAATCTCCTGGTCTGTGGGCAGTAAAAACTCATTTGGAAATGCAGTGATCACTCACCCTCTGCATTTTCACTGGGAACTGCACTCCAGACCTGTTCCTATTCAGGCATCTTGGATCGTCTCGTGATATGATTTTTCCACTTTTCATATGTTTGAACAATGTCATGATATAATCATGACTTTTCACATGTCCTTTTGATAACTCCTATTCTACATGTGATTGTGAATATTTTCATTTATGGAACCTCTATCCAATTACAAATATCTATAGTTTGGACACTGTAACCCAATTTTTTAGTATACTGCTTCTTCAGTATCCCTCAATCATGCTTCAAGGCTGCGCACAGTGGTTCATGCCTATAATCCCAATACTTTAGGTGTGGCTGAGGCAGGAGGATGGCCTGGACCCAGGAGTTTGACACCAGCCTGGGAAACATAGTGAGGCCCCATTTCTATAATCAATCAATCAGCCAGGTGTGGTGGCACACACCTGTAGTCTTAGCTACTCAGGAGGCTGAGGTGAGAGGATTGCTTGCTTGAGCCCAGGAGGTTAAGGCTGCAGTGAGCTATGATGGTGCCACTGAACTCCAGCCTGGGTAACAGAGTAAAATCCTGTCTCAAAACAATAATAATGTGTAAGTGACACTGCACTAGCATCTATTTCTACTTCTGTTACTATTTCTATCACTAACTTTGATTTTAAAGATTTTTTACCCTGTTTATCCTCTGTTAGTATTGCTATAAATTTTACGATTCTTTTAAGAGTACTCCTAATGTTTTGTTTGGTAATAAAAATAATAATAAAATAAAAATGTCTTAATTTGTTGAATTAAAAGTAGAACAATAGTTATAAGAAATGCAAAGCAATTTGTTTTGGGAAATTAAATCAGTCCCTCTAAGTAATAAAAGTAACATAGTAATAACCCATCTTTTTAAAAAAGGAGGGTTTTCTTAACACCGCATGTTCTTACTCGTAAGTGGGAGCTGAACAATGAGGACACATGGACACAGGGAGGGGAATGTCACACACTGGGGCCTGTTGGGGGATGGGGAACAAGAGGAGGGATAGCATTAGGAGAAATACCTCACGTAGATGATGGGTTAATAATCAGTACAGCAAACCAACATGACACATGTATACCTTTGTAACAAACCTGCACGTTCTGCACATGTATCCCAGAACTTAAAGTATAATTAAAAAAAAAAAAAAAGAGGGGGGTTTATAGATTTTTTAAAACTGCTTTTATAGTCCTTCAAACAATTATAGAATGCACCATGTATCTCAGGAAGACCCTGCATGCCATTAGTGAAAATTGGGTCTATTTACTTTTCACTTCAACTTCTTACCAACGCTTTCCTTTTTCTTTCTTTCTTTTTTTGGTATGTATCTGTATCTGAGAGTTTATCTTGATTTTGCCCTGTCACCTGTAAATTAAGAGTGAGAATAACCCGAACAAAATACGTTTGGATTGTCACAATCAGAATTCAAAACCTCTTTTTTTTTTTTTTTTGAGACAGAGTCTCGGTCTGTCACCCAGGCTGGAGTGCAGGGGTGTGATCTCAGTTCACTGCAACCTCCGCCTCTCAGGTTCAAGTGATTCTCCTACCTTGGCCTCCTGAGTAGCTGGGACTATAGGTGTACACCACCAAGTCTAATATTTTTTTTTAGTAGAAACAGGTTTCACCATGTTGGCCAAGCTGGTCTCGAACTCCTGACCTCAGGTGATCCCACCTGCCTTGGCCTCCCAAAGGTCTGGGATTACAGGTGTGAGCCACTGCACCCGGCCAAAATTCAGAATCATCAGGTACATCTCATCACCTCTTTGGTCCTCAACTTCCCCATCTGAAAATGGCAATACAATCTTGTTTGTTTGAAGCCAAGGAATTGGGCTAAATAATTCTAACCTTAAGGTATGTAATTCTCAATGACTAAATTTTATGAAAAAGAAATAATGTGCCCCTTTTAATTTGTGCATGACATTTGGACAGATTAAACAAACATAAGCTTTTATTTTATATAAAGTTGTAACGATGCCGTTATCAACAATGAGTGACTTCAATCTTTAAAGTTGTGTAAATCCATGTTAAAGTGAAAAGTCTGGATTAAACATTTGTTTCAACTGTCTCTCCTCAAAAGCTAAAAACTAAGTGAATTATGCAAACTTAACACTGTCTCACTTTACATAGGGTTCAGAGGGTTCCTGTCTTCTTGGGAATTATTTCAGAAGGGCACATGTTACCCACGCTTCCATATTGGCTATATAGTCTAGTGGGGGGGCTATGTGGAGTATCCCTCAAATGCTTGTCTCTGCTGAAATTTTCACAGTTGATAGCAAAATATTTTAAAAACATTCCCTAGTTTATTATGAAAAGCCAGAATGAGAATGGAATTTTTTAAAAAGGAGAATGGTTTCCTTTCTTGATTGAAAAACAGACATTCCCCAATATGTAGGAAATAAGTTACCTCACTAGCCTGTTACTTTAAAGTTATACAGTTTTTCTCTCCTAAGGAATATATGCTCGGTGAAAAAAGATCTGCAAAACATATAAAAGCATAAACAGGAAAATGAATCATCTATTGTCTGACTACTCAGAAAATAAAACTGTTATAATTGCTGCATTTCTCTACCTTTTTTCTGTCTTAGTTTTTAAATACTATTTGAATATTTTTCTCATGTGCTTTTCTCATCAGCCTGGAACAGTAAGGATTACCTTGAAATCAAATCCAACATCCTTGTCTGCCACTGGGAAGCCAGGCTCCCATGATCCTTACTACCTACTCATCTGACCAGCTCCTTCTCTGTCACCAGTCCCTCCGGTTCTACGCCCCCTCCCTTGGCCTCAGCACTGCACTCATCACCCTCCGTGTGCTGCAGCCGTGGGGCTGCCCTCCTCAACCCATCTGAGCTCCCACTCATGATGCCAGGCCATACCACCCTCTGCACAGAGGCCTATTACCCCATGTGAACTGGGCCACTCCCTGTGCTGCAGTCCTCTTTGCCTTTGGTGGGCCTCAATATCCCAGCTGGAAGCATCCCAGGGGACACATCCTCCTCACTCTGTTTGGCCCCAACTCCCCATACCTGCCCCCTACCCTGTGTGAACATCCACCTCACCCTTCTTAGGCCCTGATCCCATACCAGGACACCCACTGCAAGGACACCCAGCTTATCCCACCTGGGCTTAAACTCCCCCACATTAGTCATCATTTTCCCCTGCAATGATGCACTCCCCACAGGACCAGCCCCGACCCTCCATGCTGGGTGGGCCCTCCCCCACATTGTCGGTGCCCCTGCCCCCCCACAGGACCAGTCCCGACCCTCCATGCTGGGTGGGCCCTCCCCACATTGTCAGTGCCCCTGCCCCCCACAGGACCAGTCCCGACCCTCCATGCTGGGTGGGCCCTCCCCCACGTTGCCGATGCCCCTGCTCCGACCCCCTCAGGTGGATGCCCTTCTCAACATGCTTGGGCTCCAGCTCCCTGCCCTGAGTTGTGTCTCAGTCAGTTTGGGCTGCTATATCAAAATACCTAAACTAGGTGGCTCAGAAACAACCAGTTTGAGAGACTAGAAAGTCCAAGATCAAAGTGCTGGCAGATTCAACATCTGGTGGGGACTTCGTGGTTCACAGACAGTACCTTCTCACTGTCCTCACACAGTGGAAGGGACAAGGGGTGTCTCTGGGGTCTTTTTTATAAGGACACTAATTCCATTCACGAGGGATAGGCCTATTGCTCCTAAATGGGGCCTCAGGAGTCATCACCCTAAGGCCCCACCTCCTAACACCATCACTTTGGGGGTTATGATTTTGACATACGAATTTCGAGAGGACATAAGCATTTAGTCCTAAGTTGGCCTTCCATGCTGATGTCCTCCTCACTCTGACACTCCAAGCGAAGCTGCCCCTCAGGATTTGGGCACAAATCCTCAAATCCTGCTCAGACTCAGACACCTTGCACTGGAACTTCCCATGCATGGGCACTCAGTCTCTGGCTTCCCCATGGCAGGCAGCTCTCACTCAAGGATGCCCTCCCCCACCCCACCAGCGTCCCAACACAATGATCTGGGCCAGTCTGGTTCTTCCCATCAACATAAATGACTATTTGCTCTGTCCTACCTAAAGTCTTCAGGAAGGGAAGGAACAGGGAGGAAACATAGGTACTAATACTGTTTTTTGTTTTTGTTTTTTTTGTTGAAACTCACTCTGTCGCTCAGGCTGGAGTGCAATGGCGCAACCTCAGCTCACTGCAACCTCCACCTCACGGGTTCAAGCGATTCTCCTGCCTCAGCTTCCTGAGCAGCTGGGATTAAAGGTGCCTGCCACCAAGCCTGGCTAATTTTTTGTATCTTTAGTAGAGATGGGGTTTCACCATGTTGGCCAGGCTGGTCTTGAACTCCTGACCTCGTGATCCGCCTGCCTCAGCCTCCTAAAGTGCTGGGATTACAGGCATGAGCCACCGAGCACGGCCTTCAATACTGTTTACACTGAAAGAAATATAGTCATGTGTCACTGGATGGGTATAAGTCCTGAAGTCCTGAGAAATGCATCACTAGGCAATTTCACAGTTGTGTGAACATCACCACACCTAGATGATACAGCCTACTACACACCTAGGCTATAAGGTACAGCCTATTGCTCTTCGGCTACAAACCTGTACAGCATGTTACTGAATACTGTAGGCAAGTACAACACAATGATGTCTCAACACATTTCAACATAGAAAAGGTGCAGTAAAGATACAGTGTTATTGAATTGTATGGGACCACATGTGAACTCATCCCTGACTGAAACATTGTTGTGGGTGTGTGACTGTATTTGGCCAAACTAGTAAGATATGTTAATCTTCCCTTATATTTCCTCTTTGTTTCAACTGGCACCATTATTTCTGTTTATCGTTTTGTATTTTGTAGGCTGTGTTTTAGTCAGTCACCTTTAATCCTCTCTGGAAAATGCAGAGCATGTGTGAATAAATGAAGCAAGCAGGCAAGCTCTGGGTAGACAGGGACTTTCCACTGGTTCAGCCACATATCCCCAGCACCTTGTACAGTGAAGGATAGAGTGATACCAAAAATACTTAACAACCAGGAAAATACAGACAAAGATATTAATCAGAATTGTGCAGCTGAGCATCGTGGTTCATGCCTATAATCCCAGTGCTTTGGAAGGCTGAGGTAGAAGGACTGCTTGAGCCAAAAGTTTGAGACCAGCCTGGGCGATATAGCAAGGTTTTGTCTCTTTAAAAAAAAAAAAGAAAAAACATTATCCAGGCATGATGGTGTGCTGCCTGTAGTCCTAACTACTCAGGAGGCTGAGGTAGGAGGACCGCTTGAGCTCAGGAGTTCCAGATTACAGTGAGTTATGACCGTGCCACTGCATTCCAGCCTGGGTGACGGAGTGAGACCCTCTCTCTGAAGGAAAAATTGTAGCAGGAGAAGAGTGTCTGAAAGGTCCCAGAAAAGGGTCCTTCTGGAAAAGGAATGTTACTCAGGGGTTAGAGAGTAGCAGTTGTTTACCAACCAGCATGGAAGCATTTAAATATTTTTACACACCCAATGCAAATTTGAGTAAGTATTTCCAGTGGTCCTTAAAGTCTTCACTATGACACACTGTGCTGTCTGGGTATGTTCTCTAGAGAAAGCATGGCCAGCTTGGTCTCCTCAAGCAGAGGCATGCAGAAGGCAGGGAAAAGAGACCCCCTTTCGCTGTAGCAGGCAGCAGGTTAGAGCACAAACACAAGCTGTGCCAGAAAACAGTGGGTGACTCAGTTCATACATAGGCAAGAGAAGAGAGAGAACAAGATGCCCTCTAAACTTCCTCTAGTGAAAGGCAAAGACACACAAGAAATATGGGTAAACCTCGCAAGAGAAAATGGAAACAACTCAACCTTGACAGAAAAATGCTGATTTAACTAGTGAGATAGTAATCCACGTATGAGAGAGGGACATTTCGTCAAGTCTTTATTGAGTCAGTGAAAAGCTATGGAGCACATGCACAGATATGCTGCTAAGTTAGAAGTTTTATAAGATCCTGGAGGAAAAGGACAAACAGTATCCCTGTGATAATTACAGAGGGAAAAGCCAATTCTCTGATGGGTGGTTTAACATTTTAAAAGAAGGGCTGGCAGGCTGGTCCAATGGTAGCAGGTTATCAGAACTCATTAACATTAGTGTCACTAAAGTTAGTATACAGCCCTCCACTGCTAAATTTGAGTGGCTTACATAAATAAATAAATAAATGACACTGAACCATAAAGCTATAGAAGAATTATGAGCATTTTCAGGAGGCACATTTCTGAACGTTTTCTACCCCAAAACAGAAAAGCAGAATTAACCGGTTTTTGTGTAGGTAGTATTTGTTAACTTTCTACCTTATTAAGTGCCAATCATTTGAGTCTCTTTATATTTACAAAGGCTGCATAGGCTGTTTCCTCTTGCACATATGAATGCTGCTTGTCCCTACTCCTGACGATCTGAAAATCAAGTTATTCTAGACTTTCAGAAGTTTCACACATTTTTCCCACATAAATGTATCGATGGCTAAGCACTTTTAAAACATGTCCACAGATTCTCTGGTACTACTCCCATCAAGAGGCAGGATCTACGTCCTTTCCCTTGCATCTGGCCTGCCTTGAAGGCTTGTTTATGACCAATGGACAACAGCAGAAACACTGCTTCTGAGGCTAGATCAGAAAGCGCCATGCTGTCCTGCCTGGTTCTCTTGGGACATACACTCTGGGGGAAGCCAACTGCTGAGTAAGGAGACCAACCACCCTTAGAATTACCCTTAACTTGTGAAGCTGAAGAGGTCACATGGAGGGGTTCCTGGAGAAGCCTCAGCTGAGCTCCCAGCTACAAGTCAGCATCAACTACCAGGCACATGAGTGAGGTATCTGTGACTGCCCAGTTAAGACTCAGATGGCCCCGGCCACAGATGACATCTAACTGCAACCGCATGAGAAATCCCAAGCAAGAACTGCCCAGCAGAGTCCTCCCCAAATTTCTGATCCACAAAATCTTGAACAAAATAAAGTGGTGGTGAATACCATAGTTTTGGAATCAGGAATTACATGGTAACAGTAACTGGAACAATGACCAAATCAATGTTTTCTAATGAGCTCTATCACTTTTTGTACTTTGGAAAAGCAATTAAGGACTCAAGTTGTATTAGTCAGAATAGACAAGGTTATACTGTGGCAAAATAATTAAGCCTGAAATCTCAGCAGCTCCATTCAACAAAAATGTATTTCCTGTTCAAGGACAGATAAGGAATTTTGCTATATCTGTTGAGTCAGGGAACCAAGCCCCTTCCACCTTGTGACATCATCATCTCACAGATTGCCACAGCAGGGGCAGAAGAACAATTCTCTCAAATGTTTCCATCTCACAGCACATTTCCATTCAGAAAGCGTCAGGCTATCCTAGACACACCACTTTTTAAAATTCACCAAGCGCAGCATCAACTGACAGCCTCCAGTACCTTTCTCCTTTTCCTCCTTTTAATTACAGTAACCCCCAGGTTTCAGCAGGGCACATAACTGCCTAGCTAGAGACTACATTTCCCAGCCTTCCTTGCAGAGAAGTGAGTCATGTAACTAAGCTTGGGCCAATGGGATAAGGACAGAAGTGATCCTAGAGCATCTCCTTAAAGACACTTGTCCGGTATTCCTGCTCCACCTTCCCTTCCCTCTGGCTGGCAAATGGTGATGCCTGGAGCAACTTTGTAAGTCATGTGTTATGGACAGCAGAGCTGCCCCTCAGCCTGGGATAGCTCATTTTAGACTGAAAACAGAAAAATAAAATCTACCTTATTAAGCCACTTAATTTTTTTGTGGAGGGCAGAGAATGATGATGGGAGTGTTATACTAAAATAGCACCTAACCAACCTCTTTTTGCACCTTCTTCTCTCACCTACCTTCATTTTACACTCAATACATTTGCATATTCCCCTTCTAATCTCTGCTTGTGAATCTGCCGTTACATTACTGAACTTCCACTATTCCTTAATTAACTGAACCTCTAACTCACATAGCTCCTTTGAAGGCATGGCTCTCTTGATGGAATACTGATAGTGCAGTGTGGGAGAGAGGGGGAGTGGATTCAGAGGTCCTGCCTCTCATCCTGGGGGGGTGGGGTCAGGCTTAGACAAACCCTCAGGTCCACTGACAAAGACCTGCAGTCAAAAGTAACCTTCTAAAAATAAAATAAAGGCTACTATTAGGCATTCTTTAGTTCCCTACTTAAGGTCTTATAAGCTTCCCCACCACAAATTTAAAACTCGATTAATATAATGAAGGCAACTGGCATCATGGGTAAGAGTGCAGACCCTGGAATCAGAACCAATCTGGGTTTCAACCCCAGCCTAGCTAGCTACTACTAATATGACCGTGGGCAAAAAAACTACTGTTTCAGTTTCCTTTCCTGTCAAATGGGGATAATAGGGCCCCACAGGGTAGCTATGAGAATTAAAGAAAATAATGTATGTTGAGTTACTTTGTAGACATACTACTAGAGGACTCACTAAATGTTACTTTTTTTTTTTTTTTGAGACAGGGTCTCGCTCTGTCACCCAGGCTGGAGTGCGGTGGCGTGATCACGGCTCACTGCAACCTCCACCTCAGCACTTCCTGGGCTCAAGTGATCCTCCCACCTCGGCCTCCCAAGTAGCTGGGACTACAGGTGCATACCACCATGCCTGGCTAATGTTTTGTATTTTTAGTAGAGACAGGGTTTTGCCATCTTGGCTCAGGCTGATCTCAAACTCCTGGGCTCAAGCAATCTGCCCACCTTGGCCTCCCAAACTACAAAGATTACAGGTGTGTCTTAGTCCGTTTTCACGCTGCTGATAAAAACGTACCCAAGGATGGGCAATTTACAAAAGAAAGAGGTTTAATGACTTATAGTTCCACATGACTGGAGAAGGCAAGGAGGTGGAAGTCACATCTTACGTGAATGGTGGCAGGCAAAGAGAGAGACTGGGCAGGGGAACTCCTTCTTATAATACTATCAGATCTTGTAAGACTTATTCACTATCACAAGAACAGCATGGGAAAGACCTGCCCCCATGATTCAATTACCTCCCACCAGGACCCTCCCACAACACATGGGAATTCAAGATGAGATATGGGTGGGGACACAGCCACGCCTTATCAAGGTGTGAGCCATCACATTCAGCCACTAAGTGTTAGTTATTATGATAACTCTATGCCTTTCCACATGCAATTGCCTCTGCCTGGAATAACTTTCTCCTTTTGTTCACCTGGGGAATTCCTTCACATTCACTGTAACTCATGTTTTGCCAGGCCTTCCCAGCAACTCAATCTGCCAGGAGCAATCAATCTGCTTCATCTGTGCTACTGCAAAATCACATACATCAATTCTACTTATCATAGTATACTGCACTTGTGTGTTTAAATTTCTGCCCCCTCCTCACTCTGGACACAACTCATGTCTTATTCACTGCTAAATCCCAAGTACTTGGCAGATACACATTGTAGGGTCTCATACATGTTTGCAATACTGAACTAAATACATCCTTTAATTCACTTTAGAATCAAACTACCTCTCCTCTGTATTAGAAATTTAGCCTAACAGGCCGGGCGAGGTAGCTCACACCTGTAATCCCAGCACTTTGGAAGGCTGAGGTAAGTGAATCACCTGAGGTCAGGAATTCAAGACTAGCCTGACCAACATGGTGAAACTCCATCTCTACTGAAAACACAAAATTAGCTGGGCATAGTGGTACATACCTGTAATCCCAGCTACTTGGGAGGCTGAGGCAGAAGAATCACTTGAACCCAGGAGGCGGAGTTTGCAGTGAGCCAAGATCACACCACTGCCCTCCAGCCTGGGCAACAAGAGTTAAACTCTGTCTCAAAAAAAAAAAAAGAAAAGAAAAAAAGAAAAAGAAATTTGGCTTCACAATTACGTCATTCTTTCTATCAAAAGAATTGTCCTAGCAAATTAAATTGATGCATAATTGTCATTGCTAATATTCTAAAAGGCAGTTATCTGAACAGGAACATCTATAGAAATGTTCTTTAATAAGACTTTTCTTGTCTAACATTTCTTTATATTCCTTTAAAAATTGTTGGCAGATGCAATTCAGAAGATCTTAAAAATCACAGTCAGTAATTGAAAATGTATTGGCTTTGTAATAAAGAAGTTACTAGAATTTTTTTTTTTTTTTTAAGATGGAGTCTCACTCTGTCACCCAGGCTGGAGTGCAGTGGCACGATCTCGGCTGACTGCAACCTCCACCTCCTGGGTTCAAGTGATTCTCCGGCCTCAGCCTCCTGAGTAGCTAGGACTATAGATGTGTACCACCACACATGGCTAATTTTTTTTTCTGTAGTTCTAGTAGAGATGGGGTTTCATCATGTTAGCCAGGATGGTCTCTATCTCCTGACCTCATGATCAACCCGCCTCGGCCTCCCAAAGTGCTGGGATTACAGGCGTGAGCCACGGCGCCCGGTCAGAAGTTATTAGAATTTTAAGGCGAGAAAAGAGTTATAAAGAATACTTAGCATGTACATGGGAAAGCTTTACCTAATAAAGTCTTTTCATTTGTTTCTCCTAATTGCCTTGTGATAGTGAAGACAGCTGTACTCCTGTTACATGGGAGGTCACAACACATGATCAATCCATTCTAGAGTAGATTCTACATTGTGGCTAACTTTGGTGGCACTTACAGTGGTCACTGAATCCACATTTCAAGAAAATATTATTTTTTAGAGTTTTCTAAAGGGAAAAGAAAGGTATCTAAGGATCCCCTCTTTGAGAAGGATGAATATTATCATTCTCCTTAAAGAACCTAACAGAAGTTTCTAATGACAGCGACCATAAGTAGTCTTAAAAAGTAAAAGCCATTTTGTAAAAGATTTAAAATACCAAGCATTAAAATAATTAAAATACCTCAATGCAGATGTGATGCATTCCTCCAGCCTTGTTTTTCTGCAGAAAACCTGCAATTGGACTCTCACTTCCCAATGGATGAAGCAGTTCCATCTTGGTATTTCCCAGGCTGACAAAAACAACAGATACTCCATGTTCAGGAAGGGGGACCGCTCACTTACCTGGGCCCCCAAAATATTCTTATAAAATGCTGCAGCCTTTTCCAAATCTGGCACTGCTATGGCTACATGATTGAGTCGCCCCAGGTTCCACACAGGACCTGCCACTTGATCCAAGGGCTGTGACGTGGAAAAAGCTCTTACTGTTCGAACTGGAGCATGGAGTCTGGAAAAAAGCCCTAGAAAATTGAACAGCCATTGAGATTCTTCTTTTGAGAATTAATACACTTCTACATTGAATTTTAAAAACTAAACAAATAATGCATGCCAAAATTCACTATTTATGTATCTGTTCTTTTAATTATTGAAATGAAACCAGGAGATAAATAGAAAAACTTACACCAAAATTACTCACTCTGCTCTGCCCATTTAAATAACTGACTAGAATAAAAAAAGCTAATTCTGAGCTGCAGTTAGAGTTAAAACATAGAATAATATTTTTTCGGCTGGGCGTGGTGGCTCACGCCTGTAATCCAAGCACTTTGGGAGGCCAAGGCGGGCGGATCACCTGAGGTCGGGAGTTCAAGACCAGCCTGACCAACATGGTGAAACCTCGTCTTTATAAAAAAAATAAATCTAAAAAAAAAACAAAAAAAAACATAGAATAATATTTTTTCATAATAATTCGTGTTTACTGGTAACACTTAAAGGATAGCGGCATATGAAGAATTACTTGCTATTCTCTGCGTTTCACAGGGGGTAAGTTTGAATGTGACAAACAACACATATTTCATAATGAGAACAAGCAATTTTCTCTACCTGTACCCAATTTTTTGTCCTATATTTTGTAATAAGTTCATTAAAGGTATAAATATACAGTACTCTTTTAATGTGTATTTACTTGAATGATTATCAACTAAGGAAAATGTCTAATTGTTGGGGGAAAAACAAGCAAAGATCAAGAGGGTATTTAAATTATGATGATTTCCTCTGAGACCAGATTTTTAAAACTGTTTTATAATTTTTAAGGATTAGAGGCAGAACTGCTTCTGAATGTGAAGAAACCTCCTTTCACTCAGTAACTGAAGAAGGCTGCAAGGTCTTTTCCTCATGTATTATACTGCTTTCTGATTCCCCCAAAACACAGGAATTTAAGAACCAGATTCCTCCCAGAAGGAAAACTATATACATGTATGAGGTTTAAACATAATCTTGTAAAACTATATCATTTAAAAAAGTTATGAAATAGCAAAAGAATACATATTTTAAACAAGTTGTTTTAAACACTTCAAACATATTAAAATACATATTTTAAACAAGTGTTTTAAACACTTCAAACAGTATCTAGCATTACAGAGCATTAGCTAACAACAAAAAATTCCCCTTAACTGAAATTTTTGATAACAAGGAAATTAAGGTGATACTATTTAAGATCATAAACTTGATGCATCATAAGTCAGTAGAGGGCAAAATTCAGCCCAAGATGGTCTTCCACTATGCCCCAGTCTATAAAATATCCAAAAGATTCTCATCACCATCAGGTTAATATGGCATAGCTCTGTGGATTTTTTTTTTTTTTTTTTTTTTTTTTGAGATAGAGTCACTCGGGCTGGAGTGCTGGAGTGCAATAGTACAATCTCAGCTCACTGCAACTCCGCCTCCCAGGTTCAAGTGATTCGCCGGCCTCAGCCTCCTGAGTAGCTGGGATTACAGGTGCCTGCCACCGCATCCAATTAATTTGTGTGTGTGTGTATATATATATAAAATATTTATATAGTTACATAAATTGTTTATACGTTTAATAAATGCTTAAATATTTATATACATATATAAATAAATACAATATATAAATATTTAAACATAAATATATAGTGTGTGTGTATGTGTGTATATATATATATATATGTTTTTTTTTTTTGGTGAAACAAGAGTCTTGCTGTTTCACCCAGGCTGGAGTGAAGTGGTGTGATCTGGGCTCACTGCAACCTCCACTCCCCAGGTTCAAGCAATTCTCCTGCCTCAGCTTCCAAGTAGCTGGGATTACAGGGGCCCGGCACATATCCGGCTAATTTTGTATTTTTAGTAGAGATGGGATTTCATCATGTTGGCCAGGCTGGTCTCGAACTCCTGACCTCAGGTGATCCACCCTCATCAGCCTCCCAAAGTGACAGGATTACAGGCATGAGCCCCTGCGCCCAGCCTAACTTTTGTATTTTTAGTAGAGACAGGGTTTCACCATGTTGGTCAGGCTGGTCTTGAACTCCTGACCTCAGGTGATCTACCCACTTCAGCCTCCCAAAGGGCTGGAATTATAGGGGTAAGCCACCATTCTGTGGTATATACACACAATGGAATATTATTCAGTCTTAAAAAGTAAATTCTGACACATGCTAAGATATAGATGAACCTTGAGGACATCATGCTAAGTGATATAAGCCAGACACAAAAAAGAAAAATAGTGTGTAATTCCACTTTATATGAGTAGTCAGAATTCAGAGAAGGTAAAAGGTGGTTGCCAAGAGTGGGTCAGAGGAGAACGTGGAGGTGTTGTGTAAACGGGTACAAAGTTTCAGTTTGGGTAAGATGAGAAAGCTCCGGAGAGGGACAGTGGGGACTGTAGTACAACAAAATGAGTGTAGTTAAAGCCACTGAACTATACACTTAACAAGGTTAAAATGGCAAATTCTGGCTGGGCGGGGTGGGTCACGTCTGTCATCCCAGCACTTTGGGAAGCCAAGGCAGGAGGATCACCTGAGGTGAGGAGTTGGAGACCAGCCTGGCCAACATGGTGAAATCCCGTCTCTAATAAAAATACAAAAAATTAGCGGGACGTGGTGTCCGAGGGCGCCTGTAATCTCAGCTACTTGGGAGGCTGAGGCGGAAGAATCGCTTGAACCGGAGAGGTGGCAGTGAGCTAAGATCACGCCACTGCATTCCAGCCTGGGTGACGGAGACTCCGCCTCAAAAAAAAAAAAAAAAAAAGGTACATTTTGCTTTACGTATACTCAACCACACACACAAAAGTGGAGCCATTAAGTTTCAAGTATCTCAATAAAACAAATCAAAGTCAATATTTGGAATACACTATCTTCATTTTTCCTTTATGCTAAGAAGTGTATGTAAGTTACAAAACAAACATGCACCTTTCTGTATTCAGTTCTTGCAGTACGTATATGACCTGTCGGAAGTCATATTCTTCCCAAACCGTCAATCATTAAAGTGCGCAGTTCAAAAAATACAGATATAAAAGTGCCTTTTCCCAAATACTCATTTCTTTATATTTTTACATTCCGATTTTGTGTATCACCTAAGGAGAGGGTATGCCTTACAGTTAAGAATGTGGGCTCTGCTACTAAAAGGATTTACATTGAATGTCCCGGAGTAACTCTGGGCATTACCACTTGGCACCTTCTTCCTAAGAGGGAATCTCAGATTAAGGTAAATGCTAAAGGGGGAAGAGGAAAAAAAAAAGGAATAAAAGAGGAGAAAGTTAGAGTCAGAAAACGTGACAATTATGACAGTTATTTCTGTAACAACTGCAGATATGTTCTATCTACATATTTTTTAAAAATGAAGGCGGAGAAAACTCAAGGAAGTTTACAAATCCACACGCTTTTATCTTTCTAAGTACGCAATAATAAATATATTAGTGGACATGGAAAAAAATCACTCCTTTTTTTTTTTTTTTTTTTTTTTTGAGGCAAAGCCGCCCTGTCGCCTAGGCTGGAGTGCAATGGCGCAATGTCAACTCACTGCAACCTCCGCCTCCCGGATTCAAGTGATTTTCCTGCCTCTGCCTCCCGAATAGCTGGGATTACAGGCGCGCGCCACCACGACCGGCTAATTTTTTGTATCTGTAGTAGAGACAGGGTTTCACCATGTTGACCAGGCTGGTCTCGAACTCCTGATTCCGTGATCCGCCCGCCTCGGCCTCCCAAAGTGCAGTGATTACAGGCGTGAACCACGGCACCCCGCCTCCTTTTGTATTGTTTACACCACTGACCTTCGAGTGTTCCCAACAGAAAGCTGATCATGCTAGGAGTTCCGTCGAAGTAGCTGTTTTTACAGGACTTGCTCTCCTTTCTGATTTCTCCCCAGTCTCTTTATTGGTGCGCGGTAGAATAACTTACCGACCCGCTTCTATTTACTTCTGTCCCTGCCCTGCCTGACCAGTCGGGCAAGGTCCCTTGGCTCTCCCGCCCACATGCTGGAAGGTGCAGCGCCCAGGGCAAACAGTTCCCAGATGGCAAGGGGACTCATGCACAATAAGGCTATCCCCCGCGCTAAGCGGAGGCGTTTCTGTAAGGTACCCTCTGCCTAGGTGCCGGCAGCCGCCGTAGAACGCGTCCCCGGGGGACAGAGGGCATTAGATCAAGGGCTTTGGCCACGCCGAGGCCTCCTCTGCCCCTTGACCTCCGTTCCCACGTGCCCAGCCCCACGGCGACCTTCGCCGGTACCCAGTATTCACCTACGGAATTCGCGGCCGCCGCCTTCAGCGCGCGCGCCATCTTGGAAAGCAATCCGCTACATCCCGACCCGCCGGGGACCGAGAGAGACGCGCTGCGAAAGGCGGGGCGGGGGGGCAGAGGGGGGCGGGGCGGGAGGCAGGGGGCGGGGCGGGAGGCAGAGGGGGCGGGGACAGATAGGTTAGGGGCGTGGCGGAGGTCGCTGCTTTCCTGCTACAACATGCCTACTTTAGCTAAAGCAGAAACTTAAAGCCAGAACTGGTCACCCTTTGTGGGCCCCTGAAAAATACAAAAAGAAGTTTGGAGAGAGTCCAAAGGCGTCTGGGCTGACCATGGCGATTTTTGTTTCCCGCCCCCCTGCAGAAGCGAAAGCGCTCGTGGTTTTGGCTCCCGCTGAGGGTGAGTCCGGAACCTGCGCACAGCGGAACTTTCGGCTCTGAGATCCAAGTTGCGCTAGGCGCATCTTTGCGGAGCGGTTTCCGGGTGGCTCACTTCCCTTGCATGCGGCTTTGTATCGGCAGTTCCTGACAGCCATGGCACCGAGGGTCTGGCGTCGACGGACCCTGGAGCGCTGTCTGACAGAAGTCGGCAAAGCCACTGGTCGGCCCGAGTGCTTCCTCACGTAAGTGCGCGGATCCCGGGCTCTGGGTGCGACCACGGTCTCACGTGGACGCGCGTTGCCGGCCTCCGGCAAATTGTGGAGCTGGGGGGAAAGTAAGGGGAAATGTAAATAACTTTTCCCCAAATTTCAGAGTTTATACTTTCCTAGATTATCAAAACTTTACAAATTGTTAATATTTGTACAGTATGGATCTCTCAGTTGAGTGTTACTGAAATCACCCTAACCTCACTTATTAACTCCTAGAAGCTTCCCTTGAGGCTTCTTACTCCCCCATCCGTCTACACGCAAGCTGTTGGTTCCAACTATGTGCTCCTAAAGCGCTCAGTGTTGAGCATACTTTATTGAATGTATGAACTGGTGGCTTGTCTCTCCGCCCCCACGACTAAGCTTCTTGATAATTAGAACTTTCATGTTTCTTCCCAGCACAAGCATTTTACACGTATTTTGTTGAAGAATTTCAAATATGATCTATAATATTATTACTCATTTATATTTCAAACCCCAGCCTCTCCTTGAGTTCCCGGCTCATAGCAAAATGCAGACTGAGCTTGGTTTGAATTCAGTAGCACACAACTGGGATATCCGCACTGTACAACTTTTAACGATTTAAAAAATTTTGGTACTGTCAAGCATCTCAAATTCACTGTGTCCAAAATAGAGTTGTTGTTTCTATTTAATAGAATTGTTGTTTCTACCCACCTGTACTCTGCCATCCCCTGAAGTCCTTTTCCCGTGCTCCACCAGGAAAGCCTTCCCTATCTCAGTAAATGGCACTTCTGGCTTTCCAGTTGCTGAGACATACAACTAGGCTGCTACTTTGATGTCTTCATTTTTCTCTATTCTGTATATAATATCTTAGCAATCCTGTCAGTTCTCCTTCCAGACTATACTCGGCATACTCAGTGATCTAACTCCAGCTTCAATCACCATTATCCTTTGCGTGGAATGCTGCATCAACCTTGTAATCACTCTATTTTCCTCCTCCTCCCTCCTCCCCTTCTTCTTCCTTCGTGTAAATCATTTCGTCCCTCTGCTTAAAATCTTCTAATGTTTTCTCTTTACACTTTAAATGGCAAACTCTTACTCCTGAGCCATGCATAATTTGGCTCCCATCAGCCTCTCCAGCTTCACCTTCTGCCTCCTTCACACTCTAGCCATGCTCACCTTTTTGTTTCTCAAGCTCACCTCTGGAGGATTTGCCTCTTAGAGGATTTGTTCTTGCTGTTTCTTCTTCCTGGAATACATGTTTCCCAGCCTTTATAAGACTTTCTTTATCTATAAGTTTAATCTCAGATGTGGCATCTAAGAGAGGTTTTCCTTGACCACTGTAGCCAAAGCAAATGTTGATCATTGAATGACTTAGTGAATGAATGAATGGAGTGGTATATAATGTAGCAGAATTGATAATTTAAGGTTAATTCACTGTGTATCTCCAAGCAAATAGATTTGTAATGGTTTTCCTGCCCAAAATCTATACAGCTGATAGACTGTACTTGGTTGACAGGTTTTACAGATCAGTGTAACTCATCAGCTTATATGTTGTTGGGGCCAGAATCTATACTTACACTTCATTCTAATTTGATTTTACAAGAGTTGGGTTTTTTATCTTTATTAAGAGTGCTGTGAAATTATTACCTATAATTCTAAATCTCACTTAATTCCTCCCAATAGAATTCAAGATGGATTGGCATCAAAGTTTACTTCTTTAACAAAAGTGCTTTATGACTTTAATAAAATATTAGAGAACGGTAGGATCCGTGGAAGCCCTTTACAAAAACTTGTGATAGAAAATTTTGATGATGAGCAGATTTGGCAACAACTGGAATTGCAAAATGAACCAATTTTACAATATTTCCAGAATGCAGTTAGTGAGACAATTAATGATGAAGACATCAGTCTTCTCCCAGAGAGTGAAGAACAGGAATGTGAAGAGGATGGTTCAGAGATAGAGGCTGATGACCAGGAGAACCTAGAAGACTTAGAGGAGGAGGAGGTGTCAGACATGGGTGATGATGATCCTGAAGTGAGTGAGAGAGCTGAAAACTCAAGCAAACTTGATCTGAGGAAAAGCCCAGTTTTCAGTGATGAGGATTCTGACCTTGACTTTGATATCAGCAAATTGGAACAGCAGAGCAAGGTGCAAAACAAAGGACATGGAAAACCAAGAGAAAAGTCCATAGTAGACGATAAATTCTTCAAACTCTCCGAAATGGAGGCCTATTTAGAAAACATAGAAAAAGAAGAGGAGGACCGAAAAGATGATAATGATGATGAGGATGAAGATATTGATTTTTTTGAAGATATTGATTCTGATGAAGATGAAAGCATACTGTTTGGAAGTAAAAAACTTAAGGTAAAGTTTTGAGAGAGGAGAGAGCACTTTCCTCCTAAAATTAGCTTCTGTTCTATTCTAGGGGAGCTTTAATTGTAGTTAGAAGATTTAGAGATAAGAAATATTGTGCTCTATCTTATGAGTTGTAAATGAATCTGTACTTCCATTCACTTTGTGTTCCAGTTCTTACAGTTTTGTGGTAGTGTTATTGCCAGTTTCACCTAATAACTTTTTAAATTATTAGTTGTTAGTTTATACCATTATTAAGTCGGAAAGTAATGTATACGTACGAATATATATGCATGTAGTTTTTTTGTTTTTAAGACGGAGTCTCACTCTGTCGCCCGGGCTGGAGTGCAGTGGCGCAATCTCGGCTCACTGCAACCTCTACCTGCTGGGTTCAAGTCATTCTCCTGCCTCAGCCTCCCGAGTAGCTGGGATTACAGGCGCCTGCTACTATGCCCAGCTATTTTTCTATTTTTTATTTTTAGTAGAGACTGGGTTTCACCATATTGACCAGGCTGGTCTCAAACTCCTGACCTTGTGATTCACCTGCCTCAGCTTCCCAAAGTGCTGGGATCACAGGCGTGAGCCACTGCGCCTACCACATGTGTTAATGTATTTTTCTATACCTAATTAATAGTTTTAAAAAATCTTTTCATTTTAGTCAGGTAAAAGTTCCAGAAATCTGAAATACAAAGACTTTTTTGATCCGGTTGAAAGTGACGAAGACATAACAAGTGTTCATGATGACGAGCTAGATTCAAAGAAAGAAGATGATGAAGTTGCTGAAGAAGCAGCACAACTAAGTATTTCGGAAACGTGAGTATTTTGAACCATCCTTTACATTGCGAGCTGGCATTGCCCAATCATGTATGTGTGCACTCGTAGTTGTCAGATATGTTTGACTTGAGACGTTAGATTCAGTAATACCAGTTATTCTCAAGATAGCCAGAGGAAAGTCGCTGAATGTAAAGGGACATTAGAGATCACTTAATGAAGAAAAATATCACTGGTAGTAGCAATCAAACCTTACTTACCAGGAACTTTCATTTGATTTTGTGCCAATAAAATCCTGTTATTTTTGTGAGATAAGAGATTTGTATATAGATTGATGAATAATTTATTTTCTATATACTGGATGCTTTTTGTTCTGTTTCTTACATAGCATTTTACCTAAATAATATCTTTTGTTCCTTAATAACTGAATGATTTCGGAAGTTCTGAATATTTGATTCCATTAGGCATTTAAAAGAAAGACCTTTATTAAGGGAAAATTTGTTTCCTCCTGTTTTTCTTTTTTTATCTTTTTTTCTCCTTCTGTTTTTCTAATGGAAAGTAGTATACTTCTTTTTATGAGAGTTTTGGTATTGTAGGGATGAAGATGATGACCTTGAAGAAAGTGAAGACAGTCAACAACATAAAGAAAGCGTGAAAAGAGTGACCTTTGCTTTGCCAGATGACGAGAAAACTGAAGATACAGGTGTTTTAAATGGAAAGAAAAATTCTGATGAAGTTAAATCCTCTTTTGAAAAAAGACAGGAAAAGGTAATTAGGAATTTAAGGAATTTTTAATATGTTTAACATGGTTGTGGAACTCATAGACTACTGACATATCTTCCCTATTTTTCTTGTTCTATTAACCATCCTTTGAAAACAAATATCTTGGCCTGGTGCGGTGGCTCATGCCCATAATCCTAACACTTTGGTAGTCCGAAGCAGGAGGATCACTTGAGCTCAGGAGTTCAGAACCAGCCTGGACAACATTTGTCTCTACCAAATATACAAAAATTAGCTGGGAATGGTGGTATGTGCCTGTAGTCCAGCTACTCTGGTGGCTGACGTGGGAAGATCACTTGAGTCTAGGAGGTTGATGCTGCAGTGGGCTATGATTGCATCACTGCTCTCCAGCCTGGGCGGCAGAGCAAAACTTTGTCTTCAGATAGACAAACAAACAAAAATCTTGCTGCTGCTCTCTAAAGTGCACTGTATAGAGATGCCATAAGGAAAGCATCTGATCTGCAAAAGTCAGTGCCTGCATTTCCCAGCCTATAGCTTTCAGTTTGGGGCCTGTGAGTAAATAGTTGTTTCTGCTGGGCACGGTGGCTCATGCCTGTAATCTCAGCACTTGGGGAGGCTGAGGCAGGCAGATCACTTGAGGTCAGGAGTTCGAGACCATCCTGGCCAATATGGTGAAACCTCGTCTCTACAAAAAAAAAAAATACAAAGATTAGCTGGGTGCGGTGGCAGGCACCTGTAATCCCAGCTACTCAGGAGGCTGAGGCAGGAGAATCTATTAAACCCAGGAGGCAGAGGTTGCAGTGAGCCAAGATTGTGCCACTGGACTTCAGCCTGGGCACAGAGTGAGACTGTGTCTTAAAAATAAAAATTTTAAAAATAGTTGTTTTTTTCTCTGTCTTTAGTGTCTTTATATGTGTAGCGTGTCTCTCCTGATAAAGCTGTCCTTTGAGCCTCGTAACTATTTTGACTGCTCTGGAGGACACCGTGTATGTCTTCTTTTATTTTAGATGGAGTTTCGTTCTCATCACCCAAGCTGGAGTGCAGTGGTGCCATCTCAGCTCACTGTAACCTCCACCTCCCAGGTTCAAGCAATTGTCCTGCCTCAGCCTCCCGAATAGCTGGGATTACAGGTGCCTGCCACCACACCCAGCTAATTTTTTTGTATTTTTATTAGAGACAGGGTTTCACCATGTTGGCCAGGCTGGTCTCAAACTCCTGACCTCAGGTTATCCACTCACCTTGGCCTCCCAAAGTGGTGGGATTATAGGCGTGAGCCACTGTGCCTCGCCAACACCGCCTCTGTCTTTGAGGAGCTCAGCAGATTTTTGTGAGTGCCAAGTAGCTGGAATTTTAATT
Source organism: Ateles fusciceps (assembly GCA_036589455.1). Classification (NCBI taxonomy): domain Eukaryota; kingdom Metazoa; phylum Chordata; class Mammalia; order Primates; family Atelidae; genus Ateles; species Ateles fusciceps. The sequence continues at coordinate 39,668,618 of JAZHEH010003205.1, forward strand.
AATGCCATCACAAACATATCTTCCAAATTTGGTAAAAATTGTTTGTTTATGTCATGATTTCAGACAAGTGAAATTTCATTTAATTTTTGTAGATATAGTCTGGCTCTAATAATTTGGCTCCATCATTTATTTACCTTAAAATTTTTATCACAAAGTGAGAATAGGGCCAGGCACAGAGGCTCACACCTGCACTTTGGGAGGCTGAGGAGCAAGGATTGTTTGAGCCCAGGAGTTTGAGATCAACCTGGGCAGCAGGCTGAAAGCCCATCTCCACTAAAAATTTTAAAAGTTAACTGGGCATGGTAGTGTGTGTTTATAGTCTTTGCTACTTGAGAGGCTGATGGGGGAGGATCTCTTGAGTCTAGGAGTTCAAGGCTGCAGTGAGCTATGATTGCACCACAGCACTCCAGCCTGGGCAACAGAGCTAGAGACTGTCTCAAAAAAAAGAGAGAATAGGCAGATAATAAAAGATACCAAGAGACTGTTAAAATAATTGTTTTTAAAATCTGAAAATCTGAATTAAATCCATGATTGTCAGATTGTCCCCAGAAGATAGAGAAATTCTGAAGGAAAAAAAAAGCACCATTATATTGTGTATCGAGTTAGTGTCCTTTCACCCCACTCTTCCTACCCTCCCCCCACAAAAAAGAAAGAAAGGTTTGGTTTTACTGTGAAATTAAATCAGACCTTCAAGTTAAGTTTCAATAAATCAATTTATTTCAGTTTCCACATATAAAGAATAAAGTAGAAGTTTGAAACTTTTTTTTTCGAAACTGTTAGAACATGAAAACCCAAACCTGACAAAGGTAGCATTAAAACAAACACACACACATACACAGTCTCATTCATGAATAGTGATGCAAAATCCTATAGCACAGTGGAAAAATTATGCCACATGACTGCATGAACCTTATTCACTTGAATCAGTATTAGAAAATCTAGTATGATTCCTGATTATGACGTTAAGGAGAAAAAACATATGGTCACCTCTATATATGTCAGAAATTCAATAATCATTTCTAATTTTTTTTTTACCCTAGTGGAATAGAAATACATCTAGCCAAAAGCTGCCATCATGCATGATGGGTGAAATTCTAGAAACATTCCTTTAAGATCGGGAATACGGCTGGGCGCAGTGGCTCATGCCTGTAATCTCAGCACTTTGGCAGGCCAAGGCAGGCAGATCACGAGGTCAGGAGATTGAGACCATCCTGGCTAACGTGGTGAAACCCCATCTCTACTAAAAATACAAAAAAATTAGCTGGGTATGGTGGCACATACCTGTAGTCCCAGCTACTCAGGAGGCTGAGGCAGGAGAATCGCTTAAACCCAGGATGCCGAGGTTGCAGTGAGCTGAGATTGCACCACTGCACTCCAGCCAGGGCGACAGAGCGAGACTCCATCTCACAAAAATAAAAAAAGATCAGGAGTAAGACAAAATGTCTTAACATTCTTTTAGAAGCATAAGCCAGTACAACTACAAAACATAAAAGATTAGGAAAACTGCCAGGTGCAGTGGCGCATGCCTGTGATTTTAGCACTTTGGGAGACCCAGGCAGGAGGGCTGCTTAAGATCAGGAGTTCGAGACCAGCCTGGGCAACATGCTAAAGACTCTACAAAAAATATAGAAATTAGCCAGGTGTGGTTGCACGTGCCTGCAGTCCCAGTTACTTGAGAATCTGAGGTGAGAGGATTGCTTGAGCCTGGGAGGTGGAGATTGCAGTGAGCTGAGATCATGCAACTGCTCTCCAGCCTAGGCAACAGAGCGAGACTGTTTCAAGAAAAAAAAAAGAATACTGTAGATGTATTTATATTTCACTAGGAGTGAAAAATGAACTCGTTAGTATTTGGAGAGGAAACCTAATGGGGAAAACTGAATTGATGTTAGGAAAATAAGAGAATTCTGTAAGGTAGTTGAAAAGGCTGGCGTTTTATACTCCGAAGTCATAATTGTTGTCTTTTAGAAGTTAGAGATAACGACCGGGTGCGGTGGCTCATGCCTGTAATCCCAGCACTCTGGGAAGCCAAGATGGGTGGGTTACCTGAGGTCAGGAGTTCAAGACCAGCTTGGTAAACATGATAAAACCCCATCTCTACTAAAAAGTACACAAATTACCCAGGCGTGGTGGCACATGCCTATAATCCCAGCTACTTGGAAAGCTGAGGCAGGAGAATTGCTCGGGAGATGGAGCCAAGATCGCACCACTGCACTCCAGCCTGGGTGACAGAGCGAGACTCTGCCTCAAAAAAACAAAAAAAGAAGTTAGAGACAATAAGAATTGGAGTCTGGAGTCAGAAGGGTCAGACTCCATCAGATACTCATATTTTAATCAAAAAATTACTTAACTTTAGGATGCTCTAATAATCAAAATTGGTAGTGGCTTGTGAATAGATAGATCACTTGAATAGAGCCCAGAAATAAACGCAAATGCTTCTGGGGGGAGTTTAGTATATTATAAACATGGCATTTTAAATCAATGAAGAAAAAAACTTATTTGCAGCTCACCCCACCATAGGCAGCAGGGATAGGAAGTTATTGACAGAATCAAAAGATGGCAAGAACAGAACAGAATTGTAGAACAGTACATTTCTTGCTTTCCTACTTTTTAAAGTAGTTTTTGGTTTTATACAAATATAAGCATAATTTTATTTTCTAAATGTATACTAATTATTTTGTCTCTTTCTTAGATGAATGAAAAAATTGCATCTTTAGAAAAAGAGTTGTTAGAAAAAAGCCTTGGCAGCTTCAGGGGGGAAGTGACAGCACAGAAGAGGCCAGAGAACAGCCTTCTGGAGGAGACCCTGCACTTTGACCATGCTGTCCGGATGGGTACGGTGCTCTCTTCTGTGAAATATTCACTTCTATGCTTTTTCTATGGTTCTATTTCATACAAAGATTTGGAGTGATGTTTCTTCTCCCTCAACTTTTTATTTTAAAAACTTGTAAACACATGGCTGGGCACAGTGGCCCACACCTGTAATCCCAGCACTTTGGGAGGCTGAGGCAGACGGATCACCTGAGGTCAGGAGTTTGAGACCAGCCTGGCTAACGTGGCAAAACCCTGCCTCTATTAAAAATACAAAAATTAGCCGGTATGATGGCAGGTGCCTGTAATCCCAGCTACATGGGAGATTGAGGCAGGAGAATCGCTTGAACCCAGAAAGGGGAGGTTGCAGTGAGCCAAGATCACACCACTGTATTCCAGCTTGAGCAACAGAGCGAGACTCTGTCGTAAAAGAAAAAAGCAACTTGTAAACACAGAAAAGTTGAAAAATACTACAGTGAACACATGTATGCTATTCAACTTTATTCATCAGTTACCGTTTTGTCATATTTGCTTTCTCTCCCTGGCATATGTCAGATTTTACATGTGCCCTTTTTTTTAAGTAAGTTGCCAATCTGATGGCCTTCACTTTTAAGTACTTTTGCAGATATCTTCTAAGAACTAGGACATTCTCCTATATAATCACAATACCATTAATACACCCCCAAAATTTAACATTCATACACCAATGATACCTAATGTATAGTTTATAATCAACTTTCTTATAGGAATCTGTTTAGAAGGCTTGCATCCTGTCGTGGTCCACTGATTAAATTTTAAACTCCGATCTGAAATCGTGGTCATCTCATTGCCTTTTTTCTTGTACCCATTACGTCAAAATGAGTTTTTATTTTATTCAATGGAAGAGAGAATGGAAAAGAGGCGAAGAGTCCCTAGGTACCTTGGATAAAGTATTAGCACTTACTACCATATGTGTTCTAGTTTTGTGATTTTCAAACCTCAGGGAGCATCACCAGGCTTATTAAAGCACAGATAACTGTCCCTCTTCCCCACTTTCTGATTCAGGAGGTGTGGGGATGGCCCAGAAATTTGCATTTCTAACAAGTTCCCATGTGTTGCTGATGCTGTGGGTCCAAGGACTGCAATGTGAGAATCGGCAGTCTAGTGGATATCTGCCTAATGAATAAATACTGTATTTCCTTTAGCACCTGTGATTACAGAGGAAACCACACTTCAACTGGAAGATATCATTAAACAGAGGATAAGAGATCAGGTCAGTAAGAATTAAATTTAACTTAATTGAAATGTCACTGAAATTTTCAGAAATAATGTGAGAGTGGGAGTGTTGCTTTTTATTTTCAGTTAATGTTCACAAGCCTTACGTCTAGGCTACCCAGTCAGCTTTTGTTGTGTGAGGTGCTGCTCTTTAGTAGTACCTAGGAAAAACGAATATTGTGCCTGAGAGAAGCCAGAAGCCGTTATCCTTTCTTGTGAGTCTTGCTGACCTTTTGGGTGGTACTTGAAGAAGCTGGTGGCTGACCTCTGGTGGTTGTACCCAGGACCCTTGGCTTAGGCACAGTATCTGGTGTGGCAAATTACTCAGTATATTTGTCTTAGTCTTTTTCTGTTTCCTTAACAGAATATCTGAAACTGGGTAACTTATAAAGAAAAGGAATACAGTTATGGAGCCCGAGAAGTCCAAGGTCAAGGGGCCTTCTTACCGGTGGACATTCTGCAGAGTCCTGAGGTGGTGCAGGGCATCACATGATGAAAGGGCTGAGCATGCTAAAATGCTGGCTCAGGTGTCTGTTGCTCTTCTTAAAAGCCACCATTCCCCCCGCCTGATGATAACCCATCAATCCATGAATATGACTGCCATTCATGAGGGCAGAGCCCTGGTGATCTGTCACATCCTAGAAGGCCCCACATCTCAGTATTGCCATGTCAGGGATTAAGTTTCAACATGAGTTTTGGGGAGGACATTCAAATGCTAGCATTGTGGTAATACTACAATTTTAAAACCATTTCTCAATGGTGTATTTTTTTCAAATGTTAAAAACCTAGTGGTTTTTGTTGAAGAATTGATCTGATTTTGTAAACTTAGAATAAAACTTTGATATATGGGATGTACAGTAAGAGATAGCTTTATAAAGTGCATAATGCTTGCCTACGCTTCTGTATCTAAAATAGAAAGGGTTTGAAGGGTGAGTATCATGTGCAGAATATCTTAAAATTTGAAATGAAACCTGTTAAACTAACTTAAGGCTTGACTTTTAAACAAACTGTGGTGGGGAAATGTGGAATTAAAGTTGGTAACCAAGTAGGAAGACTCATTTTAAACCAAAAACAGAAAAGGATGCCTTCTTTGCTTTCCTAGTGCTTATTTTTTGTGATTTGAATAGTTTTCTCAGAAGCTGAAAATTTTCTTTTTGCTACAATTTGCTTACTCTGGAATAATAAATATTTATTATAACAATGATATATTATTCAATTATTAATACATTAACAATAATTTATTAATATATTGATAATATTTATTATAATAAATATTCCAGAGGAAGATTCTTAAGTGAACCTAGAAATAAATTGTAGGTTTTGTTGACTTATGTTCTACCTGCCCTTTATGTTTCAGGCTTGGGATGATGTAGTACGTAAAGAAAAACCTAAAGAGGATGCATATGAGTATAAAAAGCGTTTAACCTTAGACCATGAGAAGAGTAAATTGAGCCTTGCTGAAATTTATGAACAGGAGTACATCAAACTCAACCAGGTGAGGAAGCCTGTAAGCAAAACCATTATTAAAGAAACAGAAGTAGGGGCCGGGCGGGGTGGCTTATGCCTGTAATCCCAGCACTTTGGGAGGCCGAAGCGGGCGGATCACGAGGTCAAGAAATCGAGACCATCCTGGCCAACATAGTAAAACCTCGTATCTACTAAAATATAAAAATTAGCTGCGCGTGGTGGCGCACGTCTGTAGTCCCAGCTACTCGGGAGGCTGAGGCAATTGAATTGCTTGAACCCGGGAGGCGGAGGTTGCAGTGAGCCAAGATCGCGCCACTGCACTCCAGCCTGGCACCTGGTGACAGAGCGAGACTCTGTCTCAAAAAAAAAGAAAAGAAAAGAAACAGAAGTAGAGAACTAGGCTTTTTGTGACTGTTGAAATCATGAAACAGAAATCTTGAGCTCTTCAGCTACCTCATTTAAGTATGAAACAGAGCATGTTAGGAATAGAAGGGTTATAATATTCCCCACTTTATGTGAGGGGTTGGGGGGGTTTGCTTTGCAATTAGGCTTTGGTCACCTGATACTTTTACAACTAATTATTAACCTTCTAGCAATTATTATGGTGGTGCTACAACTTTAAAGCCATTTCTCATTGATATTTTGAAGTTACTGGTATATTTTACATGATTATGAATTCATTCTGATTTTTAGGCCTGTTTTTTCTTTCGCTTAACTAAAAGAAATCTCTGGGCTGGACATGGTGGCTCACACCTGTAATCCCAGCACTTTGGGAGGCTGAGGCGGGCGGATTGCCTGAAGTCAGGAGTTCGAGACAAGTCTAGCCAACATGGTGAAACCCTGTCTCTACTAAAAAATACAAAAAATTAGCCAGGCATGGTGGCGTGCACCTGTAATCCCAGCTACTCAGGAGGCTGAGGCAGGGAAATTGCTTGAACCAGGGAAGTGGAGGTTTCAGTGAGCTTAGATTGCGCCACTGCACTCCAGCCTGAGTGACAGAGCGAGACTCCATCTCAAAAAAACAAAAACAAAAAAACCCCAGAAATTTCTGGTTAAATAATAGGACAAGGTCATATTTTCAGGAATATTATATGCCTATATGATAATTGAATTTTTCCTTCACTTTTGATTTATTGGGAATGTGTTTAATATGTACTTAGGGATCAGGTGGCATTTTTCTTCTGCAAAAGCCATTTACGATTCCTACCAGATTTTGTTAATAAATGCCCCTCAGGTAGCAACAGCAAATTGCCCTGATGCCACTGTGAAGTTGAAGAACTGAAAAGATTTGAATTAAAACTCTTCCTGGCTACCTTGCAATCCAAGGTAGTAGCTGAAACAGGATGTGTACAGTTTCATTTGAGTCTTTGAGGAGATTCAGTAAATACAGAAAGTATTTGATGACCACAAGAGTTAAAAATTAGTTATGTAATGCAATAGCTTATGCCAGCTCTAAATGTAGTTTTATTTCTCTCTCAGAAGTCAACAGCCAGTTCAGAAGTTTTTGAGGATAGACTTGGATTTCTAGTATATTCATTAGCTAGGGTAATTCTAGAAGTGAAATGATGGTAAACAGCATGTGTAGGAGCCTTTACTCACAGTTGTGTATGTAATGTGGCTCAGAAAATGCTGCATAGCAAATACATTGCTATGTATTTGATTTTATGGATATTGTTACCTAGAATGAGGTGAAAGGACATGTTTAGGATTTTTTAAAGTGCGAGGTAAGTTAAAGTAGTAAGAAGCAGTAATAGTGTGATGATGCCTGACCGTGGCTAGAAGGTGGGTGCTGATGATGGACACTGGAAACAGACCTGGATGCATCTCTGTTATCAGGGTCAGGAGGCAAAGAGCCTGTTGTTTCCTAGTTCTAGTGGGTTTTTTTTCATGTCTTAATAACAAACAAAAAGCCTTCTTAGCCATTTAGAATAAGCATTTGGGGCCAAGGAGGACAGAGAGAGAAGCATTAAATTTACTTTTTCTCTTCAGTAGAATTAAAATTGCAGTCAGTTTTTCAATGTGATTTGTCAGAATAAATCTTTAACACATTACATGTAAATAAAAGGGAAAAAAAAGCCCCTACCATCCAAATGGGTATTTGGATAATTTGAAGTCTATATTAACACTACTTCTTTTTTTCTTTTTAATTGATGTGAGATTTACATAACAAAATTAACCACTTAAGTGAACCAATTGGGAACATGTAGGACAGTGTAACTTACTAGCTCTATCTAGTTCTAAAACATTTTTATCAGCCCACAATAAAGCCCCATATGCATTAAGCAGTTGCTCCCCTTTCCTCACTTGCCCCATCTCTGACAACCCCTGGTCTGCATTCTGTCTGTGGATTTGCCTATTCTGGATATTTGATATAAACGGAACCATAAAATATGCAGCCTTTCATTTTTGACTTCCTTCACTTAGCGTCGTGTTTTCGGTACTGTGGCATTTGTCAGTGCTTCATTTCTTTTTTATGGTTGCACAGTATTCCATCGTGTGTATGTACCACAGTTTATCTGTTCATCCGTTGATGGGCATTCGGGCTCTTACCACCTTTTGACTGTTAACAGTGCCGTGTACATGTATTTGTTTGAGTACTCATTTTTAATTCTCTTGGTTGTACACCTAAGGAATGTCATTGCTGGTTCAGATGGTAATTCTCTGTGTAGCTTTTTGAAGACCTGCCAAGCTTGTTGCCACTGTGCCTGCATCATTTTACATTCCCATCAACAATGCACAAAGGTTCCAGTTTCTCCATCCTTGCCAACACTTGCAATCACTTGCTGTTTTCCTTTAAAAAAAATTGTAGCCATCTTAGGAATAGCTTAGTTTTTGGCAGAAGTAAATGTGAAGGGAATTAAATTTTTAGCTTCTGAATATTAGAGGTAATGGTTACTGTAGCTCCTAAAATGCACATCACATCTCTTCTTTGGTAGGTACTGGAACTCTCACAGTACTGCTACTTTAAATTTTGCTTTTGGAGTGTTTCTTTGTAGCTGAAGCTTTGGAGATGAGAAACTGGGAATACCCTCATTGGCCTTTAGTGTTTTGGCCTGGGATATATATATCAAGCCACTTAGTCTGACATTGTTGAACTTACTTCCTAAGCAAAAAACAGCAGAAGAAGAAAATCCAGAGCATGTAGAAATTCAGAAGATGATGGATTCCCTCTTCTTAAAATTGGATGCCCTCTCAAACTTCCACTTTATCCCTAAACCGGTAAGTGTGTCAACAGTTCAGTGTGTAGCTAGAGCAGGGTGACGTTAATAGCTCTGATCCTTTGTGATCAGAGCTCATTGTTTCAGGATACAAACCTGCAGTAGCCTCCTATAAATTCCAGGCAGGGTCTCCATGAGGAAGGCTCACTTCTGGTCCCATGACAGTTCTAGCTCTACCCAGATCTTCAATGAGCCCCTGCCAGACCCTCAGCCATAGCCACAGGGACTCCTCCCTTCCCCCACCCTCTCAGTCTTCTGTTGCATTTTCAACGTATAATGGGTTGGGAGACATACGGATATTTATACCCAGCATTTATGGAGTATCTGCTATGTGTCATATTAGGTTCTTTACATACATTAATACTTAATGCACACAACACTGAGGCAGGTACTATAGTTTCCATTTTGCAGGTGAGAAAACCAGTGTTTAGGAGGCAGGAGGTTGAGAACTAACTCTGGGCCCATGTTCTCCCCCACTGTATGATGTTCTCTCACTAGGCGCAGCCCTCTCAAATGCCCTTCCGCTGTCTGTTTGACTGCAGCCCAGACTTTGCTCATACCTGTCTACTCCTTGGAGCCTCATCTCCTACTCAGTAGCTTCTGTGAACCCATAAACCATGCTGGTACCATCCTGTGGCACTTGCTCACCTGTTGCCCTTTGGTGCCTGTGTTGTTGTCTGAAATGGAATGTCATGAATTAAGGACTAGTCTAGAAGTCAGAACCCGAGTTGAGTTCTGCTCCTAACTAGCTTTGTATACAGGCAATCGCTTTATGTTTCATCCATACAGAAGAGCTCATCTCCAAGATCCTTTCTTATTAGTTGATGGCTAAGTGATTTTTTCCAATGCAAATATTTTGTCTTCTCAGACAGGAAGCTTTTATTACCTGGTTTTTTGTTTAGTTTTGTGTATATGTATGTTTTTAATCCAATTGTAATTACATGCAAGTAAGTTCTTGATGGCAGGAGCCATCTTTAGATTCCCAAGGTCCCTACTATGGGCTGTGTAAAAGAAACAGGTGAAGAGGTGAATGGAAGTTTTCAACTCCTCTTATCCATCAGGTCTTATTGATGTGAAGAACATGGGCCCCTTCTGAGCCTTACCTGTGTGATCTGGCTCTTCCCACCCCTTTGGTCTCCCTTAGCTTGCTACCCCAAGCCCTGCTATCTTCCGATTCCTTCAGAAGGTCAGGTCCCTTACACCTTCTTGCTGTGCTCTTCCCCGGCGCAATAGGCTGCACTTCCTTTTTGGCATGGCTGGCTCCTTTTTATTGCCCAGGCTAGATGCCTTCCCCTCCTTGCAGATGTTCCTTGGCTCCTTACCTAGGGTAGACTGCCCCTCCCACCTTGCTCCATGTCTCACCACCCGGCTCCTTTTCCTCATAGCTACATCGCACATTCGCAGTCATTGGCTAGTTCATTGCACTCTACTTATCTTAGGCGGCACAAAATGCATCTACTCTTCCACTCTGTTCCTCACACTAGCCAGGATCTAATGCAGGGAAGCCCTTAGACATTCCTTGGAATATTGAGAAGTAAAGGAGAAGTGAACGTATTTGTGTCTGTGTGCCCCAAATGAAAAGACTTTCTTTTTTTCCCATAAGTAATCTAGAATTGCTAGTATAGGTTCCCCTTGATATTACGTTTTTCATGTTCAAGTTGGCATTTCACATGTAATCTCTGTAGACTCCATTTATTAATCACAGCCATCATTTTTTGTGGCTTTTTTTTGGAAATAGAGTCTCACTCTGTTGCCCAGGCTGGAGTGCAGTGGCACAATCTTGGCTCACTGCCACCACATCTGGCTAATTTTTTTGCATTTTTAGTAGAGATGGAGTTTCACCATGTTGGCCAGGCTGGTCTCAAACTGTGACCTGAAATGATATGCCCACCTCGGCCTCCCAAAGTTCTGGGATTACAGGCATGAGCCACCGTGCCTGGCCTTTTGTAACTTTTTGCACTGTCTTCTTTTTCTCCATATTTCTCTTAGAATGCTAGAATGGAACACAGTGTTCTTAATAACAGTTGAACAGTGGTCAGTCCAGTGGAAGAAATTATTTCTTTCACACTCATTTTTCTCTCACTTAGAATCCAGGATCCTATTGTTTTATGGCTTGTTTTTATTCTTTGTGAAGTTTCCTTGAGCAAATAACTCCATGGACAGTATGGTGATGAGGAAGAAAGAATGCTAATGTAACTGCAGTATACAGTCGCCATTTTAATCGCAGGATCAGTATGAAATCTGTTTTAAAGACTGCATTTCTTGGCTAGTTCTTTCAAAAAAAGACAAAAAAACTGAAGCAGAGGGTCCTTCAATTAACACTGCTTTTCCCTTTTTGTAATTGATAGTTTTGATTTATTTTGATACTGTTTAGTTTTTCAAAATAGTTCAGTATTATTTCATATTTATGTTTGTAGAGATGTTTTCAGTAGTTGAAAGATGAGGAAGTTTATCAGCAGTCTATATTGACTCTTGTTCTCATAAACATCTTTCTTTGCATCTTTTCCCGTACACTTCTTAGAGCTAGCTTTTTTTTCTGTAAGCAAAGTCAGATAATATTAATAGAAATCAGTAAATCTTGAAGGCCAGGCTTGGTGGCTCACGCCTGTCATCCAAGCACTTTGGAGGCCAAGGTGGGCGGATCACCTGAGGTTGGGAGTTCAAGACCAGCCTGACCAACATGGTGAAGCCCCGTCTTAAAAAAGAAAATAAATAAATAAATAAATAAATAAAATAAAAAATAAAAAATAATAAAAAAAAGAAATCAGTAAATCTTACCAAACAGCATTATAGTTGTTTGAGAATGTCCACATGACTGGTAGATAGGAATAGTTGAGGAACAGATGGAAGAACTGATGTTTGAAGATGGCAGAAATGTTACATAAAAATGTAGAAATACCTGCTGTTAGAACAGTTTTCAGACAGGAAACCCTAAAATACTCAGGTCTCTGGGATCCTGAGGCAGCTTGTGCCACCCCTCAGCACTGCTGTCATGCCAGTCAGCTTAGGACTTTGGCTGTCACCATATCTAACATTTTAAATTCTCTCCATTAGGTTTGCTTTCAAGCAAGTGAAAAAAAGAATCTCCATAAAGTATTTTATATATTATACTTTAAGTTAATAGGTTCACAGTTCACAAGAGTCCTTTCTGGCTTCCTATTGAATGTATTATCTCTTTTCTAGCCTGTACCAGAGATTAAAGTTGTGTCAAATCTGCCAGCCATAACCATGGAGGAGTAGCCCCAGTGAGTGTTAGTGATGCAGCTCTCCTGGCCCCAGAGGAGATCAAGGTAAGAAGCCAGTGTTGAAACCTTAAATTTCTGTTACAAGTTAGTTGATTATAGCCAGATTCTATTTATTTAGTGTCATTTGCCCTGCATTTGTAGTTTTTAATCAATGTATCTCGGTAGTTTCTAAGTATAAGCAAACTAGTAATGTTATAATATTCAAATACCAGTCTCCTATATTCTGGCTTTATTATGAGGTACAGGTTTGAAGGTTACTATAAAAGCAGTTTTGAAATAGCTAATATCAATATCTTGTTATAATCCAGTCTGAATACTGGCAGTGGTGGTAAGTTTCAAACAACTTGTTTGCATTGTGTATACACTAGCAATAGTTTAATATCAGCATTTCCCCCTCATTTTATCCATATGATGCTAATTTGTAATGGAATCTGGATCTAGAATGGAGCATTTGGTTATCAGAAGAGGTTGGATAAATCAAATGCAGGAATTACTGTCATGTGAACATTGATGCTCATGCCTTACACAGTAATAATGATATTTCTGCCAGGTGCTCATCTTTCTGGCTGGCTTAGCAGCAGGGCCTTCTTTTTCCCTCCTCACTTGATGTGCTACACCTACACTCACCCCTTCTGTCGGAGCCTCTGCCACCTCAGTGCAGGTGACAGCCCTGGCAGGATAGGCTGGCAGCTGAGGAGAAAGAGGGAAAACTGATCCTCACTGGAGAGATGTTTCCCTTCCCTTCCTGTTCCTTGATCTCTGGGCCCTCTGTCCTCAGTCCAGTTGCTGTTATTAGCAGCTCAGAGCTGAGGCTGTCTCTGGCATGTCCCTGAAGCCCATTGGAATCTAAATGCTGTGGACGGCTTGCTTCTTTTGTGCTGTTAGCTTGAGAACCCAACTTTCCATGTTGCCTTTGTCAGTTAGTTCGGGAACTGAACCGTCACTGTAAGAGTCTGTGCTGTGTCAAAGAACGCATTTCAGGTTTTAAACAGCTGAGTTACCAACACTCATTGGAATGCAAGTGGGGGATTGCTCTGCATCTTCGTGCATTTGGCCACAGACGCACAGCCCACTTGCTGGCTACCATGCAGTTTCTTCCGTTCCAGTTTCCTAGTTGTTAAACTTGATTAACAAATATGTTGGTGGTTATTTTTCAATAGGAGAAAAATAAAGCTGGAGATGTAAAAACAGCTGCTGAAAAAACAGCTACAGACAAGAAACGAGAGCGGAGGAAAAAGAAATATCAAAAGCGGATGAAAATAAAGGAGAAGGAGAAGCGGAGAAAACTGCTTGAAAAGAGCAGTCTAGATCAAGCAGGGAAATACAGCAAAGCAGTAGCTTCGGAGAAGTTAAAACAGCTGACCAAAACTGGCAAAGCTTCCTTCATAAAGGTAAGGACAAGGGAAAGAAAACTGCTCAAGGGGGCCTTTGCTGGGGGAAGTGTATAGCAAAGGCCTCTGGGTGACTGGAATGTCTGAGCCAGCTGCCAGCCCACTTCCGAGATGGAGACGCATGACACTGACCACCTGGAATCACAACCTTAAATGTTCTGGAGTTTTTCATTTAGGGTCCTCACAATAACCTGGGTCCTGGCAGCAGCTTTTCTTTCACTCCTTTCTGCCTTAGATTATAAGAACATTGTAGCAGTATAGAATACCTCTATGCTAACTGATTTAGTTTTCTGTAATTCTAGTCCTTTTTCATATTTATAGTTGTATACATTGTTTTAATGATGATGTACTATTATATTTTTGGCTTTTTTCACTTATAAGTACATTTTATAGCATAAGCATGTGTTATTTTTAATTGCAGGATGAAGGTAAAGACAAAGCCTTAAAGTCCTCTCAAGCATTCTTTTGTAAATTACAAGATCAAGTAAAAATGCAAATCAATGATGCAAAGAAAACAGAAAAGAAAAAGAAGAAAAACAGGATATTTCTGTTCATAAATTAAAGCTGTAATATATTTTGAATATAATGTAAATATTAATGTGTAAGCTTATATTGTGCCATTCTGTTTTATAATAAAATTCTTGAGAACCTTTCTTTGCATCGATGGCAGATATTTGAGAGTTCCATAGTGTGAAAAGACAAACTCCAAACTATTTGCAAAGCCCTCCCAGTTTTCACTGGGTGTGAAGCAGGACTGGCTCCCAGGCCCTTCCTGTTCAGGCACTGCCTGAGCTGATCCTGCTGTGCTCTTGCTATGGCCCAGGCCTGTGTGAAGGCCAGGCCAGCTTGTCCACGTGGGCTGGTGAGCAAGCACTGGCCTGCAGGCTGAGAATGGCAGAGCCTGCCAACCCCCTCCCAAGCAGCTGTCTACAAAGAGGTCCTCACTCTTTGGGGTCTTGATTTCCCCCTCCCACTGCCCTGTTGTTTCATAAAACAGTAGCATTTTGGCCGGGCGTGGTGGCTCACGCCTGTAATCCAAGCACTTTGGAGGCCAAGGCGAGTGGATCATCTGAGGTCAGGAGTTCAAGACCAGCCTGACCAACATGGTGAAACCCCGGTCTTTAAAAAAAAAAAAAAAAAACAGTAGCATTTTCATGCATGTGTCTTACTTCCTTCCCCCTTTGGGAAATGACTTCATGTCACCCGAACAAAGGCTTAATGTAGGCTATAGAGCACTGTCCACAATGAGATGGCAGAGGACAGGGATGATGTAGAAGTGAATCTAGAAGCAATAGAAGCTCAATACAGCCAGGAATGTAAACCAGTCTGCAGTCTTCTGTGACCACCAGGTGCTCATTGTTTCAACCTCCCCATCCAGGGAAAATTGCCTTTTGTCTGGTAGGCTCTCATGTTGATTTGATGGAAATGCAGTAAGCCTTAGTCCAGATGGGTAGAGAATGTGGACTAAGATTCCACCAAAGCAACAGGTAAAGCCCTTCTAGTTTTTTATCTACAAGGGGTCAATCGGTGGTCAAGAAGAGCCTGTGGAAGTCTGCACTCTGCATTCCTGTCACTGCAGAAGCTGGCTGCAGCAGGGTAGAGCTAGGCTGTATGGGGCTAAATTAAGCACTGGCTTTTGTCCATTTGTGCTGTTACAACAAAATACCTAAGAGTGGGTCATTTAGAAACAACAGAAACATTTCTTACGGTTCTGGAGGCTGAGGTCTAAGATGAAGGTGCTGGCTAGTGAAGTGGTGAGAGCTGCTCTCTGCTCTAAGGGGTACCTTGTTATGTCCTCACTTGGCAGAAGGTGGAAGGACAAAAAGCCACCAAACTCATTCCATCAAGCCTTTTATAAGGATGCTAATCCCATCCATGAGGGCTTTGCCTTCAAGACTTAATCATCTAAGGGTCCTACCTCTTAACATCTAATTGACCATTAAGTTTCAACACTTGAATTTTTAAGGACACATTCAGATCACAGCATTCCACCCCTGGCTTCTCAAATTCATGTTCTTAACACATTCATTCCATCCCAATAACCCCCAGAATCTTAACTTGTTCCAGCATCAACTTTAAATTCTAAGTCCAAAGTCTCCTGTAAACATGAATAAGACCAACTTAAAATATGATTCATCCTGAGCCAGATTTCCCTCTAGCTGTCGAACAAGTTACGTGCTTCCAAAATACAGTGGTGGAATGGGCATAGTATAGGTACTCCCATTCTAAAAGGGAGAAATAGGAAAGAAGTAGCTTAGTCCCAAGTAAGTCCAAACCCCAGCAGGAAAAACAACATTAAATCTTGAGGCTTGAGGATAATCTTTATGCCTCACCTTCCAGTCACACTGTGGTGAGGGTTGGGTCCCTAAGGTTCCAGGCAGCTCCACCCCCATAGCTCCACTGGGTGCAGCCCATGCCCTGGCTCTCACTGGTTGGAGTCCTGTGCCTGCAGCTCTCCCAGGCTGGCATTGCACACTGGTGGCTCTATAGGTCCAGGGTCTCAGGGGCAGCCCTGCCTGATGGCTCTGCTGGGCATTGCCTGGGAAGGTGTTCTCTGCTGTGGCCCTGCCCCGTGGCATTTCTCTGTCTGCATGTGATGCCCCTCAGTCCTTGACATATCTCACTCACTTGGTTTTCTGGCTGCCAACTCTTCTTCCTACTGCACTAGCTCAGTCTCCTTTGCGGGCTCCTCTGCCCCGCCTTGTTATTGGAATATTCAGTCTTTTGACCTCTTAGTTTACCATCTACAGTCAATCCTTGGTCTGATATATTAATACCATTTAAACCCCAACAACTCCCAAATTTATATTTCCAGTCTGACCTGACTTGATTAATCAATTCAAGGATTATCATCCACAAGAGTGTCTAAGTGGCATCTCAAATTTACATGTCCGAAACTGAACTCTAACTCTTTCCCCCTCCATCCTGCCAGTTGCTCTGATTTGGGCATGATGTGATGGGCGGTAATCTAGTGACCGCAGGGAGTCACTGTGGTTTTGTGAGGACTCCGTGGGCATGTTCACGGGAATCAGCATATTCTTGAGGGAATGTGTTCTCTTTCTGGGTCCACAGCGGGGCATAGTTTTTTTTTTTTTTTTTTTGAGACGGAGTCTCGCTCTTGTTACCCAGGCTGGAGTGCAATGGTGCAATCTCGGCTCACCACAACCTCCACCTCCTGGGTTCAAGCAATTCTCCTGTCTCGGCCTCGAGTAGCTGGGACTACACGGGCACAGTTAAGGGCAAGAATATCCCAGCGCCATGCCCCCCTCCCATGTCTCTCCATCCAGGAGATTTAATGGTTTATGTTTGAATTTCATGAGCGCAGGAAGAAACTAAGAGTCAATCACTCCAGTGGAAGTTCTAAGGAACTCCTTTCATTGGTCAGGGGTCTTAGAGAAGGTGGGGGTTCCTCCCAGGTTAAAAGTCCCCTTCTTTCACACCCCTTCGGACTCCATGTTTGGATCTCCTTCCACAAACACTCCCTTCATGGAAGCTGTTTTTCTCTCTCCTGGATTTCCCCTCTGGAGTCCCCTTCCACACTCTCTCGTGGAAGCCTGACTTCCCCTCCTAAACTCCATCTCTCTCTATTCCCTTCCACTCAGTGTGGAAGCTGCTTTCCTCTCCTGGATTCCATCTTTCTGGATTCTCTCACTCAGTGTGAGAGTCAGCTGTTTCTTTCTCTCTCCTTCTCCTATTTCTCTCTCTCTCTTTAAATAATTCACATTCTACAAACACTTTTGAGTCTCGGCATTTACTGCCCATTGTGCCGTGGTCCGCTCTCTCATTCTTGACAGGGCAGGAGACCAAGAACCTGGAGAAACGTCCTCTCAGGGGAGCTGAGGGCACCCTGAACCCCAATATTACACTCTAAGGTTTGTATTGAGAGGGATGCATGTGAAAGAGACAAGATTTTGTGCCTGGTGATGTTTACTCCTGCAAGCTGTAATTTGGTTACAATGGAAGCAGCTATTTTTCTTTTATAGGTATATTTGATAGTTGTAAAACAATCTTCTCGAGATTAAAAAAATACAGTGTGACTTAGAAAGGCATACTTTGAATTTTGATCATGTTATCAGGCTTACTGTTAGGTTGTTTTGTTGTTCCTCAAAGATGAAAGTAGGAATAAAATAAAAGACAGGAAAAACAAACCAACCTGAGGCATATTTTCTTTCTCCCGATAACATTTTAGATTCATACCCTGTGCCTTTTCAAGACAGGGTGGGGACGAAATGAAAACTTTCAAGCTGAAATTGGTGCAATTAAAAATATGAATCTATGCCTCAAGTCCTTGGCTGCCAGGGGTGGCACCAAGCCAGTAGCGCAGATCTGGAGTAAAAGCCACCCTTGCGTCCTTGCAGTGTTATTCCAGAGGACCATGATGGCTCTGTGGAACAGAGTACCTGAAGATAGAAAACATTACTTGGTGGCCACACTGTCTTACAGTAAAATGTAGCCATGCCTGACTTTGCATTTATCTAAGAAAGAAAAAAAAAAGATCCCATCTTTGGGAGGCTAAGAACAAAAAAAAAAAGAAAGAAAAAAGACAAATCCTGGCCGAGGGCAGTGGCTCACGCCTGTAATTCCAGCGCTTTGGGAGGCCAAGGTAGGAGGCTCATTTGAGGTCAGGAGTTCGAGACCAGCCTAGTCGACATGGTAAAACTCCATGTTTTTCTAAAAATAATTTTTGGGTGTGTTTGTGAGCGCCTGTAATCCCAGGTTCTCTGGAGGCTGAGGCAGAAGAATTGCTTGAACCCAGGAGGTGGAGGCTGCAGTGAGCTGAGATGGCACCACTGCACTACACCCTGGGTGACAGAGGGAGACTCCATCTTTAAAAAAATAAAATAAAATTCAACATTTATTTTCCTTTTTTTCTTTAAAATGGCAAAATTGACCTGGCATGATGGCTCATGCTTGTAATTCCAGTGCTTTGGGAGGCTGAAGCAGGAGGGTCGCTTGGGCCCAAGAGTTTGAGGTTACAGTGAGCTATGATTACACCACCACACTCGAGCCTGGGCAGCAGAGACCCTGTCTCTAAAAAAATTAAAAAAAAAAATGGCAGAAACAATTAGCAGTAGTTACTTTACACACCAACAGATTTTTAACAATTAAAAAAAATACACTTATGCCACTTTAGAGTTGCTCGAAATTTAAAGAGAATCTGCCTGGTAGAGAGACCAAACAGGTTAATTAAGAAGCGTGGCCAGATCACGGGGTTAGGGGTGACTGCCCTACTAAAGCTAGCCTCGTTTGGAATATGCTTTTCGGATTCTTTTCAATCAAAACTAGAATAATGCATCTAAAAGCAGAGAATAAAATAAGAATTCCAGGTAGGGCTTCTCTGAGGGAGTAGAAATGCTGATGACTAGAAAATGGGGAACTTAATTTTAGAAGTTTTATTTATTTGTTTATTTGAGACAGAGTCTTGCTCTCTCGCCCAGGCTGGAGTGCAATGGTGTGATCCTGGCTCACTGCAACCTCTGCCTCCCGGTTCAAGCGCTTCTCCGGCCTCAGCCTCCTGAGTTGCTGGGATTACAGGTACCTGCCACTATGTCCAGCTAATGTTTGTATTTTTAGTAGACACAGGGTTTCACCATGTTGGCCAGGCTGTTCTCAAACTCTTGACCTCAGGTGATCCGCCCCGCTTGCCTCCCAAAGTGCTGGGATTACAGGTGTGAGCCAACCTGATTTTAGAAATAACTAACAATTATTACCAAATTTAATGAACTTTTAAAATGGTTTATATTATAAAATGACATCATCATACATATGGTAACCATATGTGTATTTCTAATACAGTACATTTATTCACCTTAGGTTTAATAGGTAAGAGTGGTGTTTTTCACCATTCTTCTTAATTTTATTGCAGCTAGTGGTTAGAGGTTATATGTAGGCTCTTTCAATGTAAATTAACCTGGAATAAGATGAATACATTAGAATATAAAGAGATTGCCTCAGTCTTAAAACCTGTCATTGAAGAATTGAAGCACTCAGGCTTTCTACAGGCAGGTATGATTAGTACAAGGAAATGTGCAATGAAAATATCATGTGAAGAACTGAGCTTCTGCAGAATGGCGGCAATATTTAGTATGGCGCCCTCTCCTGGGTGGTGTCTGGTAACTTGTAATTTTTTATTTTTTATTTTATTTTATTTTGAGACAGAGTCTCTTGCTCTGTCACCCAGGCTGGAGTGCAGTGGCGCAATCTCGGCTCACTGCAACCTCTGCCTCCTGGGTTCAAGCAAGTCTCCTGCCTCAGCCTCCCGAGTAGCTGGGACTACAGGTGCCCGCCACCACTCCCGGCTAATTTTTGTATTTTTAGTAGAGACGGGGGTTTCACCATGTTGGCCAGGGTGGTCTCGAACTCCTGACCTCAGATGATCACCTGCCTCAGCCTCCCAAAGTGCTGTGATTGCAGGTGTGAGCCACCTCGCCAGGCCAATAACTTGTAATTTTTTGAATTGAATTTTTAATCTTAGAACAAGTTCTTCAGGTGATGCTAAAGTCATTCGTAGCCTGAGTTGAGAATACTAGAATAATGAAAGATCGTCTGCTGTTGTTTTCTTGACTGTGGCAGGTTTAGAAGCAAAGTCACCTGGGGATAGACTTGTGGGAGTGTGCCACAGAAGAAATACATCCCTTTTTGGTGAAACCGCATCTCTACTAAAAAAAAAAAATACAAAAATTAGCTGGGTGTGGTAGTATGCACCTGTAGTCTTAGCTGCTTGGGAGGCTAAGACACGAGAATCACTTAAACCAAACCTGGAAGGCAGAGATTGCAGTGAGCTCAGATCGTACCACTGCACTCCAGCCTGGGTGACAGAGCGAGACTCTGTCTTAAAAAGAAAAAAATAAGACAGTGAACATATTCTATATAACTTTTGAAGAAGATTAACTCCTTTGAGCTGGCTTGGGATGTCCCACCATGCCTGTTCCCATAATGCTAGAGGCACCATGATTTAAATAAAAGTTTTATGAGACTCTGTGCCAGAGGACGTCCTTTCTCCTGTGTTGCTCTGGGACTTCACTGACACCACAGCTACCAGCAGGAATAGGATGGGGCACTTCTAATCCTGGGGACACATATCATTATTCCTCTTAATGTGTCTCTTGTTTATTTAATTTAATTTATTTATTTATTTTGAGATGGAGTCTTGCTCTGTTGCCCAGGCTGGGATGCAGCGGTGTGATCTCAGCTCACTGCGTCTGCCTCCCAGGTTCAAGTGATTCTCCTTCCTCAGCCTCCTGAGTAGCTGGGACTACAAGCATGTGCCACCACGCCCAGCTGATTTTTATATTTTTGGTAGAGACGGGGTTTTGCCATGGTGGCCAGGCTGGTCTCAAACTCTAGGCCTCAAGTGATCCACCCACTTCAGCCTCCCCAAGTGCTAGGATTACAGGCATGAGCCATTGCGCCTGGCCTTATGTTTATTTCTATACCACCTGGGTCTTGGTTTAGTCCTAGAAGGAAGATATTAAATGTTTGAAGGAATGGATAAATAATTGAATAAATGAATGAATGAATAAAACAACCTCATTGTCTAAGTACTAGTAGTCCCTTTTTATAGATAAGGAATCTGGGGCTCAAAGACTTCCCTCCCTAGGAAGTAGCAACAACTGGAGGGCAAACCCAGTTCTGTTCGTCCCCCAGCCCAGTGATTCCTCTACTGCATCAAGAAAGTTGTAATTACTTGCCTCGGTGTCTTGAAAAAAAAAAAAAAGAAAGTTGTGATAACTAAGTACAGGTTTCATTTAATCTTCCTTTCAACTAATAGTTTTTAAGAGCTTCCTGCCTGCAACGATGAAGCTATTGGATGAAGCTATTAACGTCCCCTTGAAAGCGCAGATGGTCAGCCACAAGATTTTGAAGTGGGGGAAAAAAAGCCTTTCTGCTAGGCCCTGACCTGAACAATACTTGGTCATCTAAAGCAGTGGCCCCAAAATTACCAGGACCCTCCCCCAGAAATTCAAATTCATGCATCTGAAGGAGATGACCGGAACCTCTATCGTAACCACTGCTCTGGGCTGATGTGGTGCACAGCCAGCCACTTCACACAGCCCAGCAGGAAAGCTCCAGACAGAAGCTTCATGAGGGTAAAGAGTAGGCATCTTCTTTACTTTGTTCACAGACATTAACTGAGCACCTACTATGTCCCAGTCACTATTCTAAGTCCTAAGGATACAGCAGTGAACGAAACAAAACCCTTATCCTCCTTTATTTCTATGGGTGGTGAGGGTGTGAGATGGGGAGACGATGACCAAGTAAAGAAATAGGCCAGGCGTGGTGGCGCATCCCTACAGTCCCGGCACTTTGGGAGGCTGAGGCAGGTGGATTATTTCAGCCCAGGAGTTCAAGATCTGCCTGGGCAACATAGTTAAACCCCATCTCTACCAAAATAAACAAACAAATAGACAAACATTAGCTGGGCCTGGTGGTGCATGCCTGTAGTCCCAGCTACTCAGAAGGTTCAGGTGGGAGGATCACTTGAACCTGGTAGGCAGAGGTTGCAACGAGCCAAGATAATGCCACTGCACTCCAGCCTGGGCAGCAGAGAGGGAGACACTCTCTCAAAAAACAACAAGTACAAAAAAGTAGAGGAGAGAAATAAGTACCCATTTTTAAACATTGAAAAGAATATCTGGGAAATTACCGCTAACTGAACAACTGATTCAGAGAATGATTAGGTGTTCTAACCACACACACACACTTATTCTCTCCTTAGATTTTATAATCCTCATTCAACGAGCATCATTCATTCAATAAGCTCTTACTGAGTGTCTCCTTGTGTGTCAAACACTGTGCTAGGCTTTGGGGACACAGATGTGAAAACAGGATTGTACATGGAGGAACCTGAATTTTGGAGGGCCTCAAAGTGTACAGAGCATAATCCCACCCCTCTGTCACCTACGCCTAATCAATCACGGAATGGATGCCCCCAGCCTCAATGATGACTTCTGAAATGGAAACTTGACCTTAAGTGTTATAATCAGAGCAAAACCCAGGACTTTTGTTCCATGGCAAAGAAAACCATGGAACAAAAGCCATGGATGCTGCAGAAGGTAGATGTGACACCTGGCACAGCTGCAGTCATTTTATGACTATGAGGAAGGGTGGAGGACAGAAAAGGAAACAATTTTACAGATGAGAGAAGAGTCCTGGGAATGAAAAGAAGCAGAGCCAGAGCTCTGATCCAATTCTGCCTACACATGACAGGTTGCTGGACTTTGCAGTTAAGCCAGCCTCCACTTCCTTTTAAATAAAGCGATTTAAATAAATCACTCTGTAGCCAAGAGTTCTAACTGAAATGGGCATGTATTATGTGCCTGCCATTTACATGACAAATTTAATTGAAGACAAATTTAATTGAGTCTTCACAACAGCTTTTTAATTAGATTGACAGCCTCACTTTACAGATGAAAATATGGAATCCAGTGGCTAAGTGACTTCCTGAGGTCACCCCATTACGTAAGTAAGGGAGTTGCGTTCTAGAAGTTGGACTCCAACACCTGTTTGTTGCAAAAAAAAGGATGCTTATTGTGTTGGCATGGGGAAATGTCATCAAATTCTTCTCTCTCTTTGGGGTCCTTCTGGAATTGTTTTTTTCTGTTTTTGTTTTTGGAAATAGAGAATGGATCAAGTTCCATGGCTGGGCTGACAAGGGCATGCAGGGGGGACAGGCCACGTGTTGCTTGATGTAGCGTCCCCAGACCCTTGCAGAGAGTTTGGGGAAACCTTCAGAAGGGGTGGAATTGCAGAGGCAGGACCACAGTTAACTAGATCTCCAGAGGCAAGGAACCCAGCTGCCATCTGGGCTCTGAGTAGAAAAAGAGAAATCAGAGTCTTGTAGAGAAAACGTCTGTACATTTCTGCTATGACGACCTCTTCATTTTTGCATACAGAGCAAGCTTGACATTTATATAGATTGATTCCAACTTGACATTTTGGCCAAAGGAACTATTAACCCCTCCCCCTCAGTTCCTGGGGGGAACCAGCTTGTGGAGCCTGACCTGCAGGTGATCCCCCTCAGGCTGTTCCAGCCCCTTTCTGGCTCAGTCTCTGGCTGGGAATGGATGGCTTCTCTATGACTCTGAGGAGGTATGGCCAACAGGAAGCATAGCTGCTCTCTCCTGGCCTCATTTTTCACCCTGGCTGGTTTTGCTGGAGATGCAATCAAAGCAAAATCTGAATTTCTGGGGCAGGAGGAGCAGCCCGTGGCAGTCATCTGCACCTGGGCTGTTAGAGAAAAGCTCCACGCAACCTTTAGAAACCAAACTCAAGATTTAAAAGGGAAGAGTTTTATTGCGTTGACAATTGCTTTACAATTCACTAAGTAACACGCCTGCCCTTCATACAGAGGTATGTACTTTCACTCTGTTGCTCCATCTGATCCTAGCTACAGCCCTGCAAGGGGACAGGCACGTGTCATGATTTACTTTTCACTCCAAGAATGTTGAAGCCCAGAGAGGTCAAGCCAGTTGCCCTACTTGCACAGTGGTCAAGTCGGTGGTTTTAGCCTCTGACAATCCAGTGCCCTTTCTACTCCACACCTTTCATGCAGATTTAGAGGGAAACAGAAAGAATCTGCTAAACTTAAAATTTAACAACGTGCGCCCCTGTCTCTTCCACTCTCAGCAGAAATGAGGGCATCCTCCCCATACCACCTCGCTCTCGAGGGATGCCTCTATCTATCCTCGTGCTGACCACTCTGTGCTCCGTGTGCCCTCTCCTGTAGGACTGTGAGCTGCTCACGGGAGGGTGACAATGGAGTCGCATCTGGGCAGCAAGATGTGAAGCACCACTGACATTTGGGAGTCCATTTGGGACTGGATAGTTTTCTGTTTTACAGACATTTAAACAAGTCTGCCAGGTGTTTAGCATTCCTGGACCCTGGCCAGTAAAATCCAGCAGTGCTTCCTCATTCTTTTAACTCCCCCAACCCACAAAGCCCCTGACTTTCCAAATCTCCCAGGATGGAGGGGAGCAGGGTGGAGCCACCCCCCGGTTGAGAACCCAGACTTTGGAATAAGATGGTTGAGGTTTCAAAAATTGCCTCTGCTCTCCCTCGCAGAAGGAACTTGGAGGCCTGGCTTCCCGATTCAGAAATTGACCCCCGAGAGTAACCGGGAAGATGAAACGAGCTAATGGACTCAAAGCATAAAGCTCTGTGCCAACAAGAGATGTTTTGTTTAAGTAACTAATAACGAAGTCCTGTCCCATTAAGAGCTGGCCCTACTGTGTGTACAGCAGGTGCTCAATAAATGTGACTTCCTTCTTCTGCATTCTCAGCACGTATCTCAACAGCCACATCAATAAAAAACGTTTTACTGGCTACTTATTGCACATAAGGCATTGAGCAGAGAATCTGACACATTGCCCCATTTATTCCCACAACAACCCTATGAGGTAGTTATAATTATTGTCTATCTTACAAATGCAGGAACTGAGAACCATAGAGCGGAGGTGGGCAAACTGCAGCCCGGGGGCCAAATCCAGCCACTGCCTCTTATTATTGGAACACAGCCTCATTCATTTACTCATGTGTCGTCTATGGCTGCTTTTACATTGAGTAGTTGCTGGCAGCAGAGACCATACATGGCCTGCACAACCTAAATATTCACTGTCTAATCCTTTATAGAAAAAAGTTTACTGACCTCTACTCTGGAAGATAAATTTAGTTGCTCTATCTAGAAGATTAATTTAGAAGGTGATGAGACTTTTTACCGGTGGAGCCATGAGTCCAACTCAGTTCAGTTTGGTTCCAAAGCTCAGGCTCTTAGATGCCACACACTCCCACTGGAGGTGGTGGATTTTCATTAAGTGGTCGTTAGACACTGAACTTGTAAAACATATATTTTAAAATAGATCATGCTACGTATTTGTGGGGTTTTTTTGTGATAAATGTTTGTAACATAAAACATACCATTTAGCTATCTTTTTTTTTTTTTTTTGAGACGGAGGCTAGCACTGTTGCCCAAGCTGGAGTGCAGTGGCGCAATCTCGGCTCACTGCAGCCTCCGCCTCCTGGGTTCAAGTAATTCTCCTGCCTCAGCCTCCCAAGTAGCTGGGATTACATGTGCCCAACATCACATGCAGCTAATTTTTTGTATTTTTAGTAGAGATGGGTTTCACTATGTTGGCCAGGCTGGTCTCAAACTCCTGACCTTTTGATCTGCCCATCTCAGCCTCCCAAAGTGCTGGGATTACAGGCATGAGCCACCACACCCAGCCCCATTTAACCACTTTAAGTGTACAGTTCAGTGCCGAGAAGTGCATTCGCAATGGTGTACAACCATCACCGTTACCCACCTCCAGAACTGTTTCATCATCCCTATCAGAAACTCTGTACCCATTAAACGGTAACCTCCTTCCCTCTCCCCCGCAGCCCCTAGTAACCATTATTCTACTTTTTGACTATGAATTTGCCCATTCTAGGTACCTCGTGTGAGTGGAATCATACAGATTTGTCTTTCTGTGTCTGTCTTATTCCACTTAGCACAATGTTTTCAAGGTTCATTCATGTTGTAGGGTGTATCAGAGTTTTATTTCTTTTTAAGGCAGAACAATGCTCCATTGTGTGTACTGTACAGATGTTCCTTGATTTACGATGCAGTTACATCCCAATAAAACCACTGAAAATGGAAAATATTGTGTCGCAAATGCATTTAATACACCCAACCTACTGAACATCATAGGTTAGCCTAGCCTACCTTAAACATGCTCAGAATGCTTACATTAGCCTACGGTTGGGCAAAATCATCCAATGCAAAGCCTATCCTATAATCAAGTATTGAATGTCTCGTGTAATTTATTGAATACTGAAAGTAAAAATCAGAATGGTTGTATGGGCACTTAAAGTACAGTTCCTACTGAATGTGTATCACTTTTACACCATTGTAAAGTCAAAAAATATGAAGTTGAACCATCGTAAGCTGGAGACGGTCTGTGTTTGTTTTTGAATAGATAGCATATGCACAGAGTACAACATTCAAAACTTGCAAAGGACCTAGACTGAGAAGTAAATCTCTCTCCTATCCCTTCCCTGTCCCGGCCCCAGCTCCCCACCCAAGAGACAACCAGTGTTACTGCACTCTTATGTATCTTTTCTAAGAGTGTCTATGTACACTCAGCATCTAGGTTTAAATCATATTTTAAAATAATATTTTTACACAAGTATTTATTCTTCCTGCATCTTGCTGGTATCTTTTTTCTCTCTCTTTTTTTTTTGAGATGAAGTTTCGCTCTTGTTGCCCAGGCTGGAGTGCAATGGCGCAATCTCGGCTCACTGCAACCTCTGCGTCCCAGGTTCAAGTGATTCTCCTACCTCAGCCTCCCGAGTAGCTGGGACTACAGACACATGCCACCACGCCCGGCTAATTTTTTGTATTTTTAGTAGAGACGGGGTTTCACCATGTTAGCCAGGCTTGAGACTCGATCTCCTGACCTCATAATCCACCCTCCTCAGCCTCCCAAAGTGTTGGGATTACAGGCGTGAACCATTGCTCCCGGCCTCCGTTATCTTGAGACAGGGTCTTGATCTGTCACCCAGGCTGGAGTACAGTGGCATAGTCATAGCTTACTGTGGCCTTGACCTCATGGACCCCAGTGATCCTCCCACCTCAGTCTCCCAAGTGGCAGAGAACTCAGGTGTGCACCACCACACCCAGATAATTGTTTCATTTTTGTAGAGATGTGATCTCACTATGTTGCCCAGGCTGATCTCAAACTCCTGAGCTCAAACCCTCCTCCCACATGTAGGGGAGGGAGAGTTAGACCAGGGTAGTAGCCAAGCACTCCTGATCCTCCGAGCCAAATATAGTTCTCCAGATAGCACAATTTCCTCTAAAAATGCAGTCCAAAATGGAATGGGTAAGAAACATGCTTCCTTCCATCTTCTAGTACATTGGCTTTAAAAACTCATCTTAAAAATATGACAAAGACATTCACTGTAACACTGTCAAAACTGAAAAAAGATTTTTAAAAATCCCTAAATGTCCACTTATAAGGACCAGATCAATAAAGTATGATACATTCACGCAGTGGGATTATATGCAGTTGTTAAAAGAGTGAGATAGCTCTAAATATAATAATATGAAACAACCTCCAAGACATATTATTAAGAATCCCACGGCCAGGCGCAGTGACTCACATCTGTAATCCCAGCACTTTGGGAGGCCCAGGTGGGAAGAAAGCATGTTTCTTACCCATTCCATTTTGGACTGCATTTTTAGGGGAAATTGTGCTACCTAGAGAACTATATTTGGGGAGTGTTTGGCCCAGATCCTTCTGGGGAGGAAGCCCAGACATGCTTCCCTAGGTCAATCCCGGGGCAGGCCCCCACCTCCTTCATTTCCTCCAGTTCATCCAGTTAATACATGCTTAGTGCCTCTCATATGCCAGGCACTGTGGCCTGCACTTCACTCTGTGAGCTCTGGCAATAGGGACTAGAATTAGTTTTCATTTGTGGATGAGGAAATCAAGGCTCAGAGAGGTTAAGCCACTTGTCTAAGACCACGTGGTTAATGAATGACATTGCTCTACTGGGATCTAGAGTCTGAATCCAGCCCAGCGACTTCCAGTGCCAAGTTTACACCAGATCCACACTCAGAGCAGAGGAAGCCGCACTGTGGTGGACAACAGGGCTTCCCAGAAGTGGTGTGTGGCCTGAAGCCAGGAAGGACCAGGCTAGGAGAGGGGCACCAACTGCTTATCTGTAATCAGCTTCAGATTTTCAGCATCAGCAAGGCAGGGCCTCCGTGAGCAGGCCAGGGTGGCAGGAGGCTCTTTGGTGACCCTGGATGGGCTCTGCTGGTGGCAATTTGATCCCACCATTAGTTTTTGAGCTCTTGCCACATGCTGGGCAGAGGCCCTGCCCCAGGAATCCCACATTGTACCATCTGTCATCGTGTCATGGCTTGAGTCTCTGCTGTGTCTTCAGTAGCTCATGTTCCCCTCTTCCTGGACACCCACCTTGGAGGATCCTTGAGCCCCAGGCCAAGGCATCCCCCAGAATCCCCAAGCTTCTGGGGCCCTGGCTGGCAGGACTGATGCTGATCAGAGTCCTGCCCTCTCCTCCTTCTCCCAGTCCAGGCCAGGGATGACTTCTGTTCACCTGGGTCTCCCCTGAGCTCAGCCTAGCTCCAGCCCGTGGTGAGTCACAGGTTGGGAATGAGCTAAGGGCTAGCCCTGGAGATCCCTGAATAATGCATCAAAGCCATTCTCCCCTGCAGAGTCATTAGGGTGGGGGTGAGAGAGTGCTGGATAATGCAGAGGGATCAGTGTGTCCCCTGCCCCAGGAAGAATACTAGGGGCTCCAAAGACCTTTGCCCTGTGTGCATGGGCTTGAGACTCAAAGGTCCACGGGGCTGGGTGACCCAGTACATAGGCAAACCGAGGCCGACTCAGGGTGACTACAAAACCAGTACATCTTCCAAAAGAGGGAAAGGAGGATTTAGCTTCCAACTGACTTTTGTAATTGGAAAATTTAAGAAAAAAAGCCATTTTATTTTTAGCGTACACATAAAAGTTGTATGGTTTGTGGTTTTGTTTTTATTTTGAATTTCCCCCTGGGGAGAAGCACCAAAGCATCTTCAGTGCTTAGACCTGGAAAGGTCAAAGTCCATCCTGGAGATCTAGTCACAACCACAGGACCACAGAGGGGCAGAGCTGGGAGGGCCTGTGGAGGTCACTTCATCCACTCACCCCACTCCCAGAACTGTACAGGCTGGGCAGTCCAGGCCAATTCAAGCATCCCTTTCTGGTTCTATGAAGGAGGGCAGTGGAAAGCTGCAGAGGAGAAGGAGGGAGGGGATCAGGAGGAGGAGGAGGAGGAGCAGGAGGAGGAAGTGGAGATGGAAGAGGAGGAGAGTGCCAGGCTGACAGAAATTTTTGCTCCTCTTGGCACCCTGCTCCTGCCCCTGGACCTAACAGAGCCTTCCCAGGTGCTATGCCCTGAATCTTTGTATCCTGCATGATGGGATTAGTGCCCTTATAGGAAGAAACATAAGCAAGCATGCCTTTCTCTCTCTCTCTCTGTCTGCCATGTGAGGATCTGGCAAGGAGGCGTCTATATGAGAAACCAAGAAAAGAGTCCTCACCCAGTTCCAACCATGCTGGCAGCCTGATCTCAGAATTCCCAGCCTCGAGAACTATGAGAAATGAATTACTGTCTAAGCCAACTGGTAATCTGTCATTGGTTTTAGCAACCTGAGCTAAGGCACCAGGCCACCTATATGACTTAGCTGCCTGCTCTCTTTGCTGTCCAGACCCTGGGGGACCTTGGTTCTCTGCCCTTTTCTCTGGTCGCTCCTTCCCTGTGTGCCATCCTTCCTGCAGCCTGCAGCCTGTGCTGCTCCTCAGTCCACTGTTCTTGGCCATCTCTTCCATCTGTGACCACTCTCTCATTCCCTCTGGGATGAGCTCACTCCCTCCTTTGGTACCAATTACTATCTATGGCAATGGTTCTCATCCTTGGATAGATCCACACCCCCCTCCAGAGACTCTGAGTGACTGGTCTGGGGCACAGCCTGGCCATAGAGCATTCTGGAAGCTGCTGAGGGCATTCTAATATAGACCACTGGACAGTAAAGTGTTAGTTAGTTCAGTAGCCTTGGACTACTCCAACCCTGCACATCCCAAAAAGAGGACTGGTCCTTGACCAGCACTGGGGGAGAAAACCTCTAAGCCTTTGGAATAGTCTGCCTTCTAACACGTTTTTGTACACCTGAGGCTTTGGGCCTTACTGTATGAATTTGACTTCTCTAGGGGCTGAAGCCTTTGTAGCTGGGGTCAATCCCCCAGGAGCTGCATGTCTGCATGACTGACCCCTCAAGAAAAACCCTGAACACTAAGGCTTGGGTGGGCTTCCCTGGTTGACAACACTTAGTATGTGCTGTCACACATTATTGCTGGGAGAATTAACCACTGTCTGTACAACTCCACTGAGAAAGGACAACTAGAAGCTGGAGCCTGGTTTCTCCTTTTCCCTTTGCTGGTTTTAATCTGTATCTTTTCACTGTAATGAGCCATAACTGTGGGTATAATGGCTTTTCTAAGTCCTTTGAGTACGTAATAAAAATCATCGAGCCTGTGGCTGGTCTTGGGGATTTTCTACACAACCACAAAGACCAGGAACACTGAGCTGCAGTATACTCATTGTTGGGCCCCACTCCACAGATTCTGATTCAGTGTGCCTCGGGTGGGTCTAGGAACCTGTGTGGTTAATAAGTTCCCCCGGGGCCTGTGATAGGCAGCCAGGATTGAGAAAGATGGATTAATGTGCTGATGACTTCCAATCAGAGTCTCAAGCTCTGGTCTGCCCACTCAGATGGCCCACACATCCCTCCGCTCCCCACATTCTGCTCTGCTCACATGTCAGTGAATACAGGCTGCATGGCTGCCTGCCCCTTCTCCCTACCCACTAAAGGCCAATGAGTCACCCAGTCCTCCCAACCATCTCCAGAGTCTCTTCCCTTCCTTCTTCCTTTCCTCTTTGCTTCATCCATCAGTTCCATTCCACTTGGCCACACTGTAGCCAAACTGGAATCTGAGCTTGGTGTTTCCCTTTGGGAAGGTGCTCAGTGGCTCCCTATGTACATGTGGTTCAAACTTTTGGTGGCATTCAGGGTCTTTCTTGGCCTTTCCAGCCTCCCCCTCTCACCACAACACATACTGTCCCTTCCAGCCTTAGAACATTCTTTGCAGCCTCAGGATAGGAGGCCTCCCTCCATCTGCAATGCCATTTGCCTCCCTCTGTACATCCTGTCTTAGGCTACTCACCAGCCTGCATTTCAATTGCTCATTTGCCTGCCTGACTCCCTCTCTATGCCACCACCTGGCAGCTTCATACAAGTCCCTTAAAAATTGTATGTTTAATGAATGAATAAATGAATGAATAAATAAATGTCTTGTTCATCTGAGTTTCCAGGTGCCAGCATGGAGCTTGGTGCACAGTAGGCTCAAATAAATCAGAGATGAATGAATGGATTTTACATATCCCTGTAAACCCACCTCCCTTCCTTCTCCCCCTCCTTTCTGTCATTCTCCTTTATCACTGAGGACCTTTTTTGGTCATAGTCTGATTCTGTTATCCAGGGGCACTTGTGCAGAAAGTCTCAGCTGCCTCCTCATTGGTCCTTTCACCTCCAGCTCCAGCAGATAAGGAATCGAGAGCTTGCAGGGGGTCAGTTGAGGAAGACTGTAAATCAGTGACAAATGTCTATGTAGAGCTGAACTTCATCTGAACCTCCCACAAGCCCAGGGAGGGTGGCCATATGCTCCTCAATTTACAGATGAGGAAACTGAGTTTCAGAGAGCTTGAGTGTTTGCAAATAGAGCTTGATAGCAGAGATGCGATGGGAGCACAGACCTTCAGCCACACATCTTTGTGCTCTCCCTTTCAGTCAGACACCAGGGGCATTGAAGGCCAGAAAAGGATTTTGGTCTTTGGGTAGTTCAGTGCTGCATTCCCTTTGCCAGCCTTTTCTTCTTAAATTGCTGCTCCTGCTGCTGACTGATCTCCAGTCCCAGGTGAAAGGAACACAATTTTGTCACTGTGTCAAGGCAGAAACAAGCTCAGCACTGGGAAAGGAAATCAAACTCTTTCAGGAGAAGTCAGATGGAATGTACCACTTTTAGGCCTACCTGGATGTGCAAGGAGGGAGCCCCCAAACCACCTGCCACAGGCCAGCTTCCTCATCAGCAGGGCATACCCCCAGGCCCTGCATTTCTCCTTCTCCCCAAAGTTCTCCCTCTGCCTGATAAAGCTCCAGTGCTTGGCAGGCAGTCAAGGCCGTCTCTGATCCCCCTGTGACGGTAGGTCAGACACGTTCTACATGAACAGAATATCGCCCATGGGGCTGAAACCCACATAATACCTTCAGTGTTTGCCAGAGGGACTGTGGGGTCTGGGTTGGCCCATCTCCTTGGGGACAGCTGAACTGAGAAATGCAAACTGCTCTCCTGGATGCCCAGAGAGGAGGAGTTGACAGGGTAGCACAGGCAGCACATCTCACAGGACTCCAAATTCAAGTCCTGCCTCTGCCTCCATCTGGCAGTCTTCCCTTCTCTTGGTCTCCATTTCTCCTTCTGCCAAATAAGCGAGTTCGACCAGATCATTTTTAAGAGCCTTTCCTTCTCCAGCATGCGCAAGTGAGAATACACCTCTCTCAGACGCTGTTATATTTACTACACTGGTTCAGCACCATCACTTCTCAACCCAAGACTTTACCTTTGAGGGGCCAGCCCTGGACCTTGCATTGTAAAAAGCTGGCACTGACCATTTGGTTTTAAGTCATTTCAAAAGGTTCAAATCCATTCCCCTCCCTTTAGGACCAGCAGTACCAAATCTCTCTGGTTTGTAAATATGGCCATTTCCTGTCTCTCTGTGGAACCTCTGCTCTGATCAGACTGGCATCTTCATTGTCCCCAATATGCCTTTATGTCCCCTTCCTCTGCCTGTCCAGATCCTCCCTGTCCTTCAAAGACTCCTCATGAAGGCCATCGCTGATGATGATCTCCAGGAGTAAGTCCTCTCCTGATCTCCTGTAGTGTTTGTTACCTGTTTCACCTCATTCATTTATTCATCCCTATATCTACTCAAGTTATTGAGTACCTGTATTAGTCTCTTCTCGCACTACTGTAAAGAAATACCTGAAACTGGGCAATTTATAAAGAAAAGAGGTTTAACTGGCTCAGGGTTCTGCAGGGTACACAGGAAGCATGGCTGGGGAGGTCTCAGGAAACTTACAATCATGGCGGAAGGGGAAAGCCTTCCAGGTTTTATTTCGGCGCTGAGCCAGGGAAGAGAGATCCAGGCTCAGAACTACTTCGCCAGCTTCACCCTGATGAAGCTGAAGTACTCCTCCGCTCTGGGTGGGGCCAGCCTAGGGGCTAGGCACGTCGGGCACCACCTCCCCATGGACTATAGCGTCAATGCCATTGCCTTCTATTCCTACACCTTTTCCTAGGGGCCTGGTCCCAGCTCCACCCACTCCAAGCTCAGTGGACACTGGGTCTGGAAGGAAGGAGTCTTTTGCTTCCTTTTTCCTTTTTACAAAAACACACATGGAAGAAAATAAACGCACTTTATCCAATCCCCAATTGGACTGCGTTGTCCAACACATGTGCTGTGTACAGCCTCAGTGCACCTGCCAGCAGATATCCCGGAGGGCTCAGGGTGGATTTAGTCCAAGGTTTAAAGCCCCGCCCCAGATGCGATCTGCATCCACTTAGCCTGCACTTGGGCAGATAATTTATCTGCGTGCTACCCTTCCCCCACATTACCACACATACGCACTGTGTGGCTGCAGTTAACCTGTGACCTGTTTTCTCCTGTCGTGTCAAATGGGTAATGATCCCTGTGGGACCACAGTCACCAGAACCAAGTGTTCGCCATGCCAACCATCACAGGGAGGACCTTAGGCATACCACACAACCTCCTGGGACTCCACAGGGGCCAGGGTACAGTTCTAGACTGGGAGCATCCTTATCTCACTGGATTTAGTAATTGCAGGTAAGCAAGACATTTTGCCAGTTTTTCATATGAATGAGTTCTTGAAAGGTTACGAGGATTGCTGAGATCCAAGAAGACCAACGAGGCACCACTCACCTATTCCTGGCTACTACTAGCCTGGCTCTGCTTACAGCAGGACACTTTGTGTTTGTCGTGTGGCCCTGGGAATGAGGGGCATCAGTGAAGAGCGGACAAGATTCCTGTCCTCTGGATACCATAGTTCCACCGTGAAGACAAGCCTGAAGCTTCTGTTCCACTGCCTGTGCTGCTTGGTGAAGACTGAAGACAACAGTCTTGGTCCACAATAGCTGCCTCTCTAGCTGTTTATGAGGAGGCATGGATCATGTCGTGCACATCAGTTCTCCAACTTACAGACATCAGTTATTCTAGAGTTTGTTTTAAAATCGGGTTTCTGTCTTCTCCCCCTCCCTTGCCCTAAGGTATCTGATGATAACTGGTTAAGGATGGATGGGGAATTTTTATTTCTATTATACTAAACAGCTTGAGTAATTTCTGCTGCAGAGGTCCAGCATCTGCACTTGAGGGAGTTCTATGCTACAGCTGCTAAGTTCTGATTAGGCCCTCAAAGGTGTCTTGAATACTACCTTGTCGTCGCTCAAGTCAGATGACACTGTTCTTCACAGTGTAGCATTCATGTAGAACAGAAAGGTAACAGCTCTCCTTCCATCAGCTCTAGCTCAATGCTGCAAGTTAGAGTTTTGAGCAGTAAGAACTCCAACCAGGTCCCTTCTGAAAGAACAGCCAGCCATCTTCCCGTCCACCTATGACCAAGTCACTGTGGTCTAGCACTCAGCAAGTCTCCAGTCCAGCACCTGGTAAAAAGCTTGCAGAGAGAACAAGCACACAGCAGAGCTATCTTTGCTATATCCCACAGTCCTGATAGTACTGTTGGGTTATGAATGAGTGGCGAGCTTTGGGGATTTTAAAAAAATATGCTCTCAAGATGAGGATCAAACAGTATTTTGGTGAAATACTGAAATTCCAATTGGACAATGGAGATTTTAGTGGCAGAACACATCTTGATTTTTTCAGTCCCAGCATATGTGTTTAAAAAATGCTGAAAAAAGGCAGTATTAAAGTGCGTAAGGTCAGACGAGTTCCTAGTTCCTGTCACATATAGAAGATGTGATGAGGTCGCTTACTCCCCAGTTATTAAGGCTCTATTACACAGGTCGCAGTGCAGAAAATTGCAAGTGATTTAAAACAATTTATTTTACAGGCCAGGTGTGGTGGCTCACACCTCTAATCCCAGCACTTAGGGAGGCTGAGGCAGGTGGATCACGAGGTCAAGAGTGCGAGACCAGCCTAGCGAACATGGTAAAACCCCATCTCTACTAAAAATACAAAAAGTTAGCCGGGTGTGGTGGTGGGCGCCTGTAATCCCAGCTACTCAGGAGGCTGAGGCAGGAGAATCACTTGGAACTCAGGAGTTGGAGCTTGCAGTGAGCCTAGACTGCACCACTGTACTCCAGCCTGGGCGACAGAGCGAGACTCTAAAAAAAATATTTTACAGGTAGGGTTTCACGCTTGCCTAGGCTAGAGTGCAGTGGCGTGATCATAGCTCACTGCAGCATTGAATTCCTGAGCTCAAGCGATCCTCTCACCTCAGCCTTCCAAGTAGCTGGGACTACAGGCATGTACCATCACTGGCTAATTTTGTCATTTTTTTTTTGTAGAGATGGGTCTGGCTATGTTGCCCAGGCTGGTCTCCTTCTGGCTTCAAGCAATCCTCCTGTCTTGGGCTCCCAAAGTGCTGAGATTATAGGTGTGAGCCACCATGCCCAGCCCATAAGTGAATTTTGCTGAGTTTCTCCCCCTTTAATTTTAAACTTAGTGTCCTTTCCCCAACAAGCTATCAGGAGCAATTCAGGGAATTCTGCATTACCAAGGCATTAAAGATGTATACATTCGTCTCATCTGAGCCGGTAACAATCCTGTGAGGAGACGAGAGCTTGGAACAAGCACTGGAATGAGGCTAGCACTACCTTGTCTCCCTGTGTCATCTCAGGGGTAGTACAGCCTCATCTGTCCCATTCATTCGGCAAACATTTATTGAATGTCTTGTAGGTGTGATGAGTACTTTAGGGATTAAAAATAAGTACACTTTTTTTTCCAGTAGTGAAAATTCATAGAACTGCAAACCAAATATCTGTACCTTTCCTATAACACTATACTTCAACTAAGTTTAATGAAATTTTACTTTTAACAGAATTTTAGAAATGAATACAGCATCCACCCCTTCAAGGAAGTTACATTCTAATAAACCCTATATACACAAATCTACATATAACTATACTATTTAAAAATGCTTTAAATAGGCAATTGAGCTCAGAATACCCCAACCCCTCACCCTCTGTTTTTAGGAAGGAGGCAAAGAAATGACAGGGCTTAGAGTAAAACCCATGGGCCCTGGGCTGGTCCCATATAGTTTTTACCATATCATAAAGTCCCTCGAGAAATCACTGGGAGATTTGAGTGAGGTTTAAGTTGAAATAATTAGGCATCCCCAAACCAGAATCACAATAGCAGGGACTGTAGCTGCCTGGTCACCCCTGTAACCCCTGTGCCTAAAATAATGCTTGACACGCAGCAGGCTGTGAAACTTGTTCAATAGCTGAAAGGCAGATAGATAGGGAATACTTGTTTCTAGGTAGGAGTCAGTTTTGCCCAGAAACAGGAAAACAAATGCCTAGTTTCCCTTCTCGCCCAAAGATCCCACTGCCTCTTTGTTCAAAGCTATACATATCATTGCCATTATTGTCTACTGTATATTAAGTGCCCATTATGTGCCAGGCAGTATTTTAAAATTCTGTCATCATAGTCCCAGGGGAGAGGTGTTGCACCTTTACAAACAGGTTCTTTGTAAATAAAGTTCAGGCCAACGGCACAAAGTAGTGAAGGTGGGACTCACTCAGGTCTGACACTTCCAAGCCCATGTTTTACTACTTTGTAATCCTATTTGAAAGGAAAACTGCAACTAAGATTATGATCCATGAGACAACTTATGTGTGAGACAAAAAGTTCACACATACCAACCCCCACAAACACTCACAATATAATGACACAGTGACCCAACCTTAGGCAAAAGGGTACCACTGCCAGCAAATACATTTAACATTTTATTGAGATTCTCAACAGCTGCCATTTGGTTTGTATAGCAAATTTTTTACAAAGCAACTTTTTTCCATTTTTGATATTTTATGAAAATTACTTTCTTCAGTTTTAAAGCCCTGTCCCTCCCCCAAAGAAGGATTAATAAGTACCAAGTAATCATTATTTAGGAAAAAAACAAAAGCAAAAACAGCTTTTAAACACTTGTGAAACAGGGGTAAGTGTCCAAAGTCAAGACCTTCTGGGCCCAGCGGAGGTGCCGGGCTGCCCCGGGACACCATCAGCACTTCACCATCCACAACATCCTCAAGAGCTGAGCAGCCCGGCACAGACCCTGGGGGCTTCCTGCTCCACAAGCTCCATTCCCTTTTTCCTCTCCATGTTTGCTGTTGGGCACCACCCAAATCTGCCCAACGAAGGCAGCATGATCTTTAATACCTGTGCAGCTTTGCAAATGGAGACAGGATACTCTATTCAGAAAGTTGAGAGATTCCCTGGTCCAGTCTGGGGGAGGAAAAATATCCAATGTAGCATGAATGGTTTCACTTTCTTGTCCACTCAGACACATGCCTATACTTGTTAAATGGATTTATCAGATGCTTCAAAAGTCCTGACGTGTAGTAGCACAAAAGTTCCTTGTAAAAAAGAAGTTGCAAAATTACAAAAATTTCTGCAGGAGTTCTGGCTCCAGATGACAAAGGTCGTTCTGATTAGTTTTTTTTAATATGCACAGCAGCTTCCCCTATAAGTCCTATGTGCAGAGGGTTCCATTTAGACCACAGGTAGTTGGAATCCAAGTTTAAAAGGCTCTCTGCTGACAAAATATGGTACATCCATCAATGGAATTCTACTCAGCAATAAAAGGAACAAACTACCAAGACGTTATATGTCATGGATGAACCTCAAAGACATTAGCTAAGTA
This sequence comes from Ateles fusciceps, assembly GCA_036589455.1. Classification (NCBI taxonomy): domain Eukaryota; kingdom Metazoa; phylum Chordata; class Mammalia; order Primates; family Atelidae; genus Ateles; species Ateles fusciceps. The sequence continues at coordinate 39,706,561 of JAZHEH010003205.1, forward strand.
AAAAAGCCAGACACAAGAGACCACATACTGTATAATTCCATTGATTCGAACTGTCCAGGAAAGGCAAATTTATAGAGAAGGTAGATTGGTGGTTATGGAGAGTAAGAACAGGATTAACTGTAAAAGAGCATGAAGGATCTTATTGGGAGGGATAAAAATGTTCTAAAACTGAGTAATGGTTATGGCTACACCACTGAGGAAAGTTACTAAAATCACTGAATTGTACACTTGAAATGGGTGAGTTTTATGATATATAACAGAGGCCTCATTAAATTTTTTTTTTAATTTTAAGAAAAGGACTCCCTACCTCCCAAACCATCTTTCATGCATTAAACATTTTTGAAGGCTCACAATCAATAGGATAGACTAACTTCAGTGATGATTTGCAGTGAAATATTTTACTATTTTATAGTAAGCACATTTTAGTAACTATAACCTAGGAAAATATTTTTAAGATTTTATCTCATTTTTATCATAGTAACCTAAAATGTTTATTATTTTTATATAAAACTTAGCCATTAGGAAGGGAGGATTGGGAGAAAGCTCAGCAAATGTCACAAATGAGACTCTTAGTAACAAAATCTGAGGGAGCTTTTTCTTTTAAAATAAAGATGGTACATATGTCCCTTTACAGGTTTTTCTCCTGTCCTGTGGGACTGGGGAAGGTGGATCTCTTGCCTGACTCCCTGTAGAGATTAGTGTATCCAGCTGTTCTAGTCCCATGATGCCTCTAAAAACCAGACTGACTGGGAGCAGCAGGAGGGGTTTGGCCCATGAGGGCAGGTGGCCAAGTGGTGTGCAGGAAACTCACGTGTTTCCCTGGGTTGACTACCTGTTCCCCTGTCCCTGTCACCAACAGCAGCTTCATTATGGGAGAAGATTAAAACAAAGGAAAAAAGACAAAATACCGGTTTCCAAATTATAACTAACCAAGTAAGTCTGTGGAGGAAATTCACAAGGCAGCAGAACAGAGGCTGCAGAAGGTGCTCTGCCTTCCGGCAGAACTAATAATCCCTGTGAGCAATGCGGGGGAAATGTGGACGGAGGCAGGAGGAGATCAACGCCCCGACTACACACCAAATGAGAATCGATCCTCCTGTTCTCCTCACCTGCTTCCCAAACTAATGACGTCTGCGTTATCCCAGAGGAGGGTGGCTAGGGACACCCAGTCCTTCCTAATATACGGACGTCTCCAAATCTTGATCAAATCTGTCAGGTTTCTACCAGTTCCAATACGGCAGTATCACCTAAACTGAGAAGGACTATTTGCCTGAAATGGTGGGGACGCTTATTGAAGAAGGCCTGCCCCCTCCTCACAGTACAGTAGACTCCTGGGTTCCTGATGGCTCAGGAGCCTGGGCTGTCATTTGTCTACCTGGGGTTTGCAGCAGCCCTAATGCAGGAAGATTCATGCTGTTTACTTTGGCAACCTCTTCACACAACTTTCTCTCTAACACGTGTTCATTGCTAGAGCATTCACCTCACCTCCTTACTTCCCACCTTCTCCAAAATCAAGGCAATAGCAATAAACAATTTGGAAAATGCTGCTTGGTATTTTAAGCCACAGTAAGCATTATAACTTTAATTAAACAGACCCTAGGCTGGGTGTGGTGGCTCATGATTATTATCCCAGCACTTTGGGAGGCTGAATTCAAGAACAGCTTGGGAAACGAGCGAGATCCAGTCTCTACAAAAAATACTAATAATAAAAATAATTAGCCTGCCGTGGTGGTGAATACCTGTTGTTCCAGCTACTCTGGAGGCTGAGATGGGAGGATTGCTTGAGCCCAGGAGTTTGAGGCTGCAGTGAGCTATGGTCATACCACTGCACTCCAGCCTGGGTGACAGATTAAGACTATGTCTCAAAAAAACAAACAAACAACAACAACAAAAATAAAATAAAATAAAGAGAGACCTCAGCTTCTATGACTTTGGATAAAGGTGCTACAGGATCGTTCTGGTTTTGGATAAAGGTGCCTTAGGATCCTTCTGGTTTCACTCTTATAAAAGTCAACTATTATAGTCAGAAACTGGCCCAAAGACCCAGGGCTGCATTCGTCCAGGCCTCGGCTGTATCCTTGAATTTTCTGCTGCAGTTCAAAGGCCTGGAGAAATTGAAAAGGCATTCATTTGGCTATTTTTCCCTTGAAAAGAAAGGGATAAATTATTTTCACCTTGGAATTTTAGAGTCAAATAAATAATCCCAATAATTACACATCAATCATTAATAAACTAACACTGGGATCAGTCAGATTGGCAACTGTTAAAAATACATGTTCTATTTCTATGCAAATTATCAAACTCCTAGTTGCCAATTAAAAAAAAAAGTTTAAACAGAGTAGTGGCTTAAATCCAACATCAAAATTATGCCTTAGAAATACAAGTCTCACCATTAAAAAGTAAAGGTGTCCAGGCTGGCTTGCTGGTTCTTCTCCTGTGAGAGAAGTCTGAGACATCCAGAGGCTCCCAGCCTTTCCCCAGTGAAGGTCCAACAAGACACACATGCATTTTCTGCTAAGAAGGTAGCAAATTCTAACTAGCGGAGCCTGTGTCGTGAGTGACAATTGTGCCCCCACCTCCCAACATAAAGCAGATGGCAAAAAGAGTTGGACTACAAGAACTGCTGGAAGCAGAGTCCTACGCATTTAAAAAAGAATCACTTTGCTAGTTGCCTTCTATACCTGGAGTCAGCACATGCAGTGTCTGAAGAGGACTACAAATGCCAGAGCCCTCACTTTCCATGCTAAACTGGCAGGAAGTTTTCATAGTCCTGACCAAATATGCCTTGTGAAACCATGCTAAAGACTGATATCCAAAACAGACCAACACAGCAGAAGAAAAGTCAAGCCCCTTTCTCTCTGCAATCCCAACACATTTCTAACAGCCTTCAGAATTCTGAGCTTGGACAGGCTCATGGAGGATGAAGGAGGAAAAACAGTCCCAGAAGAGAGAGATTTCCTATATGCACTTGCAATGCCCTTTCCTTTTTAGAGGGAACAACCCAGCTGAAAGCTGAAGCTTCTTTATTCATAGTCCTCTCTGAAAAAGAGTTAACAGTTTCATTCTCTCAACACAGAGGCTTTGGGAATTAATGTGTATGTTTGGTAATACAAGTTCTCTAAGCTACTCTTCTATGACATGTGACGTAACAAGGAAGGCAATTTTTTCAAATGATATAATCCTACAGACTCAAATAGGAAAAAAAATGTGAGTTTGTATTTTAAATCTGGCATTAGCTTGTCACTGTTCAAAACGTCAACCAGAGCTCATAAGGAGAATGTCTTCAGCTTTCCATATCCTGGTCCTTTCCTTCCAACCTCTGTCCCACATCCACATACTGAATTTACACCAACTTTATTTCAAGTTACGTATCTTTTTTCCCTGTAGGCCTATCAGCCCAGCAGCAATCAGAGAAAAGCCTCTATTATCTTCAGGGCTCTGCAAATCCTCATTCCTGGGAGAATGGCCTGGTAGGCTCTCTTAAACACCACACTGCCATCTACATCTCTATACACAAAGGCAGCTCCTAGCACCAAGTTTAGTTTCTTAAGGGTTGCAACAAAAGACCCCAGCAAGTTAAAGGCAGGAAAGACAAAGAAACATACCCTAAGAGGTCAATCTAGGAAACTTGCAAAACTGGGTATGGTGGGAATAGTAAAATGTTTTAATAGCTGAAAAGATCCCAGAGGATCAGGTATACAGTCACATGGGTGAAGCAGGACTCACTCTCCTAGGCTGGTTTTGAGTTCCTTTCCATAATTCTGTAAGGTGGGGGAGAAATATCCAAACTATGAATTGAGCTTCTTACTAGTGTCCTGAAAAATATTTCCTTAAAAAAGTGCATAAACTTGTCTGAGGGAATTAAGACGCCAGGAAGACCAAGTGTTGATGAGGCTGGAAAAAAACTGTCCAAATAAAATTAAGACACAACAGATTCAAGAATGACTTCTGCAGGCTCATGCTAATGGCCAGCATAGCAGGCCTCTCCTATGCCTTTGGTAGCAGTATCTTTTCTTAAAAACAGAGTAGGATAGAGTGTAAAGGAGGCCGGGGAATAGACTCTATGAAAGATGAGGCGGCAGATCAACCCTAGTGCTCTTTTACTTATAAATGGTGAGTCTGAGGTGGTGGTGAACAGAGGCTTATGAACAGGACAACAGCAACTAAATGACTCAAGTGACAACCACCATCACAGCCCCACCTTCTGATTTACAACTTTCAACAATCATCAAAAGTTACTGTAAACTAAGTACTTTAAGTCTGTGTTTTTCTTGAATGCGGTTCAGCACAAAGAGGCAAGGGCTCGGCAGGCCATTGGTTATCGCAGTTAATTGCAGGAGACCCCAAGCATGGGGGAGCTGAGCCTCAAATTCCAGTTTGCACTACCTGCTCTTCCTGCTTGTCCCTTTTCCCATCTAGCTCAACAGATTCCATAAGAAGCTCTCCAGGTCTCACTGTCTCTGGTAAGCATACAGCAGGGTGAGAGGGGCATATCCTAAATACCCAGTTTTTGTTGGTCAGCTTATTTTGTTTAAACATACACCGCAGAAAACTCCTGATGAAGGAGGGAAAATGCAATTTCGTTAACTCGAAGGAGCTATTTAAAAAAACAAAACAGGAAACTGCTCCAAACAAAAGTCAGCAGAAGAAAACAGAAATACTCAGAGGCTTGTAGAATAAGACTGAGCACATTAGTTACTCAGAGTCACAGTATCGAGAGATCACCACTCCCCTTCCCACTGTGCACCCCTTGCCCACCCCACCCCCCCTCTTCAGCTCCTCCTTTTTGTGCATTACTATCCCCAGATGTGGGGACAGACAAGTCCTCCTCAAAGATTTGTTGGCTCAGTACTTCACTCCTGGAATAAACTCCTTGGCATCTGGGTTCAGGTTACTTTTGCTCTGAAATAAGAACCAAGAGATAATAAATCCCAAGGCAAGCTGCGCTTTAAAACTTCCCCAGTCCATCATTATCAGTACCTTCCCTTTAGGCTTTAGGAAGAGAAAGAAAGAAACTCCTTGTAACTCAGGCTGTTATTGCTAGGTTGTTCTCAACTGCTCCTGACATAGCCCTGAGCAAGCTCATCTTCTTCCTTCTTTAGACTCTTGTTTCCTTCCTGATGCTTTCCAAAATGTCATCAGAGGCCTGTAATTTCAACTCCAAGAAGAATTTTTCAATTCATTGAGTACCTTAACTTGTTGAAAACCAGGGTACTCCATCAGACCAGTCTGGATACTACAATCTCTATTTTTCTTCATTTTTCTTTACTCTCTTTGGTTCTCTACTCTCTTGTGAATATCCCAAACCTTAGCAAACCACAGGGCAAGATTGTTCAGAATATGAGTTGTGTGAAAACTATATTGCTCACAGACTTTTTTTGAGACAGAGTCTTGCTCTGTCACCCAGGATAAAGTACAGTGGTGCAATCTCGGCTCACTGCAACCTCTGCATCCCAGGGTGAAGCAATCTTCTGCCTCAGCCTCCCAAGCTGGGACTACAGGCATGCACCACCATGCCTGGTTAATTTCTGTGTTTTCTTAGTAGAGGTGGGGTTTCGCCATGTTGGCCAGGCTGGTCTCGAACTCCAGACTTCAGGTGATCCACCCTCTTTGGCCTCCCAAAGTGTTGGGATTATAGGCGTGAGTGACCATGCCCAGCCTGTTCACAGACTTCTGACGTTACGTAAATAGGAAAGGCAGGAAATTCATTTATCTGGTTTTCTAAGTGAAGAAAATGACCTCTCAGGAGTACATTTCTTCCAAAATGAACAGCTAATTTTTATAACAGAATCATTTAAAAGTATATTAAATACAGATTTGGGGGACAGTAAAAGAGAATAGCAGCAAATGATAATTTGAGAAGAAACTTCTTCAGTATTCAAATTGTTATTCTTAATCCCAATTCTACTTTGAAGAGCCCATTAGAAAATAAAAGTTGGTGGCATCCAATCCTGGCAAGGAAAAAAAAAAGGTGGTGATGCTAGCAAGAGTAATGTTTTATAGTGTTTTATGAGGAGCAATGCACCCCTTATTAATAACGCCCATGTTACGAGCAAAGAAACAGCAGCTCACAGGGCTCCAGAGACTTGTTGAGGGTTGCAGGGCCAGAAAGTAAGTCTGTCATTCCAAATCCTATATCCTTTTCACTACATAACATGGGAAACTACATATGGCTCTTACCAAAATGTCTTCAGAATCATGACCATCACCGACCGACAGTCCATTTAACTGCTGCTGCAACTGTCCCATGGCCTGAGGCAGGTCTCGTGATGGAATAAACCAGTCTTGGTCTTCTTCATCCAGCATCTCTTGGAAGCACCGGTCCAAGAAGTCTTGCTCCTGCAACTCCTCCTCCACCTAGCAAACAAAGGGGACCAGCTCAGACTTACTGTCGCAGCAGTACTTATCCCTTCCAGTTTTTCCTCCACTTCTTTCCTTTAGAGGTTATTACTCTGCAATTAAGAATGATCTTGTGCTGGGTGCCGTGGCTCACAACTGTAGTCCCAGCAACTTGGAAGGGTGTGGCAGGAGGACTGCTTGAGGTCAGGGGTTTGGGACCTGTCTGAGCAACATAGCATGATCCTGTCTCTACAAAAAAAAAAATTTAAAAATTAGCCAGGCATGGTGATGTGTGCCTATAGTCTCAGCTACTTGTGAGGCAGAGGCTGGTGGATCACTTGAATCCAGGAGGTCAAGGCTTTAGTGAGCCAAGACTGTGCCACTGCACTCCAGCCTGGGCAACAGAATGAGACCCCGATTCCTTGAAAAAAAAATTATGAACTTACATGAGATCTAAGGACTCAATGTGTCTAATGACAGGCTAGAGATAACATAACTTTATTTCTTCTCAAACAAATTCTATCAGTAAGACTAAGAAAATAGTTATTCACAATAACAGAAATTCAAGGTCTCCGCAGATGGTCTAAGATATCTAACAGGTGACACAGATATCATGGAAAATCATTTTAGAGCCTGAAATTCTTTTCTCAGTCTTGTTAAGAAGTAACCCTTCTTAAATTTCCCATTTTACAAGAAGTATAAAAAATATATAGCAAGTATGTAACTAGTTCATGCCCTGGCTAGTGGAGATAAAATCAAAACCAGTGCTCTCAGCTTCTAGCCACTTTTTGGATAAGGAAATCCTCAAGGGAGAAGAATACTTTCAGAACATTAGGAAGACATAAAGAATACCTTTTAGCATACCACTAGAAAATTAGATAATCCATGTAGTATTCTTTCAAAAGAAGATGAAATATATGAATATTCAAGCAACTCTGCATTTCTTAAACATTGCCGTAAACTAAAGCAGTATGTATCTAGAATATCTTACACTTCTTTGCAGACATTGCTAACTCTTAGTAAAGAGTATGGTTCACTCTGCAGATTTCAGTGTCTTTGATAGGCCTCTTGCTTCATGTTTGGCATCCTTTTCCTGCAGGCTGCCTGGTGACAGATTCATAGCTCACTAGCACCACCATCAGAAGTGAGGCCAAGCAAAAAATAATCACCCAAATTAGCATATACAGTTATCTAATGAATTCAGAGGAAAAGTTACTGGTAGTGAGACTTAAAGAACAGTATTTCAACTATTTACCAATTACGATTAGCCACATGTGAAAACTAGACAGTTACGAAGTGCTTTACATTTTCACACCACAAGATGTAACATGACTACCTAAGAGCTGCCCTGACTCTACAAGAGCATAACAGCATGTGCGCTCTTACTAAATTTACCCCTGTTCACTGGCACAACCAATGAAAATGGTTGCTGGGCATGGGTTTAATAGAAGCATGGTCTACGTGCGATTCACACAGATTCCAATATAGCCACATTAGGTGGAAACTGCTGGCTGTCCCCCTTTAAACTGTTTCCTTCTCAGATCACCAGGCTGTTCAGTTAAAATCACATTTGTCACCTCACATGCTGCATATGGCCAAGTGACTATTCATCACAGAATGTTCCCACAAGGGACATGAACACTTTGGCATCCCTTGGTTAAAAGGAGACCCTTTGCCGTGGCCTTTGGCTCTCTCCCTTTCCCGGCTGCTGGACTTTCTGGTTTTCCCTCAGCCACTCATCTGATAAATGCCCTGGGGGGTGGCAGAGCAACACCATGGAAGGGATCAAGTGGGCACCAGATCACTTGTCTAACCAGAATGCTTACCTTGGGTTAACTTTACAGAGACATAAAACAATGCATTACTGCTGAATCTTTGTTCAAGTAGTCTAGCCAACCCCTACTTAATGTACTTCTCTATTTCAGACTCACATCCTGCCAGTCCCCGAGTGCCTGTCTGAGGCATGCCATGCTGCCCTGTCTGCACATAGCTGCTATTTCCCGATAACACATGGCATTAGACCAAAACAACTTTATTTCATAAATTTCCTCACTTTTTCCCATAATAAAATTTCCATGAAAACATTGCAAAAGGAGAGCAGAAGAAACTAGATTTTTAGGAACTGTACTTAACTGTGTCTATTAAAAAGTATGATATACAGGCATATTTTATTGCATTTTGCTGTACTTTGCTTCACAGATAACTGTATTTATTTTTACAAATTGAAGGTTTGTGACAACTTTGCATCAAGCAAGCCTACTGGCACCTTTTTTTTCAACTACATGTACTCAATGTCTGTGTCACATTTTGGTAATTCTCTCAATATTTCAAACTTTTTCATTATTATTATATCTGTTATAGTGCACTGTAACCAGTAATCTTTCATGTTACTATTGTTTTTGAAAAAACTTTTATTTTAGGTTTGAAGGACATGTGAATGTTACATAAACACGTCACAGGGGTTTGTCATACATATTATCACATCACCAGTTATTAAGCTCAGTACCCAATGGTTATCTTTTCTGCTCCTCTCTTTCCTTCCCCTTTCCCCCATCAAGTAGACCCGTGTCTGTTGTTTCCTTGTGTTCATAAATTATCATTTAGCTACCCCTTCCAAGTGAGAACATGTGGTATTTGGTTTCCTGTTCCTGTGTTAGTTTGCTAAGGATAACAGCCTGCAACTCCATTCATGTTCCTGCAAAAGATATAATCTCATTATTTTTTATGGTTGCATAATATTCCATGGCGTATATGTACCACATTTTCTTTATCCAGTCTGTCATTGATGGATGGGCATTTAATTGATTCCATGTCTTTGCTATTGGGAACAGTGCTGCAGTGAACGTTTGTTTACATGTATCTTTACAGTAGAATGCTTTATATTCCTCTGGGTCTACACCCTGTAATGGGATTGTTGGTTTGAATGGTAGTTTTGCTTTTAGCTCTTTACTGCTTTCCACAATGGCTCAAGTAATTTATACTCCTACCGACTGTGTATAAGGGTTCCCTTTTCTCTACAACCTCACCAGCATGTATTTTTATTTTATTTTTTGAGACAGAGTCTCACTTGGTCACCCAGGCTGGAGTGCAGTGGTGTGATCTCAGCTCACTGCAACCTCCACCTCCTGGGTTTGAGCATTTCTCCTGTCTCAGCCTCCTGAGTAGCTGGGATTACATGTGGCTAATTTTTTTTATTTTTATTTTTAGTAGAGACGGAATTTCACTATGTTGGCCAGGCTGGTCTTGAACTCCTGACCTCATGATCCACTCACCTCAGCCTCCCAAAGTGCTGGGATTACAGGTCTCAGCCATTGTGCCCAGCCCTATTTTTATTTACTTTTTAGTAATAGCCATTCTGACTGGTGTGAGATGGTATCTCATTGTGGTTGATGTGCATTTCTCTAACAATCGGTGATACTGAGTTTTTCATACGCTTGTTGGTTGTATGCATGTCTTCCTTTTGAGAAGTGTCTGTTCATATCCTTTGTCCACTTTTTAATGGGGTTGTTTTTCTCTTCTAAATTTGCGTTCCTCATAGATGCTGGATATTAGACCTTTGTCACATGCACAGTTTGCAAATACTCCTCCCATTCTGTAGGCTATTTATTCTGTTGATAGTTTCAGATGCTCTTATTTAGATCTCATTTGTCAATTTTTGCTTTTGTTGCAATTGCTTTTGGTGTCTTTGTCATTAAATCTTTGCCCATTCCTATGTGCAGGATGGTATTGCCTAGGTTGTCTTCCAGGGTTTTTATAGTTGTGGGTTTTCTATTTGTCTTTAATCCATCTTGCATTGATTTTTGTATATGGTGTAAGGAAGGGGTCCAGCTTCAAACTTCTGCATATGGCTAGCCAGTTATCCCAGCACCATTTATTAAACAGGACATCTTTTCCTCAGTGCTTGTTTTTGTCAGCTTTGTCAAAGATCAGATGGTTGTAGATATGCGGCCTTATCTCTGGGTTCTCTATTCTGTTCCACTGGTCTGTGTGTCTGTTTTTGTATCAGTACCATGCTATTTTGGTCACTATAGCCTTGTAGTATAGTTTGAAGTCAGGTAATGTGATGCCTCCAGCTTTTTCTTTTGCTTAGGATTGCCTTGGCTATTTGGGCTTTTTGGTTCCATATAAATTTTGAAATTTTTTTTTCTAGTTTTGTGAAGAATGTCATTGGTAGTCTGATAGGAATAGCATTGAATCTGTAAACTGCTTTGGGCAGTATAGCCATTTTAATGATATTGATTCTTCCTATCCATGAGCATGGGATGTTTTTCCATTTGTTTGTATCTTCTCTATTTGAGCCGTGTTTTGAAATTCTCATTGTAGAGATATTTTACCTCCCTGGTTAACTGTATTCCTAGGTTTTGTGTGTGGGGGGGGGGTGGGGGGGGCGGTGGGCAATGTAACGTATATTGTTGAGTTGAAATGAGGGAACTGAAGCCAGTATAAGAAAATGAAAATTCGATTTATTTAGCTCCCAGGCGAGGTTCTATGGTCCAGGGTAAGGGCCAGAGAAGTTGCACTTAACTTTTTAGGGCAAGGGGTTTTATAAGGAGTGAAGGCATTTGATTGGATATAGGGGAGACAAAGCATAAGGCACTTGACTGGATATTGGGACCCAGGAAGTGGAGTGAAGGCATTTGATTGGATATAGGGGAGATAAAGCATAAGGCACTTGACTGGATATTGGGACCCAGGAAGTGGAGTGAAGGCATTTGATTGGATATAGGGGAGATAAAGCATAAGGCACTTGACTGGATATTGGGACCCAGGAAGTGGAGTGAAGGCAGTTATTACTGGTAGGTAGGCGGGATCTTTGGTGAGTGGGCTGTCTTGGGGAAGAATGACCTAAACGGGACAAAGAGTTGTTGGGCAGGGTTTGGTGTGGCTTTTTGAAATTTTTGGGCAGGGGTTTGGTGTTGGGTGCAGAGTGGTGATGTAATTCCCTGTTGCCGGGAAGGATGGGCATGTCTGAGCTCCTGGCGAGGCAACCGGCCTTACAGGCAACTGTGAATGGGACTGCCTGATTTGGCTCTCAGTTTGGTGGTTGCTGGTGTATAGGAACGCTAGTAATTTTTGTACATTGATTTTGTATCCTGCAACTTTGCTGAAGTTATTTACCAGCTGAAGGAGCTTTTGGGCTGAGACTATAATTTTCTAGATATAGAATCATGTTGCCTGCAAACAGAGTATGGCTTCCTCTCTTCGTATTTGGATGCCCTTTCTTTCTCTTGCCTGATTGCTCAGGCTAGAACTTTCAATACTATGTTGAATATAAGTGATGAGAGAGGGTATCCTTGTCTTGTACGAGTTTTCAAGTGGAATGCTTCCAGCTTTTGTCTATTCAGTGTAATATTGGTTGTGGGTTTGTCATAGATGGCCCTTATTATTTTGAGGTATATTCCTTCAACACCTAGTTTATTGAGAGTTTTCAACATGAAGGAATGTTGAATTTTATCCAAAGTCTTTTCTGCTTCTATTGAGATAATCATGTGGCTTTTGTCTTCAGTTCTGTTTATGTGATGAATCACATTTATTAATTTTCATATGTTGAACCAACCTTCATCCCAGGGATGAAGCCTATTTAATCATGATAAATTAGCTTTTTGATGTGCTGCTGGATTTGTGGAGGATTTTATTATTTTATTGAGGATTTTTGTATCAATGTTCATCAAGGATATTGGCCTGAAGTTTTTTTTTGTTGTGTCTCTGTTAGGTTTTGGTATCAGGATGATGTTAGCCTCATAGAATGAGTTGGGGGAGAAGTCCTTCCTCCTCAATTTTTTAGAATAGTTTTTGTAGGAATGGTACCAGCTCTTCTTTGTACATCTGGTAGAATTTGGCTGTGAATCCA